>CM054115.1:152021628-153362461 GCA_028673005.1 Tanypteryx hageni
ACAGCAGAAAATAGGAGTATATGGAGAACCAGCTTTAACCATGAATAATCACGGACCTGTCTACGGGCAGGCTACCTATGATAATGATGATATATATCTTATATTCTATGTATGTAAGAAGCAGTTATTTATAGTGATAAGTGATATTTTACGAGATATAAAGAAAAGTTCATTTTGCCACCAGTGATGTGGCACTCCAGATTAAGATACGTAAACCATTTATATCATTTTCTTATTTTATTTGCCCCTAGGTCCTAAATACCAAATTTCATCAACATCCTCCCAATAGTTTCGCAGATGAAACATGCGGGCGGCCACGACCTAACCATAAGGCGTTCTTTGTTTACTTTTTGTAAAGAACGCCTATAAAGTATACGCTTTTTGTAAATGTGCAATAATATGTATATATATACTCGTATATGATATATATATATACGTAAATAAAAACATACGTCTATACAAACAAACTTACATGCATACATATACACGTATATACAAACACATCCACATAGACATATATCGTACATACATTCGTATGTGCATTTATACATACAAGTAATATGGAATTCAAAACTTGCGCAAATGTGAATTTATTTAATCGATACCTGTGTAGATGTTATATGACGCAATCACATGAACTGCGACCTACGCATCTTATCCTTGATACAAGGATGTACCCTGAGGGGAGGTCAGGACCCCCCCTCCCCTCTGTACAGACATTGGTGGAATCTGCGATAACCACGCTACAAACTTCCTGCGTTGCCTCTTGCTATGCTGCCACTTGCTGCGCTGAGTTATGGGAACTAAAAACTTGAACTTTTATTTAAACAATCGCTGAAAATTGGTTTTCTGCCTCAGACCCGCCTCCCTCCCCCACGAAGTAAATTTCTGGGTACGTGCATGCCTTGATACACAGTTTCGATCGTCAGGTTCTTACAATACTGCCAGATTTTTTGGTGCCCTCTATCGTATCCTCTCCTTCTTCATCGTCAACCGCCCCTAGATCTCTTGGAATCTCCTCTACGGAATGCTCTAAACCAGCTCTCTAAGACCCTTCATAACGGCCCGTTTTAACCCAGACCTTAAATCTTCCCAATTTCCCCTTCACTTCCATTCCATGCCAATCCGACCCTTTCTTCTTTTGTCTTTCTCCACTCTGCCTTTTTCTCTCGCTGGCGAGTACTTTCACCCTCGTCAGGTGAAGTGGTAAGGGAAGGTACGCGAGCGGTTGGGTAGAGAGGAGGCCAAGGTTAATTTAACAGCTGCATTTGAAATCCCTTGTTGAGGTAAGTGTGCCTCTAAATATTCTTGTCTTTCAGGTTTAAAACATAATGAGTTTTATAAAGATGGCCTGTTTATCTGTTGCAGAAATTACATTTTCCACTCGCTTAATACTAAAAACACGTAGCTTCCTAATAATTCAATTTATACAGCAGTTAATAAGTTAACTGACTCATCCCCCGTATGTATATTAATTATATTGGATATTCTGTAATATAAATAGGAAACTACATTATGTACGTTCAATTAATTCTTATATAAGCTTCATTTACTTCTAAACATTTTATGAATATTACACTATCAATTTTCTGACAGTGCGATCAGAGTAACTGACATCAAAAATAGTGTGTATAAGCATGTAAATGTAAATATATATCTTAAAAAATAAGCCAAAGTCACACTATTACTTGATTGTAATAAATGTGTAATTGAGTGGGGTTACCGAATTTGGCAAAGGAAAAAGCTTACACAGGCGAGTGATAGCGTATATGATTACGTAGAAAAAATAATTTTACAAAAATTAAAAATTTGTATTTATATACAATATATATATATTCTTTACTTCAATTGCAATCTCACATTAAAACAAGGTCTACGTTTAAAATAAAATGCACGACAGAACTGAAAAGTTTTATTATAATGAAATACTAAAAACATAAGCAAGACAATGACGAGTGAGAACGAAGAAAAGGATGAAGTTAGAGAAAATACGATCAAAGAAAATGTCTGAAAATTTCTAGACTCCAAATTTAAGGCCATAGGTGACGTCACGAGCCCGTGGATGACGGACTCGATGACCGAGTTTTTAAGAGGTTTCTACAGCTATTTCGAGGCTCTACACGTATGCTGGAGCGAAACAAGGCCAGCCGGAATTTTAAAGCTCTTGTCAACCAATGGCGTGATGAATTTTCTATCGAATTTGTGTCGATGACGTAAGTCTGATTGATATGCAACGCAGGATGTCGCCCCTTTATATTTTTGCGGAAAATAATCGAAAAAAAAGAGAGGAAATATATTTAAAAACGTTCTACTAGATAGTAAAATTCGAAAAATTGCCTATTGCCATTCTTTGTAATACAGAAAATATTCTACTAATCAAATTTGCAATCGCGATTCCGAAGAGGAAGATAAGAATTACGTTTCTAATTCAATTGTATTTTTACTTTTATGCGGATTGTAACTATAAAAGCTAAAATAGAACTGCAAAAACAAGTTTCAATAGCGCTTTTTTGGAATTGTAATCAGCAATCGTAACAAAAGATCCAATTATCAATGTCTTTTAATGAAAATATTCGCTCTATTTAATAAACTCATTCGGCGCTATAAAAACATATATATGAATAATTAAAATTATTATCTATCTTTACACAATACAAGAAATTTAACATAGTATATGGATGATTCCACAATTATCAAATTTAGCAATCAAGCAGCGTTATTACAATGTAATACTGTATTTTAATTAGAAACTTAGCATTAAAGACAAAACGTAAACCTGAAAATCAATTGAAAGCAACAACAGCTGAAAACGTATCTTCTCGCAGTTAAGCTGTTGTAATGTTCTTTATACTTTTTCGAAAGTAAATTGAACGTATTTACGCCTCGTTTATATTGTTGTAGCAACGTAAACAATATAAAACTTGACGAGAGTAACAAACCAATATAGATGGTTCATAAATCCTGCGAAAAGGCAAACGGACCGACGGACGGATCTCTAATCAATAAGATTCAGGTCTGTCACCAGCTATTCTGAAAACGTTAGTATCCCTCCTTTTCTCATTCCATCAATATTTTGCGTATGGATTGACGAAGTAAAAACATAAATGGTTAAAAACAGCGCTAAAATACAGTAAATTATATTCATGATATAGTGATACCTTTAGATGATTCAAACGCGAAAACATAAAGTGGACTCGTTCATAAATATCATGTTTTCTATACCTATTCGAATAATCGAATCAAAAGCAACTAAAATTTTTCAAATTTCGTTGAACGCTGAGCCAAACCAGTTGGAAAAACGGGCCACCAAATGAATTACAATAAAATTGAAGAAGTTAGCTCACAGACTGAAAATTCCTCGGCATCTAATTCACAAACCTAACAGCACATGAGTGTTTTTCAATTACAAACAAACACTGATTTAGCGCCTCCATATATAGTGTCACCCCCGCATACTACCCATGAATAGTTGTTAACAACTTCCACTTTATGATTACATAGAGCAAGCATATTCCTCGATTTACCGCCACCCACTATTTAACTCCAATGTCAGTGACGGACAAACGATGGCGCTAAATCGGGCTTTGCCTGAACCTTTTTCTAATCCTATCCATTATGCAACCGACAACACAACATCCTTTGGCGCTATGCAACCCCGACAACACTTGCTCCAAATGGGTATTACGTATGTTACCCAAAAAGATAATTTTGCAAGAACTTAAAAGTGATAAATATTCCGCTGCCGAAAAGTGACCGCAATCGAATTTTATACTCCAATATCCGCATAGGCTTCCTCGTTCGGTCCCCCTGGCCAAAACTTCAATTGCGATCCTTAGGAAACCCAGGCTCCGACGTGATAATAATGGGCGCCATCCATTGTCGAGCCGCAGGCTTTTGTTATTTTTTACCTGGCGCGCAACGAAGTAGGAGATTATTCGAAACTTGGTCGCAGCAATCTCATTCCGGACCTTCTATCAGCACTCGTTTGCCGCAAACGACGCTTTGATTCAATCTTCCCGGAATGACGGTTCATCGATCAGTGGCTGCGTGTTACGGTCCCTTGGATCAAATCCCTCCCCTCTTCTTCTTTTCTCTCTCTCTCTCCCTATCTTCCCACTCCACCCACAACACTGTCGACGCCATCTACTTCAAGGTCGGCGAAATACCGTTTGACCTTTTCCGATTTCCCGCAGCATCGAAATGGTCATAAAACATTTTACCGTTCTCCCTTTAAGTGAAGAATGGTGAAGTTTTCAGGTCTTGGTATCTAGGATACGCTCGCGAAATGACTCGAATGATAATGGCCTGTTGTTATATGAAGTGTATATTCTATTAAAGTGATTCGATTCAAATAAAAGAATTGCAGAGCGGGAAATGCTAATGTGAATATACGAAAAATATCGATTGATTTGGATTATGCTTCAGAAAAAATAATATTTCAAGCCTTCCCTTTCTCTGATGATCAGATCAGATTATCCATATGTTAGCGATCAGAGTCTGATCGATAACACATGAATTATCTGATATAAAGTTTTAATGCTATATCGGCGTTTAAATTCCATAAATGATGAAGATAACCTACATTATTTGCTTTTAATAATCTAAATACACTTGTATTTTATAACTGTAACATACCAATAACTTCTTCCCTTATGCACATATACTAAAGATAGCTTTCGACCAAATAATTCACTGCTCACAAGACCTTCATCATAAAAAATCTAAATGAAGTGCCAGAGAAGCGTAGAAAATTTTTAAATGTAATTTATTACTGGATAACATGAAAGCTAACGAAAAACACTCCATGACCTAGTAAAGAAAATTCGCTATCAGTAAAAATGAATAAAACAACCAGTAAATATACATAGATACTCCATCATGAGGCATCTTTCTATTGCAAGGAATTTCTCTTGTATCCGTATCCACTTCTACAACGCCTATAAACCTTTACTCTTCCTATCTAATTCTCTGTCACGGATAAATCACCCTAATCATCCTAACCTCAAGATTATATTCTCAAATCGATCCAAAAGGGAAATTTTCTCTTATTTAAAACGCCAGTTTCAGATTCAAATATACGTTCTGCAGCTTCAAAAGCGCTGTCATGGATACAGCTCAGAGTATCCGCCTCCGTCGATTCTGCTACTAAGTCTCCCATTTCCTCAGATACGTCCCTTTCCCTTCGCTGTTCCTCTTCGCTTATATTCACATCCAAATATTCCGTGACAAAATTAGGTCCTCGGGCATAAAATTTAACTTGTCGAATCCAATATATTCTATGTATTTATATTTATTCATAAATCTTAGATATGAATCAAGATATTTCTCGACGAAGAGAGTTATATTATTTAAAATGGTTTCCAAGAGTATATTTGTGGATAAAGTCAAACAAATGAACGGATTAATTTACCATTCATTGAATTAAATGAATTTAGATAGATTTCAATATAAAACAATTTAGCATATAAGTATGTTACCTCATCATGCATATAAATAAATAATAAACTCCCGCATGCGATAATGGATAAATTTATCATGACCACCCATCACATATTATTTTTTAAAAAGTTTGTTATAGTTAACCTAAGTTAGGCCATCTTTAAAAAAGAGAAAGATGACATTTAGAGAGATTTGAATTAATTATGTGCTTTTTCTGTTTCGTGAAATGGAGCTCCAAAAGGCCACAGTGATAATTTTTATTTAACTAAAATACTTCACAATTCAAACGAAAATTCAAATTTATTTATTTTATTTATTTATTTATAATTATCCAAAAACAGCCACACTTGGACTTTCTCATTGGATATGGTAACAAATTATTAAGGATAACAGAATCAACAATAACAATCAACTTTAACAAAAATGAGGAATGAATAAAATATTTGATGAAATGATGATGGGAATGGGCTGAGAAGGACTACCGGTTAGTTTCTCATTATTGCGGAGCTGTACGAGTGAAGTGGTGAAAACAGGTCGAGGGAGGGATTGAGGGACGAGAGGGAGTTGAAGGATTGTGGGATAAGGTAAAACATGGATCTTGGGGATATGGAGAGGCGAAATTTTGGTTGATAAAGGAGTACGAAGTTACGGGTAGAGGGGGGAGGTACACGAAGAAAGAAGGAGGAGGTGATGTTTGATCTGCAGAGGCCGTTCATTACAAGGTAAAGAAATTTCAAATCGGCAATTTTGCGTCTGAAGGGGAAAGGGGTTAGACGAAGGGTAGGAAAAATTTAGTCTCGAGTTAAAATGCGGAAATTTGGGGCCCGATATCGAACTATTGCGAGAAAAAAGTTAAGTGGACAGTTAAGAGGAGCGAGGGTTGATGTGGAGGCTGAGGACCATATGGGAGAACAGTACTCAAGAAGGGGTAGTACACAGGCGGTAAAAACGGTTTTGAGAGCATGGGGATCCATGAGTTCGGCAAAACGATGGAGAAGTTTAGCTTTTGACATGACCTTGGATTTACTAAATTAAATATACCATTATTAAAGATTTACTTGAGGCTAATGGCAAACTAAAAAGGTAAATTTACTCGAAAATGATTAAATGAGCCGTATGCAGGTACGCATATTAAAGTCTCACGCTTCAACCGCTAAAGTCAAGTAGTACATAAACTAGACTGGCAGCGTGAGATTTAAAAAAAGATATCGAGGCGAAAATAATTAATTCTCTTCCTAATTCGATGATTAACAGAAATGTTGATTACGGCAACAGCGGAATAATACGGGAAACGTCTGAAAAGATTCATTTTTCATAAAGCTCTTCTGTGTTTAAAACTTCTGGATAGAACAAGCAACTTTTCACTCAACAGTTTTAAAAGTTCTCTAACTAGTTATTTCTTTGTCATTCAAAAAGGATTTGGAAAAGTTTTCTAACGAAACAGGAAAAGTGGCCAACATTAAAATTCCTTCACCGAATACCTTGTCTAACTCCTTACGTGAAGTCTT
This sequence comes from Tanypteryx hageni, assembly GCA_028673005.1. Lineage (NCBI taxonomy): Eukaryota > Metazoa > Arthropoda > Insecta > Odonata > Petaluridae > Tanypteryx > Tanypteryx hageni. The sequence continues at coordinate 152,028,576 of CM054115.1, forward strand.
ATCTGGGCGAGTTCCCAGAAAATTTACTTAATGCGTAATTGAACGTACTTTAACTTGTCAACTAACTTCCACATCGCCCAATAGGAATGCTGCTCCACCCAAATCAATTATTCAGGCATCATAAAAATGCATTACGATTCGAAGTTTAATGGATCAGAGCGTGAAAGGGAAAGTCCTTAACTAATAATAACTTTTGCTTAGTCGAACATAAACTGTTAGAGCATAATTAGCTACAATGTGTGTGTGTGTGAGTGACATCCACTTAAGCAACGCAGTTCTGGCTAGTATCTGAATCGATACTTAAACTGACTAAAACTACCAAAAACACGTCTTAACGTGTCTGTATAGGCATGGATGACAGTAAGAATTTTTAACACCCGTTGATATCGATTCGACTTCGAACATTACTCCTGTACATACATACATACATACATACATATATATATATATATATATATATATATATATATATATATATATATAACTATATATAAAAAAATATCATCTAATGAGACACATCTATCCCGCATTTTTCTAAATTTAAAAAGTGGAAAAAATACAGGGTAGATATTTATTGTTAGGTAGTATTGTTTGAATATGATATTATAGCCGAACAGCCATGAAAAATATGCATTTCTTTTATATTAACAGAATATCTATTCCACACACAACACCGTGATTTTCGGAGAGACAAGACCTCAAATTTCCAATTCATGAATAATTCAACGAAATTTACAATGCAAAAGAGGTTAGAGCTATATTTTAATAAAGTTGAACATGAAATATAATTTATCAATCATGTATCGTTAGGCGAGCACCAAGCGTTACGGTTTCACTAATCAATAATCTCATCCCAAAGAAATCTGTCAACTTTTCATTTACAGATGTATGTATGCGTATCAATAATATCTTAACTCCGAGGTTAGTATATTTATGTAAAACCATATTTTGGATCAAGTCAAAAACGATGAATTTTCGAATTATCTAGTTAAAATCTTCAGAAAAAAACAATCTTTCTTAGCGATGGACCATCCCTCACCTTACGATAAGGGTCATTTTTCAGGTGAGAAAAATAAAGCGTGTAGTCCTAAAACAACATTGTCGAATATTCTTGAACTAAGCTTTATTGAATATGTCGTAAAACTCTTACGCTCCAAAAGACGTCCCCAACCGTTAAAAATTTCCGATTCCCTTCCAACTCTTTCCCATTCATATACGAGTACATACATATACCTTTGTGACCCGCGTTTGTCCTTATTCGAGACTCCCCCCGACTCGTGGCCAACCTTGTTTCTACTCAAACAAGCAGCTCAAAAACTTCCCCGCCCAATATTTTCCTTTTGTCCCAAAACTCGACCCTTCCCAATCTCCGCCACGTCTTTGTCGACTTGCCACTCCCATCATCTCACCCTCTTCCCAGAGTTCCACGGAAAAGGCCTCTGCGGCACGTCGGCTCCTGATCAATGCCTGCTCCTCCGACTCCCTCCTCCCCTCCACACCTCTCTTTCTCTCGCCACTCCTACCTCCGCGCCCTCCAACTCCTCCTCCGGCAGCCTTCCCCTACTTCTCCCCTCCCACTCGCTTCCCTCTTTTGCTCCCACCCTCCCCTACTCCCCCGAACTCCCCTTCCATCCGCAACCTACCTCCACTCCCTTTTCTTCACGCTTCCTTCCCTATCCCATAAAACCCACCTCCGAATCTTCCCTCGCCACTCCATGCTCCTAACAATCTCCCCTACCCAACCCAACCCTACCTCTATCTCTCACCATGCCAATCCCCTCTTCCCCACCCTCCCGGAATACTCTCCTCCCTAGCAACCACCCCAATTCCCTTCCCCTTTCTCTTTTCGCCGTTTTCCTCCCTCCTTCTTCCTCCATATACTCCACTCCGCCTAACCCATCTCACTTCAAAAACCCCCTACATTGCTCCTTTCTCCTCCTCCCTCCGTGGACCATTCTCTCTCTCCTTCTCGCTGTCTCTCACTCCGATCTCTTAAGGGGGGAAACAAACTGCTTCGCCCTTCCTATACCTCTCGACCTTCATTCTCTCCGCTCCTCGTTCCCATCCTATTCATTCACTTCTTTCTCCCTCTTCCTCCACCGCCTTCCCTTCCTCTCTCCTTTTTAGCTTCCTCCTCGAGGCTCCTTATATACCTACAGTTCAGACCTGCTTATCGAACACTCTCCCCTTTCCCTTGATCGAGAAGGAAATTAAGAGGAGTGCTTTGCACGGAGTCACTTTGCTCTCCGCGGATGTCCTAATGAGGAGAAACCTTGAAGACATAAAAAAAACCGTCTCAGGTCTTTTTCAGTGCAGCGCACATTTCTTCGATTTTAATTGCCATCCTGTCGTGGGATTTTGATTTCACAAGCTCGTTTTACGAAGGAAGGAGGGATTGCATTTCCTCTCTTGGCGTATGTCGGTCCTGATTTTTGGGTCTTTAAAAGAATTAATTTCTCATTAAAAGTCATTCAAAGCCTGCTATGATAAATTAACCCCAGGAGTCGTTACTTTTTAGGGTATTTTACGTAATGTTCATCAGTACATTAAGCTTTGTGTGCTATGAGTACCTATTAATCTTTCAACTGCTCTCAAAATACAAGGGAAAATCATTTACACCAAGATTTTACGTCTATTAAAATATATGAGTCAAGTCGTTGCCTAGTTCGCATAGAACGCTTAAATTAAATTTCAATGGGTGATGAGAATGTTTAAAGTCGTGCAAGAGCAACCATTTTAGTTCTCTATCTCTTTGTGTTGATGGACTTTCTGCATCTTAAGCGAGTATTTCTTCTTTACTCAGGATGGTAGATTTTATGTTAATATCATTATTACATTTTTCAAAAGATGATTAAAATTTTATCTTTTATACGTAGGTATATTATTTTTGTTTAGTTTGCTTTGCAATTTTTGACTGACGATTAACTATTTTCTGCCCTAGTTTTTAGTACAATTTTAGGATATATCTAATGCAGTTATATTCGATATCATAACAATCTTTTATAGATTTTATCCATCCCATCCGTTATCATGCGGTAAGATTTAAATGAATTATAATATGGATGGGAAATAATCATTTCAAGATAAAGAGCATATAAAAACTTAAGAAAATTAGTTAAATATGAGATTTCAGACATGGTGACCGGAAAAAATAGTAAAGTCTATTATTTGTACATAATGAATATTTTTGAAGGGCTTCTGTCCATATTTTTCGCTCCGCGTCGGGCGTGCAAATAATTATTTAAAGAGCTTCTGTGTGTTTGTTCAACTGAGCTTAATCGATTATTTACCGATAAATCTTTTTTTTCGTTTGGGTACATATTTTTTTAAATCGGGGGTCCATACGTCCGTGACTGATTGGAACAGAATCAGGGGCAGATGCCGACGGATTTGCTGGATCGGATAATTGACTTTAATTTTAACGACAGGAACAATATACGTGAAATACAACGAGGCAGATGTTTTATTCTCCCGTTATGACGCTACATTGAACATGAAATAGAAATAAAGTGGGTTCCAGATTTGTCTGACAGATCAGGTGAATAAAAAAGAGGGAGAAATCGAAAGTGAACCGGATGAAAAATGAGTAATTTTGCGACATCCTACGATTAAAGAAACAGTAGACCTTTTCCAATTTTCAGTAACTACAGTCTTCATACAAAAGGTACATCGTGACGATTTTGTTATTACTTTAGGTTTAATATTGGTCAACTCATTAATAAACGCTACTTACCTTCCCAGGCTTCAGTTTAACTATTCGGAAAATATAGTTTCAATGGCAGCTTTTGCAATTTCTCTCTCTTGAAAATACTTAATGCCAATTTCACTAAATCTATGACCGTAGACAATTTTTTAGATTATATTACAGATCGTTTATAATAAATTAAGTTTCACTTATGATTCATTTTGCATATTAAGATAATTTTAGTTTTGAACAACTAAGCCATGTCAATAAAAATATATCTTCTATTAAACAATCGGTTTCGAAGAAAATTACTGTAGAAGATTCTTAACAGCTCATATATAGCGCCGAGATTAAATAAATGCAACAACTACATTATAGTTAAAGAAAAAAATAGTGTAAATTATTTCATTCAATGTTGAAAATTCATTTAAATTTAGCATAAGATGAGAACTACCAACTAAAAAATGATGCCGAGTAACATCACTCGGATAACTTGAGGTTATTTGTACACATTAATTGGTTGTTGAATCACCTCTAATGAGTTATTTGGATTATAGAGATTAATGAATATCCACAATTCTAATTTAAATAAAATTACTTGAGTAACTAGTGATAAAACTGAATGATTAACACTCGAATAATAAGTATTATAATTTTAAGTGGACACAATGGATAGAACACCAGTTTTAACTAATTGCATTAAGTAATACATGTGAACAAATATCATCTCTGTCAAAATTATCAGTATCTTAGTTACAGACATGCTATTAAGGTCCATTTACGGAAACGAAAACAGTTTGAAATTTAAGTCTTCAAGTTTAAGTATGACGCAACACTTAAGGGAAGAAAGTTTCCTTTTTAAAGGTGGCAACAGCTAATAAGACTCGAAATATTGATCGGCGGCTCAGTTTCTACTCCCTATAAGCAAAGCCAATCTTAAGTGTTTATTTTCTTGGTTTTCCTATAAATTAAAAAATTATGAAAGCTATCAGTTTTCTCGAGTTAGGCTTTCCCGCATAGATCATTTCATCATATGAGCATAGATAATCACTTATCTTCTGGAAATACGGTACAGTTATCCACGGACAATAGAAAAAAAGACGATGACTCAGAGGTTATTTCTATCCGCAACACTCATATATTGACTAACGACGGTAGAATTCCACCTTTTCAAAATCAAATAATACCTTATCAAACGCTAAGGATTTGACAGGTCTTAGACATATATGTAGTTGCTCCTTCTAACGATAGCAGGAAGCAGTTATTTTTTCTAAGAAACGATGGGAATGATTCAATCTCACTCCTTTCCAGGGCGCTTGCCCCGGTCGGAGGAGATCACGCAGTTTAGTTTCCTTTACATTTTTGTGAGATACACCTGAACTAGGTTTCTTGTGACACTTTAACATGCCTAAAAGATACTTTTTGAGCGGAATGTATAAGTTTTACGACATGTAAAGCTTACTCTCCATAAATCAGGCTTTCTTTGAACCCTTTAAGTAACAAAATTTTAAATTAAAAGTTTAAATAAACGCATTAGACCTACAATAAAATGTAAACATATAAATGACAAAATGCTTTTTATATTTATCAATGAAGGTCTTTAAAACTGTTAAAATGCATAGTTTAATTTCGTAGTAATTTCAAGGAATCAATGACAAAATGACTACCAGTATGATTATTTACCAATATCACTTATAGGGTGAAAACCCTCACAGATAGTATCTTTTACGAAGACGAGAGAAAACGACGCCATTTGTCATCAACAGCAACCCCCTTCACGCATACAAACAACGAAACATAATAGTATAAATTTAGGACATAAGAGTTGATTCGAAAGGGGAACTAGTTATTAACTAGAGTCTGAGAAATCGCGAACCATCAATACCATGTTCCTATCGAAATGAGTTCCATCCTTTGTTCCTGACGACCGAGAATAGATTTTGGAGGAAAGGACGAGCGAGATGGAGATTTAATCGTGCGAATGACGTGTGGTCAAATGAAGCGTCGGGTCATGGGGAGAAAGGAGGAAGAGGAAGGCCTTCACCACGTCGTAGCGGTCACAAAGGAACCAAAATAATGGATTTTTAGGAGCGCGTCATTTTTTTGCGCGCCGCTCGACTCGGCGAGAAAAAGGGAGTTTTCTCCGGATGGAAAGAGAGGGAGAGAGAGACCAAGAGTGGAGTGGGAGAAAAGAGATGGAAGGAGGGGGATAGGCGTTAAGCGTCACACTCCATTTAAGAGAGATGACGTCATCATTTTCTGGTCCCTGGGTCGCCCTGGTTGAGGAGAGAGCGGGAGAAAGCGAAAGACAGAGTGACAAAGAGAGAAAAAGAGAGTCGGTGGCCACGGGTCATTTCCTTTCTCCCATAGCTTCAAACTTTTATTTTTCACCGGAGTTGCGACCATAAACTTTTCGATCTTTTTCTTCTTACTCTGTGTGGGAAATGCCTCGGTAAAAAGAAAAAAAAATCGCACAAGGAGCGCAATTGTTTAGATCCTTCTTTACGTGGTTGTTTTTGAGGGAGAAGTGCACTTTCTCGTTTTGCGGAATCCATGACGGCGGCGTTGGTGACCCGGCAAACTTTTCAGGGCATCGTAATTCGCGAGGGAAACATAAACATGCCAAGAATTAAGTAGAAAGTTGGTTAATTTGTCGATGATGGGAATGCTTCCCCATGAGGCAGAAAATGAAAATTAAGGAAAGGGGTGGAAGTGTGAACGTCATGAGGGTTGAGGGCACTGAATGAAAGCAATTTGGTAGATCTCAGGACGGCGGAGGAAACGGTGAACGTCGCAGGGCAAGAACAAAGGAAAATGGATGGTGCAAAAACGCGTATGTGGAGTGCTTCTCAAGAGAGGAGGGCAATAGAGAGTGAGGGAATGTAGAGAAACGCGTTTGTGAGATATAGGTTAAAGGCAATTTCGAACCGTCCGTCAGAAAATGGAGATTAATGAAATGAAGTAATGATTAACCGCAAGGATTAAGTACGACTCTTGATGCGATGGGTACAAATGCGATTAAATCGCGTATATTCACTCGCGACGCATAAAAACACTGTGGAACGAAGTTAAATATGTTTTCCATCTATTTTAGTTAACTGTGCCACAGTGAATTATTCATTTTAAATTGTTTCTTCTTAGAGCAATAAAACTATGGCGTAAGATTAATAAACATGTAAAAATTCAATTTTCAACAAAATATATAAAAATCTGCGGAGAATTTTATGCTTAACTATGTCTCAAAATCGCCCAGAAGAGTAATCTGGAAATAATACCCAAATAAAATTGATGTGTTCGCAAAACTGTTTAACGCCGTTCAATCGTAGGTTGCGTCGTCTAAAAGAGTTTTTACCTGTTGCCACTCAGTCTACTTCAGTATGCATTTATTTACCATCAGAATTTTCGACCTGATGAGTCGAGAAATATTTGGAAAGTAATTTCGAAAATTAAACGGGTTCCAATAAAATCGGATGATAGAAATTTGCCATGCTTGTATGTTTCTGTTAGTGCACAAAATAAAAAAAAATTAATTGTCTATTTTGTTTATGAAAAGGGATTTGAACTAATTAGGAATGTGTAGAGTATATTACAAATAGGTGTGTTTCGTGCGCTGGAGTATTTGAAACTAAATCATGTACTTTGAATGGACGCATGCCATAAAACACCGAAACATCATTAATATCTTTTCATTGGATCCAGCTTTTTGTGAAATGTGGACCACGCCCAGGAGCATATAACTTTCTATGTATAGACCTCTGACCAAGTACTGAACACGCTTAGTGCTGCTTAACTCCCTAGTTCGCCTATAACTAGCGTACCCAACACTACCAAGTCTATGTAATCGTCATTGTAAGATGTAATGCGTACATTACTTTCTTATGCATTATTTTCTAAGATATATTTTTCTGCAAATTCTTCATGGAGGTTCTAATCTGCATAACTTCCTCTTCCGTACGTTATTGCTAGCGTATGAATTACATCCACTGAGCCGCCAAACAAACTTATTTGAAGAAACTCGATTTTTATCCAACCATTGTCCCTAGAATAATATCGTCAATTGCTCTAAATAATACTTTTGGCGCTAGAGACAATTCGTCCCTTTTGTGTGGCGAGTTCTCGACTTTATTTTTACGGGACAGTGGCGAAAGTGATTAAATTTCGACAATTTCGAACGAAACCGCGCTGGAGAAACAAAAGAAGCGAGTCCCTCGTCCTCTTGCCACCTACTCGCACTCCTCTTCCTCCATTTCTCTCGCAACGGCAATTGATTAAATACGATATTAAAACCAGAACCCAAAGAGAGAGAGAGAGGAAGAGAGAGAGAAAGGAAGAGAGAGAGAGAGAGGAAGAGAGAGAGAGGAAGAGAGAGAGAGAGAGAGGAAGAGAGAGAGAAAGGAAGAGAGAGAGATAGAGGAAGAGAGAGAGAGAGAGGGGCAACCAGTCATGTCGTGTCCGTCCTCGAACCCCTCCTCCAGCTTCCCTCCCGTCACTCCCATTCCTCTCTCCCTCCCATCCCATCGTTTCACAATCTTCCTAACCCAGACCGGGTTCATTATTTCTCTCTCCCTTCCCATTCTGTGTGGGAGGGCTAGAGGAGAGGAAAGGGGATATGGGAGAGAGAGAGACAGATGGGGAAGAGGAATAAGAGAGTCAAGCGCCCGGACGAGACAGTTCATATGTATCTCCGCTCTACTTCCTCTCGCCCCTCCTTCTCTCTATCTCCATCCCTCTCCCGCAGCACTTTCCGTCCTTCGCTCTCCTCCCTCCAAACTTTTCATTACCTAAACTCCCATTGTTAAATTTCCACCCGTCCACATGGCCATTACATCCTCTCTCTCTCTCTCTTGTTTTTTTGCCTCAACTCTGCTCTTGCGGTTAACTCGTTTATGGGGACGTGTGCATGTGTGTGGTATTTCCTAAGTTCCGTGTTGTATCTTCTCCCTACCCGCTCCAATCTTCTACTCCGACAGAATTTCCCCGTTTTCCTCTCTCCGTTTGTACCGTGTAGTGTTTTCCCCGTAAAAATATCGACCACGCTGACGTAGGAGTGCAACAAAAAAAAACAATTTCCCAAAAAAATTTGCGTTTCTTTTATATTTTAATGGCTCGTGTTTTTTATTCAGATACACGAGATAGGACCATAATCTAAGCGTTTGACTACCTGTTTTTATTATGTGAACCGGATTCGTGTTTTATGTCCATCTTTTTTCAAGGACGGTTCTTTATATTCAATCTACAATAAAGGATAAGGCTCATCGGTCCACGCTAATTTCACCGGCTACCATTCGAGTATATTGCATTGGGTCTCTATTCGTATCTTTTTCTTTGGCTGAAAAGAAAGAGTTTAAGAGACTGTGATAACAGAAGTGTGCTAAATAATGCAGAAATTGTAAGCAACAATAAATTCATTTTGTTTAATTGCCTAATGCGCAAAAGGTTGCGTAATCTCCCTGAAGCATTAAATTTCCACCAACACGTATTAAGTAAAATTTGCACGAATGCGCCTAAAAATACTTCCATTTTTTATGTAGTTACCCCATAATTAGCAACAAGAGAAACCTTGAAGAGCAATTTAAATTCAATTTAATTTAAAAGTAACCCTTATATCATTAATGTCATGGAAATGGCTATAAGACCACCTGGACTTTTAAAAATATTGTTAGTTAGATATCAAAATTTAACCCCAAACTCCGAGATAATTTAGTAGTCAGCAAAATAAACGCATGGTAATTACCAGTTTCACATTTCAAGCAAAACCATCTGATGTTTCCAGAACAGTACTTTCTCCATACAGAGTACAGTAGGATCTCAAAGTACGCGAACTACGTGACCCCGCTCATACGCGACTGACCCCCTGATTCATACCGGTATTAACTTTGGCAGTTAAGATCGAACCTGTTCAATTCCCCCTTCGTGTTCCTCCCTCTGTTTCCTTCTTCCCCTCCCTGATTATTGGACATTTGATTTTATTATTAAAAATTATAGTGTTCAGGTACATACAGTTTTTTATAAAATGTATACTTTATTTAGGATTTATGTACATTTAATTTACGCAAATAAAGTTAATATACACGCGTACATGGTTTATAGGAGTTCGCGTAGTTTTACCTTAGTGTATGTACAATAGTTTTCTATAGGGGAACCCAAACTTACGCGGATTCGCACTTACGCGAGGGTACCAGGAACCTAACCCTCGCGTACTTTGAGACACTACTGCAATTAATACCATTGTAATAGTACTTACAAATTGCTTTCGGTATCAGTTCCCTTAAGAATAATTGCCGGCAATAACAATCGTGAATAATTTTCTAAATGAAATAAACTTTGAATCACTTTTCACGTTGAACTTTTTACTTGTTACTTGTCTTTCATTTTGCGTTGCGAAGAACAAATGCCTGAAGATCAGAAACTTGGTTATGCGGAAATGGCTTAAATAAAGTCGAATCGAGAGTGATTGTAAAGTAAACGGTGTATTGCAGCTAAAATTGTCAGAGAAAGAGAGAGAGAGAGAGAAAAGTTCGCAAGCTCACCATCAGTCGTTGAATATGCCTGTTTCTTCGAGGGGGATTTATCAGAAATTCAATGGCCCGGGTCAGTTTTTATATGTGAAGATAAAATTCAGCCAAAGTTAACGAAAAATATGCTGTTTTCTTTTATTGACTTTTGCAGAAAGGAACGCATTTCTGAACGAAAAATAAAAATATGGAATATTGAGTGATGACGAGAAGTTAAATGTAGACTATCCTGATGATTGGCAGTACTATTGGCATGATCGCCGTAGAGATGGCAGTTCTTCTCAAAATGACAAGCAGGAAGTGGATCGATCACAGTTTGGGCAGGTTTTAGCATAAGAGGGAAAGGCGAACATGCATTTACCAATGGAAAACAAAAAGGAATCAAAAGTCATAACTCTTTATAAATCTAAATCTTATCGAGAATTTATGGGGAATCATGATTAGAAATGTTTACAAGAATGGAAGACAATTCAATTCTTTGGACGAGCTTTGGACTGCAATTCTACATTCACTAAATGAAATAAGCCACAATTCGATTCGTTCTTTAGTTCAAATTACGCTTAAACAAAGTCTGGAAATAGTTCAAGCTAAAGGAAAGAAACAGAGTGCTAAACGATGACATATATTATCTCTTACTCGCGTAAAAGCCAATTTAGAATTCTAGAGCAATGTATAAAATATATTAATGCAACTTTAAAGGCAAAAAAATGAAGGTGATCTTATAGCCATTTCCACCCAAAATGTTGGACTATATTTTTACTTTTGTTTGAAATATAAAACTGACAATAGTTATGTTTATTTTATGTAACACTATGCTCATCAGAGTTTTGGATTAAAATTTGATATCTAACATATTATTCTAAACAATCTAGGTGGCTTTATAGCCAATTCCTGGACTGTACACGTTATATGACGGGAATCTCTCTGAATTAATTATGTTCCTGATAATATTTTTAATATAGTAAATGATGTTTAACGATCCTAGTATAAGTTCTCAATTAAAGGTGGAATTCGTAATTTTTTGCTACCATACAGAAAACGAAAAAAAAATCTGTAAATATTCGTCTAAATTTATTTATGTTGTCAGCTCTTATAATGCTACACCCAGCACCATTAAATAGTGATTATAATATTCGCCTAGTCGTTGAATAAATTATGATATATAAGGATATAGGTCTGCTTAAATAAGTTATAATAGCAAATGCGCAATGCATAAAATACCCCTTCATCTCTTCCAGTTTAATAACATCAGCCCTATTAGGCGCGAATGATTTAGAGACATTGTTAAAAAAATTCACAAGGAAATTCGTTTGAAAATTGAACTGCTCTATTATAACTCGATTCTTGATCCTTCGGTACGCTGGTGCTTATTGGGCATTCTACAAGGACGAAAGCATGGATTTTGTAGTTGACATCGCCTCGAGTGTAAGCAATGTACTAAATCCACCTCCAAACTCTTATAGAGATCGGTCTCCTAGGAGAGATAGTATGGAGCGAGAAGGGGGCTGGGAGGTGAAGTATGGAGTTATCACCTGCTGAAACAACAACCTTGCGTGTTCCAATGGTTTCAAAGTTCAGCTCCCCAGACACCTGTTTGAGCCTAGCGACGTACGATGGCGTGGGTGAAAGTGACGTCGAAGTAAATTGGAAGCTCAATGACGCGTGATGGCCTGGGAGTTGGTAGGCCAGAAGGGAAATTACTAAGGCTAGGTTCTAGCGTGCTAACGTTTTCTTGACGAGCCTCAAAACATGCTATATACACCACATCTCAAATGTAGGGAGTAGTTCATTATACCGCACCTAAAGGCAAAAGTTTCCGCCTAAGCCTTTCTTATTACATAGACTACGATAAAAATAGCGTTGAAACGAAATTTCGAACCGTTGACATTCATCACATAGCCAGAGGCAGGAATTAAATTGTGAATGGTCAATAACATACAACCTTTTACGCACAAAAAACTAATTACAAATTTATAATGTTGAATAACAAGCAAAAAATAAGGAATAACTAGTGTCGCCTTAGTAACATTTAAAATTAACAAGATATATTGAGTTATTCATATTTCCACATATGAGTGGAAACTATAGATGACATAACTATCCTGAAGAAGCGTTTAAATAGATTAGAAGTTATCGAGAGCGCTAATGACGGAGCGATAAATAAAATACCCGCACTATTAAAGAATTCAGACTTAAACAAAACAAAACCGGGACGAAAAATGATTGTAAATCATACAAATTCACTTGGAATATCTTTTATCTTTAATAAACGGTAGTCAATGATGAATTTTATGAATCCTGACAGTATCCGCCAATTGATAGCTAGAGAGATTTCGTACTGGAATTGAAACTGAAACGGTAAAAAAGCATTAATAAATGGCGAAAATGATCTAATTTCTTTTTCTGAATCTGTTTTAGGACGATTGGCTGCTTATACTCCTTCCGTATGTTTTGCAAAGAAAGATTCATATAAATTTCGGGATGGACAATTCTTAAATACAGTGTCCCTATAAATTTATGCTAACTATTAAAAATGCAGATAAAAGGGTGATGACTAATATATTTATTTCCAAGTATCCCGCTAGAGGGCTGTAGTGTAATTTCACATGAGCGCACGTATTACTTTATACATCATCAGTGCAGATAAAAATGGCGGAATTTCGTTTGATATTTGAGCAACGTTAGTTGGTTTTGAAGTGTTAGTGGAAAAAGAAAAACGTGAGAGGTGTCACCATGTTGGAAACATAAATTTGAAACTGAAACACCAAATGGTTTTATAATTTCAATGTTACGTGACAGGTTTGAGAAAACTACACTGGACGACTTGAGGCATGTGTTCTAATTACGCGCATGAATATGTCACTCTGTAGTGGATCGTCGACAACAGTGCAATGGTGCTGATGGTAGGCATTTCGAGCAGTTGCGCCCTTAGACTAAGTGCTATAACAACGTGCTACCACCCATACATTTCCTATAGACGAATAAAGGATGTATAAAATTTAGGAACACCTTGCATTTAGAGTTAAGACACCTACAAATGAAACTATGGAGTTACATCATTTAACTTATTTTTATATAAGCAAACCTCAGTCTGCACTGAAAGCAAATTAATTAATTAATTAATTAAATCACGAACCTATATTATGTTCCATACGCATAGTTTTATGCATACCAAAGCTAGTAACTTCTTAATGCTTACGAACAAGTTAAAGGGTTCCAAATTACATGCTTTTCGACAATTCCGAGTAAAATCCATTTCGAAAAGGCGTGATAGTAAAGCCAGCTGCTAACTAAGAGGCATTTTATTGGCAACTCCCGATCGTCAACATCTCTCGGTGAAGTATCCATCATCATCAAAGTCTCCAAATAATCGCTTAAAGAGGAGAGCGCCATGAATCGGTTTATGCTTCCCCTCGAATAAAAGAAGGACCTCTCGAGTAATAAAAGAATTAAGAGAGATCTCGATACCTTCCTGGCCTCCAACTGACTCCTTTTTAAAATCATGCCTCGCTCCCTTTATATCTCTCCTCCTGGCTCTTTCTCTCTCTCTCCTTCTTCCTGTCTTTCCTACTCTCTCTCTCTGTCTCCTTTCCTCCCCCCCTTTCACCAACCGCTGCCATATCGTCCAAGATCCCTTCCGGGCGCTCACTGTTGGCACCTTGCCAAAGGGTTGGGCGACTGTGAACTAAAAAGTTTAGCGAGGATGTCTGGAGGGAATATTAAGGGAGAAAAGAGAGAGAGGGAGAGAGATTGAAGGGAGGGAGATAAACGGGGACAGGAAGATAGAGAGGAAAGAGGAAGGATAGAAGAGAAAGAGAGAGGTGAGGTAGATAGAGGAAATGACGTTGGACGATGATGTTTACACGTTAGACGTAAGGATCAAAACCCGCAAAGTGGCCGTGATGGTTTACAGCTTGACTCGCAGTCGAACTTCGCGATTTTCTTCAATGTTTTTCCCCCAGATTAGCTTTTCATTGTACCAAGTTTTTTTGGGAGGCGGAAAAAACGGTCGTTTTTTTCGGACTTAAACATGTTCGCAAAAGTCACAGGTTATTAAGTGCTGAAGGGGATGTGGGAGATTTTCATAGTTATTCTATCCAGAATTCAATCATATTGGCTGGCATGAAAAAGATAAACGATTTTCCTTTATCACTGCAATAAATGTCGAAGTTCATACGGAGCGCGAATATTTGTTTTTCCGCGTCGAGCCCTGCCAGCGCACAGTGGGCCAGGATAGGATTTTAGCGGGACAAAAAGCAAATTTCTTAATGTTATAAGATTGCTGATTACTTTAAAATTCTTGTTATTGCATACCCATATGGTATATACATACTAGCGCTCATAACGCGACGTAACGCTACTAATACGAAGTGGCAAGCTTGCAAATCCGCTAGACTTACTTAATAGCGGGCGGCATAATCGCGCGTCAGTACTGTTCGTGCCCTCACTTTGAACAGACGTATGTGCAGTTTTTCAACGTTATAAATATTCACTTTACAATAAATATTGTATTGCTAGCTAAGCACTTTATTTTTACCTATTTATTTAATGCTAACTCATATCGGTAAATATTTTATGCATATAATTAATTACCCTAAAATAATGTAGGGTTTTTTACTTTTATTCTTTTTTACATAAGACTTTTAAAACACATCTTACGTTGCTGCGCTGAAATAACATTTTATGTATGCCCCACTGTTCTTCCTCTTTAATTTTCCATATGATTTAACTGCGTCCGATTGCGTCTGTAATAATAATAAATTTTTTACAGAACGTTAGCGGCTCATCACTCGGAAGGAACTGTACGAGTTGTTGCGTGCAAAATGTAACAGAAGTTTATTAAGCGGTGACTGTAGACAAATTCTATTATGTTACTACAAAGAACAAATGAATATTGAACACTGTGGTAAAAATGTGCATACATTGATAATTAGACAACTGTCTTTGTTTATGAGTGATTTTTCTAGGCGGTGGAAAAGTTGTCACAGAAATTCTAAGCGATTCATTAAACACTACAAAAAGTGACTTGGAGGAACTACTTTTTGTTGGTACGTAGAGTAAATCAACACTATCGAAATCCACTAAAGCGAATCCTCTTTACGGCCGTCCTAAAAAGACATTTTCAGAAAGTAGTGACAAAACTAAACGGAGGAAATTCGAAAGTTGTTGCAATCATGCAACATGAAAAAGCTGTCTTTAGCACTGCATGCAAGCTTGAGAGCTGTAGGACGTCGGAATACAGCCGAAGTTATAGAAAAGGCTACTCTCAGTACTACTCGCCGCATATCAAAAGTGAAAAAGATATTTCGTGCAGACGATAGTTCATGGCTCAGAAGTGATCAATTCAGAAATTTTGCCCATTGGGCAGTTATTAAAGGAAGCTTTGGAGACCCACAATAAAGAATTTAAAAATATTGATCAGGACACACCCGAAATTCATCACGAAAAAATACAAACGAGGATCTGTTAATTCTGATCCAATTATTTCGTGCCTTGGTCCACTTCCTAGAATGAAAACTCGCAAATTTTCTACTTAAGTTTTGTCATTATTATCCGCACTCAATGTAAAGCCTAATATAATGGCTTCTCCAGGTTCCTACAGCGGTACCACTAGCGATAGTGTATAGAATTGCATTGTAGTGCCCACGAAATTTCATTATTGTTATTAATTTCCACACAATTACTGAAAAGTTTAGGAGAAATTCATTATAAAAAAGTACATAGTGATATATATATATATATATATATATATATATATATATATATATATATATATATATATATATATAGGTTATAGTGTTAATATCGTCATTAAGCATGTAAGCGTATGGAAATTAAGTAGATAACAAGTAGGGGTGTACAAAAGTGCTTTTCGTCAAATTCGCCGTAGTATAATCGTATACTAATGTTCTTTGAAATCAGAAAATTGTTTTTCCTTATATGGTGGTTACCCTGTATTTTAGATCCTTTCTGAACATGTTCATTTTGTTTTGCCATTCTACGTATACTAGCCCTACAAACGAAATTATTTTTTGAAATCAGTTCAGCCAATACCTTCGAAATTCATAGTTACAGAAAAATTCTAACCTTGATATTGTAGTAGCTCTGTTTAGTTAACCCGGTTAAAATATGATATTTTTTATATGAAGATTACATCTATCATATTTGATTAAAATCCATTAGGTCAATTCTCTAAAAATACGTGTAAAAATAGTATTTTATTTTTGTTGTGGTAGCCCTGCTCTTTCGCTCCACTTTAAACATCTTCATTTTATTATGTTATGTTGTACAAATTTTATATATAAAACTTAATTGAATTACGTTAAGCCAATTCCTTCCAAATCCATTATGACTGAAAGTGTTTAATTTGTAATTGTGGCACTCCTGTTTGGATGATTCAGATTAAATCTGCTAATATGGCTTAGTATATATGTGTTAATTATACGTATTAAATTTGGTTAAAATTTATGCGGACAGTTCAACACAAATACGCGTAAAACGAAATTTATTTTTTCCTTGTATTGTGACAGTTTTGCTTTTTATATCTACACAAATAATCTTTATTTTGTTATTTTATGTTGTATGCCTTATTTAAACAAAATTTCTTTAAAATTGGTTTTGACAATTCCTTCCAAATTCATAATTACCGACAAGTTACACTTAGCTATTTTGGCACCCCTGCTGAGTCGATCCAGTCCAAATATGATATTTTGGGCATTAATTTATGTGATGATTCTATGTAACATATTTGTTTCAAATCGGTGAAGCCAATTCTTCCCTGATTGCGTACGGATGGACGGATATCACAAAGATAATAGTGCTTTTCAGCAATGATGAAAAGCACTAACAATAACTTAATTAATGTAAGTGATGTAGGTTCAATTCCAAAAATAAATACAAAATACTGTTAAGTTCACTTTTAATTAATAATAAATGACTTCCTATTGTTTATAATGAAATATTTTTATTTATTTTTATTATTTTGCCCAGCTAAAATACTATCCTGGCCCAGTGTGCAGCGTCGCAAATAAAGGCAATGCGTATTATGACATCGTAAATGTAATAGGCGATTGAGCCATGCCAAGAGATTTGTTAAATTACTTCTTGCCGAACGATAAACACGTATATCGACGTTAACGTTTTACAGCGGTTGAAATCAATCTAATAAATCTATCCCCAGAGAATACTTGGCTTAACTTGGATAACCTTCATTATTAATTTACAAACGTCATAGCGTCATTTGCAAATTTAATGTATTATAAAAATTCTTAGGATTGATAAAAAAATTGACAAATTGAAATTATAGCGAAAGTGTAAAATGTAACTTATTTGGTATTTTGTTACAAGTGAACTGTAATGTAATTTTTGGACCATCTCTTAGAGGATAATATAGTACATACACTTGCATATATAGGAGCTTTAGCGTGATAATGCATTACTTTATATAAGATACACGGTGAAGAAGGCTAAATTTAAGAAACAAAGAATACCATAATTGACCTGGCAATGTAGACACAAACCCAATTCAGAATGTAGGTCATACTTCCTCCAAAATCGTGTCATTTCACTCCATTAAATTTAGGAGCGGGCACTCGTGGAATCCAAGTACACTCGCCGGAAATACAGTAACACAATATCTGCTTCTTGTTCGTTTCATTGCATCGTGTAGCCATAATACCATTTTACGATGAAGTTATTGTGAATAAGAAATTAAGGTTACTGGTTAATACATCGATAGATCATAATGGATGTAATTATGGCACTGAGAAATTAAAAACAGTCAAGAAGCATAGATTCGCTTCAAAAGTCACCAACTGTTTCGGGCCTCCGGAAAATAAATAGAAAATAAAATTCCCTCTGCTATTTATAGAAACTAATCTCGCAGCAAGATTACGTCGCTGCACCGGTAAACTCTCCGAAAATTGCCATTTATAAACCACCAACCCTCGTCACGACGCTTTTAAGCTGACAATCTCAGCCGGACGATTTACCCCGCGCGCTTTGCATGCCGAAATTACAATCGAATTTTTAAAACACCTCCGAGAAAAACAAAAAACTTCGTTCTAGGGGGAAACGAGTTCGCCGGGCCACCGCATAGCGCGGGAATAATCCTCCTACGCGCGAAAAACCCAAGTTTCGAGATAATTTTAGACGCTCAGCCCAATTGATTGGAAAAGCAAAGATGATCAATGGAAAACTCTTTAAGGAAGGAGCCCGAGGGTGTGTGGCGTGGGAAGGTATGTAATAAGACCGGAAGGGAGCTATGTGGATGGGATGGAGGAGAAAAGAGAGAGAGAGAGAGAGAGAGAGAGAGAGAGAGAGAGAGAGACGGTTGCTCGGGAGAGGGAGGGAGGAGGGAGAGAAGAATGGAGTGAGAGAGGGAGAAAAAGAGAGAGTATGCCAGAAGAAGGTGGCTAAACTAGAACGGCCCTATAATGAGGTGAGGGGCGGATAGAGAGAGGGAGGGAGAGATAGAGGCAGGGAGAGATAGAGGGAGAATGAGAGAGAGGGAGAGAGAGAAATGCTTGAGATTTTGCCAAGAGACTGATTCGTCTCGCACCTGCCCTCCGCACAGCCCCTCATCTTCCCCTCTCTCAGAAGCCTTCAAACATGGCAACTGCCCTTTTTCTACTCGGGGAGTTAGTTGCCTGCTGCGGCTCCAGCCGGGGGAGGCGTGGGCATTAGTAAGTTAATCACGTACGTAAAATCTTTTACGTGGAATCTGCAAGGAAAAGTTTCGGTGGGTTAATCGGATTCAGACCTCAGCCGCCGCATGTGCTGGTAGATTTCAAGTTGCTCAAAATCGAATTTAGACTCGTGGAACTGTATAAAAAGTCATACGAATGTACTTGGGAGATGTGCATTATAACTTTAAAGTTTTCATTCAGCTCTCCGCTATTTTTAATGTGGCTTTTATATCGTTGCTTAAGTTTTCATTGCTTCTGTCACTTTGTTTTCGAAAACATAAAAAGTGTAACTTATAATAGTAGTTTTTAAGAAATTATCAGCTTCAACATATCTATTGAGGCAATTTTGCTAATTATTTGCAGTAATGTAATTAATTAAATAAAATATATTATATCATTATTGAATCAACAAAATACTATTAATTGTTGGTATTACAATATTAATAACATGAAATGTGTTTGCTAATCTGTTTAGAGTATATTTTATCAGATTCCATTACTATATATTAATTATTTCTGTAGATAACCACGGTTAAGAAGATAAACTGAAGCAACCAGAAAAGACAATCTGATATGCGTGCCATTAACCAATCCCATTCTGTCTTATTAGGTTAAAGGCACGTATAGCGTCCCATTATAACATCATTATCAATTATTCAGTTGTTTTCAATTTCGCCGGCAGCTATTGACTACAGAGTGATTCATTAAATCTCTCATCCGCGATGTCAAAAAAGATGATGAATGCACGGAGAGGAATTCATCGTTCCAACGCTGTTTTTTCATTTACTTTACATTTAAAACGCCAAAAAATTGCGCAACTCGCGGTATAATTCGTCTCGAGCGAAATGGAAATTTTACGAAATGAATATGGTTTTCGTTCAATAAAATAAGAAGCCTTAATTTCGCTAGTTAATCCACCAATTTGGATTGCGGAAGGGTGTTAAATTATTATATCAACCGCAATCGCACGTGCGGAATAAAATATCCCTCCCCAATTTTGCTCAATTATCCGAGAGTTCTCCAGCAAAAAAAATCAACCTCAGGGAACATTAGCCCATTAAAGGAAAGAAAATTACCTCGTAAACGAGCAAAATGAGCACACACATAACCGCAGGATCGGTCGACGTTCTGCGTTAGCTAACTTATCTCGCAAAGGGAGGCGATAATTGCTGGAAGCGGGAGGACGAAACGAGAAAATAAGTCGAGATAAAGAGATTGAGGAAAAAAGGAAAAGCGAGTGAAATTTTCAAAGCTTGCGGAAGGTAGAAAGGGACTGAAATGTTTTTTTTTCGAACAATGGGAATGAGAAAAAGATGATAAAAGGGAGAAATGCGTTGCCGCAATAAGAGGATAGGGATTACGACCCCCGGAAAATACGTCGTATTGCGGTGATATCCTCATACCAAGCTGACACGTGGACGTATGACATGCAAATGACTTGAATTAACTCGGCTGCTTCATGGCATGGCAAAAGGAAAATTTGAACGAAATTAGATACAACGTGCTTGCATCGAAGTGCTGTTGCTGCATGGCATCGTATGTCGGTCTGGCGCCGGTAAGCGAAAGCACAAGAGAGGTACAGATAATGGTACTAGCATTGTAATAAACACATTTCGCTTAAAATCATCGGTCATTCTTTCCTCAAATATGGGAGATGCGAATTGAAGAAGTGATAATATTATTTACGTCCAAGAACAAGCAATTAACAATGTACTTGCCTTAGGCATCTCCAATAGCCACTACAAGATTAAAAAACCATATGCGCATTTTGTATACAGTGTAATTCACCGAAAATGGATTTTAAAAGAACACGTGTGCTAGCATTGCAATTGTTTTTATATGTGGGAGGGAGGACTGTATGTGGGATATCTATTGAGGGCGCGCGTGGGGAAGGGAAGGGAATTTTTGGGGCATGCGAGCTTGAAAGGTATTGGAACAACGGTTTATGTTGGGGGAGGGGTAGAGAGCCTGGGTTAATCAGAACCATTTTCCTAAGAACTAGACGTCACGTGTTCTGTAAGGAAATATAACGGAGAGCGTGGGATAGGTCCGAAATCGCTGTTAATGGAAGTCTTTTAATTTGTGGAGAAGCTTTAACCCTCTAATGCGTTTATTTTTTGATTTTCGGATGTTATTAATTTCAAATCGTTGATATTTATCGAGTGTCCGTTTTGTGAATGTGTTTTGCAACGCTTGATTTTTCGAATCTCCCGTGCCTGAAGTGTGACAACTGCTCTTTAAAACGTCTTTGGAGCTGACTTTTTGTTTGTTCTATATCCCACTTGTGACAATGTGTACAATTTATTTTGTAAATTCCAGACATCGAGATTTGGAATTTTATATTTCGTATTTCACAAAATGTCTTTGATGCTGTTGCTGCTGGCTTAAACGTCAGAATGTTTAGTGTTATTAAGTATTTTGTCGATTTCCTTGGTGAGAGGAGGTAACTACGGAAGTTTGACGTATTTCTGTTTTGTTTTACCTTTTCATTTCGGGTGATCATTCATTGGTTTAATTTTGGCAACGTTTCTATTTTGTTAACCATTCGGTCTATGATTTTTATTTTTTAACCGTGTTCTGTGGCGATTTGTTTAATTATATCGAGTTCTTTGTAGTAGTAGTTTTGTTGGCTGAGTGGTACGTTAATAAGTCCGTGTACCATGGTATGGAAAGCAGCCAATTTGTGTCTGTAAAGATGAAAGGAGTTATTACGGATGTAGCTGTTGTTATGCGTGGGTTTTTCGTAAATATCGAATTCAATTTTATTACCTTCCTTTGTTAGAAGTAGGCCGAGGGATGGTAGAGTATTATTAGTTTCTATTTCGAGTGAATTTGATCGTGGGGTATAATACGTTTAAATCTTGGATGAAGTCTTCCAAGTTGCTGCGATGGAAGTGTCAAAAACGGCGAATACGTCATCTGAATTTTTTCAGTCATAAAACAAGTTCGATTGAATTATTTACGTTACTCATTAAATTAATAATATAAAAATTAATAATAAAACGTGGAATTAGCTCAACGTTATATTAAATTTTTGTCATTTAATATTAAGCTTATTTTAACAACGTCTCCCACTACAGGTATAGACATCCCACTACTAATATAATGGAGTTTCACGAAGTCTCGGCACCTTCAGTAAATATTAGATAATTTATTTTTATAACAAGCTATTAACCTTAATTGCACGAGAAAATTATGCGCTAGTCTAAATAAAATTTAATTTTTTTCAGAATAGTAGTAAAAATTCATGAATGGTGCAATTAAAAATGTAATTCACACATTAATTATCTGCAATAATCATGGAAAGTTTATGAAAAATTCATATGAGCATTTCGGCTACATGGCAGCCATCATCAGCGGTATTCATCAATAATAGATTTAAGCATGAGAACGATTATATCAGATTTAATTTTTATCTTTAAAGACGATAATAAATAAGTAGCCACTAGCGGAGGAGATACATACCAGATAGGTCGTTTCTTATGAGGCAAAGAAATGAATAACAAAAGAAGGAACTGGCCCAAACTGAAAAAATGCAATAAGTTGAAAATAAGTTTTAAAAAGATAAAATCTTGATTTATCGGATTCAGCAATAAAAATCACGAGGAAAATTTTTCCATAAGATGGCGAAAAAAAAATTGAAAAGACCAAAATAGCACCAGTATGAGAATTATGAAACCGCGTTTTAGATAAGCGTAATTGTTTTTTGCTCGTATGGCTCACGGAGCTTGAACGGCATAACGCGAACAAGCAGTAAAAAGTCCTCGCTGAATACAACTGGATTTAAACGCGCGACCTCACGTTTTGTAATTAAAAAGCCACGCCCACCATCGTTTGGATGAAATTACGGTACCATAAACTAAGGTTCATGGCTATTTTTTAGGTCAACTCTCTGATGCAATAGCTGAAATGAATGTTTCACTTAGGCCGCACTGATATTTTTTTAGTTAAATTTAATTTCATCTATAAAATTTTTATTACCTCCGGTATCTAGCGCTTCATTTTGCTTTTTAAACTGGTAAACGTTAAAAGAAGACATATTACATCTTGCAGTTGTCCTTTCAGTCAAGAGCACAAACTAATGAATTGCATTATAATGTAAACATGATTAATCACAATGCAGCTTAAACTTAATTAAACGAGTATTTCAACCTTCTGCATATGGAACTCACTACTCCGACAAATAATTTTACTGAAAAAAAGACAACTCAGGATGACAGCTATCTCTAAAAGGCTGACATAGGATAGCAGTAAGTTCATGTCAAATGGACCCAATATTCGAATCGGATCAAAACTAAAGATGCAAAGTTAGGAAAAATATTCTATGGAATCTTTGTGGAGATTGTGGTATTCATTAAATGATATAAAAACGCTCGAATAAATGTCGGTTTGTCATTAGTTATTATTATTTTTATCGATAATTTTAATATTTTCCAGCTATATGCAATTTTCTTACTTACATATACTTATTTAGATATACCACTTTGTTTCCTTTAAAAGTTTCAACTCCATTTATAAAATATTCAGAGTTTCTTGCCGAAATTAGTACAAATACGCCATCATTTTAAAAATTTTTTAGCGCCTTGGACTTTCAGAGATTATTTTAGTAAATTTAACACTAATAGTTCTATAAATCTCTTACAGATAATACTAAATTTGAAACAGTCACACACATGAGCATTTTAAACATAAAAACAAGCGGAAATGATGAAAACGAAATAGATTGCGGTTTAGTTCTATGAAGCAAGATTCATATCTTTTTTAACACTAAAGTACTTTAAATAAAAAAGACAATTTAATTAACTTCGAAAATTGGAATCATGCTTGTAATAATATTTTTGAGTGCCAACCATAAAAGCGGCCGGAGATTAATTATGAAACGTTATTAACCTACATATATATTTTGGTAGACAATAAAGTGGAATTTTAATTGGTCCGGATTTTGGGTTTATAGCGATTGGGATTAAAGTTAAATTAGCCAAGAGGCGATAAAAATTTATCACGATTCCATCGCATCAAATCTCATAACAAACCTGCTCACTGAGGCGGGAAGACTGCGAATTGACTAATCCCGCCTATTTCTCCAGGAAAAAGTTTCGCGATACGCGCCCGCGGCTTTCAAAATGGCCATTCGATCGAAACGACACTTCCAAAATATAAAATCCTAAAACCGCGAACTTCTCAGACCATTAAATAAAACCATTATAATCCGGTTTTTTGGGAAAAAATACTTCGAAGAAAGGAGCTAGGTCCTAAAAATAGAAGTTTCTCCTAAAAAATTGAAACAGCCTTGAAAGACTCCCAATATAAAATAATCTTTTTTCCCTGGAACCCAATCATTTTTGCCGCAGACTTAGGCAAAGTATCAATGGACAGCTGCCGGTGAACCAAACGCGGATTGACCTAGAGATACCATTGGATATGAAGCGACCGAGCAGTTACTATGTAACCGACATAGCCGAGCTGACTCACCATATTCAGCCCTTCCATCGCACCGCGAGAAGATCGGCCTATTACACCGAAATGCAATTTCCCATCGGCTCGAAATGAAATAAGGAGGGGGAATGAGAGTGCTGGAGGGGCGGCAGATAGAAAGGGTTTTCTTCAATCGCTGATCCGAGCTATCCGGGACCCTAGCCTCAATTTGGCGGAACACGACCCAAATCCTACGTGCGCCGCGTGGAGCTCATCACGTCGATCCTCTTTCTCTTTCCAATCCCTCCATCCCCTTCCATTCATCTTTATACCTGGACAACTTTAATCCAAAACTCATCCACATTTGAACACGCCAGCCTGACCTGTTTGTTAGCTATTCGATCCAAAGAATTCCTTCAGTGTACCATATCTACCGGATTAACCCTCGCAATATTAATGGGGATGGATACTTTAAGTCATTTACTTATTAATTATCGATTTCTGGCCCTGTTAAAATGCGAATAGAATGCTGTAGAAAATTTTACGTTCACTCATAAATGATCTTATACGATCAAGTCTCCTTCTTCTTGTTTTAAATAAGCAGGAACTACAAAAGCTGACGATGGGCACAGCGTATTCCTCCTTTCGTAGGAATCGTTTTCACTTGTGAGCAGCGATCTGGCGGTCAAAAAAGAAACCAAATAAAGGAGAAGACCATGTTATCAGCTCACACAGTTGTAAAAGAATCATCTGCGAAAATTGCGCGGCTGATGAAAGGACAGATCTATAGAGGTTTAAAGAGATGATTTAACAAAAACCGTTACTGGCTGAACAACTAATAAATTATATTAAAATTACATTTTTAGATCTTTTTGCACTTTATTTTTAAACAATATTTGTTCTTGCTTTTAAATAAATAGATAAAACGATTGATTAAATTGATTTTTATTTGGTAAACTCTAGGTAACCCCTTGGTATATCCTGTTATTTAAAATACTTTAGTATTGCTAAGATTAAACTAGAAAATCGATACCGCGAATTGCTATATTTTGTGCACGAATAGGAAATGCAGGAGTGAAGTTGGCTTGTTGGCTTTCCCGAATTAAACACAACAAAATTCTGGTCCGTTTCTCTGATATGCATTTCTTCCATTTAACAGGAATTGGTAGAATGATGTTAACTGAATTTTGGTAGAATCTTTACAAAAGCTAACGGAATATCATATCACCATCCTGGTAAACATATACATAAAATGTAGTAACAATATAAATTTCGTAATATTGACATAGTAGTCTTCCAGAAATAATACTAAACCATCAATCACTCATATACTATAATCGTTCATAAAAAATAAACTATTAGGAAAGGGTTTAAAAAATTTGCTCGGACTGGTGTTTTATGTAGCTATAAGTATGACAAAGTGATTCTTTGTAGCGTTGGGTGCTCTTTTATAAGTATAAATAACTGTATCTATGATTTGATCAACCTTTTCAAAGTGACTGAGAGAAAATCGAGATCTTTTACTGCACAAATTAAGTCTTTTGTAATAACTATTTAAGCAGCGTTGTCTCCGAAGAGGCTAATATATTTATCGTCGTAACATAAACTCGTATATAAATACTCAGTGACCGCTTGTCAGTAATCCGGTGGTACTAAAAAAACATTACTACCTTTTAACATACTGAATAAATCTGTCCTCGCCACGATGCATGAAGCATCACCTTAGACACCTCATCTGCATCGAGTTTGTCTGTAGTAGTCTTTAATGTCTCGTGCCCATTTCCATATTCATTATCGCGCCATCAAAAAAATAGGTCTTTTATTGCTGGCAACTCGTACCCAAAACTTTTAAACGCCTCGCTAATAACAGAGACGTACCCCAGAATTTGCAAGAAATCTAACGAAAATTTTTGCACATCTTTGGTATTTATTATAATAAATCCGTCGAATCGCAGGAGTAATTAACGTAATTAACTGAACGTAACATTCCACAGCCGGCCATATCTGTAATTTAGTTTGCTTAATTATTTTCTAAGATTAGCGACTTCAGAGGCAAACAACCTTTTCTGCATGGCGGGCCACATTCGTAGTTGTGGATGCTTTTAAGGGTCGCATTGGAAGTCACGAAAGCTTCGGCGGGCCGAATATGTGTTTACATCCGAAGTTATCTAGTAATTTTTGGTCTCGCATGAGCAGAATCGAGTCTGAATAATTTCCTAGTGTTCAAAACTCGCCAGAAAAGGTTTTGGAAGCATAATTTTACTGAAAAATACGAAATTTTCTGTGTTAAACTTTACTGATCACTTCTTCATCGTGGCTTCGAGGGTAGTGCCGGCCCCGCGGGCCGTAAGATGCAGACTCATGCTCTACTTAATTTTGAAATTATTATTATTGTGCAAGTAGTACGGTAATTTTTACAATGATCATTACGCATGAACATCTTTTATTTTCTTGTCCATATTGTCAATATTCTTTTTGTGGGTATAATTTGAGACACCTTAAAGAGGTTTTTTTTAATAATGCTGTACTATGTTTTGCGTTTAGCTGATTAGATATAAAGAGTGAAATTCAAAATTCAAAGAGTATTTTCAACTTTTATAAATTGTGGAATCAAATACATATTACGCAAAAACATTGTTATAATTCATATACAGTAGAACGCCGAGCAAGGATGATTCGGATAATCCAAATTTTGATATATTAGAAAAAAGTAAGAGCAACTTGAGTTAAAAAATAAACGCACGATTTTAGTTTCCAAAGGAACACAAAGCACAATTGTTTATCTGCAATACGAATTATGAGGCAGTCATGCGAAAATTTTCCTCTACTGGTCGGTGGATGTTATAACACGCATGTTTAACACACCCAATTTTTAGTCAGATATTATGATAAAAAGTTCGAGAATTATTCGAGTAAACACGATATTACTATGCAAATAATAATTTAACTTATAACATGCAAAAAATCCAAGATAACTGCTGAACAGTGGATAGGTGTGAAAAACTGAAGAAGAATGCACGTCTGATAACCAAGAAGGATATTAAAAACCTGCCAGAAAAATTTCGCTAAAATGCCATTCGAACCATCACCAGGGCCATAAAAGTTGCCCCAATCTCTCCAAAAGAAGGGAAGGATCACCACAAATAGAAATTATAACATTCTAACAGGTGTCATTTCACACAAGGGGGCGATGCTATAGTGGATGGGAAATATTTTATCGGTATTTATCCAAATAAAAGCATTCAGGGGTTGTCTCGAGTGTATTTTAAGGCAGAAAGGGGATTCTGAATGCAGATGTATCAAAAGAAAGTATTTTCAATGTCGCAGAATAAGGGTTAAGATACATGCAGCAATTTAAAATTTGATTCGGAAAATTGGAAATTCAGATAATCGGCGATCGGATATTCGAAGTTCTCTTGTAATTTATTTTGAAAAAATATAGTAGAATGCTTTTATCCAAGAAACCAATTAGTTGGCTTTTAGTCTGAATTATTCGATACAAATTCTTATCCTCATCAATTGAATTCTCCACATAAAAATAATAAAATACTATCAGGGGTAAATATGTATACAAAATTCATTATCGATCATAAATGTAACCATAAAACATTATTAATAATTCACATAACTTAATTATCATTCAAATTATCCGCAATTGTCATAATATCAAATTTTACTTCCTTTAAGCAGCGATAAATATATAAAAATTTATTTAGCAAATAATTTTATTTATAATTGTCGCTGTGTATAATTCATCGCTTAGTTATAACGCTCTTGTTTACAAATTCATTCGTTTAAGATATAATCCACATATATAGTTGAGTCATTTTGGAACAGATATGCTGTATCTGTTCTGAAAAGTTAATTGTAATTTTTGCTTAAACAATTTTAGGAGGTTTTTTTGCAGACTATACACATAAAACTATGACCTAACATGCCCATGATAAACAAAAAATTTTTTAATGTATACAAAATTCCAATCAGGTAAGTATGAAATTAACTTGTATTAAGCTTTGATTTTTAAGGTTAAAGAGAAAATTATGATCGCGTCAAGTGCTAGTTTCGCCTTGTATCGCATTCTGATCTTGGCCTTTAAAGCATTATGTCCCAACAGAACAAGTCAAGGTTCTCA
This sequence comes from Tanypteryx hageni, assembly GCA_028673005.1. Taxonomy (NCBI): domain Eukaryota; kingdom Metazoa; phylum Arthropoda; class Insecta; order Odonata; family Petaluridae; genus Tanypteryx; species Tanypteryx hageni. Next base: position 152,057,010 of record CM054115.1, read on the forward strand.
TTCATCACTATGGACTATATGGATAGACGCATTAGCTTATACTAAGATCCGTCGCCTATCACAGGACTTGGCCTATCAATCTATCTAACTCATCTGCGCAACAAAGCGGAACGTCGGCCAACTAAGAGGTCTTTCTAAATGTCAAAGGAGTAAATAGATAAACTCACACTTGACCTGGACGGAATAAATAAGTCTTTGTGAGTCATCTGAAATGCATTAGTGTGAGACAATGAATGCGGAGAGAGGGAAGAAGTGAGTAAACGAATTTAAGCCCACATGAAACTCATCGACTAGTTTAACTAAAGCTGTGGCAACAGAAGCTGTTTTTATCCGATTAACCTGCTGACTCTTTCGCTGGCGCAATACCTAGAGAGTTTATTGGCTAGATAACTCGCAATATACGATTTCTAATACAGTCTGGTAATGTTCCCTGATGTAATAGATATAGCTGCGTTACATTTTTTCCGAAGCTAAACCAAGTGTTTTATACTACCTCTTCAGGAGATCCTAATGAATGTGTCATCTCATCTCTTTTCCTCACCTCATAAGTCATCTATTTTAAAAAGGCACACTTTGCTGTTCGCAGTGACCCCAGCAGCGGCCAGTTGTGCCTTTTAACTGCATTTTTCACTATTTCGCATACGGAGGAGGCCTTTGTAGGACTATCAATACTAAAAAGGAAACCATAAAAAGAGATAGCGGTGGAGGTTGATGAAGGATGGTGTTTCCGTGTACGCTTATAGGTCTCTATTAAAGGGCAACGGGCAAGGGTTTGAATCTGCCAAAAGCATATTTTATCGACGACAGCGCAAAGATGAAGATATCCAGCCGAAGAAACCAGGTAATCCATTAGCGAAGATTGTTAAGATGGCAAACGAACTGAAAAAGAAGGAAATGGGGGTTGACCCATACACGGAAATAAGAATCGACTTCAAAAGAAACACTAATTCTGCGGCAGCTCAATGTGCAGGAATGTGAAAAAAGTTTAAAACAAAAGAAAAAGAGCTTCAGGTCGCAACATTTCTGAAACCAGTGTCTTTGTCGTCCACCGCCAACGCCCTTCTAAAACATCTTCATTCCTCTCATGTTTGCCCGCTACATCGTTCAGGGTGAGAATAAATTTTTACGTCTCTGTTCAAGATTTTTTTCTCTCTCTAGTAACTGCTTTTTCAGACTTTCTCTATTGCTATTCTGTCGTCAGAAGAGTAAAAAAAATTGCGCAAAGGTTTATTTTCGCAGATACGAGAACCGAACCCTATTTTTCTCCATTAGTCTATTTATTTGACGTTTGCGTTTTTTCAGTTATCGTGGTTAGAAACGTAATCCCCGATAGCGGCGTGGCATACCTGTGCTTCCAAAGAGGCCTCTTCTCGGTAACATCTCACCCTCACCCAAATATCCGGCGCACGAGCTTACTCTTATACTCTTTTCAAGAATAAGCACTTAAAAATAGAAAAAATTGAAAAAGGTACTTCATATCTCTAATAGAAAACAAGGTTATAAAAAGCCAGATGCGCATTCCGGCTACAGTGCAGCTGTCTTTAGTGGTAATTCTTCGAAAGTAGATTCTAAAAGAATCTTGCTGTGGCTATTGAAGATACCTGATAAGTACTTATTTCTTTACTTTCAAGCGCTTATCCTTGATTTTTCATTCATATGACGAGATCGATAATTCTCTAGTGAATCTTATACGATTTGATAAGTAATTAACGTAAATTTAAGTTTATATTTGGCATTGGACAGCTTTCCATGCATTGATACATGAAATAATTTATTCGACTTTAAGAATATGATTAAATTCAATCTTCACCCTTCGTAGGTATTTAGACGAACATCTGGAACTTTACGTCCACTCATCAAATTACATACAATTACTGCGTGTTACTTCAGAGAGACGCCTACTATCATTTCAAATATTCGTTGGCGGTTGATCATTTGTATAAGGATCACTTCCACCATCTCGCTCTATCTCTCTCTCTCTCTCACACGCACACACACACACACACAGAACATGTTGGATGGTGGACTAAAAAGCTTACTGTTTCAATAAAAAGAAATTAAGAAACCAACAAATTATTGCATTTGCTTTAGCCGTGGAGGATCGTGATGACAAATACCGTCAAATAAAAGTAAAAAATTATGCTCCGTCAGAAACGTGATTTTTTTCATTGCCTGTCGCCAATATTTCTGCGATGAAATTTTCCTCCGAGTGAAGTACTATAAGAAAGTTTACTATGAATTATACAAAATTGGTTATGTTATATATTTATTTATATGTGTGTGTGTATGAACGTCCGATATAGTAAGAGGAAATTAATACTTTCAACACTTATAATCGCTATCTTTTCCAGCTACATAATAATAACTTATTCATATCGTTTCGAAAGACATCTATTTGGTTTTCAGCTACATTAGATAATTTTACAGTCGAATCGTTCGGTTGGCTCTACCAATTTTGCGCGAAATTCAATATGAGAAAGAGCTTCTGGCAAGCGTAGAGACTGGATGAATCCAGCGTTTATAACTCTCCTGTTTCGCTGACTTGGTTATAAATAACTGCTGGTACTTAGTACCGTTGAACCTCTGCCCATCTCTTTCATTTAATGTTAAACAAGCTGAATTATGCGTGACATTTCTCTGTAAGTTCCTCAAAACAGCATTATGTTCAAGAGACAAATAACTGTGAAACGAAAATTTAAAAATGTGATTTATATCGACTTAATTTTATTTATAATTTTAAAATGCATACTTCTGCTTGAAATTTGTTGTGGATGACGAACTCTTAAGGAGAAGTATTGGTACCCTAGCCTATAAAGTATTATATTTGGACTGGAATATGCGGTATGATTTTTGTGACCAAATTAATAGAAAGAAAAACTGGGACATGATGCACGGCATTGGAAAAAAAACAGTGACGATTCCTTATTATTTTTTTAAGTAAATTTTTATCATCGAAGCGTCAATGACGCGGTGTGCTACCTATGTGTAAATGAAATTGCTACTTCTTCACGTAATACAGACAAACCAAATATATGGCGGGCCTTAATTCTAAGTACCTAATACAGAAAAACTGTAATGATTATTCAACCTGAAAGACATCTTTAGCACGCAGGAACAGTTGTGAAAACCTGAACTTTGATCATTCTTGCTGTCATTCAAAGAAGAGAGCATCATGACTGGGTATTTATGAATTTCAGCATACATCGGCAGAGAAATAGAGTAGCCGTCAATCAAAATTTCTAAATTTTCACCCAAATTACGGCGGTAAATTTTTATAACAGCAATTTTATTTGAGTAAACTTGAGTAACATATAAATTTCAGCATTAACGCTAAAAGATTTCTTTTAAATAAAACGGTTACCTAAAACGTATATAAAGCCAAGGATTACTATAGCACTGCTCGTTGATCTCGTGGCTGTTATATCATAACCAAATCATTCATTACACTAAATTATCTTATGAAAGAATGCTTTATTTTACGCCAGTGAATATAGGAATAAAGGTTTTGCTGGCATGTTAAAATAAACGCGTATTTCCAGCAATAACATTGAGGTATTGTCGGGCAAGAAAATAGGTAAGTGATTCTCACCACAACGTTTGAGTACCTAAACTTTAGATTGGGCAATGTAATCAGAGAAAATAATATTGTCTATGATCAAAGTCAACAAATACCAATATTTGACGGACTTTGAGAAAAGAAACATTCATAACAAATAATGTAAGGGGCCACACGTAATAAAAAGGTGTCATATAAATGCTTAAGCCGGACGAGATTTTCGATACTGAGCATTATAGCCGACAATAGGAAAAAATAGGAGAAAATGCTACCGATTAAAGTGTATCTAAAGTGGAAGACCCGGTTTGATTCCCGGTCAGGAAAACAACATTAGTTTCTACTTTCCGCCGTCTTTTGCAATCTGCCAGATGCCTTCATGGATATAAAGTTATATATACGCCTGACATATTGTGTACTTACAAATGACATTTACGCTCGCACAACTAATAGTTTTAATATTAGGTTATGTGCGGAGCTATGCAGATGTTTCTGCATTGAAATAATTCTGAATTTTCAATTAACTATCACCTCATATGGAAGGAATAATTGTTCTATAACCGTCCATATTATGTAGTCAATAAGAATATGATAAGAAATAAAATAACAGGGAATCCACTGCTGTGATGTTATTACTAGGAAAGCCTTCCAAATAAGGCAGGTGATTCTGAATTAAGAATTAATAAAAGCGGAATCCTACCTTATCGTAGATCCCGGCACTGGACAGCTCGTTCTCGATGACCATAACGATGATACCGAACATGCCCATCACGAGAGCGTAGTCGCTTATCCTCTTCCTCTTCTCAAACAGCGCCTTCCGCCTCCCTAAGCGGTAGCCTACGTTAGGTTTGTTGTGCTTGGCCGCCGCTGCCGCCGCGGCCGCCGCCGAAGAACCCTTTCCCCGTTCCTCCGTGTACTTAGGGTACTCGGAGTGGACGCCCACGAGGGCTATGCCGGCCTCCTCGCTGGCAGTGTCTTTGGTGCCTGAGGCACCCTTCATGGCCGCGGGAATTGACAGCGTAGAGACGGGCTTCCGCAGCTGCGATAAACGGGACAGGAATTGCAATGCGTGAGATAACGGGGAGTGACTTTTATTCTGTGGTGCGGAGGATGGTTATCGCACTACTGAGGGTTGGGTTGGAAAAGATGCTTTTCAAGGAAGGATGACGGCGCCTCGTTGGGCAATTGGCGAAAAAAGCGGCAAAGCTAGAAAGAGCGGGTCAATTACGTGGGCGAAAGAATGATGGGGAGAGGGGGGAGGGACAAAAAATAGATGGATGCCGCTTCTGCGATGGGTATTTTTTAAAAAAAGAATAGGCCAGATGGACGGATATCCTTTATTCTTTCTTTTTTCCCTCCCTTGGACTGCAAAAAACAAGAATCGAGTGTTTTTAACGCTACTGTTATTCGGCTGCGGGCTGGGGCGGTGTTATCTCGTCTGCTTCTTCAGCCCTGTTATTAGCCATTTCCGACTAGAATACTTTTTGTGCTAAGTAGAACAAAAAATAAATTTCTTTTGAGAGAAGTCGCTTTTTTATTCTGGAATTGAAAGAAGGTTAGATTAAATCAACGAAAAGGTTTGCTGTAAGATTAAGAGCGTAGAGTTTTTCAATTGCAAAAAATTCTTCCTTTTATTATGATATAAAGCAAATGCATTTTTCTACAGAGTAATTGCGTAAAGTCAACTGGCTAGAGTAATTATATTTATCAAAACTAATAATTTTAAATACGAAACCTAACTAAAATGCACAATAAAAGTAATGATATATATCCATTGATAAAATAATTATGCTTCTTCAATTTATATTAAAAAATTGAAATTAGTTGACACGAACAAAAATTCTAATTTAAAGCAATTAAAAAAATAATGGTGATTAAAAAGAATTTTTTAAGATGAAAATTTTCTTAAAACTTAAAAAACTTTGTAATGAAAATGCAAAACTCAAAATATCTCCATACAAATGTGAAGCTTGAGAAGGAGAAAAATTGATGAACTTGACCGGGAATCGAACCACTTAGTTGGTTAAAGTGAGATACCCGGGTTCGCTTCCCGGTCAAGTTCAGGATTGTTTCTACTTCTTCAACTTCACATTAGTGATTAACCTTATGTAGCTAAGCATAAAAACTATATTTATTTATGTTCCATCTTGTTATCTGCATACAATTCAAGATAGAGCAAAACTTTGTATAGGCTGGTTAAAAAATACATAGAATATTTTAGGACATTTTTTCACTGGATTTGGCCATACAATATTTGAAACGGAAACCATAACCTCAGTTTATTGAAAAATTACAGTTAACAATAAGCAATCCCGTCAAAATTGGGAATGTGGAATACCTCTGAACAACAGGAAATATACCCAGAAATCAAGGAGAGAAAGATGCGATACATCTAAATGTAAAAAAATATTTAAAAATAAATAAAATTAATGGTAAAACGAGTTACCATTTGCCCGGGATCTTGGCATTCGAAGACAAGAAACTCTTTAGCAGAGCTACACGATGGTAATCTTGCCCTCAAATTCTTGAAAAGTTTGAAAGAGTATCGCCTCATTCACAAAATTTACTGGAGAATTGACCGAAAATTTAACCTACATTTTGCTCCGGATGTAGAATTCACGATATGCATGATGATTGGCGCGCTCCCCTTGGCATCGATGAAGCTATCTTGATTTCCAAAAATAACAGCGGATGTGGGCAGATCAATTAGTTAATGCGAAATAAAATTCTCACCGACGAAACCGACAAACTCAGGTGCACTAAAACCACTTATAACAATCACTTAACAGACACAGCCACAATCATATAATCTACTAACAATCGATGCACACCAAAAGACAATACAGTCAATAATTTTATTTTTTTAAAACTTGACCCCTGCGATGGGAAAACTAATCTATCTCGGAAACGTGTTCTGACTACCACAGAAAATTCTAACTGCAACACAAAACTCACAACACATCAATTTCAACCACCCGGAGAAAACGCATCTATTTAAAACACAACACCTAAACGGATAAAAATGATCATTTAGCACTGAAACAGAACACCTTCCAGAAACAACTCCTGAGTAAATATGCAAGGCATGAAAAAGGCGGGAATGTGGAGAACAGCCTTTGGTAAGAGCGACTAGAAGGCTAATGTATGGTTTCTCCAAGCGTTAGCACCTCTGAATGATGTCCACTAGTCGTCTGGCAATGGGAAGAAGATGCCGCGATGTTCTCGGAAGTACGAAGTCCCCCCACTCCTGTCCCCCCCACTCCTGTCCCCCCCTTCGCCGCACTCTAATCTCCCTCGCTGCTTTCCCCCCTTGTCTCTCCTTCACCCTCTTCCCAACCTACCACTTACGTCTGCTACCCCCTTCCCACTGCTCCTAACCAACACGCGACGGACTAGCATCCTTGGGTTTGAGCCCGCTAGAATGGGAATGGGAGGGTGAGAGAGGGATGGTCATTTGTGTGTGTCGAGGGGAAGATGAGAGGAGTGAGGGAAATTGGGTGAGGAGGGAGGAAGGAGATGAAACTAGTTCGCCAAAAAAAGACAAACTTATCTGTGTGGTTCATTTATTAATCCAAGACATGCCCTATACGACGAATTGTTTTTTTCTCGCCGAAATAAATTTCCTCAAAGCCATAACCTTCTGAACTTTTATGAGGCTCCTATTTTTAAGGCTAGTCATAGCAGCTATTGAAATTTTAGGAGATTTTGGCTTACCATTTTTACTATGGAAGAGGAAAAGTTATCTATCTTAACTTTGCGGTATGCCACAACATTTTCGTTGGTGAATAAGTTTATATATAAGAAACAACCAATTATTCCTAGACGAAGATGCTTACCAATGCTGTGCACTTGCCATTCTGACTTTTAGCACCACGTTCGTAAATGTTAAAGAGAGTAAAATTTGCTTGAGGTACGTTATTATATGGTATTTTTGTTATCTCTATCGATGCGTGTTCTATTTTACATTCGATATCATACCCTTTTTATCAAAATTGTTGCCAACTAACACTGGTCTAATAAAGTTCTTTAAGAACATGCTTCAGTTATACTGAGGTTGTTTGGAAACTAAAGTATACTGCATCAAAATAACATTTCCAAGATAAGTTTATTATAAGGCCATAACTACTAATGAATTATACCAGGACCCCGATTGATCGTATAGAAATAAATGCTTCCGTAATTAATCACGAAAATAAAAAAGATTAAATGAAAACTGTGTACACATAATAAAACATTTTATGACTTCAATTATGAAAATTAACTTTAATACAACCGTATTTTCATCTAAAATGTAATCTAAACTAAACGTAATGTTAAACATGTCCAAAATTATAATGGTTGGGTAAAATTCTCTTCATTATAAAATAATATAAAATAGTTCGTGCGACAGGTAATTCTGTATTTGTAAAATGAGATAGTTTCCTAAAATATCCTATCGCGTATTATCCATAAATTTTATTTTTTAATATTTACAGAATTTTGATAGAAGAAACAGTGGCATGAAGTTCATCAGTTAGGTATTTTTTCCAGGCTAACTTTCACTTTTAGTCACGGGATCAGTGAGAGAGAACTCTTCCAAAGAGAAGCTGTCAAAGGGTTGAAACTGTTTCTGGATAGTTAATTGCTCGTTGATCTTTGTTCATATTAAAATACGGAGGAGAAAAAAGGACCACTTTAACTATGCAACGCGCATGATGCAATATGGGTATAAATCTGTTGTAAGTTCTACGGACGTCCACTAAGGTTCTTCATTAAATGAGTAACTAAGTGAAACTTTATACTACTCACTTGCGTATATATGTAATGATTCTATAAGATTGAAATCCATTAAGACAGCTGTTTAGCGTAATTTCTCGCTTCTGATGGAGGTTTTCCCATAAAAATAATTTGTTCCAATTTAAATCTTTCATTCTTTGAAATTTATATTGCATTTACTAACTAGTATCACCCTAATGCTCATTTTGGGTACGCGACGTAACCAAAGAAGTGGTAGCAATTCTCGAAGTTGGAAAATCGCGTTATGGAGATGATCATGTTACATTTTTCAAGGAACAAATAATTGAAAAAACATAAAATACGGGAGCTGCAATGAATAGTCCTTTTCCTTCTTCAAGTTAACATTTAATTTCCGTAAAAATAACCGTTCTCTATTGCCAACTCATAAACTCGTAAAACATGATACATATACTTATTGTTGGAATGCAGGACATGGAATGTGTAATAGGCGTGATAATCAGCATAATTTTTCAAGTTTGGAAATTTTTTAACGTCACGCAATAAATTGAATTTTATACATAATTTCATAATTCAAGAGAAATTATGTTATACATTGCCTAAAAAGTTTAGGAAATAAAATGAAACGAAATTCACGAAACAATTTGAAATTTACCAGAAAATCGACACTATTGAAACAGTAATAAACAAAGGAACTAAGTGAAAATTGTTTCAATTTTACAAGCTATAAATTCAAGTAAATAATTTTACCGAAAGCATAAAAAGGTACAAGTGAAGGCTGATTTATAAAAAAAATGATAAGTAACAGTCGGAATCCCAGAAGTTTTGCGGCAAAATAACAATCATAATGACGAAATCTTCTTCCAATTTTTTCGGAAGATACAAAAACAACGCTTTATGATGACATTTTACGAGAAGGTGTCAATGTGAATGAGATTATGAACATTTCATAAATTTTGAATTGTATTTAAACCCTCTAAATTCTTATCTTTGTGGAAATACCTAATTTTTGCTTCGTTACATTACTAAATATTTAAAAAATACGTCTCTTTCAAATAAAACACAACAAAACATTTTAACAAAATCCGTAAATATTTTTTAAAATCTTAGACCTGATTCAAGAACGAATTTTATTTATTTGAATGGCGCTGCTATAAAATTTTTAATACTAATTCCAATGTCATAGACGCATGTATGCGTGCGTTACATAACTCTACAGATAAATATGAATTATGGAAATCGTATTAACATCACAATCCTCAAGAAAAACAAAATAACCCAAATGTACAGCAGCCGTAAATTCCTGGCTTTGTTGCAACAATTTTATTGTTCTTGGGTCAAAGAGATCATTAAATTGCGACACACATTTCACGTCGTGCGCTATAAGCCAAATATTACCATACGCCGGAAGATCACATGAAAATTTAATTCAGAATTTCATAAAATTTCCATCGCGGTTATAGTCGCTCGGAAACATTCGTACTTGAAGAGCTAAAAATAAGAACAAGTCGAGGTAATGTAAGCTTAACCTCATAATAAATTAAGCGCCTTTCTCTCAAAAGATTTAGGAGTCGCATTTTCGATTTTTGTTCCTATTGAGGTGGCAATACTGATTAAGCTACATGATTCGAATACGTTAATGACTAGCTGAATTCTTAAAACTTTCTAAATAGCAAGCTCAATTAAGATTCTCCATGGGTTTCAGGAGTTGATATTTCAAATTTTTATATGGCAGCCCTGATTGAGCAAAACTACCCGACAATTTTACTTTCACCACGTAATTCAATATTAATAAATACTGTCAGTATTTCCAGATAGAATATCCAAGTAGACTAATTTTGTATTCTTCTTCGATATAAAGCCTTAAAACTAAATTTTGCCACAATACGACCAGCATTATACCTCCTGATACATTCATACGAACAGACGGAAGGAAACAGAAAGATGGAAAAACCAAGGTAAAAGAGGACTTTCTATTAATTGACGCCGCTAAATAAAGACAGGATCGTTCAACGTTTCCATGTAATTGCTGCCTTCTAGCTCATAAAAGAGAGGAAATACGACATGTCGTTTTATTACAACATTATATAAAAATATGTATGTAAACATATTTATTTAAAATACCGCTTTAACATTTGGTATAAATCGCGTTTTGAATTTATCGATTACATTTGGTATGACTGGAAGATTTACAAGCAATTCTTTGTAGGGAAAACGCATGTAATATACCGAGTTTTTAAATACAACAGTCTATCTCGGCGTCCCCTTACAGAACCTAAGTTTATTACCGAAGAAGTGCGACTTTCACTCGTTAATCAAGCGAAGCGTGTTCCAATTATCCCGGACGTCAGGCTTCGCTGCCACTCAGAGGATAAATACGTCGAGTACACGGCAATAACTGGTTTCGTAAAAGGGCTTTAAAAATGACAAGAAAATTCGTTTGTCATTCTGGAGTCAAGAAGTTTAGAGTCAAAGAGAACTTGGCCAGTATGGAGTTCTCCCCTTACATATCCTACAAGAAGCGTGACAGAGTTTGTTTGGACGTATTCCACACGCATTCTAACGTCTCTTCATCAAGGTGCTACCTGCTTCAAAATCCTTTGGAACATCTCCCGACACACACCGTGAGGCGATTAGCTCGATTGTCGTCGTAGGTGATTGCATTGGTTTTTAAATTACAGTAACCCATCGAGTTATCGCGTAGTAGAAGCTGGAAGATTTTAATTACTTGAGCATACCCAGAATTGAATGGAAAGGACTTAGAACGAGAAAAAGTCGCGGCTCCTGTAGCATTTTCTAAAAGCCGTTGTGATACGTCATCAACGAAAACAAAATACAAAAATGAACTTCGAAGAGATGGCATATTCTAAAGTAGAAATAACTGTTTCGTAGAAGTATTAGAAGAGTTTAATTCTTCGTTCTATTGAAAATACCATGTTACTTCAGTATGCATAAAAAAGTTGGAAAAAAGGTGCGCATTTCTGCTACAGGAAGGTCGCCATCAGCGATTGTTCACCAATAGAAGATTCTGAAGAAGAAAACGCACAGATTCTCAATTTGATTTCAGTCATATGGTGAGCTTGACAATTATTTATCGAATCATCGTTTTATGTTCAATATTGTAAATATATACACAATAATTCATCCCATAAACCATTTTCGAGAGGACCGAGAAAACATCCTCATTCAGGAACGGGAAAATTGATTCGCTACGACAGTTCAGGGGTAGAATATCCGCCCAGCAAGTGGAAGACCCGGGTTCAATTCCTGGCCATAACAGAATTTTTTCAAGTATCAAAAATATTCCCAAGTGATTAATGGATCGATTCATAAGTGTTGATCTAACAGTATAAAAAATATCACTTCACCGCTTACTTTATGCTACTGTATTTTAAGGAGGCCTATTAAGGAAAGTGGATGTTACAGTTAGAATTTATTTGGAGAGTTCCCAAAGAATTCAAATGTTCATCTACGCGAATCCTTGAAATTTCAGAAGTTAAATAACTGCACTACGCTTGAGACAAGCAAATCAATTACGATTTCAGAACAGAAAACATTGCAACGAGTCCTCTTTTAACATAAAAAAACGGGTGGGGTGGACTATGGTCAACGCCTTACTAACCAAGTTACGTGGGGCAAGATGGAAAAATTAAAAAAAATTTACATTTAATCTCAAAAGGAGAATGAATTTTAATTGAGAAAGAGAATGAATTAAGTGGAAGGGATCGTAATAAGCACGCACCCTTGCAACGCTTAAAACGTTCAAAGGAGAAGAGGAAAAGGGGAGAATATATATATCAAAAGAAATATATAAGAGAAGGGAGCAGGATAGGAGAGAGAGAAACGGTGAGAAATAGGAAGATAAAGAGAGGGAAGGAAAGAAAAACAAAGTGAAATCAAAATGAAGAGAAGGGGAAAGAAGAATTGTAGAACGCGGGGAAGAGAGAGAGAGAAAGAGGAACAAAGAGAAGATAGAAAAGAGAGACGGAGTGTTAGGCTGAGATAGATAAATAGACATTCGTCTTTATTTTGGCGAAATTGAGACTAAGCAGTCTTTTCTTCCATCTAACCCACTTTTAAGCGTTTTTGCACAAAGTGAACGCATATAGGGAGGTCGTTTCCGTCCGTCCGTCCGCATGTTAAAACTCGGGAACCGCTGGACGAATTTTGATGAAATTTGGCGTTGTGAAGTTTTGCTAAAATTGGTTTACCGATTCCAATTTTGGTTTAAATCGGACAATAATTACGACTATTTTACATGAAGACCTACATTTAAAAAATATTCGTTTCAGGTTGGGAACCGCTGGACGTATTTTGATGAAATTTTGTATTGGGGAGTTTTACTAAAACTTCTCCACCGATTCCAATTTAGGTTATAATCGGACAATAATAACGACAACTATACATAAAGACCTACAATGCTCCTTTGTTTCAACTCGGGAACCGCAGGAGGTATTTTGATGAAATTTGGTATTGAGGATTTATAGTAAAATTGGTCTACGAATTCCAATTTCGGTTATAATAGGACAAAAATTACGTCCACTTTACACCAAGACCTACATTTAGTTTACAATGTTCATCTTTTTCAACTCGGGAACCGCCGAACGCATTTTGATGAAAGTTGGTATTGGGGAGTTTTACTAAAATTTCTCGACCGATTCCAATTTTGTTTATAATCGGACAATAATAACAAAAACATTACATAAGGACTTACATGTATTTTATAACGTACCTCGCTAACTTCTCGTTAAATACTCATCTGAGCGAAAAATATTGAGAACATTGTGAAATCTCAAAGAACGCATTTGGAAAGTATGTGTACTCCAACATGGAGTACACTTTTCCAATATTGTTGATTACAAACAGGAAGAAAGTAACAAAGAATAGAAATTAAACAAAAGATTACATAATATAAAGCACTACACAAATACAATGCCAAGTTGGCATTTTAGGAAATGAAAAGAGATGGAGATTTGTTTGAGGAAAAAAATAGAGATAGATACAGGGAGAGTAGTGGAGGAGAGAGAGGAGGGAAATATAGAGAAATAGAGGGAGTGAGAGGCACGGGATTGAGAGAAAATGAGAAAGAGGCAAAGCCAGAGAAAGAGAGAAAGACAAGGAGAGAGGAGTGTGAGATGGAGGAAGAGAGAGGCAAGGTATGGCAAAGAGAGAGAGATGGAGGGAAAGAGAACCGGAGAGATAGGGAGAGAAAGAGACAGGCCGACTCCCACGAGACGAAACATATAAAACTCGGAATAAAAATGGAGGAAAAGCTACCTCAAAAAGACTTCCAGAGAAACGAACCGTGTGATGCGGGAGGGTTTTGCAGAGGCGGTGGTAGAAAGGGAGAGATTTTTCCCCCCTGACGATGAATGGTATAAAAGGGCGAGTTTAAGACACGGGAAAAATAAGGGGAACGGAATAAAGCGAACGGAAAAAAGGAAGAAAGAGAGAGAGTGAGTGCTCGGGGGAGTGCAAAAGGGTTGGACAAAAGAATGCAGGAAAGCGCTGCTACCACGAATTTTTATCTTCTTATCTGTCATTTCCGTCCCTCGACCAGACGCTAGCCTCCGCCCTTTCTCACCACTCCTTCCTCACTCTTTCTTCAAGCACTTCTCCGCCTTCGCCCGTAAAAAAATCCTTCCTAAACAGCTTTTCGCCCCTTTCTCTATTTCTACCTTATCCCTCCATCTCCCTTTTTCTCTCCTTAACTTTTCGCCGAACTCCTTCAAGTGATAGCTATGGAAATGTGTATGGGAGATGACAAAAAAGGACTGGTTATGAAAAATCCGATTTCCATAAGGCCGTTATCGTACGACAATAGGTTAAATGAAAATATTTTTATACTTTTCCAGCGAATTTATAGGCTCCCTATTTCCATGTCTGCCGGGATTTATTTTTGCAGAAAACAATAAGCGAATTTATTTTTCGTTATAATTAAATTTACATAGTAAGAAATATAAAACAGACACCGATGAGATGGACAGCTATATTTGAAAATTTTAAAGCGAAAGACGTCAATTAAAGCTCCCCAATTATTATTAAAATTAGTGGCTGTGTTTAATCAACTAGCATAAAAACTTCAGTGAATTGAATCAATCAATTAAAGCCGCTGGGGATAACTAAGAAACGAAATTGAAATTATTTCTTTTTTCCTATTATCTATTCGCCATTATCATAGCTTCGCCTATTCTTAAGATCTTCTCATTTCCATTCTCTTAATATCCTACCATTGTTTTCTTTTATAAAAACGCTTTAATTTTGCGGTATTGTTGGCATGACGCAGATACTGAGCTATTTCAAGCAAAGAAAAAAAACAAACTTATGAGACCTAAAAATATATATTACTATTCATTGAGATACTTTTTCATTTATTTCACAGAGGGACACAAGATAATGTGAATGCACAGCTCAATAAATAAATCCCTTTTGTTTAAAATACCCATAGGAGATTATAAATATACGGAAAGATACGTATAATTTTACTGTAAAGGCAAACAATAATACTAAATGCCTACTGCCGCACACCAAATCAAATCTCGACATATAAAGTAGCGTATTTTCAATTTGAAAACTTTCCATTAGTTACCGAAAGATGCTTGAAAAGGACCGGCCTCGCACAACTATCACCTCGCCATTGCAAATAATCTTTCACCTTTATTAATTTTGTGTAATTGGACCATTTTTCGCTTCCTTCCTTATGAGAGGAGTGAAAAGGAAATAAATTAGTTCGGGACAGGAGAAAGGCATGAATGAGTGCGCTTCGTAGTTCACTGCGTCGCCGCAGACCTTTTATTTTGGGAAGGTTCATCGTCCTATGAAGATAACCAGGTGGCTACACGCTTTGCAGGTTCCAAACATTACATTTGGAAGGTAAAAAATTCTCATTTATTATTTTTCCCATCCGATTCGAATTAATTCGCCGGAGTTAAAACGGAAACAAGAGCAGGGAAATGAAACGTGTATCATATATGATAGCTTTTGTTTGAGTCTAATGATTTAATAGAATTAATGAACAGTAATTCATCAATTGTGTTATCTACTAATTTGTATAAATATGCATCTATCATACTTGACCGCTTTAACTACCACATCGACCTGATAAATCCACGAGGATCCAATAGTTAGTTTTCTCCTCTTCTTTGTTTATTAAGTTTTTTGTAGTAAACGGAAAATTTTCTGTTTCAGGGTAAATAAATAGTGTTAATAATAAAAAATATTCACAAGCTGACAGTAGCATTAGAGTTTTAGGTGCTAAGCAATTACAAATTATTTCCTTTCCTATGAACCTTAAGAGAACGCTTTTGACCGAGTGAAATGGTATGAAATGTTGGGTATTTTAAATAAAACAGGGATAGATTGAAAAGATAAAAATTGCTTAAAAACCTATAGGTAGATCAAAAGATTATAGTCAGGGTTGAAGGAGAAGAAACAGAAAGTACTTCAATAGGGAGGAGAGTGAGGCAGGGATGTCCTATTTTACCACCGATATTTTATATTTTCGCAGAAACAATAACAGAAGAAGTCTTGATGAAAGCGAAAGGATTTAAGATAGAAGGTGAAAGTATTACTAACATTAAATATGCAGATGATCAGGGATTAATAGCACAAGAAAAGAAAGAACATCAGAGGATGACAGACAGACTAGTGGAGGTTGGCCAACGATATGGAATGAAGATTAATACCGGAAAAACTAAAGCCATGGTGGTTTCAAAGAAACATCAAGAATTAAATATAATGGTAAATGGCCAAAAATCGGAACAAGTTTCAAATATCTTGGCAGTATCTTAGCGCAGGATGCAATTAGTGCGCAGGACATCAGAAGAGTAGGATTGAAATGGCAAAAGCAGCATTTAACGAGAAAAAGAAGATTCTCACCAGCAAGAAAATAAACTTAGAAACAAGGAAGAAATTAACGAAATGCTACATATGGAGCATAGCTATTTATGACGTAGAGACGTGGACGGTAACGAGAAAGGAGGAAAAATATTTAGCAAATATTGAGATGTGGGTATGGAGGAGGATGATGAAAGTGAAATGGAAAGAGAGGAAGGGAAACGAAGACGTACATATTAGAAACGATTGGAAACGAAAGGACGCTATTAAAAACAATTAGGAAAATAAAAGCAAATTGGATAGGGCACATATCGAGAAGACAGTGATTACAAAGGACGATCTTAGAACGCAAAATTAGCGGAAGAAGAGGAAAAGGGAGAAAAGAATAGGAATATTAGAGAATTTAAAGCAGGAATATAGTACCTATACTGGTATAAAGAAGACTTCCGGGGAGAGGGAGAAATGGAGGCAGCGATTCAGCTGAAACCTATCTTCGGATAGCAGCATGATGATGAACCTTAAGTAAGTAAACTTTCGGCGTACAAGCTTTATCATATTTAAATAATGGCCTAAAATTATAACATTTTACCACGATTTATACTGACTATAAAACAATCCATCTTTGTAATTTCATCACCGTTGATCCCAAAAGACAATTTTAGTTATCATTATTTTAATATATAAAATAAAGCAAAGCAATGGGCAAGAAATATTCATAAGATGGTGTAAAGCTAGTATATTTGAAGTCGCCATAAAAAATGTTAAGAATAAGAAAATATTTCATGGCGTCAAAAAATATCCCAGGTGTGTTAAGGGTAAAAGTGTAATCTAGGTACGATTGAGTAAGTTTCTTGTAAATCCATTTGAATGAGTCAATTTGCAATTAAATTTATACATGATTTGGAAATTTAGCAAAACTAAAGTCCAATTTAGTGATGGTACTTAAATTCCAAAAGGCAATACAATTTGTAATCGGTTGAAACATTTACTGTCGCAAAATTAGGACAATTGTGGTCAGTTACCAGCATTTTAGATACAAGTGCTTGCATAATGTGCTATAAAATTTGCGCAACTTGAAGACTCAATTCTTTCAACGAAAGCTTCAGCAATTAAAATATTTAGAATTTGACAGCCATAAGAAGTTGGTGAAAATCTCAGTAAACCTATCAAATAAAACTATCAAAAACCTCTTGACTACCTACAAAGTACGGCAATAAGGGTTAGGATATTGAGAGGAGAGTAATTTAACCTGTTGAACTAGGAAATAAACCCATATTTAGAATATTATAATGTGTTTATATAAGATGAAAATTGTGTTCCCTTAATTCTATAGCTAACAGCATCTAATCTACGAGTACACTAGCGCGTTTAGCGTCTGTAAATACAACACTGAAATAACGACCTTCGAAAGCGATCACCAGAAATTTTAATTCAGTAGCTTATGAATGCAATTGAAAATATAAGGAATGCGACGATCACTTTTTTTATCCGTGAAATTGCCGAATCCGTAAAATGGGAAACTTGACACAATAGCAATAATAACTTGTTTTAATTTATTCGGTATTTCAAGTGTTTCCCCAATTCATGAAATAGACAGAATTGTCTCTCCCCAATTCCCGAAAGAACTAAGCACTAAATTTGCTTATTTCACAAAATGGATAAAGCTGTTGCCCATTACACAAATTAGTGGAAAAAGCTGCCATATCACGGATTCGGAAATTTCACGGATTCGGCGTAATATAGTGCACTAAACGTAGCAGTTGCTTTCAAAATGTCTCCACATCATCTAACATCTATTCTTATTTTTCGGAGAAAGTAACAACCCTTAAAAGAGAGTAGGATATAAAAAAGAATCTATAGAGTTGTTTTCTTACCCATTACTATCTTGATAGAACAAAAAAATTGTGTTTGGATCTTCAGTTTCTTGTAGTCGCGTTCGTTCGACCAGAGATTGTAACGCATGGGCGCTTCTTTTCAGAACGGGAAGTCATGCTGACTCCCTCCTCCCACAATGGTTTTTTCCGTAGCCTGGACGGACGATTTCATGAGATGGCTATGAACGTCAATATGTTGAGACATTCGTGTCATCCGAATTGAAATGTCAGCGCGACATCTGGTTGAAGGGTGGTTGGAGGGGCACCACAGGAGAAGAAGAGCAATATTTCGATATGTGGCGCCACTTACGAACAGGATATTGAAGCTATAACGGAAAAGGTAAGAAATATTTTTCCTGCGTGATTTGTTGGCGTAAAGGGGATGGATAGCCCAAAAGAATCCGCAAAAATGTCAGGAAGAGTTCAAAAATAGGTTAAAAAGTGGAATGTACTTTTATTTATGCATATGAAAGCTGAAATTTTCCTATCCATTAATTTTAGCATGATCAAAACCTAAAAAATGTAACTCACGATTTAGGAAGAATAATCATTTAATTCTTACGTTAAAGGTGAGATTTTCTGAGTAACTGAGGTAGTAACGTATATAAAGCTGTTGTAATTTCCTCTGCAGAGGACATCAATAATATTTAAATGTGGATCTAATAACGTTTTTTATTCTCTTCAAAAGAATGCGAGTTCGAACCCAGTCACTTCTCCATTGTAGAATTCATAAATCCATCGTTACGGAGATTTTGCGTTCTCATAGTATTTTTTAAATACACGTTATCGACACTATGCTTCTTAAAAAGATGGTTGGTATAAAAATGCGAAATAAGAGTACCACCAAAATTATTTAAATATAATACGAAATCCATGCATATGATGATCGGGTAATAAATATTTATTATGTAGATGATTGTGATGTATTTTTGATGAAAACTTGATTGAGTTATATCATTTAGCTTTAATGGTATAGCACTTTTTATGAAGTACGGCGAACATTATTTCCAGCCAGAAAAATGGCTGGCAGATTCAGTATTATCTCCGAGAGAAGCCCGTAAAATGCCGCTGTTTGTGAATCCGGATTTTGGGTACTCGAATTAATCATATTAAATAAAATGAAAAACTTTATAGCTTGGTTTTTCCAATCCTTCCAATACCGCAGCACAAGAAATTGTTCAATAAGAAACTACTTTGATATTTTTACTATATTAAATTCACTTCAAAATTAATACAGCGAATAAATTGTTTCACGATGGCAGTCAAAATAGTACAAGACGTTTGTCTGTGTACAGCAAGAGAGAACCCCTTCTAAAATCCTACTAGTAGTTTAAAAAACTTGCAGATCGAAACTTGTGTATCAAGAACAAGATGCGTAGGTCTCGGTTCTTATGATTGCGTTATGTTTGCCTCCTCAGAGTATATATACTGGGGCCTCTGCCCCTAGCCTGATTATTCTGCAAGGGTTTGAACTTTGTCTTACGAAATAAACCGCATTCTTTCAGCTATTAAACTGTTTGTTCCGTTTTTGTATCCAAATTTACGTAATTTAAAATGCAATTTTATAAAACCCTGCATTGATGACCATGCATTTCTTATGGAGGTAGGGATGAAACATTGTGGGTCGGAAAACTTTCCTAAATTCGAGAATTCTTAGAATTTCGATATTTTCACGTCGGTTGTACCCAGTGACCAACCATAATGCCAAATTTAAGATCTGCAGCACTTCTAAAAGAGTTCTAAAACAGTTCTATGCAGCCAGTACGGCTCAGTAGATGATAGTTCATAAACACTTTGGCTCCAAATTGATCAGTGGTGGAAAACTCTTTCAGCCAAAAATTATAGGATAATCCATATGAATTTTGCCCACTAAGTGGGCATCTTCAGGGGAGAACCTGCTTTGGCAGTGAACGGGGTTCAACTGCAACGAAATTAGAGGAAAAGGTTATAACGAAGACCGAAAAACATTTGAGGATCGAAAAGAATTTTGTGCGACAATGTTGTTGAGTTCGGTCAATTTATATAAAGTTTTGTTAAATCAGTATCTGTATTCATGAGTTTGTTTCTGTTTTTGTAGATGTGCAGATTTTCTAAAGAGTTGAGTGAATGGTTGGCTGAAGTTAACAAAGTTAAATCCTCCAGGTGTATACTGTGTCCAGTTTCGAGGATATGAGTGGCTACGCTTGATTTCTCAAAACGATTGTGTTTGTATTGAGCTAAGTGTTCTTTGAATCGTGTTATTAGTTTTCGTCGGGTTTGTCCTATGTACATTAAATTGCAATGTGAACATTGTATTTTATAAATTCCGGATTTGTTCCGATTTTCTTTTTTGTCTTTGGTGCTTTCCAGTAGGTTTTTCAAACTGTGGGTTCGTGTATGCTATTGTGCAATTCTTATGTTTGAAGATTTTATTCATGCCCCTGTTTAATATGGGAAAATACGGTAGTTTAATATATTTGTTGGCCTTATTATTGTCAAGTTTGAAAGTGGTGGAGTTGGACAAGGTTTTTTTAAGATTGTGTTTTCTTATTAATTTGTTGATTAAATTGTGATCGAAAGCAAGTTTCTTTGCAGTTTGTTTTATATGTTTGAGTTCTTTAACATATCTATCTCTGTTGAGAGGGATGTTGCACAATCTGTGTGTTAAGAATTGGAAAACAGCTGTTTTTTGATTCATAGGATGGAAGGAGTTATTTGGAATATAATTGTCAGTGTGTTGGTTTCCTGAAATTATCAAACTCTATTTGTTGTTGGTTATTGATGATTAGTAAATCCATAAATGGTAATGTATTGTTCTCCTGAAGTTCAAAAGTGAATGGATATATATTGTATAATTGATCCACAAAGTCTTCTACTTTTTGTTTTTTTTTTCAAATCAAAAATTGTGAAAATATCATCAACAAATCTAAACCAAATTTCTGGAAAATAATGGAATTTATCTTTGCAAGTCTTTTCAAAATGTGACACAAATATGTTGGCTAAAATAGGGGACAAAGGGTTTCCCATGGAGGTACCTTGTGTTTGTTGATAAAATTCATTTTGAAATTGAAAGATAATTTGTTGCATGCATAAATTAGTGAGCTGTAGGTATTCGTGGACAACTTCGTCAGTAAAATTTTGTTTTAGTAAAAGTGATTTTAAGATTTGGGATGTTTCATCTAAGGGTACACTTGGGAAAAGGCTTTTCACGTCGAAAGAGACCAAAATCTCTGATTTTTTATGGTTGTATTTTTCAATTTGCTAATCAGATCATAAGAATTTTTGACTGAGTGTTTGTCAAGAAACGACATCTGTTTGAATTCACTGTTAAGCCATTTGGCTAAATTATAAGTTGGGCTATTGATCCCTGATGCAATCGGTCTCATGGAGTTATCGTTCTTGTGAATTTTGGGAAAACAGTATAGTTTGGGTATGTTTGGGTTGGAAATATTTAATTTGAAACTTAATTTTTTATCAATAATATTATTGCATCCTTTGATGATTGCTTTGGTTTTTTGGATCATGGAATTTAACGGGTTTTTATTTAGTTTGATATATGGTCCATTATTTAACATAATTTGGACTTTGTCAACGTATTGTGCTTTATCCATGATTCCTGTCCAATAATGGGTATAAAATTTTTAGTATTTGTTTTGCGGATAAGATTGTAAAACACGGGCTAATTTTGTTTTTCAAACCACAAATATGAACGAATTCGATTTGTATATAAAATTTGTTGGTCAGAAAATGAAAGTTAATCTGGATTTCTTTCCTTTTCCCCCAGCCAAAAAATAACGAAAATAAAGAAATACAAACAAAAATAGTTTATAAATGAATATAGCTTTTAATTGCAAGATTAATATATATTTTTTTAGATACTAAAACCATACCTATCCTTTCCCTCTTCAAACTCAACCCTATGGGCGTTCAAACAAGAGGAAAAAACATTAAAGTCTAAAATATTAGCCAACCTACTCACAGCCCCAACCCAAACCAGGAGGGAGGAGGGGCGTATAATCCACTTTAGGTAGTGAATTATCCAACCAAACCCATATAGAGGTAAACATCAATACCAGCTTTGGGTATCTACCGTCAATTTCCTTTTGAGGGGGAAAAGTAAACTTCTTTTGGCAGGGAGGGGGGGAAAGAAACTACCTTTTATTCATTTATAAGTTCCTGAGATATATAATACTATTGCGAGCGCCAAGCAAATTGTCGTATCAAGCTCATAAGGATTTTCTCA
The DNA here is from genome assembly GCA_028673005.1 of Tanypteryx hageni. Taxonomy (NCBI): domain Eukaryota; kingdom Metazoa; phylum Arthropoda; class Insecta; order Odonata; family Petaluridae; genus Tanypteryx; species Tanypteryx hageni. The sequence goes on from CM054115.1 coordinate 152,079,229, forward strand.
CACGCCAGACCCCTCGCCCTCCAAGATTGCCTTCTCTTGAATATCCAAATTAGCAAGAGTTACTCAATTTTAAATTAATTTATTTCATACCATAATTTTGTAATAATATGGCTACATTAATCTGTGGGTAAATAGAAGCAAAGCTTTACAATGAAAAGAAGGCCGCGCTGTATGATAAATAAAAATAAGCTTTAAATAGAAAATGAACACTAACTTTAAAAATTGAAAATTAAAAACAGATGCCTTAATTTTATTGGGTTTAAGTCTTCATCATCTTCCGCTTTCTCATCTTGAGTTTTGGAAAATCCGACGCATAAAGTAGCCGCATGCTCTTTGCAAATATATTTTTAGCACAATACACAACAGGTTTTGGTCTTCCTGTTCTCTTTTCGGAAACAAAAAGCATATCTTATTGGGCCATCGTTCTTCCTCAGAAATTTGTGAGAACCGCCTAATCGAACAACTGTACTTGAAAAAGACATCGTTGTAGCAGAGTTCTTTCCATAATCACCCACACATTTGCCGCTCATGCACAAAATACAGTCGATGGTTTCTTCGTGGAATGTTAGTTTTTTGTGAGGGCCGAAGTTACCTATTCCCATCTAAAAGTACCTTAAGGTATTATATCATCCTATATCCTCTTCATCATATATATATATATATATATATATATATACTAGGGGCTCTGCCCCACGAGCTACGCGCGCCAACGCCGTGCCTCGCTCCGCGAGCCGAATTTGTCTGCTGCCCATTTTCAATCCTGAACCTCCTCATTTCTGCATATATTTAAGGTAGAAAATTATATTAAGCCGTATTTTCGGGCTTCTTTCCCTTTCTCCCATACCCCTCCCTCTCTCTACTTTCCTATATGCCCCTCCCTGCCTCTCATTAAACCTCCCGCCATCCGAAATTTCCACTTTCCCTCATTCTCTCCCTCTCTTTCTCTTCTCTCTCTCTCTTCTTCCTTCTATCATTCACTCTTTCTTTCCCCCATACTCCCGTCTTCCTTTTCTTTCCCAAAACGGTCCTTTATAATTTTATGAGTACGGCAACAACGCTAGTTTTTCTTGGAAACGAAATATTTTATTCACAAAAAACTTAAAATTTTCGTCTACAAAACAATTTTATGAATCAATTCCAATACTATTTGAAAATCTACGTTAGCAAAATAAATTTGCGTTTTTTTGCACCTACGACGGTTCTAGTTTCTAATTTCTACGACAATTATAAATAATTTTAAAAAGTAAACGAAAGATATCTTACACTCTTTTACGTGTAAATCAAATGGAGAATGGAAACTTTTCTAGCATCAAACACGTCGACTTATGTTAGATAACTGCGTATTTGTCACATGCAGAACCTCATGCCGAGTATTATAATTCAAGATTCGTCGAAATCGGACTGAACTATCGCGATTTATTTACCCCGTAATCTACCGCGTACATGCCGAGTTTGAACGCCAAATTACATTTGAAAGTCCTCTTTAGAAACATGCTTGGCAGCAACAATGCTCCAATGTTAATCTTATGGGAATTTTTCGAATATTTAAATATATTTTTGGGGCAGTTAAACTTAAAAACTTCCCGTTTTCGCAATTCTCCTTTGTTTATAAGTCATGAATAATCACTCTGAAATTTTCAGCATTCTATCTCCTACGGAAGTAAGAAATAGTTTCTGTAGCACATATTAGTGCGGTTATAATATAATAAGAGCAGCTATTTATCTCTACAATAAATATTTTGAAGAAATTGTTTGTATGTTTGTGCATTTATAACGCTACATCAACAAAACGTAGAAGCAAGAAAAATGAGTCATTTTAACCGCAATAAAAAGTTAAGCAAAATGGGAGGGTTTTTAAAGGGATTTGAACTACATTTTTTATTATTTAAATGTTTTTTCTTTTAATTTTTCCCGTTTAAATAACACGGAAATGAGCGTATCGTTGGATTGACAATCTACTTGACAATCATCATTTTAACTATTAAATAACAGAAATAATATATACGTAATATAAACTAAAGTAGGGGAGAAATAAACACTAAGGTTATTTATTCAAAGAAGGACAATCACCAAAAAAACTATAAATCTGGCTGTTTCAAAAGGTTAGTGGAAGATAGTTTTAATGTGATATTTTATGTGCATTCGTTCTCTATAAATTTTTATGTATTCTGCATATTCTTTATATTTAATAGGCTGCGAAATTTGCTTTTCATTAACATTGAAAATGAATGCGGCGAAAGATATCTTAGAAGGTACAATAAGAAAACTTTTATAACAATTCTTTAATTTAGACCAAAATTTATAATCGTTAACACTTCCTCCCTTGAACATCTATTTGTACATTTTGCTTTCCTTTCAACTGAACATTTTTATGGATCAATTAAGCCGATTAAACTTATTACTTTAATGCAACACTTTCATTGTCGTATTAACATAATTTTTATCGCCTAAATGGATTTCTAAACCCCGGGAACTCATTTTTTTCGCAGATTTTACTTTAAAATATTCGTGTGATAAATTAGACTCACAAAATCAGCCTTTGCATGGGATAACGTATGGTTAAGCTAAATATGGTTATATATTCAAACGTGTTTCCACCGGTTGCATTCTTAGAACCAATTTTTGACCAAGAATTTCATTTTTTTGAGAGACATGACCATATAATGCAGTTTCTTCCACTGGAGACCAATTCAGGTGAAATAACTATATTTTAGAAGTAATTCCATCGACTGATTATTATGATTATTTGATAAAAAATACAGTCACAATTTGTCGTTAAAGGATGGGGGAAAATTTATTTATTTCGGCAAAAGATGGGAAGACAAGAAATAGTGCATACCATTAAGAACCACAACAAAGATTAACCTGATTTCATTACTTTTTTTATTCTCAAATCTTACTCGACAATATTTTTTGTCTTGACTTAAAAACCCGAGAAACGACGGGTAATTTCAGCTGGTAATCGATATATAAGAAGAAGCTATTTATAATAGGCATAATTAATGCGTATGTTTTTTAAAATTAATATTCCTTCCTGTTCTAACCGTTTTATAAATAGGTTCATAACGGAGACAGTTTCTCAAATTGCAATGAGATCAATAATTCTCTTCGGCATTAAGATAGAACTGATTAAATTTCCTAACTTCTTTATACAAGTTAGCATTTTAGAACATTATCAAATCATGCTTGTATAATATAGTCATATATAGAGAATTATCATACACATAAACATAAAACATATATATATATATATATATATATATATATATGCAACGCACACATACAATATTTATATACCACATAAACGCATAACATTCACAAAAGGGGGCATTTTGTAAATACGAGTGCATTATCGCTGAGAAATCATCACAATAAATCAGAGAGGAATTCAATTATAGCCTCTGTCAGCAGGGAAATCTTAAACGCAAGATTACTCCATCAACTCCCTTTTGCGTCGTTTTTAAGCGAGCTAGGTAAGTGACGCACGATGTTTCCAAATTCCCCCGAAACTCCTCGAACCCTCTCTTCTTCCTTCGGGGATATTCAGGCATCGGCTCGCAAAACCCTTTTCCCCTAGACTTCACACCCCCATCCCGTCACACAGCTCAGTCACCTCCTCGCCCCCCTCCTTTTTGTCTCTTCTCCCCATCCCCCAACCCCACGCCAACCCTCACACAAAGATCCCAGCGCACATGCACGCTGGGAGAAGTGGCGAAGGAGGGATGGGGAGTGGGACAGGGAACTTAATCAAATTAGGCGGGCGGTCGTTGGACCACCAGGAGAAAACCCTTGGGGGAGAAAAACCCAGTTCCACCCTCCCCTCCAAACTCTCCCATGCGACTCCCAACGTCCGATAATTGAAGTAGTTTATACGGACTACTTCGTCGGAATCTCTTCAAATGACGTTTCTCACTCACTCAATAATGGATATGAGAAGTGCGCACATCGAGTTTGCGGGAGAATGTGGGAGAATACGGAGAGAATCTCCAGAGAGTCAAAACGTGCGGCTAAAGACGTAAAAAATTAAGTTAACGTTCGATTCCTGTGGAAGCATTAAGAGGTATCTGCGAGGGTGGCTATATTCCCCTTTTATATGCTAAAATTTCGATTCGAGACATGCTTATGTTACATTTAAAGAAATTAAAACTGAAATACATGCTGGAAACATGGATGAAAATACGGCCACAGAATGCGACATTTGCTGCAATTTATCTGACCTCATTTGGAAGAAGCGGCAGACTAGCCTATAAACCGATATATTATCTATTTATATCGTATTTAGCAATTTGAAGTTGAATTATTGCAGTAACTAGAATTCTCTCGATGGTTAATCCACCCACTGATTTTGTGCAATACCTCTAGCATTTATTAAGTTCGTGAGCATTTTAATTGAACATTAACTTTTAATATCACCTTGTAAAAGTTATTTTAATTAATAATCTGCTCCAAAAATTACTGCTGAAGGAAGTTGTCGATGTTTTCTGCATGAGTCGTTTCAAAAGTATTAATTTTGAGTACCGTGTTGTCAAAATTCGAATTGTGCTAGTCAAGGCTGATAATTGGTTACAAAAATAACGTCTTTAGATGATGGCATCGCCTATCTGTACTTAAGAGATCCCAAAGAATTATCAGTGACACTTCTAATTTCGTGGGAGAATTAACTCCACTGAGAATATGTATTGTATTTTAACATTCTACATGTGAATGTTTTTGAGTGAAGATTTCTCTAGAAATCACGTCAAAAGATTAAAAACATTTTGAAGTACAAGTCGTACTTGATGATAGATTACAATGCTTGTTAACTTCTTACGTGGACATAGCGATATTTATGAGCGTTTATGATACGGGAAATTGTAAATGTGTCTAAAATGATTCTAAGTTTTCAATGAAATGTACACGCCAATTTAAATACGTATTGGTAAATTATATATTTTTAAGACATGCTGAATTAGGAAAAGTTTTCTGCAATCTCCACTTAAAAAGTTTTAACTAATGGTTTATTATAGAGGATAAAGACATAGACCATTTAAGTAGAGCATTTCTCTCAGATGAAAATTCCCGTAGAAATAAAATATTTATTCAATAGTAGCATTGCGCCTCTCACTTTTTATTTGATTCCAAGAATATTTCTTAATTAATTATTTTGTTCATCAATATGATTCAATACATTGCCAAGGTTTTGGATATCGAGTGTTCCATATGCTATAGAGTCGCTCTGAAGCTATTAGACGAATTTCTAAAACTCCTGAACAGAATTTGTCCCATGATCTTTTATAGGTCACTTGGGAAGCCAGTCATAAAAGGTTATTTAATGAATTGTAATTCAAGCAGGAATTATAATTGATACGGACTCTTGAAGGTATGCATTGAATTCTAGACAAGCATCCTCACTGCATTCCAGTCTTTACATACAGCCTAGGTCGCGTCACTTCCCGTATATTCAGAGAAGTTTCTCTTAGGATGAACCCATGTCCTCTGTTAATCCGGCGGAGAGCTAGTTGAGCAGCGCCTGCCGTTGATACGAAGTTGGCTCCGTCCGAGTCCAATGCCTTTCTCCCGTCACTAGTGTTAGGAAAACCGTACCCAGTTGTCAACCGCAGACCCTAAGTGTCGTCTTCCCCCATTTGGACAGGTGATGCGTAAAGCGACGCTCGCTGGCTGACTGAACGCGGAGAAGAAGAATGTTCCTTCTGGTCAACGGACATATATAACTTAAAGGCGGTGAAGGTCTTTCATTGGCACATCTGAGTCGGGCTGATCCTCCTAGCCTAGGCAGGCACCCAAGTGGGTCGTCTGCTTTGGAGCGTACCGTACGAATCACGTATGTCTTGAATGGGACGAGAAGGGGTGATAGAGATGGAAGAAAGGACTGGTCCTTTGTTGGGAATACCAGGCAGTGTTACAGCACGAGTCCTTCGAGAGCTCTTGAGGGTTCCTTCCTATTTACCTGAGTAGGTCACGCTATTATAACTAGAACGCGGAGACAACATTTTAGGTACTCTTGCAAATTGTAGGCCTAGTGTAATAATATGCTGGCTGCCACCTATAATCGTGTCTTTTTTTATTTAAGAAATAATGTACATGAAAATTGATAATCCACGATCGTAAACTATAACTGTTAATACGTAAATGAGTTAAGAAAATCTAAACTGGACAGTGAAGCTGATTTGAAGATCGATTCGTCATTTTTAAATAACTCACTCATTCCATTACTTTTTATCTTAGAAACAGAAGTATTAATTTCATTCGGCATGGATGATAAATGCTGCTTTTTCCGGTAGCTCTCTCGATATAAATTTAGAAAAGTAAAATAAAGGAGGATGTTTTTGGAGGAAAACATCACTTTTACTTAGCCTCATTTTTCATTGCTTCGTGTAATACTTTGCATCCCTCTATCTTTTTACTATTGAAAATTGTTATTAATGCAAACCCAGTCAACTGTAACATTCAGATTCGATCAAACATGATTTTGCCTAATTAATGAACCTTGGAGCTCCAGAAATTATAAAACTTGTTGAAAATAAAGCATAAAATAGTTGTATACTATAAGAGATTTGGCAATCGTAAATGAATGATCACGTTAGTAACTTAACTACATTAGAGCTGTTCGAAACACTAAGTGAAAGCATTTCCCGTTATTTCACGCGGAAACTTGAATTAAAATAAACCCTTTCACGGCTACAGTCTCTGCCTGTGAACGAATACAAGTCAAAATAACTTCTTTATCAGGCGGCACCATGTTTCGCATCTCCAACTTCTCTGAAGACTCGCGAACTTGGATCAAAACATTCTCACGTCGACAGCTCAATACGGTACGGATGACGGGTTGAATTAAACCCAACGGGATTAACCCCTCTCATCCAGCTTCATGGCCAATCCCTTGTTCCCCTGCCACCCTATAGGCAGAACTTAAAAAATCCTCTTAATTTATTTTGCTCCATCGGACAAATCCATTCCCAGAATTCCGTGAGATGAATAACGGCGGAGGAGAAAAGTCCCAAATACGTTCCGACCACCGATATGTAATTTTTTTTCGCAACAGAGATTCTTGAAAGGGTATGACAAGGACCGAGATGGAGAAGAATGCGAGAGGAAAAATTGTAAGGAAAGTTGAAAGGCGGCGAAAATGAAGGTTTTCGCCCAAGAAAGGATTTTATATTACGACTGTACCGTTGTCGGAAAAAGTTGGCTTGAATCGAAAAATAAAAACTAAGGGGAGGATTTCACTTCCGGAGGAACTAATACGTCCGTCCGATGGGAAAATTGAGCAAGATGAGAGCAGAACGAAGTTCCCGGGAATGAATAACGAGGAAGGAAGATGGTTGAATTGGGATGAATATGAAGTTTCGAAATATACAGGAAGGGTTGTGTTAGAAGGGGTTTGGGGGATCGGAAACGTGAGACGGTGAACTTTTTTGAAGGGGCGGATTTCGAGAAGGGGCGTAGATATGCCAATAAGTGGAAGGGAGAGAGAGAGATTCGCCGAAGGGAATTTATTGGGTCTTGTCTCGTCATTTGATAGAACCCGCGAAACCTATTTTATCATTGACTCGGATTGGGTACAATCTATAAACTCCAATTCACGATTTAGTAGTAACGATTTAATCTAGATAGAATAAATGAAATCTATAAAAAACTAATTACAGGCTCTAATAGAAATCTTGGCTGGCAGAATAGAAAAGATGAAAAGTCAAAAACATTTGCTTTATCCCAATAAAAGACAACCTATTTAGCGCAAAAGGCTTTTTCCCTGATTGGAGAAATTATAAAGCACATATTAAATTCCTGATTTAAATCATGTAAATGTTGCTCAGTTCAAGCTTTTCTTCATGGAAACTACATTGCAATTTTTATTATAGCCAAATCGTTCTCATATTCATTAAAAATGTGGAATTTAGTCGTATTTTATGTTTTAATACCACTTTGTAATTACTGAGTGTATACTTATCTAATCTATAATTATATAGGTCAATATGACATAATTTTTCATACGCTCCCGTTGATATAATATATTTTAATGACCAATATGTCATCCTCTCATTTTGATTAATATATTTATCAGTTTCCAAGTAGTATTTTGTCATAAAATCTGTCATTATTAACAATATAAATATAACTACAGACGACTAATAACTCCACAGTGAAGATTCTATGATAGTTCCTTTATCAAATTTATCTTGTATTCACTTTATGAATCGCGTTAACGGGTATATTGGATCAAACCAAGAATAATAAAAGCTAAAATGTTCTAATGCTCCCTACAAATTCACTGCCTCAGCGTATACACAACATTAAATTTTTGTTTTTGTAAAAATAAATCGGAATTAAATGTCCCATAATAACGCAATTTACTGTGTACCTGTTCAAAAGTACTACAAAGAGTATATCAGGGAAAATAATAATTAAAAATCCATTAACTTAAATATAAAACTGTTTCATAACTCAAAATACTTGAGTAAATGAACGTAAAATGGTATCTCGAATATGAATTTGATATTACAATATTATCTCCCTATCATTTAAAATTCAAAACTTCATTTCAACTAGGTATACATTTTCAATCTATTGCAGTTTTTAGGACATAAATCTATCCGAAATTCTTCTCAATATCTTCATAACTGTAGGATAAAAATACAAAAAAATTGAATAGTGAGAAACGTAATTTTCAAAAGGACGCCGATTCCATTGGGAAACAGTTGTTCGTAGGAAACTTACGAACCAGACCCTGTTTGTAAGTACGTGAGGTATCACAATTCAATTCAAGTGACAAGCTTCCATCACTTACAAGTATGATCGTCGAACGATACGGAAGACGCAGCGAGTTGCCGGACGCGGAAAGAATCCTACGACTGTCACGTCCGAGACCGCTTTTCAGTCCGGACAACGCCTTTGTCGAAGAAATAATTGATTGCAGATCTGCCAAGTGAGCAGAGGAAAGGGTGAAGAAAGTTCGATGAAGATCGGATGAAATGGGGAACAAGGCGATCCTCCAATTCCAAAGCCAATGCCTGCTTTGGAAGGAAAGGAGGACGAAGAGGGTCGTGGGAGGGAAGAGGGAGAGCGGAATAAAAGGAGAATTCGTATAGAAGCGTAGGCTGTCCGGACAAAAGAGAACGGAGAGCGCAGAGTGGGATGGGGGAAGGCGGAGTATGTATGTCTGGGATTGACGGGTGAAGGGGAGGTAAAGAGATTCACGTGTATGGAGCGAAGAGGAAGGAACGATGAGGTGAGAGAAGGAACTGGTCGGCAGGGAACAGATTCGAGAGGGACGAAGAAAAGGGTTATAGTAGAACGGATTGAAGAGGTGTGGCGGAACGATTTGGAGAAGAACAGAAATAAGTACATATTGGAGAAGAATCGAGGAACATCTAAGGGAGTAACAGAGAAAAATAGTCGGCAAGGGAAGGAGGAACGGATTGGTGATGAACGGACAAAAGAATTTGAGGGAGACGGGAGGATTGACTGGAGATGAGCAAAAAAAGTTTTGGAATGAACGAATAAACGAAGGGGAACGAATAAAAGAATAATTGAAACAGGAAAGGCGAAGGCAAAGTGAAAGGAAAGGATAAAAGAAGACTTTTGTCTTGCTAAAAGAGCGTTGCTTTTATCCTTACACTGGGCGATATTGGACGACTTTTCCTTTTGGTAAGATAAACTAGACTGGCAAGAATTTGTGCGGATTTTTATTCTTTTGAATCAATTTTAAATTCACGGCTCAATTCTTTTTTTTTAAGCGTTTTATTTTATAAACGCGCTTATGTTTTTGCTCTGCCCGACTGTGCTATCAATTACATTGAAATAGCAAGTAAACTGTAAGAGATAAAAGAAATTTTCAGGGTGTACGTGATCTATGATGCCATTTATTACGCTACCAAAGAAATATTTTTGGAGAAATCGGTGGGCGACAAGAGGTGCCTTCGAAAAATTTCAAATTAAGATTATGAGCAAAAGCATATAGATATAAATTTAAAAAAATTCGCTATTTATGCGACATTTGACACTGTAAAAGAAATGTTTTCGGCGCGCCTTCAAAATTTTCAAATTAAGATTCTGAACAAATGGCTAAAGATAGGAAGTAAAATTTTTAAATTAATTATCGAATAAATTATTTTCTCATGTATGTATGCATAAAATATTTTAAGTTTACAATTCTAAATAAACCTCAATAAGTAAAAGGATATTTTTTCATATTTTGTCAGGAAATGAAGCTCCCTTTTATTTCAAAATATTTCTTCTACATATCAAGAAGGATAAAGCGGTAATCTTATTAAGTATTCTATATTTTTACTTTTTAATATACGTAGATAGTATATTAAAAAAGTATTGTAATCGTGAAAAAATTTGACTTTGAGATTTTGTTGGAAATACACGTTTTAGGTGTCTCCGAGTCCATAATAGTGGTTTTCTCCCTGCCGTGTCTGTCGGTCTGTTTGCGGTTCTAGGGCCCACGCGCGTGCATAAAATCAAATGATATCTCGTATTTATGCAATCTATCATATTTTGCAGATCATTTTTTAAATGAAATCGATATTGCACAAAAATAAAGGGTTGTTTATTCTTGGCGATTTTTTAGAAAAAATTGATTTACTCTAAAATGGCTGCAGAGAATTTAGTTAAAATCAATCAACTTATAGCGCCTGATGTCACAAATAATACTTTGTAATCTATATTTCTCTAAACATCACCATATGGCGTCCAGTGAAATTAATATGTACGCTAAACTACCTTACCCGAGCCCTTCGCCGCGATACATTCAAAATCTTATTACAGCCTATACGGTTTCGCTAAATGGAATAATATCGCAGATTTGTGTATATCATTCATAATAGACCCTCTGAAGAGAAGAACGATATTACGCAACAATTATGGATATTTTGCAACAAAATTCGATTTATCCAAAAATGGCAATAAGGATTTTGATTAAAATCCATCCAATCGTACAGCCTGATGTCACAAATAATACTAACTAAGACATATGTCCCAAAAAATTAATATTTATCGTCCAGTAGCATTAATATATATGATAACGTACGGTTAACTTTGATTTATAAACGTTTTTCTTTTATAAGGGTATACAGTCGACCAAACGTACATATGTACTATACGAGAAAGTTTGTGCAATGTTTATTGCGCCGTTTATTTTCGAAATAAAGTAAGATTCTCTGAGAGTTGACGCATTTCATAAGAAACTTTTGTAGTTAAAAGCGCGTTTACAATGGATTAATGCTCTTTAATTTACTCAAGTAATAAAAAAACTCAAAATTAAAACGGTCGATATGAAAATAAAACCAATTTATGATTTTTCAAAACGCTAGTTTAACTTTCGTGAACTGTTAAAATAGCTCCTCTGCCATAAATGACATCGAGAACTTTTATGCATCTTTGGTGCTTGTAATGCTGATAATAAGCAAGTTCATCATTTCCAAGTTCAAAACGCTTTATGATGGAAGAGATTTTATAGTTAATGTTCATAAATGGTTAATGACGAAATTAACTAAGTCAACTTGGCAAATACTGTTTCTTTACTTTAACTTACAGCTTTTCCAAGAAAATCTCCTGAATTTTAGCAAAAAATTATTACAAACTTACTTGGCACACTTTACTTGTTCTTTTCTTGGATTGTCTTCACAGTAAAAATAATATTTTTAAAGAATGGGAGCTCTATTTAGCAATATTAGACAGGTATGGCTATATAATGTTGATAGTAATCACTGTTTGACATCAACCATGATATAAGACGATTACAGAAGATAATTTTCATAAAATGCAATTATGCTAATTCTAAAATTACTCATGATGACAAAGAACTCTTGAAATGGTGTTTGTAAATGAAAAAAAGGTTCTGACGTTACATTTATGGATTCTGACAGCAATTTCTTTCCACATACTATAGATTCCAAAAATAAAATATCGACCTCACCTTTTGGGTGGAATCCAGTTGACAACCAAGGTGTAACCAATAGCCACAAAAAGGTTGGAGAAACGAGATGCGCATTTTGGCTACAAGTCAGTAATAATTGATGATGATCAACAGAACCTTGATTTAAAAACGTAACTAACACTACTCTGTAGTTGAAGTTATCATATGCAGGACCTGCCAAGCACTGAAGTGGGCCCAGATGCGAATATCTAAGGGGACCCCGTGATATATGTGACAGTTTTTTTAACTATTGGTTGATAAAAACATTTTTAGATAATATTAATAATAATAATAATAATTTATTTAATACATACAGGTTAACCCCAATTACATGTATTTTAATAGAATTATTAATAACTCTAACATATACAATCACAAACATCCATGACCAAGGCGGGATTCGAACCCACGAACCTGGCATTGGGAGCTAGCCATCCCTCTACCAGGGCCTCTAAGTACATAAAAACATTACAGTAATTAGTAGATAATTCTGTGATTTATGAAACCCACGGTTTTAAAATTATAACTTTTCGAAGTGTTTTTATTGGAAATCAGATTAGCAAGTGCTTTTAGTAAAAGTTTATGCAAAATTTATACCCGATACTTTGATGATCGAGATTTACAAACTTCGGGGACCCGGACGCATCGAATCCGCCGCACTCCAATTTGGCTGGTCCTGATCTCCAAAACCGTTTAGCAGATTTAGACGATATCTTCGTCTCCAATAATTTTTCATTAATGGGAAATTTAAAAACAGGAGAAAAAAATCTGCTATGATCGGGATTTGAACCCGGTCTTCCACTTCTCGGTCATAGAATATTTTTTATCGTTTCTAAATTTCCCAAAATTCCAGCTTATGTATGTAGCATAAGGATCATATGATCCATTAATTCCATCTGTTTGCTTCACTATGATAAAATTTCATAAAAGAAAGTAAAACCGATTGATCTGAGTTAAACCCAAATATCAATTAGTATCTTATTTACTTTTATAAAAATATCCGCTTAAAATCGAAATCGAGCCACATATAGGATGCAGAACATATGATCGCAAATGATACATAATGCCAGAAGGCGGAGCTTCCGTAACATCAAAAACGATAACTCATGCAAATTTAACCTAATTTCGCAAAGTGGAAACCGTGAGACGCATTAATGAGACGTTTTTGTGTGGGTGTGAGAGGGAGGGAGGGGGTGCGTTGAGCTCGCTCCGTTCCCCAGAGTGGCTTTTGCAATAGGTTTCAAGCGCGAGTGAATGCATTCCATTTCCCAAGCACCGCGAGTCTGGTTTCAGCAGTTTTCGTGTCCATTCCCTCACCCGCCATCAGAAGGGCGGGGACGCCTCACTCTCACGCGTGCTAGCACTCCAAACATCCTGAAAATAAGTGAACGTCGAAGAATTGAGACGAGGTTCGGGGCGAATGTCGAAGCACCAAAACCCCGGCCAAAATGAAAGGATCTAGACAAAAACCCCCTCACGCTGACAAAAAAACTCCTGCAAGCATTCCAAGATGCGAACGGCTGGAGGAAAAGAGAAAGAGAAGGAAATTTTCGAAAAAAGGACATACCGGAACGTGGGAGTGAAAGTAGGGTCTAGAGATGAAATCAGGGAAAAGAGTATAGTTTGACGTGTAAAGAAAAAAGAGAAGAATAGAAAAAAGATGAGAGAAGAAAATGGAAGGGAAACAATGATAAAGAAATACGGAGATGAAATTAGATTTATGCTTTTTGTGTAAATACCTAGGGAACGAGAGAAGAAGAAAGAAACAGAGGGAGAAGAATGGAGAGAGGTAGGAAGAGGGGACAAGAGAATGTAGAAGAATACAAGAGGGAGAAGCGAAAAGAAGAGAGAAGGGAAATAAGATGGAGAGAAGTGAAAAAGAGAGTGGAAAGGTTAAATGGAGAGAAAGGACAAAGGAGTATAGAGAGAATAAGCGGAAAGAGGTAAGAAAAGTATTTTCGACATGCTGACATCGTTATTGGGTAGAATGCGTCTCAACGCACAAGAGTCGTTTGTTCGAATCCTGTTACGGTCATGGAGGTTTATTTTTATAATTATTACCCATAATGACTTCATCGTAAATGATTGCGAGTGCTGCTTATGAGAAAATATTTAATAATTAAATATATGAATGAATGAATTAAAATAGTAATATAGAGCTCACTTTATGGCCGAAATCAAATTGAAAACCATGTTTCCTTTTTTTGGAATACTCTATCGGCGAATCGCCACTGATGGCGGCTGCTTTGTAGCCAAACACCGCTTCTGGTTTTCTAGACATTTTTATGGGTAGTAGAGGAGCATAGTTTTTCAATCGATAAATAATCACAAAGCTAGCCGTTGTGTAGTGGTGTTTCCTTTCAAGTCACGGGTTCGAATCCTACCTCGAGTTTGGTCGCGTGACAGCCTTTGTTGCTATTTTGGTAAACATCGTAAAAGGCCGTGAAATCCTATTAATAAACAAATAAATAGATGACATAATTAGCAAGAAAATGGGAGAAACGGAAGACGGCGGATTGGAAACGACAACTGAAGGGGAAACGGGCGAGAGAAGTTGGGAGGGGTGAAGTGGGGGAGGAAATAATGAACGGAACGCGAAGTGAAAGGGGTAAAGGAGAAAGCGAGAGAGGTTTTAGATTCGTGGGAGTTTCTAGGAAAGACATAGAGAGAGAGGACGGAAAGACCTTAAAATGGAGTCACCACCCTTCCCATACAAAAAAGGGAGCGATTTTCCCAGGACTTCACGTCCTCCCAATGCGATCCGAGAATCCAAATGCACCCCGTTCCGACACATCGTTCACTCTCTCTTTCTCACACCCTCTCTATCTCTCTTTCTCCTCTTCCTTCGCTTCCTTGCGTTTATCTCCCCCTCACATCTACTCACTCCCTCGTTTAGCCTCCCTTTTCCCATTTCCCAACTCACTACCCCTCGAATATCCTCCTCTTGCCTCGTCCCCTCCACATCCGACGTCCTTTCCCAATTTCTAAATCGGCATTCTTCTCCCCCCTCTCCCTTACTTCCTCCCCTTTGATGATGATTCTTTAACCAGGGACATTCACGGCTATTAAATAACAATGGTTCGGGAATTAAAATGTTTTTCCCCACAATTACTGGAGCTATGGACGAAAAAATACGAATAGTTTCTGCCCCGCGACGACGAATAACGTGCTTATCTAAAACGTATAGAAATGACGTAAATAAAGAAAGGACATACAACTTATTCTCTCGTATCTCCTCTGAGATTTGACGGGAATGGATAAATTTTGACAAGTACTTTTAATATATGAAATTGATCTTTTGCATTACAGTGTAAGATATACCTGTATATAAGATATAGCTGTTTATTGACTGAAATTAGCAATCCATATTAATTGCTTATTATGACGCTTCAATTTGTAATGGAGTATATCGAAAACAAATAATTATATATATAGGACAAATGTAAGAATATTATGATCTATAATGTTAAAACAAATAGTTTAATATCAATTTACTTCTATAAATTTCACTGTGGACATAACTCAAGAAGACACAACATATAAACAGAACAAAAGCTGCACTTAAAGAAGTCACTGTATTTATTTATATAACGTACCCATTAAAGTTCGCCCTTCCTGTCTTTTTCTATTTCCCCATTTCTCTCTTTTCCCTCTTCTTCTCACTGTACTAACCGTCCTCTATATTTCTCTTACAACCATCTAGTTTTCTCCTCCATTTCCTATACTTAAATTCCTTTTTCCATCCTTCATAACTACTCATCCGTCCTCATATCCCTCCATCTCCGTCCCTCTATTTTTATCTCTTCCTCACCTTCCTCCTTCATTTGTCACTCCCTCTCCCGGCCGAGTTCAAAATAATCCCTTCATTTTTAGCATTCTCAATTTCTCTTCCGCGCCACCGATTGCTCCCTCAGTCAATCTCATTTTTCCTAACCCTTTTTTCACTCGCTCGCGGCTACCTCGGCTACAAAGAAACTTCTCCTTTTTTCGGCGATACATGCGTTTCTTTCTTCTAATCTCTTTCTCACGAATTCTTCTCACCACTCCATGTCCCGACTTATATAGTTTTAAAATTATTTTCGTCCTTGCCATTTTTGCCCTCCTCTTATGCACGTATATCCGCGGCGTCTCTTATTTTTTAAATTTCTCCCTTTATTTTTATCGGGAGCCTTCATTTTTTAATGCTCCGCAATACTTGTCTGCTTGCCCATCGATCGGAGGCTCACCAGCCCTTCTTGGAGAACTTAATCCAGCCATCCCTTTCTCTTGATGCTTCCCTCCGTCCTCTCGCAAATCCTATTTTAATTCCTTTTACAACTCTCTAATATTCTGACCGTGCGTCTTTTCCGACCTCGTCATCAATCACGTCCGTAGTCTGGACCCAAACTCGTTCCACGACCGTCCTATCCTTCGCTCTCGGGCAATCTTAACCGTCTTATTCTCCCTCTTTCTCCGTCTCTTGTTTCTCTCCCATAATCTCTCACGTTCTTCCACTTTCTTTGCCCTATTATTGTCTGGGGTTTACTCTTTAAGATCTGCAGAACTGACATATTACCTTTCCATTTAATTTCGTCCAAGGCGATCGGTTAGTTTGATAACTTGGAGCCTTTGGACGTCTATCAGTCAAGTCAGCGACGGAAATTTTTCAAAGACGCTTAAATTTTATGCAGATAATGCTTTTTGCAACTTTACGGGTGATTTTAGACAGCAACAAAGCTGCGACTTCACAACCTACGTGGTTTAAAGGGAAGGAAACACGATAAGAATAAACTGTTATTTCTGCCTTTTTAAACATAAAAAAATACAGTTAGAATAACTCATTATATCAAAATATATTTACGCGTTTACTTATTATAATTGTCATCATTTCATTTATTCTTTAATCTATGTTTCATAGAGGGAGGAGCAGAATCTTTTCTTACCGGAGCCAACACAGACGAAGCTTCGCCACAGCTTCTAGCCGACTGTATTATAATTATCTTGCGGTATTAATTGAATTATTTGCCTCATTCATGGCAAACTGATTAAAAGACCTTTGACAACTATATAAAATACTAGAATATTTTATACAACGGTTATTTTCGGAGTATCGAGGTCCCACCGATTCTTATATTTTATTTTTCATTGGTAGCCCTTCCTCAATACGTTCGCCCTATATTTACGCGCCAGTTCGAGGAGAACTTTACTACTACTTGTTCTTTACCCAAACCCACACTTAAATTATTTATAACTTCGCATATAACGCGTAGTTTTAAAAAAACAGCCTTTTTTCAGCCCTACCACCTCCACCTGCTCGGTCATGCTTTTCATTCATTCTTCCTCTCTCTCTCTCACACACACACCACTTTCTCCCACACTCTCCTTCTCTTTTTCTTCTATTACCCTAATCAATTTCTCTTGCATTCTCACTTGGTCATTTGCCACATGCGGTCTCGCTCCATCATGACCTTATTCTCTCAAACTCTATCTCTCTTATTATACTTATATTTCTCTCATCCTACTCAAACCTTTCCCTCTTCCTGCGCCATCCTAATAAGAAGTTGGCAGTGTTAAAAAATAACTTGAAAAATTTCTGACTCCGAATCAAAGGAATACGTCGGTTTCGTTTTATACGTAAGTTATCAGACGAAAAATAGGAAGCGTCTGTAGATATTTTTTATGGAAAGTGATTCTCTTCCTGTTTTTATTGCGGTCTTGAACGCCTAAAATTTTTTTCTGTATGACACAGAAAATTTCGAATTGCTCTCTTGAAAACTACCGACCTGGATATTTTTACTACTGCTGGAAATGAAGGAATAAATAATTGATTATATGATGGTCGAAGTTGAAATTCGAATTATTTCGGCCGTACACCGAAAATGTTAATATGATGTTGCATGGAAGTATTTAACTAGCTTTTACATATATATTGTTCAGCTTCAAATGGTTTTTAAATAATGGTTTTGCCGCCGACCGGAAGATTTAGTTTCCAGCCTGATTCTCCACACCCAGCGCGCGCGAACTTGAGGATATTTTCGTTTGAGGTCCTGATTGCTTTGTTGGCGTATGAGCTCTCAAATGGTATGTTCAGTTTTATTACTTCTTTGACTTGGCTCTGACTAACATAAAGCAGGCGGTACTGTTGGCTGAATTTCATCTAGTGTGCCTCAAAGTACATTTTCTCTGGATGTTCTCGTTCTAAGATCTCATTTACTACAAGCACTCAACGAAAACACAGTATGTGCAGCATCAAACACCAAACGCAAAGCGAGTCAATATGTGCACTGTGTCCCAGAAAACAAGATGGGGAACAGTAAACACATGAATATCAGCATTGTTACCTTAGCACAGACATTGCGCGACCCTTCATTTACTTAAATAGCGTCTTAAATAACACATTTTTGCCTAAATGTTAACTATAACCCAATTTATAAATCTTTAACAACACATTATTCCAAATATAGTAGAATTTTTGCTGATTATTATTTTTATACACTGATGTGACATCTGAAATTTAATAAGAAATCAAAGGTTGGCCTAATTTAGCCATTAATAGTCGTGGGTCATATTATTATTTTCTTGTATCTCGAAGTTAAACTTTGAAAAAGGGAAAAATGAAATAGTTATAATTGTATGATGGCGCTTAACATGAATTGGAGGCAAAACTAATATATCTCCTTTAAAAAATAAATAAGGAATTGAAAATATAATTGAAGGTAATAATGGCGGATTCGTTTCTTAGCACTAAGCAATTGACTGCATAATCGATTATATATTGGAGACGGCCTTGCAGACAAATTTAGAGCGTATAACTCTAAGGGTGTTTCTGGGTAACAGTGTCGCAGTTAGAAAGATAAATTGAGGCAGGCAGGCATGGGAGAGTAAGTTTACTATGGAATTTCTTCCTGTTGTGTTGCATTGTTTACTGTCGACGGTTATTTGAGTGATGCGAATGATTAATGGCATCTAGAGACAAACGGGACGAATCTTGACCTCAAAAAAATTAATAAGTGGTATTAACGAGGTTGGTGAACTCAGAACGAAAAACGCTGAGAAAGTATTATTTCGTTCCAAAAAATAACAAAAATTGATCTCGCACGTCTACAACAAACAAAGAAAACTGTTTGTTCTTAAGCATTTAAGAACAAAATTTCGTAGAAATGGGAAATCTTGGAATTAACCCGATGTCCTAGACACGTCGTAAATAGAAGTCTTTGTCGACGACTGAAACTATTGTTTTTCCGCTCGTGATTCGTCTCCGCGAACGGGGATTGATCGCCACATCTTCCCTTTCCGCGCAGTCTTATTGCCGAACATTTCGACGGACAGTTTCGGGGATGAATAATGAAAAACTCACGGACCTCCTGACAGAGTTGTTTACTTTTAAAATATCCTTAAAAAAAACTCTGGTGCCTTCCGGATGCCTGACAGAATCGATCCCTTTTCCACACGCAAGCGAGGAGACAGTCGTGAAAATAAAAGGAGGCGATTGTGTTCCTGGGGAGTTAAAAACGACTGAGGTGGATAGAGGTGGCGAAGAATTTACGATCAAACTTTCGGACCTCTGAATAAAAAAGGGATCCCCCACAAAAAAAAAATAAACTGACCCTGTCCTTCCCGCTCAACCCACGCCCACTGACATTTACACACACACACATCGGAAAGGAAAGGAGATTTTTTTAATTCGAGGGCGGGAGGCTCGCCATTGAGTAGACACGGGTTTGGCAATCCAAGGACTGAACTACCTGACGTGACTCTTCCTTCCTATACCCTAAACCCGCAACTTTTTTTGGCACGCACGCGAGAAGGGCGCCTTTAAGGGCGGACAAGGGTTCGAGAAAGGGCCGATCCCACAACTCCTCCCTTCCTCCATCTCCCGCCTCTCCATACACCCACTGCATCCTTCCTCGCACGCTCTCTCATCCATCCGGCCGTGACGTTTGGTAGGGAGCCAAGAAGGGGTTCCGCAGAGAGAGGGAGACGCAATCTACCTCCTCTCTCTCTCTCTCTTCCCTCCCAACCCGATCCCTTAACCGTAGTGCCTGCAATTCAGAAAAGGCTCGCCCCGGGTTCCTTCGGAGCCGCAAAAGTCTTTCCATCCCCACTGCCCCGTACTCCCACGAATGTTCTTAACTCACAATCAGACGAATATCCTCGTATACACGTATACCTACCTTGCTCAAAATATCAGAATTTCGAGCGTGTATCCAGATTAAAATGACTCGGAATCACATGTTTGAAGCTGATTTATTGCTGGACCCAGCTTAACCTTCTTTTAGCATATATATATATATATATATATATATATATATATATATATATATATATATATATATATATAAACTTCAGGAAAAGGAAAGGTAGTGATTAGGGTGGCAACAAGGGGTTGAAGGAAACCCAGCGGACACTTACCAAGTTGAGGACCAAGTTGGCAGGCTATATATATATCTAGTAACTATAAAATGCTAATTCTATTGATCATTTGGTGATTATGCCCATAACGCTCAATATCTAAGTTGTTTCTTCAGCCAGTTTAATCAAATTTGGTAGGATTGGATTGATCACGTACCAGTCGCAAATGACATAAAAAAATTCCAAAAATCTACTCGGTTCGACTTCAGAGGGTGGTTTCAATTTCCCATAAGATAACACGTAATAATCGATTTTTCGACGTCAAGGCTTTTACTCTTTTGCAAATTAAAACTAGAAATAATTGACCTACGATCTTCAGATCTGGACCGTTTTAAAGAAAAATAAATAAAGTTTATTATTCTTATCATTATATTTTGCCTACGATTCAAATTTGCTCAGTTTACTATATGAGTAAGGAAAGCGTGCTTTGAATTTTTTAATAAGTGAGAGAGAAAGTGATATTGTAAGAAAGAAGGAGAGAGAGGGAGTAAGAGAGGAGGGGGATGGCGGAAGACAGAAAAGGTAGAGGGAAAGAGATAGATCATGTTCTTTATTAGGGCAAGATTGAGAATAGGAAATATATATTTCCAGAGAAAGAGAGAGGGGGAGGGAGGGAGAATGGGAGGGAAGAGGATTGATTGATTGATTGATTTGGTCTTTATTTGGGGTGAGATTGAGACTAGGAATTGAAAAGAGGAAGAGAGAAAAGGACGAAGAATGGAAAGTGCCTTAAATTTAATACTTTCCATTCAAACAAATTTCGTAGGATTTCTACGATCACGTACCAGTAGTGAATGACAAAAATCTTTCAAAAAAGGTCCCGGGTTCAACTCCAGACGGTGATTTCAGTCTCCCATAAGACAATCAATATCTCAGACGTTTGTTTGATTACTAAGACCGTTTTAAACGGTCTACTTCATCTAGTATCCAAATATAATTAAATCCCAGGTTCGTTCGTTCGTTCATCCGTTCGTCCGTAACTGGTGGTAAAAATATATTAAAAGACGAATAACTTGATCTAATTTGTACATATAACAACAAAATTTGGCGAAATTGGTCTGCTAACAAGTAAAAATGCTCTGACGAAGAAAAATTTACGAAAAAAGAGTGATACATTCCCCATAACATAACTCGTAGAAATCGATTTTTCGACCTGGTCTTTTGTTCTTTTGCAAAATTAAATTAGAAGTAATTAACCTACGATCTTCGGAAGAAAACCATTTGAAAGGAAAATAAACAAAAATTTTTATTCTTATCATCAATTTTTGCTTTCAGTTTGAAAGCGCTCGACCTTTGCGTAAAAATTCAAAATTTCATGAAATTATTACGTTTTTCATGAAAGGTTCCCATGACGACATAAGATATTGATGAACTCGATGAGAAATCATGAAAATTTAAGAGTCGATGTGCACAACACGCCATATTATGGAAAATTAATTCCAGGTGAGGATCGCACATTCACAAAAAACGTCTTTTTAAAACAGCTGTTACACTAATCATTAAATCTTCAAACAGGTTTTGCCAATAATAAAAAAACAATTAAAGAATCTTTAGTTTGAGAAATTAAAAAAAGTTCTTTCATTCACTTTGTTTTTCAGGAGAAGATTTTCACGAACTCGAATTTATATTTTTAGATTTCTATTATCATCCCGTCATTTTTCACGGGTCGTCGCTAGTATAATATAAAGTCGTAATGGTCATCATGATGATGCGTAACGCTCTGATTTTGTGAATACCTCAATTATAAATTAACTTAGAAGTCTGAAATTCCTCAGAATTTCAGTGTTAATAAATCTCTACGTTATGACTAAAAATATTATCGAATCAGTCATGGGTTTGACTACAGAGGATGAATGTCGTTTCCCATAACATAACGCGTACAAATCACCTTTTTGGTTTGAAGGCTTTCATTCTTTTGCTCTTTAAAATATCTTAAAATTAAGTTATTGATACAAAGTTTACGCTAAAACTCGCCAAAATGAATAAAGATTTTTATCCTATCATTCGAATACTCAATCCCACACGAAATCGCTCAATTTTGAATTTATACTCGAGTTTTGGTAAATTTTTTAACATTTCAATATTAAGATTCGATTGTTACAGGTATTCTTTTCCTCGGTAATTTCAGTTATGTGCAGTTATATAAAGTCTTAAAGATCGAAAATAAGACTAAACCTTGCTCGAAATGATCAATGACCGATGTTACGAATTAAATGCAAATATGTAAGTCGGCCGCAGTATTCATGCTATTTACATTTTTTATCTATATTACTAAAATCCTATTTTTTGTTTCTCTCTCTCTCTTTAACGCTCTATACCTCAGGCATTTTTAATCTCCGGGAATTTCAGCTCTCATTTTTATGGAGTTATTCAACTACTTTTCTTAATTTGTCATTTAAAACCAAACATACATTCCTAAAAATATATTCATTAAATTCACGTCACGTCAGGGTGTGAAAATACAAATAACTGGAAATGATAATAGAGCATAAAATAAAAAAAAATAAAAATATAGTTTATAATGAAGTGGTCAAGTAAATGTCATTTAAATTTATCGTTTTTGTTAATTTGTTATTAAAACCAAATTTGTCTGTGTTATAATATTCAATAAATTTCATATTCAAAAGATAGTCACTTGGAACTAATCTAAATCCAATAGATGCATGGTAGGAACGAAGAAACAGCGAAGAAAGGAGAGGGGTTGGCGAGCGTCAGCGAGCAGGGAACTTGCCCCCTAGTCTATATTATAAAATCGTAATGGTCATCATCATGATGCGTAACGCATAAAGCCTGATCAAACGAATTCAACCTATAATAATTATCCAGAAATACGCACACAAGAATTAAACGAATATGGTAATATAAAGTATGAAATGATTCCAATATGAAAAAGCAACGACTATATGAGCTTCAGAATAAGATATCGTGGCGAAATAGAGAACGGTACAGATGAATTGGAAATGGACCATTCAAATTGATAAACCGTGTGTCTGCAAAAGCAATATAATTTGGACCTTTCCTACCTTTTTATTTTGCGAACTTGATTTTAACCATAAGGCGAGCACGAGAAGCCTCTTTTGAAATAATGGACCATTTGCTTTGCTGGAAGAATGTATAATAACTGGACAAATTGTATTCTGAACTAGTTTTCAACGTAGAGGAAACGAATATAAAAGAAACCGAACGGAAGCCAGGATGCATGTAGATCCAGACCTCTCATATAATTCCTGACATAAAATTGGTCCTCGAATCACCGACTCAACGTCTTTTTATATTACTCATCGATTCCTATATAAACAACTTTACAATCTTTTGGTGAACCACAACGATCGTGCATAAAAGTCTTTATGTCCTTCTTTTAAACTCTCTACGCTAAATGTCTCCCAAGTATGTTCCTTTTAAGTACTTATTTTTTCATATGTCCCACCCAGTATCATATCTCCATTTCATAAAACTAAGCATATCCTCATATACAATTTTATGATTCCTAAAAGCTTATTTATTAAAAACATCAATGTGAGACCCCTTTTCTCAAAATAGAGTCCATGAAACAGCTATAAATAATTATCTATATAACATTTATATTTATAAAACAATTTGCTAGATAAGGGTATAAAAGGTAATCCTTATTATCAACCTCAAGAAATACCCGTAAATATGCGTGCATACAAAAGATAAATAAATAAATTTCTTGTAACAGATAATATCTACCTTACTAGATTTATGACTAATCGGAGGAATGAAACCATAAAAGGAACTTTCACTCCCATACATGCATCTCTTGTTCTTCTGTCGGTTTTATCATTGCAGTCAGTATGCTATAAGAAGCTTCTAGCTTTCTCTTTGTGCTAATTTTCTCGATTTTCGTTTTGCACTTGGAAACATTTTTTATAAACTAAAACTTTTTAACTTAGAAATTTGATATTTTTGTATATAATTTTTAACGAGATATCTCAGTTAAAAAAAATTAAATTCCTGAAGGTGCGTCACGAACCCTTAAATATATTTATGTTCCCAACATGAATGGCAATTTACTATGTGCGTTATTTGAAACGCTTAATACATACAAATTAATTCCAACAGCAATAAAATCGAAGAAATCGATTACCTTAAATGGTCTTTATCGTAAAATAGCTGGCAGCGGGTGCTCGCCAAAAAAATCCTCAAGCGCCTGGAAAATTAAAAGATAATCCCTTCTAAATATCCTCTGGCCATTATCGCCCCCAATGAAACCGCGCTCCCCAAATTTCCTATCCTCTCGTTCCTAACCTCGCCATCAAGGATTCCTATATCGGCTCCCTCGCCGCAACCAGCAGCGGATTTTACTGGCGCAATCATCTGTGGAACGAAATTAGGCGCAGAGGTGGGGGAGGTATGTGCGCGAGGGTTGAAATAGAGGAGAATTGAGGGGAAAATTGCCGAGAGAATGTTATGGGAGTGAGTATGGGATGCTTTAGAAACGGCCTCAACTGGCGAAAACAATTCCGACTCCGACTTAACTAGGGTCGCCTACCAATTCTCACAGTTCTCCAGCTTTGGAGGTTAACCAAGGCGGAAAATTTGTGTGGTTGAAAGTAACGAGGATATTGCGCCCCGGTTTTACGTGGTCATAAGAATTCCTCCTCTGCCCACGTGGAGGTTGCGAGACGTTTAGCGTTTGAGAAGATGCCAAAATCCACCGTTGGAGAAACAGAGGTGGAGATAGAGAAAGAGAGAGAAAACAAGATAAACAAAATGGGACAGGTGATCGCTATAATTGTTTGTCCGAAAGTTACATACCAAGACTGAAGCAGACAATATGCGGTTCATGTACACACTCGCTCGGAAGGTCACCAATAGGCCGAAAGAAATGATCATGAAAGAACGGCCCTCGATTATGTTTTATCCGGTCCATGTAATTATATTATATTTAAGTACTCATAAACAACACCATACCATTTTACAATGGGCGTATCAATAATAACAAAGACCAGAAAATACGAGGATTCTAGCCTGCCACCATTGCATTAGTAATATGACTCCCTAACATTATTCTAACCGAAGATAAAATCATACAATATTATAATTCATGCAATAAATCTAAATTTGAAATACTTTATCATTAAGTTTTTACAGTGAGAGATCGATTATTTCTAAGCATGTAATTTAGCCCTATTTATGACGCGCTTCTAACTACTAATGCGGAACTCTAAGTGAATATCTTTTATGATCCAGCTGTACAGTTATAAGATGCAATTAAACTGAAGCATTTATAGTTTTTTAGTAGTTCATAAACTACATCCGATAATTTTTTGAACGATAAGTGATTAAATCATTTCGAATTAAGTTAACATATGGATGTGCATAGAGTTTATAGTATTCGCATGCACTCTTCGAATCAGACCAAGTTTCCTTTGGTCTGCGTCACAAGGTACGAAATTAAAATTCGAAAGACAGCATTTGTTTCATGAAGTAATATTCGGATCTATATATGAGGTAAACTTCCGAGATACTTTAATGATGATATATGACGTAGTTACAACTTTAGACTGATCGAGCATTACGAGTATAGAAGGGTATTTCATCACGGACCATATATCTAATCCAATCCTAATCCAAAGCACTCATAATTTAAAGGATCTCCGAGAAAATTCACTAAATGTTTATTTAACACTTAATTGGCTAGATCAGCGCTTCTCAACCTTTTTAATAGAAAGATCCACATAACTTTTGAGTGTTTACCTGGAACCTACCTATTATCTATATACTAATTTCTTCAAGCATTAGATAGTATGTAAATGTACTTACTATGTATGTGTCTACTGCACTATCATGAGTTTAACTGTTTTATCGTGAAGTTATTGAAAAAATGAGATAATGTATTAAAATAATCTATTTAGAAATATTTCCCCGACCTACCTCAAATTCATTGGGAATGGTTCCTAACATGGGTGCCGCGGTACACTGGGGCGCCGCAGATGATTATTAGAGGTGCCGCGATAATATTAGTTTTGTAAATAAATCAACGATTTGGATGTGTTTATAGGTAACTGGAGCATTATTTTTACTCTTATAAATTGATTATAGTGTGGTACAAGCAAATGGATGTCCAAACTTCGTAATACTCGTTTGCGAAAATATAAAAACCTTGTTTGAAGGTTGGGTTGCCGCGAAATTCTGTTTATCTTTGAAAGAGTGCCACGCCCGCAAAACGATTGGGAACCACTGCCTCGTTTGAGAAACCCTGAGCAAATAAAGATAACGCAATATGCGAAATGACATTTTAGGTAAATTTTTATAAATGTTGTGAAATTCAGAGAATTGAATAGTATGCATTGAAAAAAGTTGGGGACATTAATTTTACCTGAAATTTTACATTCATATAACAAGTCATGCGTATATTTTGAAAAATTTCTGTGAGATTAATTAAGTAAATTATCGATAGAAACTAAAAATATAGTAGCTGCATGATACGCTTTCTAAAGCGTGTTATTTACTTATCGGCAGACAACATTTACCTAATAAATATTTTTCCGTATTAAGTAGTTTTAAAAAAATTTATTGAAATTAGGTCATTTATTATAAAATATTACGTTCTTCGGGAGGAGGATAATTTAAGAAATTAAAAATTATTACTGTAAATCAATAGCTAATCACGTAAAAAGCTAATTCAATAAATATACACTAAATTGTTTCTGATGCTTTTATTTGCGGACAATTTCGAACAATTAATTAAATATAAATTCCTCGGTAAAAAATAAACACATTATATTAGAAATTAAAGGCTTGTAGAATTTTCCTAAAGGAATAAGAAAAATTAAATTGTGTAGGGCAATGAAGTAGAATAACACAAATTTTATGGAATTTTCCTCCATTAAAAAATATCATTCTTTATTTGATTGAAGCCTCGAGAAAACGGAAAATTTAGCTGATTGGACAAGTACATGTGGTATATAGCGATGAAATTCACCAAATGAATATTCATTCCTTTTTGCCCTCTTATTTCATAAAAATACGTACACGAGGGAACATAAACCATTTAATGAAGTTCGGCGACCATAGCTAAAGAAACCTACTCGAAGTTAAATGCGTTCCATTAAGATCAAATCTCCGCACTGATTAGATCACCATGCACAAGCGCTAATGTTTACACTCTAAATAATTATCAAACGAGTCTTTTACGATCTCGGCGGCGTACGTGCTCACTCGCACGGAAAAGTGCGATATCGTGCGAACTAATCGCTCTCTAAGATTCCCTCCTCTTGCGGATTTAGAACAGGCGGCTAACAGTAGCGAGATTATTCTTTTTTTCATTCATCCACCGCCGCCGCCCCCTACGCCTATTTATAAAAACCGCAGGCCCCGATAATTTGAGGGAATTTCCTTCTCTTCCCAAAACCATTTCCCTTTCCAAACCGACTCCGAAAAGTGGCGCAATGAATGGGAAGGCTGTAAACAAACCACAAATCCGCCCGTAAACCGTTTCTGCGACTTCGATAAAACAGAATGCAATTTTTTGATCCTAGCAATACCAAAAGGAGGGAGGGATGGATCCGAGGCCCATAACATCTTTTACCTCTATTTCACCTTAATAATATTCGCGAAATTTTTTGAAAAAGGTCACATTGTCAATAGCCTTGTTATAAGAGATCAGGCAGAGTTTAAGATGATTTTTTACAGATATTCTTAGTTTGTACAATTATTTTCGGCAATGGCCGCGTGCTATGACTAACGAATGGTCGATATTAAACTGTAGTATGTGTCAAGTGTGATGCATTAGACGACTCGGAGTAAGCTGTTCATGTTGTTAATTTGTTTTTATTTGTCTACATTTGAGAGCCTTTTGCACTATTATGGTAATATGAATTTGAGCACGCAAACATAGGATAAATTCGAAAAAATTTCCTTCGTTAATATTTTTGCCTTTATATTGAGTTAAGACAATATATTATCAAATAAAATTATGAAAATTGTATATTTATATTCCTATGATATCGTTGAATACGATACTTAAAACATTAGTATGATATTATATTAAATCTCAGATAGTGGGCCTCCGAGGCCTCCCTCTTGAGCTGAAAATAGCTTGGAATTCCAATGGTTAAGAGAATCCTATATAGCAGAGGTGGCCAAACCTACTTGTCTTCAAAATTTTCACAAGTTAGAGATCCGCATGACACATTTTGTGCTCATAATCTGTATCTGAAGCAATTCAGATATAATGCATGCCCCTTAAGCATCTCCAAGACGTCTCAAGTCACGCTAATTCATTGTGTTCTGTAGTGAAAAACGTTGACACCCCATTGAATGGAAATTTAAAAGAGCAGCACAATAAGAAAAAAAATTGGTGCGGCTCGTGGGCCGCAGTTTGGCCACACCTGCTATGTAGCACGCGATCAATGAAAAAAGTCCTATATTTTCATTCGCCATAACTCTCGCAGCTTTTTACACGGAAGGAGTGAGATAGCGAGGCACAGGAAATACCGAGAGCTCCTTCCTCCATACCACGCACTCATTACGACCGATTCGGTCCTTGCGAATCGAATCGAAGAGGGAGCGTGGATGCTTGGTGGGAGATAAAGGGGTTCGTGGGCTGGAATGGAAGTTCTAGGACGTGCTATGCGGCGAAGCAGGGAAGACGTGGAGATGCGGAGAAACGGCGGAGAGGGCGTGGCGATGGAGGGCACAATTTTTTTCGGACTTCTTAAACTCTTCGGAGTGGGCGAGGCGGCTTATCCTTTGGCATTTCGAATCCGTTGTCACTACAGAGTCGGGGAGCGTTGAGTGAAGTCCATGTCATCGCAGCTCTTTGTGAAGAAGCCCTTCGAGGAAAGGTGATTCGTTTTTGTTACGCGAGAGAAAATGATGCCTCGAATGTGGGGTGACTGAAAGACGAAGACGGTGACCCAACTGAGAATTTTTTTCCGTAAATTTAGGTGAAGACAAGTTGATTGCAGCTTTTATTAGAACAGATGTGCGGCAAAAACGATCCACCGAGGGGATACAGCACGATTTAACCCACGCGCACAGATAAAGCGAAATAACTACAAGGTTGAATATTCGTAATTTTGCTAGTATTGCGAGACATTTAAGTGGGAATTTATTTGTGCCATTTTAAAAACAACTACATTCTTAATGTCAGCTTCTTAAAAAAATCAAATTGTGATCAGTTTTCTGTATGAAATAACTTCATATGCAGCATTAGATAAGATCCATTTCGGAATCTCTCATACAACTGGCAGCGTTTGTGTTGGACAACCGCTACATGATGGGCAAATGATTATGCGAACGATTTAAGCCACCATCTAATTTGTATTTTAACCATCATAAGTTTTTATTTTCTTTGTTTGTTTGCTCCCTATTATTTAAAAAGCTTGGACTACGCAAATGTTGCTACCCTCATTAATAGAAATGCGTTCATCAAAGGTTGTGTATTTAGAAGAGCGAAAAAATAGACGTAAAATTCATCTATAGAACTATCAATGTGCAACTTATAGCAAGAGTAACTGGTACATTGATAAAATACACAACTGCCTATTTTGAAATATTACCGAAATAGTATTCACCACAACGAAAAAAACCTTTTTATATTAAATTTATTATTTATCATTATATTTTTAGAAAATACTGATATTAAGAAGAGTTCTGAAAACGACTTAAATTATGATTCAGAAAAGCAAAATTATCTCTAAAAATTGAGAAATATAAAAAATAGAAATGAATTTTCTACAAATACTTCACTTATTATTTTTCTTTTGTTGTTCAAACGAAAGTAACCCATAATACAATGAAAATAATTTTTGAAAAGTAATTAAACTTTATTTAATAAGTAAGCGTGTGGTAGTTAATGCCAAAGACACAAATCAGCAACAGACACTACACGACAACATAAGTTTTCAAAATTCACATTTTTTTAGTTAGTAATGAAAATGCCGAATGAATTATGAAATATATATATGTACATGCTTATCCTGCCGAAAGCGGAGTTATAAAATCCTTAAAGAGTTTTTGGATGGGAGCAAAAATAATTTTTGAGACTTTAGCGCAAACATGCTCGCAATATTCATATCAGAGATTTCTTACTTGCGAGTACGTCCAGGCTTATATCGTTAAAAGATTTCTATCTTTTGATTTATTGCCGAAAACAGAGTAACAAAATATTTTATTCTAAGGTCGTCAAAAAGAGGAAAAGCTCACAAGCGTGCGCTTGCATGTATGAGGCGAACGTGACTTATATCTGTATGAGGAATCTCGAGTAATATTTAAATTAAGGACGGGAAACGATTCACAAAAGCTCGCGATGAATAATACGCAAGTTTAAAAAAACGCGAGCTGGATATTTTCTATTACCTTTAACATATCAAAGGGATATATGCCTAGTCTAGGATATCAATCCGAGGCGGAAGAGAATTAGAGAGAGTGCCACGACAGTAAAAACTGAATAGGTCAATTACACGGAAGATTCCCGAACGGACTTTGATAGCCGACGTTTCCATATTACTCAAATTCAGCTGTTCGGGAATGTGTCTAAGCATCAGGCGTTCCCACGCATAAAGCAAATACGCCATGGGAAATATCAGATCGTTTATCCGATAGATTTATATGAGCAGAGAAGCCAGCAATTACTATTCAATTCCAGTCTTTAACGACCTCGTAAATCCACATCTTTATGGGCAAGAATCGAATATGAATTCAAACGAAGCATAGTACCCCCATGAGCGGACGTCGGACAGTACTATGAGCTGTTTTGTTATGCACAAAAGTGATTTATTAGTGAGCGATCCGGGATGATAATCCAACATGTGCGATTCAATCCCGGGACGCAGGCACGGTACGTATGCAGTGATTACACAAAACCAGACATCCGCACGGGTAAATGCGACAAAACGAGCGCCAATTAACCGCGGCCGAAAGCTGAGAATTACTAAAACGTAGTTCTTACCCAACCTCTGACAATGAACGATGGCCACGATAGAAAATCCTGGTTTGGCTATGGACTGATATGGTCCAACCATTTTCTCATTTTACTTTTAACACGGAATAATTTCTCTTGCTCAGTTATTGTTTTTTAGACGCTGTAATAACCGCTAAGAAAGCCCCTTGCTTTCTCCCGACGAAATATTAGTTTATAAAAAATCAAGTTTTTGTGAAACGTTGGTTTTTGTAGAGCTGTGTTGATTATGGAGCAAAATGTTATGTATTATTCTAACCAATAGGTAATGTTATGTTTTCCTCTAAGTATTGCGTCGAATTGCATCCTTCCCACGGTATGCAATTATTTGAAACACACGGTGCTTTAAATTAGCTATTCGGATAATATATACTATTTTGGTAACCTAATGTGTATGCTTAAAGTTAATTTTTTGTTGATCTATACTAGAGTTTCGTTATAGTAATGTTTAATGGCTAGGTTACATACGGTTAAGAATATAAAATTAAACTTATATATTGACAATGAATTGTAAAACTCATCCAAACTAATGTGTCACTTAGAATAACATCACTTCCTTAAGAACGACATGCATCCTTGGCGATGGAATATAATTAGGTTATGGAATTTTCGAGTTAAAAAAAGTTCATCCGGAAGGTAATTATCGGATTTTATTATTTTTTGAAAAATTGGGGTAAAATCGAGTTTAAATAAAAAAAGCAAATTTGAAAATTTTCGGGTTATATTTTATCTTTTATGATTCACATATAGGAACATCTGGATTTAAAAAGTTTTTTAGGAAATATTACTCCTTTCCAGCTTTCATAAATGGCGCCAACGGCTAAATGAACGCTCAACATCATAGCTATCTATTGGCATACATAGCAATGTTAAGGAAAACTTGACTAATTTGGGTATAGGACTACAGCACCAACCCAAAACTTAACAATATCCAAATATTTGTTAAGAGATGAGGGTTCTAATAAATAGGTGGCAAACTCTAATTTAATCTGCTCATTCACATCTCCATGTATGCCCAAAAATTTGACGGGACCATCAGCATCTGGGATATGGAAACATTTATTAAAGGAAAGCTTGAACTGATTTTTGAAGAGTTATAGTACTCATTGTATCAATCCATTTTGAAGAAAGAACTTCCGAAAACTATTTTATAACCCCTGCTATAAAATGACTGCAATTGATTTTTGCAGTCAAGGTGTTCAAACATTAAAATTTACTATATTTTTGGGTAACCCCGAGTTTGATGATCATCCGGAAGATATAAATCCGGTAAAAATCGAGTAAAACCCAAAGAATCCATATCCTAAATATAGTAATTTAAAGTCACTATTTTTCTAAGCACGGAGAGCTTTGTACATCAACACGCAAAGCATATACTTCAGATTTTTCTTGTAGGCGGTAAGAAAAGAAAATGCCGTCATTGATTTCAAGATTAGGAAGTGAATTCTGAAAAATTTTCACCTTCCTTGCCTCTTCGGATAAAGGAAATTATGCATTTCAAGGGTTTCACGGGTACCATTCAAGTTACCAGGTAATAAAACCAAGAGTGCAAAGATTTAGGTCAGACAGGCATGAAGGACAAAGTGGTCGAAGTATCTTTTGATTCTGCTGAGATACGACAAGGCTTTATCCTACAAGATAGAAACAAAAGAATGCGAACATAGGGTGCGACACCCACGTCTGTAGGGGAAAATCTTCAAAATATCCTTCAGTATACTAGAACAGAGGTCGGCAACCTACGACCAACGAGAGCATTTTATGCGGTTTACGAAGCTTTGGTAATAAAGCGATCCGAGAAATTTAACACAAAAATCGTGCGAGTAAATTAAGATTTTGACCATAAAACATTTTCAAGCATTTAAGTTATTTAGAGTTGATTTTTAATAGTATAATATCATATAATAACTAGTACATTCCGATTTAAAGACTTAATCCGATTCCGCAGAAGCACTTGCAACTACTAATGCGACCCGATGTGTGTAAAAAGCTGCCAACACTTGTGCTAATGTACAGATACGAGAACAAGGCAAAGGGAGGAGCTGAAATAGACGTTCTAATATAATACAAAAATTTCATATTTTGAAAATATGATTTTCTTTTAGAACACTAAAAGACGATTTAAAGAAGACAATAACTTGTTTTCGTTAAAATATAGTGTTGGGATGGCTTTATATTTTGAATTTTATATTGTTTAACGCGGAAAAGCATTTTTGAGTTATATTTTTATCTCTAACTAGTACAAAAGCCCGTCAATATGACGGGTATGCGTGGATTAAATATTAAATTTAAGACACTTCCCATTCTTCCTCCATTTCTCTCTTCCATTCTCCTCCATCATATTTTGAGTTTATATTCGATTTTTTCCCCGATTTTTCGACATTTCATAAAGAGGTTGCAATGAAACAAAATCATGATGGACAAAAACCGATTGAAAATTTGTGAAAAGTTTTATGTAAATTTAAAACAAATAAACACGTAACGTAAAAACTTGGTCAGAAACGACTCCAATGCATTGTAATGATGGATAACTCAACATTTCAAATAGGAAGATATTTCACGCTTACTTTGAAAATATCTTTTCATTTGCAAATTTTATTGGGCAGTTTAAAGCAAATTACTATATTGACAATGATTATGATTAATTTCTCTCGACAATTAAGCAAGATATTTGACGCATGGCCGGTGCATTTATAGTGATTACAAAAAATGTGTGAATTAAAAAAGCTACTTACTAAGTTCTTCATCGTCAAGGTAAACAAAACAAAAAGCTAATTGAAATACTAGAGGTCTTATGTTTCACGCCTTAGAAATGGCACTGCAATAAACAAACCTATCGTTCAAATTAAGCCATCATTACTACCCTTTCGATTAAAATGCATTCAAAATATATAAGAAGAGTTCTCACAATTGATCTCAAATAAAATATCAAAGTTCATGCCATTGCTTTTAGATACAGGTGTAATTTTGCTAAATCAGCAACAATGCCGTCGCCCTTGATGACGAAATGTTTTCGTCTAAAATTTATTCAAAATTTCGTGTTAATAACAAATTTGTGGAACGATTCGACGCGTATTAAAAAATCGACGGCTGGAAAATGAATATCCATTATTTTAGGCGTCGTTTGGTGCAAGTCCCGTATTCATATTGCAATTCTAAGTGATTTTAAAATGAAAATGAAAAATACACTGAAACTGTGCAAACTACAAACCGTGAAAACTGTGCTAACACATAGAAAGAAGGACAGAATTCTCTTTAATATATGTATTAGATTTGCAATTATTTCACTCTCAAAATTTAATATACTTAATAAATTTAATTAACAAAAAATAAAGCAACCATTAAATATAGCGCTTGTTATACTTTTAAACCTTCTATATAAGCCCGAAACTTTAAAAGCCAGCTGAAATTCCATCAGTTCAAAAATCCTGAGAAGTCCACGGAGTAAGCCAATTAAAATTAGAAAACAGGAATAACCAACTATAAACGGGATGAGAATATATTTCGAGAGTTTAATTTTTATTTTACACATGGAGCAAGTAATGAAGACCACGTCGCAACAACCGCCCTCCTTGAAAAAATAAACACTTCCTGTTTTAACCCCGTGGATTTTTAATCCCATCAGAATCAGTGACCCAAAGATCCAAGATTAGAAGCGCTATACTTTACGCCGCTGGAGTCGACTGCACCTGCTCGCAAAGTATCTCGGGATAAAATTATCCGAT
This sequence comes from Tanypteryx hageni, assembly GCA_028673005.1. Classification (NCBI taxonomy): domain Eukaryota; kingdom Metazoa; phylum Arthropoda; class Insecta; order Odonata; family Petaluridae; genus Tanypteryx; species Tanypteryx hageni. The sequence continues at coordinate 152,114,192 of CM054115.1, forward strand.
CGTGAGACGAAGAGACCAAAAAATATAACAGTCCAGGACGAAAGGAAGTCACCCTCTCCCTCCCTACTCGCATTAAGTTGGGCGAGAAAAATATTCTCCGCTGTGACTCAAGTAATCATTCCGTAGTAAATAACCGATGAGTTCTTTCGAAGCAAAATTACTAATCTGATTGGTTCATTTTTCTAGGAAGTGTTCATAAAAAGATAATAGTAAATATTTTTCATTTTCTATATTTTATTAATATTTTATTTTACCGAATGAGAAAATACATCAATTTATACAGTGCAATCCTTGGTATTTATTAATTCCTTTGATATTTATTTTGTTTGCATAACGACTAAAACCTTGGTTTACAGACATAATCGGTTTAGGATATGATATTTGGCGAAAGTATGCATCATTGTATTGGAATGCTTACAAAATGGTAAATATAACATTGTTATTTGCCGCTATTGTCGATGAAATTTATATTTATAGAATAAATTTTATGATAGAATTCGTAGTCAATATTGCTTTTAAATTGGATAAAAGTAAGTGAAATTACATAATTCTAAAAATTAATATATCGAAAAAGTTGATTAATTGTCGATGAAATTTATATTTATAAATTTTATGGTAGAATTCGTAGTCAATATTGCTTTTAAATTGGATAAAAGTAAGTGAAATTACGTAATTCTAAAAATTATTATAACGAAAAAGTTGAATGATCATCGAAATTAAAATTAGAAAGTGTTCATTTTCAAAAAAATATAAGCGTGGATGTGAGTGGATTTAAAATGTGAAACCTAACAAAATTACGTCCACTGCATTTAAATATCTACAAAACGATAAATATTACTTTGTTATTTATCGCAAGTGTTGTTAAAAAATTGCCAAAGAGACACGCAGGATTACTTTGTCACACTAGAATACAAAATAATTGAATTAAATACTTAATTCTAAAGCCCTAACTAAACAAATCACTGAAAAAATACCAGAAGAAAGACGAAGACAGAGTGCGAGAATCTATGTACTAGATTCCGATACGGCGATAGAACAACGCCTAAATGCGAAAGCACATGGAAGTTTAAAATCTATTTTTACTTTCTGGAACATTAAATTTTGTGAATTATATATTTATTGTTTACTTTTTCGTTAATATAAAAACGGACTTCACTAATTTTTTTCTTTAAATATTTCAGCCATTTTTGACGGACAATTACACTAGCTATCAAAATAAATTCCAGATACAATCTGATGACGAAGAATTATCGTACCATATTATTATCTCAGGATCGGTTTTATATATTTCTAAGAAGAAAAGAATATTCGGTTTGTTCATAACTCCCGCAAATGTGCGTGGAGTCACGCCATCCTTGGCCAGCACGGTGAAAAATCTCCCAAGGCGAATAAACCGAGTTTTGATTGAATTTTTCTTGAAATCAACATCTTCGTTTTGTTGTCTTGGTGAACTCACCGTGTGCAGATGACTTGGGAGTTAAGTAACATTTACATATCTTGGGCAGGAATAAGAAAGGCTTCTATGTTAGATATTTTTTCCGCGATTATACGAATAAGGCAGTCAATAATTAGAATTACTAGATTCGAACAAAATAATAAGTTTCTTTTTAAATAATGGCTGTAAAAATCCGGTCACGCTCGACTAATATTAACTATTTATGATGAGAGTAATACTATTTTAAACAAATTTTCCGAGTAGTTAGAAGATTGAAATTTGGTGGGAATGTTTGATTCTTATAGTGAAAGCCACTTACAAAATAAAATCCCAAAAAAAGACTCGGGTTCGATTCCGGTATATAATTTCTGTTTCGCATAAGATAACACATAAAAATCGATTATTTGACTTACAGGCTTTTACTCTTTTGCAAATTAAAATTAGAAAAAATTGACCTAAGGTCATAGGATCTATACCTATTTAAAGAAAAATAAATAATGTTTCTTATTCCTATCATATATTTTGTCTACGATTCAAAATCGCTAAAGTTATATATTTAAATAATATTTATTGGAAAACTAGTGTAGTGCCCGTCACATGACGGCTGTCAGTTACTATAAGGTTGAAAAACCCGTCGTAAGATTAGTAATCCAACAGAAATCATACATCTTAAGTAATCGTAACTTATTATTTTGAATAATCACAAAATTAGTTTATTTTTCTAGTGTAATTGCCCGTTGAAATTCAACGGGGAACTTAGAAATGAATAATAACAGCTTTAATTACTGAATAAGAGCCGGTATAAAATTTGCCAAATAGTGATTTGAGAGAATTTCTTTCCCATTCTTGTTTTTTCCAATGATAAGCCCCTTGGCAAAAATGAAGTAATAATAATAAATAAATAATAATATTCTCTACCTCCGTCCCGCTATCCCTCCCTTCTCTCTCTCTTTCCTTCTGTCTCCCTCCCTTTCTCTCACTCCCTCCCTCTCTCTGCCTCTCTTTTCTCCAACCTCCCCCCTCTCCTATTCCCTCCTGTCACAATCCATAGCTCTCCCTCATTCTCACCGTCTCCTTCTTTATCTCTTTCCTCCTGTCCTTTTCTAATTCTATGCCTCCATTAGTCTCTATGTACCATCCATTCTATATCCCTTCCTTCTTATCTCCCTCCCCACATCCCTCTCTCTCTCTTTCTCTACATCTATACTATAGTCGTTTAGATAAGCAAAAGAATCCAAACTAAATCCCACTCCCATTAGAATTCCATAATTTCGCGAAAAATCCTACTATAATTTAAGGCAATCTATGCACTCGTATATATTACACGTATACAAGTTGAGACAAGAGATGATTCTCGAAGTTTAACAATGACGTGGTCGACAAAACAACATCCTGTTTAAAAGCCGATATTTTACAAAAATATATGATTTAAATGTTTAATATGAGAGATTTCAAACGGTAGGCGGAATAAGATGAATAGAATAAGAAACTTCATTAAATAAAAGTTTAAATTTGAAGATCGTACGTCAATATTTCCTATTTTTAATTTCCAAAAGAATAAAAGCCTGCACTTTAAAAAGTCGATTTCTACGTGTTATCTTATGGGAAACGGAAATCGCCCCCCTGGATTCGAACCAGGTTTTTTTTCGTCATTTAATTTTTATATCTAAATTAAACATTCCTGCTCAATTTCAACCTTCCATCTAATCGGGAAATTTGTTAAAAAACGCAATAAAATTTGCCATTGATGACGACATCGTTAGATTAATAGAGACTAGCGTAATTGCCCGTCAAATATGAAGGGTATGTGCAGATTACGTATTAAAATTAAAGTACTTCCCATTCATCCTCCCTTTCTCTCTGTCTCCCTTCCATTCTCATCCCTCCCTCTCCCCCTATTCTCTCTCTCCCTCGTATTTTCCCTCTTTCCTCTTCTCATTCTCCGCCCCTCTCTCCCTCTTATTCTTCACTCTCTTTTCTTCCCATCCTCCATCTTCCTCCGACCCATTCTCCTCCCTTTCTTCTAAAATTTAATTAGTTTTATTCAGTGGAAGTGCAATATATCATCCCTCAAAATAGCGCCACAAACGGACAGTTATTTCTTTAATTAGCATGTCAACCTTAAACAAACAAAATTTCAATTTTCTATCTACATCATTGATCAAGATATTCGTGTTTTAATAGCTTGACACAGACCAACGGACTGAAAACGTCGCCTTTAATTATTATTTTTGTGATTCTTTGATTCTTTTAAACCTCTTACTCTCCCTAGTTCCAAAACCGTCCTCATATCCTCCATTCTTCTACCTAACTCCCGTAACCTATCTCACGAAACTTCACGCCATAAATATTTTACATGCTCGGTTTGTTTATTAAAACGTCTAGTAAATACCACCGATTTTCATTTTGTTTTTATTTCAATAATATTGAATTTAGCTCATTATTATGATTTTTAATCTTTTTGAATAATATTGCAGCTCTTTAGATATTCCTTCTCGTAAATAACGCAACGAATGCTGTATACCTTGATTGCTATGAAAAGATTTTCTCTCTCCTTTCGTCTTTCTCTCCTGCTCGTATTAAAGGTCTTTAAAGCACGCTTAAACCCATAAGGATTGAAATAACAATAGGGTGTCGAGGTTTAACAATGTAATTGGTAGGCATGGCAACATCCCGTTAAAAAGGCAAGATTTCCCCAAAATATGCGAATTAAACGTTTATCCTGAGGAATTTCGAACTATAGACGAAAAACGATAAACAGATAAACAAACTGTAATTAAAGCTCGTGAGTCAATGTTTTCTAATTTTAATATCATAAAGAACATAAGCCAGCACGTCCAAAAATCGATTTTTACGTATTATCTTATGGAGAATGCAAATCATCCCACTCCTTTGTCACAGTATTTCTATATCCGAGTAATTATCTCGGCCAAATTTCAAGTTTATATCTGCGTATTTGATCGAGTTATTCGCGTTTTAAAAGCGTGACATGGACCAACCAACGGATCAACGGACCAACATAGCCTTTTATTATAAGGGGAATATTATAAGGGAGATTTTAAACTTTTTAACGATATGTTACCTTGCCAACTGTTTCATTGTTAAACCTCGAGTTTGCATTGCCATCTAAACCCTTATACTATACGAGTAGTCGGTACTTGAAACACTGCAAACAACTTTGATCTCTTATTATTTTTAGATATTCTGCAAAATAACAAAGTTGTCCTATGAGGCCGGACTTCTGGGACACCCTGTAGATGTGTAAGGGGAGCGTGCTATGAAAGTTTAAATAGGTGAGAGAGAAGAAGTGAAAGGAAGAAACAAGTAATGATGTACAGTTTTCTCATGGTCCGGAAGTGCTTTTTGGCAAATTCGCAGTAGTAATATATCTATAATATATGTATTTCTTTGAAATCTGAAAATTATTTTTCCGTATATTGTGGCAGCCCTGCTATTTAGATAGGTTTTTAACGTGCCCATTTCGTCTCGCAATTCTATAGATACTCGCCCAACAAACGAAATTTCTTTGAAATCCGTTCAGCCAATACCTTCCAAATTCATAGTTAGGGAACAATTCTAACCTTGATATTGTGGTAGCCTTGTTTAGTCGACTCGGTTTAGTTATAATAATTTAGTTATTTATTTATATAAACATTATATATATCTTATTTGGTTAAAATTCATGCCGCCAGTTCTCGGGAATTATGTTTAAAATAAATATTATTTAACTTTTTATTGTGGTAGCCCTGGTCTTTAGCTCCGCTTTGTACATTTTGATTTCATTATAGTATGTTGTTTAAATCTTATAAACAAAATTTAATTAGTAATTGTGTCACTCCTGTTTAGCTGATTCGGTTTAAATATGCTAATATTGTTTTATATATGTGTGTATATTATAAGCATTAAATTTGGTTGAAATTAATGCGGACAGTTCAACAAAAATATGTGTAAACGAATGTTTCTTTATTTCTTGTATTGTGGCAGCCCTGCTTTCTATATTTATACTATGCATCTTGTTATTGTTTTTTATCTTTAACACTTTATTATTACAAAACTTCGCTGAAACCGGTTAAATTCATAATTACAGAAAAGTTTAACTTTGCAATTGTGGCACCCCTGCTTAGTCGATCCGGTCCAAGTATGTCATTTTGGTCATTAATTTATGTGAGTATTCTATATACCAAATTTGGTTGAAATCGGTTAAGCCAATTCTTCCCTGATATATGCGTACGGACGGACGGACGGACATCACGAAGATAATAGTGCTTTTCAGCAATGACGAAAAGCACTAAAAAGGAGAGAGATAGGAGGAGAGAGGGGGAGAGGGATACAGAGAAGGAGGGGGAGAGGGATACAGAGAAGGAGGGAGAGATATATAGATAATGTTCTTTATTAGGGCAATATTGAAACCAGGAAGTCCATTATTTCAGAGAAGGAGAGAGCGAGAGAGAGAGGGAGGGAGAAAGAGGAGGAAGAGAGAGATAGATAGATAGATAATGGTCTTTATTAGGGCGATATTGATAATAGGATGTCTATTTTCCAGAGAAGGAAAGAGGGGGAGAGAGAGAGTTAGAATAGGAGGGAGGGGGATGGGAGAGAGGAAGAGAGAAAAGGAGGAAGAAAGGAAAGTGCCTTAAATTGTTATCAGTAAAGTGGCACCCCTGCTTGGGTTATGTGAACCATTTATTCCATTCTCTTACTGCGTTGCCCATAAGTCCTAAATAACAAAAACTTATGAAAATTCATGTGGTAGAATACGAGAATGAAGATGCATATGGAGGAGCATACAGAATAAAGTTAATAGGCGCTTAGGTTGAAAACAAAACGCCCCTAAAAGCGGAGTATTTTCCATAATCGAGAAAGCAAAAAGGAGGCAAGTTAATCACCAATTTTGCTTTGTCATTTTTATATGAATATTCTTTAACCAAATAAAAGCCCGTGTGAAGAGATTTGAAAGATATTTGAATTTTAAAATATCCTTTTGCTACGCGTTGAAATATAACGTAAAAAAATACAGATACCATATATAAAATACAAAGTAATAATCATAAATGAAAACACGTCAACTGTACAATATGTTTTTACTGATAACATTCCCTTCATATTTTTGGAAGCGTAAAAAAGCTAGATATAAATTTAGCTTTAAATTAATAGTATACTATTATGCATAGGGCTTACCCTACAAAATTTTTTGGCTGAAGGAGTTTTATACAACTGTTCAATAGTATACTTGATAATTTAAAGCTAATTTTAGGAAGATTTTAAAATAGGAAACAATTGATCGTTCGATGCGGGACAACAAGACAATATGGCGTAAATAGGTACATGTCCCGTTAAAACGAGGTATATTTTCAACCTAAAAAAGCACAGTTTTTTAGTGATCGCACAGCTGAATTAAAATCAGTTTTCCTAACGTATGGGTAAAAAACTCTAATATAATCCACAACTAAATACAACTAGTGATTACATACTCCCATAGGCAGACAGCTTTTTTCCCATTTAAAAATCTTCGACCGCCGTCGGTCAAAAAATTAGAACAATCCAATTTCCGAAAAGCAATTCAAACCCCTCAAACATACGAGGAACTCACCAATCCTCGCTCAACATCATAGATTAAATCATCGCTCGCTTTTTTTGACCCTTGAAACAAACAGGCCGAGTAAACCAGACAAAAAAAGACAAGAGCGAAAAAGTCATCGTAACTCATCTAGCGCCAATCAAACCGCGTCGTACAACTCTATGTTCCGCCAGATTGCGTTAAAATGTCCCAAAATACTTCTAACAATCGGAAAACGGGTCACTTTTTCGTTTCCTTCTCATCCAATGCACTCGGCTGATAAATATTCGCCGCAGAAACATCGCCCGCCTCCCTCGCTTCCACCCGCGAATGGACCCGACGTTGGTAAAACACGGACCATAACCGATTGGAGAGAATAAAAAAAACGCCCACCTCCCTTTCCCCGCCTACACTACAAGGCAGGATGAAAAATTGACGAGGATTGAAATATGACCTGAGCGGATGATTAAAAAGACGCATATAAAAAAATAACACCGGTCGATTGTCGGGAGAAAGAAGAAGAAGAGGAGAATTTGGGAACGTATTTCTGTGTGTTTGACAGCATCGTGCATGTGTGTCCGGGTGCCGCTTTCGTACGAAACGTTACATTTGAAAATATAAAACGATCGAATGTTAAAAAAACGATGGAGAAGAATTCATAATGGCTGTTTTCGGCGGTGTTGAGATACATCCGCCGAACGACAAAAACATATATCTGAAGAAAATGTTACAAAAACAATATTCTCCAAAGTTGTGAGAGAACACAAAATTTATATAACCCGTACGGCGGTCACTGTGCCTTCTGGCAACTAGCTTCACTATTCAAGAACAAGCAATTAAAAGGTTCTTGTCTCAGGTATCACCAATAGCAAAAACAAGGTTATAAAAAAAATTTACTATTGATTTAAATTATACAAACTTTTGATAAAATAAATATGAGCAGTGAGGATAAGAAAAACTTCATAAAATTAAAATAATACGAAATCTAATATGATCAAATGAAATGCAGAGGTATAGCTGTAACATTTTCTTACGCATAAACTATTGAAATTGGTAAGAGATTCCATATAATAGCTCAACAGCGTGACCATGAATTCATTTAATTGATGCTTTATGATTACTGACAAGGTAAATAGGTTGAAATTACCGTGAATCATCTGTCGGTATCTTTGAAGTATCAATAAAAAAATTCGTGACTAGAATACACGAAAGAAACTGAATCAAAAATATTTAAACACATAGTTAAGGGACGGCATTTCATTTAAAAAAGACAAAAGCAGCATTAACAAAATGATCGAAGATAACTTGTGCGCTTTTCACCGGAAAATGCCGATTAAAGTTATTCCTTTTGATAAAAAAGCCACACGTGAACATAAAGATTTCCAGCCGTCTCTCTTATTTCGCTCAACAGAACAATATTTTATTCTTACTTTTATGGATTTGCATTTAAATGACCAAAATGAATTCTCATTATTATTTTTGAAAATAACTAATGAATTGATTACGCGCTATTTCGTTAATTATACTCACAAGAAAGACATGGCAGTCTTATCCATACGCTCTCTAAAGATCGAAATCAGAATTATCCAAATGAAACAACAAAAGAGGAAAAGACATCTTACTTCAAATGTGCCTTTCCTTCTTTTTCTGATTTTTCACTCACTCTCCTTTTAAATATCCTCCTTTCCCCTATTCTGCCACTGTTATTCACCTTTCCCTCCCAAAAAAGGAAATAAAGTGAAATGAGAGAGAAAGACCATAAGACCTCCATCGTTTTGAATTATCGTCTCCCTTTTCCCTTTCACTCTCTTCCCACTCTCGTGCTATTCCCTTTTGGGAACTGATACCTCTTTATCATTTCAACAGCTCGATCGACGGTAATTGAGAAGACGAAAAGAGAGAAAATTGCCGGGAAACGTCTCGAAACAAAAGGAGCATTCTGGAAAGATATGAGGGAGAAGAAAGGTAGAGGGAGAAGATGTAGGAGATTGGTAGGGGAAAGAAAGAGAAAGAAAGAGAAGTGTGCTAAAGAGGGATAAGATGACGGAAGACAAGTGAAAATTAGGAGAGTAGAAAAAGAGAAAGGTAACAAAAAGGGTTCCATGACTTTTCCCCCAAAGTACTTCACCCACGGGACGTTTCACCAACAGACATTTCCCCCACGGGTCATTTCATCCACACACTCTTCACCCAAGGGACGATTCACCCAAAGACACTTAGTCCACGAGAAGTTTCGTCCAAAGAACTTTCAATGGTAAATAAACAAAAACTCCTTCACCGTAAAAAGAAGAGAATACACTCACGCTGCAGGTTGCTGGTAAACACCGTTGCAGGACCTAAGTCAAAAAGAGACACACAGACACGCAGAAACATGCAAAATCCACTCACACAGTAAACTCTAACCAAAATTAAAACTAGACACCGATGTTTCGACAGCTAAGCTATCATCTTCAGCATTGTATTGTTTCACCGTGTCTCGCGACCCTCTCTTTTCACAAAGAACTTTCACCCATGATTTTTCATCCATAGGTTTTTCGCCCACAATTCGGTTCACCCACATAAGGTTTCACCCAAAGATCTTTCACCCATAGTTGTTTCACCAACGGTTCAGTTCCCCCAAAGACTTATAAATGTAACTAATGTAACGTAACTAATATAAATGAAGTAATCGAATAACAGAATACCTTAGTATTACAATTATAGTGTAATTATCTAATTCTAAAATGCATATAATAGACATATTACAAAAGAAGTGAGAAAGAAATATGTTTTTGCAATTGTAAAATTATGCAATATGAACTTCCTTTGCTTAATAAATCTATCAATAAAAATGAATGTAATAAACACCAACAACATAATCGTCGAAGTATTTCTAACACATCAAATACAGTAGTTCTTTCGAATAATCATAATGAGTTTGCTAATTTTCGATTTCAATTTCCTGGGTATATGAATATTTTCCTCCCATTTTCTTTTCTAATTCATTTTAAAATTAAATAAACCGGATAATGCTTAATGACAAATATTATTTATTTAGTTCCTACAACTTTCATTAACTTAACAGTATTTTTAAACATTGCTATCTGATACAGAGAGTGGTCCAAATGATTTCACCTGAGCATTCAACGTAAGGTTTTTAACGTTTTAATGGTACTTATACTCACGAATATTGTTTTTGGAAAAGAATACGCTTTATAATTGTAATTTCGATAGTCTATCGACTATTTAAGAAAATGAATTTTTACACACGCATATTATTTTTGGAGAAGAACACGCTTTGTATTTGTATTTTCGACAGTCAATAGATTATTTCACAAAATGAATTTTCATAAGTACGTAATTTCACCTAGCTTAACTTCGGTAAAATAATCCATTTAATAATAAAATTTTTCTTCCTCTTACCGTTTCTGCGTATTGACATTCTATGTCCATTTGATGTTTAATAGTGTACATTTTATTATATATGCATTTGGATTTATGAAATTTTTTATATTAATTAATGTGAAATTACCATATTTAGTCTGTTTCTGCGTCATTTGTTGTTTGAGTACGTTGCTATAGTAATAATAAAATAAGATTTTACTTTAGATTCTATTCTATTAGTAAAGGATTCCTTCTCTAACGGAATTATTAGAATTTATAACATTTAAACTGAAACATGGGTCAAAAACAACGGGTGAAAGATCTTTGGGTGAGATCTTATGTGGGTGAACCTGATTGTGGGCGAAAAGCCTATGGTGAAAAGGCATGGGTGAAAGTCCTTTGGATAAAACTTCTCATGGGTGAATTTTCTGTGGGTGAAACGTCCAGTGGGTTAAGAGTGTATGGGTGAAATGACCCGTGGGGGAAATATCTGTGGATGAAACTTGCTATGGGTGAAGTGCTTTGGGTGAAACGTCCGGATACAAACAAAAAGGGTACGGAGGAGGAGTTGGTTGAGAAGTGCAGGAGCATGGTAAAAAAGGCAGAAAGAGTTGAGGTAAGCAGGTGGTAGAGAAATGAAAAGGAACAGGTGGAATTTTTTTTCAGAAAAGTAGGCTGAGGGAGAGGGAGTCAAGGGAGGCCAGAGAGAGGAGAGATCGATGGAGAAAGAAAAGCGAACGCGAGATAGAGAGGGAGAAAGTCACAAAGAGAAGTGCTCTCCTCCTCCACTCTTCTGGTTACGAGTCAAAAGGAACGGCTTCAACTGACTGACGGAGGCGCGGCGCGCACACAAGGTTGGCAAAGAGTTTTGCAGTCGACGTAAAAAGGGATACCGAAATATTTGTTAACCCAACGCACGGGTACTATATCGGTATCATAGATTTTTTAAGAACAGTTCGGGAAAGGAAATGGTGAAATAAATAGTGACTAAGGTCTATTTTTATATTAACGGACACCGGCCGAAATCCATTTTTGAAATGGGGTATTGATTTGTTAGTAGGTATATTCCTGAGATCGTCAGAATGCACGCGAAAAAAGATGGGGTAACTTATTAGGCGTCGCGTCGAAGTTTTCCTGGGTGGCATCTTGACTTTTTCTATTAGACGATTTTTATCTTACTTTGAAACAGGAAGGTAACTAAGATTTTGGGCCCTCAATGCAAGTAAAGTTTATGGGTCCTCCACCTATGTAAAAATCATAATAAAATTATATGCATATAATTTTAAATTTTGTTGATTTTTCGACATCAATTCTGAAAATTTCTCTATAATTTATCAGTTTCAATTTCGCATGATTCTGAGTTATGTTTTTAATAAATCGATAAATATTTTAATCTACTTCTGGGCATACAAGAGCGTAGGTGGCATTTTATTAACTCTAATTCTGAAAAAGATCTCTCATTCGACGACACAGTAGTTGGCAATGTCAAAGATATCATCAAAGCTGCACTAAAATTGCTATAGAGTGATTCCAATCTGCATTTAATCATAATTAAATCCAATAGTTCCTTGGTATCTATGCAGTTTTCGATATCATTTTACAAAAGTGTACATAGTGAGAGATGTTTGGCAGAAATATCTTGGTCACTAAATTCGTTATATATTTTTATAAAATTTTGGGAATATTCTCTAATTTCTTGTTCATTAAATTTACTGAGAGTCGTTTAAGAATTTTTTGGGCCCCTTAAAAATATGGGGTCCCAACACACTGCGTGGGCCTGCATCCTCCAGATTACACCCCTTATTTGAGGTATTAAGATAGTTATAAAGCCTATATCTATCCTGAATAATTCCAAGTGTATCAAAAGGTTTGCTTATAATTCCCAGAGACATGCAGTCAAATCGTACAACATAAATAGATGTGCGCGTTATTAACTGCCAACTTGAATATTCTCTGACTCATAATCTAAATAAAAATTGCCACTAGTGAGGTGACCTATCGTTTAAGTTTTTTGTGTGCGCAAACCACTTAAGAAATATTTTAATCGGAGTACGTTGGGCGTTTGTGTCTCTTTTGGGATTAAACGAAAAAACTATGTTGAAAGTAGTGTGAAGTTTTGAAAGTGACAATAAACAGCAGTGACATTTGAAACCTGTGATCTGAAGATATATGGTAAAAGCTTTCCAAATGACTATTAAAAGCTCTATGTGAGAATAATGGATGTATCAGAAAATGTTATCGAATACCTGAAATAATATAGGCATAGAAATGTGATTGGCTATCTGCACTACAGCAGGGATCGAATTCTAAATATGCATCTTTGTTAGTTTGAATGGTGTAATTTTAATAAGCCATCAGTGCTTTGTATGATATGATGTTGAAAAATACACTAAATGGAAAATTTAAACAACACAAAATGTTACAAAGCTCCAATAAATGATCTAACTCAGGCATGTCAAACTCGAAGAGGTACCCGGACCGCAATGAAGCGATGGATGTCAGAGAGGGGCCGCCGTTGTTAAATGAGGGCCATTGTTGGAACGAGAGAGTTTAGTTTGAAAATCGGACGTCTATTTTGCAATTAAGAACAATAATTTAGAAAATGAGTTATATTGTAATTCAGTACCTATAAAAACATATCCTTTTCGCTTAAATAAAGCATTTACATGAAATTCAGCATGATTCACTTGAGACAAAAATTCGCTCGCGGGCCGACACTTTTACGTTTGATCTAAATAGACAATGTTTCTACAATCCGCCTGAATAAACGGACATAAGCTTTACTTCACCCATCTGTGGCAATAGTAACTAACGGAAAAAATCTATTCAATAGAGTTATAAACAAAAAATAAAGTTGGGAGAAAATATTGAGCATTTATCCAATAAAACAGGAAAGTGGAATTGCCGTAATAAACTAGATTTCCTTCTCTAGCCCCGCTCCTGCGAGAAACGTGATCGATTATTTACTTTTTTCCTCAATCTAGGTGGTCCACGTGATAGCTTATTTTTTTTATCCTCCATCTCGTGCTGCCCCCATCAATTACCAGACGGGACGGATTCGGCTAAGCAAGCTCCCTCGCTCGCTCAGCGCTCAGGGCTGAATTGGTTTGCGTGTGATGGGCATTTCCCGCCTAACCAGTCCAAGCGCCCTCGGCATTCTGGGCAACTGCTCAAACTGCGATGTTAGTGACCGTGAAATTGCGGCCTGCCGCAGCCGAATCTATGGCAACTACTATGGCACGAGAAAAATACGATCGCTGGTCCTACGCTCTCCATCCTATCCCTAAGGGAGAGAGTCGTGGACTGAGGAAGAATTTGGGAGTAACGCACGCCTTCGATGGGCAGGGGGAGGAGGAAAGAACTTACATGAGTACGTCGACTGCACGCAGAATCAGACGGGGATTATCTCTCTTTAGGAAGATGTCAGTGAGGTTTGGGTGAATAACGTAAATAATAATAATAATGTTTTATATATTTTTTATAAAAGAAACGCATTAAGCCTTGGAAGATAGGAAATAAATGTAAGGCATTTTATTATATTTTTGAGCAGCCTTAAGTGTATTTGTATACTAGCGTAATTGCTCGTCAAAGATGACGGGTATGCGTGGATTAAGTATTAAATTTAAGGAACTTCCCATTCTTCCTCCTTTTCTCTCTTTCTCGCTTCCATCCTCCCTCCCTTTAATCATCCCTCCCTCCCATCCCCCCTCCCACACATCCCCCCTCCCTCCCATCCACCCTCCCTCCCATCCACCCTCCCTCCCATCCACCCTCCCTCCCATCCACCCTCCCTCCCATCCACCCTCCCTCCCATCCACCTTCCCTCCCATCCACCCTCCCTCTCATCCACCCTCCCTCTCATCCACCTTTCCTCCCATCAACCCTTCCACCCATCCACCCTCCCTCCAATCCACTCTCCCTCTCTAATTCTTCCTCACTTCGACTATTGTGATATTGTATACCAGGACTTATAAAAGGATCTCGCCACTAAGGTACAACGTTCTCATAATGCGTGCATTAGATTCATATTTAATTTTAAAAAGTCTGACTGTCTCAGATACTTTCGTCGACTCTCCTGGCTAAAACTTGACACCAGAAGAAACCTTCACCTCCTCTCCCTATTGTATCAAATTCTTAATAATAACATCCCTGTTATTTTCCTCCTCAGTTCGTCGCCATTAATACAGTTCACCAATGCAATACCAGAGGATTCGGTAAACTAGTACATCTACATGATACTCTGTAGGTCACCTTTTTGGTGGATGGCAGGGGATGCAGTGCACCACGGCTCCATAGTTTTCCTACGTTATCTTTCCTATTATGTTCCCTTATCGTCCTAGGGGAAAACGATCCTCTATATCTTTCCGTTCTACAGTCGATCTTGCGAATCTTATCCTCACTGTCCTGCCTTCCGAGATACGTCGGGCTTCTGAAATGTCCTACTTTCTCATTCGCTAGTCCCTCCGACATAAATGTTTCCAGTAGTTTAAATCTAGCCTGCAGCCTACGTTTCTCTAACCATGTCCATTTCAGATTTTCTATTAATGATGTTACGCTTTTTTTACTATCGTAATTCCTCTTTACAAATCTAGCTGCGCTGCGCTGAACATTTTCTATCTCGTTAGTGAGTCCCTTTTCGTAGGGATCCCACACAGCTGAAGCATATTCGACCTGCGGTCGAACCAAGGATAAATAACATAATTCTTTCACTTTTTCGAAGCTATTTGGAACTATTCTCCCTATAATGCCAGCTTTTTGTTAGCAGCACCTATCAATCGGCGAATGTGGGTGTCCCACAAGAGATCACGATGGATCGTGACTCCAAGATATTTAATCGAGTCTGAAACTGGAATCTCTACTCCGTCCAACGAATAATTATTATTCAACGAGATACTCTTGGTTCCCCAGAAGTTGATGACAAAGCTTTTCTTTTGGTTTATCTCTAACTGCCATTCCTTACACCATGCAGAAATAGCTTCTAGGTCATTTTGAAGATACTGGTGGTCTGCCGGATTGCTTATTTCTCTATAAATGACGGTGTCGTCCGCGAAAAGGCTAATTTTACTTCTGACTACTAAGCTGATATCGTTTATATAAATTAGAAATAATAACCGACCAATTACACGGAACGCCAGAGACAACCTCCACTAAGTTCGAAGATTTCCCATCTATAACAACCTTCTGCTTCCTATGATTTAAAAATTCACGGATCCAACTAACGATTTTAGAATTAACGCGTAACTTATTAACTTCCTGTGAGTAACCTTATCAGAGACTTTCCTAAAATCTAAGAAGATGGTATCGACCTGCGTATTATTGTCTCCGCTTCTCAGTATGCAATTCACAAAAAGACCGAGCTGAGTATCACAAGACCTACCTTTCCTGAAGCCGTGTTGGCAATCATCTAACAATAAATTAATATCAAGAAATCGCATTATGTTGCTAACGAGTATATACTCGAGAATCTTACACGATATCGAGGATAAGGAAATCGGCCTGTAATTTTTTGGGTTGTCCTTGTCGACGCCCTTATGAATGGGGGTAACCTCCAGTCGTTAGGGAGCTCTGCGTGAGAAATGTATTTCTCAAAGATAATCCGAAGAAAAGGTGCCATTTCTTCAGCTAATTCTTTTAAAACGCGAGCAAGAATTTCTGGGGGGCCAGTGGCTTTGTTATGTCTGATGGAACTTAATTGCTTTGCTATTCCCACCTCAGAAAATACTATATCGTCCATCAGGTCCCTCCTTATTGCGAGTGCAAAATGTACGCAATGGTCGCTGACGGCTGTAAATGCTTTTACAAAATGACCGTTTAACAGGTTGGCTTTCTCTACGCTATCATGAATAACGGCACCCGAGTCATTACGCAGGGAAGGTATGGTATTGCATCTACCTTGGACCTCTTTCATATAGGACCAAAACGCTTTAGAGTCCTCCTTCAAATAATTATTTAATACCTTATTCCGGAAGTTAGTAAAAGCCTCGTGCATAGTATTTCTCGCTTTAGCGCGGAATTCTTTATACGTCTGAACTTTAGTTGCTCTATATTCATCGGATGATGTAGACGGCATATTTTTTTATTTTCGCGTGGCTTATTCTCTGACGCCTAAGCGCACTCCTAACTTTCTTATTGTACGAACGTGGCTCTTTATTGTCGACCTTCAATTTAATTGGAATGTACTTATCGAAGCCCTCTAGCATTATATCCTTGAATAGTGTCCATGACGACTCAGCACCCGATCGTTCGGTCATATCACGGAAACCAGGTAATATTTCTCGTAGGCGCGACTTGAATGCGTTAAAAATAATATGAATTTCGGAATAATTGATTACCAAGCTCTATCGAATATTTTTTACGCATCCTGAAATGATTTATTGCAGGGGTTATTTAAAAAAGGCCAAAGCAAGCGAAAAAATCACCAATTGCCTCGTGCTCGAAAAAGCGACGGCTGTAAGAATTTACTCGAACAAGACGAAGTGCGAATGGCGAGCACCGGAAGAAAAAAGGGACCAGAGGGCGCCGTTCTTCAAGCCGTTTGGAATGTCGGGGACGGATAGGTTCACATTAATCTCCGGCAAGGGTACGCGTGACGCGCCGCGAGAAGACGAGAGAGGGGAAGGAAACTTTCGCGACCCTCTTCGACCCAGACACATTCGACTTTAAAAAAGACCTCGCTTGAAATTCCCCGTGCATGTACTTGGCTCTTCAGAAACTCATTCCTCTGACTCATCCTTTGGGTCCTATAAGAAGGACGAGGGTCGTACGGCACGTACATATCCGACGCCCTTCGGGGCATTTCTCAACCTCCCACTGTCTTAACCCATCTCTTTTCCTCATTTCCTGCGTCGCAGGCAGAAACGCAAACACTCCATGCTCTCTCCCTCTTACTTTCTCCCTCTTACTTTCTCCTTCTTTGCCTTCCAATCCCTTTGCCACTCTATCCCCCCCTTCCTTTTGCTCCGACTTTCTCTCATGTCTCTTATCTCCCTATCACCATTTTTCTCATTACTTTGGTTTCTATTTGCATGTTTGCCTATTTATTGCTTGCCTTTTTTCTTATTGCCCCACCTATCACCATCCCTTGCTCTCTTCCTCTATTCTTCACTCTCCGTTTTCCCCTTTCCGCCCACTCACTTCGGTTCTTTCCATTTTTCTTTTCTTCCTCCCTGGTCTCTATCTTACACTCCATCTTGTTTCTTCTGTCCTATTACTTACCCTCTTGTATATCCACCTTCTGTTAACCTGATCTCATCTATCTCTTTCTTTTCACCTTCTTCTACCTCCTATTGTTCCTCTTTCTCCTTTCTATCCTTTCTACCTTGCTCTTATTTCTCTCCTCTTTCTCTCCTACTTCTGTTTTTCCATCTTTTCCTCTTCCTCACTTTTTCTCCACTTCTCTCTCCTCCTCATCCTCCCTCCCTCTTTCATTTCCTCTATTTTCTCCTTTTCCATCTCCCTCACTCTCTTAATACCTGTCTCTCATTTCCCCTTTTCTCTTTACATCTCACTTTTCCATCCCCCTTTCTCTCCCTTCCTTCAATTCTCTCATTTCCTCTCTCTCTATATCACTCTCCCCTATTTCTCATTCTCATGCTCCCTATCTCCCTCCCCTTCTCCATCTTATCATCTCTCGCAATTTTCCTGTTGCGCACCTTCTCATCTACACGCGCATACAATCGTTACGTGATCAGACTGCTCCTTTCCCTCTTCCTCCCGTTTTTCCGAAACTAACTTCGATTCCCAACGGCACTCTATGACTTTTTTGGAAGGAAATCCTCGAAATCCGAAGCGTGAGAAATGAAAACGTAGGTGGGTGTTCCTACCGATCCTCGAAGTATGTTTTATGCAGGGGAAAGGAATTTCCAATCACTGTTCGTTTTTATTTTTTTCCCGCGTTCTTGCTGCTCGAGGAGATATAGCTATGATTACTGCAAAAAGACAGTGTTTGAATCGTTGTTTCGCGTCACCATTGCTGTGGTGCAACCCTGAAACGCGGTAGGCCGTAGTGTTTTTTTGTATCAACTCAAAAACGGGAAAACGTATCGGGCTTATGGGAGCGAGGTTTAATTACGAGAGTGATGAAAGGCTCCGAGGTATGCGACACGGGGTCCTTAAGCCGGACACGCTCGCGTCATATTGTCCAAGCGATCCTCGAATGTCTCAACGAAAGTGTTGCAAGATCTCTAGGAGAAAAGTTCCTTTAGACACTGTAAAATGAACTGGCGAATCAAAATTTCCAACTTGCATATAATAAAGCTCAGCCCGTATGTTAGAAACAGTTTTTTCTGAAAGTTTGAAAAAGCGAGTATTCAATTTGATACAGGAAAAGGAGTAATAAATCCTAGGATGCGTAGAGGAGTCCGAGGTGGAAATTTTAGCTGCCGTACTAACTTATGTTGCCGAAATTTCTATAAACGTGTCTAGACAGACACATGTATAATTCAGAAGTTTTTTTTGACAAACTATACCATCCAATATGAAAAATACATTTGAATAAATGTGCTCAAATGGTAAATAAAGTGAATCAAAAACATTGGAACAATATATAATAAGTAATTTTTCAAATGAACGAACCATTTCAAGATCTTTGTGGAGACATATTTAATTTGTGGTGGCAATGACATTCACAGAATTATATTCCCTATTTTGTTGATTGTTGAATGTCTTCGATAATGAAATTCATTACTAATTTTTGATTCATAATGAACAAAGGAAGTTTCTTTATCATTATCCATCTAGTACAACGCATATCTATAAAATGGCAAATTTAAGAAGATCGTTTCAGAAAACAAATGCACCATTTATAACAATAAGGACAAAATAACCACGAAGAACAAAGAAAACACGCATCATATTTATACCCTCTGAAGCCTTCCATAACCATTCTGTTGCGCAGAGAATACTAAAACCGAAAAAAGCGGCATGATGAAAAGAAGTCTTTCCGCATGAAGGCTCCAGGTGGATTAAGCCCTGAGAAGCAGAGTAGCGCCCCCTGCCGAAAAATAAAGCAGCAGGCAGAAGTCTCTCATCAAAAGGGAGGATTGGAGAGGGTATGGGAAAGAACTGCGGATGCCCGCCACTAAAATGGGCGGAGCTATTTTTAAACTCCACCCCTTCCTTTCGCCGACTGAAAAGACACGATTGTTCCGACGCGCGAAGCGAAAAAAACGCATCGACTCAAAAATAGAGAACGTGCTACTAAATCGGCGCCATGAGCTAAAAAAAACAGTGATAGAAGTTTGTCATGCATGTTCCTTCTCGTGCATTTCGAAAACTATCGTTTGTCTTAATAATTCATGCGGAAGTTAACAATATTTGAGAATCGGGAGAAAAAATCTTTGCCGAAATCGATCGAAACGTATCGGAGAAATTACGCCAGGTGCTATCGAAAAAGAAAGAACGCCTTTGGCTCCAGATGTCGTTGAAAGAAAAACACTTCATTACGCTGTGTTTTAGATTTGATAATGATAAAGCATGCAGAGAACGAAATTCATGAAAAATCTTTCACGAGATATTTTCAATAACTAGTTAGATTCACATGGTATGTATAGTTTTTCAAATAATATACTTACTTTCGAAGATATAACACAAGTCCAAAATACACAAACAAATCATTCAAAGAAACGACCAAACGACAAAACAAGCCAATAAAACGAAAGACCAAACCAATGAACAAAGCGAAGCAAACCAATGCGAAAAATGACAAAGAAACCAAAAACAAAACAGTGAAGGTCATAAAAGACCCTGTATTAGAGAAGAATATTCTCTATGCATAAACACCGTTTGTTAGATATATATGTTTACGCATGCGATTGAATCGCACTATCACCTCTTAGCTCGATTCTTTCAGCAATGAATTATTTCAATGAGGGTTTGTTTATACCAACAATACATTTACTACAATAAAGAAAATAGATTCTATAACTTCTGATAATCGAATTTCATCATTTATTTAAAACAAATGTCATAAAATAATTAAGTTAAGATAAGTTAGTGATAATAGGTCAATCGTAAAACTTATGTTTACTAATTGTTGAATTACACTGGTTATATTAGTACACGATAACTAAATAACATACAAAAGTAATAAATACATAAATTAATTAATTTAAAATATTACTGAATAAATACAATATAACTTTATAGCTCATAAGATCGATAGAAATGTCAATTATTACTATAATTATGATATGGTAATCTTTTAATATATAAAACTGAACAAATGGCTTGTTGTGCCATCTCTTATTTACATGGTTAATTAATTCATTTAATTCATTTGAGTTTGGCAACAATATTGGTCACCATTGGAAAACATTTTCATTCAAAAAAACTCAAGATTTAGTAGTTTAAAGTTCGATTTTGGAAATATTCGATCCGTATTCAAAATTCCACCGTAGGAAAATGAAAATTCATTATTTATTTCGTCCTCGAGTTCAAGTCCTGATTTTGTACGATGGTTTTTTTTAGTAATGTTCGCTTTGAAATCATAAGACGTAAATGAGTGTAAAACTTCTTTCGTTTGCTTTTTTAAATTACTTATAATTGTCCTATAAATTAGAAACATCAACCATAGTACGTGCAAAAAGTGCAAATTTACTTTTATACCGTAGATTTTTAAATATGATTAGTATTGACTCAGAAAATTGTTTTTAAGACAAAAATTTTAATTTCTTCGTGAATAAAATATTTCGTATTGTTGCCGTACTCATAAAATTATATATGTAGGACCCTATTTGGAAAACGGAGAAAGACGGGAGCGTGGAGAAAAGAAAGAGTGAACTAGAGAAGGAACGAGAGAGAGAGAGAGAGAGAGAGAGAAAAAAGAGAGGGAAAGGGGGGATAGAGAATGAGGGGAAGCGGAAGTTTGGGAAAGCGGGAGGTTTGGTGGAAGGTAGGGATATACGAAAGTAGAGAGAGGGATAGAGAGGGAGGGGAATGGAAGAAAGAGATAAAGAAGCCCGAAAATAGAGAAAAATATAATTTTCTATCATAAATATATGCCAAAATGAGGAGGTTCAGGTTTGCACAAGGGCAACAGACGAATTCACCTCACGGAGCGAGGCACGGGGCTGACGCGCGTAGCACGTAGGGGCGGAGCCCCTAGTATATAGCATGATAAGAATTTTGAAGACGGTACATAGATATAAATTTCGGTAAACCAAACTATAGGTTCGTTAATACTTGATTTGCTGCAAATTATGGGATAAAAACGTTTAATATTCTATGCGAAATTTATTTATTTATAAATTATGCAAAGAATATGTTATACGTAACATAATTCTGTTCTTACGTTAATCCATTTGTAGAAAATTGCGTAGAGCATAACAGTGGCCGAAATAAAATTTCATTTCAAAGGAATTAGCAGACGTCAAGGAGCATAGAGCCAAATCCGAAAAATTATTATTTCTGCGGCATGTAACTTTTTTCTGAACTATTCTCTTACGATGATCATAATAGATTTCGCAGTCATCTTGGAAAAAAATCTCGACTCGGAAAAGCAACGATCGAGATTTGATTTTAGGACGTTTTTCACTCCCTTCCCTCGACTTGTGAAAACAACCTACCCAATTCTCTCCCGGTTCCTATTCACTCGCTGGATTACATATTTTTTTTGATTTCTCAATACGAGAGGTTCACAATATCCGGTTTACGACGGCGAGATATGTAGAGAGAGAGAAAGAATGAGAAAGAGCTTCGAGTTCCCGCGCATCCAAAGTTTTCGGGTGCGAATAAAAGTGACTTGTAGAAAATTGGAAGTGGGCCTCAAAAAATAGATCAATCTGACCGTTAGGAAATTTAAAAAAAGAAAACACTTGGAGGAAGACTAACTCGAAAATAGGAGCTATTCTTTTGTACAAGTCGTTGATTTTTAGTGTAAATAGGGGAGACTGGGCCGTGCAAATAAATCCGCAGTACTCTGACATTCAGGGGGTGGTGTAGTGGTTAGGAAGTTGGCTGCTCGAAAAGACAGCGGGCACGATTCTTGCGAAAGTAGGATTATTTCAAGGTCGCCCGGCCCCCTGTTTTTGTGGTTTGAGGAAACCGCGCAAATTCAGCGTTCCGTCCTTATGAAGGGACGTTAAGCCGTTGGCCCCCTTGGTGCTCTTCATTAAAGCCCGTATAACACGGTCGCATATTTGCTGGCATATTCTCACAAATATCTCGTTTACGGTTAGTCGCATCTTCCATAGAATTTTGTTGAATCGACCATTTTACACGGTCGAATTTCCGTTAGCATGAATGCGAGAGAGAGAGAGAAAATAAAATCAACAAGCGGACCCACTTGAGTTTTGGCGTTAAAAGAAGCAATAGTGGTGTTATTGTGCGAATGGATTATTTTTAGAGAATATTTGGCGTCGGTGTTTGTAATTTTAAGAATATTATACTTTATCCATTGTGAGGTACTAATGCCACACATTTCTGTCAAATTTTAAAGTTATAGCACATCTAGAAATGAAATAATATTTGTGTAATTGTTAAAATTTAAAAAAAATTTAATGGCCGCAATAAAACTTTATGCAAATTTTCAAATCCTTATTTGTGCATTTGTACTAAGTTCTAAATAACTTTAAAATTTTAGCTCCCTAGCTTGTCTCTACGTACCTAAACATTTACCTATTTGTTTAAACTTGGAGAATTTTTAACACCCAAACAAATTAAAATAACAACATTTCTATAATCCATATTAAAACAGTTCTTCAGAATTATTTTTATTATTTTTTTAGACAAATCAAATACGTGTCGAATTGGTATAGAGAGAAAAATTTTCAGATTTTTAAGAATGGGAAATAAAACTGACATAGGAGCGAAACTAAACACATTATTACAAAGTATTGATATAATGCATTTAAAGGAAAATCATAGATTATATTAGGAGGTCGTTGATTACAACCAAATCTGTAATCTTATGGTTATATCATAATCATAAAACAAGAAAAAAAGGCCTTATGTAAATGCCTCTGTAATTTTTCCATCACCTGTTAATTGTAAAGATTGGTTTCTGCAAATTTTTGGACATTAATATGAAAAAAAAATATTTTCAAGATACCATCTCCAATATATTCAGTTTGACGGTATTACTGACAGTTATGGACAAGTGCTTTAGGTTTCTGTTGACAAATGCTTGCTCACATGCCGTAAGGCGATAAGACTAACCAACAACCGAGAGACGAAGAAGTTAGCGGGTGGTCAAGGATTTCGGCCCAATTCGATAATACACCCGTGAGTTGCGCCGACACTCTAGTTATCGGGAATTGGAGGCGGGTATTGTGCGATGAGGTGGTGAGACAACTGAGTCGATATATCGGCCATAGAACCCTCGGTACTTGGGATGAAACGCACAGATGTTACGCAATGACTTGTTTGACCATTCACCGCACGTATGGAAACCATAACGTTCAATATTACGCACGATTTACGGCGACGGCAAAAAGAAAACTATCGGACTAAACTTCCGATAAACTGTCAGCTATCTCAGATAATACTAAATTATTTACCAACGCCATAAGAAAGGGATATGCATGAAGCTATCTGGACCCATAACCAGGTAGATAGTTTATTCAAAATTGCACTACTAGCGAGCGCGACGCATATCCAATAAACAGATAAGAGAGAATTGATCGGACCCCGATGATACGACATTAATTGTAGTAGCTAACCTTATCTGCGGGTGAAATTGAGTGGCTAAAAATATGTGACGAGATGATTCCCTAGGATACTGTAGTGGGGAATTTAGTTCAGGTACGCGAATTAAAGCGCTGATAGGAGAACATTATAACATATGTAAGACGGAAAAATATTATTAAAAAAAATTAATCATAAAAATATTCAAGTAAAAATGAAAAGAAAAAACGTTGTCGCATTTAAAAGTCACACACACACACACACACACACACACACACACACACACATACATATATATATATATATATATATATATATATATATATATATATATATATAGTTATTTAAGACACGGGAGAGTGGCCTCAGGATTTCCTAGTAGTAACAATGATCCCTCTAAAGAAGAAGCTAAAGGCAATGCAGACTAAAGAGTACAGAACGATAAGCCTTCTGTCACACACATCGAAGATCATCACGAGGATTCTTAATAAAAAACAGATGAAATGCTAGGGGAAGATCAATTCTGTTTCAGAAAACGACTTTCAGAAAAGGACGAGGAACTAGAGATGCCATAGGGGTAGATATAATCTACTCAGAAAGGGCAATAGAGTACAGTCAAGACATCTGCTCATGTTTCGTAGACTGGCAAAAGGCCTTTGATAGAGTAAATTGCGTAATGCTGATGAAGATAATAAAGGACATAGGTGTAGACTGGAAAAACAGGAGACTGATCAGAAATCTATATGTGAATCAAGTTGTAAATGTCAAGTTAAAGAAATCGGACACCTGCAGAGTAAATATCGGTAGAGGGGTAAGACAGGGCAGCTTCCTATCGCCGACCCTATTCAATATATATGGAGAAAGTCTAATGCAAGAAGCGTTAGAAGTCACAGGAGATTTCAAAATTGGAGGAAGGATTATAAGAAAAGTAAAATACACTGATGATCAAGTACTTCTAGAAAGAAAGGAAGAAGAACTTCTGAAAATGATAGACTACTAATAATACGCTATGGAAATAAATACAGAACAAGATTGGAAAGGTGTACTCCATGTCGGAGTACACAGAGTTTCCAAATGCGTTCTTTGAGATTTCACAATGTTCTCAATATTTTTCGCTCAGATGAGAATTTAACGAGAAGCAAGCGAGATACATTGTAAAATACATGTAGGTCTTCATGTAAAGTAGTCGTAATTATTGTCTGATTTTAACCGAAATTGGAATCGGTAAATTAATTTTAACAAAACCCCCCAATAACTAATTGCATCACAATATGTAATGCGGTACCCGAATTGAAACAAAGGAACATTTAAAACTACATGTAGGTCTTCATGTAAAGTGGTCGTCATTTTTGTCCGATTTTAACCAAAATAGGAATCGGTCGACCAATTTTAGTAAAACTTCCCAATACGAAATTTTATTAAAATACGTCGAGCGGTTCCCGAATTGAAACAGAGGAACGTGTAAACTACAGGTTGGTCATGATGTAAAGTGGTCGTAATTATTGTCCGATTTTATCCAAAATTGGAATCGGTCTATTAATTTTAGAAAAACTCCCCAATACCATATTTCATCAAAATACTTCGTGCACTTCGTGCAAAAACGCATAAAAATCCAAGGTCATTCAAATATCGGGCAAAGAAGAGAATATGAAAAGTATTGGAGGAAAACCTTTAGAACAAGTTTCAGACTATAAATACTTTGGGAGCAACATAATAAGAGAAGCAAAATGTACGGATGAGATCAGTTCTAGAATTGGAAAAGCAAAAGCGGCTTTCAGAAGAAAGAAACACCTACTTACGGGGAACAAGGGAAGATATCCGCAAGAAGTTCATAAAATGTATGTATGGAGTATAGATTTGTACGGGGCAGAAACATGGACGCTAAGGCAAAATGACATCAAATACTTGGAAAGTTTTGAAATGTGGACTTGGAGGAGAATGCTGAAGATAAAATGGACAGATAGGATGAAAAACGTTGAAGTGCTACGAAGAGTAGGAGAGAAGCGAATGATTATACATACTATTAGAAAGAGGAAGGCTAACTGGGTTGGACATTACCTGAGGAGAGAGAGTATGATTAAAGACGTGTTAGAAGGAAAACTAGATGGGAAAAGGGAAAGAGGTAGGAAAAGGTTTCAGCTGATAGACGATTTGAAAGGGAAAGAGAGTTATCAAGATATGAAGAGGACAGTGGAAAATAGGAGTATATGGAGAACCACGTTTAATCATGAATAATCACGGACAGTTTACGGACAAACTACCTATGATTATATATATATATATATATATATATATATATATATATATATATATATATATATAAACTAGATGAAATTGCCCGTTTAAAACAGGCTTAGTAGTCAAGCAAACGGCTGAGATATTGATTGTCTTATTGAAATCACCCTCTGGAGTAGAACCCGGGACGTTTTTGAAATTTTTTTGTCATTCGCTATTGGTACGTGGTCGTAGCAATCCTAACAAATTTGGTTGAGTGGATTAAGTATAATATTCAAGGCACTTTCCATTCTTCGTCCTTTTGTCCCTTCCTCTTTCCAATCCACCTCTCTCCCATTCTCCCTCCCTCCCCCTATCTCTTTCTCTGGAAAATATATTTCCTAGTCGCAATATGGCCCTAATAAAGAACATTGTCCATATATCTCTCCCTCTACCTTTTTCTCTGTATCCCTCCATCTCCCTCCTCTTTCTTCCTCCTCTCTCTCCTCTCTCACTCCCTTTCTCTCCCCGTCTCTCCTTTCTAACACTATCAATTTCACTCTCACCTATTAAAACATTCAAAGCACGGTTCCCTTACGCATATAGTGAAACGGGATGAGACAATACATTCTCGAGGTTTAACAATGACACGGTCGGCAAGGTTAGAAGTTTAAAATTCTACAAATATGATTTAAACATATAAATTGAACTATTTTGAATCGTAGGCAAAATATGACGATAAGAATATGAAATGTTATTTATTATTCTTTAAAACAGTCCTGGTCCGAAGATCGTAGATCAATTATTTCTAATTTTAATTTGCAAAAGAGTAAAGGCCTTTAAGTCGAAAAATCGATTTTTACCGGTTATCATATAGGAAATTGGAATCAGCCTCTGGAGTCGAACCGAGGACGTTTTTGGAATTTTTTTGTCATTCGCGACTGGCACGCGATCAATCCAATATACTCCACGGGGTTGATGAGTGGAGTGGAGTCTATTCCGGAAAGAAATGTTTCTCGAACCTTACTAGGGTTTTTCCTATAGATGACCTTAATGTATGCACTTACACCCGTTCTCCCTATCCACAACCCAATCTTTTTCTTCAAGTTATTCAGGAAGGATCGTCCTCTCTCTTGCTTTTGGCTCCTTCGTGTTTTGCTACAGGTTAATAAATTTCAATTTATATATAATGTTTTAAAAAAGGTCCACGTAAATTAGCAATAGTCACTAAAAATGAAAGGGGATTATGGATAAATATTTATTTGCTATTTTTTGTAAAATATTTTGCCGATTGGAAATACATATTATAATCAGGTAAGATTGGTGATCGAGCGCTGAATAATTAAGTCTAATTTTCTCTTTACATATTTTATGTTAAATAAAGAGAATATTTAGTACAGTGATAAAGTATATCAAATGATAAAAAGTAAAGGATTAGATAGTTCTTTATTGACGACCAAAAATATTATTGCGATAATTATATCATTAATGTTTTCTCATTAGTCCTTAATTGGCATCAACGAATGTCTAAAAGCCTTTAAGCTGAACTGGCAAAATCTCTGTTAAAGAATGTTTCTCGGCAAAAGGAACAGCATATTGTTCGGATTTCAAGAGGTAAAGCAGAATGTACAGTCTATATTCGCAAAATACTATATTTGTCAATGACGAGATTGGAAGAATTACTGTGCGAATTAAAAAATATATAGATTTAGAAATACCAGCTTACGATATTTTAGATAAAATATATACTAAGTGTCATTGTGGTAGAACAACAACAATATTCTAGTGAACGATGTGCAAAGTTCTAATTTGGTTTAATCATCAAGTTTCAGCTAGTAAAATCCGAGAATCAGATATTAATATGTTTTCTGATATAGGTTTGTTGTCGAAATCATCACGTTTGGTAAAATCTGTAAAGAAAGAAGTGAAAATACAAGAACAAGAAATATCGTTTCATGTTCGCACAGTGATATTTTTTCTGCACTAACTATTTTTAAAGAGGTAAGTGTATATATATATATATATATATATATATATATATATATATATATATATATATATATATATATATATATATATATATATATATGGATGTCAACAAGGTGTTGGGATGAGGAAACCCAGTGAGCACTCACCAATCAGACGACTTCAGGTTGGCGAGGCCCCGGGGATGTCGAAGCGACACACGTAAAATAACACAAAAACACAGAAACATCACAAACGTAAAGCTTTCGGAACTACTCCTTCTTCAGCTACAGAGAGAGTTCTCTCTCTGTAGCTGAAGAAGGAGTAGTTCCGAAAGCTTTACGTTTGTGATGTTTCTGTGTTTTTGTGTTATTTTACGTGTGTCGCTTCGACATCCCCGGGGCCTCGCCAACCTGAAGTCGTCTGATTGGTGAGTGCTCACTGGGTTTCCTCATCCCAACACCTTGTTGACATCCATATATCTATTTTACCTTTCCTTTTCCGTAGGTTGTTATATATATATATATATATATATATATATATATATAGTTGGGTACTGGATTTAGATTCAAGTACTACACTCAGTTGCGAAATCTCGTGGCCGGCTCAAATGTGGTGATTTTCTGTGTTAAAAGTCACGATGTAATTAATAAAAGATTAAATTAACGATTTCAATATACTATTTGTATAGGTAGTTTGTATCGTAGCGACTCCAATGCATTGTAACAATTGACAGTTAAGCATTTCAAAAAGGAAGATATTTCACGCTTACATTGAAAATATAATTTCGTTTGTAAATTTTATTGGGAAGTATAAAGCAAATTACTATAATGATAATGTTTGTGATAAATTCTTTTGATAATTAAGCAAGATCTTTGACGCATGGACGGTGCATTTATAGTGATTATTTGATATTAAATAAACCACAGAAAATATGATTTGCTGTACCACCAGAAATAGTGAACAAAACAAAAACTGTTGGGTACCGGTAAGTATTAGACTAAATCATGTAGATCTGTGTTTTTGGTTATGAAAATCGTGTGGATTATATAATTATTTTAAGAGAGGAAATAAAAGTGGTTCAACTATTAATACTCTGTGTAACAATTTTTTGTCATAGGAACTATCGCATTGAGCCACTTCACTGAAATTTCCCTAAATGTTTGCAGGAAGTACTGCCCATAGTATATATCCTCTCTTATAATGAAAGGCTATGTTGGTTGACTGGTTGGTCCATGTCACGCTCTTAAAACGCGAATAACTCTATCTAATAAGAAGATATAAACATGAAATTTAGCAGAGACAATTGTGACGGAGGAAAATTTACGAAAAACGTCCAGGGTTCGACTCCAGGGGATGATTTGCAAGTAAAAATCGACTTTTTGACGTGCAGGCTTTTCTTCTTTTTGATATTAAAATTCTAAAAAACTAACCTACCATCTTTGAATCCAAACTATTTTAAAGAAAATATTATATAGTTTCTCATTCTGTTCAATTACCTTGCCTACAGTTCTAAATTACTCATTTTAAACGTTTAATTCACATATTTTGGGGATATCTTTCCATTTTAACGGGATGTTGCCTAGCCTACCAATTACATTGTTAAACCTCGAAATTCTATTATTATCTCAACTATTATAAGTTTAAGCGCTCATTGAAGGCTTTTAATACGAGAAAGAGAGAAAGACGGAAGGAGAGGGAAATGATTTTCTGCAAACAACATTCGTTGCGTTATTTACGAGAAGGAATACCTAAAGAGCTGCATTATTATTCAAAAAGATTAAAAATCGTAATAATGAGCTAAATTCAATATTAATGAAGTAGAAACGGTATAAAAATCTGAGGAACGGGCTGGACGTTTCAATTAAGAAACCGAGTTTGTAAAAAATGTATTAAGTGAAGGATCGGGCGATAGGTTACGCGAGTTAGGTAGATGAATGAAGGACTTGAGGACGGTTGGGAAATAAGGAAAGAAAGAGAGGATTAAAAGAATCACGAAAATAATAATAAAAGGTTTTCAGTCCGTTGCGTTGGTCTGGGTGTAAAGTTATTAAAACGCGAATAACCTCATCAAGGATGTAGATAGAAAATTGAAATTTGGCAGAAATGTATATAATGAGCTAACCAGAATTCATTTATTTAGGGTGGAAATGGTAATTTAATAAATAACTGCCAATTTGTGGGGTTATCCTTCGAATAAAACTAGTAAATTTTGATTTAATGAAAGTGTTTTTTCTAGACTGAAAATTAAAAAATATATATAATTCACATTATAGTATGTTCCCGAGAGTTGAATTCAATTCTTGACCTCATATTAATGCTTAGTCAATGCACCATTTTATCCTTTAATACGAATTAGACTTTTATACAATGGTATAACACACATACTGCATCAATTAAGTAGTTAGATGGTGGAAGAAAAAGGGAATGGAAATGACCAGAAATTGAGAAAAAGGAAGAGGAGGGAGAGTTTGCATAGAATTAAAAGGAGCTACAGCACAAAAATAAAAATAAGAAATTATAATTTATTGTGAAACATTTTTTACGATCGAATCATGCACCATTTCCAAACGGTGAGATTTCATTAAACTAAATATAATGCTATTTTTAATGGATTTCTTGAAATGATAACACAGAAAATATTTCGAACGAAATTACTAATACGATTGAAAAAATAACATTCACTTTTTAAAAATTTCTTTAAATAAAGTAAATTATCTGAAAACATTTCAAAACTACTATAGCTAAAAGATAATTACGATCTTAAAATATAGTTAAAACTCATTACAGATCTTGTAAGTGATTAGTTCACAGTAAGTTACTACACATTTTTCCTTTGATGGTAAATTGACTGTTCATTAACATTTATCCTGTTTTTCAGCGTAAGATTAAAGCAATTAAGTTATTAAGTTAAATTCTATACGCTTTAAATAACTTATAATTTGCTCAAATATTTCAAGTAAATTTCAATAAATTCTTCATACATTATATCTTATTATTTCGATTTTACTCTTATTTTCAGCAAATACTTGGATAAGAATTTGACCTCTCTGATAATAATTTGTAAACAATATAAGAAAAATAACTATCAAATACACTGATTTCATTGTGCATGAAAGTTAAACCTGAGCATAGGAAATTTTACTGATATTTCATAACGAAATCCAATATCTTTGGAGTAATTTTATGATGCTTTAGTACTAGAGAGAGATAGGTGAGGAAGAATGAAAAAAGGAGAGAGAGAGGGAGTGAGACACAAATTAAATGTTTCATAAAATAAAAATAGTTTTGAGCATATAAGAATTTTAAAACTTAATGTATATCTTTGTCATAAAATTATCATTAGCCAAAACTCTTTTTAATGTCTGGAACACTCAATTATGTAAATTTTATATTCATTGATTACTTTTTATTGCATATAAAAGAAAGTTTCATTAATATTTTATTTTATTTTTACTTAATACTTAATTCAGGCATACCCGTTTGTGTGTAACGCTGACGTCATCAATGGCACTTTTTAACGCGTTTTTAACAAAATTTCCGATTATGTGGAAGGTTGAAATTTCTCAGAAAAGTTGATTCAGATATAAAATTAAATGACGAAAAAAGACCCGGGTTCGAATCCAGGGGGGCGATTTCCGCTTCCCGTAAGATAACACGTAGAAATCGACTTTTTAAAGCGCAGGCTTTTATTCTTTTGGAAATTAAAAATAGGAAATATTGACGTACGATCTTCAAATTTAAACTTTTAATTAATGAAGTTTCTTATTCTATTCATCTTATTCCGCCTACCGTTTGAAATCTCTCATATTAAACATTTAAATCATATATTTTTGGAAAATATCGGCTTTTAAACGAGATGTTGTTTTATCGACCACGTTATTGTTAAACTTCGAGAATCATTTATTGTCTCAACCCGCATACGTGTAATATATACGAGTGCATAAACTGCCTTAAATTATCGTAGGATTTTTCGCAAAATTACGAAATTCTAATGAGAGTGGGATTTAGTTTGGATGTGGGGAGGGAGATAAGAATGAAGGGATATAGAATGGATGGTACATAGAGGCTAATGGAGTTATAGAATTAGAAAAGGTCGGAAGGAAAGAGATAAAGAAGAAGACGGTGAGAATGAGGGAGAGCTATGGATTGTGACAGTAATGAATGAGAGAAAGGGGAGGTTGGAGAAAAGAGAGGCATACAGGGGGAGGGAGGGAATTTTATTTATCCGTCATATGACTGGCATTACACTAGTATATATATATATATATATACACACACACGCTAGTAGTTGGTGCTTGCATACTGCAAGCATTTCATCTCACCTTGAAAAAACATTAATTTTTCAGACAGATATTTGATCATTACAAATATTCTATTAATTATCAAGATTTCACCTCCGCAGCGATTTTCGATTTTCCCACATGTAAAAATAATATTTTAAAACAATCCCCAAATGTTGCAATTTTAAATATTTTACACTTTCTTCATTATAAGGTACTAATGCTACACATTTTAGCCAAATTTTAAAGTTGTAGCACATCTGTAAGTAAAATAATATTTTTCTAATTGTTTAAATTTAAATAATTTTTAACGGCCGCCGCAATTCATATATGGTAAAATTGAAATGTTTATTTATGTAAATTTAATACTCTGTAAATAATTTGAAAATTGCAGCTTCCTAGCTCATCCCGTAGCACCTAAACAGTTATCTATTTGTTTAAACTTTAAGAATTTTTAACTGCCAAACAAATTAAAATATCAAAATTTGTATAATCCATATTTCGTTTTTTTAAGAATTCTACTTATAAAAAAAATTTCAAATCCGTAGCACATTTGGAAATACATAAACCTTGAAAATTTGTTTAAACAATTGCGAATTTATAGCGGCCGTATTGGTGCACTTTTTCATGATTTCCGTTTTTTCTAGTCGGTTTCGCACAAAATCCTACTTATGAAAAAATTTAGAATCTCCAGCACTTCTGGAAGTGCCTAAACATTAGTATCCTCCTATATGTTATATGTTATCATTATATATCGACGTTTCTTACAGAGGAGGATATAACATGGTGGTTGGTGCTTGCGTACTGCAAGCATTTCATCTCACCTTGAAAAAACATTCACTTTTCAGACAGACATTTCATCATTACAAATATTCTTATAATTCTAAAGATTTCAACTCCGCAGCGATTTTCGTTCCGATTCTCCTTTTGTTCCGCTAAAGGGGGAGTAGTCGATAACCCCCAGCATCCCTCTACCTCATCCTCCACCTCCACCTAATCCGATTTCCTCATCTCTCTATTGTCAGAGAAGAGCTGGTTACAAGCCGCGCGGGGAGAGAGAGAGAGGGGCGTTGGTTAATATCAGCAAGATCAATGTCCTAGCATGAAAACCGCTCGGAGATCGCTGAACATGGGACTACATATGGAGGTCATATCGGTCTTGGCGGTGATAGCGTAAAGGACTGAGAAATGAAAACACGTGGAAGCCGTAAAGAATTTTTTCCGTTTATTTGCATTTTCATTCATTCAGATGTCTATCGAAGCGTTTGGAGGCGGTTTGGCGAAAATGGATAGGACTCCCCTCGCATTTGTGTCTTTGGGTGGGTCGCGTGGGCGCGTCATTTCATCTCGCGGGGCCGAGTTCGAGGCGGTAATTGGACGATATCGGCACACTTCTGGCGCTCCTTGGTGAGCGGTGATATTGCGCCTGGCAAAGGTATTACGGTTAACAGGTTTTTCTGCCGCGAAATAGCTTTCGTCATACCGCGTAATCAACCAGTTTGACAAAGGAAATCGAGCGGGCTTTTAATTACATTTGCGCAGGATTTCTGTGCCTATCTTGCGTCGCGTTTTACCAGGCTAAAAAGCATTTATTTTTATTAAAAATATAAATAATTCTAAAACATTTACTGTCTAGATATACACTGTTTATAATGTAAATAAATGATCAGATACATCTTGGGTTTAATTAAATGCATATTACTGTAGGTTATCCGCTAATCTAAATGGAAAAGCATGGCCCATTAAAATGTTAGGGAAATATAATTCAATTTCCTGTGAAAAGATATGACACTGAGGTATATTTAAAATATCGACGACCGACAAACGATTATGTGACTACGTTTCATTAAAATGTGAAAGGGTTTGGAATCCTTCAGAAATGGCATAATTAACCACTGAAGGAAGAATTGCAGAGAAAATTACATAGTTTTAGGATAATGACCGTCATAAGATTACATCTTTGGTTGAGATAGACGACCTCATAACCCGTATTAATAAATGGATTAATATGGATATCCTTCAAGCTATGATATGAATGCAGCATATTAATCATTTGCATTTTAAAGTTATTTAGAATAATCGTAGTAGTTCGAGCCTTAAAAAAGAAAATATTATTTTTTGCCGCCAATTTTCGAATACAAGTCGAATCAGACCACAAAAACGCAAAAATTTGACGTTTTTTAAAGAGAAATTCTTTCGTTGTCAAGGTGATTTGCATTGTTGCCCATTTCGTCTACAGGTAATTTCGAATGAGTGACTGGGATTACTAATTCGCGTTGTATCTGCTCACATATTCACGATATTTTGACGCTATTTTGAAGTATAAACAATACCTTGGTAACAACAAACAATACAACAGTAACAAAAATAAATGTGTAGTATCCCATTATTCATTGACTTTGTGCTTATAAGTGTTTTTAATCTAATTTAATCAAATTTAATTTGTTGAATTTTATTTTGAGTACATTTTCTGCGAAATCTGATTAAGTTTTGGTGGAAATTCACTTCATTATCTGTTTGTTTTTGTTGTATTTTTTTGTTTACAAATGAATTTTGTTTTCCAATCAAAATTTTTTAAATTATACCAGCCAAATTTTAAAAAGGTTGAGAAAAAAGCAATTGAAACAAATTTGGGATATGATTTGATATAAAATCTCTTCCCAAAATTTAACTGATAACAATATAGACATTTGAGTGTTATTAATGACTGATACAGAAAAAAATCATATACTCGGAATGTTTTGTTGTTTTTATATGATTAGTTTTCCATTAAAAAATTTTAACAATAATATGATTAGGTTTGGTCTGGTTTTTCACCTTATTTTTTATTTTAGTACACTTATTGTAATAAATTAGCGTAGAAAATTTGATTAAACGAATAGAAACAATAACAGATACGACGAAAAATTCAGAGTAGAATAATAAACCAGTTCCTAAAAACAAAAATATATTTTATATCACAAATAATGAAACAACCTGCATTAAAATGTAAAAAATTGAGTGTAAAATGCACGCAAATAAATTTTCCAGAATGTAAAAGGGTGTTTGGACATACTAAGTTGTGTGGCGTAATCTTTAATAAATAAATCAACATTAATATTTCTTTGCCACACAATTTTTGTACCTAAAACAATCTTTACTTTCTACAACATTGAACTAGGCGAATTTTATATTTATTTTTCACTTTTTAGTACATGTATAGTGTGGTTTTATTAACTTTTGTAGAACTTTTAACGATTTAACACAATTCATGAATACTTGTCAATTTTGTTGTGAAATTACACTAGTCTATAAATTCCCTTTAAATGCATTATATCAACGCTATGTAATAATATATTTCCATTTACAAGCATTGGGCTCGTTGCAATGGCAGTTAGTTGATATTTCCCTTTGTTAAAAACCGTAAGTTCTCCTCTCTTTTCACCAACTGTTATATTAACTTCGCTTTATATATATATATATATATATATATATATATATATATATATATATATATATACACATACATAAAATGCTATGTAAGGAGTATAGCTTTGTAAGGGGAAGAAACATGAACGCTAAGGAAAAATGACATCAAATACTTAGAAAGCTTTAAAATGTGGGCTTGGAGGAGAATGCTGAAGATAAAATGGACAGGGTGGATGATAAACGTTGAAGTGCTACAAAGAGTAGGAGAGAAGCGAATGATTATACAGACTATTAGAAAGAGGAATGCAAATTGGGTTGGATATTACCTGAGAAGAGAGTGAGTTTGATTAAAGGCGTGTTAGAAGAAAAACTAGATGGAAAAAGGGGAGGTAGGAAAGGGTTTCAGCTGATAGACGATTTGAAAGGGAAAGAGAGTTATCAAGATATGAAGAGGAGAGCGGAAAATAGGAGTATATGAAGAACCACGTTTAATCATGAATAATCACGGACAATTTACGGACAGACTACCTAAGATTTTATATCATCAGCGATGGAGAGAGAGTAACTGAAAGTGACACACTGAGCGGGGAATGACAGGGTGATGTGAGAAGGTTGATGATTGGAGGAGGCGGGGAGTGGGAAGGGTGGATAGCCAATAAGGAGGGAGTGTGGTAAGGTCAAGCGCGAATAGCAACAATGTAACCATAGGAGACATTGTAAGATGGCCAATAGGGTTAGAGGAGGTTGAGGCCAGGGGGGAGAGAAAGATTCAAAAAGATGTATATGGGCTAGTTCCCATTGTCGGAGAAGGGGGGCAGGAGTATCATTGGGCAAGGCGCGAATAGCCCTTACATTGTAACGACTATTGAAGGGGACATTGTGGGCATTGGCGTGTAATGCAACTGGGAGGAAACATCGGAGAATAACGCTATTCCGGTGACCGTTCATACGGATGTTTAACGGATTGCTGGTGAGGCCTACGTAAAACGCGGGACATAGGGTGCAAGTGAGGAGGTAAATGACGTTACGGGCGGTGCAGTTGGTTCTATAGGTGATGTACCCCAAGTGGGAAGTTCCTTCATTCACCAGATTTTTTCCCAAATTATTCATTTACGATTATTCTGAAAACTGTTTTCCCTATGAAAAGGCCATTGAAAACCTCGTTGGTGATCAACAGTTTCACTCCTACTAGTATCTATAGTTGAATTACTCTGAACTAGCAGAATATTTTAGTTGATTTTAAGCAATAGGAATGGATAAGTCAGTATTTTCATTAATGAAATAAAACATACTATCAAACTTTTTTACTTATATACCAAACATTCTTACATTTGCCACTATGTTCTCTACAGACAAACAGAACACAAACAATTTTTTTTAGAAAAAAGCGCCAAAATGCTAAACACTATATCCCACTCTTAAGTTATACTATACAGGAAACCTAACATATAAAAATCTAACAATATTATTCCCTTTTATTAATGTTTTGCTGATTTATATTCTAAGAATACAGGTGACTTTTAGTTACTTCTTATAGAACTCATGTCCTCGTTTAAGTTTATATATACGGTGAAATAACATTCGAATCTTCACTGGAATTTTTTGTATTGCTAAATATTTTAATAAATTCTTGCTCATGATTTATACACTGATACACATAGAAGTTAATAATTCACTACATAAGAGCCACTAAGGAAATTAATTACATTTTACCCATGGAGTATATAAACTATCGAAGAAAATGATTTTAAGGAAAATTACAATTATTTTTATTCGCTAATATAGACATTTCCACATTTATGAAGAGAAAAACTTATTATGAGAGTAAAGTTTACCGAACTAAATTCGTGGACCAATGCGAAGTGAGGCAAAAAGTAATCAGAACAATTTATTCGCTATCGCAACTTAAAGATTCATGTATTGATTGTTTGCGACGACTGTTGGTAGCGAAATTGATTTTTAGCAATCGGGAATTAATTTAAATTTTATTACTTAATAATTCATGTAAGCTGGATCAAATTTTATCAAAGATTCATTTTGTGCCTTGCATAAAATATGTTTTATCTAAAACAGAGGAAAAATTACATAATCCGTTTGAACACCCCATATCCTCAAAATATTAATATTTTGCTTAATAATGAAGACAAGACAAAAATAATTACTGTCGGATTTGCAAATGTCTTACCAGTCTAAAGA
Source organism: Tanypteryx hageni (assembly GCA_028673005.1). Classification (NCBI taxonomy): domain Eukaryota; kingdom Metazoa; phylum Arthropoda; class Insecta; order Odonata; family Petaluridae; genus Tanypteryx; species Tanypteryx hageni. The sequence continues at coordinate 152,152,236 of CM054115.1, forward strand.
TTTTTAAGAATAATGCGACAGCAGAAATGGCAAAGATATATTGCAAACAAGCCAGGCGTAGAAAAGAATTGAATACCTCGATAGCTATGGCCGCGTTTAAGATCACTCGGATCGGCACTCAGTCATTCGAATGGATTGTTACTCCAATTGCCAACATCGATGAATCTATACATAAGACGTTTCTATTTCTAGAGTATCCGTTTGATCTTTATTTGTCTCCGCCATTCTATTACGAGTTTTTTAAGGCTGGATTGTGCCTAAAATTATGAGTATTTCAGCGGAATCAGAATCTCAAATTAAAACCTGAGTCCGCTCAATAAAATTTCGATTTCCAAAAATATAATAATAGGGAGCGAAAGTTTTGCTTTTTATTTTTAACTCAGAATCAACCAACAGGATAATTTTCATTTGGATAAGTATTTTCTGCAATTACAAAGATCTTCAGAAACCAATTAAAAATGGAATATTTCACTGCTGAAATAAAATATAATGAAAATCGATGCATTTTATGCCAAACAAAATTACATTTTAAACCAATGCGCATTTAAAATAATGAATTCCTAGTTAGGCCAATATTTAAAAGGATATATACACTCGCCATGATTCTTCAAATGCATAAAAACTATTGAGATCTATTTCAGAGAGCTTTCGTATGATACATTTGTATTTTACAGCTTTTCAGAATGAAAACTGTGAAATATTTTCTCACGCGGCTTATTATATATATAACATTCTTGAAACGTGAATTTTTCTCCCCTTTACCTCAATCTTCTCTCAAGTACGCGATTTCATTCCGTTTTATTAAATCCAGACCACTTTTTAAGTCGTGTTTCACTCTATATGATACATTGCACCGATCCCGCATTACGCCCTTTTTGTTCCATTTACACAGTTTTATCTTTCCCAACAGAGGCGTGCAGCAGCCATTCTTCCATCCAGTCCTCAAATTTTTTTCTTCGAGTCGTATCGGTTCCATACCTTGTCCCAAAAAACACCGTCGCCGCATAAATTTCTTCAGCAGAGTTTTTTTTGTTTGCAGCGAAGTTAAAGTCGGAATGGAGTCAACGTTTTTTTCCTCTCCTTCCACCAAAAACCTTTCCTTTAGGCTAGCAACCATTTATGGCATTATAGCTCTTTAAATACTGCTCGTTATTTTATATAATCAATCTGCTGAAATAATTTGACTGCTCGATGTGGAATGGAGAAATATGGGTAGAAAAAGCAAAAGGGACGAGTTCGTAAGATAAATATGTCAAATTTAATTTGCATTATCTTTTCACCAAAATAGAATTCGAGAGGTGTACTATGATAGCGTCATAAGTTTTTCGGACTATTCATCCGGATATATATTGAAAGTTTGATATTATTCTCGACTACTGAATAATATACACAGGCATTACTTCTCACATTCACTTCCTTAAGAATGGATTTTGCTGTTGGGCGGAAACAAATATATGTTCTCTATTCATCTATGGATGTAAGGAGAAGGTACTTGTTTAGTGAGATAATATGCGGCGTTAATTCATGAAGTATTGACCAATAACATTCTCTCATATGAAGACGCTTTATTTCAGATTACATCGTCTTTCGGTTAATTCAGAGGGGATTAAGGAATTTCGCTCTTTTGCCCTCGTACACATTCGTGTACGAAAATCTTATAGCCATTTTAATTTTTTTATGATAATAATAATATTCCTGTTAGTTTTGGTTAAAATAAAAAGTAGAAAGGACGCTCCAGGAATCGAACACTTATTACTGTAATTGAAGAATGATAACCTGAATAGTGCCAGAGGTAAAACTATGTAAGTTAATTAATGGTTGAGGTAGCAGTGGCAATACTTTAGTTATACACGCATTCCATCCGTGGCAATCAAGAAAGTTACGTGAGAAACTTTTAAGGAGCACTGCAGAAATGTATAGTTTTATTTTTAGGCGATTGCTTTAGGATATTTCATGAAATTACGGAAAACTAGGATCCCTGTCCCTACGCGTCTGACCTTTAGCCTCGCTAAGTTGAAAATTATTTTGTTTTTGTTCTTATCAAGCTGTATATTTTTTGTCTATACATCTAAGAACAAAATCGCCCTGAATCGTACCTAGGCTGACGTCACAGTTGGCTTTCGATATCTTTCGATGCTCTCTCGAATCTTCCAAGTATGATTGATAGTAAAAAATTATTTTTGGAAGAAATAACTACCAAATGTTCACTATATAGCTTCCCCGCCCTTCTTATTTGGTCGGTGATCTTCGGGACACATTCCATTTTTAGCCCTGTGTATAGGCAATTTTTAGAGATTTTACGCGGGCTTGATCCCCTGAATTATAGGGTAGTAATTATTAAGAAGTGTTAAATACAACTGTTTTATTATTGGAGAAATTTTATATATTAAACATATCTACGAAGATTTCTATGGTAGAGCTCAAACCCGCAACATTAACTTACACCAACCTACCGCTGAATAAAGGTCGGAATCTATAAGCTTAAGCAGAAAGGATGAATGAAACAGGTCATTCATAGAAACATTATGTACAAGAATCTTTCCTCAAATTATTCACCATAATTACAACTTAATAAACAATTCTATTTTGTATATATCTTACGTTTGTCTGTTTATCTGTCTATCCGCTCCTTAACTCAGCTCTTTTAAGAGATAGAGAAAGTAAACTTGATGTGTGTAACTAATTATACGTAACTTTACATGACTTATTTTAAATGTTGATTTCGTATTTGTTTTAATGTCATCTTTGGATTAAATATTGGTATCGTCTTTGTTATATATGTAAACATTATTTTCCTTCCTTCTAATTTCTTCCTCTTTCATTCCCATATTTTGTCGCAATCGTCTTTTTCTTCCGTACCCTTTTCTACCCCCTGATTTGATGTTAATCTTCTAGTTCTTTCTTCCTGTATTTTTCCGTATCCTTGTATTTTTACTCGCCTCTCTTCCTCTTTATCGCAATGTCCCTTCCTCTCTCTCACTTTTTTCTCCCTCTATCCAATTTTTTACCTATCTTAATCTCACTCTCTTTTTTTTCGCTAATAAAAATAGTTTTTCTATATCTTTAGTTTATCTTTGCATAACTACCTCCCCTCTTCTCTCACACTTTCTTTACTTTCTCTCTCTTCCTCTTTCTCTACTTTCCTTCCTACTTCCGTTCTCTCTGACTCGTATTTGTCCCGTATCGCTTACGACAAAGGTCTCTCTGGTGCGTATTACGTACGAGACATTCATGCAACGTGAGCAATACCTTCACGCGATATCTGTAAGTTAGCGCAGTAAAAAAAACAATTTTTTTTCTAATTAATGGTTTCAGGCGTCACTTGGTGGAATTTCATTGTAATGTAAAAATAAAATGACTTATTTTAATTCCACATAAATTTTATTCAAAACGACCAAGGTTTCGTTGCAATGCAACATCATCAACGAAACCAATATTTAATCCAAAGATGAGATTAAAACAAATACGAAATCAACATTTAAAATAAGTCATGTAAAGTTACGTATAATTAGGTACACAAATATAATTATGTGTGCATACACGTACGTATGCATTTAACTGTAGGTATGTGCGCACACAAATGCATACATATACGTATATGTACTCATAAACACACCTAAAACACAGAGTGCAAAGGATAGGATAAAATTGAAGGAAAAACAATGTTATTTACGAAAGAACAGAAAAAGTAGACGGCTTTCAAATGTGCAAAAAGAACAAACTGTGTGAATGGAAAGAGCCTAAGATAAAAGGAGAAACAAAAAAACATTACGGAAAAAGGCGAATGAACGGAGAGAAAGGAAAAAGTTTTCGACAAGATAAAGTGGCGTGGGTAGAGAAAAGTGCTACAGGGAGAAAACGGAAAGAAAGAGAGAGAGAAGGAAATTTCAGATATGGTGAGAAACCGAGAGAGAGAGAGATAGAAAGAGAGATGGGCGTGCCCTCTTTCTCTCTCTCTCTCTCTCTCTCGGGGGAATAGTTGAGTCTGGGGAGAGGTCGGCGTTGCCATGGCGACGAGAAACGAGCCGACAAACGAGTGAACGCTCTATATCTTTCTCTTCTCTGCATCTCTCCCAATTCTCCCTCTCTATCTTCCTCCTCCCTTTATCCTCCCTTTCTCTACTTCCCCTTTAACCATCGTTTCTTTCCGTCCTCCCCTCTCTCTCACTCTTTGATTTTACATCTCTCTATTCTCTAAATCACCCACACTCCTCTCAATTTCCTCATACTTTCTCTCGATTTCTCCCTTTCCCTAATCCTTTCTGTCACCGCTTCAAATTCCCTCTACTTTGCTCTTCCTATTCGTATTCTACACCATTTCTCGCTTTTTTCTTTACTCATCCCCTTCATGCGTTATTTGATTTTCGGAGCGATTCTTGAAAGGAAAATTGCGTTTTGTATTTGACTCGCTCGTCTGTTCATCTCTGTGTATATAATCACAAATAAGATGTTTACCTTACATGGTATTTAATATTTATATTGAAGCAGAAGACTGAAATGACAAACTAATACCTCAATCACGGGTGCCATTTTACTGAAAAAAGAAGAACGTTTTGCTTTGACTTCTATAATATGTATATGAGAAAATATCTTTTAGAAAAGCTGTAGATTAAAAGAAAGAAAACATTTTCTTTTGCACATATTTTTTAGAAAGACGGCCAGGAAAATTCTATTACTTCCGCATGGCAGGGAAGATTCCTTTTGAGCACAATGTATTTGAAGCCTTCATTAAAATAGAAGACTAGAAATATATTCAGGCCATATCATTTAGTCAGTATTACCTATTTTATCTTATTTTATTATATTAAGTAAAAATTATTTCACTTAAATTAGGTGTTCCACATAAGCGGAAATTAAATTTGAAATTTCGAGGAAAAACTTTCATAAATTTATAACATTGGTATGTTAGAAATTTTCTATCATACAATCAGACGATAAAATCTTCGTATAATACTGCCACTAAAACTCCGAAATATACACAGAGAAACGCACTGAATTTATTTTAAGCTTCTAACGCGCATTATCTTTTTTATTATTTCTCTCACTTTTCTCTCTTTACCTTCCTCTCGGATTCTCTCTTTCGATTCCATATTTCTCCTTTTTTATTTTCTTTTTGTTTACTTTCCTTATCTTTTACTCCTTCGGTTAGGAGATCGAACAGAATTCCTCGCGCCGTTTACCGTAAAAATGTGTTATCATAAGACTCAATAGGTGTCCTCGCTACGAAATGCATACGATTCCATTTTGTGCTAATTCGCGACCCATTTTAAAAGTAAACGAGTTTGTATTTCGATTTTTTTCAGCGGGTAAGTGAAACATGTAGTACTAAGTGTACATGCATCGGAAAGATTTGACAGTCGATAACTGTCAATTAAATCGCCAGAAAATATTCAATTTGAAGTCTAAAAATATTGAAGTTTTTTTATTTCACACGTATCAATTTCTTAGTTTATTTTTGCAATACAAAATACCTCCGTGTAGATGAAAATCGATATTGTTGTAGTTTCCTTTAACTAGAGCACATCTTAAAATTTCAGCTGGAGATTGTTGGCTCAGCGCGGACCTGTGCTATTTGAGAAAACTCCTAACGGTGGCAACAACGACCCCATTATTCATCGTAGAGAAAATAAATGGAATTTTACGCATTATAAAACAAGATTAATCATACAATATCTGTACGAGTGTTTTAATATTGTTTATTATGAGGTTTAAATGGATATTATAAAAGTTCACGATGATTTTCAAGAATCAAAATATAATTTTTCCGTCGACCATCCATGTAGATTCATATTTCCAACTGAAATATGATATTTGAGCGACGATAATAATAGCACTTTATTTGCGACTAAGGAACTCTTTTAGTTTTTAGAATCATATTAATATAATTATTTATATCATAATTAGTGTTTTAATTAACAACATAAATATATGAATATAGGTATTTTTCAAATACGAGATCATATTCCTAACAGAACTATTTTAAGCGAAATAATATTCAAGAATATACTAAATTAACAGAGAATAAACGTTGCCAACATCCATAGAAAATATAGTTATTTTAATTTTAAAGATATTTTACAAAAATTCTTAGGATGTATTCCACTGCCATGATTCATCCTGGAGTTGTTTAAAACGAATACTTTGCAGCCGACTTTCGGCAAAAATCGTTCATAAGAGGCAACCGCACTTCTGTCAATCGCTCGCCGAAAATTATATGCAAACTCGTTTATACCGCGTCTCTATCTCTAGTTAATACGCCATTTTCACCAAATCCCCCAGGAAAAAGAGAAAGACGCGAGAGAGGCTACGCCATGCTGGACAATAAATTTTATCTAACGTTTTCTTCTAGATTTTTTCCAGGGAGACTCTGGAAGTGGGCAAAAATGATCGCCTTCTCTTTTATATACGGACAGCTGGCACGCATGCAAGTTTCTCATTTTCGTCTTTAGGTTGGTAAAAGAGAAAGGGGAAGAGACAGAGAAAGAAAGGGAGAAAAGAGAGGGGAGAAGAAAGTGAAAGGAGAGAGTGGCAGAGAGTGAGAGCCAGGGAAAGAGAGAAAAAGAGAAGGGAGAGCTAAACGTTGGGAGGGAAGTTCTACTCCAACCCCGAGTTGAACGTCTTCGAAATAGAAGTATGAGCCTTCTAGTTTAGCATCGTTGTAAACAGAGTGTCGGAGAGTCGGAAGAGAGATACTATATACATTCACACACGCTTCCTTTCTGCGAGTTCATGGCCAATTCGTCAGCCGATAAATAACCTAGCGTACAGCTATTCAACTTCTCTGAGGTGTGGGTGGGCGCTATGTGCAACTTTTGTGAAGCGATTCGTCAAAATATGATATATTTTCATCGCGTTTAATTTGTATACTTTTCTCAATGGGGCTTAGTTTATAAGTTTATCTTTGCATACATCGCTTCCACCTCTTGTCACTCTGTAACGAAGAGCTCTATAAATAAGTGTACTTAGGATTCTTTGGCTCAATAAATAAAATTCACTTTTGGAACTTTTTTGAGAAACAAAAAAAAATACAAAAATACCAAATGACTCGGTAAAAAGATTGAGCAACTTTATTCCGTCAAACGAATCCTAGGCTCGAGCCCCACCATTTACCGATCTCTTTAATAAAAATAACCTGGATTAAGATTGTGCGCGTGATATAACTTGAATTCAAGCGCAAAGATAAAAAAAAAGAATTCCATACTAGTTCTCTTTCTTCTTCCTTAGAGCAAGAGAGTTCTTATTTTAATTATAAAATTAATTTCTGCCGAGGAAAAACTGAAGGCATGAGGGGGTGAAATTTCCGAAGGTTTATTTTGAAGCGCCGTAAATTTTGTATTACTTTCTTTGTGTGAACGTAAGCATGCAAGCTTCACTCATTAATAGGGGAAATTTTTCTTTATACCTGCAACATCGCTGTATTTATTGACTGTCGAATATCCTGGTTCTTCAAGTGGTTAAGCCATTACACTACCAATTTACGTCAGATAGTTTATGGGGTGAAACCTGGAGTTGGTCCATACGGACCATCTCTCGCAAAATCCGAAAATTCCGCACATCTTGCTGTGCACCAAATCGTAAAGGATATTTTGAAATTGCCCACAAATTTGAGTTCTTTGAAGAAAGTTTAGCTTCATTTAAATTTCTTTTTTTTCCACCGAGATTCATTAGCTTTCATCACTTGATTTGGCCTTCTTCTCCCGCAAAATTATTTTTCACTCGATTTACAACCTTTGAACATTTTCTCATTAGCTGAACGAAATATAAATTAAAATCACAAATTAAATGTATTGCATTGTTCCCTTACATAAAGTGTATTGAGTCTTTTACACACTTTAAAAATTACTGCACGTTTTTTGCTGCAGTTTTTCTCAAGTTAATTATATTTTATCTTTTTGTTGCTATGACGACGCGTGCTTCCGCAAATTGTTATATTCTTTCCACGGTTGAAAAAATGCAGCCCATTCAATCCCTCAACTCGTTAATGCTAAGTAAGATACAACGGAGGACTTCCGCTTTTTCGTGCCACCAATGAGTATTTTCGTCTCAAAGAAACCCCCAAAACAACCGCAGACAGCGATATAACTTTAAATGCGACCGTGCATCCAAAAGGTACATTGCGTAACACGCGGGGAAACGATCCGTTCAATTATATCTAGAGTCACGAGACTAAAAATACTAAAACAGCCCCGTCCATGTTTAGGCCACACCGTAACGGTATACTTATGAGACGCCACGTCACGCGCCACTTTGACGTCCTAAGTTAAAAACACTGCCAAACCTACACGCTGATTTCTGTCGATCGACGTGACGAAAGCAAACCGATCAAATATGAACGAAAAAAGGTTTTCCTGGCGGCGAAAAAAGGTATCGAGCAAAACTGCACCTCGATAATTTGTATCGATTATCGTTATTACTATTCTCGAGCTTTCTGTCGGCTGATGCCTTGCTTTAACTCATGTGCAACTTGACCTCTTTCTCTCGCGAAATTACCAATTCACAACCTCCTATTGCTTACTTTCGAAACAAACTCTTCGAAGCATACAATTTTAGCGGTAGTCACGATGAGCTAGTCATTGTTTATAAACCGCCAAAAATTGCTTTGCTCTAGCAAATAAATTGAGAATAAATATTCGCGGTAATTTTTCTCGACAACGATGTTGTGGAAAGCTATTTCCGGATTTAGAATTATTGCGTCGCGCTGCAAGAAAATAATCACTTTCCTTGACTCTATTGATGGATAATCCGGCAATCCTCGTTATTTTAATATGTAGTATAACTGCAGAATTGCATTGTGAGGAAAAATAAAATTGGCGGCCATTTTACCTCTATCATTTCTCATTACTATGATCTATTACCGATATTTAAAAAAAATGTGTCTGGTATAGATTCTCCTTTTGAAATAATTACGGGTTAGCTTTCCATATTAGAATTTAAGTACAAGCATGCAAATACACAATTATCAATGCAGTTTCATTCATCAATTCGTGAGACGATGCGAGGCTCACTCAAACAATAAATAAATTACCTGAACAATTTATGACAAGTAGTGATACTTGTTGCATTCGTATTCTTATGTAAAATTTAACATTCTCGTCTTAGTAAAAATTAGCAACGTATCTTCATTTTGGGCCGGATAAATCCAGTTAAATCTATCCATGATGTTTTCGAATTTTTGTTTAAACTTATATATGCGTTTCATCTTCTAGCATGTCTAAACAAATAACGGCAACATACGATATAACTCTCATAGGTAAATATGATTAACATAATTACAGGGATTTGTTATCATATACCATAACATATCCCATATCAGGAATTCGTTTCATTTCCTCGTTTTATAATCTGCGTAATTAATTCCTCATGGATAATACTAGAAGATAAATGTTATTCCTAGTAATGAAATGATATTACATGTTCCATTGAGCTACGAAAAAGACAATATTTTACAGTTCGTTCGGCGCAATGGATTCATCACTCAGGAAATCGAATAAAACTTATCGTTACCCTAAATAGAAGGTTATCACCAAGAGAAGATTATCCCGGTCTAGCACGAAAAATATAATGGCGAAAATTAATGCGTCGGAAATTCTTAGAAAAAAAGGCTTCCATATCACCGGATGTATTTGGCACTAGATAATGCGTTCCCATTTCACAAATGGAGAATTTGGACTGATACTTACAGAAACAGAAAATGGATACGTCCATTACGAGCATGGAAAAGGAATGAAATTTTCCAACCTTAATATACATATTGATGAAGCATTTACAGCTCTCAGAGATGTTACTAAAATGATGTCTCGCATTTTTGTTTTTAATAGGTTGTTAAAATTTAAAAAATTTAAGAACATTTTTAAAATACTAATTTAAACAAAAACAGATAATTTTGATGAAATAAATATAATATATTATGTAATATTATTAACAATCATTTGTTTTAGATATGATATATGTATAAAATTATTGAATGGCTGTAAACATGTGAATCTTATCATTACCAAAATATCTCCATCTTTATGCAAATTTTTCCCCAATGTTTAATATATGCCATATTGGTTATAATTCGGGTTTTATAGCAATGAAAATAATTGCTCATATAGATCCTTTCTTAGGATAAAACCTAATCATTAACATTGTTTTATCGCTTGATTTTATTAACGACTTAATGGTTATTATTACAATAAAAAATATAACGAAAACAAAATTTTTTGAATGAACGTTAAAAGTTTCTCATTTCCGGATATATCAAAATTTTGATAGGAATAGATTGCATGGCTCTACCGTAGTCATTTCTTAGATCTGAGAGCTTGAAATAAAATTTTAAACTGTCTCTTAGGCGGGGCGGTGAATAATTACGCTATATAATTACGTATAATTACGAAACTCTTTCCCACGAAAACTGGAGTTATAAAGAACGATTCGTCATTCTTCCATAATGAATTTATATAAAAAACCTTTGTAACCAGTTACCATTGGGGTAAACGTATTTACACTGTCGCTTGTTTTTCGTCCAGCATAACGGTTAACGCAGTTACCAGGGAAAATAAAACATCTCCCGCTTGTGAAAACAAGGGAGTCGTTCAATGTTATCATTGCCTCTTCCGGGATGGAGATTATTCCTTATTAAACAAAGGAGAAAGTAAAGGAGAAGCAGTGCAAGACACTTTGGCAGTGCTTAAAAATAGACTGTTTCAGAAACAGTCCCACCATAACCATACACTGTAAGGAGAGCAAAATGTTTTGACAGTTCGCTTGATGTATGCCTTAATGATTTGGAAAAAAAATTATAGCTCTCACAACTTAAGCGATGAATTCCAGGAGACACTTCTTTTTTAAGAGTAACGTCATTTTATTTATTTATTTATTTTTTAATACGGCGAGGTTGAGGCCATATGGCCCCTTCTTCCACCTAACCATTATGATACACAATATGATAAATTTAAATGTACAGAATTCAATACAAATCAATATAGTGAAATGAAAATCATTTCAAGGTATTCATAAATAATAAAAAAATATGAAGAGTACAGCACAAATATACACAAAGTAAAATAATAAAAATCATCATCACTGCCCAGTTTGCTGATGGATATAGTGATGTGTTGATATTTAAATGAAGGATAGAAGGAAAAATACAGTGGAAAATATTACATTTTTATGATGACCTAATGCTGGCTAAGTATTTAGCACAATGATTCTTAAATTGGTTAATACCATTAACAGAGTAAAAGTGAAAGTTCCAAAGATTGCAGGCGGTAACGGTGAAGGATTTATTATAGAAACTGCTACGATGAGTGGGAATAAGTTTTACGTCTCTATAAGGCCTAATCGGACAATATCACGAAGACATAAAGGTGCTTTCTAAAAGATTTTGAAAATTCTTCTTATCGTCTATTTTGTGTCTCGCTGAATAGATCCGATAAATATGCAGTAAAAACTTGTGCATCGAAAGTCGAAGGAAGTTGATAAAATGGTAGTACGCCAATGAGAGCATCAGTTACTACGTTTTTTCAAGACCAATGCATTAAATAAAAATAACTTGGGACAGTAATTTTTTAACAATTATTTTCGCAACCAAGTTTCAATATCCCTCGATTAAAATTTAACATTTTAGACTATATAAGTTGGTATAAAAAGACGAGAATCTGTTCTAGTGAGAAACTATCTTGGTGAAATGACACCAGGATTCTGTTATTTATGGATAATTAAAAAATTACTTATTTATTTCAATTTACTTATAATCACAACAATAAAGATAGCTCACCGCAGTTTTAATCATTGTATGCTAACAAAAGTTTATAGCAGGAATTCACATAAAAAAGCCTAGATTACCGTGTACTGCAAAATAAATACAATTCCAAAAAGTAACAATTATTTAAATGTATTACGCCTGTCTTGATTTTAGGTACACCCTGGCCTACAAAGTCTATTTAACAGCATCAAAAGATCTCGAAAACAACATACGGATTAAATATATACACGTTAAAAGAGCGCGTTAGATATTTCTCGTTATGGCCTCTTTCAAATGTGAGTACTCACGGCATTCTTTCCAGTACTGAGTACTCAGATGAGTTAAAAGTGAGTGTGACATAAAGACTAAATGTCTTTGCTGGCAATTCGGAATTCAGTCATGTCTCGCAGTAAGGCACAGCCTCTACCCAAACGAATGAACGGCTAATTACGGTTTCCTTTCGGTAAATTTCCGACAAAGGGAATAATTATCAAGAATGAACTTGGCCCAGTTTTTGCGTCGCGTTTCAAAGTCATTGGAAACGTTACGATTTTTTTACGTTTCTTCCAAAATTAAATGGTCCACGGTGAAGAAGCAGTGCTGTGCTGCTAAAGGAAACGGAAGTGGTTCAGAATTCTATTATTTTTATGCTTACATAAGTAGTTACTCTACCTAAAAACTATTTGAGTTTTTTCGTAACGCATAAAGAATTTCAGAGTATTTACTAGCATAAATAACTGAGAACATGAAGGTCAACCTGAAGAATATAAAAAGGAAATACGTTGGCCATTATAAGCAAATTTCTCCGAGAAATGAATTTCATTTTTTCTGAATGTAAATCATTATTGATAGTACATTAATAATGTTTTCAAAATATACAGTTGAAGAATAACTGTAGGCTGCCGTTACCATAGTATCTGATTATAATAAGAAAACCTAAAAAAATGTTTAACGCTTTTGTCTCACCTATAAAATATTTATATCTGTCTATATACTTGTGTCACTTACGGTTTTATTAGGTTAACAAAATGGATTTGTTTAATTTTCACTAAATCTGGCGCTGATAATAAGCCTTGATAATGCAATGCAATGTAAATGTATTAGTTCCGATTCGATTGATCATAAAAGCGTTTTAAATGTACAATTATTCATATCAATTTAATATAATATTTATTTACGTATTTTCATAAATAATTTACAATATAAACATTAATGATCTTGAAATTAATGAAATACACAAGATTAATGACCTGTTTTATTCTTAAACATATATTTCAATCCGAAAACCGCTTTAATTGATCCATTGCAGCCTCAATAATTCTCTCAAAGCCTATCCAGTTCAAATCATATAAGCTTTCATTTTTACTTCAAAATCAAATAATGGATAACAATCTATTAAAAATATTTTCACACAGATAACGATGCGCGGGTGCCATTACAACAGTCCCAATGTCATGTAATAAACTGAGGTTCGACGCCTCCGAAATAGCGGTAACCTAGCATGCTTTTAGCCAACAAAACAAATATTAAGGTAGATAAAGTGATCAATACTGCATATGAAAACATCTTACAGTGGTATATATGGCGGATTCACAATACTAATTAACCCAATTTCATGACAATGATCTTACTTAAAAGAAAGAAAAAAGCGTGGACGACATTCATGGCTATGAGCACCCCTTCAATCCACCGACGGTATAAAATGAATCTTTGTTTGGCTCTGAATGTGTGTGAGAACAAAATTTCAGCATGAGCTATGTAATAAAGATATGCGAAATATTCCAGAGAGAATCGGGCGTGGGACTGTCATATCGATTACAATGAACAACAACGCAATTGAGAAGGTTCATAATATAGTCGCTCTCTACGCATTCTATTCTAGGTTAGCATTAATATATATTTCATAAATATTATTAAGCTAGAGCATCAAATATACATTCAGGACAATTTTAGTACGGCAAGACACTCTCAAAGCATTACTGAACACACAAATAAATGCTTTTCTAAAATAAACTAGTATTACCCAACTCAAGACATCATCATTATCTAATTGCGGCTAAGGCTGTGATTTACATCATAATATTAACCCTGATTTTACCAAAAGAAGAAACAAAGTATACGACATTGATTTTAAACGAAATATACTCTCCTCATACCTAACTATAGAAAATCTATTCCTCTCAAGAGACAAACAAAATGAAGAATCTAACCTAGCCAGATTTGACTACATACCAAAACATTACCAGCCTAACGACTCACACATGCCGACAACAGCCCGAGAAAACGCAAACGACCAACACAATAAGACCCGCCGAACTTCCCACCGAGAGGGTGAAAGAAAAACGACAACCGCTACACAAACGTGATCTGATACCTTGGCAGAGGAGTGTCCGGCAAAGCAGACCAGCATGGACCCCTCCGGCAGCACAGGCGAGGAGGGCGGAGAGGGGGCGCCGCCGCCCCGCTCCTGCCGCAGCTACCGCCTTCCTATACCGTCCATGTCCAAGGATGCGGCCGCCGCCGAAGGGTAGCAGCAAGAGCCACCCCGGCGGCGGCAGTTGAAGCCGACTGCCTCCGGGGGGAGAGTTAACGAAGGACGGCCGTGCGGCTGCTGACGGCGAGCCGGGGGCGACGTGGGGCAGCGGGAATACGAGGCGACGGCCGAAGCGCAGGATGAAGAAGATGCGGCCACGGAGGATGCCGAGGAGAAGGACACTGACCACGAAGGGCCTGGCATCACGAATCTCGGATTAGGGCCCACCTTCGGAGGGGCTCTCTCGTGTTCTGCGCCACGGAGCGAGGAGCGGTCTTCGCCGAAGGAGGGGTGGAAATGAGAGGGAAGGAGGGCAAAGACTACGGTGAGGGAGACAGGAGGGCGGGTTGGGTTGGGGTATGCTCCGAGATATAAATGACTCCCTTGATGGAGTGGGGTGGCTGGAATTGGAGGGGAAGATAGAGACAAGAGGAAGGAAGAGGGAAAGGGAGTCCGTTCCTCCCTTCACCGACTAATTTTTCCGACCAATTCTTTCGAGTCCGCGTCTCCTGGTTTCTGTCCGAGTGGAGACCTGGCTGTGTTGTGACTCGCGGGACTTCTTCGGCCTGACGCTATCAGGGGCGTCGGCGAAGGCGATTGAAGGAGAGTGTGCAGTGCCGGCTGAGTTAGGGCTCTGAGTGAGGGGAGGGGAAATGGTGGGCGGGAAGGGTAAGAGATGAGAAGGGGATTGAGGAGGGGCGGAGTGGGATAGCGCGCAGGCGCCGTCCGTCGGAGCTTTAAGCTCCTCTTTTAGAGGCCTCCTACCTCTCTCATCTCTCTCTCTCTGTTTCTCCTCTCGCCATCACCCTCGGTGGTTTTCGGAAGGGTATGGGGCGATTTGGCATCCAGGACGGGGGAGAAGAAGCTGTGACGCAATGGTTATGACGTCACGGGTTTTACGTCACAGTTTTTTCTGATGGACTAACGCGGGAGAAAGAGAGGAGGGGAGGATGAGAAGCTCTCTCTGCCTCAAGAGAGGTTTCAGTCTTTTTAAGAAGGCCACCGAGTTTTAGAACCCTGATGCTGCGTTCGAAAACAAAAGAGAGCCGCAACGTAATTTTCTCGTCGGCTAGTAAAAGGAGCGTTTATTATTACGCGGAGGATAAGGACCGATTGAAAATATCCTAGGAATCGAAGTATACATCCCTAGATAAACGATAAAATCGAGATCTGTTTTGGATGCAGATCAATCAACAAAAAAGTTATTTCATATCAAATTACCATTATTTTTATAAAATACATCGAAGCATAAAAGTAAAGATCGTTATTTATTAAACTCACAAACCGTATCTAATCGCTGAATTCTGCAAATATTTACAGATATTACACTGGCGTAAACAACGTCAAATAGGCGTGCTGCACAAGTGCAGATGTCAGTCAGCATTATTAAAATTAGTATACCTCCAGTTCATTCTCCCAAACATTCACTGAAGAAAAGGAGATCATTTTTCTATTCTATTCTATAACTAATTATTCTTTTGCACATACCTCTCTTCTTTTAACCTCTTTTTAGACGTTAAAAATGAACTCTTACTATTTTTTTTATAAGAAGCTCTATATGACGAATCACAAAAAATAACCGTTATAGAGGTTCTTAACTAGCAACAGAAAATTTTACTAGCAGTTAACATGATTCGCTTGCAGCCATATACATCCCTTTGGGGCGATGATGATACAATCAAGCAAAAAAAAATATAAGAAGGTATTCCTCCAAGAGAAAAAGTGATCACATGATGTAATTATCCACTGCGATTGGTGGCTAGGGAGAAGGGTCGGTATAAAAAAATGCACAGCGCCATCTTCTGGAATGCTGATAGCAGGAAGACCTGCCTGCTCTCAAGGAGATAATGCTTTTTGCTATTGTGGAGAAAAAGTGCCCGCTATACTTTGTATCCGCAAATTTTCAGGCTTAATCCCGACTGAGATAACGCGCTCTAGAGGGAATTTCCGCAAGGCGTTTTGCGAAAAGTATGCGCCATACCCCGAAAAGTCGCCCTTTTCGTGAAACGACGGCGAACTTTCTCTTGGGAGTAAAATTTTAATGGCCCGAAGCAGGAGAAGGTGCTCGTTCATTGCATTTCCTTCCGTAAGTATACTGGCATTTCTTGAATGGACTCTTTGGCACAGTTTTACGTTCCTTAAACCTTGATAAATAAGTAAATTCCCTCATTATTGAGCGGTTGAGGAAAGAATACACGAATTTAAACCAGGATGTACTTGACTTCAGTAGGTTTCGCAGATTTTTTATTACAAGGAAGCGCACACACAAGTTGTTTTTACAAGCCTTTATCTCAGTCGCCTAGAAGTCTAAATTTTACCCTATCTTGCATGTGGCGATAACGACAGGCCGCACTCAAAAAAAGAATATAAATTTAGAATAAAAATAGAATGAAATATGTATTATTGGATGAAAAACATGAGAATGTGATTCTATCAAATAAAAAAATTTCTACTAAGCAGAAAGTATTAGATAAAACGTTATCTGTAGAAAAATCTACTTGGTTGTTGTTGTGTACGCAGCAAGTATGTACTATACGGCACGAACCACAAATAATATTCAAAATGGAAAGCTGAGAAACAATCAAACAAAATATAGAGAATAAAAATAACTATTTGCCAGAATGTTAATGTAATTTACAGAATGTAATTTTAAAAGGCTTCTGCTATAAATAAATACATAAATAAATTGAGCATATATTATTTAAAATGAGATTATAATGGAATAATAAAAATTGAAAGCGGCACTTACCCCAGGATTAATCTGGAAAATTATATGCAGAATATCAACGAGGTTAGGTAAAAGATATAAAATGTTCAATAACAACAAAAATTTTCACCACAACAGAATGAGATGAGAGGCGGAGCTGCAACTCTAAACCAAGATTAAATTTCTGGAAAGATAAGAGTCGTGAAATCACACAAAGCGTTGTTCTAATCCTGGAAATGAAACGCTACACACGCATAAACATCTTCATTTACGTTAAGCAATTCCAAGAACATTCCTCAGACATCCTGAAAATTAAAAATTATTCAGAAATATGTGAAAAAATTAAATCAATTATCAGATATTTTAAAATAACTTTTATCTAGAATAATTACAAACTTTCAATGCCAATTCAGTAGAATCGATCGATAAGCTAGAAACCAAAAGTTAAGAAGTTAAGTGTGTGTGTAAATGACAAGCAGCAATAAACAAAACATTGGCGACGCGACAGAAATGGCGCTGCAGCAGCTGTTGTTGGCCTCCTTCGAAGCGACATCCTGAAAGATTAAATTACTGTTCAAAACAAATCACAAATGCTACGGAAGCAATTAAAAGCTCCAACAGGAACAACACTTTGCTCATTAAAGGTATTATTCCTATCAACCTTTAGTTGCAAATATTTATTTACATCCATGAAACTTCGGTTGCATCATTCTAACAAAAAAGTTCACACATTCCTAGCTACTCCTAAAAAACACTCTCTACGTTATGCCAGATCTATTCAGCCGAGCGTGCCTCTATATAAAAAATAAATTTATTATATTTATAGGGACTGGGTATATCCTAGTTAATAAAGGGGTATATCAAACCGTGGTCAACAAAATTCATGCGGTGACTAGTCGTTGAAATAATGGGGACACTAATGAGGCCTTTTAATCAGGAATAAACTGCTCCGGTTTAGGTAACTAGTTTACGAGTGCAACAAGGTGAGCATCATTTTTGTAACTATTTCATGCCGCTATTAACCAAGGTGCGACCTTGATAATTTATTTTGCTAGTGCCTGGTGCAAATATGAGGCCGGGGTTCTAATGAAGGGATTGAGAGGGGTTTGGCGTGATTTACAACAGGTATGGATGAAAGGAATTTGTCTGTCATATATATTGATATATAAAATTTGAGTTTGAAATAATACAATGTTGTTTGATTGGTTGACAATTTATAAGCCTACCCACAATCGCCATTTTGCGAATGATAATTGATGTCAAAATCAAGTCAATTTGCTCTCACGAAAATGCCAACAAACGCAAGTGATATTGATTGAAGACTTTTGAAGATATATTAACAATGAAAATTTTAATAGAAAAATACCACTATTGTCGCATATCTATAAAAATTATTCTCTACTTTACTTATTCGATCAACAAGTTATACATTTTTATTATGCTTAAAATCTATTTCCTATTTAATAGTTTCATATTTAATATTAATAAATTGGTATTTATTTTTAATTAGCTGCTTTATAGAAAAATGATAGTAAAAGATAAAAAAGTTTTAGGTAAAGTTTTTTTTGATAAACTAGAAAAAATCATTATTTATTACAAAATTATCGTAAAAAAATTAACAAAGCCATTTTAAAGCTTAGCAAAAATTAGTAAAACTAATTTTTCTCATTTAATATACATCGCCTTATTATTTGAACGCTTATAATATAATTTTTCAATGGCAATCTTAAAATTTTAAGTCAGCGATGAATAGATTATTAACTTTCCTTTAATATACAATGTCGTATACTTTTTATCTAAATTCTAGGCAAAAACAGAAAATGGAATAAGCGAACTTTATACACTGTGCCTCTAATGCATGTGAAGGAGCTCAGCAGGAGCGGTGTCGTAAGGATTTAACCATTAACTCTAACTAGCAGGATCGTCTAATCTATTATTATGAGGACAATTACAAAAGGTCTACACGACACTCGGCAGGAAACGGTGTCGTTGTTCTCGTTTTATATTTACATACACATAATATTCGTCGCAAAAACGGTTGAATATTTTTGCTTCGTGAAGTAAATACGACTCATGATAAGATGGTGACGATACATCAAACTGTCATTTGCGTAATCACAGACGGGATATTTTGAGGAAAATATATATTTTGATGAATATGAAATATGTACTCGTGTATTAAGCCAGTGCCTTCAAACAGTGATATATAAAAAGGAATTGTGGGATAATGATGGTGTTCTGGAAGGGAAGTGAACGGATAGTACCATTCGGGTGCTTTGTAAAAACCGAGCGCCAGTAATTTTATCGTGTCGTATATACAGCGGGATTTTTGGAAACAAAAAGAAAACGTAACTAATTGACATCATCCATGGCATAACCAGTACACGCAAAACGTAAATTTTGAATATAATTTATTTATAGAAACTTTGAACTGATATAGAATCAACGTTAAATTTACAACATATAAGTATTCCCCAATTATAATATTGACAATTAATGTAAAGGAGACTATGTATGTCTGTCATTTTTGTTTTAAAAATAAAGAATTAGCTTCATAAATTGCACAATAACAGAAGAGCCTTTCACGCTATTTCTTTACATTTAATTTCTTTAGTTATTTGGTTATTATTTAGTTATTTGGATACAATTGTTATAAATTAGAACTGAAAGCATTAGTAAATTCTCCAATTTCTTTATCAATGTAGGCCAAAGTATAACCAATTTTACTAAATGAATCAAAATAAAACGCAAAATTAAAGTTGTCCACGATACCATAATTAGAAATGGTGTCAGCACTTTTTATTTCCATATTTAATCGATTTCCACTTAATTATTTCCATATACTATATAGTTTTCTAAAACAACATATAGGATCAAATATTTATTCACCGATTATACCATGGGTTTAAAGTCAATATAAGATTTGTGTGTGCTTGTGGTTGTTCATGAAAAAACATAACATAGTCCTTGAAAGCGTGAAAACTGTCAAGATTAATCAATGAGTAATGAGAGTGGTGAAAACATAACAACAGAAAAAGAAGAAATATGTGTGAGGCATAATTTATTTGGGGTAAAGAGATTCGCTCATAAGAAAACGATAAATCGTGAGGGTTGCGAGAAGTAATGTGACAAAATAAAACAGAACTGGCGCGTAAGTGGATTGGACGGACGGGGGAAAAGGTGAAGTAGCAGGAAAAAATGCTTTAAAAGATGCTGCTGAAAATATAGTAAGTAATATATATATATTGGATCATATGGCCCACCGTTTTCACGTAGGTGACTGTCTCGCTGGTAGCGTCCGTAAATGCCCGCCTGAACCGCGTACGACGAGACTGCGCCAACGTTTGCGGACACAGGAGGATACCCTGCCGAATAACAGATTTAGCGTCATTAGATGAACCTTCGAGGAACTTTCTCACCACACGACTTTCTATTCTCGGCCAGGTTTATTCTTTTTATATATTTTTTCAAACGGGAAGTTAAAACACACACAGTACACAAACACACAAAATAGAGAGTGAGAGATGGAAAATAAACGCACATGGAAAGACAAAAAGGTGACATAGAAGTGAAACAAGAGCGAAAGAGACACGGAGAAATTACACACACAGGAGAAATATTCAAAGAGGGTGTAACAGAAATGCCAACGCCTATTGCTCGAAACTGATTGGCCCACTACGTGACTTGTTAGCATGTCATATCGATAGGCGAAACAAATGGCTTTTTGCAAGTATCCAATTTATCCATTTCAATGCAAGATCAGGGCAATGAAAGTTGTGAAAAATGAAAAATTGAATTTTCCCTGAGTAATAATCACAACTATGGTTAGAATTTCTGGTAATATTGCAACAGATATCAGTAAGAAGTCTTAGCGACGATTTAATACATCTTCTTTGTGAAAGTTTCTTTGTCATCTTAAACTAACTTTTCATAAGAAATCCACGGGGAGACTTTAAAATACTCATTAGCGTTTCTGTTACTTCTTTTGCCCCGAATGACATGGATTGTTAGCAAAATACATTTAGACTATGAATTAAAGCAGATATACAACCATGGTTAGACATCTACACAAAACAGAGCTACAAAAGTTTAGCTGGGCATGCACCTTTGAAGTACATGGGAAATATTTTTCTGCACATATAACAGTTAGCGAACATACAGACAAGCATTTTAACATTGATTAAATTTCACTACACCAATTCTAGCTTAATACAACTTTAAAGTTACGTAACGTGCACTTACAAATATCAAAACTAAAGAATCATTACACGTAAGATTGACTCGCCATTGGGGTAGTCTGATTCGATTTCTCGGCATAAAAGGTACTGATAACAAACGAAACATGAAAAGATTAAATCAGATATTATAAATTATTTTGATAAAATTTTATTTTATGTTGATTAATTTCATAACTTTAATGTTAAACAAAAATGCACTTTTAAAAATTCTTCTGAGATAGCTGTTATTTAATGTATGGGATTAGTGAATTTGGAATTTTAAATTGTCTTAAAAGTAGTTTGTTAATATAGTTTGTTGGTAAATTATTAGTTTCTATTAGATTCTACTTAGCATCAAAATTTTATTTCATTCATATTTAAATTAAAACTGAAATTTTTTTGTTGTAATTTAGAGCAAAATAAAAACCTGAAAAAAGATTGATATCATGAAAGCATAGCACATAATAATTAAAGAATGACGATGCAACTTTGAAAAAAGCAAGTACAGATACCCATTAATTAAGATAGAGCAAGTAGAGCTTAGGATGAATACAAAAAACACCAATGGAAAGAAAAAGCCAATTACATGCTGAAAAAGAATGTTAATTCAAAGGTTAGTATATGTATTATAGTAGTATATGTATTATAAAAACTTTTTCAGAATGTTGTTTTTAACGTTAGCCACATTATATCTCTTCGTTCTCTTAAGGAAAGCCTTGCACTCCCCTTTGTCAAAAATTGAAAAATCTACAGTGCACAAAAAATGATTAAAACATGCATCAGAAGACAAAAAGTTTTAGTTTTAATCTCCAGAAATTTAGATGAATGGAAGTTAGAAGGAAGTACTAGAAAAGTACAAAAACTTACTGTGTATGTTACTATCTTCACACATTCCAATTAACTATTCTTAGAATTAGTATTAGCAATCAAACTTTATTCACAAGCGCTAACTTCCTCTTACGCTACACTTTCGATTAAAAAGCTACTTAAAATTCAAAGCAAAATATAATTTGCTGGATGGTTTTTTATTCGCTTTGATAATAAACGATACGATATTCATTGAAATTAAAGGATTTTCAAATAACATACGTAGCTAATCACAAAGCAATATCCATGAATCTATTTTCACCGTAACCTCAGTATAAAATTATAAGCCACGGTATTTACGTTTAAATTTTTGCTAAAATACGTTTAACCTTTGTAATTCGCTTCAGCTGTTTTTATAAACAATAAGATTCAAAACATTGATAAACATTTAATTCTACAGTTAATAGAATAACAAAATTAAGAAGCTCGCCATCTTACTTCGGCTTACCCTACAACAAACTACACTTCATTGACAGTCAAGACTATAAAAACCGTTAGATATATCTTTTAAAAATTCTCTGTTTATACTAATCACAAACGTGAATTATCTTAGTAGAAAACAAAGTTATGAATTATTTTTTTGTAACAATAAACAAGAAGTTAATCGTAAATGACCTGTATAAAAATTAACTTTGAAAAACTATGGTGATGTGAAAACTCACGAAAAAAAGATTAAAAATATGAAATGCAAATTCTATTTGTAATAAAAGTAAAATTTTGTAAATAGTTTACTATTATTTTCAATGATGTTTTGCATACACATCAAAGCTATCATTTATAATGAGGAGAATTAAATTAGCTAATCCCTTTTTTACAACGAAGTAACTCTTTTTCTTGTTATCAGAAAATATTCCATAGATGGTCTTGTCCACTGGTACGTATTATACAATGTAGCCATCAGAAGAAATGTTTACGTCCGTCAAATTATTTTGGAAAAAAGATAAAAACAGATTAAGATAACACTTTTCAGATATGCAAATCATTGAATAGTAAATTAAATCAGATAGAAAAGGAAATCCTTTAATTTTAATCTCAATATCTATAAAGCAACGATCGAATTTACGATTTGCACTGCTATTTCAGAGCTGTTTTATGAAACTCTTTTTGCAGCAAACAGGTTGATGCGCACAACACCGCCCATGGTATAATGACACGTCATAGTTCCCTTTTGAAAGTACCTCAAGAAAAGAACTCAACGCAGCTAGAGATTCCGAATGGTTCCTGTCAATCACGTCACTTGATTCTGTCAACTCTTCCCGTAGAAGTGAGAAAAAGAGGGGGTGGAGGAGATGAAGAAGGGAACAAATCGCGTTTTTATTTATTTTTTTGCTCGGATAGGACTTCTCGGCAGTGCGCAACACCGACAGCAAACGGATATGAGAAGTGACTATGGAAATTGTCAGAGGCACGGGGAAAAATCACGAAGCTTGACGTCCCTAATATGATTGGACTGCACATGGATAAAAAGAGGAATCTTCTCGGATACGTCGCAATTTTTTCGCGACCCATATTCTAAAATGTCTGGCTTGAAGAGGATAGTTATGCGCGACTATAAACCGGGGTACGAATGTCACATCTCCGCTTTTTCTCAAATTCAAGCCGTGGCACGAAGAGGCGATGCTTTGAAAACGAATCTAGACGATTTAATGACCCTGGCCTTAAAAAATTTATATTAACTTTAACAAAAACATTAGTCGATTACATAAATTACAAAGTTGCTTTGCGTGCTTTGTAGAGTTATTTTAATAGGTCACAAAACATTAAGATTAATTTAATGTAAATATATAAGTAGGATAAACCGGTTAGTTAAGGCGTTTATAAAATAATTAGCCATTTGAATATATTAAACTAGTATGTCCGTTCCAGCTACGCTTGCAATAATTAGTAATTAGTATTTACCAAGTATTAGCAGTGGAAGAAAATAGACAAAGGAAAAAAAGATAATTTTGTCAGGCTATAAGACTATAGTTTGAGAGGAAAAGACGGAGCTAGCGAGAAAAATGTTAACAAATTTACCAACGTGAAAGAAATGCATTACCATAAATATCTATGCCTATCAGTATGTTCATTATTCTTTAAATGTATGTTGAAATTTCTTATCGGAATAGAAAACGAGTTCTAGTTTTACTTACAAAAATTTATCAATTATTTTTCAGAATCAATTTTTAGTACTATATATTTTCACTTACTGATGATTCGATAATTAATGAATCTCGAAGCAATGTATATCGTGTGTTCTACCTTTACGTGTATAGCAGTATAACATGCAAACAATTTGTTAACAACGATAGCAGTAAATAACAACGTTGATTTAATTACGAAATAATAATAGTTAGAAAATTGGACGGTAGAGAGGTTGATAGTACAGAGGGGTAGAGAGGAAGGAAATCTTTAAAACGATGCATTATACACCGTAATAAGCAACAATATGATTTCCTTTGAAAATGAAAGATTTTTACAACAAAAATGCAAACTTTTCGTGTTCATAACACATATATGTTCTGATTGGACACGTAGTTGAAAATCAACGGTATGAAAATAAATTTGAGGCGTTGTTTGGTTCAAGTTCCACATTTGTACGACGATTCTAAGTAATTTTAAAATGCGATTGAAAATTATGCAGCATTGCTTCTTGTAAACAAACAAAACATACGGAGGGTTTATACGCACGCAGGTAGACACGCATGTAGCTTTGCGTAAAATTATATAATAAGATGCTTCCGAATCGATACGATAATTATTTGAAATTATATTATTTTTGACGCATAATCAATAATTATTTCCTTGAATGGCAAATACAACGATTGGCATTTTTAGAATGTTATTCCAAAGGTCGAATATTACTTTGAATTTTAATTGCAATTTGTCAAATTGAATTGTTCAATCTTTTGTTTTACTTTGATTGATAGAATCGGATAATTAATTTATTATATATAAATAAAGACAATGCATAAATGCGATATTTTTACTTTAATTAATAGTAAGTTTGAATCAGTTAATTTCAACTTTATTTAAATATACTCTACTGGCTAGATTTGAAATTTTTTTTTCAGTACCTTCAAGGGAATAACTACCTATCTTACAGTATATAGCCTCAAGATTTACAAAGAAGAAAAGAGAAGGGTAGAAGAATACAGGCGGTTATTACAGATGAACATAAAATCCTAAGCTCTTGTTATGAAAGCTAGGTAATAGTATATATATTAATAAATTGAAAATTAAAGAAGTTCACACTTAATGACATTGCAACAAGGAAATATTTCACAAATAACTGTCTGAGTTATTAATGTTGATATTAAATATATTACTTCGTTGTTTTCATCGATATTAACTATTTATTAGGTCTTGGGATGCAATCCTTAAGCCTAATATCTACCTCTGATGAAATTTCCTTTTACCGTATTTATATTTTCAAATTTACAGTATTGTTATTCTGGACATTATTCGAATGTATTTTTTAAGTCTGGTCAACGCTCCAGCGATAATGAATATCCGCCATTAGCTTAAAATGATGCCTCAAAAGTGGAGGTAATATGTTTTTTAGGAATATATATATATATATGTATGTTCAGTAAATAACGAGAAAACAATACGGTTGACATGTAAACACCATGACTGTATTTGTAATACTATGTTCAATTCGCTATTAAAGAAGGAGTATAACAAAGAAATAAGCCTGAGTTTTATTTAATTTTACTTAAAATGTTTTCAAGAGAATGCTTTATTTGTGGATGCCATACGCAACATTGACGACAGAGCAAAAATTCCTTATTCTATTAGTTCAACGAAAGAATAAGACTTCAACTAGAGTCAAAGAAAATAAAATATATATTATTTATCGCTAAAATAAATTCATTAAGGTTTGAGCAACGTCAGCATATTATGGTTATCGAATTAAACATTGGCCGTAATAAGTGATTCTTAAAAATTACCAGGCAAAAATTCGAACCTATGAGTGAAAATTTTAATAAAATATTCTCCTGAATGCTAAAAATCAAATAAAATTTCCCCTTATGATTGAGTTGAAAAACTGTAGGAGCTGATTAGATTGGTATGCTAGGATGACAGATTCGCAAATTCACGAATAGTAATGCATAGATACGAAACCGCTTTCATCCAATATCCGTTACATTTACGACCTACCGATAACAGAGAAATTCCCTACGTAACTAATTAATTGAAATTTCGTGATTTCGGTTCCATTGCAAAAAAAATAAACAACAGGCGATACGATAATAAAGACAAAACTCGAGATAGAAAAATAATAAAATCCCGTGGCGCTATTTTTTGTCATTCATTCGATAAGCGAAGGATCGCATGCAGCCCGACAGAATAACCGACTTCGCAGCGTTGAATGGGAGCGTTGATTTAACGCCCTTTGGTGTTGAAGCTGGGGCGTGGAACACCATTCAAAAAAATGGATACATGAACGGAAAAAATCACTCGTAAACATCTATGAATTCGGCGTTTTCCCACGCGATACGCACTTCGCTCGTTTGTTTGTGTGGAAACTTTTGGTTTTATCAACGAATCGGATGAGACGCGAGGAAAAAGGAGTGTGAGGAAAGGTGATGGATCGGAAAAAGTATGATGGGATATGCCCCAGGAGATGGCGCTAAATCGGTAATAGATTAGAAGAGGATGACGGTGGGAAAAAAGTTCGCTAAAGACTGCCTCATGAAATCTGCCTAATATAATCAGAGTAATTCCCTTCTTCTATCCGCTAATGTTATGTAAATCGAGGTAATAAGCAGTATTTTCTTTACGTTTGAATTAGGAAAATAAAATCCAGCTTGAATGCAATGTACATCTCTCGATATTAGTAAATAAAACAATTGGATCTAATCTCGCCAAAAAATATATGGCTACATATTTACCAAATTGTTGTTATTGAAACTAATTGTAAGCAGGAATTAGGGACGGGAAGGACCAATTGGTGAATTGTAAGAACCAAGAGAATATTATAATACTTAACAGTTGCAATCTTTAGCCTTTAAATTTTAGCCAAAATATCATCCCAATATGCCCTTACATAAAGTATTGCGGGTGGTTTATAGAGGGTTCAAATTTACTGGGTTTTGAAAATAAAGTTGTACATTTTGAAGAAAATTATGGCAGAATGTTAACTAAGCCTTTTCACTTGCGCTATTATTAGCTTAAAATACCACTATAAAAATAATCCCTATTATAAAAAAATCAAATCTCATTGTCTTCCAATGTGTAATAGTATATGAATGAATGGGAATATCTCAAAACCGGTCATTTCAGTTTGACGAATCTTTCGCCACAAAACTCGACGCGTGCCTTTGCAGGTTACCGCTTCTTATAAGCTACCAGAAGAGTATATTTTCTCTATTTGATTAACACGTGAGTGAGGGCAGGATATTTTTCGTACTCGAAACATCGCGTTGACATTAAAAAAACGAAATTTATTTTTCCAGTCAAGAAAACTTGAACAAGTTTTGAATTAGCTTGAAATCGATTTCAAATCCGAAAAAACGAGAAATTTTCAATGCTTTAGCAAAGAAAAATTATTACTGCTATGAACACTTCACGCCTTATTCCCGCCAAATATGGACCAACTAACAATTAATAATTACAAATAGACAACATATATATATTTGTGTTTGGGAAACAAAATTTTTACAAAAATAGCAAAATATATTTTGTAAGATTCATTATATGACAATGAGTCTTGGATTTATGTTGTTATTTCGAATTAATTCGTAACTACGGGGTACATCTTGAACTCTTTGAACGTTAATGAATACTTTAGTCATATCTACGTGGCAATAAGGTACAGGTAGAGATTGCAAACTAATTACCGGTGAACCGGTAATTTATCGGTAATTTTCGACATTTTCAGAGCAGTGGTAATTTTTATTATAAAACGATAAATATATGTTATGAGCAATGTGCACAGTCCTGAAAATGTACATATTTACCTATTTAAATTTTTACCGTAGCATATACATGTAGTAAATATTAAATTAAAGGTAATAATTAAAACAAAAGTTATTGCCACTAATTCTCTTTTATTTAATGTCCCTTTGGTTGTTAAAATAGGCTCGTAGAAAACAATTTATCCAGACTTTTGTCTCCTAACCGCGACATGATTTTTGTGCATATCAACCCTACCGTAGAAAACGCTCTTTCTGATTCGACACTCGTTGGTGGAACGGTCATTAGAAAATCGAAAGCCATTTTATATATTTTCCACTTATTTTTTCTTCTTGAAAATACATCATTTCCTTTCTCACGACATGTTTTATGTCTTTCGTGTTTTTTTTTTGTTTTTGAGTTATATCTTCATAGGCTAGGTACATCATTTTTTTTCTTTTTCGACAATTGAAGTTTTTCCGTCATCGACAATGCAGCCGATGTCGACGGAACATAAGTTGCAACATTCACGGAATCGGAATCAATGACTTCAGTTGACACATTTGTATATCTGTTTCCGTTTCATTAGAAACGCGTTCAAGTAGCTCCACGATTTTCTTCATTATTGTGGATGTGCTGGTTTTATCGAAAATTCCGTAATCTACATCATTTGATTTCGTGGGATCATAAAGGTACTGTAGAATATCAGAATAAATTGTACGTCTTTCCTTTATACGGGCAATCAATGCTTTTTAAGTTCATCACTTAAAGGTGTGTTTTGGTTTGTTAGTTCATCGAACATAAATTTTAACGTAACATCAGCGATATACAGATTTACATTTTTGTTACATACTGCCTCTACTGCAACTTGCATCGGTTGTAATGCTAATATTGTATTAGAGAATTGATAGTAGCTCAATAACTTTGGCCAAAACTAACAAAAGTGGAATACTCCTTTAGCCAAAACAACTAGAGGGCTGCAAAACCCAATGCATTTCGCCCACAAGGTGGGCATCGTCAGGGGTAGAACCTGTTTCAACAGTGACTGGAAGCCAACTCCCAGGTTGAAACGGAAAGTATTAAGAAGACGACCGAGAAACAAGCGAAACGCGGAAAGATTTTTCGGCGTGTGTGTCATTTAAATCTGTCAATACAAACAAGAAGGAAACTAATAACACGCTTCAAGGAACACATGGCTCACTATATATATAATCGTTTTGAAAAATCAAGCGTTGCCAACCACATCTTTGAAACAGGTCATAGTATACACGTAAACGATTTAACACTGATAACTTCAGCCAATAACTCACTAAACTCGTTAGAAAACCTTCACATTTACAAAAACTGCGATACACTTATGAACACAGACACAGATTTCAACAAGACCCTATACAAATTGACAGATTTAAACGACACACACGCCGAAAAATCTTTCCGCGTTTCGCTTATTTCTCGGTCATCTTCTTAATACTTTCCGTTTCAACCTGGGAGTTGGCTTCCAGTCACTGTTGAAACAGGTTCTACCCCTGACGATGCCCACCTTGTGGGCGAAATGCATTGGGTTTTGCAGCCCTCTAGTTGTTTTGGCTAAAGGAGTATTCCACTTTTGTTGATTGTATTAGAGACCAATTCAAGTTCATTTTCTGTAAAATTGACTTCTGATTTTGTATCTATGAGACTCTCTAATACAATTTTTGACCATTGTGAAGCGCTCCAACATGACCAGCAAATTATTCCATCTAGTTTTAGAGTCAATATCAATGAATTTTTTTTGCCAAATTCCTCCTTTACATGTTTTTGGAGTATATCGTCTTTTTTGTTGGTGACCTGCGGAATATTTTAACCATTTTTCGTATCTTTCCTATCACAGAACTCAGCTGCACGTTTTTTGTAGTATTTAATTGAGAATCAATGGATTCGTCACGTATTACCTCTAAAGCATCAAGACCATAATATCTATTCTACCTCTTTATTGAACATAATAAATTATTATTCAGATATTTAGAGCTATTTAAAAATATATTTTACAAAGATAATTAACAGGTAAAATTATTAAAATGTACAATAAATACGTTCTTCTTTTACCGAATTACCGGTATATTTAGTAAAGGATTTCGGGCCATTTACCGGTAAACCGGTTTATTGGTATTGCCATGTCTAGGTACAAGTCATTTCATACATGGAAACAAAAAAAAACATTTTTCATGTACCAAAGAACAATTATATTAACATTTAAAAAATAACATAGGACAAGAATTTTATTTTAAACGGGAAACGGTAATTCAAATAAAACACATTATACTTGGAAAGTTTCACGTTAATGTCTCTAGAGCGCCGTGAAGTTTCGCATGAAATAATCCACGCAGTATTCTGGAGTTCTATTCAAGGAATCTTCCGGGAGAAACATTTTTTTTAAGCCCTGGTATCATTTCGCTTCGTTTGCTACCCTTTCTTCCGAATAAAGTATAAGAGAAACTTCGGAATCGTTCCATTTTCCTCCGGAAGAGGATTTCGCGTGGAATAAAAATGACATCTCTTTTCGCCGCGTGTTTTGATAGGCGAAAGAAGTGAAATAAGAGAAATAGGCGGAGAACATATCACGAGAGGAGATTTAAAAGAGGGAAGAGTGCGACGGCGGGGGACGAAAGCTCAATGGCGGCGATCCGATGATAAAATGCCACGAAACCTTTTGCCTTTAAAGGTCCGTTTTCCAAAATTTCGGGAGGATGTGTCGGAAGATGGCTCCAATCTCTGCGTCATTCCGGTCATATAACGCTCCGGAAACTTATTGGTTTTTGCATTATTCTTTCTTTTTCCACTCCCTATTTTGCAAAATAGGTGGCGATTTGCGATAAATCCTCCGTATTTATACACGCAATACGCGCGGTTTAAAAAAACTCATTTTCCTTAGATTATAGTAACTTAATTATGAGAGAAAAGGAAATGAATGGTTGGAAACAAAGAAAGCGGACGCCATTATTGAGATGCATTTGTGAAAAAAACAATAGTGTTTCTTAAATGGGCGACAGAGACAAACCCTCGATTGATGATGTATATTTAATCAATGAGAATCGTGCGTAAATAAAGCATTACTTCTGTCTCATTGGCAAATACCAAATGAATGAAACTAATTGGTTTCAATATTAAGAATGAAACTGCCGCATGTGAATGCAATACATGATAAATAAATGTATTGCAAATATACATATATTTCGCCTTTGTTTTCTTGCTTTTTCATTTTTGCCGCCTCAACATAGATTCAAAGCGTATCAAAACTGTAATAAAACCATTCCAAATATACCAGCAAATGTCATATTTGTTCAGTTTCTGTCTCATCTTAAATAGCATCGAAGTTGATCTTAGTTACATTGAATTTTTTAGCTTACTAGTGGCTTGACGGTTGCTACGAAACTTAAAGAAATATAATAATATACTTTGCTTTTATAATTCATGTATTTCAGGATAACAAAAAATGTATGAATTGAAATATAATTAAAATTTTAATTAAAAATAAATGACTCAATGGCCATATTCAAATCAAAATCATCAACCAAATTAAATGAAAACTAAAATTGAATAAAAGAAGTGACCCGATCTGAATCAAACCAGAAACTTCATATTCACGAGCAGACGCGTTACTCACTATGGCACCCGGAGTCCTCATTTATGTCGATTCAAATTGCCAGTAAAACAAATTGGAAAGATATATCCATTTCGGAGTACACAGAGTTTTCAAATGCGTTGTTTAAGATTTCACAATGTTCTCAATATTTTTCGCTCATATGAGAATTTAACGAGAATCAAGCGAGATACGTTGTAAAATACATGTAGGTCATGTAAATTGGTCGTAATTGTTGTCCGATTATAACCAAAATTGAAATCGGTAAATTAATTTTAGCAAAACTATCCAATACTAAATTTAATCATAATACGTCCAGCGGTTTTCGAGTTTTAACATGCGGACGGACGTACGGAAACGACTTCCCCTATATGCGTTCACTTTGTTGAAAGAACGCATAATAATGTGTCATTCAAATGATCTTGTCTCACAATCAGACGGAAATTCGACAAATTATATATAGATACGTTGAAAATAGAAATTTACATAAAATATATCAGCATTAATAATCTATAAAATTGATTTTAGTATAGTAAAATGAAAATGAAATTTACTATAGGGATATAACACTGCCTCTAAAGCAGTAAACTCCCATATTTGAGTGGTTTGACTTGTGCTTCGGTTCGCAATTTTTAATAATTATTCAGTTCAAGTTTCGGTTCCGAGTTGAGTTTTTACAACGGTGTGGTTCAAGCAAATGTGCGATTTGTTTATTATTTACGCTCTTCCTGATCTTTGTATTCATAAAAACACAAATGTAATTGAATTTTCCATACTGCAGAAATAGAAACAATTCACTTGAAAAGATATAAATAAATAAAAAAGGAACTAGTTATCCAGACCGCAATACTTCGCACGCTACGTTCATGGGTTCCAATATGTTCACAATCTTTTAAAATTTGAACCAATTACTGTATGATAAGTGTAACTTTTTAATAAATGCTGGAAAATCTACAGAAAATGACTTTAACTCTAGCAAAACATTATAGCATCATAAAATCAGAATTCCGTCCCATCATCGGTTTATTTAATTAAATTTCAAAAGGTATATTCCAAAAGAATCTCCTTTCGGCGAATTACCACTGATGATACTTCATTGTAGCATAAATGCGCATCTGGTTTTTCATAACCCTTTTGTGGCTATTTGAGGTACTTGAGTTAAGTACTTTTTGATATTAAGTGCTCATTCTTGAATTTTTCAGCCATAAGATGAGCTCAATAATGCTCTGGTGAATCGGTTCACTTATATCCTCTTTTAAAGGAAATAATAATAGAGGAAGTTCGTAACATTTTTACAATTATTTGAGCTGTAAGCATTGTGTGAAAAATATTAACCACATTTCTTGCGGAAAGTTGGATAATTTATTTTTTCTCGAACCAAACCAAACAACCATTTTTGCATAAACTTCTGGTTCGGTTCGCGGTTCAGCAAATTCGTGCAGTTCGGTGGTTCGGTTAGCTGTTCTGCCTGCCGCCTTACAAATAACACTTACAGTAGATGACGTAAATAAAACAATTACGATTAAGTTAAAAATGTATTACTGCACGCGTAAAACGAAATTTACGGTAATTGCCAATTAATAAAAAATATACGACCCACGCAGTAACTTAAAGGTGATTTCTAAATAGCCTTGTTGGCCAAAATCCAAACCAATTTATCATGAATTTACCTCTAACACCGGGATCAAACCGTCATCTTTAACCATTAAGAGCCACTGCCCGCTATCAAAAGCGGGAAAATATGCCAAACATTAGGAATTTTGCCAGTGGCATTCTCGATGAGAATATATATCGGGATAGCGATTAGAAGAAGTAATTGCTTCCTTTGCAGATTCGTGCCAAATAGGGCATTGAGAGGTTTTATAAGGGCTCAATTTCCAGCGGATATAAAAGCATTAACTGCTCTCTCTCTGCCGAATGTGGACAACGATCCTAATTTTGATCAATACTACCATATGGGAGAACGCTTCTTGTAAAAATCCTATTTCTAGGACTATCCTGTAAAACAGGACGTAAATTCAACTTATCCACATTGAAGAGAGTTAGTTGTAAATCGTAGCCCATAGAAGCAAAACACATTATGAAGCTGGAACAGTTTTTGCTCGGGAAAATTCCAAGATACACATAGTGATAAACATTGACTGAAAATTTAAATCTCTATAAGTATAATTTCAGACAGGATATGATAATAAATTAAACGAATTTTAAAATTTTATCTGCTCAAGAATATATCAGCCGAAACCGATCATATCAGACGCAAGTATTAGTTACATTAATAAGCAATAAAAAAATTTGAAAAGTAGTTTTAATATTATTATTATATCTAGATAAGTATATAGAAATTTTATCTGCAGGAGACTCAGCTGGTTCTAAGAATCACTTATCCATAATATTAAAATGAAATTCCAACATTCCGTCTGATTGTATATTTTGATGGAATGTATCAATTGGAATGGCATAAGTTTTTAATTAGCAAAATATTTAAAACTAGGGAGATGCCCATTTAATATTCAACGGGAAAGTGTTTTGTGAAATAAAAAATGAACATAAATATACCTTGACTTTACTATCGGGTTATTCGCATTTTTATAGCGTGACAGAGCGAACTACAAAGGGACAAAAGTAGCCTCTTATTATTGTTCGATACTTTTTTTACTATTGATTGAAAAACTCAAAGAATAACATTTTCATCTGTTTTTACACTTTTTCTCGAAACCTACCTTTCCAACGGATCCAAGCTAATCAATCCTTCATGGCGCACTTTAACCACTGCAGTATTACGGGCACCGCGGGACTTTTAATGGATAAAATATCGCAGCCCGATCACGTATCCCATGACTCCTGAGTTATCGTCTTCGAAGGAACCTGTCCTTTTCACTATGGAGCATCGGCTCTGTCCAGCCGGGACGCTAATCTGACGTAAACTCTCCCGAAAATGCCGCAATCTGTGACGGAGTCGTATTCGTTGATCTCGCAAAACCCTTAGTGGCTGCGGAACCAAATTCGAGTTATCTGAAGATAATCGTCATAAAAGTGTTAGTCCCTTTCCTATCCGACTAAAAAATGCCAACCCTATCAAAAAGGCTGATAGAAAAAATAAAAAATGGAAAGCGGAAAAAACAATAATAACGCCTCAGAGAACAATATATTTTTAAAATTAATCATTATGTTGTAATAAACAACACATAATACTACGCTAAGATCAATTAACTGACAATTAATGCA
Organism: Tanypteryx hageni; assembly: GCA_028673005.1. Taxonomy (NCBI): domain Eukaryota; kingdom Metazoa; phylum Arthropoda; class Insecta; order Odonata; family Petaluridae; genus Tanypteryx; species Tanypteryx hageni. Next base: position 152,187,012 of record CM054115.1, read on the forward strand.
CTAACGAAGAATTAAATTAGCATCTAACTCTAAACTCATTATTCTTGTAATTGCGCAGCAGCGACCGAATTAACGTTTATACTAATAGAATTTTACTTATGTAAATTGAAATAGAAACGTATAAAATAATAACTGAATACCTATAACTCGACTCTCGCTGATGGTTAACCTAAAGAACGAACAGAAGTGGCAATAAAATAAACGGCGCAATATACAATGCACAAACTTTCTCATATACGTTTGGTCGACTGTGTACGTTTATAAAAGAAAGACGCTTATTAATCGAAGTTAACCGTAGTTTAGTGTATATTTTAATGCCGCTGGTCGAGATTTAGTAATTTTTTGGGACGTATGGCTTAGTAAGTATTATTTGTGACAACAGGCTGTACGATGGGATGGATTTTAATCAAAATCCTTACAGCCATTTTTTAATATAAATCGAATTTTGTTTCAAAATATCCTATGATAAAGTACCCTTAATTGTTGCGCAATATCGTTTATCTCTTCAGAGTGTCTATTATGAATGATATTATCCATAAATATGAGATATCATTCGATTCAGTTTAACCGTTTAGGCTGTAATAAGATCTTTAGTGGATTGCGGCGCAGGCGTGGCGTCATAGGGCTTGGGTAAGGTAGCTTAGCGAACATTGTAATGCCAGTGGACACCATATAGTGATTACAAGATATATATGGCATACTTAGTATTATTTGTGACATCAAGCTCTATAATTGGATTGATTTTAATCAAATGAAGCAATTTTTTGTAAATAAAATTTTCTAAAAATCTTCTAGAATAAACTACCTTTAATTTTTGCTCAATATCATTTTTATGAGAAAAGTGTCTGCAAAACATGATATATTGCACAAATACGAAATATCATTCGATTTCATGTAAGCGTTTGTGCCCTAGAGCAGCGAACAGACCGACAGACAGACGGCATGACGAAAACCACTTTTATGGACTCGGGGACACCTAAAACGTGCATTTTCATCAAAATCTCGAAGTCTAATTTGTTCACAATAACAATACTTTCTCAATATACTACGTATATGAGAAATTAAAAATTGTATGGAATCAGGCTACCATCTCGTGACGATTGAGCACAAGATAGTTTTTGCGCAACTTAAACATAGTCCGAGTACAAAAGAATTTGTACTTCACATGAAATATAATATAAATTGTTAAAACATACAATTCCTTGATTGCTATACGCCAAAATAAGAAGGATAACTATTAAACGTACCTTTTAATAGCGGCTTACGCATGTGATAAACCTGATTGATTACACGCTTAATGGTTTGCTATCACCGCTTGGCCGTCCATACACTCGAAGTTCTTGGAAAGTACTGCACCGATTCTGATCTCTGTCGTTGTACTTATTTGAGATATCGTGGAAATGCGAGTTACAACGAGATTTTTTGACCACGGACTTTTGAATCCAAGGCTATATGCATTCAACAACGGTAACAATAAAATCACGAAAACTTTTTCCAATATATTTGTAAATACATGCTAAAAATTCCACATAGATGTGCATTTCGGATAGGTCCTTGACTAAATGTTCACTTGCACTCGAATACTAAAATTCCAATAATGAGTTCGTAACTAGGACTAGTCTTTGTTTTGTTTTTTGAATTTCGCATATAATTCTACATCAGTAAACAAAATAGTTCTATGCCAATAAAAGTCAAGAGTAGATTATGAAGAGTTCTACAATACTTGTAAAAAATTATAATCTTTATATTTGCATTTCCATTCATATTAAGAAGTCTGCCATTCTTAATTCAAGGCACATTTTGCTTGTGCGAAATTTTGCTACACGGTACTAAAACGGTAAAAATTCGTGCACACCTGAAATGTCTTTTGTAAAAAATACTAATCATCTCTGTTTCAAAATAAATGAATATTTTATTCCAATGAATATTTGATTAAGGTAGCAGGTAAAAATTTGTCACAGGTATCTTTTTATAGTCAAATTCACATAGGCTATATCAACAAAAATTAAAAATATATATGTATAAATGTATTTTTAATTACTGACCATTTTTTTATTTTAAGGGACTTACTCTCCAGCAAATGAATGTATCCTGCTTTGAATATAAAGATTACGAGTATATTAATTATGTTCTATCAAGTATTCCAAGGCATCTCGGATCCGCCGCTTTCCTACTGTAATGCACATAATGAACCAATTATCGGAAACAATATATATAGAAAATAAATACCAGAACCAGTTTCTCAAATATAAAATTAAAATTTCCAACTCGAGAAACTAAATTTGTTCAGGTAGTTTCCAATCATTTGCATGATATCCCTGTTCTCATTTTTCATATTTTTTATGTGCCACTGAAGATTCCGTTGGCGTTCAGCCGGAGGAGAAATGGTGTGTTAATTAAACTGTGAAAAACAGTCAGTCAATATAATCGCTCTGGATTGATTGGAATCCATCCATCCATCACAAGTCATTAATAAAAAGCACTCCTCTATACCCTTGAAAAGGATTAAGAATATGAGATTAATTTTGCTGCACTGTGCAAAGGACTAGACATTTCAGGATACCATGTTGCACCGTGGATTCGATTTCATGCGTATCCATCTTACCGGATAGGTAGACGGGTGGTTAGAGTTTCTGCCAACGGATACTAAGGTCGCGGGTTCGAATCCCGCCTAGGACATGGATGTTTGTGCTTGTAACATTAGGGTTATATGTAAGAATGGACATTATTGTCTAAATATCGCCCTCAATAAAGACGGATTATTATTATTATTATCTCATGCATTGGCAACAGAATGGAAAATAAAGCTGCAATTTGAGTGAATAAGAGTGACATTAAAAAATGGAAACAATAATTAATTAATTTAGCTGTCTCGCCCTCAATCACCTCAACGACCATAAAGTAGCCATACAACACAAAATATAGCAACTTTTGTAGATAATTTATCGATTCGAATTCTTTTCATATACCATACTACTATGTGTGGTGGATTGGAAGTGAGAGGACTGCATAATTTCCACGTTTATCGTTTAAAATATCTTTCTTTGGCCAGGTCTATAGAGATCCACAGATAATTGAGCTATCAAATTGTATCTTGATTTTGTAACTTCCAAAAAAAACTCGACTACGGCGCAATCATCGTAATTTTCGATTTTTCCGATTCTCGAACAAATTTCTATAACAATGCGGCACCCTAATTGGTCTTTAGAAAACGATTTGGAATTCGAGTCAAGAAAAGCCTCCTATTTCCCCAAATAATTCTCAGAGTCTATAAGGCTTCTGGTTTTGAATTGAGGGGTGGGGTAAAAGACTGGCTCGACGCCAAGTCTGAGGAAAAAGGCCAGAGGGAAACCAAAATCATATAACTGCTAGGTTTTTTATTTTTTAATAAAAAATGAAAGGAAGATTTCAATAAAAATACTATTGATATTTTTATAGCATCCTCACGTTTTTACTGAAAACGTGATTCAGAAAGAAAATTATACTCAATCAATGAAACTTCATTGTACACATTACCTTAGCCTTGAAACTAAATCACAAAACGGGAATTTTACGTAGTTCATATTTTCTAAAAGAGCGATTATTACAAAGATAAACTATGAACATCATCTAAATGCCAATTATTGCCAATAAATCAATCACAAGTTCACACGGCTAACCAAGCCTACGATTCCTGTATAATTAGACTCCGGAGAAAAACTCAAAAAAAAACATTTAAATGGCTCTTTTCTCATAGATTAATCCTATGTATAACAAAATGGAAAAGTATACTCCATAAATGGAATGCACAAAGATTTCCAAGGCTTTCTTGAAGGGAAACGGCTATAAAACGGTATCGAAAGATTGATCGGTTCATGAATTTTTATCTCCGAAAATATAATATATGGCCTCGCCGATATTTTTATAGTAAATGCTGTCCTCTATTTCAATAATTTTTTAAATCTATACCTCATAGATCATATAAGAGCTAGGGAGAAAAAATGTTTTCTTTCTATCGTTTACTGATAGAATCGTCGTATCGATCGATGTAAACAAAATATATGATGTTATGCTTGGGATTTTCTCGAATTTATATCTTCAAAACTATAAGCCGTAACAACGTGGTTCAGCAGACTGTTTTCTGGCATATGTTTTCCTCCATCCGAATGTTTTTATTGATGCTTTAAAGATCATATAAGAGCTAGGGAGATAAAAATATAGTATTTAACTGTTGCTTGACAGATGCCATTTAACGAAATTTATTTAAGTACTTTTATAAAGTGGAAGTTCTAATTGACAGATGAAGTTCAAAATTAAATTTCATCGACAAATGTTAATAAGCATCACTAATATCTAATTTAATGAAAATCCGCCCAGTAGTTTCGGAGTCAAGAAAGGCGGACGGACCGACGGAGGAGACGTGCCCATAAGGCGTTCCGCTACTACAGATTCGCTGCTATAGAACGCCTATAAATGAGAGATGCTCACAATTTCAGTGCAAGGCGTAATTGGAACAAATTACACAATTAATATATTTTCAACATTTTCCAAAAATTAATAATAGACTTCAATTTGGAAAACGAGTAGAAATTGGTATTAATTGTTACACTGAATACTGAATTTAATTAAAATAATTGAATATACACTAAAAAGGCTATGTTAGCAACGTACGATATAATGTTGTCTGAGAACATTATTTAGTTTATTGTAAATCGGCAATAATGCAAATCACCTTGATATTCAAGAAATTTTGACGCTGATTTGAAGTTAAAATAATACTTTCGGTACAATAATTAATACGACGTCAACGAAAACAACCAAACGCTCAATTATTCATTGATATTGTGTTAATGAAGTCAAATATATAAATTAACATTCATGAATTTTTTAAGGTCGTCGAGGACCTTTTCTTCGAAAGCTAAGTAAGTTTTTAATCTGTCATTAAATAGAAAAGTTCAATTTATATAGTTTTTTGAATGAAATCAGGTTTTGTATGCACTAAAAAGTAAAATATAAACCTATAATTCAAATAAATGAATGTTCCATAAAGAAAAATACTTTTATAGTGTCATGTTTAACGAATAAATCTTCATTAATATTTCTTTGCCACACAACTCTTCTTTCTCCGAAACTATTTTTACTTTCTGGAACATTCAATTATGTGAATTTCATAATTATGTACTTTTTATTGCATACACAAGATGGTTTCATTAATTATTTATTTATCTAATTTTACTTTAACTTAATACTTAATTAACGCATACTCGCCATATTTGATGGGCAACTAATTCGATGAAAAGCAGAAAGAATTATAACGCGTAGATTAGTAAAAAAAATGAAAAGCATTAAAATAACTATTACTGAAATCTAACTAACAGCTGGGTGGCAATAGCAGAGCCGTAAAGGTATCATTTTCTCATATTGCATAGTATGTCTTCATAAATTTTATTAGGGTAAAGCCTGAAGAAAAATTTTATTTTGAATTTGAAAATCTTTGAGAAGTGTATCAACGTGTCAACATAGATTTCGATTAGAAATTTCATTGCCAGAAGTACCGTAATTTTATCATTTTTTTACCAAGGAAACAAAGTGCATATAAATCGGAATCCTTTAAATTCAGATATATACTTCTAACGAAGTCAAAATGGCTACCAATAAGTTTAAGAACATTCCTAATTGAAGCACACTCCGAAGAAAATCGTTCAAAAAAATTAAAAAATGTCTTTATTTCAAGCTATTCTTTAAAACTTTATTTTCTATTTACTTTTTATAAAAACAACGCTCGAGGTAATTAAACTTCAAACCATGCAGATAAGTAGCGACATTACCTTTAAAAGCAATGGCTCGATGTAAAGACCTGCATGTGCATTGCTGTGCACAGGCTTTCACCCATTTTGATACGCTTCTCCCTTTGGATTCCAAAAGTGCATAAAAATAACCTCGCCACTTTTCACGCGAGGCAAACATTTTTTCGGAATTCACTTCAGCGCTCACTTTAAAATAAACACACATAAAAAACTACCTCATTCCATTTTCACCTGCAAGGCATCAGCTTCATGGGACTGCAAATCTCTTTCCTTTTTACAGTGCCGACTGCTGACACATATTCAAGGATGCAATTTGAAATACGAGTGATAAATAAGAAAACTGTTATGCGCTCTGCAAAAAGGAATTGCAAACAGAGTCAATTAAGCATTCACGGTGATCCTTGAGCGGATTCGCGTTCTGTAGGTGCGAGATTTTGATACTCATGTATGTTTCGGCGATATTTTGTTTCGCCCGAAAATAAATAAAATGCGGGCTATTTGAGGAAAGGCTAAAGTTCAAGTAATATAAATTATGCGACCGCTGTCTGGAGTAGAGAGAGGGGAAATGTGATACATCAAGTTGAGCAAAAAATACTAAGCGACATATACACAATTTTGGAATTATCGAATAGGGGGTAAAATTAAACGTAAAATTTTATTTAAAATATTCCAGATAAATTGATAATTTCTCTGTAGTAAAAGAAAACCGCGACATATCTTTCTGTCTCCAATAACATATAGTAACTTTTGTTATCACGATATGACGTATTAAAAATATTACCTTTTCGGGAGACAGCCATTGAAGTGAAAAATCTTTTATTCATAACTGGGTCGTCTCATGCTCTCGAACTCTCTGAAAATCATAGATTTTAAGAAAAATATTTCAACTTGGTGAAATTCGAGTATAGCAGTAGAAGTGCAGATGGTAAACTAAGTACATCAAGTTAGTCAATTTTTCCATTATTGACATTCATTCAAAAGAATGAAATATGCCTTCTTTTCTAGGTCACGAATTAGTGTTCGCGCTACGCAAAACCCCGATTTTTGACAGAATTCTCTCAGTATATTTTAAACTGTGCCAATATAAAAAGAGAAACATGCCAAAGGGCTTGAACTAATACAATTTCTCCGCGTCAAATCAACGCGTAATGTGTTTCCTCCTACCACTTTCCGCCTCCCTCTTTCTTTCCTTCCTCCTTTCACTGCCCCTCCATAGACCGTAGTTCATTTCGCACGCAATGAAGAAAACAATAAGGAGGTGGGAGTCCTTTACGCAGCCGCACATGTGCTCAGTTGAGAAACAGAGAAAACATATACCGCCACCAGTCTTCCGCGAAGAAGCCCCTCAGAAATCCTCCTTCAGTTCTACTTCTTACGACCACATGCTGTTCGAGAGGGCGGGGGATGGGGTTATATTGCCAAGGGTAAAATGGAGGGGGGAAGGAGATGGGTTTGAGGAGGAGCATTGTGTGGAAAGGATGGAAAATACGAGGGGGAGGGCACGAAAGCAGCTCTCGAAGATAATGCCAAACTGTCTCGAGAAAAATTCATTTGGTACAAGTTTCGTATTCGTCTTTGGTGCTTACCAAGGTACAGGGTGATCATTTTAAATGAGAACCCATGAAAATTTTAATAACGTCGAGTAAAAGAGTGCTCGAGACATGAAATTTCGAAGCAACAACCTTTATTGTCTGACATTACTTACATTGTCACAAATAATGTTGAAAATTAACACCAGCATGTTGCATACATAACTGAGCACGACGAAGCATGTTCGAAGACTGCCTGCAGAGTGATGGGTGTGATTTTGGAAATTATATGGGATATGTTAGTTTTCAATTCATCCAGATTGCGTGGATTACTATTGTAGGCATTGTCTTTGATAAGACTCCACAGAAAGAGGTCTAACAGTGACAAATCTGACGAGCGTGGCTCTCACTAACCTATGCTAAACGACGACTCTCAGTCAGAACAGTCAATGAGTGAACATGATTCACAACATTCTCATTTCCTGTCTCCCTGAATATTTTCACAAGCTTCCATATCATAGATTTTGTTGGTGCCTGACAACATTGAAATTGCCGACAGAAATCATCCTGAGTAGTTTTAAACGACTCTGATTTGAGGTAACGTTCCATCATAAACACTCTTTCCTCTACATTGAATGCCATGTTTGTTTTTGCTTGCACTGTGTATGCGCATTCAAAGTGTTGCAGGCTGTCAAAAAATAGCAACATGCAGACAATAAAGATTGTTACTTCTAAGAATCATGTCTCTAACTCTCTTTTACTCGAAGTTATTAAATTTTCTGTGGGTTCTCATTTAAAATGATCACCCTGTACTAAGTCTAATTTTCATTTCGTTTATATAATATGGATCTACATTATAAAATAATTCAATCTGAGCTCACGCGCTAATTGAATGGCAATATTTACCAAATTTACCGATCGTATTTGTATGCGTCATACGTTCAAACATTTTATTTTCAGTAAAATAGGAAGACTCAAAAAATGCCATTAATCCTATTTGACTTAGAATACCTCATTTTTTGTCAAAAAAATAATGTTAACAACAAAGTGTTTTGTGCTCTTTGCCTGGACACTTTACGCTGCGAGTTTATGAAATTTGAGCGTCTAACAATAAGCCAGTCGTTGTCTGTGTTTGTCTTTCCTCTTAACCCTCACAATATCTTACTCCACTTTTCCTGCCAGAACTGAGTCATAACTATTCTATTCCATAATGCAATATTGAGAAATTTCCCTCCAATATCTTCAATGTTCTCATTTCTAGGTGCAGTATGCGTGTGCTATGTGCTGAAATATGTAAATCTGACATTTTAAATTACAAGTTAAATAAATCATTACATATGAACAAGTTCTTTTCACTTGCTCAAACCATGCCAAAAATTGTAGATGTATGCTTTGATTCATAATTTATATGAACTATTATTGTGCTACCAATATTGTATAAATAAATCTGGGCTCTCAGAATACATTTTATGTGATTATTACCATTTTATATAAGTTTTGTTGATACTATTTGTAATCATATTTTCCATAAACGTGTTAATTATATATGGGCAGAAAAATCCATTTTATTTAAATACTAGCGTAATTGCACGTCAAATATGAGGGATATGCGTGGATTAAGTATTAAGTTTAAAGCACTTCCCATTCCTCCCCCTTTTCTCTCTTCCTCTCACTCATCCTCCTCTCTCCTCTGGAAAATAGACTTCCTACTCTCAATCTCGTCCTAATAAACACCATTATCTCTTTATCTCTCCCTTTTTCCTCTCCCTCCTTCTCTGTCTTCATCTCTCTCTCCTTGTTTCTCACTCCCTCTCTCTCCCCCTAACCCCTTCTACCTCTCTCCTTTCTTTCTTCATCTCTCTCCTCTATCTCGTATTAAAACATTTAAAGCACACTTTCCTTACACATACAGTAACTATATAAATAATATATACGGATTTAGACGACTCTCCCTCTCCCCCTCTTTTCATCTCTGGAAAAACAGACTTCCTATTATTAATCTCGCCCTAATAAGTAAAATTATCTATCAATCTCTCCCTCTCCCTCATTCTGTCTCCCTCCCTCTTTCTCACTCCCTCTCTCTTCCCTTTTGTCTCTCTTCTTCTTTCTTTCTTCCTCTCTCACCTTCTCTATCGTATTAAAGCATTTAAAGCACGCTTTACTTAAGCGGCCCTTACACGGTCAATAATACTGACAGTATGTAATGTCAGTTATCTGTGAAAGCTACAGTATTGCGCTCACACGATCAGTGTTCGATGTCAGAATTTTCATCAGTATTCAGTGAAGTGAAATTCGGCAAGAAGTGGCCATTCAAAATGGACGGTACTGGAAAGGCGTGTGGGGAGATTGTGCTAGCATTAAGACTAACAAAGAAGAGAAATCGGAAGAGATGGATGAAGGACTGGATCGCAATGAGAATCTGAATCTTTTAAAGGAAATACAAATATCTGATTCTTGTGATTTTCAAAACTACTTTCGCATGAGTTGTGATGTTTATTATCAATTATTGGTGTTAGTGGCTCAGAAAATAAATAATCAAAATAATACCAACATGAGGAAAGCTATTTCTGCATAAGAAATACTGGCCGTTACTCTCCAGTTCTTAGCTACGTGAAGAAGTTTTTTTTTCCTGGTTGTAAAGAAACTTCAATTCTTCAAATAACCGAGAATTAGGCTCATAAATATCGTTTGTGCCAGCTAAAGACCGCCTAGAGTCTAGGATCTAGACTCTTCGATTTTCGTCAGCTCCTTTCTGAAGTTCGACCGAAGAATATTTATTTTCTTTTTGACATTTTCAATTACTGCATTGTTTCAATTTTTTTTAAATAGCGAGCAATTTTCCATACGCCGCGGCCTTCTTCGGTTTGTTTGTATAATATTTCCTACTCTGGTCCCACAACTCTGGTAAATACTTATATAAACAAAAGAAGTCGCGCAACACTTCACGTTCACTGGGAGATGATATTTTATCGGCCATAGCTGACGCAATACTGACGTAATACTGCCAATACGCACCTCACACAATCAGTATACTGTCATTCTCTTCTTCAGTGTTTAAAATAATTTGAGATTTTTCTTCAGTCCATTAGTATACTGTCAAACTATCAGTATCGTCCTCACACGATCAGTACTACTGATAGTACTTCGGAAATGTAAAAAATATTGTCAGTAATACTGACCGTGTAAGGGCAGCCTAATACTATATGCGTAAACAGTACAATCTCGAGGTTTGACAATGACACGGTCGGCAAGGCAACATATATATTTTTCCAATAAATATGTATTAAATGCATAAATTGAGCGATTTAGAATCGCAGGCGTAATGTGACGATAAGAATAAGAAACGTTATTTATATATTTTAAAATAGGTTTAGGTCCGAAGATCGTAAGTCAATTCTTTCTAATTATAATTTGAAAAAAAAATGTAAATGCCTGTAAATCGAAAAATCGATTTTTATGTGTTATCTTATGGGAAATAGAAATGATCTACCGAAGTCGAACCCGGGTCATTTTTGGAGATTTATTTCGTCTTTACCTTGTGATATCCGAATGAATCATTACTACCAAATTTCAGTCTTCTACCTAGTCGGAATATTTGTAAAAAAACACGTTAAAAATATCATCTTTCCACACATCCCTACATAATCCCATTTTAACGCTTTTATTAATAGATATTTAATACTGCAATTAAATTAATAAAACGGATACCTGATGAAAATCGTTCACAGTATGAATTTCACGTGGCCATTAGCTACAATAAGTAATTATATTAAAGCAACGGATTTCCTGTGTTTTTAAAGTACCTGATATCCATCAAAATCGCGTTATTTATGAAAGCAGCGAGTACATCAAGATTTTAACAACAATTTATACTTTTGCAAAATATATAACCACCGAGCCAATATCGGCTGTAAAAGAAACAGAATTTACGGTACCACATAAAAAATAATAAATTTCGGCGACTCCGACACCAGCAAAGCACGGACGTAATATTCAATTTCTCGATACATGACACTAGGCAAACATAGCGAAAACTATATCTATTTTCGGGCCGCGAGCTCTCTCGCTAACGGTGGCGACTGAGTTCTGAGAAAATGGAAGGCTTCCTTTAAGAGGTAATGCGTGAAAAGATAATTGTTTTGCTTGCTGAGCGGAGAGGGAGAGACAAAGAGAGAGAGAGTGAGAAAAAATATATTCCTGATGTACGGAAGAAGGGAACATTTTGTTCAGCCACATGCGGCAGCCAAAGAAAGCCTTTCCCTCCCGAGTTTTCCGAGTCAACTCCTCCCTTCGTCCCCATACTTCCCCTCGCAAACACCATATAGCCCGAAAGGCGGCTGTCCTCTAAAGCCACCGTGTCGGTCTTGGATGAAGTCGGAGGTGGCCACCCAAACTAAATCCATTTAAGAGCCCTACAACCGCAACGGCGGGAGGAGCAATCGAATAAAGAACCCCACCGAGGGAACACAAGGCAAAAAGGAATGCATCATTTTACTGGAACTCGGCTCTAAGGCGCAAGAGGGGAAGATAACAGCCATGTGAGAGGGGATAGAGGTCAAAGAAATGGGGCATGTAAGACGTACAAAAGAGTTACCCTTGGCAAATCAATTCTCGAATCTAAAGTGACTCTATCTATTGTATGTTTTGAGGAATATGCCTTAAACTTTTAGACGGAAAATAATCGACTTTAAATGTTCTCCGCTTTATTATGAATGGCAATTACATCTAATTCAGCTTCTCGTGTTCCTCTCCTCTTTCTACCTGCCTTTTTCACCGGCCAAATTTCCGCCTCTCCATATCTCAGAAAATTCATTAAATACTTAGCTCCTTCACTATCCTTAACCCATACGTTGACCACATATCACCCTTTTCCTGGCGAAACTCGACAATTAAGTCCAAGTAACCTGTCTCTGTACTCCTCACCTATGACTACTCTTGTATTGTTCTCACTGCTATAGTGTTTTCAGTAGTACTATTAGTATTGGTATTATCTGTTGTTGTTAGATCCGCATTTATTGGAGCGTAATGATAGTTTATGGATCCTTGTTAAATTAACAGATATTCTGCAACTGTCAATGTAATACTGAAGAAATACGTTTTTGTTTAAATACCACACGCCGATGAAAGAAACACGCCCTGTTTACATTGATGTTATATTAAATAATTTTTTGTTTTTTTTTGTTATTCAATTATGTCAAATGTAATGAACGCTACTGATAATAATTCACTTGGCATTGAAAATACAATCAGTTTATTTAATATCTCCTTATTTATTGATATTTGTTTTCCTGGAAAATATTCTTCTGCATAAGACATGGGAGTGTAAAAAAATCTTGGGTAATGCGAAGCCAGTCACGGAAAAAATGGAAATTGTGATATGCTTACTCGGACACAGATGACCCAACATACAAGACCCCATAGAAAACGCCAATTCTAGAAAATAGTGTAGAAGAGAAAACTGTCTCCTCCAAATAGGTAAACTTGATCTTATATTTGATAAAAATCGACAAACATCTCATCATAATTGCAAGTTTAAACGCAGGAACGCGTTATATAAGTATCTTCTTTCAACTTTTAATTTACTATTTATATATTTCCGTCTTTGGTTGAAACATCATAGTATCTTTGATTAAAACTTATACTCATGTTCACTAAATATCGAACAAGTTTTATTAGCGATTCTTTCTATCTTAATGGCAGAATGGAATTTTACGCTTGCCTTGTTAAAAAAATAGTTTTTATGAAATTCGGAAAGAAATATAAAACAGCACTTTCATCTTGGGCGAGAAATTTAAGTTGCAGGCAATTCCTAATAAATAATATAAAAATTCAGACAGTAGGAACAAAATAACGGGTTTTATTCGCCCAAATGAATTGATGAGGTAGCGAGACTATTGTTCGATAACTCTTCCATCAACTATGAAAAGATATTTCGTAATAACATGTACTCATCCAAAATATGTATTGCCAGGTAGACAAGAGTTAGACACCTAGAAACGAATACGAAACGATAAATAATTGAAAATTATACTAACGATAGACGATTTATTCTGTGATTATGTATATAGAATTTTATCAAAAATTTAAAAAAGTTGTTAAGTAAAAAGCATCTCAATTCAGAAAAATGAAATGTAAAATTATAAGAAATGAACAAAGACTGAATGCATTGCATTTAGAAATATCCCTTTAAACAATACGCATGACATAAATAGCGCCATATAAGCAGTATACAAATCTTATATTGAAAATATATACATTAGGTCGTTTAATCAAATTCTTTAAGCTATAGAACGGCATATGCATAATTGTTTCCCTAATTAGTAGAACTAAACTGACGATTTTGGAATTGATGTTGGAAAAATAATTCCATGCATCTGGTTTAATTGACGGGATTTTAACTTAATGTAAATCAGTAAGAATATAGAGCTACATCGCTTATTTTATCTTAGCTCAATTAGATCCTGCTTGAAGGTGTAAAATCCGGAGAAGCGTAGGATGTAAAATACTGCAACTCATGTAATTGCAGTGCTTAGCGAATTTCATGCTTCACATGGTGGCTAACATTGCTTTCGTGTGAATGCCATTATTTACGTTAGATGACCAAGGAAGTAATTTGACGTTAATGCTAAAACCAACGTCGTTAAACTTAAATCTCGTAATCTGAATACATATTTTATAGTTCCCTGGATAAACATAAGGCCTGCCTAAGTCCGAGTTCTCAGGGGCTTAATTCGATTGTCACAAGTGGAGTTACCGTTCCAAACACTGAGCGAATTTTTTTAGGCTAAGCTTATCTTATAAATCTCCAAAAACTATACACTCGTTTCACAAAATCTAAAAGTATCGTCGGCGGTTAAGTCGATATAACCTTAATCGGGAACTTTCTCACTCCGTATCATCCGAGTATGAGAGACAGACATTTTTTTACCAATAGCCTCCATCGTGAAGAGGATTCCACTATGCATGTAATTCTTTCCTCGTGACACAGAGGAGCGAACAAAATAGTGAGGCCACGAGGAAGATTTGAAGGAAAGAACAATAGGTTTTAAGATACTCGACTTGTGTCTGAAGATAAAAGAGATATATCTGTGCTTTCATGTTCTATTAAGATTGGAAATAAAATCACCGATATTTCTGGGAATAAAAGTTCAAAATTGCCGAAGCTTTTAAAGAATATCATATGACTTATAAATATGACTGGTCAAACTTTAAAATTTCTGCGAATAGTGTAAAAATATGTTAAGCCAGAATGAGTTGCATTTTAAGTTTTATCAATTTTTTTATGAATTGCAAATTAAAGTTAAAACTCCATACTGCTTATATCAAAAGGTATCATCAGTGATGTAGTTAGGGGTAAATCTATCCTCTCAGTAAGAATCTGATAATAATTTACTTCAAGAAAAGCTCTATTTAATCGTATTTATCTAATAGAAAAATATAGCAATATATTTTTATTCGAATACTTCGTAAATTATGTTTAATATAAATATATTCTATTTGTATTGCTAATAAACTCTTCAAGCAATATTCCTGAGTGCGCCCGATTATCAAAGACCTTCATAGAAGTATGACCACGATAAATTCAATATCAGTAAACAAACAACAGCTTTCGTTAGCAATAAAAAATCAGGATTGCCGCTACTGATGCTGAGATTTCCAGACTCCTGCTAAAAGAGCGAGATTTGTCATTAATGTGACACAGGGTGAGTAAAAGGGAAAATATTTGGGTAAAAATATTCTAAATTAACCCGATGCTTCCGTTTACAAGGAAGACGAAAAGGATACCTGTTTAAACTGGCGGATGGCGCCGTTGATCCGAAGCGAATCCGCCGCTATCCCCGCAATCCCATCTCCCGGTTCCCTGAGCTGCCGCAAGGATGCGGTAGGGGCAGGGTGGTGACAGTGAGCGCAAGACGACTCGGGCTGCGAGCTCTGCCGGATGATTCTCGTACTGCTTCCATCCCGCGACGACGACAATGACGTCAGCACGACGGGAAGGGTGACGTCACCGGCCAGGACGGAGGAGGTCGCGGGAGGTACGATACCGTGGACCGACCTGACGCTTTCCCGCGACACGGAGCGCGCCAAAGGCATTAGGGACCGTTCGCATCGACATCTGGAGTGGGCGTGGGGAAGTAGGTAGGACCGGGCGCGACAGGAGGAGGGGCTCGAATCCACGGCGAGCCCCACCACCTCTACGCCCCTTCCTGCCTCCACCGCCTCGCCCCTCCGGCAGTGGAGTTCTATGTCCGGAACGGAGCGAGCGGCTTCCGTCTGCGGCCCTCCTTCGCCCGGTTCTTCGTGGTCCGGACCGATGGTTAGGCAGACCGGACCTTCGTGGGAGGTGGCCGCTGTCGGAGGCGGAAGGGTGGCCAAAAGATGTCGGTGGCGGTAATAGGGGGCCCCGGAGCTCTCTCTGCCCCTCGCTCGGCCCCTTTCCCTCTCTCTATCGGCCACTTTATCGGTGCGCGTGGAGGACTCGTAGAAATCATCGTCCCTCGCTATCAAGCTGGCCGTCTCCTCGCTGGCGTATCCGGAGTTGGCCGAGTCGCCGACCGGTTGGGGTGGGGGAGGGAGAAGTGTCTCGGAGGAGCCGGCCCTCCTGCGGGGGGAGGACGCGCCCGGGGCGCCCCCCACGCCCTCCGCCCCCGTCCCGCTCATGGTGCGCCGGACGATGCAGGCCGGATGGGGGAAGTTGGACTCTTTATGCGCGCCATTACGCACGATCGAGCTCCCATTGCTTTGGAGAACCTGCAAAAGAAAGATGAAGCGAGATTCAGAGATGACAACTCAGGAAAAAGGGAAATTGATCAAGTTTGCTTCGATGATATAGCCACTCGGTTAATTTTCTACGACCCACGTATCCAGTTGAGTTTTGACATTTGAGAAGGAGAAAAAATCCTGTACTTGACCGGGAATCAAACCCGGGTCTCCCATTTGCCGGGTTCGATTCCCGATCAAGTACAGGATTTTTCTCCTTCTCCAATGTCAAATTTTAGTTTAAACTTTATCTGCTCATGCATAACACGTCATTTCCTCAACTTTCGATCTTGTTATCCAGTTGAGGTTTTTTTTCTTCAAAATATTAAGGACGGTTAATTGATGGCAACAGTAACAGTCGATAATATACAGAAACAGTCAAATTACAAATCGCTTTACAAATTATGAAGCAGATGCTAGTGTTGGATGTATAAATAACCTTCACCTCTTCAGGAAATGATAAATAAAAAATATTATTCACTCTAGGAAATTTCCTAACCACAGAAAATATTTCGTATAAAGAATGATCGATCTTTATTTAATTTGGTATGCGTTTTTTATTCATATAATTAGTGTCATCAAGTGAAAAAACAGGACGATATATATTTAGACAAGCTTATGAATAAAAATATTGGCGAATATAGCTATCAAATATTATTCAAAATGACATTCCTGTATCACGCGACAATTCAGTATACATATTAATTTTAGTTACAGGAAAAATGAACGTACCTAGGAATTGATTGGTGTGTTGACTAATTTTTGAAATCAAGAAACAATAAAATTATTCGTAAGGAAATCAAAGATCATTTCAATAATTCAGTCGCAGTGACGTTATACGTCCCTGCAACCAACTCATTCTCTCAGTCACAGTTAAAATTACTGGAAAATAAGTCATGTATCTACAAACTGTGACGAATTCGCGAGAGCTTATAGACTCCGCGACGATAAATTCAATTTTTCCTTCTTTCTCCCTAAATTTTGTCCCATTTTACAATTCTGCGGCTTATTCTCTTATCTCTTCTTTTCAAACTCGCCTTCAAGTTTTTTTCAAGGCTGTTTTTCTTTCATTCGTACCCTTTAATTATTCATAAAAACTGATCTCGCGATTGTAATGAATGACTCTGATAACTCTTGGTACGTGCATTCACTGGAAAATTATTCAGTCAGAAATTTATGCTTCCGGCTCTTGACTAATGGATAAAATGTCAAGAACTCAAGGGTAGATTATGGTTGTGGTCTTATTTATGCTGTGAAGTATTTACTTGGTTTGTGCATGAGTTTGCCATATGAATTATATCATTTCAACATTTCATGCTTATCATCGTCATTTCCGGAGTTCGTGCCCCAATGCCGTGCGATATAATTATATTTTATCTCTAAAAAAGTTATGCCGAAAATACAACCATCTAGATATGCTAAATGCTCTCAGTGATATTGTTGGAATTGTTTGATATTGAGTTTTACTTTTAAGCGAGGTCACTAATCTATATTACTGCACTATTGCTCAGTTTAGTGGTAGCAAAACAACTGTGTAGTTTATATTTAGTCCTCTTTGGGAAATTATTTGAAAAAGAAAAAATGTTCCCAAAATGTAATTTATTTTTAAGAAATAAAAAGTATTATAAAACTTAGTTATCTTCAGATAGAATAACCCTTTTCTGTAATGTAGGCAAATAAAAATTATTTTAATATGTTTTCGAAAAGTCTGAAACTTTTATCAAACTCAATTATTATTTTATGAATTTCCAGAAAATAAATAATAAATACTCGTCGCGATAGGTGAAATATTTCTGCGTTTTAACTCAGCGTAATTTTGTAGTGCAAATATAATCTTTTACCTGCACTACAACGGAAGCTTTACTTCAATATTGGCGGAAAATACCACCAATTCTTTTATAATTTGTAACAAACTAGAACTATCATTAACAGTAACAACTCCAAAACTTTCAGTCCCGTATGCTAGATGCAGTGATAAATAGCTCTATAACTGAAATAAAATTATAACTCTTACAATTTATAGTAAAATATGTTTATAAAATTTAACCATTGGATCCGCTAAA
Source organism: Tanypteryx hageni (assembly GCA_028673005.1). NCBI lineage: Eukaryota > Metazoa > Arthropoda > Insecta > Odonata > Petaluridae > Tanypteryx > Tanypteryx hageni. The sequence goes on from CM054115.1 coordinate 152,205,150, forward strand.
AAAAAACATTTATCTCGAGCTGTATTATTTGGACAAGAAAACCTCCCGAACGCCAAAAAACTTTCACTTTAATTAAAATATTTCAACTAGTTTCATCAGATACGAATGTAAAGAAAACACGCGACTAAATAAACACCCGTCATTTACTCGCGGCTTGCATATTCCACGAAATTACGCTAATGCTGTGAGAGAAAAATGTTAGCGTGGCTCTGCTTTAATACTCTGAGGACAAAATGGAAAACATTTTAGCCCTTCATCTTCAGTTGACGACCCCTTACGTGAGGACTCGCCTCGTTTATCGTCAGCACTGAGGTTTTTTTAACGTTGTAATTGTCGGGCTTCGCATGCATTGAAAAGCGAAATATGCTACGCACACATGGAGCAAACAGACACATTAGATATTCCAAGAAGACAGTTGCGTATTGCACAAACAACTTGCGAGCACCTGTATCTACGTCAAGAAGTTAAGGTATCACAAATCATTTTACGATAAGACCACAAAGGTCATTGCAAATCAACAAACAGTTCACATGCGACTTCCCGAATGATTATTAGAATCGTATGAAAATTTTTATTGGTTAACCTTTAAGAATTATTTGAAGTACATAATAAATCACATAAATATTTTTAGAAACAAAATCACACTAAGAGCAAATCATCAAATAAAGCAGCCAAGATTCAATCGTACGCAGCGGTAACTGAGAAAAAGATGCATATTTTATCAACATAAATAAAGGAGCAAGCAGGTCTGGACGGCAGAGCCGATATCGGGCCGGATGCAGTTTATTTGCGCCCCTCGATGCGGCCTTATTAGATTTTAAATATAATTTAATTATTTAATGACGACGATGCAATAAACATTGTAGAAAATAGCGAAATTGCTTTTAAACCCAAAACTAGAGGCCCGGCCGCACAGCGGTCCAGTTCCGATGACGGGCGGCTTCTCCTCTATCAATCGGATTGAAAATACAGAAATTGATAGGTGTAATAACACAGAAAAACGAGTAAGACCAGCTATTCACATTACATAACTCATTTCACTCAAGTAACCCGTTAAAACATAATGCGCTCTTTTAAACTCAAATAATTATATCTTGACGAAATAGGTATGTGCTTATTTGAGGTTAGGCTCATGACATAAATACACATAAGCAAGACTGAACGACAAAGCATCTTAATCTTAACTTTAATCTTGACATGTTCACTTTCAGGGTTTAAGCACTATCATATATTTGATATGTTTTTCACGAACTTGAATCAAAAACAGAACAAGACTGCGACAAAATGGTGGCCACACGTTCGCACATGTTTTTCTTCTGTTATCTGTGTCGTCTGTAATCTGTGTCGTCTGTAATCTGTGTCGTCTGTAATCTGTGGTACGCACTGATATGAAGCCACTTACGTCACGAAAGTCCACGTATGTGCAATCTGCCAATCTATCAACACGGACATGGAATAATATAAGATACTTAATTGGAATATCCAATAGATCTTCTATGGCGGTAATCACATTTGTATTGTAGTCTTGTGTGTCCTAAAATTTTTAAGACCTTTGGCCAACTCATCGCATTATATATTAGAGTATTATCGTAATATTCTTTTGCTACCAGAAACCGATAATATAAACATGCAATCAAAACATTACGATAGATATCCTATCTCATTCTAACCAAGGAAAACTTGACAATTTTATGTCGCATTATTAAGAAACGGGATAATACGAGAATTTAGTAAAGAATATCGCCGACATTATATCAGCAATAAGTCTCCTTAAAGTTTTATGTTTATTTTTCTGAAGTGGAAAAACAATATAAAGATTAGCATGCTCTTGGAAAGTAACAAGATCTATTTTTCTTCTGTGTGAAATGAGCTTGTTACATTTTCTCAACTTGGATAAGCGTGCTTTTGAAATACGCAGGCTTGAAAAAAGAGAAATAAATGAAAGAATGGTGTGCGAACGATTTACACTGTTGGTAAGTTAACAGATTTTAGGTTAATTAATAATCATAGTAATTTACATTAAACGCTTATTATCAAAGCCAAACTGTGCATTAGATTGTATAAGACGTAATATTCGAAAATAACTCAGAATATAAACCTGAAAGACAAGATTTGGCATAATTAATTATTTTGTGTATACAAAGTCGATGCACAAGCTTCGTGCTTACTTAACTCGGAGCTCATTTTAAATTATAATTATCGTCTAGAGGATTTTAATTAAGAAGCTCTAAACCTTGAAATGCAAAATATAATTCATTATCGCGAAAGCTTAAAAAAATTTCCTAAGCCTTGACTTAATAATACGAATTTTTAAAATATCGGTTTTATCGACTGATATTGCGACTCATTGTGATATGCGTACATTATCCGAATTTACTCTTCCCCATGAAAACTATATGAAATTTGTAGATTTGGGAGAATTCATGACAGACTGCTCCTAAGAAGTAGAGAGACCTCTGTCGTGATATGTCAGCCCTCGAGAGTGTTTTGATGGATGACTTTTGGTGAAAGCTAGAGCGTTAATTCGGTTTTCAACCTTCAACGCGCATTTTTTTGGAAGATGAGAGCAGGAAATATAAGAAAAAAATGACTGTTGCTCAAGAGAAACACCGAGATCCACTTGAGTTGACAAAATATTCGAGATATTCTCAAATTCTTAAAAGGAATCGGGTAGACACTTAGTGTCCCGTAGATGAATGAAAGTGGTTGCGTTACTCTCGTAAAAATTAAAAAGACAAAAGTTAAGCTCAAATCAATGACAAAGAACTTAGCGAAATGTTTTTGAGCTTCGGATACACAGAGAAATTTCTCTTACCTTAAAAACGTATAATTTTGGAAAAATAATTAAGCTCTTTTTCAAACAATTAATAATTTCACATAATTTATTTTTCAAAAATATTGTGACTTACAAATTATTCTTATTTATTATCAACTAAATGATTAATTACTAACATCATTACAGTGTTCTTAGCATATTATCTAGATTAATATAAAGTTGAAGGAAATAATTTACAGAAAATTTTCAGATAAAATATTGGTAATGCTTTCTTTAATATAGTAAACGCTTACATTATCTTTAGGCATCCAAATAGTCTAAATTCAGCTTCTTTTAAAAAAGTTGGAAAAATTATTCTTTTCAGATTGTTGAGGATTAAAACTAAAATCGGGGTTGTCTATCGTTTGAGGGACAGTGGAAGTACGCTGAGCCTATTCCTCTAGGCGAATCAAACTTTAACGAACTGACATATTGATTCGCGATATATTTATTCCACTGAAATTTGTTATGTAGCGTAGTAATATCATAATTCGTGCTTCCATTAAAGATTTAATTAAAAGTTCCATTTTTTAAAATATCAACTTATGTGAAATGGTGTTTTAGATTTTACGTTAGGTAGTTATAAACATGAGAATATATGGAAATTGCTTAAAGTGCTCAGCAACATGGCGTAACACCACAAAATAAATGTATAAATTATGCAGTAGAGCGAACAGATAAATCATGAAAGAGTCACCTGAATGAAATAGCTGCATTTATTTAAACATCGAAGATAAAAAATGAGAGAACGATGACACAGAATACAATAAAATACTCAACTTTTTCAGTATTCACTAGTTTGTAATGATATTTAGCAAGCTATAAAGATGTTCCTCTTTACCTATGCTGAATTACGTATTATTTTAGATATGACCCGCCGTTATAAAGATAAATGGAATTATCTGGTATCAGGTTTATTCGTGTATAACCAGAATGTCGTACATTTTGTAGTGAATAAAACAAGAGAAGGATAGATATCCATCCTTTACATACGAGAACAAAATAAACTAGAAACTTTAATATTGAACTTTTTACATTTCACGCAAACTTTCCATAACATGAGATCGCATCCCCGAGCTGCGGAATCTGTTTGATGATTCTCAATTACCGTCGAAATCAGAAACAGCTAAGAGAAGGACCTCTTAAGGCCGTACACAAAATCTGGATCCTCAAGATTCTGGCACTCAACCCGCTCGACCGGAAAGTGACAATTTAAACGAAGGACAAGAATGCAAAGACTCGTTTTGAGACTTGAGTTTCCGTCCAATGCACGGGTCGTCCTTTTGAGGGCGTATCTGGAGGAGCCATCATTAAGGAAAGTAAGACCGTATCTAGGCGAAGGTCATTCACAGTATAACCTACTGAAGATGCATAGGCACGTGTATTTTTTTTAACTTGCTTTAAATTTCCTGATGCTCGAACTTAAGAATCCAGGAAATGTTTGGCACGAAAAGAGAAATTTCATATCGGTAGTCAATTACCTCAGAAATTTTAGTTACAAATTATTTTTGTCGTATATATTTTCTTAGACCTCAACATATATACAATAATACCCTGCTTAGCGCAACGGATGTGTTCCTGGAAATGAATGTGCTAAAGGAAATGCCGCTAAGCGGGGTCGTTATGACTTTTTAAACAGGGAATCCGCTAATGAGATGTATAAAAGCTACATAATTACGTAACTATTCACACAAATAAGAATGCAAGCAGTGTTTATAACAACAGAAATTAATATGGTCAAATATATTGAATAGCACTGCAGCACGTATTAATTCTATAGGAGTTTGCGTTATTTCCCATGGACTGCCGTAGTTCCCAACACGCTCAAACTCCTGCTGTGGTGGGAGAGCCCCCATTGAGGTATTGTAAATGGCTGAATATAAATAAATGATTTTCTAAAATATCGTGAAATAATCTGCCCTCGGCTTGAATTAGGGTCTGAGAATAAATATTTATCGCGGTTACCCGCGGGGTCGCATGGATGCATCAATCTGCACTGTAGCGTTGGTGGATGATACGAATCCGCTGAGAATGTTGGCGGCGTTTACAGTACACTGCTTTACCTATTGCTTTTATTTGTTTTAATGCAATAATGTTCATTAAATATTTTCCTGATTTTATAAACTAGAAAAAATAAAGCTCTCAAGAAGAATTTTGCAAATTGGGGCTTCGATAAACGGAGTATAACTGTACAAACACAGGTGAGAAGGGGACAGTAAGCTTCAAACTAAATGAAATTAATCACGTGCGGCTCATCTTTATGCAATTTCTACGTTTTTAACGAATAAAGAAGAAGAAAGACTGTTTTTAAACTTATATTTCTATGATTTTCTGGTTGTTAATTTTAATTAATCAAACAATATCAGAATCAATAATGCGACATTTGATGCTCATACCACCAAATATACCTTTTTAGAACAATTCTAGCCAAGTAGAAGAAATACCCGTGAATGTATGCAATTTTATATACAAAACTGTGATGCTGGCAGTATAACATTATGGGATAAACATTCCCTCAAAAATGAATTTATTTTTTCGTCTATACTAGAGAAAATTGTTTCTTTTAATGGATTTATATTTTGATATAAAAAATAATCAAAAGCAATAAAAAATATCTCATTCCAATAACTAATGTATATAAATCAAATTATTCTGAATATTGGATTTTGTAGTAAATCTAGTCACAAAAAACCAAGTGATTGTTCTTCCTATTAAGACTCAGAATTAAATGCAGGTAACTTCCGATTAGCATGATACCTTATTATACGGTTTCGGTTTTATACGGTCGAAAAAAATGCAGTGTTAATTAACACGGTTTGAGAGCTGATTTTACAAGTATTATGTAATTTTTTATTTCTGTCTCCAAAAAATAAACAGAAACAATAGAAAATGTCATTTAATCTAACATTTAACCGTTATTTTAATTTGAAATAAACGGTAAATGTACGTAAACCAAAATGTGTTAACGTGAAAAAACTATAATCAATGTTTTTATATATTTATTTCATAAGATGCATTTCATTGTACAGTGCGAAATTGGAATTTAAATAAAGCTAAAATATTGCGTAAAAGAAAAGAAACAAGTGAAGTTATAAAAATGATTTTTTATAACCAACGTTTTTATAGTTAATATTTTAATATGAATAAACTCTTGAATATAATAAAGATAACCCTTCTGCTTGCATGGGTGCAAAAAGTTGAAAAAGTGTCTACCAATTGTTGAGTGATGTGGGGGTCTCTATATTTTACCTATAATCTTTTTGCAGTTGTGAGAATGGTAGACAGAAGTAGAGAACTCAGTGCAAGCGTAAGAATGTTTGGTATATAAGTAGTAAGAAGTTTGATATTATATTTTGTTTCATTAATGAAAATACTGACTTATCCATTTATATTGCTTAAAATTAACGAAAATATATTGCTAGTTCAGAGTAATTCAGCTTTAGATACCAATAGGAGTGAAACTTGAATATTTCATATTTTAATCACCTAACTTAAATGAGAAAAATAATAAATCGGTCTTTTCCTAACATCACATCAACCATCCATATAAAACCACTGTATAAGTATAGTTAGCTATAGAATTGCTAAGCAATAACACAACACTTTAAAATGTTTTATTTAAATTTGTTCAAATTAACATCCTTTACACCAGTATCACCTATGTTAAATACTGAAAAAAGGAATATGATACTTAAATGTCAGAGCTTTTTGAAAAATGCAAGAACAACTAATCTTAAAGGCCAATAATTATAAGAGATTTCCTCCAAATAAAGCATAAGAAAAGTGAACAGTTCCAAAGAATAAAATTAGGTTCATTGCACAAGCTACGTAAATATAGTCATCTAAAGTAGTGTTCAAATGAATTTTCAATCTGAACTATTCCGAGAAGATCGCATTAATACGACTACAATACGAATGTGATTATAATGTAATAATAATAATGCATGTATAAGGCAATATATATAATATAAAAGTTGGTAATTAAGCATATTAATTATAAAAATTGCATTATCTTGTATCCAGTAGCGGATTTGTCTTAACCAGCGGTAGGCACTGACTAAGGGCCCAAGCGAATTTATTTTTTCTGAACTAAATTTATGTATTTTTTAAAATGATATAAAATAAAATTATTGTATTAAACTTTGAACTATAAACAAATGTTGAAATAAAACTCACTGCAAGTTTTAAAAAATCTGTTTAAACAAAAAATAAAAAAGGTCATATATATATATATATATATATATATATATATATATATATATATATATATATATATATATATATATATATAATTTGAATCTGAAACCCCTATTTTCTATGAATTCTTATTCTCGATTAACACAGTTTTGGATTTCATTGTTTTCGTGGAACCAAACTACTGTTTATCGAGGGTTGACGGTAAACCTTAAATCTGAATTTTAAACGTAATTATTTAAAATAAGTACATGGACGCCATTTATTTTAAGTCCCCTGTTAGTCTAAATACAGAATCAGTTAGAAGAAACCAATAAGAAACAATATATATCAAGTCAACAAACCATGAAATTCATCGCAAAAATCAGAAGATATTGAAATATTTTTATCGATTTTGTTGCTATCTTTCGTAAACTAACAGTTTCATAAAATTTTGTCTCCTTAAGATATATATCCCTCCCTATAATGAAAATGCTATCCGTACTTGGCCATAATAGTTAACTAAAGAGAGGGGTAAAATACTCGAGCACATACTTGGCAGAAACACTTTTTCTAGGAAAAATCTATCCAGCATTTTTCTAGGAAGCAGGATTTACACTAATGTACACGTAGAGGTTGGACAAAGAATCCAATATATTTCTTATTGCTCGTTCTCTAGCAAGAAAACTCATTTCCTCCAAGCTAACATCGTCTGCGTCTCACGCCTACAATTTTTTTTTTAGCTGGCCGGGTCTCTTGTATCAACGCAACCTCTATCAGGAGTCTTTGTCTGTATCGACCGGCATCTTTCCTCGTCCTTTTTTCCTTTTTCTCGCAATTCCAGCACGTATTCAGGGAGATATGGATCGGGATTACCGAAAAATTGGATGCTTAGGAGAAACATTTTTTGCCGGGAAACCTTTTCGAAAGGTAGTCTCAAAGATGAAGGTCGCTGGTAAAAAAGGAGGACTCCTGTTTAGTTATTTCTACGAAAATATTATAATAACAGTTATTAGACTCTCAAGTAGAAAACTTTGTATTGTAAATCTGTTTTTATTTCACTATATAGTATTTTTTGCAGAGGCACGTAATATATTCATACTTTCAAAAAATCAAATAAACATCTATTCCTTCCTTCGTACAAATATGCCTGGTTAACTTAATTTAACATTAGCATAGGAGGCACAACAGATTTTGATATATGGGAGCAGTTATTTTTATATGACTTTTAGGCGGGTTTCCAAAGAAAACATAGCCTTCTGAAATGGCCCTGTCTGTGTGTATGTGTGTGTGTCCCCTAATAACAACTTTTGAATCAATGGACCGATTTTCATGAAACTTGGTATGATGCTCCTGCTGCCAGGGCCCACTTCCGGGCTATATTTTATTTGGCTAAGATTAAAGTTTCGGGTTCGATTCCAGAAACGTTTTTTCCATATTTGTTTTACACAGGAAGTCTCAAATCCATCGTGCAGAGATGTTTTCTTTAATATTTTAAAAGTGTGATATCGGACCAAGGTGTGTACTTTTCTAAGGGGAAAAGAATGTAGATTGAAATTTCTATCAAAGAATATTGATAATTTATCGTATTTTTTAATTTCTGCTAAAATATAGCGGTTTTGCGTTTTAAATCGCATTTTATCGGATTGATACCATGGGGATGATTATTACCGAACTCGGCTTGAGCATAGACGAGTAAAACAAGATGGAAAAGTATACTCAATAATTGGAATACACAGAGACTTCAAAGGCGTTCTTAATGGGAAATAAGTATGAAACGGTATCGAAAGATAGGGCGATTCTCGAATTTTATCTCCGAAACTATAACTCGAAATTATGTGGCCTCGCGGAAGTTTTTGAAGTAAATTAAGTCCTCTATCCGAATAATTTCTTATCTATGCCTCTCAAATCACATAAGAGCAAGGGAGAGAAATATATAGATTTTTTATTGTTGTTTGCTGAGAGAACCGTCTTAGAGATCGATGTAAACAAAATATGCGATGTTTGGCGGGATTTTCTATAATTTCTATCTCCGAAACAATAACTCAAAGTATATGGCCTAGCGGACTTTCTTGTAGTAAATATTGTTCTCTATCAGAATAAAGTTTTTAATTAATACCTTACAGATCACATAAGAGCTACGGAGAGAAAAGTTTGGTGTTTCGCTGTTGCTTGGTGGATGCCATTAAACGAGATACGAGTTTAAGTTTATTAAAGTAATTATGTAAAGTGGAAGTTCTAATTGACGGATTCAGTTTAACATCACAATATAGCCATAAATTTTAATAACAATCACTCATACTTAATTAATTTAAAACCTGTCCAGCGGTTTAGGAGATGAAAGTTACGACGGACGGACGGACCAGACGTCCATAAGGCGTTGCGCTATGACCGCTTCGCTGGTAAAGAACGCCTAAAAATGGGTTATATTAATTTCCACTCGACTACCTTTCAGCAATAAACAGTTGATCCATACATATTAGCGTATAAACAGTAACATTTATTAAAATCGTTTATTTAAAAATATTTGCAAAATTTTATGTGAGAAAGAATGTTGACATTGCTTTTAGTATTTTAAATCTGGCAATGCTCTATTAATTCGTTTTTCAATTTTTCTCTATCATTGATAAACTATGAATTACAAATGGTATGAGAATTTCTTGGAATGACTAACACATACTGAAACATTTCATGTCAATATAAGTAATCAATTCGAGACGTCAGCTTTGGGTTTGGGCTTCTTGTTAATAGTTGGGGACATAAAAATAGGTACATTTTTCCTAGCCCTGTGCGGATTTTATGACATATTCATATTACAATTCAGCAGGGAACTATCATGCTCGTCTTAAAGGCTGAAAATTTTAAGAACAAGCATTTAAAAAATACTTGTCTCAGGTATCTCCAATAACCACTAAAAGGCTATAAAAACCTACAAAGAAGTCGTTTATTATTGGTGAATTACCACTGAGGACGGCTGCTTTGAGGCCGAAATGCCCATCTGGTTATTTATAGCATTTTTGTGGCTATTGAAGATATTTGAGACAAATACTTTTAATCTCTTGTTAATGAATTTTATTCATAGTGTATATAACTGATCTCGTCCAGATGAAGTCTTTATTATTTCGGCAGTTCATGCATCCAGGTTTCGAGGACTTTTTCCTCTTTATTGCCATTTTAAATGATAATTCAGCAACATAAAAGGATTTATCCACTTGGCCGCTTGTCCCGATACCTACTTAACATATTAAGTAAGTGGGCTACCTTTTCTAAGTGGTGGACAGCATTGATGTTTGTAAATTCCTGGGCCGCATTACAAGTTGCCAATGCTTCGATGTGCCAGATTAGACTTTAAATCGGACATTAACTAGAGATTCTGAGATATCGTATCAGGTATAAATTAATTAAGTTTTTAAGCTTAACATTTCATTATCAAGTGTTTTACTGTCTTAATTTGAATGCATATTATATGAATTTATTTTAAATCTCTCATTAAACATAGCATCGTGGGCCGCATAAAACCCTGTAGTATTACTGGAAAGAGCGTGTTAATGTCACGTTTATGTCCGTATTGGCCACACCTAATACTAAATTATCGCTATCTATCATATATAATTTTCGTAGTTTCCGTCAGTCATCGTGAATAATTCGTGCACGGGATCCCATAGTTTACCAAATGGGCATAATTTTGTTACAGTTTTGTTTGTCTTTCCGAGATAAAGGGTATAGATGGATTCCATTTCTACAAAATACCTGGATTCGTGCCCAAGTGCAGTTTTATTTTTATTTGCGAGATATGCGAACAAAACAGTCTCGCGACCTTGTATTTTTATCCCCGAAATCGAGCCGTAATTTTGTGCTTTTTCGGACTTCTTTCTAGGCAAACTATGCCCTCTACACGAATCTAGTTTTATTTGTACCTTACAGATCATATAAGAGCTAGGGAGAGGGAAATATTTACTTTTTATTGCTGTCCGCCAAAATTATTGTGACAACCGTTGTCAACAAGACATGATATGCTTTGTGAAATTGAATACTGAAATTGATATTACTGTTTTTGTTGTGTAGTAATTTAGTTTGTCTTAGTTATGTTATTGACTTTTTTGGAAATGTTCGTTTTTATAATAAACTTTTACTATTAACTTCACTCCGTTTGTCCATATATTATCAGTTATTCAAAATTGTTATGCTAAATTAGCAAAAATGGGGTTGGATCTGAAGAGGAATGCTTATTAAATGATATTTACTGAAAATGATGTTTCAAATAAGGAAAGCGGCTCCAAGCAACTAAAACAAGAGAGGAAAAATGCACATACCATGCGTGCTTACATGCAAGGCAGAGGCGTTCTTTACGATTTGTGCAATCGTGTCAATATTAATGAATTACTATGACTAAGAACTGAAAAATGATATGCCAGTAGTGATAGGAAATATCGAAATTTTGATTCACCTACTTATTTCCTAATCAGTTGTAATTAATAACACAATCGAAAATTATTTAAAACACACCTCACTCAAATAGTAGTAATATAACGTTTATGTTCACGTTCATTCCTTTGTCGTAAATTAAACATTTCTTTTCGCTTACAGACACTGTATATCTACGTAAAGAAAACAGACGTTGATAATAAATTTCTCTTCATTTACAAATGTTGCTTGCGCACGAAAGAAAATTAAAGTATTTACAGCAGATATTGTTTACCACAGTTGCCACGAAGATTGTTTTAGTTGACAACAATTAAAAACACGTGGAAAGTTCCAAGCAGTTCCAAGTTAATTCCGACTTTCTAGTTTATCTTGAAGTCGGCCACACCTTCGATAAAAATGTACTGTAAAAACATATCCTATTTGACTAGTTCTACAATTTTTGGCTGAAGACTTGTTTGTTACAAGTGATATTTTGCGAGATATAAATAAATGTTCAGTTTTTGTCGCTAGTAAAGTGGCACTCCCGATTAGGCTACGTAAAGCATTTATATCATTTTCTTATATTCTTTGCACTAAAGTTCTAAATACCCAATTTTATGAATATGAGATGAAACATCCGGACGGACGGACACGAGCTGACCATAAGGCGTTCTTTTTTATTTTTAGTAAATAATGCATTAAAACGAGAACAAAATCCTGAATACTATCTTAAAAGAAAATCAAATAAAAGTTCTGAAGATAGAGAAAAGTGATTGAACAGAACGACAGAAAATTATAAAATAAAGAATTTTCGAATTGAAACTGAACTGAAAGAAAAACGGGAATATTATCATAAAAGAAAGGAAACTGAAGGTCCCGAAGAAAGAGAATAGCCATTGAAGAACGTGAGAAGATATTCAAGAAAATGTTTTGAGAATAAAAATGAAGATGAGCGTAATCTAAGATTAATTTTCTTGAAAGAAAATCAAAGTAGAAATATATAAATGGGAACATAGAAGAAGAAAAAATGTTGTAGAAGAATGTATCCAGACAAGAAAAAAATCTGCTGATATCTACTCAAAATCATCAAAAACTACTTAATAAATCAAAGTTGTATGAAAATTTTAGAAAATAAAATTGTTTGAAAAAATTAATATTTGCCATTAAAAGCTGTACTAATAATACAAAAACAAAAATGATGATTCTGAAATTTCAGTAATTTAAACCTATATTAAATCAATAATAAAAATTGCACGGTGAATTTACTAAAATTTTAATTGAACTATTTTGATGTACTCATTATGCAACATTAATTATGAGTTAAAGTCAAGTTTTAATTGTTGAAATTTTGAAATGATCAAGTTAATTTTTATCCTATCAGTGCAAATTTTAATTACAAAAGTTTATTTAAAAAATATATATATAATAATTTTATATGGTTTCTTAAACTCAGAATTATTACTTTTAAAAGAGGTTAATTGTGTTTTGCGATTTTGATTCTGTAAATTGTAACAAGTAAGTTTAATTTTCTATTGTCAATTCATTTAATTTTTAATTTTAATACTCTCATATAAGATATATGATATGTGCAGTTGAGTACAAAATCCTTAAGAATCGATTATTACAGATTTATGTACAATTTTTCTAGAATTGGTTTAAATTTATGCAAAAATAACTGCTACATTCTATCAGCTTAAGGTATAGGACATACATATTATATGAAGTTGTTTGATGTATATTCTAAGAGGGTGCTGAGCATGAAAGACGTTGTCCATAATGCTCCATAAAATAATCAAAATAAGTGTAAATTCTGTTCGAAGAGTGTTGTTAGAGGTATAAGGGGGGATCTATGTAGTCCATGGATTAATAATAAGTGTGTGCAGGTGGACATAAGCAATATTAATGACGATGGAGTGTGGTGGTGTGTGTTGCATACGCTCGAAGATAAGGAAGCTAAAGGGAAACATGAATTAGCATCAAAAGATGAAGTGATTTCATTGCTTACAAGAGACTTAGAAATCTAAAAAGAAAAAATTGTGCTCTTGAATTAGAGAAAACCAACTGGAACATGAACTTTGTATTTACTAGGAAATTGCTGATTTAACTGTGTTAACAAAACTCAATTGACTTCCATTAATCACTCAGTAAGTACCAGAAACAAATTTGAGGTACTAAACACATTGTCTAAAGCAAGTTTTAATAAAAAAAATTGTACTGAGAACCCTTACCTGAGAGATTCGTTCCATAAGACTCGTCCAAACAAACAGCCAATACCAAAACACTGTAGTGTCAACCAAGAAATGTTTCCTTTCCCCGTTAGTTCTAAGAATCATGTATCTCTTGGTAATGCTAATACACCTTCACATGATGAATCAACAAACGATATTTTGCTGATTGGAGACTCTTTCATAAAACATATTGATGTGAAAATTATACACAAATAGGTGTTTAGTGGAATTAGGGTTGAACAACTTCAAAGGAAGATTGAAGAATTGGACCTAGAAGGCTCCAGGAAACTGAAAACAATACTTCTCCATGTGGGGATGAATAACTTGAAGAGAGCCAGCTACCCAGAAGAAGTCATGGGTGAGATTTACTGTCTCATAAGGGTTACATCATAATGTGCAGTACATATCAAATAAAAAGATTGAGTTTGAGGTCTTACTTTATGAGGAGCATCCTGACTTCATTTGTATGACAGAGCAAGGTCTAAGAGACTATGACATTATAACTTTAAGTCTGACAATGAGTAATTATATTTTATTGTTAGTTGACTACTTTAGTAGATCAAGGTACAAGGGTGGTAGAGTAGCTTTCTTTGCAATTATGCAACATAAGGTCACAAAAGTCTATGATAATTTTAAAAGTAAGATATGTGTTGAACAGTGATATGAAATGACTATTGCCAAGTGGTCTGAGCCAAAAGAAGACATATTTTTCATTGGCCTTTATAGATGACCTAACTGCTCTGCAGACAAAATTCTCAAAAAGTTAGGTAAAACTCTTGATAAGTTAGCAAAAGAAATATGAAAATTATTATCACTGGAGATTTTAATATTGATATCTCAAAAGATTTCCACACTTCACAAATGTTCAAAGAATTACTCCTCTGTTACAATATACAGTTGAGTTACTACTCAAACTTGAGAGACAGCCTATTCAAGGGCAATTATAGATAATATAGCTACCGATTTAATTAAAGAAAGTTTTAAAACAGTAGTCTTAGAAAAAGCATTATCAGACCATTATGCACAATTGATTGAGTTGAAAGTAAATCATACTATTCAGAATGAAGAGAATGACACTATGAGAATGAAATAGGCAAAACAAAAGTTATCCAAACTAGAAAATATAGTAATGTAAATCTTGTACTTTTTAAATTGAATATTAGTATAAGAAGTCCAAACCAGGACTAATGCAGGCTGGTTTCCCAAAGTTGATGTTCCAAATTGATTACTTATATTGACAGGAAATGTTTCAGTATGTGTTAGTCATTCCAAAGAACTCTTATACCATAAATACCACTTGTAGTTCATAGTTTATCAATGATAGAGAAAAATTGAAAAACAAAGTAATAAAGCATGAATATGTTTACATGAACATTATTTAGTTAAAACACATTTCATATGATAAACTTCGAATGGGTTTTAACATAGTATATTTTGAGTCTTAATTATAAGCAGCAATGTACAGGTTTTTCACAATGCACCTCCGCCACTATGATAAACAAATAGCAATTGTTAATAGTGATTCCCTTCACCCCTATGGGATGTGACACAGGTTTCACCTCACTGTATATAATATAATTCCAGCAGTTAATGAATGCTAAGAAAAATTTCTAAACCAACTTTAAACTTTGCAAGCAGTGTTGTAATGGGCAGACTAATTTTTATTTAATTTACACGTGTACTGGAGATGCTTCGGCATATCTCCACCATTAAAAAAACTGAAAAATTTCTAATGGATGTTATTCCCTTATTCTAAACTAATCAAAATGATAGACAGGAAAAAATAACTCATTGTAGCTACATATACATCAATTATATCGACACCATTATTTTATCATTTTAATATTTCCTGCAATATCAACATGATTTTTCCATTTAAAGAGATAGTTTCTTGGATTAATCTCATTTATATATTCTTGTAAGTCCTCATGCCATTGCTGTAAATTTTAAAATAAAAGTTATGAACACAATATCATACAGGAGTAAGATCATCTTTAAACATGAAGTTTATGATGATTATTTGATTTAAAAAGGTGAACCAAAAATTTAAGTAACGTATAAATGAGCAATCAGAAATCATGATCATATATTTGATTTCAGGTGTGGTTATCCTCAAACTAATATTTTTACAGCATCCATTGTTACTGACTGCAGAAGAAATGGAGACAGACACAATTCAAAATTACAAGGAAAGAAATGAGGAATAAGATATTAATGGTGGGTTTTTTTATTGTAGAAACATGAACAAAACAAAAATATACCATAATAACCAAGCCATATATATAATTAATAAAGGGTTCTTTAAATCCTGCTAAAAGGCAAACAGACCAATGGATGGACCTCAAAAACAATAAGGTTCATGGATGTCACCAGCCAAACCATCCTGAAAATTTTGTTATTATATCTTCAATGGTGTATAAGTAGCCCACTGAACATGAAAGTGTGACAATCGGACTGCCGGATAAAACAATTACACAAGTGGATTTAAAAAATAAAGTTAATATCACTAGTCAACAAGATTTTGAACTTAAAAATTTTGCATTGTGTCACAGTTGAGAAAAAACAGCAATGACCATTTGTCATAAAGTTTAGTAAAAATAAGCATCTCTTACTAAATGTTGACAGAACTTGTGGGTATAACATGAATGTTGGCAGAACTGAAAGATAGGGGAAAGTAGGAGTGTGATACTGTAACAAACATATGCATTTTAGACATCAGTCTCATTGTTGTTCTGTGAATTTGAGTTCTGCAAATGGTGAAAGGACCCCAACGTGGCTGTGTGAAGTCACAAGACAATTTTTGTTGTGTGGATAGTTTACAGTAAATCACAATGTCAATCTATAACAATGTTGGTAAAACAAGCCATTTATTACCAACTTTTATATTAACTTCGCTTTATATATATATATATAACGTGGCTACCCTCCAGTCTTGGTCCGCGAACAGATCCATAGGGCGATGATGCCTACCCACTACGGATCCCTTCCACACACACCTACTATCCCTGCATCAACCCCTCCACTCACTCTTAATACACTTTTCCTTCCTGGTATTCACGAAGCCCTCAAAACGATCCTCCATGCTGCCCACCCAATTCTTACCTCTTCCTCCCACCAGTCCCTCTTTACCAACCTTTTTGCCAATCCCCCGCTCCTCTCCTTTTGCCGCCCCCCCAATTTGTGAAATATCTTGTGGATGAAGGAACTTCCCACTTCTACCACGCCTCTTGCCATAGGGCCTCACCCCTGCGGCAAACCTCGCTGCCTCACTTGCCCTATCCACCTACCCTCATCTTATTTCTCGAGTCCCTCAACCAATATCACCTACCCCATCACCTCTAGAAGCAACTGCACCACCCGTAATGTCATTTACCTCCTTACCTGCACTCTTTGTCCTGCCTTTCACGTAGGCCTCACCAGCAATCCGTTAAATATCCGCCTGAACGGTCACCGAAATAGCGTCTCTCTCAGACACCTCCTACCAGTTGCATTACATGCCAATGCCCACAATGTTCCCTTCAATAATTGCTACAATGTAAGGGTTATTTGTGCCTTACCCAATGACACTCCTGCCCCCCTTCTCTGACACTGGGAACTTGTACATATACATCTTCTTGACTCTTTCTCCCCGCCTGGCCTCAACCTTTGCTTACCTTATTAGCCCCCTTACAATGTCTCCTCTGTTACTTTGTAACTATTCGCACTTTACCTCACCACACTCCCTCCTTATTGGCTATCCACCCTTCCTACTCCCTGCCTCCTCCGTTCATCAACCTCCCCACATCACCCTGTCAATCCTCGCCCAGTGTGTCACTCTCAGTTACTCTCTCGCTGAAGAAGGGCATAGACCCGATAAGCTTGCATGTTTTTGTGTGTTTTTTGTGTTCGTGTTTTGAACATGTCTCTTCGACGCCCCCAGCAGCCTGCCATCTTGGTCCCTGACTTGGTAAGTGTCCACTGGGCTTCCTTCAACAACTTGTTGTCACCCTCATCACTACCTTTTCATTTCCTTAAGTTTATATATATATATATATGATTTGGACCCCATCTAATCTGAAAAAATCCAAAGATGCTTGCATGGTTTGAATCACCTCACCTGAGATAATCATTGCGTAAAACAAGTGATTTAGTCACCTTGGCCACCAGATCTAAATGTTGGCACTGCGATTAATGTTAACTTGAATTTGCATGGAAAGATATATAGTATTAGTGGCTTTTTTATTTATTTATTTTTTTAATTTTCTTTTTCGTTGTTCATTTTTATAATTTTATTATTTTGACAACAGTTATCAGAATATTTGTACTTTATAACCTTAGCTTTCCCTTTCTGTATTTATATTGTTGAAGCAAATCTGTACAAATTACAAGCATCCACCATAGCAACGAGATTAAACAAACTATTCCCATGGTCTGTGGTGTAATAGAAGTCTCTTTATTTTAATGTGGATTTGTATTGATACGAGAATTCCTACGTTTTTTGGAGGGATATTTCTGCTAATAATTGCAAGTTTTTATTTATGGTAATTATTATTGATAGTAAGTTTTTATTTTTCTTATAAAATTTTTATCTTTATTCATTTAAGATTATTCTGAAAACTGTTTTCCCTATGAAAAGGCCATTGAAAACCTCATTGGTGATCAATAGTTTCACTACTACTAGTATCTAAAGCTGAATTACTCTGAACTAGCAGTATATTTTCACTGATTTTAAGCAATATGAATGGATAAGTCAGTATTTTCATTAATGAAACAAAATATACTATCAAACTTCTTACTATTTATATACCAAACATTCTTACGTTTGTCACTGAGTTCTCTACTTCTGTCTACCATTCTCACAACTGAAAAATATTATAGGTTAAATATAGAGACCCCGATATTACTCAACAATTGGTAGACACTTTTGCAACTTTTTGCACCCATGCAAGCAGGAGGGTTATCTTTATTATATTATAGAGTTTATTCATATTGAAGTATTAACTATATAAAAGTTGGTTATAAAAAAATATTTTTATATTTTCACTTTTTTGTATTTTGGCTGTCATTTTGGAGGTCAAGATATAAGTTCGGCATCGCATGTGTGCTGCATATTAAGCTATGTATGCCTGACAGAATGGATGAAAGGAAAGAAGAATAGCAAGCCTACTATTTGTTGTTCCAATGATCTGGCATAACACAACCAGTCACCTTGAAGACTGCTATTTCTGTCTTACAAAAATTGATGGTTTTTCAAGAAGAAAAATAAAATAGATTATCCAACATCCCGTTTGCAATGGAGGCAGTGTCACACAGAGATATTCCTATTCCTATTCGGACAAAAATAGTTCTGGTTTTGCCTACTTAAAAGTAAAGTTTCCAAAACTGAGTGATGCCATACTCAAAGAAGGTATCTTTGTTGGTCTGCAAATTAGAAAACTTTTGCATGATAACAGTTTCGAATGCAAACTACACTTAATTGAATTAGCTGCATGGAAATCATTTAAATCTGATGTTCAAGCGTTTCTGGATAATAAAAAAGAGAACTATCAACAATGGGTAGATTGACTGTTACATAGCTATAAAAATTTAGGATGTCGAATGTCACTCAAAATAAACTTTTTACATTCTCATTTGGACTTCTTTCCAGACAACTTTGGTGCTGTTAGCGATGAACAAGGTGAAAGATCCCACCAAGATGTAAGTAACATGAAAAATCGCTATCTAGGAAGGTGGGGGGATCCTGCCATGATGGGTGACTATTGCTGGTTTTTGCAAAGGGAAGATGATACTGTTTATAAAACGAAAAAATAATTTTTTCCGTAATGAATTTAGAGTCAGAATACATAGCATGTTGTTCTTCACTTTTATAATTTTCTGAGTGTTTTTGTTATATTTGTCAGCCATTATGTGAGACTATGATGTTTAATTAGTGGATTCCAAGTTATTTCTCACTTAAATTATGTGCTTCATTTAAGAGAAAAAATAGCTTTTTGTGATTTGAATTTAGAGTTAAAACGGCGCATTTTTCTTCACCTGTGTATTTTTCCTTGGTGTTTTTTATATCTGCAACCATAGTGTGAGTCTATGATATTTTAATAGTGATTCCAAGTTTAATCTCATTTATATAATGTCAATCCTTCAAACTGCATAATAGGTGATTTGAGAGTTCATGTATTTTGAATACAAATACAAATGAGGAGATAACAAAACAACTGTGGTTGCTATAATTGTTTTACTGTCATTTTCATGATCAACGTACTCGATTTAGTATAAAACTGCTTATTTCGTTCATGTTATGGACAAAAAGTGAAAATTTGTTGCCCTGTGTATTCAGAGAAAAGGAAGAAATTTTTAAGTTGACCAAATCGAACCCTAGTAATTCGCTTTCTAGGTGAATATTCTATAGATCTACCAAGATAAAAAGAACATTTAGGGTGTACTGTGGGTGTGGCCTAATCCCTCACTCTACTTGGCACCCTCCCATCTTACCCTTTCTTACCACACAGGCTATCGCTGTCTCTGTCCTTTTCTAACTACACTGTTGCCAAATATTAGCAAAACCTCGTCTAGGTAATCAACTGTAAACAATGAGAACTGTCAACCTAAGGAGGAAAAGGATGGGCTATTGGTGGGGTGGAGGTAGTCAAGATGACCGAGGGAATCTCCCTCCGTGATGAAGGAACTTCCCCTCCATGCGCAACCAAAGTCTGCACATGTTCTTATGAATGCGACAGACCTATAATGCAGTTCTTTTCATGGAAGAACAAGTCTCACTTTCCTAGATGGTGTAATTCAAATTTTTTTATTTATTACAGACTAATTTATAGAAAAACGCATTTCTATTGGTATTTAATATATATATTTAATCACCATTCCCGTTTTACAATTTGTTTGAATTTTTGAGATAATGTTAATCTTAAAATTGGATATCACATGTAAACTATTGTCGGAATTTTACATACTACTCATAATCGTTCCGCAACGAAAAGGAATTAAGAATAACTACAAAACTAATTAAGAAGATTATTCATATAATTAAAAAAATTCGTAATCATATAATCAAGTATTCTGCGAGTCTTTAATCAAAAAGCTAAAAATTCGCCGATAATAAAGGGGATTCTAATTTATTTTTTAAATTCTTATTCTTACAGAATTGCTTTCGAAAATAAATTTTCAGGGTTCACTGTTTGTAAAATTATCAATTTACTATTATTTCAATTGCTGAAAGGTTGAATACCACATGTGTAGTAATATACCGTGACTCGATGAAGTAATGATGTCTAACACTATAATATTTATAGTGCAAAAAATATTACTCTTTTCAATTTTAAAGTAAAATAGATTACAAAAAAGAATAAACTAGAGAGGAGGAAGAATCGAGGTCATATAAAGATAAAAAAGAATTTCATCAGGACCTAGACCGCAAAAAGTTGGACGGACAAATTGCTCAGGATGGCAAAGAAAAGTGTGAAGATGAGGAGGGTGGAATAGTGGGTGACAAATGGCTTCACTTCCACAGCGGATTACTGTCTCAAGGTGAACAAATTGCGACAGGTCTTAGCATATGACTTGGGGAAAGAAGGGCATATCAATTTGAAGGAAAGAGAGAGTCAAATCTGACACAAGAAAGAATCGTCAATCAGGTATCACTACATATCATCAAAATTAATAAAATTAGATATATTTATGTATAAAAATTCGTATTCAAAGGGTTATTTTTGTTTTACCGACGAGACGATAATAACCCTAAAACTAAATGAATCATTTGTAAAATGTTTTAGCTCTATAAATTAAATGAAAGTGCCTGCAAAGTATTATGAACCTGATACTAAATTAAGAGTTCCCTCTTACAATCCAGAACACCGTTTCATTATTAAAAATGTCTCTTTCTGAAATAAAAATAGCTTACGACAATGATACATAAAAATGTGATGTTTTATTTTTCATATAAAATTGGTTTCCCCATTACATGAGGGATACAGAGACTTTCCGATATAAATTACAATGTGAACAGTTAATATCATAAATCATTGTGTCAACGGATAGAAAAAATCGAGGCGAGACAACGTCAACGGATAGGCGATTAGGCTCGCCATAGCTTCTGTTGGGGGAAGGATTCAAGGAATTATATCAAAGCCAATTTAGTAGTTCTGGCATAGTTTATACAGCTGGCATTATATGAAAATACACACGTTATTATCTAGTGATAAAAATATTCGAATATTTGACCAGAAAAAATGCAGCATCGAATGTACGGATGACACCTACTTAACAGGAAAATATAATGATATCCATGAATATAAATGTAGTTTCAAACGCAGCACTAGAATGATTTGTTAAAATCTTTGCCCAGCACATGACGTTCTTCATACAGAGTAATGAATATGATATTACTTACAAAGTACTCTCTCTATCAGAGAACAATTATTGGATATTACACTAGTAAATACCATTGAAACGCTTGGAATAATTTTCACATTGAAAAACAATAAGCAAACAAAATTATTATTTGTTGCTGGGGATAACAAAATATCGATAGGCGATTAAAATTACCTTTGGAGGCGCTAAGATTTCTGTCAATAATGACAGCCAATTTGTTTACAAAATATGACGCTCGATAATTTAGATCTAATCGCAATTATAACTACCCTTGGCAGCGTAGGCATCGCTAGCAAACATTAGGAAATTTGGTCATAGCACTGGAAATTAAGGTATCACTTAGCGATGCACTTAAGAAATCAACAGGATAATCAAAATAGCACTTAAAAAATCCTTTTTATCAAAAAATGATTCAAACATAAATTGTAGAAAGTTGTATTTTCTTCAAATTTGACTATCACATATATTTAGTTGTAAATTAAGTCCTAAAGAAGATATTAGGAAAAGAGGAACCTCCAGTTTTGGTTGAAGCATTTTAAGCAAAATCTAACGAATTTTTGATTTTTAATAAAAATCTTAAATATAAAGTTTTGTACTGATTTAATGAGTAGTTTTTGAGTTAGAGCGCTCACAATATTCATATCAAACACACACACAGAAACAAAGACATCGAGTCGATAGTTAAAACGTGGTCCCACGACCTCAAAACGTGCATTTCCTTTGAAATCTTGAATTAGATTCTTTCACGAAAGCAACACTTGATGCTATACTGCGCATGGAGAATGTAAAAATTACGTCACTAAAAATTATTTATCAACCGTATATACTCGATAAAAACAAAATATAAAATAATTCATGGCACTTCTTTGTTATGTACTAAAATATTAATTATTAATTGCATCAATTGCTTGTATAGAAATATATGTATTTGTATATAATAAGATTTATAAACACTTATTTCTCCTTTTCGTTTGTTCTAATTCTCCCAATGTCCTATCAATTTACGTAATGAGATAAAGAAATTAACAATTCTATTACGGAAAAAAAGAAAGGCCCATTAATTTTATCTTAATAGAATGACTCGAGGCATATATGAGTTGCCGAATTTCGATAGTCATCACCTCTGATTGTTCCGGTGACGATAACTTGAGGTCACCCACCTGCGCCGGTTCCCGTCTTAGGGGCCTTTTTTAGGCCGGAACAGAGAAATTCGGGAAAGAGAATTACTAGCAGACTAAAGAGAAAGCCTCCCTTTTTTATTTTATTGAAACGTTTTTTTTCCCTAAAAACGGCAACTTCGACGAGTAAACACTTTATTTTCCAAGTAAATGGGGTGGATTCTAAATCAAGCACTTGTAAACTCTGGCCTGAGAAAATCTTTCCCGTATGTGATTTAGTATCATATAAACGATTTTTAAAAGTTTTAGCTAGAGGTTTCACAGATAAAATATGAAATCTAAACGAAGTCTTTTCTGGGAATATATTAAAGCAAAAATTGTTCTAATTTGAATTTTAGCCTATCGAAGTTTTACCTTTTGTTCTCAAATGTCCGTCTGTACAATAATTTAAATTAAAATATAAAGTAAACGGTAAGATATATAAGACTGAAATTTGCTGGATCTATGTGATAACATAGGCATAACCGATATGAAAATGGTAGTTATCCATTATTTCAGCATAGTATACCACATCAAAAGTCTAACACATAAAAATAAAAATATGAGCTTATAATAAATATATAATATATGGTTTATATTTGGAAAGATTTATCAGATTTGTATAGAAAGACAATGTACGAAATTGAAACTTTAATACTTTCATAAGAATCTTTCATTAAGAATTATTTTCAATCATTTAGAAGGAAATATACGCTACTAAAATCAAAAATAATTTCTAAGAGCGTTTCATATCCGAATAAATTAATACGTGACTAAACTGAGATCAAAAACACGTTTTGGAGGTAAATATACGGTAATATAGCAACACTATAATTTACAGAAACATGTGAAACATAAGATACGGAAATTGTGGATTTATATACCTACTTACACCTTATAAGATATACCTACTTCGGATCTGGCACACACGTAGTTTATAACAGCATTTCAAACGCAAAACTTCTCATCTTTCAACAAGTCGAACGATAATAATTCCTTTTTATAACGCCTGTTCACCCGGTATTCAGACGAACGAAAAAATCCTACCCAGGAAACTAAGCTACGTAACACGCATGCACCACTCTCGCCATATTCCTTGGAAAAATAACTTTTGTACTCGTTTCCGTATAGTCGAAGGAAAATATGATCCGGAAAATATGATCGGAAAGTCTGGCAAAAAAAATGTTCCGGATATGATAAGACGAAAAACAGGGTATGCGCGTAAAAGAGAACGGAATAAAACTTCCGGAAAGAGACGCGGAGGGCGTTAGGGAGGCAGAGGAGGGTGAAGAGGAAGACGAATTATCGAAGCGTAGTAAAAGCGAATGTTCGAAGAAACGCCGGGATACATTGAGACACGGGAACAAAAACGATGTTGGAGACAGAGAGAGGAAGGAAGCGATATCGAGAGACTACGTGGAGAGGAAGATTAATAGGGAAGCGGGAAACAAAGATGGGTTATAAAGGCCGGAAAAAAATAGAACCATTAGATGGAAGAGATTGTGCAGAGATAACGAGACATCCGCAAAAAATGGAACGGCCGAAATAAAAAGTTATAATAAAAGGCTTATAAGAGGTTTCAGAAGGCAAAGTATCTCATTAGGCTTGCGTTTCAATTTTTAGATTCTTGTTTCGTTCGCAATCGCGAGAATTTAGTTTTTCAGCAACTTTTAATTTATGTAAATGCTTAAATTGCTATATAAAAATTCTAAAACGTAAAAGTGTGGAAATTTCATTTTTAGGCCGAACGTGTTGTAATAAACGATTAAATATACAGAGAAAAGCAGAGTTAAATCCTAGGTTCACAGAAATTTTATCTGATGATTGATTATGTTTTCCTTTTGTAAACAGCCCTTTGGTTTCCTCTCCAATTTACAAAATATTTACTACATCTACTGAGAGGAATAACCAAATTGGTGAACGAAATGAGCAAACTCCCTATTTCACTAAAAACGCGAATTGTTGGTGAAAATATCGCCACGACCATTTGGGATAATATGATGATTAAAAATAACAATCCTTAAACTTTACGTTTATTTAAAATTTTTACAAAAGTATTTGAAATTGTTGATAACATCATTCCGTTGCTAATTCTTATCACTAATAATTTCCATGGAATCATTACTTCTCTGCAAAAATCTCACGCGTCATTGGGCTAGTGAAACTGTTTATTTTATTCTCTTATAAAAATATAAGAAAAATGAGCAATCCAAAAGAGGAAAGGCAAGAGTGTAAATAAACAAATAGTGGAGAATGTACGGTTAAATTAATTCGCACACACCAGCACTAGGTTGAAAAACTATACTGCCGTGATCCACTGAATTAATTCCAGAGAGAAAGGAAGCAACTTCATTGATCAATCTTGTTAATATCATCATCATAGGTAGTCTGTCCGTAGACAGGTCCGTGATTATTCATGGCTAAACCTGGTTCTCCATATACTCCTATTTTACGCTATCCTCTTCATATCTTCTTGTTAATATAGCACTACATAAATCCGAAAGTGAATCAAATCGGAATAACCCTGGAATAATGAAAGTGATTGTATTCGAAGCCGCAATTTTAGCATAATCATGTATTCTGTCAACCTACAATTAAATATAAACGTGGCACTTCCGTGAATAAAAACAGCCCGATACTCTGATCGCAAACTTGCAGAAAAAAGAGAGTTAAAATGTGGGTGCAAACATAATTAAAATTCGATCTTTCTAAGGTCGAATACATTTTTTAGGCGGTCTGAGATATATGGACCAGAACGGAGAATGTAAGTGCTCCTGAAGGTATAAGAACAAACACTCGTAAAAAAACTTTCCAAGATGGAATAAGAGCGGAATGGACGCCAGGGCAGGAGAAGGGATCTTGAGATTGATGTCGGAGGGATTGGACCGTTGCCTTGTACCTATGCGGGATATAGGATTCCGCTAACCTATGGACGCGGTGTTCTCATTCTCACAAGAGAGAGAGAGAAAGAAAAAAAGACAAAGAGTGAGGTGCCATATTTTTCCCTTCCGGAGCACGTTCATATCGAGCAAAAAAAAAAACAAAGGAAAGGCGATGTCGGTTCCAACTGTCTCCGACCTCTGCGCTGCTTCAACTCCGAAAGGAATTCCTTTCAAAAATATCCAACGGTTCTTTAAGGGTTGAAAAACGAGGAAAAAGTTGATAATGAAGTATCGTGTGGGTTTTGTGCGTAGGCGCGTGATGAGAACTCTAATTGGTTCAGGTTTTACCAATTCTACATGGACATTATCAACAGACATGCCTTGTATTATGCGTAGTACTTACTGTTGTTTTGTTCAATAGATTAATTCATTTAAACACACCGATGCATTTATTGTTTTGTTTCTTGTTAAAGTTGTAGTAGTATTAAACCAAGAAAATCATTTTCAAGTGTAAAAATGTTAAAACTTTAGACAATCAGAAAAAGAACAGAAACTGAATCCTTAATAACGCATTTTTTAGTTTCAGCGATACCGTTTCCAACTACTCCTAATTCTGCAATTTTTACTGTCTGAAAACTCTTATTTTGTTTTCATTTATCTATAGCAGTGTTTTTCAATCTTTTTACTTTGGTGACACTTTTTTAATGATCCAGCTCCCGCGGCACACTATGAAAAGCTCCCGCGACACACCATGAAATAAAGTCAATTTTCTTCGTTAAAACAATAAATATACTTAAAATTCCTTATTTAACAATAAAACATCATATACAGTCAAACTCGGTTATAACGAGCACGGTTGTAACGAGTTCACGGCTATAGTGAGCAAATGCTACCTCCAAGATAAGTTTACGAGCATGTACATACAAATATTTCACGTATATAACGAGCACGCTTCACGGATATATCGAGCAAACTTTGACCACTTCTCACTGTCTCAAACGCGGCGGCGGTCAGCCCCTTCAATCCTCATAGTGACCCAAAATATGTAACCTTGTGTTCTCGAGTCTAGCCTCTACACCTTATCCCTCGGGGAGGTTAAAAACCGCGGTGTTGTTGTTAAAAAATAATCCCTTCGTCCAAACCAAGAATTCCCAACTTGCAGGTACAGTGGCACTCGCGGATGTCCTTTGTCCTCTCCTCCCAACCCCAAGCTCTTTTACAGCCATGAGGTTGTGTTCGGAAGGGGGTAAGGGGTAAGGGCATGTACAATGGCGCCCACCCCCGTCGCTCAGCCGAATGCACCCAACACCCTTTCCCACGTAAAGATGGGAAATCCCACGTTTAATCCGTCTCCTCGTTAACTCTTCCTGGAATTGGTATGCTCACAGTTTGCAAAGAAAGTTCGTAGCGTTGATCACAAAAATCAGTTGAGATTTTGCCCTTGAACGAGTAACATGTCCGTACATAAATGGAAGTGTTTGTCTATTCGCGAAAAGGTTGATATTATTCGAGAGTTAGGACGTGGGAAAAAAATGTTGAAGTGTGTAAAAAATTTAATTTATCGTCGTCTACGTTTTCAACCTAATGGAAAAACAAAGAAGCAATTTTATCTGCACTAGAGAACAACCTAACAACGAAAAAGAAAATGAGGAAGTGTGACTTGGGTACTGTTGACCAAACACTTCTGGAGTGGTTTAAGAGGCAGAGAAATGCTGGTTTCCCCATTAAGGTCCAGGCAGATAAATTTGCAAAACAGTTAGGACACGAGAACTTCATATGCAATAACGGGTGGCTTGACCGTTTTAAAAATCGGCATAACATTGTTTATGCGAAAGGCCCTGTCAGCAGATTCAAAAACGCCAAGTGAATGGGTGAAAAGTGTTTGGGAGGAGTGTCGAAAAGGTTACAGAGAAGAAGACATCTAAAATGCCGACGAAACTGGACTGTTTTACAACATGATGCCTGATGCAACGTTTAAATTCAAAGGCGACAAATGTGTTGGTGGCAAAAGACCTAAGAATCGTTTAACAGTTTTAATGTGCGCAAACATAAATGGGACTGAAAAAAAAACTTTTTGTTATTAGTAATCACAAAAACCACTTTGTTTCAAAAATGTAAAGAAGCTTCCCATTGAATATGCAGCTAATAAAAAGGCATGGATGACTTCTAATATTTTTCAGAAATATGTAAGTCAGTGGAACAACGAGTTACGGAGGAAAAATAGAAACATTTTACTCCTTGTCGATAACTGTCCTGCGCACCCAAATATGCAGGAGTTATCCAATGTAAAACTGGTGTTTTTGCCTCCAAATGCGACTTCTTTTTTGCAGCCAATGGACATGGGGATAATTAAAAGTTTTAAATGCCATTTCCAGGGTTTTTTTTTCTACAGTTGATTGAAAGTAGGGAAAAAGGTTTAGATGGCAACGACTCTGTATTGGATGCAACTCATTTTATGACAGATGCATGTTTCCCCTACAACGATCATAAACTGTTTTCGAAAGTCTGGTTTAATATCGGGAGAATTTTCGATTGATAACCATAACTTTGATGAAGATCAGAATGGTTTAAAGAAAATGGAATTGCGTATTTGGACCATGTAAATGACATTGACAATTTTGTTCATGTTGATGATGATTTGATTACCAGTGGAAATCCTACGGAGAGTGAAATTATAGAGACCGTATAAAGCACAGCAGACAGTGATGAAGACAATGTTGAATGTGTCGAAGACACAATCCTTACTCAGGATGCCGTGGAAACATTAAATTATTTTTTTGAAAACATTGACATTTCCGATGGTGGTTTTAGTGCACTAAGTGTAATAAGAGGAAACTTAAGAGACTTCAAAGTGAAATCTATGAAACAGGCTACTATTCAAAGTTATTTTTGTAAAAAGGGGAGTGATTAAGGATGCAGCTGTGAGTAAATTATATATGTACGTATGTTTACTTTAAATTTTCTAGTTTATTCTCATTTTTACGTTTTTTCATAAATTTACTAAATAACCTTTCTGTTTATATATTCACTTTTACTTCTTGTCTTATTTCACCATACGCATGCATGCTTTTGCCTACACGGATATTAAGTTTAACGGCTATAACGAGCAAAACTAAACGGTCCCGTGGCGCTCGTTATAGCCGACTTTGACTGTGTATATATATATATATATATATATATATATATATATATATATATATATATAGGTCAGGTTTGAGAATGTGGAAACCTGCGGAATAAATATCGGAAGTCTAATGCAAGAAGCTTTAGAAGGCACAGGGGATTTCAAAATTGGAGGAAGGATTATAAGAACAGTAAAATACGCAGATGATCAAGTACTTCTAGCAAGAAAGGAAGAGGAGCTACAAAAAATGATAAATAGACTAGTGATAACAGGTAGAAAATACGGTATGGAAATAAATACAGAAAAATCCAAGGTCATTCGAATATCGGGTAAAGAAGAGAATCTGAACATAACTATTGGGGGAAAGCCATTAGAACAAGTTTCAGAATATAAATACCTTGGAAGTATCATAACACGAGAGGCAAAATGTACGGATGAGATCAAAACTAGAATAGGAAAAGCAAAAGCGGCTTTCAGGAGAAAGAAACAACTACTTACAGGGAATATAAGGGAAGATATCTGCAAGAAGTTGATAAAATGCTACGTATGGAGTATAGCATTGTATGGGGCAGAAACATGGACGCTAAGGAAAAATGACATCAAATACTTGGAAAGCTTTGAAATGTGGACTTGGAGGAGAATGCTGAAGATAAAATGGACAGATAGGATGAAAAACGATGAAGTGCTACGAAGAATAGGAGAGAAGCGAATGATTATACAGACTATCAGAAAGAGGAAGGCTAACTGGGTTGGACATTACCTGAGGAGAGAGAGTATGATTAAAGACGTGTTAGAAGGAAAACTAGATGGGAAAAGGGAAAGAGGTAGGAAAAGGTTTCAGCTGATAGACGATTTGAAAGGGAAAGAGAGTTATCAAGATATAAAGAGGACAGCGGAAAAAAGGAGTATATGGAGAACCAGGTTTAACCATGAATAATCACGGACCTGTCTACGGACAGACTACCTATGATGATGATATATATATATATATATATATATATAGCAAAAAGTATAAAAATTGTTCTATTTTGCATAAGAAAGACGATAACTCTCCTTAACAAAATTTACTTCGTTTAATATAGACGTTAATAACATTTTCGGAGATACACCTCCCAGCTCTTCGCGACACATCATTGTGTCGCGACACACCAGTTGAAAACCACTGATACATATAACCTATTATGGAATAACCAGAATAACATACTTCTCCATTATTATTTTATTCTAACCAAATATTTTTCGTAACCGTTTCCACATACCCTTACTTCTTCTAACTTTATCTTTAATTTGTTCTCTGTTAACTTTTTTCGCATTAACTAAATTTCATGTCCTTGTATCCAACATTTGATGGCGATGCAGAATAAAGCCATTTGTTATATTAGATTAAAATATTAAAGAAAAAGGTCTTCGCCTGTATTTAGTGCTAGATTGTTGACGGGTGTGCCAGGAGTTCTGGGAAAATTTTATAAGTGAAGCGATTTTGATGATTAAAAAAAAAGAAGTTTGTATTTTAATAATTCGTGAGAGAAAGTTTCCCGAGAAGAAAAATTTTAATTTGTGTTCTATTTTTTGCGAGAAACTTTTAATATCTCGCTTTTTTATCTCACAATTAATAAAAAAGGATATTAAAACTTCACCGCGGATGTAATTATTAAGAGTAATTAAATCGTCATACTCCCTGGTTGTTTACGATATTACCTCTCTCCACACACACACACACATTTTCCCGCTCTAACCTACATCCTAAGGAAGTACATATCCTTCTCCTAACCTTGTTTGTCTTGAGATGACCAACGCCTGTGCACCTCTTTACACACAATTAAGCACACTAAATTTCCTCTGGATCAACAGAGATAGATGGAGGGAGTAAACACCGGAGACAGTCAATTCGAAAATAACTGTTTGGAGACCCTTCTTTGAAATAAAAATGTATATTCTACTGTGAAGTAACACAAAATGGGAGGAATGTGTAAAATGACAAATACTAAAAAATGAGCGTCGCACCGAACTTTCACTGGTCAGACGAAGGTATTAAGAAAGGTCAAAGATATTCCAGGTACTTCACTTAATTTATTAATACAGGCGGTCCTCGACTTTTGTACGTTTGACTTTCGTACAAACCGCACTTTCGTACATTATACATTGACACCCCTAAACCGCCTTTCGTACGCCAAATTCGGACTTTCGTACATCAGCGGATGAACGAACAAAACTAGTTATCGCATGGTGTTTGTTTTTGAAATTATTGGAATATTTTATTACATTTAGCCATTATTTTTTTATAATATTGGCACGCCAAATATACCCGCTCTCTAACAAACGGATTAATATTGGCCTGCTGGGTACGAAAATTACTACAGCAGAGGCGTTACTTGTCGTAGAGTCGGGTAATTAGGGGGATAAGAAGATATTTCATATATTTCTAATATCTCTAAGCCCATGGTCTAAAAGCTGCGAAACTGTCGTCAGAAAAAGAATACGCACGCAGTTGTAACCCGAAAGAAGTTAGGAGTCATGTAAGGAAACATCACGGAAGCCTTCGCAACAACTTCTGAAAAGTGTTTACTCGGCTTTCGGACCCTTCTCGGACCTCGAGATGCAATAAACACAAACCGATGAGTAAGCTCCAACCCAAAAACTCGCACTATATTTATGTCTTCCATTCGTGCAACTACGTTTTATGATTCTGCTTCTTCAGTTGTTTGTAGACCACCAAATGGTGCGAAAGTAGGCTAAGGCGCGAGCGATTATCAAAGTTTCCATTTTCGTATTTTCGTAATATTTATATTTTTGTTAGTAATTCTATTTTTATTTCCTCGCTATTATTCCATTGTTGATGTTGTTATTATTATTAGCCGTAATTTTTTAAAATGTCTCCTAAACGTAAAATGAACTGAAATCGGCAGCGATGGCGAGGAGGAGGAGCCTGAGAAAAATGTCTGGCCAAGGAGTGGCGATTCATCTAAATGGAGATCTCCACATGAAGGCCGAAGACGAAACATCGGTGTGCACCCTTTTACTGCCGGGCCGAGTGGAATGAATTTGCATTTTATAGCACTGATCTAAATTTGAATACCAATACTATATTTCGACATGCTTCTTTCCCCTAATAAGCAGCATTATATAATTTTGAAATATGTTAACTATTGAATACTTTTTATTTGAACGTTTTATCACGAATAGTTTACTAGATACGCGATTTTTTCAGAGTGTAGGCAAATACTTTTTAAATAACCCAGAATAAATCCGGCAGATAGTACGGAACGGAAAACTTGGGCATTTAAATCCGGCGGATAAAGGTTAATGTTTAATCTGTTTCTAATAATCATGTATACATTTAATAACACTCAAGGGTAAAAAACTCACTGGGAACGGGACTCCTCTTATAACATGTAAGTCTATTGTTCGACATTCGTGCACGTTTTCAGGAACGCATTATGTACGAAAACAGGGGACCGCCTGCACTTTAAATGAAAGAACCGCTGTAAAATGAGGCGGATGAGCTCACCTGATAAATTTATTTAACCGTTTGTCTACTAGAAGTTTGGAAAGAGCTCGGTGAGTATATTGGTTGTCCGACCTTGGTTAGAGGGCTGGTTATTGTGCCTGGAATGTTCTTACGCGGTCTTATTATAATTGACAATGATAAATGTAAAATCATAAAATTTACTGTTAACGAGAGTGTTGAAATTAGAATAAATAAAGAGATGGCATTCACACCAGCGTAGGATTTCAATCCTACGACCCACAACATCGAGAGACAAGTAGTCTAACAATTCCATTTGAAATAGCTGCACTTTTTATGCGCCAATAAAATTTGCGCGAAAATAAAAAATATGCACAAATTACGCCGAGTGAATTTAATGTAATGAGCATTGAGATTGTAAAATAATTTATTTTTATTTAGATTTGCCTATTAAGTCCTAATGGAAATATTATCGCTGTATATGCAAGTTTTCAAATAAATTTTAACTCTCTCAACTAAATTTGAAAAATATAATACATATGAAACAATAACTAAGCTAAACTGATGAAATAAAGTATAATCTAAAGAGTATTTAAATAAACATTCCAAAACAATGGAGATTTAAATCACATTATTAACAGTGTAAAATTTGATAATATAATATTTTTTTGAAATTTCATCTAAGTGTAATAAATTAAAAATAGCCAACAATTCAAATATCTTTGAAATGCTCAATCAATACTGCAGAGAACTTTAGGTAGAACAAACTTAAGAGATTTACTTCCTTAGTCGAGATTTTTCTCTATTCTAAGACAAAGCAGTGAGAAATGTCGAGATACTTTTCCATGCCAACCAACCTCTCTCTCGCCCTCTTTAAACAATCCCATTAATCCTCGCCTTTCCTTGAAAAAACGCCTTACATTACTTACTCACCCAAAACTCCAAGGCGCTAGGTTTTTGAAGAGCTCAAGCACTCTTCCGGGATTCCCTAGACCCCGACCCTCGAGTGTGTATGCGCCTCCCATCATATTCAACTTCTTCCTCTCCAGATACGGCATGGTTCCATTCTTCGGGCACGGCGTCCGCGCACACAGAACCCATACACACACTACGGCTACTCTCTTACAAAAGACCGACCCCTTCGGGCAACACCGTACACATAGTAAACTTGCCACAACACTAACCCTATCTCGCGTATCCTATAAAGCCCCGCCACGGCCACTTGATCATTTCCAAAGGGTCAATAGGTTGGGAAGAAATAGCAGTAAAAGTTGTTAGAAGGAGAAGTTTAACGCGAGGGGGAGAGAGAGCAGACCATAGTATACATATGTGGGTGCTTTTGCGTGCGAGTGTGTTCACGTGGTTTGTTTGAAGAAGATGAATAGAGGAGGAAGTAATTGAGAGAGGTTGATGGAGCAAGGGAGAAAAAGGAGAGATAAAGAGATGGAGAAGAGAGATGAATCAAGAGAGGAAAGAAAGATTTCATGAGATGGAGAGAGCAAGAGAGTGAGACGAAGAATAAAGGATGAAAGGGGTAGGTTTGGAAAGGGGTATCGAAGCGTTAAAACGGACTTCAAAAGGAATGGAAAATTTCAACGGATTGGAAACAGGCGATATTTTGCACGGACGCTGATGCACTGAGAGGAATTCCACTTGTGAAATAATCTCAGCCAAATATTTTGGAAAAGTCGAGACGGGATGCAGGAAAACTCATCAAGCTTGCCATCATTGATTAGAGTAAAATAATTGGTTTTCGGACTATCCTAGTCATTTTAAGTCATTTCGCAATTCCTCTAGCATGTAAATATTACATATCATACAGAAATATTCCAAATGGATCAGTGAAAATGTTTAAGGCCGAAGATGCGTTTCTAAAAACATTTGAAATTACACAAACGAAAATTTACTTCCCATGAGAATGGCCATAAAAATGATAGAATGTATTCTGGGCACAAAATTTGAATACATACATAATGTTAAGACCTGTTTGATGACCTCAATTAAATTCAGAACAGTCAAGAAGTAAAGTGAAACTGAGATCTAATGTAAAATTTTATAATTCTGGGCTCAAAGTCCAAATAAATAAAGTAATTTTTCCCAGCATATTTAACTTATTCGATAACATTCTTTTCAATCACGTAAATTACGTGGTCAAATAAAGTTTTATATCAGATGTTTCATTTTAAATCACTTTTTTATTGTATTGATATTGAACGCCTTTCAATCTAAGAACTTTTTAATTTCAGTGCCTATACGGCGTGTCCCTTATCTTAAATTGAGGTAAAATAGTAAAAACATAAATTTTACTATTACTACATGGCGAATTTTACCTCTTTGACGAAGATTAGATTTTATTAAGTCCACAGACGAAAGGACAAAGTGGGTTTATATGAAATAAAACACGCTAAAGATTATGTGCAACATTCTCTGATTAGTCTCACTTTCTAGTCGACTCTAAATTTGGGTGCGCTTGCATACAAAATGCCTTGTTAAACGAACAACACAAACACACATACGCGCGCACACACACACATATACATATATATATATGTGTGTGTGTGTGTGTGTGTGTGTGTGTGTGTGTGTATGTGTATGTATATATATATATATATATATATATATATATATATATATATATATAACAGCGCTGACACACCTAAGTCTCTAAACGAATATGTTTTTTACTTAAAAATTACTCTAAAATGAAAGCAAGCTACTCGAATGCGCGCAAAACGAGCAATAACTGTATCATATATACTTTAAGAGACATGACTCTGAAGAAAAAAGAAATAATCAGATTGGAAGATTTTGAGTTGTTGATGTGGAGCTGATTGGAGAAAGTATGATTGACAATGGAAACAAATTAGGGAGCATTAAACACAATGGGAGAAAAGGAAAGCCAAAATGGAACAATCAGAGAGAGACAGAAAATAGAAGCGGATTGGATTTTCAGAGGAAATTGGCTGTTAAAGGAATTCGTAGCAAAGCGGAAGAAAGGAAAGAGACAGACAGACAGACAAACGACTTTATTAGGGCGGCAGAGTTAAGAAGAGGGATTTTGGCTAAAGTGAGGTATTTAAGACTGGATGAAGTGCTGAAGAAGGGTTGGACTCGGAGGGGTGTTCTAAAAATTCCCGAGAGAAAGAAATGCAGAATTTAAATTGATCGTACAAATAATGATGCAAACAATGTGGTGGCTAGTAAAACTGTAAAACATGAAATTTCATATACGTCTAGCTACTGGGCAAAAATCAAGTTTTCTCACTAAAAACTATTTTCATAAAAATGAGCATGATTTTGAGAGTTAGTTTTCAAAATATAATCAGGGTAAATTAATATGGAGAGTTAACTTTTAAATATTTCCTTCTAAATTTTTTCATGGTTTGTTGCCACCTTATATCGTAGGATCGTACCTTGAAAAGTAATTGACGACAAAAATAGGAAAGGTAATTTTCATTAAAAATTTTAATTAATGAGATAAATATTAAGGTGGAACAAAAAATCCTTTGTTAGAAAGTTTTTTATATATAGAAAAAAGGAAATGTAAGTTACCTCCAGAAGATTTTTAGGCTGGTTTACAAAGGAAACAACCTTATGAAATGGCCCTGTCTGTGTGTGTGTATGTCCCCTACCAAAAACTTTGCAGTAATGGACAGATTATGATGAAACTTGGCATGAGACTCGTGCTGCCAAGGCCCACCTCCGGGCTATATTTTATTTGGCGAAGATTGAAGTACCGGGTTCGATTCCTGGAACTTTTTACATGTTTATTTTACATAGGAAATCTCAAATCTATCGTGCAGAGATGTTTTCTTTAATACATTTAAATATCTTAAAATTGTTATATCGGAGCAAGGTTTGTACTGTTCTGAGGAGAAAAGAATATACATTTTAATTCGTATCCCCGAATTTTAACAATTGATCGTATTTCCTTGAATTTCTACTAAAACGTCGAGTTTTTGCGTTTTAATTCGAATTTTATCGGATTGTTGCCATGGAGACGATTATTACCGAACTCGGCTTGAGCATAGACGCGTGAACAAATGGTTTATTTTCTTTTCTGCTCGACTACTCTTCAGAAATGGACAGTTGATCCATACATATTAGCGTATAAAGAATAACATTTATTAAATTCGATCATTTAAAAGATACATGCAAAATATAATGTCAGAAAGAAATTTTGACATTGCTATTACTATGTTAAACCAGATAATGCTTTATTGATTCGTTTTCCAATTTTTCTCTATCATTGATAAACTATGAGCTACAAGTGGTATTTATATACATAATGAGAATTCCTTGGAATGTACTGTCAATATAAGTAGGGATTGAAATCCCGGGATCCCGTCCAAAATTTCAATCCCGAAATCCCGGGATTTTGGGATTGACATTTTTGCTTTTGCTAACAGGTGGCGCTAACGATTAAATTGTATTTTATGTATAGTAAAATATATAATTCGTTGGAATTCACTGAGTAATACTGCTTTCTATCTGAGTTTATAATATGTCATCATTAGACCGCGGATCTTTAGGTAAAAACCTATTTTTTTCCTGAGAAGATATCTCAATATACAATTGTATATATACGTTTCATGAATAATTAACCCCGAAAACGTATATTTTATGGTGCCTAATAATGCCTATTTTGACATTAATGTCTAAAAATGCCTATTTCAACGTTAATGCTTTTTTTTTGTCTTTTTCATGCAAAAAAAGCCTAAAAAGGGCTAATTTTCTAAAATAATCCACTATAAAAGCAGATTTTGGTATTATACATATTTTTTAAACTGACTGTGCAATGTTCAGTCATGGGTTGGAAATGTCCTTCGCACCACGGTCACGATCAAGTGGCGAACAGCAGCTCGGACCTGTCTCGCGTTCGGCGGGGTTATTCTGTTTCCCAGTGTCACGTGATACGACAATGTAACGATGCCTTTAATCTGATGTTGCGTTTATTTCTCGTTGTTACATTGTCATAACGAGAATAACCCCGCAGTCCATCTCCAGACTGCAGAGGGTAAAGGTGAGAAGTGTGAACGTGAAAATTGTGAAAGTGCAATGCCTAAAGTATCAAGTTCGAAAGCTTATTTGATACGTCAGTGGTTACAAGAGTTCCCGTACTTCACAACGGATGGAAAAATTATCTTCTGTCAAGCATGCAACAAGGAGGTAAGTACATTATAATGCTGGCTTGCTACGAATTATTGGCCGTGAATTGCTTGTCATCTTTGAGGCAAAAACCATCCACATCTTTTGTTTATACGAGCCATTTTATGGTAACTATTGAAGTGGTTATTCAAAATGTCCAGCAATCCAGCTGCGGACCTTCGTAGCTGTAAAGTAAATTTTATATTTTTGTCCCATTTCCATATTTATTAGATTATTTCCGTATTTTTAAGGTTAATTATTTCTTCATAATTTTTCTTTATAGGTTTCAAGTGATAAAAAATCCCACCTAACTCAGCACATCCAAGGAGTGCTACATAAGGCAAATGTTGAACGCAAATTTAAGATGAAACAAATGCTTTTAACAAAAACTTCTGACGGATCCAGCAAGAAGAATCAGTTTTATGCAGATTTGTGTCACGCAATTGTGGCAGCCAACATTCCATTCAGAACACTGGAAAATCCAACATTCAAGGAGTTCCTAGAACGATACTGCCATCAGTCGGTACCTTCCGAGTCAACGATACGCAAGAATTACGTGCAACCCACGTACGATGACGCAATGCGCAGGATACGGGAGGACATTGGAGATTCACATATTTGGATATCGGTCGATGAAACCACTGATGCTCTTGGCAGATACATGGCCAACTTGGTTGTTGGGAAATTGGACCCAGATGCGTCATCCAGAGCCTACCTCATCTGCACGAAGCAACTTGCCAAAACAAACCAGGAAACAATAGCACACTTCGTGAACAACGGACTGAAAGTGCTGTATCCCAAAAATCTAGACGAAGAGAAAGTGCTGCTCCTATACACAGATGCTGCATCGTACATGGTTGCTGCCATGCAGTTGCTCAAGGTGTTCTATCCCTCCCTTGTGCATGTGACATGCCTTGCCCATGGTTTGAACCGCGTAGCAGAGCAAATAAGACTGGAATTCCCCAAGGTGAACAAATTGATCTCCACCGTGAAGAAGGTCTTCGTCAAGGCACCAACAAGAATACAGGCTTTTCGAGAAAAACTGCCCGATGTCCCTCTGCCACCTGAGCCTGTGCTCACCCGCTGGGGCACATGACTGAAAGCAGCTGAATATTACAGCGAGCATATCCTTCATGTCAAGGAAGTTGTGACAAATCTAGCCGAGGATGCTGCCTGCGTTACTTCGGCAAAAATGTTGCTAGATGATCCCTCCATTCCCAAGGATTTGGCGTATATTAGATCCCACTATACATCCCTTGTGCAGATTATTGCTGAATTAGAGGGCTCAGGAAAACCCATCTACGAAAAAACTGCTATGCTGAATGAAGTGAAACAAAAAATAAAGGAAGCTCCAGATGAAGTGGGGGAAAAAGTAAAAGCAAAACTAGAAAAGTTGCTACAAAAGAACTCAGGACTGCAGAGCCTATGTACAGTAGCAGATATACTGGCAGGAAAATCCAGTGAAGTTGAGTGCAAAATTCCATTTCAATATGTACCCAAGTTGAAGTTCGCCCCCGTCACGTCAGTTGATGTCGAACGTTCTTTTTCTGCTTACAAAATGATATTAACTGACAAACGCCATAGTTTTGTGGTAGAAAACTTAGAAAAGGTGCTTGTTATTTATTGTGAGGACAATTACGGGAAATTTGTGAAATAAACGCAAAGAGGTGACAAATTCATTATGGGAATTTCGAATGAAACACTTTGTCAAACACTCTGCGTAGTACTTAAATATTTACTTGAATAGTGTTTTCAGTCAGTATTACTATATGTAATGTAGATAGTATTTTCTCGGTAACGCATGGGATATTAACCATAAGAATAAGTTTCAATGCATAGTAGTAAAATATTTTTGTTCTTTGAAAACACAAATCAATAAAGTTTCATTGACGGGCAATTTTTGCGTGCGTGCATGTTTCAGTCTTTTTTCGTGAATTAAAGTTGATAGTTGACAGAAATGATGTTGTTTTTTACTGAACATAGTTTTTGGAAGTAGTTTTTATAGCCTATTTTACGTTTTATAAAGCCTAATTAAGGTACTTAAAGAGCCTATTTTAATCGCCTAAAACTTAATTTTTAGAACCTAAAAATCCGCGGTCTAGTCATCATTCATGGAAAATAAGAAAAAACAAAATGAATGAAAAATATCCTTTGGGGTGTGGCCAACCTAAAGAAGAATGAATATTATCAAGAAGAAACGGAGTCCGCAGAATCGAAAGGACATGAATCAAGTGATGAGGCCTTTTCCTCGAGTGATAAAACAGACAAAAATGATTCGTTTGAAGGCGGAAGTGCGTACAAACTATCAGAAACAAACATTAAGTTATTGATTCAAAAAATAAGGACAACTGTTTTACTATTCAGAAAATAACCCGCAAAAAAACAAGAGATTCCTTCAGAAATATGTAATCGAACAATATGGTAAGAAGAAATCACTTGTTATGGATATAAAAACTCGCTGGAACAGTTTAGTTGAAATGATCAAACGTTTTATATTGCTTAAAACCTGCATAATGAAGGCCTTGATTGATCTAAATTCCGATATATCATTCAGTGAGAGTGCTTCTTCTATTTTTGCAACACTGCAGCCAGTGAAAATTACTATGGATGCTCTTTGCCGAAGAGATGCAAATCCTTTGGCGTGTGAGGCAGCGTTGGATTTCATGATGAAGAAACTGAATGACGTAAATACAGAGTTAGGACATAATATGAGAAATGCCTTCCAGAATCAAATAATGAAGAGACGAACTAAGTTATCAGGGGTATTGAGGTATCTTCAGTACGGGGCACAAGCTCGTGATAATGATTTGGGGAATATATTTTCTGTGCTATCACTAGCGAACATAAAAATGTTAGTTACAGAAAACCTGAGTACATTTTATTGTAATATTAGTAAAACATTTGAAGCACTGGACAAGGAAGAATAGCAAGCTTCATCAGCATCAAGAAGCCGATCTATAAATGATGACTTACACATTGAGCGAACGGAAGCATCTGAATGTTTTGAGACTGGTACATCATATTCAGAGAAGTTAAAGATAGAACTCGATTCGGTCATTACCCAATGTTTAGCCCCTCCCAAGAAATATTCCTCCTGCTGTAGTTCAAATGACCTAGCATTATCAATACCACGAGAGCTAAAGGATTTCCGTGAAAGTGGGCGTAAAGGAGAAAAGCTGCAGTTTCTTTACGAGCAGTTGCTAGCTATTCCTTATACTAGTGTAGAATCAGAAAGGACTTTTTCATCAGCAGGGATGCTGTGCAATAAATACAGATCAAGAATGAGTGACGCGACATTAGATGTACTTTGTTTTTTAAGGCCATATTTCAGAAATTTATGAATAGATTTTAAGTGAGGAGAACCTTAATCTAAAAGTACCGTTTATTTTCATAAATGCAACCAATTTAATTTATTTTAAGATACTGCAACAATTACTATTTTATTTATTAAAATCCCTTTACATTTTCTCCAAAAATACGTGTTTTATTTTAGTTTTACCTGCTGATAAAAAGTTATTTTCATTGACGTTACTTAAATTTTTTGCAAACTTGATATTACTTACATAACTGCATATGATGATTTCATATCTGTGTATGATATAAAATTATTGTCTACAAATATTGAATGTTTTTTATTTCCTACCACTTTTCCTCGATCCCGGGATCGAAAAAAATCACAATCCCATAATCCCGGGATTAGAAAATCCCTTCGGGATTGCAATCCCTAAATATAAGTAATCAATTCGGGACGTCAACATCAGGAAACCTACCTGCATTAGTCTTGGTTTGGACTTCTTGTTATTTATTGGGCAGATAAGAATTAAATAAATCCTTCCAGTAATCACTATTCATGAATATAAAACTAAACGAAATTATAAGAATCGATCGCAAATAATGTCGATTCCATGGAAATTTATAAATAAATCGGGTCAAGTCCTAATAGAGGATAAATGCGTAAAAAAATTAACGAAAGGCCCCGGAAAATCATCCAAATGGATACCGATTCATCTGATTGCGCCACAAAAGGATCCTGAGAGAACGGAATACTTCTCGGAAAAAACGTAGCTCTGGTGGAATTTAAGAGAACAAATTGATGAGGGTCAGAAAAATTTCGCTGATAAATTCGAAGCTGGAAATTGGACGGCGAGATAACGGCAGGGAAGAGATGGATGGAAGGAAGGGTAAAAGAGATAAAGATACACAATTAGACGCAGTGGAGAGGAATGGAATGCATTTGAGATTCGACGAAAATTGATTTGAAAAGATTTAGATGGATGGTTACGGAGTGCTATGTACTGAGCGCAAAGGAATTCAATCAAACGGGGATAAAATGCGCGAAATTCTGTATGAGGGCGAAGATAACGAACACCGTAGGAATATAAAGATATAGTAGAGAGATACAAGAGATTATAAGAAATTTTAGGGCTTGATTACTCATATTTCCGGGTGAGGTGCATAGAAGAAAGTGCAATTTGAGCTGCATAATTATTAGATGAAAAAAATTGAAAACTGTACATATTATTGGGATATAAAAAATGCTATTTCCTAGAATCTTAGCGAAGCAATAAAATAGTTAACAATGTAATAAACGATTCAAATACTTCAGCGAATGTATTTTCATTGATAATTCTGTGGATCTGGTTTGGAACTCGTGAGATTTGACGGAATTTAGTTAGTACTTGGGTTCAATTTCCCTCATTGGATGTTTTCGTATTATCCGAGAAATTTGTATCTGTATACGCCACGAAACTGAAATTTCATTGTGCGCACATTTAGTTAGGGAGGAGTAATTTATATTATTTTATGATAAGGAGCATTTCAACGGCGACGATTCAGTAGCTCCATTATGAATATTGCTTTTGTGCTTCACACTGTAAATTATCTGACACTAATAATTATGTGTTTTATAATTTGAAAGATGGGTATAATTTATGGCAAAACAGCTGCCTGTGATAAACTGAATTATTTTTAACGTTAAAAAAGGAATTGGAGACTACGGTGTACAGATTGGAATAACTGCAAAAATATCATCAGATCCACCGCATTATCACAGATAACAGAAAACATTGCCAAAAAAAACGAATAAAAAACAACATAAACATTCCGAACACAACACAATCAAGTCTCTTAATAATAAAAATTGTTTTTATCTAAAGGCAGACAAAGGGAACACTGTAGTCATAATGCAAAAAGACCAATACTTCGACAAATTTGAGCAAATGCTAAATGAAGGGCCGTACACAAACATACTAAAAAATCCAATCAATAAAATGATATCAGAAACCACCAAAATTGTTAAAACTTGCACCACACTCATCACGAAACAACTCAGCCTCCAACTTCACACCTCAAACCGCAGGGTTCCTAGGATGTATTGCTTAACCAAAATCCACAAAGACGGCATGCCCCTCAGACCCATTGTTTCGTCTATCAACAGCCCGACATATAAAATTTCACGTTGGCTTAGTGACCAATTTAAACATTTTTTATCAAACATGATTCAAATATAAAAAACAGTCCTCATTTCATTAACGAAGTTAAAGACATAATACTACAGGACAGTGAAATTTTAGTTTCTTTTGATGTTTCTTCTCTCTTTCCTAGCGTTCCCATCAATGAAACATTACAATTCCTCAAAGAATGGCTCACCGATCAAAAATTACCATTAAAAACAGTAGATGAATTAGTACGACTAACACGCTTATGCATGAACCAAAATGTCTTTCAAGTTAACAACAAGTTCTACCAACAAAACCACGGTACAACAATGGGAAACTCCCTTTCACCTTTCTTAGCCAACCTATTCATGGTTAACTTCGAGAAACAATGTAAAAACACTTTCAAATACTTCCCACGCTTATGGCTAAGATACGTTGACGATATTTTCGCGATTTTCGATACCTCCAATAATAACATAACTGATTTTCTACAGCAACTAAACGATCAATAAGTAGAAGGAGAAGGGGAGTTTCAGCACAGCGATAGTGACGCCGCCTGTCAGTAGAAACTGTAAGCTAAAGATAAACAAAAGATAAACGTAATGACGTCATAACAAAAGACGATCGTAATGCGCAATGTTAGGTTGGTATCTTGGAAGGCGGTAAATTTGAATCGAGTTAAAATTTTGCTGTTGTTATCTTGGAAGGCGGCGGATTTGAATCGAGTTAAAATTTTGCAGATGGTATCTTGGAAGGCGGTAAATTTGAATCGAGTTAAAATTTTGCTGTTGGTATCTTGGAAGGCGGCGGATTCGAATCGAAATAAACTTTCTGGGTTGGTATTTTGGATGGCGGCGGATTTGAGTACGTTAAAATGAAGCGAAATATTGAGCAGGTTGATCAAGTTTTTTTTATTTCCAATAAAAGACAATCATTATTACTTTATAAAAACACACAACAAAAATGACAATCTTTTTTCAAAGGAGGTAGTCCATCGATATGAATTTCTCCTTTATTGCAGTGTTCCAGGCATGGCTGATATCGTTCCGTCTTATTCCAGTCTTCTATTTCTTGTAATTCGGGAAATGTGGCGGCTATCTGATGGATGTCACGTGGATGATACAGTTCAATGTAATCAATAGGTATAAATTTCAGATCCTCTAATTTCATCGTCTTCCAACCACGTTCATGGCCG
Organism: Tanypteryx hageni; assembly: GCA_028673005.1. NCBI lineage: Eukaryota > Metazoa > Arthropoda > Insecta > Odonata > Petaluridae > Tanypteryx > Tanypteryx hageni. The sequence continues at coordinate 152,249,538 of CM054115.1, forward strand.
ACCCAACTTTATGTATAATTGCGAGTTGTTTTAAGTCCATAACTGAAAGTTAATTATTTTCAAATCAATGATTGCTTAGATTTATAATATAATAATAATTTTAAATATAAATTAAATTACCTTTGGAGAGCGATTTTATGCGTGGAGTATTCTGGATGCGTCTTTCTTCGAGAAACTCACTTATGCACGCGTCCGTCCTCTGCCGAGTCTCAAAACCGAATGAAACCTTCTATGTGCAAGATTGCAAAAATGCTGAGACTGCACGGCCGCGAGACTCTGCGTAGCGATTTTGAGTCAGCGAACCGGACGTGATCACTGCAAAGTGCCGAGTTCGTGCATACACCGGATGTGATCTGGAGAGTGGGGGTTAACGCAAAAGTATCACGTCAACACTTTCCCAACTTGCGGTATATTTGAATCGAGTTAAAATTTGGTGCTTGGCAGTAATTTAAGAATCTCAACCGTCGTCTCCACCACTTCACTGCTTTCATCGACACCGACGTCTCCATCGCTTTCTTTATTACACCACCACCGTCTCTACAACTTCGCTGGGTTAATTTCCACCACCGTCTCTACAACTTCGCTGGGTTAATTTCCACCACCGTCTCTACAACTTCGCTGGGTTAATTTCCACCACCGTCTCCACCACCTTCTTCATACTACAAAACCGCCGTCTCCACCGACTTGAAGTAAGTTGTATTCAATTCCATTCATTGATTTTACGCTTCTTGTGAGAAACGATTGAAATATTCTTTTTTTAGTATGTCTAGCCCCAGAAGCCTTCAGAGCTATACCATTGACGTCATAGTTGAAAATGCTATTGATATTAAAGATTTACCAAAAATTATACAAGAAAAAATTACGTCATATAAAAATCATAGCGATTTGATATTAACTATTTTGGAAGGGAGATTGATTTGCGAACCAAACTCACCACCATGGGTGAAAAAGTGGATTCATGGACGGAAAATAGCACGGGATAAAAAACTCGGGATAAGTAAGTTTTTTCAATCGTTTCTCATCATTTACTTCTAATTAATTTTATTCCTGTTCCCGATGTGTGTATACATTTTTGACTACACACATTCTCTAATTGTATGTTTCATTATCTGATTTATATGTAATAGATTCTTTTTATATGGAATTTTGATTTAAATATATACATTTTTTATTATCTGATTTAACTGATGAGGAAAATTACTTCATATGTTAAAAAAATTATTAAAAATAATACTTATCATCATTTACGTCTAATTAATTTCATTCCTCTTCTTGATGTCCGTATGCATTTTTTCATAACGCATTCTCTAATTGTTTGTTTCATTATCTGATTTATATGTAATAGATTCATTTTTGTATGGAATTTGATTTAAAATCTATATATTTTATTATCTGACTTAACTAATGAGAAAAATTACTTCATATGTTTTTAAATTGTTAAAAATAACCCTCATTTACAGATGGATTCTCTCAAGGCGAAATTTCAGAAAGTGTCGAAGATGAATACATTCGTAAAAAAGGAGGATTTGGTGCAAGATAAAAACTACAAAATAGCATCATTTGAAAATTTTAATACTAGATATGGTTGGACATTAGTGGTGACGATAGGAGAAGATGAAGATTTGTCGGGGGTAAAGATGTTTTTACCCAAGAAATTTTTAAATGCTATTACCGACGAAGAAATAAAAATGTATAATGAGAGTAATATTAAGAATTTAAACATAAAAGTAAATAATAACAATGTTATTATTTGTTAAAATAAAAAAATTTCTAAATATTTTGATTGATTCCATTTTTTCCCCCAAAAATTATGTGAAATATTGAGCAGGTTGATCAAGTTTTTTTTATTTACAATAAAAATACAAGCATTGTCACGAAAACAAAAATACTTTGTCCTAACTCGTCTTACTTATATGATTTAACAAGTCGTAACTTGTCGAAAGTCGAATGGAAGGACGAGATGAAATAAAAAAATAGGACGTATCTATTACTAGAATAACTTGCCAGAAAACCTGAACATTTTTTTAACCAAATATTATATGCCAAATAAATTTGAATATACCGAAAATTGATAAAATTCAGTAATCTATAAAAATAATTAATTTATCAAATCTCATTTATGATTATTTATATAAATTAAAATAAGAGAATCACTCGAACAATTTATCGACGCGTTTTTTTGCAGGTCAGAGCGGTTTATTTACCGCGCTCGCACATAGTCAAGATCTTAAAGGCTAAATAAAAAAAACACATTAAAAAGGTAGAATCTATGGCAGTTCGTAACTCACTCCGCTTCACTGACGAAAAGAGCCTATTAAAAAAAATAACTGATATTAACAAAAAGTTGATTTAAATCAACTTTTTGTTAATTAACATAATGATATCTAAGATGCAGTAGCGACAATTTAACAGATTTATATTGTTTAAATTCCGTTTATAATCGATATTATATCAAAAAATTATAATACGGGTAATAAAATATTCACTTTAACCTGATACGATATAATTCTTTTCTTTTATCCAAATCTTTTAAGCGGACAGTCTTCTATTCTATCCAACGTTGTCGTTGAAATGAAAGAATTCCCGTATACAAATTGGATTTAAGAAATTACGTATTAAATCATCGCGAGATTTAAATAGAATGTCTCCACGCATATGTTTCTCTTTCTTTTCCGCTGGGGAACTAAGAAGGAAAAGCCTGCACACGCTCTCTGAAATAATGCCACCTTGCTCTATGAAGACGCTATCTACATCCGGCCGCGCAATCCTCGTAACCAGATCGCGACATCATAACATCTCACCGTAGAGAATCTCGCTGTTGTTATATTAAGAAAGTCGAAATTGTACATCTCTTCGTTATTCATTACGCTCGTGGATATCAACAGCATTCATATGTTAGTAATAAATAATAATAATTAGCTAAATCCATTTCGAAATTGTGTCACACTGCCTCCGAAAAAATATACACGGGTAAATTATTATTTATTTGCCTTTTATTCTTTATTAAAAAAAAATAACTAATGGAAAAATTTTGTATTCGATATTAATTTCTTTATATATTTTAATATTATAAAAAAATCAATTTTATAAATCCCATCGAGAATTTCATGAACAAAATTAGGGAATAAAGACACGATATATTCTCTTAGACTTATCTTGTAAGATTTAATAGCAAAATTTTTTTCGGTCTACGAAAATTTATTTTGAGTTATTTTTTTCGGCTACTTTCACAAAAAAATCAATTTGATAAATCCCATCGGGAATTTCATGAACAAAATTAGGGAATAAAGACACGATATATTCTCTTAGACTTATCTTGTAAGATCTAATAGCAAAATTTTTCGGTCTACGAAAATTTATTTTGAGTTATTTTTTTCGGCTACTTTCACAAAAAAATCAATTTTATAAATCCCATCGAGAATTTAATGAACAAAATTAGGGAATAAAGACACGATATATTCTCTTAGACTTATCTTGTAAGATTTAATAGCAAAATTTTTCGGTCTACGAAAATTTATTTTGAGTTATTTTTTTCGGCTACTTTCACAAAAAAATCAATTTGATAAATCCCATCGGGAATTTCATGAACAAAATTAGGGAATAAAGACACGATATATTCTCTTAGACTTATCTTGTAAGACCTAATAGCAAAATCTTTCTTCGGTCTACGAAAATTTATTTTGACTTATTTTTTTCGGCTATTTTCATATTTTTTGTGGAAAATTCGTCTAGTAAGAGATATTTTGGAAAATGTTTTCGAATTTCATTTGATAAAAAATTAAGTATAAACTTTTAAAAAAGTTTTTTAGGTTGGTATTTTGGATGGTGGCGGATTCGAATCGAGTTAAAATTTCGCTGTTGACATAGCCGAATGCGCGATATATTGGAATCGAATTAAACTTTCTGGGTTGGTATTTTGGATGGCAGCGGATTTGAGTACGTTAAAATGAAGCGAAATATGGAGCAGGTTGATTAAGTTTTTTTGTTTCCGATAAAATACAATTATTATTACATTATAAATACACACAACACAAATAACAATCTTTTTTCAAAAGAGGTGGTCCATCGATATGAATTTCTCCTTTATTATAGTGTTCCGAGTATGGCTGATATCGTTCCCTCTTACACCAATCTTCTAATTCTTGTAATTCGGGAAATGTGGCGGCTACCTGATGGATGTCACGTGAATGATACAATTCAATTTAATCAAAAGGTACACATTTCAGATCCTCCAAATTCATCCTCTTCCAACCATGTTCATGATAGTTCCGAATAGACCCAACTTGATGTATAATTGCGAGTTGATTTAAGTCCATAACTGAAAGTTAATTATTTTCAAATCAATGAATGCTTAGATTTATAATATTATAATAATTTTAAATATAAATTAAATTACCTTTTGAGAGCGATCTTATGCGTAGAATATCTGGATGCGTCTTTCTTCGAGAAAAAAATCCAAATGAAACCTTCTATGTGCAAGGTTGCAAAAATGCTGAAGCTGCACGGCCGCGAGACTCTGCGTAGCGATCTTGAGTCAGCGAACCGGACGTGATCACTGCAAAATGCCGAGTTCGTGCATACACCGGATGTGATCTGGAGAGTGGGAGTTAACGTGAACAATTTCCCAACTTGCGGTATATTTGAATCGAGTTAAAATTTGGTGCTCGGCGGTGATTTTAAATACGTCAAAATGAAACAAATATTTTGTTCCTAACTCGTCTTACTTATATGATTTAACAAGTCATAACATGTTATTCTAGTAATAGATATTTTGAAAAAAAATCAAGCATCGACTTTTTTAGAAAATTTCTTCGTAATTCATGATCGACAAAATGTTTTCCCAAACGAATTTTGACAAAAAATACGTTTTTAGTAGTAATAGATATATTGAATATTTTGAAAAACGCGTCGATAAATTGTTTGAGTGATTCTCTTATTTTAATTTATATAAATAATCATAAGTGGGATTTTTAAAATTAATTATTTTATAGATTACTGAATTTTATTTATTTTCGGTATACTCAAATTTATTTGGCAAATATTTTTTTTTGTTAAAAAATATTTCGCGTTTGTGGAAAGTTATTCTAGTAATAGATATTTTGACAAAATTAAACATCGGCTTTTTTTAGAAAATTTCTTCGTAATATATGATCTAAAAAATGTTTTTCCAAACGAATTTTGACAAAAAATACGTTTTTTATGCAATATTTCTCTGATTATATAAATAATTTGTGAGATTTTTTAAATTAATTATTTTACAGATTACTGAATTTTATTAATTTTCGGAATCTTTTTACTACGGCAGCTTTGACATCGGGGTTATGAGTATAATAAAACTTGACGTTTTTTCTCTCGAGGAAATCTTGAAACTTTTTATTCCTAAATTCGGAGCCTTTATCGCTTTGTAATTTTATAGGTTTTCTATTTTTGAAAATATAATCGAACGCCCTCACCATTTCTTCCCACGTCTTGCTCTTCAAAGGAACTGCCCAAGCATATTTTGAGAATAAATCTATAATGGTTAGAATATATGCAAATTCACTATTATACTTTTTCAAATTTCGCATATCATTTAAGTCACATTGCCAAGTTTCGTCGATATAATCAACATCGTAAAAATTTCTTTGGAAGCGTTTTCTTAAAGGCCTGTGCAATGTATAAGCATCCTGTGAATTCAACCAATCCTGAACGTATCTCTTCGATAACTTATTTTTACCCAGTGCTTTATACAATTTATCGGTTGTTAAAAAATCCTGCCGGGTTAGAGAGATCGTTATAAATGGATTTTAAAATTTAATCGGACTCCAAACTATTGTTTTAAATAACGTATTTCTTGTCAAAATTCGTTCGGGGAATCATTTTTTAGATCATATATTACGAAGAAATTTTCTAAAAAAAGCCGATGTTTAATTTTGTCAAAATATCTATTACTAGAATAACTTTCCACAAACGCGAAATATTTTTTAACAAAAAAAAATATTTGCCAAATAAATTTGAGTATACCGAAAATAAATAAAATTCAGTAATCTATAAAATAATTAATTTTAAAAATCCCACTTATGATTATTTATATAAATTAAAATAAGAGAATCACTCAAACAATTTATCGACGCGTTTTTCAAAATATTCAATATATCTATTACTACTAAAAACGTATTTTTTGTCAAAATTCGTTTGGGAAAACATTTTGTCGATCATGAATTACGAAGAAATTTTCTAAAAAAGTCGATGCTTGATTTTTTTTCAAAATATCTATTACTAGAATAACATGTTATGACTTGTTAAATCATATAAGTAAGACGAGTTAGGAACAAAATATTTGTTTCATTTTGACGTATTTAAAATCACCGCCGAGCACCAAATTTTAACTCGATTCAAATATACCGCAAGTTGGGAAATTGTTCACGTTAACTCCCACTCTCCAGATCACATCCGGTGTATGCACGAACTCGGCATTTTGCAGTGATCACGTCCGGTTCGCTGACTCAAGATCGCTACGCAGAGTCTCGCGGCCGTGCAGCTTCAGCATTTTTGCAACCTTGCACATAGAAGGTTTCATTTGGATTTTTTTCTCGAAGAAAGACGCATCCAGATATTCTACGCATAAGATCGCTCTCAAAAGGTAATTTAATTTATATTTAAAATTATTATAATATTATAAATCTAAGCATTCATTGATTTGAAAATAATTAACTTTCAGTTATGGACTTAAATCAACTCGCAATTATACATCAAGTTGGGTCTATTCGGAACTATCATGAACATGGTTGGAAGAGGATGAATTTGGAGGATCTGAAATGTGTACCTTTTGATTAAATTGAATTGTATCATTCACGTGACATCCATCAGGTAGCCGCCACATTTCCCGAATTACAAGAATTAGAAGATTGGTGTAAGAGGGAACGATATCAGCCATACTCGGAACACTATAATAAAGGAGAAATTCATATCGATGGACCACCTCTTTTGAAAAAAGATTGTTATTTGTGTTGTGTGTATTTATAATGTAATAATAATTGTATTTTATCGGAAACAAAAAAACTTAATCAACCTGCTCCATATTTCGCTTCATTTTAACGTACTCAAATCCGCTGCCATCCAAAATACCAACCCAGAAAGTTTAATTCGATTCCAATATATCGCGCATTCGGCTATGTCAACAGCGAAATTTTAACTCGATTCGAATCCGCCACCATCCAAAATACCAACCTAAAAAACTTTTTTAAAAGTTTATACTTAATTTTTTATCAAATGAAATTCGAAAACATTTTCCAAAATATCTCTTACTAGACGAATTTTCCACAAAAAATATGAAAATAGCCGAAAAAAATAAGTCAAAATAAATTTTCGTAGACCGAAGAAAGATTTTGCTATTAGGTCTTACAAGATAAGTCTAAGAGAATATATCGTGTCTTTATTCCCTAATTTTGTTCATGAAATTCCCGATGGGATTTATCAAATTGATTTTTTTGTGAAAGTAGCCGAAAAAAATAACTCAAAATAAATTTTCGTAGACCGAAAAATTTTGCTATTAAATCTTACAAGATAAGTCTAAGAGAATATATCGTGTCTTTATTCCCTAATTTTGTTCATTAAATTCTCGATGGGATTTATAAAATTGATTTTTTTGTGAAAGTAGCCGAAAAAAATAACTCAAAATAAATTTTCGTAGACCGAAAAATTTTGCTATTAGATCTTACAAGATAAGTCTAAGAGAATATATCGTGTCTTTATTCCCTAATTTTGTTCATGAAATTCCCGATGGGATTTATCAAATTGATTTTTTTGTGAAAGTAGCCGAAAAAAATAACTCAAAATAAATTTTCGTAGACCGAAAAAAATTTTGCTATTAAATCTTACAAGATAAGTCTAAGAGAATATATCGTGTCTTTATTCCCTAATTTTGTTCATGAAATTCTCGATGGGATTTATAAAATTGATTTTTTTATAATATTAAAATATATAAAGAAATTAATATCGAATACAAAATTTTTCCATTAGTTATTTTTTTTTAATAAAGAATAAAAGGCAAATAAATAATAATTTACCCGTGTATATTTTTTCGGAGGCAGTGTGACACAATTTCGAAATGGATTTAGCTAATTATTATTATTTATTACTAACATATGAATGCTGTTGATATCCACGAGCGTAATGAATAACGAAGAGATGTACAATTTCGACTTTCTTAATATAACAACAGCGAGATTCTCTACGGTGAGATGTTATGATGTCGCGATCTGGTTACGAGGATTGCGCGGCCGGATGTAGATAGCGTCTTCATAGAGCAAGGTGGCATTATTTCAGAGAGCGTGTGCAGGCTTTTCCTTCTTAGTTCCCCAGCGGAAAAGAAAGAGAAACATATGCGTGGAGACATTCTATTTAAATCTCGCGATGATTTAATACGTAATTTCTTAAATCCAATTTGTATACGGGAATTCTTTCATTTCAACGACAACGTTGGATAGAATAGAAGACTGTCCGCTTAAAAGATTTGGATAAAAGAAAAGAATTATATCGTATCAGGTTAAAGTGAATATTTTATTACCCGTATTATAATTTTTTGATATAATATCGATTATAAACGGAATTTAAACAATATAAATCTGTTAAATTGTCGCTACTGCATCTTAGATATCATTATGTTAATTAACAAAAAGTTGATTTAAATCAACTTTTTGTTAATATCAGTTATTTTTTTTAATAGGCTCTTTTCGTCAGTGAAGCGGAGTGAGTTACGAACTGCCATAGATTCTACCTTTTTAATGTGTTTTTTTTATTTAGCCTTTAAGATCTTGACTATGTGCGAGCGCGGTAAATAAACCGCTCTGACCTGCAAAAAAACGCGTCGATAAATTGTTCGAGTGATTCTCTTATTTTAATTTATATAAATAATCATAAATGAGATTTGATAAATTAATTATTTTTATAGATTACTGAATTTTATCAATTTTCGGTATATTCAAATTTATTTGGCATATAATATTTGGTTAAAAAAATGTTCAGGTTTTCTGGCAAGTTATTCTAGTAATAGATACGTCCTATTTTTTTATTTCATCTCGTCCTTCCATTCGACTTTCGACAAGTTACGACTTGTTAAATCATATAAGTAAGACGAGTTAGGACAAAGTATTTTTGTTTTCGTGACAATGCTTGTATTTTTATTGTAAATAAAAAAAACTTGATCAACCTGCTCAATATTTCACATAATTTTTGGGGGAAAAAATGGAATCAATCAAAATATTTAGAAATTTTTTTATTTTAACAAATAATAACATTGTTATTATTTACTTTTATGTTTAAATTCTTAATATTACTCTCATTATACATTTTTATTTCTTCGTCGGTAATAGCATTTAAAAATTTCTTGGGTAAAAACATCTTTACCCCCGACAAATCTTCATCTTCTCCTATCGTCACCACTAATGTCCAACCATATCTAGTATTAAAATTTTCAAATGATGCTATTTTGTAGTTTTTATCTTGCACCAAATCCTCCTTTTTTACGAATGTATTCATCTTCGACACTTTCTGAAATTTCGCCTTGAGAGAATCCATCTGTAAATGAGGGTTATTTTTAACAATTTAAAAACATATGAAGTAATTTTTCTCATTAGTTAAGTCAGATAATAAAATATATAGATTTTAAATCAAATTCCATACAAAAATGAATCTATTACATATAAATCAGATAATGAAACAAACAATTAGAGAATGCGTTATGAAAAAATGCATACGGACATCAAGAAGAGGAATGAAATTAATTAGACGTAAATGATGATAAGTATTATTTTTAATAATTTTTTTAACATATGAAGTAATTTTCCTCATCAGTTAAATCAGATAATAAAAAATGTATATATTTAAATCAAAATTCCATATAAAAAGAATCTATTACATATAAATCAGATAATGAAACATACAATTAGAGAATGTGTGTAGTCAAAAATGTATACACACATCGGGAACAGGAATAAAATTAATTAGAAGTAAATGATGAGAAACGATTGAAAAAACTTACTTATCCCGAGTTTTTTATCCCGTGCTATTTTCCGTCCATGAATCCACTTTTTCACCCATGGTGGTGAGTTTGGTTCGCAAATCAATCTCCCTTCCAAAATAGTTAATATCAAATCGCTATGATTTTTATATGACGTAATTTTTTCTTGTATAATTTTTGGTAAATCTTTAATATCAATAGCATTTTCAACTATGACGTCAATGGTATAGCTCTGAAGGCTTCTGGGGCTAGACATACTAAAAAAAGAATATTTCAATCGTTTCTCACAAGAAGCGTAAAATCAATGAATGGAATTGAATACAACTTACTTCAAGTCGGTGGAGACGGCGGTTTTGTAGTATGAAGAAGGTGGTGGAGACGGTGGTGGAAATTAACCCAGCGAAGTTGTAGAGACGGTGGTGGAAATTAACCCAGCGAAGTTGTAGAGACGGTGGTGGAAATTAACCCAGCGAAGTTGTAGAGACGGTGGTGGTGTAATAAAGAAAGCGATGGAGACGTCGGTGTCGATGAAAGCAGTGAAGTGGTGGAGACGACGGTTGAGATTCTTAAATTACTGCCAAGCACCAAATTTTAACTCGATTCAAATATACCGCAAGTTGGGAAAGTGTTGACGTGATACTTTTGCGTTAACCCCCACTCTCCAGATCACATCCGGTGTATGCACGAACTCGGCACTTTGCAGTGATCACGTCCGGTTCGCTGACTCAAAATCGCTACGCAGAGTCTCGCGGCCGTGCAGTCTCAGCATTTTTGCAATCTTGCACATAGAAGGTTTCATTCGGTTTTGAGACTCGGCAGAGGACGGACGCGTGCATAAGTGAGTTTCTCGAAGAAAGACGCATCCAGAATACTCCACGCATAAGATCGCTCTCCAAAGGTAATTTAATTTATATTTAAAATTATTATTATATTATAAATCTAAGCAATCATTGATTTGAAAATAATTAACTTTCAGTTATGGACTTAAAACAACTCGCAATTATACATAAAGTTGGGTCGGCCATGAACGTGGTTGGAAGACGATGAAATTAGAGGATCTGAAATTTATACCTATTGATTACATTGAACTGTATCATCCACGTGACATCCATCAGATAGCCGCCACATTTCCCGAATTACAAGAAATAGAAGACTGGAATAAGACGGAACGATATCAGCCATGCCTGGAACACTGCAATAAAGGAGAAATTCATATCGATGGACTACCTCCTTTGAAAAAAGATTGTCATTTTTGTTGTGTGTTTTTATAAAGTAATAATGATTGTCTTTTATTGGAAATAAAAAAAACTTGATCAACCTGCTCAATATTTCGCTTCATTTTAACGTACTCAAATCCGCCGCCATCCAAAATACCAACCCAGAAAGTTTATTTCGATTCGAATCCGCCGCCTTCCAAGATACCAACAGCAAAATTTTAACTCGATTCAAATTTACCGCCTTCCAAGATACCATCTGCAAAATTTTAACTCGATTCAAATCCGCCGCCTTCCAAGATAACAACAGCAAAATTTTAACTCGATTCAAATTTACCGCCTTCCAAGATACCAACCTAACATTGCGCATTACGATCGTCTTTTGTTATGACGTCATTACGTTTATCTTTTGTTTATCTTTAGCTTACAGTTTCTACTGACAGGCGGCGTCACTATCGCTGTGCTGAAACTCCCCTTCTCCTTCTACTTCAATATCCTTCCATTAAATTTACTCATGAAGTTGAAAAACAAAATACATTGCCATTTCTTGACCTTCTCGTAAAAAGAGAAAACAACCAAATCAAATTCGGGATTTACCGCAAACCCACACACACAGACACGTACATTCCCTCTGATTCCAACCACCATATTTCACATAAATTAGCACCATTCCACTCAATGGTACATAGACTCTTACAGGTTCCTCTTTCTAAAGTTGATTTCCTCACAGAATTAAAATATATCAAAAAATGCGCTAAAATCAGTGGTTACGACCCTCAGATGATAGAGAATATTTTACACAAGCGCAGTCTTTCTTTGAAAAAACAGATTACTCTCACAAGCACGCCCCCCAAAAAACCAAAACACGTAAAAATCTCCTTCGTCCCAGGCATCAGAAACGGCTTATCAAACATCTTCTCAAAACAGAACCTTAAAGCAGTACCTGTGAATGAAAACAAACTCTCCAACTTACTACATAATCCAAAAGACACGATCCCGACTCTACAAAGATCCGGCACGTACAAAATCGCTTGCACAGACTGCGAGAAAGTCTACATAGGGCAAACTAAACGGAAGCTAGAAACCAGGTTCAAAGAACACCTTGCACACTTCAAACACAATAGATTTAAAAGGTCTAGCGTCGCAATACACATACAGGAAAACAATCACCCGATTAAAATCGAAAACATGTCTCTCTTAAAATCAACACAAACCGACTGGATACTAGACGCTTACGAGAGTATTTTCATAAACAAATTCAAAGAGACGGTTATGAATAACGACCGCGGACCTATCCCTTACTCACCCCTCTACTCGCTAACCGTTAAGAATTCCCCCACCCCTCTGCCCCCCTTTCACTTTTACCTGGAACACATAAATATACAAGACCAAACACAAACAATTCATACGACTTCAGCTACTGAAGATGGGAGCATAGCTCCCGGAATACGTATCTAGCGGGTTTTCCAGAGATTTCCAGAGTGTTTGTGCGTGTGTGTTTTCTTTTTCGTCTTTTTAGGCTAGTTTTTGACAACAGGTCCCTGTAGGCCATCATCGTCCTGCAAACTTGTAAGCATAATTTTAATTTTCCTTATTAACGTGTGAGTGCTCTCTGGGTTAATTTACGGTTCAGGAGTTTTAAATTTTAATTCCAACTGAATTATTCTTGAAATAACTGTAGTATATACAATGTATCAATTTTCAGTTAATACGTATCTAAAAATTCACTTTTCATAATGAGGTAGCAGGATATGAAATGCATTTAACAGAAACAAGCAATATTTTTATAAGAATTAATACAATGACCCAGAAAATAGAAATAAATTAAGGGAATACACTGACACTAAATTGTAAAGGTATTATTTGAAAATTTCTCAAACTAAATTCAATAGGCACGATTCAATTTTAAGTATTTATAACGAAAAAGTTTTTTTGACACTCAAATTATAATTTAAATAAAGAAAACGAGCGATTAGTATCTTCATAATGAAACTCATTTAGTAAAACCTCTAATTTTTCACCAGAAAATTCAAACTTATATTCAGATATTTCTATCGGGCATTAAAAAAGCTCACAACCAGTTAAATTTTTTTAAATTGCCCCCTAAGAGATCGCGCTTGCTCTTTTAAGCCGCGCGTATTTCGTTTTCTTGATTTCATAACCTCATATTTAACTCTCGTTCCAGGCATTCTCAGTACCTTTTTTCGAGTTTACTATCTATTGGCTAATAGGTCTGGGGGACCATTTGTCTCAGCATTTACTGTTTTTATAGGGGGGTTTCTCAACTCCGCATTGCTGGTCACGCACGATGTAAAAGAACGAATGCTCTTGTTTACCCTTTTTTATGAGTTCAGCTGTTATTCCCATTCCTGGATAAGTGTTTGTTTATCATACCCTCACTAAAAATTGCAACGCCCCTCAAAGAAACCCTCGACTGTGTTTTTTTCAGAATGAGAGTCGGACTTTGTGCCTGGTTGAGAAAAGATCTTGACGGCGACGTTGTCGGCTATTCCGAAATCCAAGATGAGAAAGCGTAAAGTGATGAAGAATAAGAGCAATAAAATCTGAGAGATGTTTTACTCATGAATTTTTATAGTTGATGTTCTATTTTTATATAAATGCTATTTTCATTTAACATACAACGCAGTATTCTGTTCCTTGTAAAGTTTTGTTTTAATTTTCCCCAATAGTGAAAGTAGCGATATTATAAAAAAATTATGTTATGAGCTAAATGTTTATACATTAAAGAAAAAATTAAATAAAAATTTGTAATTAATTGTAATAATTGTAATAATTATTTTCTAGCGTTACGATATAACGCGCGACATCTTAAGGTTTAAAGGAAGCCGTTAAATAGTACTCATATCTGAACCAACTTTCACTGGAACATAACTGCTGAACTCACCAAGCTACTACTTAGGCGCGTTCATAGTAATTTTATTCTTATAGCTAATAAAGGGTTTCATACTCCAGATATGTCGGTACCAAGCTCTCTTAAAAGTTTCATCCTCCCCTCTAACTTCATCTCCTCTATGCAAATTAGTACGGGTGAAATTATTCACCTATCTAGAGAAAACATTTACACTTCTTATTCTATAGGTTGTGTAATAATGAAAAATAAGGGAAAAAACTTGTGATAAAAGTGAATAATTAATACTTACGCATATATTGTTTAAATTATACGACCTGCCATTAAATATCCACGAAAAAATAAAGTACCTTAAATCCAAAACTTATTTGGCATGGCGTGGAATATAAGTTATTTATGAATTCTAAAATTATTTCGTATGAGCAGAGAAAAATGAAAAGCTCTCTGCTAGAAGTTTTCCAGCCATCCAATAAATATGGCAATATAGCGTAGAAAATTAAAATCTAAACGATATTTGGGGTAGCGTAAAAATATTAAAGAGATGTCGTATAATTTTAAATTTGATTCACACCGTGGTGTCCAAAGAGTCTCAAAGCTGACGGTCCCTGGCCATTTTTATATACGAAAATAAACGCCACATCTGAAATTATGGAGGTTGGGAAGACTAATAATGCTGTATATTTCCCGCGAGATTTCCCATGCAGATGAAATTGGAGCAGAAAGGAAAGGAGAGAAGAAATAATACACTTAAAATTATACGCGTATGAAATGGAATATATTTTTCGCTCGCACGATGTGAAGGAGATTTCCATATAAAACAAATATTACCTTTGTTTAAAAAAAAACCTTATTCAATAATTGCGTTTCGTTCAAATACGTTTCTCTCTTTGCTTTTATTCAATTCCTTTGTGATTATCGACGCTAATTTCAATAATTACAAGTAAAATAATCTATGTATTAGTTACTTTTTAATATATGACTTATACCAAGAATCTTATAACTATTCAAAGTTTAGCAAATGATTCTTTCTTATAAATAACTAGTAGAATATATTTATATTTTAAGCATATAGTTATTTTAAAATATTTCCTGCTATTTCGATTTTGCGTCCGTTTGTATCTCAATCACGCACACCTTAATATATAAAACGCTTAGGTATGTTTCCGTACAAGGTTCAGCTGTTATACTGAGGATGAGTGTAGCATATTTTTTATTTAATTTTGAAATTAGTTAGAATTAAGATAGAAACGTGGGATTTGAACTCGTGTATGGACAAAAGAACACCGTTTATTTTTTAAAGAGAGAATTCGAATCCGTGCCGAATTAATGCAAAAATATGTTTAGAATACGAAAGAATGCCTATTTTTCAAGTTTCTAACAATGCTAATTTATAATTGGCATGATTACATACTGCATTGTCGCCCCCTTTTGCTATCAATGAATTTTAACTAACATTTGTTAATAATGATATCAAAACTAATATAGGTGGCATAAAGTTTTACTTTCGAGTTGTGATTATTTAAACAAAAAATTATTGTTAGTTTTGCTAAAATTTAGGAAATATATCAGCTTTATCTGTTTTTTTTATTTCCAAAACTTTATATTCTTAATATATAAAATGTATACTAACCATGTGACCATCTGGCATACCCTGAAGAGTTTCTCAACAGCTTAACACCAATTGGAATGCCTACTCACTGTCTAAAACTGACAGTAGGTGCTGTAATCATGCTAATACGGAATCTTACGCTATAACGGGGACCGTGCAATTGAAAATGATTGACAATTACGCGTCTACAAAGACACATCGTAGAGGCCTGTGTAATAAATGGTTTGAACTTAGATACCGCATACCTCTCATTCCACCTGATACAAATATGCCTTTCAAGTTCAAAAGAAGACGGTTTCCTATACGCTTAGCCTATTCAATGACCATCAACAAGTCACAAGGACAGAATCTGCTTATACCTTCCGAACGGACAACTATATTTTGCTCTTTCAAGAGTTCGATCATTGGACTCAATAAGTTTTGTATCTGAGAAGAACGAGATTGTTAATTGTGTTTACAATAAAATATATAAAAGAATAAATAAAATGAGTTTATATTTAATTAAGAACCTTTAAGATCTGCTAAAACGGCGTATTTTACGACGGGGATAACCGTTTAAACCGAAACTGTGAAAGAATTAAAAGGCCATATATTATATAGTGCCTACACCTTTAATCCATTCGTTTATGCAATGAAAACTGCATTTTAAAAAACTTATGTATCTGTTGAAAACAGAAATTTCTATTCCAAGACACATTACATCATAATTAGAATTTATATCATCATAAACTGTCATTTCCCAACTATTACAATTTTATTTTTCATTTTAAAATGCCGGTATAATTTCTATCCATTACAGATTTGTGCACCGTTTAATTATATTAAAGCTTAACATAGTGTTCAAGTAGATTGTGTGAAACCTAAAAGGCGTTTAAAATTCTGCAAACATAAAACTCATCATCACTTTCGGGTAGTATCACAATAAAATACTACTTTAATACTGTTGGTTCAGTCACAAGCAGATGAGACTTCTCCTGTATCGCCAAGAAGAGGCTTGGCGAGCTGTTAATTGTATATCACTCCACCAGGTAAACAAAAGACGCTGGATTGGAACGAGCTTTCCCATAAAAAGTTTCAAAAACCCGAGAGTTTAAAAAATGCAAGCATAAACTTAGAACTGCGACAAAACAAGAAACTCGTCCTAAAAAAAACCTTAAAGCGGGAGAGTTTTTCAAATGCCACTGACATCAAAACGACTCTAAAAATCGCTTGTAATTCAGTAAAACAACAATAGATTTCCGACGTGTAGCTAGAAATAGGACCAACTTCATTCATTACCGCAGTAAATTCTATGGTGTATGATGGTTAAAAACAACATAATTCCATATTTTAAGGTAGCAAATAAATCATACTCGGATGTAAGGCAAATTTTTATCCATTTAGTAAATAGTAGAACACAAGTAAATAATAAATCAAAAGGATTACGAGAGAATCACTCATAAATCCGCCTATTTATAAATTATCCATATTGTCCACGTGCTTTAGTAATCGTGCAAATAATTTTACGAGAGGTGATTGCCTAGTTCTCTGTTAGTTTTGCTATACTAATGAAACTTTTATAAATATGATGAAAATAAAGTCCTAAAACTTTCTAATCCGACTCTTTCATTTAAGCACACACTCACGCACGCATGTGATATTCCCCAGACGCCAAAGAGAAATCAGCGAAAAAGAGGATTAAGGGAAAGAGAAAGTACGGCTTTAAAAGGCAGAATGAGGAGAATATATGCGCGGAAAAGGAGAGGAGACTGTTGGAGACGCATGGCGTCGAGCGAGCGAAACTCCGGATGTGAAGACAAATGAGCTCAGGGAGGCGCAGGATGGGATACACGGGATGAAAGAAGTGTAAGAGAAAGGAAGAAAGAAAAGGTATGGGGAGAATAGAGGAGGATCGGGAGGATGAGAAAAATAGACAAGAAGACGGAACGAAGGGTGGTTGGAAGAGAGGATACAGGAGACGTAGGAACGGACACAGATGGGGGTATTAGGAAGTCAAGCGAGCGAATCAAAGAAAAGAGAAAGGAATGTGAACGGCGACGTGAATGCATGGCGGGTACGTGGATGGTACGTGGAGACGGAGTGAAAGGAATATACTAAATTGAATCAGAACCGGGTTGAAAATTCGGGTGAGAAGTGAGAATGGAGATACGAGAAAAATTTTGAGGATGAAACGTGGATATAATGAAGTTATTGCGCGTGCGTGATTATCAAACGGTGGCAAGCGATCAACCAGATCTGGGTTTTACAAACTGTGCCCCGCGGAATACTATGATTCTGCAAAAGTTTGATGGGGCTCCGTGAGAGTATTTGAGGGAAAGTTGCGACATATGCTGCCACGTTGGTTAGGAATCCGGGAGAAGTGCTATAAATATAAGGATTCTGTGACAATAGCAAACATGAAAACTCCTGCACTAGATTATTGTTTTACTGTCAAAGTTTATATGTACGTCAACGATGATTTCGCGTCCAATATTGAGTTCAAGCATGTATCACGCTGAAACTCACCAGATTGTTAGATGGCATTGGTGCAATGTAAAAAAAAATTGACAAGAAAATCCTTGCTTGTAGGCTTGGCTCACTCACTGTGGTATCCGACCGATATTTCTTTGTTCTACATTAGATATCACGTACACAATCTTCGCAGTCGTCCCCACGGGTATAGATGGCAGCTTAGACTTTTCATTCATTAAACCCCCCTCAGGTTCTCTAAGCTACAATCTAACGCTTAATCTGCTTTTCTCTAGAAATTCACTATTTAAATTATTCTAATAAAATGACGCGAGAATTTGTTTTAATTCTTAGATTCATACAAGAAATTCTAACAATCCAGCACACTTTTTTCAGCTCTAATTTGTAGATGATATTTCGTAAATCTCATATATTTGACGCATATTCGACCTACGATCTAAACTAATGTAAACACTCAAGCTTTTCTCACTTTTTGGTCGTATCTGGTACCAAAGCTTCTGTGAAAGGCTGCTACATCAAATTAAGACATTCTTCATACTACGCTGAAAAATGTTCACTCCAGGTAGCAACCCGGATAAAAGCACATGAATAAAGAGTTCAAAAGACTGAAAAATACAAACATGAAATTTAAAAAAAAATAAACAAAAAGGATTACATAAGCAGGAAAGAAAAAAGTACGAGGTAGGATTATTTTATCAAACAGAATTCTTGCGAATCCAAGTTTTTTTAATAAGGTGGTGGCAAAGAAAAGGGAAAACGTTAAAAAATAAAGAAAGAGGTACTAAAACAGTTTAAAATATCACCCAAAGCGAGACTAAAAAACTAAAATACTGAGATAACAATTGATAGTAAAAATGTATAGTTAGGGAAATAAAAATTAAGAGGAAAATATAAGTCAAAATAGAAAACACGAGCGTAAAGGTGAGAAAAAATAAAACAAACCGTTTTACGTGTGAGCGAAACGGAGACACGCAAACGAGCAGAAGAAAATGATAAAGGAGGAGACACTTGAAGGAAGAGATTAATCTATATTGTGACGGGGGGTGAGAAACAGGCGAGTCGAAGTGGAAGATAATTTAATTTAAATATTTTGAAGGACGAAGGTTTTTTGTCGAATCGCATAGTGAAAGAGAATAGGAGTGGCAGAGAAAATGAGCAAAAAAGATTGGAGTGGAAATAATGAGAGAAAGACAATGCGAGAATAAGATGCAGAGAGATAAAGTGATGTCTTTTTCAGGAACTGCTGGTGCTAGAAAATATTGCTTTCCATATGAACAACCTTCTCATAAATACCAAAACTCTGATTGTGTCACAATCACAGCTTATATATATTCTGATACATGAATTTATATGTCAAAATGAAAAACATGCAACAATTTCTCTCGACTCGAGAATTGGTGCAGATGAATAGCGAGCCTAGCCTATCTAACACAGGTCTCTGACTCCGGATTGGTTGACTGACAACCGATAGTTTAAACACGGCTCATACTCTCCACATTGCGGATCATTCTTTTTTAAAATTTTTCTCATTTTAGTTACTGACGCGGGAGTCCGTCTGCCTGGTGCGGGAAAACCCCTCACGAGGGGGAAGTACGTAAGTCGCTGCGGGACTCCCTAGGGTTTTCCGGGACACGACCAGGTACCACCAGGGTGTTGGTAGCACGCCTTGACGCGAGCGGGCCAATCCCGAGTGGCTGCCATTGCACGGTCGGCCCCACTTCTTCCGCGGGGGGTGGCTAACTTGTCCCACCTTCTCACCCGCTCGACCTTTTCCTATTTGATAGGACAGGATAAAACTAACACTCTGTGGGAGTTCGTCTGCCTGGTGCGGGAAAACCCCCTTTCGGGGGGAAGTACGTAAGTCGCTGCGGGACTCCCCAGAGCCTTCCGGGACTCGACCAGGTGCCACCAGGGAGTTGGCAGCACGCCTTGACGCGAGCGGGTTAACCCCGGGGCTACCATTGCACGGTCGGGCTCACTCCTTCTGCGGGGGGTGGCTAACTTGCCCCACCTTCTTACCCGCTCGCCCTTTTACTATCTCGACAGGTGACAGGCCTAACTCTCCCTCCCAGAATGATCCGCTCACCGCCCCCTAATAGGGAAGCAGCTCCACGGAGCGAAGAAGGCACCTCAACCCATGTAGGGGATAGGATCCCGATCCCTTCTGCAATTAGGAGCGTCTTATTTCATAGGGAAAATAACAAGGGAGACCAGACGAAAAGAAAGGACGATATAGCGCCAGCCAAAGGTAATAAGGATGGTCAGGATGAAGTAGGGCTTGACCCGGCCGGAGATTTTCATAACGATGACGCGGCCATCTTCACAACCGTGGAGAGGGCAAAGAAAAGACGACGACGATACGAACCGCATACTTTTACTTCTACGACCAATACCAATAATAGGTACGACCCACTCATAGACGTACCGGGAGATACCGCTAGACCAAGTCCCAAAGAATAGAGGACGCCGGCCATTGTTGTATATGACATAATGAATTATACCGCTTTTGTTAAGTCAATCAGACAAAAGATCGGCAACAATGATTTTACCATTATAAAGACGAAGGACGGGTCAAGACTTCAACTGACCACCAAGAAGGAGTACGATTGCATTAAACAATACCTAATAGAGGCTGGCGCCCAGATGCATACCTGGGCAGGAAAGGCAAATACTACTGTCAGGTACCTTATCAAAGGGCTGGATGAGGGGATGGACCTGGGTTTTATCAGAGATGAGCTATCAGAACTAGGTATACCGTGCGTCGCAGTACGCGAACTGGCACCTACGAGGAAAGACTTATACGTCGCGACGATCGAGAAAAACGAAAATTTTAAAATTACGGCTATGGCAGAAGTAAAAAAAATATGCAGCCACAGGGTACATTTAGAACCTTATAAATACCAGAGACCGCAGATGTGCTTCCGCTGCAATAGGTATGGACACGGGTCCCAGAACTGCACCGCATCTCCTCGATGCTATAAATGCGCTGGGGCCCACGAAGGGAAAGATTGCCCTAAAGACAAAACTCAAACCAAGGCCAAATGTTGTAATTGCGGAGGGGAGCACGTGTCTTTCTCTCGTAGGTGTCCAGTCTACTTGAAACACGAAGAGGCGCTCAAATCCAAAGAAAAGAAACACGACAAGACGCACAGAACCATCCAGGTCCCCCCCCCCACCGCCATCAGTCTGGACTCTCCCAGGTAAACCTGGCAAAGGGATCGAGGAAAAAGAATTTCCGCCGCTAGAAGAGAAAAAAACCAAGGAGCAGCCCAATAGGGAAGAGAAAAATTTTAAAAGCGACTCAGATATGAAAACACTAGTCGCGACTATGGCCCAATTTACTGCAACTATCCAGCAGCAAATGACGGCCATGATGACGCTAATTCAGACCCTAGTAGCCGCCATAACCGCACAAAACGGCAATGGACGCTAGGGTCAATCAAGCGACTGCGATCATCATGGCCCACTGGAATGCAAACGGGGCTGTAAGAAACAAGACGCCGGAGCTCATTGAGTTCCTGAGGAAACATTCAGTAAAGATTATTTTAATACAGGAGACGCACCTTCAACCGAATGAGGATTGGGCTGTTCCTGGTTATGAGATATTTAGGAGGGACCGAGATAGTAATACTCGAGGGGGTGGAGTGGCTATCCTTGCCCGTGAAGGTATTGCATGCGCAAAAATAGACGACAGAAGCTCTGGCCCGATAGAAGCAGTAGGTGTCAGAGCGGATACAACTATGGGAACCCTCACCATCATAAGCACCTATATCCCACCAGGGAAAGAATTGCGCATGCAAGACCTTAACGGGCTCCTTAGCATGGACAATGGAGTAATAATAGCGGGTGACTTTAATGCAACGCATTGGGCGTGGAACTGCAGTAAAGATAGCAGGCGTGGTAATCTTTTAAAGACATGGGCACGAGATAACCAATTTAGGGTAGTGGCTCCGAGAACAACGACGCGACCAGGACCAAGGAACACAGGAAGTGTCCTTGACTTTGCACTGGTCAAGAATTTTGATCAACGGACAGTATCTAAAACGATCCCAGAGCTAACGAGCGACCATTACCCGGTAGTTCTGAGGATCGGAACACAAGTATTGTTTTATCAACAGGACAACCACCGCATGTGCTATGGACTTGCGGATTGGGCTAATTTTAGGAAAATAATTACGGAGTCACTACCAAGCGATGTGCCCACGATATCCACCAGGGAGGGAATTGATGAAGCGGCAGAATTGTTGGGGAACGCAATCAATAACGCAGCGGAAAAAGCTATTCCGCGAAGAGTAAGGAAATCAAAAGAAAACCTGGAGATCCCTGACGAAATCAAAAATCTTATAAGCAAAAGAAACTGGGTGAGGCGGCAGTTTAACCATTACGGCACTGCCGACCAAAAGAGGGATCTCCGGGGATTAAACAGAGAAATTAGGGATCAACTGAGGCGCCTGAGGAGGTACCAATGGTCCATCAGACTAGCAGACCTCAATATAAGCGACAACTCCATATGGAAGTATACGCGTTCCCTAATGGATTCTGCCAGGAGTGACCCTCTGGTGGAGAGCCCAAGAGGCAAACTTACCACGTCTGTTGACAAAGCCGAATTCCTTGCGTCTCATTTAGAACAGGTTTTCACGCCCAATGACGCAACAGAATACACCCCAGACATAAATATGGAGGAGATAGAGTCCATGCTAAGGGTACAGCACATCGAGGATCAAGCCACTCCGGTGTTCTCCATCAGAGAATTGGCAGATGTTATAGTACGCCTACCAAAGGGGAAGGCGACAGGTAAAGACAACATCCCCTACGAACTAATAAAGCGACTGCCAATCTCTGCAGGAGAATACCTTATCTCGATTCTCAATGCAGCGGTGAGGATAGGACATTACCCTGCCGGCTGGAAGCATGCAAATGTCATATGCATACCCAAGGTAAGAAGGAAGGTCTTAAAAGCCACTGACTTCAGACCGATATCCCTCCTTTCCTGCCTTGGGAAAGTATGCGAAAAAATTATCTACCCACATATACTGACACACGCGGAAGGGCATGGTGTGATCCCCCAAATGCAGTTCGGATTTAAGGCAGGACACTCCACAACACATCAGCTGCAGAGGGTGGTAGATTTTATCACGGACGCCTTCAACAGGAGGAATGTATCTGTTGGAGTAGCTTTTGATATAAGCAAAGCTTTCGACAAAGTATGGCACTTAGGCCTACTGCAAAAACTTTTTATAGCAAAATTTCCCTCTTGGCAGGTGAAATTTATAAAATCTTATATTAATGACAGGCCATTCACCGTAAAATGGAATGGTGCCGAAAGCTCGACAAGGAGGATAGCAGCTGGTGTTCCGCAAGGGAGTGTCCTAGGGCCATTACTATTCTCCATTTACACGGGTGACATTCCGACGGATGAGGGGGATTGGAATTCCACCATTGCCCTCTACGCGGACGACTGTGCGATACTTACAAGAAGCTTCCAGCCGGAAATGGCCGTCCGATACGCCCTGAGGCAAACTGAAAAACTCACGAAGTACTATAAGAAATGGAGAATTGAGATAAACCCCAAAAAGACCCAAGCAATCCTCTTCCAAAAAAGGGATGCTGATTTGCCGAGACAGCTCTCAGTAGAAGGTGTCGAAATTCCCTGGGCTAGACATATTAAATACCTTGGTGTAACAATGGACGAGAAACTACGGTTTGACGTCCATGTAAAAAGGGTCAACCTTACAGCAGCAGGGAAGAGAGCCAGACTCTTCCCAATTTTTAAATCAACTGACGTGTCCAGGGAATTAAAAACACACCTATATAAGGCAATGATCAGACCGACACTTATGTACGCTGCACCAGTGTGGACGGGTTTTCTCATGCAGAAATCCTGGAAAATACTCGAGATCGCGGAGAGAAAGATTTTAAGCCGAATAGGCAGGACATGGGGCAGAAATGTTGATGTCCATGAAATGCTAGAGATACCAACGATTAGGGAATTTGCCAAAGATTTGGCTAACAAATACAAACTCGCCCTGGAAAATAAAACGAATGACGTTCTCCGCGATCTCGCAATTAACAAAGTGTCGGTCTGGGATAAGTACAAGAGAGCATTGGCATCCACAGGTGAAGAGGATAGGGTCCCTCCTAAAAAGCGGCGAATATAACTTTTATTAATACTGACCATTATGAAACACGGGTGAGGTGCCTGTAATTTAATACCCGACGTTGAGTAAAGCCACATTGGAAGGCAACTCAGAAATAATAGATACCACGGGAGGGTATGAGCCACGGGGCAACAATTTATGAATACATTGACAGAGCTAGAAGTGTCAGTAAGCTTTGTGGAGTCTAACTGATAAAAAAGTCAACTACAGGAGTCTAATAATACGTGGGGAAACTAGATACGCATTTCAGCTACTAAGCTACTACGCACATAGCGGTTGGTCGATCGTCGATATCAACTATCGATCCATAGCCACTGAAGGAGGCTGCGTGGTAGCTGCTAAAGTTACTTTTTAGAATAGATGTACGGAGATCGCCTACGAGGATAGCTTTAATATGCAAATTGAAGAGGCCAGGAATTCAGGAATGGGTTGTCTTGATGAAGGCTACAAATTAGGTAGATCTATGATGAGCTACTCAAAAGTAGTCGATGTATTTTTCCAACCTCTTAGTTTCAATTCTACCCCATAAGAAAAGCTTGATGTCGGTGCAAAGCTTTATGAATTTGCATTTTTGAATTAGTTAAAACTATGATAAGAGCTCGAGATATAAACAGTTCTGTAGCTGAAAGGAGGAGATTTATATTTTTTGAAAACAGAATACAAACCCTTGTTAAATAAGAGCGAGCAATTATTATTATTCAAAAAAGAGGGAAGATTTTACGATTTTTAACAATGGAAAATAAAACTATCATAGCAAAGAGTCTACTGCATTTAAATTGGAACCATACTATTACATAACATTGGAGAGCCTGTTGCATACTTCGCATGTACAACAGTTTTCATTTGGTCATTTTTAACAAAAAATATTATTGTTCGTCAATTGCTTTCAAATGTTATAATACTTAGTAATACCAGCAAAGCTTTTGAAATTGTAAATAATGAAAATGATTTCTAGCTAAACAACATTATCTGTCACCATCTTATCATTAGCTGTCATTCCTGTCGAGAAGTAGTTTCGATTTCAATTTTTAAACATTATAATTTTACAGATTACCTAAAACTGTAATTAAAAATCAGCAAAACAAGTTATAAATAAATTATTAATATTATTATCATGTAGGTCAGTTATCCCTTAAAAGCGTTGTTTTTTCAACACGGAGAAATAAATGTATGAACAAGTTTCATAGATAGAATATTTTTGCTGATTTACTAATTGACATTGCTGTTGAGTCGCTTCATACTCTTGAAGGTACATTGTTTGACATCCTAGTCGATTTAATTAATGGGTGAAATATACTGATAATATAAGAGAGATGAAAGAAAATAGCTATCAGATAATTATCTCTGAGTAAAGAGGAAGAGAAAATGTAGAAAAAGAGAAGAAAAAGCGATGAAAGAGTGAATAAACTCTCTCGTTACAAATACAGAGAAGAAAGATACTCTATTGAGAAAATAGAAGAGGGAAATGATAAAAGAAAATATATCACATGAAAAAAGAAAAGGACAGAGATGGCGAGAGAGAGAGAGAAGGAGAGAGAAGAGGATGGAGTGAACCGAGAGGGAGGATAGCGCAGGTCCTTACGGAAGAATCCCGGCCTGCTCCTTAACTCCGCAAGAAGATGTCCTCGAAAAGGAAATCTCGTTTCGACCAAGTATCCCTCATCAACGATCCCTCCTTACACCGATTATAATGTTTTAAGAAAAGTATTAATTACTTACCATTAAATAAATTAAAGAGGAACTCGTCTTAACTTAGTTGAAAATTTCTCTTCAACAAACGTAAAATGTTAGTGTTTGAAACATATTTTTGAACTATATGGAGGGGCTGTGGAATTTTTTAAATTCCGAGTTCGTTCTACATTCTATTATAGCTATCTCTACTCTAATGAATTTTAAAATGCACATATGAAATGTCATACACCAATCCCAAGTGGTTGGCATCTACTCTAAAGAGATACTATTTATTTGCCGTTTTGATGAGCACTCACAATCAGTTCCATCGGGAAATGTCAGAAGAGTTAAATTACAAACGAACGGGTATTACGAAAATGAAACAGTAAGGAAGATACGAAGAAAAATTAAGAGAAATACATGCGTGGTATAGACGTTCTTACGAATAGTAATGTAGATAATCGTTCGTATTAATGGAAATGCTTCCAGTACGTATGTGCCCGAACTTAATAAAACGTACTTTGTTTATACCCGCTACGAACAACGATAATAGTTTGCTTATAGTTGCCGCTACAATAGAAGTACTGGAAGGGAACATTACAGTATTAAAATATATTTAGGTAAACATAATATAACCAAGGTATATAAACAATAACCTCTCGATCTCTGATTAGCTGGCAAGTCAACCAATAAAAACCTGCCAGTAGTTCGCCAACGATTACGGTAATCTCCTAATATATAAAAATGATTTCGACGTCGTCGTCGTTGGTGGGTGGGAATGCTGAAGTGTAATGCTATTTTTAACAAACTTTCCGAGAAGGTAGAAGATTGACATTTGGTAGGAATGTTTGATTCTTATAGTAAAAGTCATTTACGAAAAAACATTTTCCAAAATCGACCCGAGTTCGATTCCTGAGAATGATTTCCATTCCCCATAAGATAACATGAAGAAATCGATATTTCGAACTGCAAGCTTATTTTCTTATATTAAAATTCACAGATTTGACCTTCGATCTCCGGACTAGGACTGCATTGAAGAAAAATGACAATAGTATCTTATTATTATCGTCTTTTATCGCCTTCATATCGAAATCTCTTGAGTTTAACGCTTTAATATCATATTTTGACCGAATTTCGCGTTTTTAAGGAGAAGTTGCCTTTCCAACCGATTGCATTGTTGAACTCGAAATCCTATTACTCTCACATATGCTCCCGTTTCCTCCGGACCTCCATGGACCCTCCCGGCCCAATTCATACGTATCAAAGATATCTCAGAATTAGTTTTTACTTTTTTCATATGCGTAGTATAGAGAAAGTATCTGTTTACATGACAAAATTCGAATTCGAGATTTCAACGGAGATACACGTTTTGAGATCTTCTGGACACGTTTTGACTATTTTCGCGATAATGTCTGTATCTGTCGGTTGGTCTGTGTGTCTGCCTGTGTGTGATAGGAGTTTTACTTTCTCCATATGTAGTGTAGGGGAAAATATTGTTTTTATGAACATGAAAAATGCGCAAAAGTGGAAATGATTGTGTTACCATATGACAGACAATTTTATTCGTCGAAGACGTCTGGCATAGCACGGGCACCGCCGGGTACTCTCAGCTAATATAATATAAGATTGATACAAAGCTTTCAAAGGGAATTTATAGACTATATTATAAGGCTGTCGACCTTAATGAAAGAGATAATATTATGGTGACGTTATAATCCCAAAACAAGAAAAATATGTAATTTGCTCTTGAATTCTTCTCTCACTTCTTTGCATAAGTTATTGTGAAAATATACGACAGTGTGACGGTTTAAACTCGCAATCTCGTGTATTACGAGTAAGAAACATTGGTGCTGGCAACGGATGTGTCTTTAACACTTAAGAATTAAGGCGACACGGCCTATATTTGTGGTAAAACTACTTACCAAGCCAACGAAGAGAGAGAGAGAGCAACAGACTTGAGAGTAACCACATAAGCAATACGCTCTCGTTTCTAATATAATCGTTCTTTTTACATAACAACGCCATCCAATCATTGTCATTCTCAATAAACCTCTCAAATACTGTCTTTCAAAGCCCCTCCTATCTAACGTCTCTCGGCACTTGAGTTTGCCGGTTCGGATTATTCGTATTCGAAAACCGCGGTTTCTAAGAAAAAAACCGTATTTGAAAAGCGTAATAAAAACACTCGGTTTTCGGTTTTGAAATACCCGAAAAATCACGTTTAATTTCAACATCCTATAATCCGCGAATTTGTAACTGCAATTTAAAAATTGATCAAAACCAATTTCTCATCCAATAATGTACGTTTTCACCACAGATTGATTAAAGAGTCGATTATACATAAAATGTTTTATAAAACGACTAAGGTAAGGTGGGGTAAGTGCGACCTTCCGTCTAGGAAATCGTATTTTTGTCCGAAGAGCAGATGGCGCATGTGTAACATATTAAACACATTGTAGTCAAAGGATAATTCACTCCTTTGTAATGCTGACCCTTTTAGTTCGGGAACCGCATGCATATGAAATATATTCTTCAGTTCATCTTGTGGTCGTAGTTGGTAGTGAGGAATGGTTTCCTTCGGATTTTTTTTAGAATCTACGTATTTAAAGTGTTAGGTAAGTACTTTTTCTTGATTTCATTTTTCAATTGATTACTTTCCTTTATGTAATTTGAAATTACGAGAATATGAACATTACACAAGATATGAACAAATTTCTTACTTTGTCTTTAATTTCTATTTAGCATAAAATTATGGGAGATAGTAGAACATTCTCTAATAACAAAAAGAAAACCATTCTAATATGACTATGACTTTTACGGTGATTCACTTGCCTCTTGGTAGGCGTCGTAATAAGTCATATGTGCGTAATGAAGTGTATATATAGTGAAAAAACATAGAAAATGACTAAAAGTGCATTGTAATTTAGAAAGAACTGAAAATCTACAAAAACGTTTTAAAGCACTTCGCACAATTAAACCATCTTCTACTGAACCTGAAAGAGTATTTTCAGCATCGTCCAATTTTTGTGGAAAGTTAAGATCCCGTCTTTTCGATTATTCTGTAAACTGCTTGATATTTAAAAAATATTATTACATAAATGAATCCAGTTAAAAGATTTGTCATTTTCTAAATTTAGTTTTTTATCGACTTTTCTATTTTTGTCTTGATAATAATTAACATTTCACGATCTGAAACCAGTTTTTATAGTTGTTTTTTTGAATAAACTTCTTAAACTTTCAAGTTAGATTTTTTACTTTTAAATATCCGAAAACTGAACCGAAACCGCGGTTTTGAAAAACCGAAACCGCGGATATTAAAAAAAGAATAATTTGCAAACTCTACTCGGCACGCCAAACATTATGGCTACTCTCTTTTCATCTTTCCCTTGGAATTCCTTCTTTTTGTAACTTCTTGTCTCCTGGGACCACCTTGCCCGTAACGAAGTTCATTTCTTTCGGGCGATATGTCTGGAAAAGGGCCATTTCGGTCTATTTTGAACCCTATTGAATGAGAAAGCAGAAGTTCATTAACTTCGATAATTAGTTTTGTAAATCGGAAAAGTTCTTCAGATTTTCTATATGACCTGTCTCTTACATCTGCTTCAGATGTCATTCGCTCTAATCTTTATTAACCGTCACGGGATGAGTTCATTTTCTTCTGTTTTTTCGAAATGGACTTGGGTCAACCTTTATTTTTCCTCGATGACGCAGGAGCTCATATTTACGCCACCTTGTAGGTACTATCAATCCATAGTATAGGAAGGGCACCTATTCGGCAGAACACTGCACTGCGCGTTTTTACAGAAGGAATTTAAAGCTAAAGTTACAGTGAATGTAAGTCTGCCAATACTTTAATTCAAACATTTTTTCTAATAAATTATCAAAAATCATTCTCCAACACGTTAATCATTGTTACAATAGTATATTTATAAAATCTGATTGTAGTTCAGTGCTATCATGCTCGAGCCAAAAACGTCATCCTAAATTTTTTCGTGAACCGAAATACGCTGGTTACACTTCAAGAAGGAAGATAAATTTGGAAACAGTGCAGCATGCCTCCGAGTTAATTTGGCGATAGCTTTTGCATACCTTTTTCTATTCCTTTTTTTCGATCGATTCTGAAGTAACCCATATAATTAAAGGATTGATTTTGTGAATGAAGCGATTCGAGCACACGCCACGCATCGATCACCTATCGCAAAAGGGGGTGTGATGGAGCGACCATAATACGGAGAGACAGTGAGAAAGAATAAAAGATGGCGTGGTCTTAAGACGAGGATTCGCTTAGAAGAAATAAATGAAAGAACGGGAAGCTGCTTCCTTGTAAAGAGGAGCGTGTTACGAGTAAAAAGGAAGAGCGGAAGGCCGAAAAAGAGGAATGAGGGCGGAAAGAGAGTGGAAAAAAGAAAGATAAAAAGAGGAGAATGAACTTTATATAGACTAAGCCGTGGCTATAGGAGAAGAAAGAAAGTAAGAGGAGCCATATCACAGCTAGTAAGAGAAAATGATAGTGTCAGAGAGTAAGAGGAGGAGAGAAATACGCTATACGTGAGACTGGAAACCTGATAAATAGAAAACGCTGCAGGTTAAAGGCAGAGAAAGAGGCATTCGGAAGAAATTGAGAGGTGAGGAAAAGTTCGAAAAAAAAGGATTTAAATAGTAAAGAATTTATTGAAAGATAGATATGATAAATGTATGAAATGAATGGGTGGGCAAAGGGAAGTTTAAAAAGTTATGTATATAGTTACAATGGAGTAATTCAGAATATTTTATCAAATGAAACTCCCATAAAACGTCCGTTGTGATAAAGAAATTACTATGAATCCAAATTTAAAAAATGGAAAAACGAACATTTTGGTCGGGGCATCAGTAGAGGCTTTTAATTTTTTTAAAGCGGCGAAAATAAATTAGACAACACTTTTAGATAGTTATTCGATAGTAGGTTTCTCAAAAAACATATTACAGGAAATAATGAAACGTGGACATTATAAAAAATGAAGGCAAATGTTTACTGGCATATTTCAAAGTCATCGACGGGAATATATTCAATAAACAAAGATAGTTCCAAATTATCTTTATGTATAGGAGTTATTAATGCGCGTAACTTATCTTTAGCTATTTAAATCGCAATTTTCCGGTCTTGAAGTGCTTTAAGTGGCAAGATAGAAGATTTTGGTTTCCACACCTCCGAGAAACGATAAGTAATCAATGACTGTCTTTCACTAATTGAACGTCACTTTAACAAAATTTTACCAGTTCAACACATCCTGCACTATTTTTGGCGCGACAGCTACTAAGTTGCTAGTGATTTCAGATTTCGATTGACTCTGCTCCTCTTAATGCTGTCCGCCTGCATTGAGCGAGCAGGAGCAATGTAGAAAAATAGTTGCCGTTGCTCCGCAAACAATTCGAAAGCGACACTGCGGAACCAACCGCATATGGCTTCTAGGAAGAAGGAAAGAGGACCAGGAATAATACGCGGCGCAATAATTTGTATTTTATGCTAGATGGATAAGTAAACTTAGTTGGCATAAAGACATTTCATAGTATTTTTCGCTCATGTTAAATATCTGGGAGCACATTCAAAAATGACCGCTGTATAGACCTCACGACCGTCATTATCTTAGTTCTAGAAGTCCGGAACTCGAAGGTTAGACACGAAACCGAGCTCACATACCTGTCCCCTCGCAGTAGGAGTCTTTAGCCGATCAAATCATCTGCAATAAAATTAAAAAATTTTATTCGCGAGATCGACTGTAGAACGGAGCGATATAGAGGATCGCTTTTCTCCAGAACGATAGGAGAACGTAAGAGGAAAAAATAACGTAGGAAAACTAGAGACCTTTGGTACACTGTACCCCCTGCCATTCACCAAAAAGATGACTTGCAGGGTACCATGTAGATGTAGCTATTCTGTTTACTATGCTTCAATCACGTTTCTTTGAAATAACTTCAATAATATCATTTAAGACGAAATTTTCAACTTATTTATATTCCTCTATATATGAAATATTCATCATTTAACCTAAAATAAAATTACTTTTTATTTTACTCTTTATCTCTCCTTCCCTTAGGTCGCAGTTCTTTCTTGTTCCTCTCCAAACTCCTTTCATCCCATCCAAAGATTAATATTTCTCCACTTCAAATTCCCTTCTACCCATCTACCTCTATCATGTCATATCTTCCCACTACAAATCTACGCTTACGCATTTTTCCCTCCTTAAATGCCAAATTATTTCTTCGTCCTTTTACTTTCCCTTTCCGACACTGCAGAAAAGAATTCAAATTTATTTTCACACTTTTATTCGCTTTTTTATTTTTTGTCCTCTTTTTCCATCTCTTACGTAATATCCGTCTTCTCCTTTGCCAAGTTTTTAAATTTTTTCTCGCATTCCCTTTTGCTCTTTCCTTCCACGTGATAGCTTCAGTATTTTTCTTTTTCTTCCTTTGCCCTCCATTCTCTCCATCTCCTTTTCTTATAGTTCACTTCAATTATATCGCACCCACTGACATCGAATTATTATTTTTTAAACTAATTTTATGCATCATGCCGTAAGAGATAGACGATTCGAAATTTTTAAAAGAAATTCGAAGATTTTTTTATTACTCCGCCCAGAATTTACGAGAGCGTTTATGGTAATGAGTTCACCTTGCCTTTCAGTGATAATGCTCGAAACATTGGCTGTCAATATTTTCGCTACTAAAGAGAATTAATTCCTTTAAAGAATGGAAATTAATACAATTTAACAAGTGATTTTTATGATAAAATTTTGTTAAATATCAATTTAATCCTACTTATATTACTAATTATGATTATACAATTTACGCCTGCTACGGTGAGCAAGGATATATTTAGGAAAAGATACATTCTGGGAAAAAAATTGATATATTGAACCATGTACTCACCGACAGATAGTACAAATTTAAAACATTTAATGTCTTTCATAAATAGGCACAATTACCTCGAAAAATGCTTTTAATGAGTTTTTCAAATTGAAGAATGTCATCAAGTCATTCTAACAAGTAATTCCTCAAATGACATCCAGCATCAAATTTCTTAGAACTATTCAAAAAGAGGAGCAAACACTAAGTTTAATGAAAATCCGTGTACCCAGAGGAACGAAAACTTTTTGGTTTGACCTTTAATTTGATGCCAAACTCCGGATCCGAGCTTATTTTTTTTATCCAATTCCCTTTAAAATATAATTTAATAAAACAACGCTAACTTACCGAGCTTTGGCTAGCGTCTTTCATTCGTACGGCAACAATTTTCAGGTCTACCCACATGTGACGGTGAATTTTTAATTATTCAAACTAAAGTGGAGGAATCTTTGGAGATTGAATGTCATTATTACGATTAAAAATAACAAGATGTTTACCTTTTCCAAAAAATCTCTGCTATCGATCTTCGCCACATTAACCCTCATTGTCTCATCCTTTCGCCATTTTTCCCTTTACACTATCAAATTTCATCAACTTTTGAGGCGATTCATTATCATCTAAGTCATCAAATAACCCATTATATTTTTTTCTGTAGCTTTGACGTCATTAGCATCACTTTTTCCTCCTTTTCCTCTTTTTACCGTCGCCGCCCCGTCTATCGACTACTACATCTCTGTCTCTCTCTCTCTCTCTCTATATGCTAAATTTCCCTTCTTTCTCGCTCCTTGCCCGTTCTAATTTTAATTCCGTTTGGTGCCTCGTCCCTTTGTGCGTTAATGTCTGTCCTGCTAGTATTTTACGACGAGGATATACTCCCTTGCCGCATTTTCCGTCCTTTCATTTCCCATACTTGATTTTCATTTCAAAAGTAAAGATATTTTATTTTCGATCACTTCAATATGTAAAAGGCAATCGCCAGAATTTCATTTCAAATTTTTCGATACAACCCGAATTTGTCTTACGTTTATTTTGTATACTATAAGCAAGACAATATAAGAGGAAGATTAGTATGAAAAAACGAAGTAATATATGCGAGGAGAAGGTTGGAGGAGACGAAAACAAAAAGCTCTTCAAAATTCTCTTGAATAACGAAGAAAACTTGGAGAGAGAGTGAGGGTGGAAGGACACAAGGGTAAAAGGGACAAAATGACGAAAGGAAGAGAGGGAAAGGACAATTAACAGAGAGAAAGAAGAAATTAAAATCCGAAAAAGTAGAATTTGTGGACAGAGAGGAAGGGGGATGGTAACAAAAGCTTAGGGTTGAGCAGGGCTGAAGTCACTTTGGAAGAGAAGAGGCGGTGTAATGAGACACAAGGCCGGATAGAGGGGGGGAGAAGAGGGAGAAAGAGAGGAGAGGGAGGGAGAGAGAGAAGAGGGGGAGAGAGAAGAGAGAGAGAAAGGGGGGACGTAAAGAGAGTTTAAAGAAGAGACTTTTCCAAGGGAGCGGTTTTGCAAGTAACGGAAAAAGAGAAAGAAAGAAATTTAAGACGGAATGCCTCCGAAAAGGAAGAATTTAAACGGATGAGGACAAAAGGTCCGCGTTATTTCCAGCAAGAATGTAAAAAGAGTACATGCATGCAGATAAATTACGCCGTATCACTCCGAGACTCGTTAACGAAAGATAAGTTTCAGTTTTTAGGCGCCAAGAAATTCCCACAAAAAAATTGGATTGTTTTAGTATTGTGTATGACATAAATATATTAAAGTTGATGGAATACTAAAATACTTTGAAGACGCTCAAATTTAAGAATCCTTTCGAAATAAAGTGACAGATATATCACAATTTCCTACAAGATTGAGGTAATATAAGAAATAAAATTTTAAAATGGTAGGAAAAAGGGGTAAAGGTACAGATACTAACTCAAGTTTAACAGAGAGAGAGTAAATTTCATTATATTTACGCAAATGATTCGAAACATCCTTTGCAGAGAATTTGGGAAGAAGATTTCTATTTGTAACATTGCCTAGACGCTCGTAACGTTTATGGATTTAACGCTCGAAATAGTAAAATCAAGGCAAAAAAATGCATGAGGACGATAAGAGGGCCCCCATCAAATTCGGTGATGAAACAAAAGGAGACATCTATTGATATCAGTATTGCTCGAATGGAACATACTAAACGATAAAAAATGCGAAAATGAAACCAAGTATTCCACTAGGGAAGGTTCTACTTCGTGGAAAGATTCAATAAGGTAAATAAAAAAGAACATTGTATATTTCCACTAGACTTATTGTCTAGTGGAAATATTCAATATAATTTTTTATTTACATAATAGAATCACAGCATACCGACAAGGATAGCGAACGAATTTAAAGGAAATTGATATTAATATGTGTTGAATGATGTATGAAATATTTTACACTAGATAATTACGCAGGTACGGAGTACATTTTCATCATCATTGTGAATTATCCTCAATAATTTTCCAATGGTCACCGTCAACATTTTTTATTATTTATAGGATGGATGAACATCGTCATACGAACAGCCCAAAGTTTGGTACCGTTTGTTTTGTCTTTTTGAGCTGCAGTGTAACGAGACTTTTTTTCTTCTCAAAAGTATCTGGGTTCGAGTACAGGTGCAAATACTATCTCGAATTTTATCACAAAATTATAAGTCGTAATAATGTGCTCTCACGAGTATTAATGTGATGAAAGTTGCCCTCTATCCGAATATTTTTAATCGCTTCTTCATAAATCATATGAGTCATGGAGAGGAAAATATGGTATTATCTTCGTAGCAACAAATGCAAACAAGATGCATATTTTTGTTATCAACCGAGAAATTGTCTCCGATAACAAATAGAGAAACCACAGAATGAATGATTATTATTAAATTTTTGTGTTGTATGTAAATGTCCATGTTTTTTGCAATTTATACTCAGTATAGTTAGCATTAGAAGAATATAATTGTATAATCATAACGATATAATTGACATATTTTGTAAGAACCGATAAATGCTGAAAATAAGCCTTGTATGTGATTATTGACGTTTCTATTTTGAATTAACTCTTAGCTAAGGTCTACTGTAATTTCAATTTAATAATTCATCCATTCCGACTCATCGTTTTTACGGGTAGTTATACTAGTTGCCATAAATCCTAGTTTTTCGTAGAAAAGATTAGCGCGGAACTTTTAAATGCTCACCATGAATTTGAGTGCTTGAATATCTTCTAATAGAAACCACTCTAAAGTAAAGTATACTTTTATGAGCTAAAAATAGATATATCCTTTATTATTCACGAAAAAAGAAAACGCCATTCATTTTAAAATGTATTCATTGAAAATTAATAAACATATGTGTATATACTTATATATGTATATAATCTTGAGGAAAAGAAAAGATAGTGATGACGGTGGCAACAAGATGTTGGAGGGGGCCCAAGTTGGCGATACGCTGGGAGTGTCGAAGTAACACAAGTAAACACACACAAAAAAAGAAAGCTTTTCAGGCTTAAGCCCTTCTTCAGTAACAGAGAGAGAGAGAGATTAACCATATATGCATGCAAAAATATATCCATTATAAATAATTTATTATATATTTTCAACGCCGTCAAATATTCTAAATACAAAAATACTAGACACTTTTCTAAATCATTCACAAAAATGAGTGCATTCAACTCCCCATCACGAGAATATTAAGACAGATATCGCATTAACCCTATTTCCGTCCTCACTTTAAAAATGTCATTCAACAATTCACTTTTTCCTTTTGTACAGCGGATCTGAGGACTAGCAAAATAGTCGGCATGGAGAATTAAATAAAGAAATTAAGATTACAAGTACTGCTCTACAAAAAATAAGCTTTGGGGATTTCTTTACAAGAAAACGAAAAACAGGAGTTAAAGAATTTGTGAAAGAAACAGGACGGAAAATTTCACTGCATGTATGGAGAGTACTCGGAAAAGGGAATTGGAGAAATGAGGCGAGGGAAAGAAAAAGTTGGAGTGGGTAAGAATGGAAATGGGAATTTTGGAGGAGGGTAGTTAGCTGAAAGTAGGAAGGTAGGAATGTGAAGGAGAGAAAGTGATTCAATGAATGAGAGAGGGAATTTTGGTGGATAAATGTGAGAAAAAATAACCGGAAAAGAGAAAAAAGTAGAGTGAATCAAATATCAAGAAGATTACAGAGAATTGAAAATAGGTAAAACATAACATAAAGACAGAAAATAAGAGATGTGCAGAAATATGGACATCATTAAAAAAAATACTACTGATGTCGATAAATGTATGAAACAAGATAAATAAAGAAAAATAAATTATTATTATTATGTAGGTCAATTATCCCTCAAAAACGTTTTTTTTCAACACGAAGAAATAACTGTATGAACAAGTTTCATAGATAGAATGTTTTTGCTGATTTACTGATTGACATTGCTGTTGAGTCGCTTCATACTCTTGAAGGTACATTGTTTGACATCCTAGTCGATTTAATTAATGGGTGAAATATACTGGTAATATAAGAGAGATGAAAGAAAATAGCTATCAGATAATTATCTCTGAGTAAAGAGGAAGAGAAAATGTAGAAAAAGAGAAGAAAAAGCGATGAAAGAGTGAATAAACTCTCTCGTTACAAATACAGAGAAGAAAGATACTCTATTGAGAAAATATAAGAGGGAAATGATAACAGAAAATATATCACATGAAAAAAGAAAAGGACAGAGATGGCGAGAGAGAGAGAGAAGGAGAGAGAAGAGGATGGAGTGAACCGAGAGGGAGGATAGCGCAGGTCCTTACGGAAGAATCCCGGCCTGCTCCTTAACTCCGCAAGAAGATGTCCTCGAAAAGGAAATCTCGTTTCGACCAAGTATCCCTCATCAACGATCCCTCCTTACACCGATACTTCTTTTTATCCCTCCCATTGTTCTCAATAACCCATCTTTACTCTTCCGTCTCCTTTACCAACTACCCTATTACTCACTTCTTCGAGATTTTTCACCCTTCCTCCGACTTCACTTGCTCGTTAGCCTTATACCCTAAAACATACACTTTGTTTTCCTCATTACTCCACACAAAGCACGTACATTTGGAAACTGTTGCCGTTACCTTTTGCCTATTAACTGTTATTTTCATTTAGAGGGATATCGACTGCAGTATCTTGAGCAGTTGTTGAAATTTATATTGCATATAATATACTACGTATATAAATCTGATAAGGAATATCACCAAATCATGCGTGTATGAGCCTATTCGTTTCTTAATAAACGAGTAAAGAGACCTTCATGTAATTTGTTTCTCTACTCTGCGGTTATATTTATTGAGAAGAATTTATTTACATCAATTTTTGTGCTTAGTACTTATTTGATGGGCGAGTTCGTTTCTTCTAATAAAATTTGGAGCTTCCCCGTAGATATTTCTAGGTCAGGTTATCTGTGCAAGAGCGTGATAAGCCTTGCAGCATATTTTCTTTCATCCTATTTCTTTAGTCTAGCTCTTCTAGCTCTTTTAACATTTCCCCTATATCCTCTCTTATAAAACTTCCTAGTAGTAATATTGCTGTCTTTCGCAGAACCTATTCAAATTCTATAGTGAATTCATTTTGGTGAGGATCCCGGAGTCCTGATGCATATTCTAACACTGATGTTTGATATGTTGATTCCCTTGCTCTCCCCTAGAACCATTTTTGAAATTTCTCATTACAAATTATAGGCTGCTGAAACCACTTGAAATAGCATTCTCTGCCTGATTCTAACTCGCTTATTACGTTTGATACTAGATGCTATATATGTTCTACTTCTAGACATTTTCAACTTTAACATTCATGCTTCTGGGGCCTAGGCGTTATTATAACGCTCCTAAATAAATTTAAAAATATATTTGAAATTATGAGTATCCATTTCAGCTGGAATGCTTTTGTCCTTATCAATTATTCCATGTGTTCTAGGATCCAAACCGTAGTTTTTCACCTACCGATCATAAATGATTTCCGCACTCTACGTTAACCATTGTTATCTACCTGTTCCTATCACTTCACATTACCTCATGAACCTTCCGTAACGAAACCCATTTCGCTTTAATTTTCGCATCCCCGCGATACTCCAGCTCACCGTTCTTCCTTCCCACTTCTTTATCTCTCTCTCCTCTGCCGCGACGCTTCAAACACTTCTTTTCAACCACCTTTCCCTCTTGACCTCAACCCTGCCATTCTCCCGCCGCCTTTCTCCTTTCCGAGTATATTCCCAATCTGCCGGCTCTGCACATTCCTTCCACTCTATTCCTGGCTATTATTCATGCCCCAGTAACTCCCAATCCTTCGACCTTTCTCCGTCCTCGCCAAACCATCCATCTTCGCCTGGAGTTCTTTTTCCTTGCCCTACCCTAACTTGTCGGCGTAACACAGCCAACGGTTTTTCCCCCT
This sequence comes from Tanypteryx hageni, assembly GCA_028673005.1. Taxonomy (NCBI): domain Eukaryota; kingdom Metazoa; phylum Arthropoda; class Insecta; order Odonata; family Petaluridae; genus Tanypteryx; species Tanypteryx hageni. The sequence continues at coordinate 152,288,828 of CM054115.1, forward strand.
CTTCCTTGAATAAGACAAAACCTTTATTCGATCTCTTCCAGAGTTCATTTTACGTTTCCGCCGTAATTCCTTGCCTATTACGCTAATGTGTTTTATTTCCGACCTATCTCTACCATTAAATGATTTTGAGAATACGTTTATGGCTGTTCAATTTTTAGAGGTACGAAAATATACTAACGAAAGAGATTTATATTTACGTTGTCCTATACTAAAGTTACTTTAGCAAAAATTTAATGTAAAAGGATCCGGTGATTTTTTCATTTTTTTCTCTGGCTGTCTTGCTAATGTTCCTGTTTTCCGAATTATTTAAATTTTAAGCAGCCTCTCTTCTTTATTCTTACTAGTAATCGTTGCTTCCGTCGGCAGTTGTCTAGTTACGTAATTTGGAAGGTATTTGGATGAACCGATTTCAAAGAAATTTCGTGAATGGCGAGTATAGAACGGAAAAACAAAATGAACATGTTTAGAATGGATCTAAAAAGCACGGCTGCCAAAAGACTACGAGAAATAAATTTCCTTTATTTGTTTTCTTTATATCTTGATGAAACTATTTCAGCCAATATTCTGTTTGAGTAAATAATATAATAAACTCCTGATGCAATTTTCTGATTTCAAAGGAAATACTTTAGGCTACGACTTTGACGAAAAGCACTTCTGTACCACGGGATACCCGTTTACAAACCTGCTTGTTCCAATTATCTCTTTTACGACTTCATTTATGTAAATATTTGTTACTAGGGAAATGCTTGTTGAAATCAAACGGTAAAGATTTTTTTATGAAATTTCATGAATAGATGCGACGCGAATCTATTATCCAAGTTAATGGCACCCAAGTTATACGTAACCAGCAACAATGGGAATCACTAAGAATGCATAAAATTCTCGCCTTAAAAACCGATCTGTTCATCGATTCAACGCGTATTAAAAAATCTATTGCAGGAAAATAATGTTAACATCAAAATTAACAAAATGACATCTAGTGTCATATTTTGTGAAAAAAAAATTGTTTTAAATATTGTCAGCGATCCCAGCGCTGTCAATGGTAATTTTTATCGCGAATCTAGTGTCCTCAGCAACAAATGCCAACTTTGTTTGATTATTGTCTTTCAATGTGAAAATTATTCAGCGTTTAAAAATTATTCACGAATAAAATAGCCGATAATTATAATTGAGAACTCAGATATCGAAAGCAATTTGCAAGTATTATTGCAATCATTTTCATTACTCTTTATGGAGAAAGTCATGTGCTGTGCATATGATATTTTCTATTTATTTTTCCTCGTATCAGACATTAATTTTCAGTCCATCTACATCTTCCTATCTAATTCACTCACTCTCTTCTTCATTCCTCTTCTCATTTTCCCCCTCTCACTTTCTCCTCCACTTTTTTATTTTTTCCTCTCACTCTCATCCTTAAACAACGTCACTGAGCCACTGAGAGGTTGTTTTGCGAGGTATATCGCGTAATAATTGAAGAAGCGTTTGTGCGCCGGACTCGTAGCTCGTTATTAATGGGCAATCTAAATAACCCATGCGGTTTGCGGCAGAGGGAGAACCTCCGTCACGGGTGTCCTTGTATCTATCTCGCTACCCATCTTGACGCCGGCCTACATTTATAATGTTGGAGATTGCAACACGACAAGAAAACTGTTGACTCTAAACAATCACAACGTAAGAGAGACAGGAAGGTATCAAAGCTAAGTACGCCACAATTCTATTCTAGAAGCATAATCCACTATGGAGATGTAGTATGGATTTGATGGAGCAAATAAAGACGTCAAAGTATTTGGTACGAATTCTCGGTAATTGCATACTGCAAGTGCTAAAAATCACCATATATCAAGATTTAAACTCGTAAATAAACGAACGCGATCTCCAGAGTAACAGCTCTTCAACCCTGGGGAGCTTATATGTATTAGATAGTAAATTCCATTAGTAATAACAGTATATTTAAATTTTCCATGTAATTAAGCCACTATCTGTAATTTCCAAATTCTTTGGCAATCGGCTTGTGTCCAAGTTTAAGTATTTTAAGTTTCGTGACACAGATCGCTCTGCATGAGCCATAAGAATATTCATCATTAAGACAAGACGCTATACATTAAATTTATGGAAATATTAGTATATTTTCAGTTAAGATTATGGCATCATCATCCATGCCTTTAGCACGTATTTGGATAAATAATATCGCGAAATAGATATGACGCCATTATCTCTAACAAATGAAAAGGAATAAAATTACTCAAAAAACTACGAAACAAATTTAAAATACTTTTCACGTTTTACCGTCACTGTTATCAGGGTTACTTCTCCTATGTGATCCCTTATAGCCCTGGATAAAAACAAACCTATTCGCTCCTTCCTACAGTCGATATCCCAAATTTAATCGTCGTGTTTGTGCTTTCAGTAATACGCGAGAATTACAATTCTATCTAATACCTTCAATCACAGTGCGTGATGCAATTAGTGTTATGGATACACTGAAATCTTACATATTATCGGAAGAAAATATTGATGATGATGTTTTCATAATGTACATGATATTAAAAATTAGAATAAGTTAACTTATATGCTTATGGGAATAAACTTGATGTTAATTCGATTAAAGATAAATGAAAAAATATATTTCCGTACCTCGAATTTTCTAAAACTCGAATATTTTTTTTTCTCTTCAGATTCGTGTTAGAAAAGTTCCACTGTATATAAACAAATATTTAAAAATATATATTCATAATGAGTTTTCTATTACTCGAATAATTTTTAATTTTCCTTGAGATTCGAGTTGTGAAAGTTCCGCTGTAATTCGTTAGGACGGCATTAATCTAATATATTATACCGCTGTGTCTCTGCCTGCGTCCCTGCGTCTGAAACCTCGAGGGACCCCACAAAATAAACCGATCTCATCCGTACATTTTGCTTCTCTTGTTATGATGCTTCCAAGGTATTTATAGCCTGAAACTTGTTCTAAAGGCTTTCTTCCAAACCTATGTTCAGATGCTCTTCTTTGCCCAATATTTGAATGGCCTTAGATGTTTTCTATAATTATTTCCATACCGTATTTTCTACCTGTTTTACAGGATTAATTATCATTTCTGGAGTTCCTTTTCCTTTCTTGCTAGAAGTACTTGATCATCCACGTATTTTACGGTTCTTATAATCCTTCCTCCAATTTTTAAATCTCCTGTGCCTTCTAACGCTTCTTGCATTAGACTATCTCCATATATATTGAATAGGGTTGTCGATAGGCAGCAGCCCTGTCTTACTCTTCTACCGATATTTATTCCGCAGGTGTCCACATTCTCCAACCTGACCTTTACAACTTGATTCCCATATAGATTCCTTATCAGTCTCCTGTCTTTCCAGTCTACACCTATATCCTTTAATATCATCATCAACTTTACCCAATTTACTCTATCAAAGGCCTTCTGCCAGTCTACGAAACATGCGCAGATATCTTGACTGTACTCTATTGCCCATTCTGATATGATTCTAACTACCCCTAGTTCCTCGTCCTTTTCTGAAACAGAATTGATCTTCCCCTACCATTTCCTCTGCCTTTTACTATAGCCTTGTATTAAGAATCCTCGTGATGATCTTTGAAGTGTGCGACAGAAAGCTTATCGTTCTGTAGTCTTTACACTGCATTGCTTTTGGCTTCTTCTTTAGAGGGATCATTGTTACTTCTAGGAAATCCCGAGGCCACTCTTCCGTGTCGTAAATCTTATTAATTAATTCCGTGATTGCTTTTAGTCCTTCTGATCCCATGACTCTAAGTACCTCAGCCGGTATTCCATCGCTGCCTGTGGACTTCCCTTTCTTTAGTTCCACTATCGTTTTTTCTACTATTCTCTCCATAATACTTGGTCCTAAGTTGTCTTCTTCAATGTTTTCCTCATCTTCCAGTTCTATTTTTGCCGATCTTGCCTGCTTGCTGTATAGTTCCTTAATGTATTCTTCCCATACCCGTGCTACATCCTTTGTTTCTGAAACTATCTTCCCATCCGTATTCATAATTCCTTTACCACGAATTCCATTAGACTTCTTATCTTCTAATTCCAGTGCTCTAGCGTACATCATATCTTACGGTCCTAAATTCTCCATTTTTTGTATTTCATCACATTTATCTTTTATCCAATTTTCTCTAGCTCTATCTGTTAACCTTCTCCTCTCATTGTTTATACGTCTATAGTTGGCTCTACCTTCTTCACTGTTAACGTTTTTCCATTTTCGGCTCTAATCCATTTTCTCAAGCATTTCCTTAGTGATCCATGGTTTTCTGATTTTCTTCTCTTGTTTTCCAATCTCTTTATCCAAGGTATCCTTGATACTGGTTTTAATTACTTCCTATTCTATATATCCACGGACTTTGGTTTGTTTTCCAAATTTCTAAAGCGATCTTCCAACTTCATGCTGACTACATCCTGCCTTTCTTTCAGTTTTCTAGGTCCCAAGTCTGTCTTTCTCTTCTCGATTTTCTTATTGGTTTGAGCTTTGTACTTTTGTACGTTAACTATTAGAAGGCTGTGATATGAATCAATGTCTGCTTCTGGTAATGCCTTGGCGGTCTTTATGCTGTTCCTGAATCTTTGTTTTACTAGGATGTAATCTATTTGGCATCTCATTCTATCTCCTGGGCTTTTCCATGTGTATAACCTTCGTTTATGGTTTATGAATTATGTATTAGTCACGACAAGATCATTATTGATGCAGAATTCTACCAGTTATTACCATCCTCGGTTTCTCTTCCCATGTCTGTATTGCCCGACAACATTTTCTTCCAGTCCTTCTCCGACTATGCTGTTCCAATCTCCCATTATTATGCAATTACCTTTCCTCTTCCGTCTTCTTCGTAAATATCATTAATTTTCTCATAAATCTCCTCGATTTCTTCATCTTCATGAGCCGACGTTATATATACGTGGATTATCACCATGTCCACTGGGAATGCTTTTAGCTTTATTGCCATCAGTCAATCGTTCGTTGCTATTATCTTTGTGACGCTTTTCATCATATCTTTCCTAAGTACCAGAGCTACTACTCTTTCCCCACTATTTCCTCGAGAGTAAACTACAGTGAACTCTTCCGAGTTGAACTACCTTTCTCCTTCACATCTAGTTTCGCTGAGTTCTAGAATGTCAACTCTATTACTTCTCATGTCTTCTTTCAAGTTCTCTAGCTTTCCTGCCTTTCTCATGGTACTTACGTTCCGAATGCCTATTCGTAAATGATTTCCTCAAGGCAGTCCCCGCCCGGAGATCCGATTGGGGGACTATATTACCCCCGGATTGTGTTACCTCGAGAGAATTCATATTGCCCAATCATACAATCATTACTAGGGATTGTAATGTGGTAGTTTCCCCTCTTGCTTTCTACATCGCAGTACTGTAGCCGTTCAAATCGTCCCGATCACGCCTACAGCTTGACTGGATATAGATCCAGCCAACATAATTTGTTTTTGGCTTTATACCATACTGACGGTACTCCTGCCTACTGCCAGGCATCAATGATAGTTTTTTTATAAAACCTCCATTTGCGGGGTTTGAACCCCGGAACTTGTAATGGAAAGCCAACACGCTAACCACTACACCGCCAGTGCATATATATATATATATATATATATATATATATATATATATATTTGCTAGAGCATTTTAAGACGGTGGTTTAAGTTCGATCCCACCACCACCTCCGGACACCAAGTCCCGGTACGGAATTTAATGATGTTAGAGACTCGGTGAAGCATTGGAAGTGAAAATGCAAAATGCAATTCTTGTACATTGATTACAGCATTTGTTATGCTTCTCTGTTAAAAAATAACACTATACAATATCCATATTCTTTATCCATTTTTCCTAAATACGAATCATGTCATCGAATAGCCAATCCATTTCCTCTTGCTGAGTTCAAATTAATGTTGTTTCTTCGTCTTCTGTTGCTGGCTGCATCAATTCTGTTTTGGCTTCTTATATTCCTTTATTTATTATTTATTATTCCCTATTTATTTCTTCTTTGGGACCTGATTTCATTTATGCTCTCTCTCGCTCTTTGCCATTGTTCATCTGTCCGTTTTGATCTTCTCGCTCTTTCTCTATTTCTTCTACATTGGTCTTCTTTATCTGCTTCTGTTTCTTGCTCTGACCTCCTTCTCATTAATTCTCTATAATATCTTCTTCTTTCTTCCATTTGATTAAATAACGGGCTATTATTTCCTTAACCTGAACTAAATTTATATTAACAAAACTTTAACTAAAGATAAATAAACGCTGACAATAAAAACAATAAGTTGTCGAAATTGCAAATGGTATTCGTTTCCTGTCAAAGATAATGAGTGAAAGCGTTGTTTTGTCGTCAAAGTAAACAAAACCGAAACAAAAGTCAATTACTATTGGTTGTTTGTTAATTTCAGTTCGAACTCGAGTGTTTCTTGGGGAATTGTTTTGTTAAACGACTTTTACTATAAGAATTCAAACATTCCTACCAAATTTCAATCTTCTATATACTCGGAAAGTTTGATAAAATCCTTATATAATAATTCTCAAGGGTCCGTCTGTCTGTCCCGGTATTTTTGGACATTTCCCAATGGAATTAAGAGCTGAAACTTTCGTTAACAATCGTTAGACCCCCATCAGGTGGTCTCTTGAAAAATCAAACATCCCGGAAAAAGTCCCGGATTCGACTCCGGGAGAAGATTATATTTTCCCATAACTTTACACGGGATTTTCTATTTTTCAAGGTGCAAGCTTTATTTCCTTCGTTCATTGAAATATGTAAATATGAGCCTAATTTCTCCATTATTGTTTTATTCGACGGCTAACACTATAAAAAATCTTATTCTTGCAATGTTTAGATGTTGTACGGAAGACTTTTTCAGAAACACGCACTTCTTTTCGAAATTTTATGGCTTTTTCGTACTCTTTCCGGGTGTTGCCAAGGCGACCGGCATTATTGCCTCCGATTGAATTAGCGTCTATTAAGCCTTCAAATAGACGAAAGAATTGTGTTATTCGTTTCGCGCAATACTTAATAGATTGCCAGGTTAATAATTGAAGAATGCAAACAAACGAAGAGGAAGAATAACGTAGCCAAAGAGTGGCAAATCAAGTCGTATATTGATGCCAGAATGTAATAAATTTCAAGCGCTTAATTTTCTGAGAGAATGATTGTCAGGAATTTATTAATTAATCAAACAATTACATTACATTATATTTTATATATATATATATATATATATATATATATATATATAAGTTTTTACTCAAACACACACCTCGGAAGCTATATTTTAATCACACTACAAAGTCCCGTTGATGTTCAACAGTTAATTCCGCTCATAAATTTATATTTCGTCATAAATAGTTCTCGAATATACCGCTCTTTTAAGGCGGCGACACAGCCGACAGTATGCAGTATATGATAGTACTGAGGCTTTTATTCATTAGAATAATAGGATCTCGATTTCAACAAGGGCATCGATTGACAAAGCGACTTCTTGTTAAAAACACAAAATTTAGTCGAAATCTGGAATTTTAACATTTAATTCGAGCGATTTCGACCCGAAGGCGAAAAAAGTCGATAATAATAAGAAACTACGTGTATTTTTCTTGAATACAGTTTAAATCCGAAGATCGTGGGTCAATTTTTTCTAATTTAAATTTCCAAAAATAGAAAATCCTGTATGGTTAAAGATTGTTTTTTACGTGTTATCTAATGAGATATAGAAATTCTAGAAGTCGAACCCAGGTTTTTATTCGTGATTTTTTTCGCCATTTCATTTGTATATCTGAATCAAGCATTATTACCAAATTTTATTCTTCTATTTATTCGGAAAGATTGTTTAAACACACCAAAACTCTTATAAGAGTTTAAACATTTTCTGATACTCGTTCTTTATATATATGGTATAGAGGAATAGAGTATAGATATCTATAAAAATATAGCTACTTGTGGCTCATTTACTCACTAACACAAAACTCCTAGGTACTTCTAGAAGGGCTAGAAATCTGAAATTTGACATGTTGGTAGGTCGAGTGGCACAACCGCTGAGAAAATTCGAAAAACACAAAAAATTTATATTTAAGGGGTCTTTTTAACCCCAATGATCCATTTCAATATCCCATAAGAAAAGCATGGGATTCAGTGCAAGGATTTCAACAATGCATTTTTACATTATTTTAAATTAGGATACGAATTCGGGAAAAGAACAAGTCCATCTGAACGAACGGAGTTCCTAATTTTTGAAGGCTGAATTCAAATACATACAGAATTAGCATAAATATCCACTTTGATCGGAAAAAAGTTTGAATTTTTTCCTCTTTTCAACAATGGAAATATTTTAAATACTATGGCAGCGACCTTAATGCTTTTAAAGGAATCTGATATTATACGTTAAGATTGCAGTGATTTAACGCTTTTAATGGAAATTAATGAAGTCATAACGAATTAGAGTTGAACTTCCATAACTCGAATCTCATGGAAAAGTAAAAATTATTCGAGTAATAGAAAACTCATTATGAATATATATTTTTAAATATTTGTACAATACAGTGGAACTTCTCTAACACGAATCTGAAGAGAAAAAAAAATATTCGAGTTTTAGAAAATTCGAGGTACGGAAATATATTTTTCATTTATCTTTAATCGAATTAACATCAAGTTTATTCCCATAAGCATATAAGTTAACTTATTCTAATTTTTAATATCATGCATATTATGAAAACATCATCATCAATATTTTCTTCCGATAATATGTAAGATTTCAGTGTATCCATAACACTAATTGCATCACGCACTGTGATTGAAGGTATTAGATAGAATTGTAATTCTCGCGTATTACTGAAAGCACAAACACGACGATTAAATTTGGGATATCGACTGTAGGAAGGAGCGAATAGGTTTGTTTTTATCCAGGGCTATAAGGGATCACATAGGAGAAGTAACCCTGATAACAGTGACGGTAAAACGTGAAAAGTATTTTAAATTTGTTTCGTAGTTTTTTGAGTAATTTTATTCCTTTTCATTTGTTAGAGATAATGGCGTCATATCTATTTCGCGATATTATTTATCCAAATACGTGCTAAAGGCATGGATGATGATGCCATAATCTTAACTGAAAATATACTAATATTTCCATAAATTTAATGTATAGCGTCTTGTCTTAATGATGAATATTCTTATGGCTCATGCAGAGCGATCTGTGTCACGAAACTTAAAATACTTAAACTTGGACACAAGCCGATTGCCAAAGTTTTTTGAGTAATTTTATTCCTTTTCATTTGTTAGAGATATTGGCGTCATATCTATTTCGCGATATTATTTATCCAAATACGTGTTAAAGGCATAACAGATAATATCCTAATTTTTCCATAAATTTAATGTATAGGGTATTGTCTTAATGATAATTAATCTTATTGCCCATGCATGGCGACCTGAGTCACGCAACTTGAAATTCGAAAACTTGGTCACGAGCCAATTGCCACGAGAATTTAGAAATTAAGGATAGTTACCTTAATTTCACGAAAATTTATAAATATACTGGTGTTACTCATGGAATTTACTGTCTAATACATATAGGTCCCACGTGGCTGAAGTGTTGTTGCCCTGGAGTTCGCGTTGGTTTATTTACGAGTTTAGTTCTTTGTATACGGTGATTTTTAGCGCTTGCTGTACGCAAGCACCAACAACTCGTATATATATATATATATATATATGTGTGTGTGTGTGTACACATATATGTTAATGACATATCATAAGTAAGAAGCATCAATATATTATAGATATGATAGTAAAGTGAATGTGATTTAGTAATGTGTGGAATGACTCGTGCATTGTGTTTTTCATCGTCATAGTGCCTCTACAAGAGAAATGATATAAAAAAACTCAATACATACTCGAAAATAATTCAAGCTAATAAATGAACTTAGGAATTCTTTTAGTAGAAACGCGGCATGTGTTATAATCATTTCTAATATAAATACTGCAATCATTGCTAATGAAGAACAAAATTTATTATTAAATAAGGAGATTGTTATCCATGAACATAGATACAATTATAGAGTATTTAAAAGTTTGTTATAAGGTTATGCCGCCACACATTCGGTCACTGCAGCTTTGTTTTCAAGTGGCATGAATGTGAAAATGTACCCTAAAAATTTCAGTATATCATTTTTTATGCCTTTGAAGATATTTAAAAAGTTAATGTGTCAGAATACGATCCTGAAAATTTTTCAAATTCCAAATCTAAAGAGGAACAAATGGCAGCTCTTCAGAAATCATGATTTGCAAATATAGTTAAATGGGATAATACTGATATAATGTATAACGTATAATGTATAATGTTTTAATAGTATAAATTATTAAAAGATCTACCTGTTGTGCTTACCCTTAAATCACTAAAATTGTTGATTTTAACGAACTTGGGATTAATCTCTTTTGAAAAGTATTATTAAACATTTGCATATACATAAGTCTCCAACCTTAGTGAATATTTTACTTTGTTATACGCAACCATTTAGATAAAAAGCACATATTTACGTTATTTTACTCTTCTTCTTCATAAATGTGTTTTATTCATAAATTACTCCTGTGGTTATTATCAAATATACAGAAAGTAAACACAATAAATATTGATACAGCATTTCACCCGTTGCTTCATGAAGGAAATACCACCCGAAACAGATACAATGTTCTCAAAGTAGCCAAGCCGTACGGAGCCCAATTTTAGGTTAAAGAGACAGTTAGTTGAGCCATGCTCATCCTGAATTTCTTGGAAAAGAAAAAATTACCCTTCTCTCCTACTCCTCCTCTCTTCTCATCTAATATTAATTAGCGTGGTGCGTGCCACACTCCCCATGTTCGGAGTCACAAAGCCTTTTCGAGTGGTTCTCTAGAAGTGTAGAATGCGCGCGCACTCCCTAATTGGCGCAGGGTATACACCCTCCTTCCCCTTGCACCACACCTTTCTCCCCCACGGAAACGCCTTGCTCTCCGGACATCCCCAGTTTCAATGTAACACACACGATCCGAGCTCGAACCAAAGGGCTATTTAAAAAATATATTTCTCTGCATTTCTCCCAATTCTATGCATAGAATATAATGCGTAAATGCAAAACTACCTTAAATCAAACGATTTAAAACTTTGTTATTTATTAATATTTCTATTATAATTGTTCATTTATTTGAAAAAGACATACACTCCTTCAATACTGATAAATCAAAATCGCATTACTGAGACATATATTCCATTCATAAAAATTAATTTTCTCGTTATTAGTATTAGGTTGGATGAGTTTTTTGCATTAAAACCATTTCACTGTAAATTCAAATGAAGTAGAAATTGCAGTATTAAAAAAACAGTGAATGAGTTTTTAAAATATTACAATCGGCACTTCTTTAAAACAAGAGATTTAAAAACAGCCTGTATAATATATGCATATACGTGCAGTTGCATACATTATCGAGCATCTTTAACTCATATCTCATGCTAAAACATTCGAATTGCAAGACAAACATAAATGACTATAAATTAAAGGTCCGCAAGAGTAATAGAATTTAGAGTTGTGGAACATTAAAATGTGGGGGAAAGTGAAAAGATGTTTGCTTGAGGTTACCAAAAATGTTAAATATATAGGGTATTTTTTTCGGGTTTCGGCGAATGTGTGGGTGTGTTTTAATATTAAGTCTATCACTAAGCCGACCTCTTCCCCACTTTAACTTATGTCCCGACTTCATTTCCCTTTCTAAACCGTAGAATAATCTGGAAAATCGTAACAGGGTCGTAACCACCGCTACAGGAACGAAAAAATGATTAAAAATATGTTTGCCCAAGGAAAAAAATTGAAGATTTAAATTTAAAAAAATTAAGGTTCTATAAAACTTTCATTTAATGAATTGATTGTATGTTTTGATGTGAGATTAAGTTTACTGTGAAAGGACTCTCCAATGATCACATAACAGTTTTATGGGTTTCCATTGGGCATCGAAACAACAAACAACAAACGAAAAATAATTGACATTTCTCCTTAATCAAATTTTACCTTAATCATGAAATATAAAAGTTGCCAATATCAATATAAGCAAGCATTATCATAGTTTAAACCCCTTTTCAACTATTCTACCGGTTTATTATCAACAATTTCATAATCAAATTAGATGCACTTGTATGTTGATGTAGACTTATAATATTTTTCCAAGAGCAGTACAGTTATTTTAATATTAAGATGGAGGCAATATGTGATTAAATTTTAAAAATTAAATATTTGTTACTATAAACAAAGCCGTTACATATCAGAAATTCTTTCATTGTGCACATTAATTTCACTATTTAATTAAAAAATCTAATGTGGCCACAACATGACTTTCTCCATACCTGTAATCTTTATAAAAATCTCGTGGCCACCACATGACTTTCTCCATGCCTGTAATAATTCTAAAAATTCTAAATAGGTTACATAAAAATAATTATTTTAAGAAACTGCGGGAAAATTTTAGACTTTACATAGAACAGAAATAAACTCACTACCATAGCCTTCTGATATTGGATATAGCCACAAAGATCCAGCAATTAAGAAAAGAAAACGGAGCGTTACTAAGACGTAACTAAGCGCCAATTGTTAACAATAGTCATCGGCGTGGTGGTAGCAACTAAAAATATAAGATATATGTTAAACAATGGATTATATGGGAAAATGTTTCAATCAAAGGTTGTAGAAAATTTAATTTTCTACAACTTTTATTCTAATATAATTTTATATTTATCAAATATTAAAGCAAATATATAAAAATAACGGATAAGTGACAAGAGTATACATCCACTTTTGGTTGACCGATTTTTACCAAAAAATAATCAATTCTTGTAACATTTATAAAAATGTTAAATATAAAATTTCGCGTTGACCTGATTTAAAAAAAGCTATCACATACAGACATCATCGCGAAAATGGTCAAAACCTGTTCAGGGGACTTCAAAACGTGCATTTCCGTTGAAATTAAGTCGATTTTTTTCATGAAAACAATACTTTCCCCTATACTACGTATGGAGAAAGTAAAAAGAGACAGGCTTAAGCATCTCCAGACATTTTTGACAAATACATCAGGATAAACAGAATTATCGAGCTCGTCTTATGGCAGAAAAAGTACAAGAACAAGCACTTAAAAAGTAGGTATTCATCTCAGGTATCTCCAACAGCCACAACAAGGTTATGAAAAACCAGATTCGCATTTAGGCTACAAAGCATCCGTCTTCAGTGGCAATTTACCGAAGATAGATTCTATTATAATTTTAGAATCTATTTTCGGCGTATTATTTTATATTCCATTGCCAGTGAATTGCCACAGAAGATAGCTGTTTTGTAGCCGAAAGGCGCATCTGGTTTTTCGTAACCTTGTTGCGGATATTGGTGACACCCGGGTTAAGTACTTTTTAGTGATTGTTCTTGAAATACATCGGGCTTGTATGGTATGGTAGAAGAAAAGGAACGAGACAATGAAAATGAGCTTAAGTTACCCGATTTCTATAGCTGCTGTACAACCTCAAGAATCTCTCTTTTGTAAAGGACAATTTCCCTCAAGATGTTTAACGGATTAATTTCATTAGAATTAAGAATCGTTGTGAACAAAGACGTCCCAGCGGAAGAGGCAATAATTTACAGCATAAAGAATGCTACACGTATAATGCGAAATTCCTTCTACAACCAAAGGTGAGAAGAGGATAAAAAGACAGATACTGGGTACTTAGGAGGGACCATAAAGGCGAAAACAAGCGAAAGATGTCCAAATATATTTAAACAAGGATGCGCTTTATTTCAAAGAGACAGAAAAATACAATATCAAAAATAAGGTTAGGAAAGCGACGAGGAAAGGAAAGGACACCGAAAGGATACGGGACACATGATGACAAGGACAAAGGGATAAACCACAACACGGATTAGGAGATAACGGTGGTAGGACATATCGACAAAAGAACAGGAGGATGCGGAAAGAGTGACATAGAAGAATGATTGAGGGAGTGAAGGAAGAGAGGGAAAACGGTACGAGGCACCAACGGTGTCGTAAAATGTAGGGAGGGAGGAAGAAGACATAAACTAATCGAGGAAGCACCCTCTTTTTTTAAGATGTGGACATTCGGATTGATTAATTATTTAATAGTATAAGGCCCAAAGGGTGCGCAGCTATCTTTACTAAAGTAATGCCAAAGAGAAAATGGGAAGTAATCCATCAGTCCTCTGTGGATTGGTTGGTAGTGCAAAGGTTTAAATTTCTGTTTAAAAATAGCTTGATGGTTAGATATATGTACATTGAAGTTGATCCTTAGCACGTAACTGATTCAAATTTTGCGGATAGACGTAGTGATTTGATGACTGACAACATATAGAACTTATCGCTCTCAACAAATGGAAGCTGTCATTGTTTTTCAATACGAAGTGGTCTAGTGCTTTCAAACTTTTGCTCTAATCTTACAATTGTAGACCCTAATGAAGCTTAATCTTTTAAATTTCTAACCTCTTTCCCTTGCTATTTCATGAGCATTTTCTCTCTTATAATTAAGTCTAATAGTAATAATATTCTCTTCCCTTGTAAGTTGCAAAGGTATTTGGAGTTAAAAATCAAAATAAAATTGATTTGTGAAATTTCATTTGTGATCGGTTTATCTGAAGAGAAAATTTAACAGAACAACAATCACCAATAAAATATCTTAAAGTTTACAATTAAAACTGTTGCGCTGCTTTTGGAATGGAATGGCTTAATGGAATGGGTTCCAAATGGATTCTGAGGGACATCAATAAACCTTAAAGAAGAGCGAAAGGCAGGCAGGATGGAGGCATGAAAATTTTAGGGCCAGCTTGGAGTAGGGATTGAGGCGATAGTAGAAACAGGGAAGATCAGCGGTAGAACTTCATTCGGCAAAGGATAGGAAAGAGTAGGTGAGGTCACTGATAACAAATTCTACCGAAAGCCATGTTTGCGGAAATAATGCAAAAGCAAACCTATACCAGCCGGGGGTAATTCAAGATTTAATCAAATTAACAGCAATCCAATAGGGATGTCAAATTTCTCCATCCCAGTTGAAAGCGCGATCGTATTCCCGTGAGAATCACCTCTCCTCAACAATCTTCCCGGCGGACTGTTTGCCCACATCCCATCTATCTTAACGCAGAGGTCCTATTAAAGCCAGATGGTGTTTAAATGGGTCGATATTGCGGACAATGTAACTGGCGTCTGATCTTGTCCTCCCTTTCTATTCACACTCCTCAGTTCTAGTGATGGCTTACTCATCAGCGTTAGCCTCTCGTGATGTTAATGTCCTTGACAAAAGCCGCCCTTTGTTTCACAATCCCCTTTAAACTTTCACCTCGCCCAACGTAAGGAAACCCCTCTCTGACAATAGTCCTTCATGCGAGGATCTATTCATTCAGGTGGAAATCGCCTAATAAGCGGGTTTAAAAAACAAAGACCCTGAAATATCTCCTCGTTCCTCCGTGTACAGGTCGCTCAGCGATTGTATTGAACCTTGGGGGAGAATTGGTAGCCTTCATTATTAATCAGAAGGAGAATTTTGAAACACAAGTACTTAAACATATTAAAAACCTCTCGGACGTTTCAATTTTATCGGCGAACTTTTTGCATTAATTTGAAGGCTTATGCATTATATAATTAGCTAAACAGCTGATAAAAACTTGTAAATGTGGAGTTATTAAATGCCTATCAGTTGAGGTAGCACATTCGTGTAAATTTCAAAGAAAGAAAATATTTTACATTTTATCTATATGTAAATTGAATTTCATCTAAATCATTAAAATGTTTTCTATTGATGGTTTTTTTTCTGAAATAGATAAAGGTGGTATGAAAAATTTTCGCCCATAACATACGGAATATCCAATTTCATGAAAAGTAGAAGCTGCTGGATTTCTTAAGACTCGATGCATGTCATTAATTTCTTATAATCTTATTCTTGGAATATAGTTTTTAGAAACAATCCATACGGAATTAATTTACAAGTAACACATTAAGCGGTTTCATTTAATTCTTCCGTCATCAAAATAAAATACCTTGAGAGAAAATTAGTTTCAACTAATAGTACAAATATATCATGACAATTGTGGAAAAATTTACGTTCTATTTAACTGTATTCAAAATCGTATAATAAAGTATTGTGAATGATATTAGTTTAGCGTATAAAACACCTCTTGACAATGCCATCTATTTGAATCATATTAATTAAAGAAGCCTAAAAAAATACAAACAAAAACATTGCCCTATTTTGTAAATATAACCCTATGACTATATGTAGGCTTCGTTAGGCCATAAAACAAACGACTAAGAAAGTTTAATCAAAAATCGGATACACAGTCTCCGCAATAAACTCACTATAACAGCGCCCAACTTTACGCCGACTACTCTGGATCCAAAACAAGACGGCAGACAGAAAGAAAAAAAAGTCACTTGTAGTTAAACTGACAATCGATCCGAAACTAAAAGCGTAAAATAAAACGGGACCGAAAGACCCCTAACATTTAGGAGGCGAACGCAAAAGAGACGTCGAGAATAACATAAAGAGCGAAGGAACTAAATAATAAACAAGGCAGTAAAACGAGATGAGTGAGAACGAGAGATAAATCAGGATCTGAGAAAGAGAGAGAGAGAGAGAGTGAGATCATGTAGCGAAGAAGCAAGAGTTGCACGAAGATCAGGAGAGGTTTAAGGATGAGAGCGTTGAGGATATCTCCTCAGTTGTTTCGTGGGATGAGTAGAATGGGAGAAGTCGTGACGATAAGGAGCCGTGGCTTCTGCGGTCTGAGGGGTTTTTGGGTGCAAGGGTTTTGAACACCCCGAAGGCTTCTGAGCGATAGCGACCCATGTCTCATCCCTTGAGCTATACGGAACGCTGGAGGGACCGGAGGAGAAACAGGCAAAGAGGGATGGGGAAGTATATTTGTAGTGGATGGTTAGATAGCTGGGTGATCGCGCCTGCGTTCTCAAACGAGCAAGTCAAGTCCTCATATCGCAAAGCTACTCCCGAGGCAGAAAGCCTCTCCGTGTTTCTATACCATTTAAATTTCTGGGGATAATTGTCATTCTCCCTCTCTATCTCACTCAAGGTTTAGAAAAGAAAAATTTCTCTTCGTAGCCATACACTCGAGGTTTATTCCGAAAGAAAAACGGTTTTTTTCCGAAGTAAAGTGAAGGTGTGAACATTTCTGGCTGTGATAAGTTGCTCGTGACTCCTTATCTGAGAGGTTCGAGCGAGAAAGAGAGATGGGAAGGAGATTAGAAGATGGTTCGTCATCTGATTGCTGTTTGGGTTGAATTGAAACATTTTTTCCTGGCGAGGAAAAGATAACGAAATGATTAGTATTAATCCAAAATATAAGAGCAAAGCTCAAATGTTATAAAATATCTGATAAAGGAAACAATATTTTACTAATTTTGGGCATTTTAAAGCCATATTGCTATTTCACCTATCTTGAATATCTTTTCAAATTATATGAGAGGAGTGTATAATTGGATTTACTTCCATTGAAATGTAATTTCACTAAACGATGTCTATCGACACATTGGTATGGCAAGTTTAGTTTTCTCACGCGAATAAGAATTACATACAGCAAAATTGAAGCACCTCCAGATTTACAATGCCGGAACAAACTGTTAGGGGGCCGTGTTCTCAGTAACAGCACAATCTACTAAATTTTATCTTGTTGTTACTTGAAGCGGCTTTATTGGATACGTGACCGTCCGAGTGGGCAGGCAGAGTGGGAGAGAACGTCATTTTTCTCTACTCTAAAAGTAGAGAAATTCTGATGTGCAACCTTTATCGGTCTAATATCCAAGATCTTTAAAAAGGTGTTCATTGCAAAAAAGCAAAACAAAGTTGTGAGAGAAAAATTTAAGAGTCCAATTTAGTGATTGCGAATCTGAATTCCATGGCATTGGAAGCTTCTCAAGTGAATCGTGCCAGACATATTTTTTCATTTATATTAATTATTATATTTAATTTATCCGATGAAATATTCATGCGTTTTTTATAATTTAGGCCTTAAGTCTATTTAAAAAAACTCAAGGACGAAATGCATATTCCACAAAATGTCGGCATAAAATAGGATATCATTATGCTACTCCAATTTCTTTGGTCTCCTTTTCTAAAACTAATAATTTCCCATAGTATTTTTGTTTATGCGTGCGTTGGCACTAATTAATTAAATCAGCATATAAATGGCATTATTGATTCGGCTTCAAAATCCGCCTATCACATAGGTACATATATATTGATACTTATTTATCTAAACTGGCTTGAGAGAATTTAATTAAGTGCCAAAAGACTTTAAAAGTAATTTAAAAGAAAATTAATGAGCAAAAATGTCAATTCAAGTTATAAAAAGTCATTCCATAAAATATTTATCAAATGACACCTTGATCAACCAGGAAAGATGAGAATTTTCAAAGGAAAAATATCACAGAGAAGAGGAAAAATGTTAGTTTAACATAGAGTAGCCTAGGACATGGCTTTGGATGGGATGCAATTCAACTTTCTATGGACATCATTGAAAATTGTTGATTAAATTTATTTCATAAAGATGGAGAATTATCAAAAGTAAAAATCATAATGAAGAAATACGTGGCTTGACCCAGAAGTGTCGAAATTGTCCTTAACTGAGAGAACGTGAGTTTCAAAGAAGATTTTAGTTCTTTGGGGCATTTTAACCACAAAATTTTTCAAGATAAGCATTATTCGAAATGGAATTTTGTTTCTTGAATTCCTCAAATGTCTTTTATCATGCGAGATGTCTCACTACGACGAATTTGTAAACAGCAAACCCACCGAAACGTTTGTAAACTTTAACAGAAGAAATTTTCACAAAAACAAACTGGATTACGATATGATAAATTCCATCTAAATGTACATATTTGTACAATAATTATGCGTATACACACAGATGGGCATCATTCATATTCAGAAAATAATTCGATTTTTTATATTATAAAGGTTTTAAAGATTCAAAAGATATATTCTTCTATTAATAGCCATCTTTGTACCAATATTAATAATTTTAAGTTTTTAAGGTAGATAACGCACATAATTCGTATTACACACATAGACACAGATAAAATAATTAAAACCTATTCAGAGGATTCTAAAACGTATTTTTTTAGAAATATCAAATTTTATTTTTCCAGAAAAACTACACATGACGAAAGTAAAACTGTAAAGCGATTTCATTTAATGTTTCGAAATGTCAGTGTAAAATTCATAACAAATAAAACAATATGATCCAAACGGAACTTAAGATGTCTACTTTCCCAAAATTTACCGTTATAAAATATTACAAATACATTCGAACGGAAAACTAAATTTATCACGCGTATTTATGCGGCAAAAATAACGCGTGTACGTCCTAGACCAGCGTTTTAAATTTAAGGCAGAAGTGACGTTAAAAATAGATATTGTAATTAATGTAAAGGAGTTTTCAACTAAAAACGAGTGTCAAACGTGAGTGCATCTTCTCCAGAGCAATTTTAAATATACACTTCTGGTCTTCTTTTCCAAAGTTTCATTAGGAGCTTGAATTTTGAGTGGATGATTAATATGCATTAGTTTGTAGGTCGACAATAGAAAAGGGTGAATTAAGTTACTTACATTGAGACTTTTCCCTGAAGGAACCTGAGGCTTTTAAAGATGTCTCAACCGTGGCACACCGTTTCTTTTTGTCTTCAAATTCTAAGGAAAGAACACAAAGCAACTTCGGTTAATGATTTCAAAAAGTGAGCTTATAGAAACATTCACAAGATATTTAATACTGGAAACGTGTACCTCGTATATTATATCTTAATATCATGTGCGGTATAACATCAAAAAATATTTTATAAGTAGGATCGAATATAATTTTATCATGGGTATATTAAAAATGAAGAATTAAAAAAATCGTCCAACCTTACATAAGGATATACAAAATATAATCAATCATAATGTAATATTTATAACAAAAAATAATTTAGATAAAGAAAAATTTGTTGCCAAAACAAATTTGCTTTGGGGCATAACGGGAACAGTTCCCAAAGCGCTAAAAACAGTGTGATATCCGGGACACAAGATCTATTCATACATAAATAACAGAAAAATATTCAATTATTATGTGATTTGGGTATTATGCATTGAGTTGTGATGGGATGCCACCGGGACCTGCTCCCAATTGTAGCGTTTATGTGAATAATCAATAATAAGATATCTATATTGAAAAATTATAAAATTAAATCACATAACCATAATTATATCACTTTATTTTACGAAAAGATCGTAACTTTTCATTCATATTACTATGCAGGTCTCTTCGCCAACTGATGAAAGCACGATACTCAGTCTCCACGCCTACGTACTTAATACACTCCACTTCTAAAACGATAATTAAACCTAAGTGTCAAATTCAATTAACCCGTTTGCACGATGCAATCAAAATTAGTTGATACTATCATAATGAAAGTCTCTTTGACTTAAAATATAGTAGAGACGGGGAGAGAGATATGAAGGAAGGGATATAAAAAAATCACACATTATGTAAGATGAAGTTGGCTAAATTGGATAGGTTTTAAGGAAAGAGGAGGAGATAGAGAGGACGGGGCAAAAGGTCTGTAAAGGGCTTATACTTAATTCATTATCACCTCAAGGAACAGGTTAGGCCGAGAAAATGGAGTGAAAAGAGAGAAAAGATATAAAGGAGCCGGTTATGCAGCTCTCCAAAAGGAGAGCTTGGGGGGTTTTCTTTTTCTCTATTAAAGACTTGAAAAATCGATATTTCTCGAGATAAATCCTCTACTTAAATCCCTTAGAAATCTTTCACGCATTACATTAGCATGGCACATACCTTCCTTCTATGATCCCTTTATACAGTTTGCGACTTTTATAAAAATACAATGTTCTTTACTGTAATCCTCCGGGTCATGTGGTTAAATAATCTTCCTGTTTGCCTGAGAAGAGGGTGCGAATGACATATTGACCAGTGGCGGCTCGTGTATAGGCACTGCGGAACTGCAGCACCCCCTATTTCCACTTGATATTATCGATAACATTTAATATAATGAGTCCTTTTTTCTTTAATTCTTTCTTTATTTTTGTAGTACAATATATATTCCTTAAGCTTAATGTCAGTACTTCAGTAGCCATCCCCCATTTTATGAAAAAGATACAAAAATCTTTGTATGGAACTGTGCGCTTCACAGTGCCAGCGACGTGGTGTTTGACTGTTGTGCGCATGCGCACATAGGAGGGGGTGGGGAGGAAGGCGGGACTGCCAGGTAGAGAGAGCACTGTTGCTCTCGCAGTGCCGGCTCTGGCGTGATGGTGGAAGGAAGTTTTTTTTACTCAGCGTGTGTTGTGCTTTAAAACCGTGTACCATATTCTTGAATGTGATAAAGTGTAGAATTAGAATATTATTCTGCTTCCAGCTATTCTATTTGATTAGTATTCTATTGTAGGACTGATATTCATGAATATTGCAAATTAATTGAGCTGCAGAAATTTATCTTGGAAAATAATCTAGATGATGTTTTTAGTGAAATTAAGAAACTGATAAAAATCTTCTTGACAATTCCCATGACTACATCAGAGGCAGAGCGCTGCTTTTCAACATTGAAAAGAATAAAAACTTTTTTAAGAAGCACTATGAATTCGGAAAGACTAAATGCGCTTGCAGTACTTTCAATGGAGAAAAATTTCCTCAATTGTCATCCAGAGATCAAGGAGAAAATTATTGAACTTTTTGCGCAAATTAAAACAAGAAGAATGGATTTCATTTTTAAATGAATAGATCAAGCTTGAACTGTAACAAGTTAAGTTAAAGCAAGTAAAAAATGTTTGGTTTTTTTGTTAAGATTTTATCAAGTTCCTAAATAAATTTTCTTTTTATATATGTTTTTTTACTTTTACACAATTTTAAAACAAAGGCTAAAAATTTTCTGGAGCAGCACCCCCACTAATTTTAGCTACGAGCCGCCACTGATATTGACCCATCGAATGAAAATGTGCGTGGGTTCAATCGCCAAGTTTTGAAAGTAACAGGTGAACGTAGTTGCCAATGATGGTATTTTTTGCTCTTTTAGATTAGTTTATTAAGTGGTTCCTTAATTTGCTCTAATTAAGATAATGTTTCGACATTTTCCGTCATTTTTCAACAAAATAAGCTTTTTCGCAATTTTATTCGTCTATATTGCATTAAAATGCATTTTATAATAATGAGGAATGATGATTCCTAATAATTACACCATTTAATAGTCCATAGAAGACAAAAATAATTCATCTTTCATGGTATATTCGCTATAAAAAGATGTGGATAAATTTGTCCAACTTTTGCATCATCATCGAAGATTTAAATATAGTAATATTTTTAGAACTTTAATAGATATAGTTGATAATATAATGACTATTATGCAGATTGGAGAGGAAATGTCATTTTCTATCAACTTTCCCACTGCCCTAAAGGTACCAGTACAATTGGGAAAACTGGATTTTGGCTAGCGGCCAAGAGAGAGAGAATTCATTTTCTTTCAACTTTCCAAAAGAACTCAGAAAGACACGTTTTTACGGAGAAAGGCTCGGTTACAGTACGGATTACGAGACGGAAAACGAAAAGTAAAGTTGATATTACAACTGAAAATGTTGTACGTTCCAGAAAAATATGAAAGGGGACAAATCTCAAAAAGTTATCCTGGGATAGCGATACAAAGGAAACGAAAAAACGACACGGAAATTTTATAAAGTTAAAGTATCTAAAATACCTCTATTGACGTAATGAAATTTATACACAGAAAATTGTTATTTTTTATCGAGAGCACATAGCTACTGAATGGAGGATGCTGTACTACGGCCGAAATATTTTCGGACTGAAAAGACTCAAGTATACCAATAAAAATAAAAGCAATTTCAAAATTAGTCCAAAATCTATGTTATCTATTTAATATAAGAGAGACCATTTTAAAAATAATTTTGAATCAGAGATTCAGCATTGCCATGCACATAATATTTTTGAATTACCATCAATAATTAACTCAGTTTTATGATTCATCATGGAAAAATTGTATGAGGACATTTTGAGTGACTATAGTAATGCATTAACGTTTTTCATTTTCACTTACAAATGCTATTACATAATAGTCTTTTTCTTATGTAGGTAATCTATGCGTTTATTTTATAGTGTACGTCACATCACATTGGTATGGAAGAGGTATATCTGGAGATAATCTGAAACTCGGCATGTATATCTAAATGTGAAAGCATCAGAAAAATCTGAAAACTTTGAAATAAGGAATAGTTTTTAAGTACTAATTTTTGTAATTAAACATTTTTCTATAAGTAATACATTGCATCGCCATTTATTGTATTTTAAATTAGTCATAATTAAGATACATACTTGGCTTTTGTATGTGTATGGCTGAAAAATCGGAGCATATATTTGTCGAAGAGATAATCCGAATGCATGAGGCATCCGCTAAGAAATTCGTTTATTACGGGAATTTCTCAAGATTATGGTAATGAAAAATTCCGATACCATGGAAACGAGTCCAATCATTTTAAATGGGAAGGGCAGTGTTGCCAATCTGAGGTATTTTCCGCTTATTTCTTTGATAACTTGGGGTATAAAATTTTTTTAAATTCACTAAGAGAAATATATTGCTATAAAATTTTGGCATGAAGTAAATTCTTTCAAAGATTGCACAAAGGAGAGCCATTAAAAAAAAATCTGAAGTAGCATTGTGTTTATTAATATTGCCATGGTCAAATACTGAAGTGGAAAGAATTTTCAGTTAATTTAATTTGATCAAAAAAAGATCAGAAATTGTATGGGAATTAACCCTTAACTACCGACACTGTTTTTCACGCTAATACTGACGCCTCGTCTCACAGACTACTTCATCTTCTCACTCTCATATATCGGTGATAAAGCATGTTAAGAGCGCTTAAAACTTTTTTTCCCTTGTTTAACATCTAATTTGCAAATAGTTTCCATTTTTTGTACAAAAAATGGCCAAACCTAACCTTTAATAGACAATATATTTAAACAATACCACAAGAAAAGAAAGTTGGTTGTTGATAATTTATTTTAATACAAATTTATTGTCTTAAAAATACAAAAAATATTGCAATTGTATGTTTTTAAGGATATATACATACATTTTAGCTAAATAGATTACAAGAAAACAAAAAACCGATAAAACTAATGTCACCGACGCGTCGTCTGTGAGACGAACTTAACGACTTTGACGACTGCTGCCAATCAACTGATCGTTTTGAAACACTACTAGCTATGCCCAAATACTCCATCTATAGCCATTTGAAGTTACTAGGACGCAGGAGGTTCCATGATTAGATAATAGAGAGCAACAGCGATTACAAAAAACGCACTCGCCTCGCAGACGAGTGGTTGGCAGTTAAGGGTTAAAATGATAAATGGCATTTTATCAGTCAGATATGGTCTGCGCCGTAACAACAAATGCTGTGAGGACTATAAACTACCTGACTGTGTGTCACAAAGCATAGGAACCAACAAAACATATCCTAGAGAAAGTCATGATTTTGATTTTTGTAGTATTCTACTGGAATAAAGTTTTTAATATAATACTTAATGTTTTAATTTTTAATTTAAATTTTAACCAATCCCTAATATATTTTCGTCTAAATCTAGGATATTTTCAAACTATTTAGCGAATTTATTCTTTAGAACAGGTATGTCAAACTCGAAGAGGCGTTCTGGCCGCATTAAAGCGATGAATGTTATAGAAGGACCGCATTAAAGCGATGGATGTTAGAGAAAGACCGCAGTTGTTAATTTAGGGCCGGAGTTATAAGATTGGATGCCTGTACAATTAAAAGCAATAATTTAGTGATTACATTCTATTGTAATTCGGTAACTATGAAAAATCTATCCTTTTCGCTAAAATAAAGTATATATATGCAATCTCGTACGATTCTCTTTAGACAAAAATTAGCTAACGGGCCGCAGTAAGGCAGAGAAAGGGCCGCATGCGGTCCCCGGCCGCCTGTTTGATATGCCTGTTTTAAAGGCTGGCAACACTGGGGAGGGAGGATAGAGGCATCAATCGAATGGGCTGAAGTTTGGTAACGATTTTTCTTCTTTTCGAGCTTTTTTTCAAAATTAACTTGTTTTCAGTTCAGGGACCAATTTTCCTTTGTTCGCAGGATTTGCAAGTGAAGCATTCCAGGGAATCTCACTAATTTTTATCTCCGAAACTATAAGTCGAATTTTCGTGCTCCCACTATTTTTTGACAAATGTTGTCCTCCACCGAGCGACGCTTTGCTTATATAGATGGCATAGTTTGTGAAAACGATATAGTAAAAAAATTTAATATCCACCACATGACTTTCTCCATATCTGTAATATTTCTAATAATTCCAAATAGGTTAATAATTATAAATATTTTAAGAAATTGCGAGAAAAATTTAGACTGTACAAAGAACAAAAATAAACTCAAACTGCAGTCTTCTGATATTGGATATAGCCCCGAAGCTCGAACAATTAATAAAATAAAAAGGAGCGTAATGTGTTTACAATAGTCGCCGGTAGGAGGTGTGGTGGAGGGAACTAAAAAATATAGTTTTTAGAATAACCCCTCAACGATGTATTATATGGGAAATTGTTTCAAACAAAGGTTGTAGAAAATTAAACTACCTACAACTTTCATTCCATCACGTTTTTACATTTATCAAATATTAAAGCAAATATTAAAAAAAACTGTTGTGACAAGAGTAAACACCCACTTCCGGTTGACCGATTTTTACCAAAAACTTATCAACATGTCTTCCTTTAACAAAAATGTCAAATATAAAATTTAACGCAGATCTGATCAATAGTTTTTGAGTTAGAGCACCCACAAAATCCCGGTCACAGTCACACACCCAGAGACATCATCGAGAAAATAGTCAAAACGTGTTCAGGGGACCATAAAACATGTATTTCCGTTGAAATCTCGAATTAGATTTTTTTCATGAAAACAATACTTGCTCTATAGTTTGTATATGGAGAAAATAAAAATTTATTAAATAAACTTTAATTCTCACTTTACTTAATAGTTTAAATAAATAACTTCGGATTTAATTCCATTTTATTATAATAAAATAATGATACCTTATATTAAATCCTTTGGTCTTCTGTAATCATCATTTAAATTTATCGTCCGTATTATTTGTTTACATAAGGGGCCATCCTTAAATGATGTCACGCTTAAGGGGGAGGGGAGGGGTCTGGGAATATGTGACATTTTGTGACAAGGGGGGGGAGTATATGTAAAACAATGTGATGTCACAAATAAGTAAAGATTTTTGCCAAGATCTTGTGCTTTATTTCCTTAATTTTCTTGAAGTGACATTCACTAACTTTTATTTATTCTCTGTTTTACTTGTCTTTCCTGCCACTGGCCCTCTGGTGGAAACTTGTAAATAACAGTTGAAAAATATAATGCAAAACTAAACCTCACAGAAAAACTCCAATAACTATTATAATAAGCTGTATACTTAATTATCAGCTTAAATTGTTATTGTGTTGGTGTTCTAGTCCTCCTCTATGTTCTAGTCTCCTTGACTGTTATTGTATCATATTCATTTACAGTAAAGTGGCTAAAACCAAGCCATGTGAATGTTAGTTACTATTTTTAATTGCCTACCGTAAAAAGTCTTGGTAAGTTTTAGTCATGAAATGAAGTCATTCTTAATTATAATAGAACTAAAATAATAATCATTTGTTAATTTTTCAAAGAGAATGTTTTGTAAACATTATTTATACAATAATTTTTCTAAAATAATGCTTTTAGTTATTTTTCGTTTTTGGACAAGAAAAAAAATATTTTTGAGAACTCGCTATTAAAATATTGGCATGTCATCAGTATATACATATTAGTTTATAATTTAAAATTAAATATTTATTTTTGTATTTCAGAATGTAATTAAAAAACTGCTGTTTTATTCAAATACTAGAATATTTTTAACAAGAAAATCAGGTATATATACTTGCATGTACTAAATGATAACTGAATTTTTTTGAGTTAAATAATAAAATATGTGAATGGATCTAGTATTTAAATCGTACTTTTCATTGGAATTAAAATAAGGAAAATATTATCTTATCTTCTTTTTAAGGCTTTTAAATATTATGGACTTGATTTGTACAATATCTATATTTATGTAAATATAAAATAATTATCCTCTTATTTACAGAATGGATAAAGGTGAACTATTTCAATCATTATTTAAGTCATACTTAAAGGCAAAACCATCAAAGAAACCAAAGGATGTGCAGCAAGAAACTGTAAAAATTTGGAATCGTATTAAAAAAATGCAGAATTTACCATCAATAGTGACCTCCATCATTAAAGAAAATGAATCTTTAGCAGTGAAAAATAAAGGAACTTTATTATGCTTTTTGGAAAAACAATCAAGAGTATCAAATA
The DNA here is from genome assembly GCA_028673005.1 of Tanypteryx hageni. Taxonomy (NCBI): domain Eukaryota; kingdom Metazoa; phylum Arthropoda; class Insecta; order Odonata; family Petaluridae; genus Tanypteryx; species Tanypteryx hageni. Next base: position 152,316,270 of record CM054115.1, read on the forward strand.
TCACTACTTTGGAGAAAAAAGTTCAAAGTGTAGTTCCTGAGAAATCAACTAGTATTCCTAAAGAACAATCTTCTACATCTTGCATTGTAGATATTGTCAATAAACAAAAAACAAAAGTACAAGATGAACTAAGAAAAAAAATAGATATAATAAACAGTGATTTAGTAGGACTTAATAAAAGAAAGAGTTGTGGACAACTTACTAATTAACAACTCGAAAAACTCAAAGAAAACGAGAAAAAGAAAAGAGAACTCGAAAGAGAGCTTAAAATAAAAACATCTGACCAACAACAACAGAAAAAATCAAGAGATGAAAGAAAAAGAAAACTAGAAGAAATTTGTGAAAAGAATCCAAAAACTAAAGAAGTTTTAAAGAAGAGAGATACAGTAGGTAGACCAAGAGTTGAACTGGATCAGCCAGAGTTGTTAAAAGCTATTATTAATATAGCTATCCATGGTTCTGCATCACATGAACGACGAAATGAAGATTCTTTGAGAGGTATCAAAACTTTGGATGAGCTTACTGAAGAATTAAATAAGATCAGCTTTAATATAAGTCGAAATGGCGTTTATGTTCGCTTACTTCCTAAATGCAGTTCATCTTTAGAAGGGAAACGGCATGTTATCATTGTCCCAGTCAAGCTCATGAAAGCTCAAAATGATGCACACTTCCAACATGTTGATGGGCAATTTTGCAGAGTAACTATTAATCATTTGGAAGAAATTGCTTCAATTGTTGGACCAAATGAAGTATGCTTCTTGAGCCAAGATGATAAGGCTCGAGTGCCACTTGGCTTAACAGCAGCAAAGGAGCAATCTCCATTGGTCATGCATGTTGAGTATCGAGTAAGTTTACCTGATCATGATTGGGTTGTAGCTGCCAGACATAAGTTGATACCTTCAGTTTATGCTGGAATTGAAATTTAAAAAAATGGAAATGGTGATCCAACTGCAGTAGGATATTCAGGCCCAACCTTTATAGCTATCAGATCCGGTAAGCACTCTTCTTCAACAGCATTTTTACATGCATTTGACTTTGAAATACTTTTGAAGTTACCCGAATTTGAAGGTATCACAAGGTTTCAGAACGAAGTAAAACCGGTGGTAATTTTTACTGTGGATGGTGGCCCTGATGAGAATCCTTGATACCAGAAGGTAATTGATGTTGGAATCAATCACTTTTTAAAATATAATTTGGATGCCCTTTTTATTGCAACCAATGCACCTGGCAGGAGTTCTTTCAATCATGTTGAGAGAAGGATGGCACCTTTAAGTAAGGAACTGTCTGGAGTTATTCTTCCTCGTGAGCATTATGGAAGCCATCTTGATTCACAAGGCAAAACGATTAATGATGACCTTGAAAAAGAAAACTTTGAATATTGTGGCAATACATTGGCAGAAATATGGGGGCAAATGGTAATTGATGGATTTCCAACTGTAGCCAAATATATAAGTCCAGAAAATTCAGAGATTAATCCTGAAAATTTGTTGACAGCAGATGCTGTTTGGTCATCAAAGCATTTGAGGACTAGCCAATATTTTACACAGATTGTGAAGTGCAGAGACACAAACTGTTGTTCAGCACCTCGAAGCTCAATTTTCAGTATTTTAAGGGAACGATTCCTACCTCCACCGATTCCAATCAAACAGACAAATGAAGGTTTAAAAGTTCCATTATCAACAGATGAGCAAGGTCTTAATTTGAAGTATCCATCTGTTTTCATTGCAGGTAGTATTGATTTGGAAGAAATATTACTAAGATCTGCCAAAAGTTTCAAAATTATGCCATATGATCTATACTGCCCATCTATTCAAAAGGAATTAAGAAATCAAATATGCAATACCTGCAATCTGTATTTTGCTTCAAATGTCATGTTACAGAAACACTATAAGATACATAAGCAGACAGAGACCATGCCACAAATTCAGGAAAGAGTTAGGCCAATTCGTATTGCTGCTAGACGACAGCGTGAAATGATGACTATTATAACAAACCAGGAAAATGTTCAATATGCAGAATGGATTGATGAAGAAAATTTGGATTTGAATGAAATAAAATATAATACAGATGATGGAGATTCAAATAATATGCATATTTATAGTATGGATGCGATTTTCCGAACACCATGGAAAGAATTTTAATTTCTAAGTTGTTCAAATTTTTCATTTTGTTTATATCCATTTTTTAAATTTATATTAATTGTTATTGCTTTTAATGAATGTATTCCATAGTTAGTGAAGTTACAAAAATAGAGATGGTTAATCTGGAAGTTATAAAAGCATAAACTTCGTACATTGTTGGAGTTGCCAGACATTGTTTAAAGAGTACATACATGTAATTTTTATATTAATTAGTATTGTATTTGCATACAATGGAATATCTGCTGCATTTAAGTATTTCATTATCTATAATATGTACTTATAAAAAACAATAATTTTATTTGAATGTATTGAATTTCTTTCATGTAATAACAGATGAAACATTGTACAAATTATGTCTGGACATACCATTAATATATATTATATAGCCAATATGACTAAATTAAAAAGGACAAGGTTTTGTGACATGGGAAGGGGGGGGGGGGTGAAGCTGTATGTGACACTTTGTGACAGAGGGGGGAGGGGGGGGGTCAAAAATCCCAAAAATGCTGTGACATCATTTAAGGATGGCCCCTAACGACCGAGGTTAATTGTTATAATGTGCAGTATACATCGACGTTTGTTTTAAATATCAGATAGTCTAATATATATATATATATATATATATATATATATATATATATATATATATAATTAAAGTAATAATACGTCATAAGAATCCTTTTTAATCATCAATTTAACATAAGTAGTGTCGGTATTATTATATTACATAACAACCGAGTTTATGAATCTTATCTAATAAATTCACTTATATAAATTATAAAGTCAAAAAGAGCAAACACGGGGAGGTTACGGGTTGACCATCACATACTTAGACGAAATGTCGATTGATTGTTCATCAGGTAAATAAAAACCTCACTGCAAAAAAACTGCTATCTCTCAGTAGTTTTTTAAATAAAAATTTCTTTGTGCTCAAATAGCTGTAACGTTCTCCTGCTGCTTATAAGCTACCGTACTGCGAAATGGTTACCGTTCTCGTTTGCAAAATATGTCGGGGCCGGTTCGATCCACGACGCATGCTTTATTTCGTATCTTAAAAAAATTTAACAATTAATATTTGTCTAAGGAAAGAGAAATAAGAGTAGATCATAAGTTTGAGGTCCAATTGTCAGAAGGGGGAGGACAAAAATGAGAGCAAAAAGGAGAAGGATAGGAATATCTTGGTAAATGAAGAATCCTCCGAAGACTTGAGATGGCAGATGGAACGCGATGGAAAAATACGGCGAAAGCGAAGGAAAGGAATGGCAACCATTGATGATGCATTGGAGATAAGTGAGAATCTTCCATGAGAAAGTAGGGAAAAGTGAAAGTTTGACACGTGGTGGTGCAAAAAAGGTAGAGCAAAAAGAAGTGATTTTCGACTGAACGAAATCAAGGCGGTACCTTCTGCCAAGGGAAGGGAGAATAAAAAATATACCCCGTTTCCGATAGGATATCAAACGAGCAAAATTATGACGGCTTTTAGTGGTCGACGTTATGAAAAAATGGTATATTTATCTCACTGGTAAGATCGATTTTTTGTCAACCAAAACGCTTAAACGTTTCACGCCTATATTGTAGATCTATTGCGCCATATTCAAGTTCAGCCATGTGGAAAGCTCACTCAAAGCGAAGACGTGACGGGAAGAGTTCTTCCATCGGGCGCCAACCAATGACAGCTTCGAAATGTTTTTGTCACGTGATCAGCAAAGGAAGAAAAAAGATAATGGTAAGAGGAGGTGGATTCCGGAAATAAAGAGGAGAAATGGGAGAGAATACTTGAGATTTTAAAAGTACATGACGAATAGTAAATACTCCTACAAAAACTAACTTAACGATATCTGATAGTTAGCCGGGGAGGCGACGATGTTGCAAAATCATACAAAAAATCCGGGGACAGTAGTTGTGCGCAATATGGCAATGGCCTGGTTAGAGATTGGCTGGAGCCCTCTTTGAGAGCTCTCACTACCAAATTATTCCCTGGATATTGAGATATTTTTAAAAAGCGGAAAAACTGAAGATTGAAATGAAGGGGAGAGAAGAATAGGAAGTAAAATAGATAGGAAATATAATGGGAGAAACGGAGAAATAATGAAATAAGGATGGTAAAAGTTAATCGGGTCAGATCGCGTATAAAGGAGAAGAGGGAATAGCGTCAAGAGGAGGAATAGTGAGAAAATAGGAAAGAAGAGAAGAGTTAGACGAGAGAGTCGAAGGTATTTTATTTGAAAAATTCCCCACAATAAACCTCATGGGAAAGGAATTCAGAGAAAACTCATCTATCTCGTATGAAGCGCCTAGCAGAAAAAAAAGGGGAAAACAAATGCATATAAAGTGAACGAAAGCTGGCGCTGAGGGCAACAGACCTACAACGCAAGAAATACACAAGAAAGGAAAACAGGAAGAGGGGAATTGAATTCAAATATGATGATGGGATAAGATGTTTAAAAATGAAGAATTGCGTTAGAATAATAATTTAATTTTGAAAATAAAATATAGATATAATAAAAAGGATGTGATAAGGTTTCTTGCTAATTAATTTATATTTATTAGTAAAACTATCGGCAGGTAGTTAGGCGTGACTTCCTCCCAATACAAGGATCGTCGGTGCAAATCCTGCCTAGCCCTTAACTACAAACGTGGAGAAACACTCAACTACTAACGTGAAGTCACACAGACTCCTTTTCATTTTTTTCCTATAACGACCGCAATTTTTTTATTTACACATTTTCGCTAGGTGGAGTTAACGATTAGGCTTCTAGGAATAAGGTATTAAAATAAAAAAGTATAAATAATTGTAAATCTATTTTTATTTCTTACAAATGAACAATGTTAAAAACTTTGTAGCTGAAAACCTCAAAGTCACTCCTGAACACAATCGGAACATATTTTTGGCACATGTGAGACAAATTGGCCTTGGATCGCAGATGGAGCAGTAAACCCTCTTTTCAAGAAGCTCCTTCTCGCCCATTTCTTCCTTGAAAGGAATGTCTAAAATCGCGCATATCCTTCTCCTTACATCACTAGAAATCCGATAATTTGTTGCTCTTCTATGCAAGTGGGGAATAACAAAGTCCCTAGCCAATTTTTTTAGAAAATTTGATCGCGTCATTTTTGTACTATTTTTGTACGAATGGTGCATTATATAAGCACAATTACTTACGTGGAGTCAGCCTGACTTCACACAAACATTACTATAAGCTATTTCACCAACAGCCCGCGTTACACTGATAAGATTTGGGGGTGCATTAGTCATCACTTCATTTGAAGGTACTGAAGTCACCGGAGCAATATTCTAAAATGAGTCAGAGCTATGATGCATAATATGCGGTGTGGAGTCAGCCTGACCCCATGTTAGTAGTTAAGGGCTAGGGTTCTGATTTGTTTGATCGTCTTTGTTATTGTTATTATTATGCTCATTATTAACGTAGATTAAAACAATTTTACTCTGTTAAACATAAACGAGTAATAACTGTAATATGAGTAGAAATAAGCTTTCACTAATTTTCAATTTTTTTTTAAACTTCTCATTCTATTCTATTATTATATTTTAAATCATAAATTTTAGTAAAAGGCTTAAGAAAACAATTTTTTTTTATAAATTCATGCTTGAGCAAGAATATAAAGGAAAGAGAAAGTAATTTTGTTAATGCTTATGATCTTTAGGCTTATCAAGCATCTAAACCGTTTTTCAGTCTTTTTCACTTAGAGAATACTTTGAATAGCTTTTGAGATTCATGACACAAATATTTATATGTTGTCTTTTTAACTTGACTCCATCTTTCACATCTCTTTACAAATGGAAGAAAAAGTAACCACTCTTGGGATGAATAGAAATTTTTCGAGTATCGAGTTCCCTTTTGGTGATTTTTTCCCATTTGAATCGCAAGAATGTAATCGTGGAGTTCGACGTTGCATGAAAAAGTTTCTGCTCCCGAGTTTTGTAAGCGTTTGAAAATAAAAAACTGCTTCAATGCCAAATGATAAGTGTAACTTCGAATATGAGTATAAAGTCCAGTCCAGTTGTATTTTTGAATGCTCGATTCCGACCATTACTGGAGGAAGAAGTTCCAGATCAAAATTATAATGCTTTTGCGACCTATTTACTGAAAAAACGTACCTTTAATCGAATACCTAGCTTGTCCAAGAAATCAGGTTCGAAGTGCGCAGTAGACGGAAGAGCAACAATAATGATAAAGTTCTGCATAATATGTATGTAAAATATTATTCTAATAACTAAGAGAATACATTCGTAAGTCTAGCAAAAATACGTAAAATGAAAAATTTCCTTATGTGAGCTTATCTAGACAGATATAATTGCTTGGCGAGTTGTTTTGTTATTCTAGTCTTTAAATTAAAGTGTTTAAATTCAACTATCCTTTCCATAAAAATCCAATCTAAAGTAAAACTGGAAAGTCAGTCATTTTCAAAACTCCAAGAATATATGAAAATGCGATTTTGTAATATTGGTAATATATTTACATCCCTAGACTCATAAATCTTCATGAATAAAACACTCACTTTATTAAGATGACAAATATGACGATTCTTTAATGTAAAATAGCTGTAGAGCAGTATTAATATTTAATAACAAAAAACATCTCAATCGCTGTCCAACTCAATTATCTCTCTCTAAAAAGAAACTCATAAATATAGTTCCCACTTGAGTTCAAAGTCGCCCAGCATTCAAGAAATTAGGTGAAAATAAGGTAAGTATGAACAAGGTAAACGATGAAGTTTAATGAATTTAAAACAAAAAGAAGAAAGAGAAAGGAGAATGGTGATTGAGTCGGATGCTATGGACCGAATAAAATTGTAGTAAACAGCGGATGTTTGGAAGACGATCAAGAAATTGAGGTAACCGTTCGGAATTAGCAGATAAGAGATAAAAAGAGTAAAAGAGGTCATAAGGAAAAAGAAAAGTAAGAAAAATATTGAAGATAAAGAGCCAAAATAAACGAAATAACAATAAGTAATTAAGGATATAATGGAAAGATGATTTGAGGAAAGGGAGGTTGTAAAGATTTAACAAGTGCAAAATTAAGGCAGAAAACATTTTTGAAGCGGATATCTCTTTAACGGGAAAAGTACACAACATCTGTCTAAATATTTATTTCGACCGCGAATGTTTTGGTATCATGAAGAGACGAATTCTTAGAAACGTTCATAAAGTCTATGCATATACATAAAAGCGAAATAGTGTGTTTTTCTGTCCGCATACTCCTCCCACGCTATTTGAGCAATCTCTACTAAACTTGGTAGTGACTTCTAAGGTATCCATAAGTAACATGATTGGGTCAAAAATCCCACTGTTTTTCACAAAAGAGTTATTTGAAGTCTTCGTCTCTGATTCGTATGCGCCATCTGTAGGTTAGTTTAACCTCACTTAGTTCCCTTCTACTCTTTGGCGATCACAGAGGCCACCGAATGCAACAAAGTTTGATACTATTTTGTTATTCCTTTATAGCTGAAGGGTGACGAGGCATTAATTTTTCTTCAAAGTATCAGGATAGAAGTCCAGTGAAAATTTTTCCTTCGTTTACGAGATTTACGTGAGAAGCAATCTTGGGAAATTATCGAGTTATCATCTCTGAATAAATTTCTTAATTTGTACCTAACAGTTTATATAAGACCCAGAGGGAAGAAAAAATTTTTCCACCATACGTAGTATAGGAGAAATTAATCAGGATGATCCATCCAAACGGAACTTATGATGCCTACTTTCCATTTAATCATTTATTTAATACTTACTTATATTGGCTTTAATAGCTTTAAAATCACCGCGCATATGTTGCTCTTTATGTTCCCAAATTTCATAATTTAGCGTTATTAAGCATCACAAATATATTCAAACGGAATATTAAATTGATCACGCGTATTTGAGCGGCAAAAATAACGCGCGTAAGTGTTAAAATATACCGAATTCAAGTCCAAAAATAGTCGTTGCAATGGCAACATTCTCGTAATGAGTGATAAAAACTGCAAAAACGGAAGTATTTAAGTAAAATTCGAAGAAATACAATCGATAAGCAAAATTCTACGATAGATAAAAAGAATCTACATTACTTTCCCCAGAGAGTAGTACAAATCCTGCACCGATATTACAATTTTAAGATAATTTAATGCACAAGAGAAAAATTACCCCGCACAATGGTTTTCAGATTTTCCATGTAAACTTTCAATTTCTGCAACAAAAACTATCCTCGGGAGGTCGGCTCCAGTGGCAGGAAATGATATTTCCACCAAGTGTCATGAAAATCGGTCTATTGGTGCAAAAGATGATAGGGGAAGAACAGACAGACAGACACAACGACAAAACTATAAGCCGATTTTCATTCTGAAAAGTAGGCTAAACAGTAAAAGTTGAAGAAACATCGAAGTTTTGAGGCCCTCCGCTTACGTTTTCACTTTTTTCTCGATGATATCTGTATATTTGTGTGATATGAATCTCTTGGACCCTCGAGCTCAAAACCTAGTGATCAAATCAGCACAAAACTCTATACTTTTCGCCCGAATAAAGACGATTATCTATCTATCTATCTATCTACTTAAGAGTTTTATTGGTTATTCAAGGTCTGAAATGATTTTGGCTGAATCTTGTCAACCGAAAATGAAGGGTTACACATGTTATTTTTCCGTTTATTCTCAAGTATCTCCTTTAAGACTTAATTGATGTGAATATTTGTAATTACTAATTTAGCAGAAAATAAAATACCCTACGTTTTATTTGAAACATTTTTTCGTAAAACGGACTGTTTAAGATATATGTTACTTATCTGAATTCGTCAAGTGCGTCGCTAATTAATACCTCTCTTGCCGAAGCTATGATCAAATTTCCTAATTATTGATAGCGGTGTCTACGCTGTCTAGGGTAATTTGAACCACAATCAAAATTAATCCAATGTCATCTCGCTTCATATTTTAAAAATAAATTTTCCTGTAAATATTTCCAGCGCCGACAATGCTAATTTTAATCGCGAATCGATATTACGTTACCCATAGCAACAGATAACAACTTTGTTTACTTATTGTTTTTCACTGTGGAAGTTATTCAAAGTTTTTAAAAACTTATTCACGACTGTGATTGCCAATAATTATTTTTGAGGGCGCTGATATCGAGAGAAATTTGTAAGCACTATTGGAATCATATTCATTACTCGGTATAGTGAAAGTCGTGCTGGGCACATCTATTGCAAACGAACTTCTATCTCCGAAACCAAAAGTTGTAAGTATTTCCTTTCGTTGAATTTTTGTGGTAAATGTTGCATTGTCCACGAACAAAAATTTTCGAATCGGATCTTCAAAGATCATGTAAGAGTTTGTCATACATGAAGTATATTGGATTTACTCGGGCAACGCTGGGTACTTCAGCTAGTGCTCATTATTGACAAGGAACCTTCTCGTTCTTTGTTACTTCCTTGAATCTCGTGTAATTCTAGGAACGAGTGGAGGAACTCCAATCGACACAACTCAATAAAATCATCAAAAATATTTTCAGTATTTGTGGCAATATTACAGGAGTAGTCTTTTAACGTTTAATTGAAACCTTTTAAGGACGTCAAACGATCGGAGGAAGTTAGAATAATGATTGAGCAAAATTAAAATACTGGAAAAAATTACAATGAAGAATAAATTGGTAATGAAATAAAACTTTCTCTTGCAAAAACAAAATTTTTCTAAACCCTCTAGCAACCATAAGTATTATTTTTATATTTTTGGCTATGAGTCACCAAAATTTTTTGGCAGAATTACAAGAAAATTGTGGGAAAAATAATATTTCTTATAAATTTATGAAGTCAATCTTATATGAATGTGACAATGATTTTTATAATATATTAAAATTTATTTAATGTTAATAATTAAATCGTTTAGTTATTTGTGTCGAGTACACACTGGTTGCACCTGATACAATAGTCACTTAAGCAATTTTTTAATTCATAACTTTCTCCAACTACGAATTTTGAACATTTATTTATTTATAACATTCACAATCATAACTGTTTCAAAGCTGATATAAGTAAAATTGCTCGCGTCTTCAAATGTCAGTTTATAACTAAATAAAAACTTTTATTCAAGATCTTCTATTAACAATTTTGTTTTACAGTGAAAGATTTGTCCTAAGATATTCACAATAATCGATAAATAATATATTTAAAAACTATCCTTCATAAAGTATTACATACTGAAATGGGTTCAATAGTAAAAAATGTTTCAAATTTCCTTAACATATAACAGAGACAGAATTACTCTACATTGTTTTGCGCTGAAAATGGCAATAGTATTAAAATGTAAACGGATAAATTCATTAAACTTTAGATATACTTAAATTCACATGTTTTGCATATTTTATCTATAACGTTCAAATATGCACTAGCCCATAAATTTTCAAATCCATGAAAAAGATTTTTCAATAAAAATGATCTATACAGCTAGCTGAGATTTGAGTTCATAAAGGAGGCAATTATCATCAATATCTTCCACTAGGAAAGGTTGAAAAGTTGGAGAGAGGAAGTTGGGAAAATAGGTACGGCAGAGAAAGGTAAAAAACAAACGAAGGTAAATAGGACGCACCAGAAGAGGAAGAAGAGAATGGGCACACGGAAGAGACTTTTGTTCGTTAGAGGCACATTGCGCGACGATATAAAATGCGAAACGAAAAAAACGCTAACTTCCTTGCAGAGAGAAGCAATTCATGAATGACCCGAAGGGTTTATGGAGAGAAGTAAGCTTCTTCTTCTTCTCTCTCTCTCTCTCTCTCTCTCTCTCTTTCTCTCTCTCTCGCAATCTTCTCCGTATCCTTTCCTCACCAATGCCAGGTTAAGGCCGCCCTCAGGGCTTAGACATGGCATCAACTTCTCGAGTACGAACAATTGTGAGGATTCCTCGAGTTTTGGTCAAAACTAACCCCGTCTTCCTCTCTCGCCTGTCGCTCTCTCTCTCTCTCTCTCATCCTGGCAGCATTTAACACGTAACTCTTTTTCTCTTTCGTTTTTACCTCTCATTTCAGGAGGTAAGCGCGGGTGGATAAAAAATGTAGGAAGTTTCTCGCTTCATGAAAAAGTGCCCTTATATAAATTGAAATGAATAATGTAATAAAGTTTCTATCTCTAAGTTGAGAAATTCTGTAACTATTGTTGTGAAGGTACCTTCTTTAGATGTCTATACTGCATCCATTTTGTCTGAAAAATAACTAACTCCATCATTAAGCGAAGAGATTTGCTCTCATATATGAGTTGTCCATTGACAAATAATCTAATGACAATGATTTCATGCAACAATAATATCCATTACGTAATCTGTTTTGCCCAGTCTCTCATTTTTTTAGTACTTTAGTACTTTTTATGAATAAAACGTTTATACATTCAGTTTGTCTTTTCTGTTTTCAGGACAATATCTGTCGAAAAATGTCGGCAATCGAATTTTTAGTTTATGAGCCCCCGCCCAGGAATAAAAGACAACCACGTTAAAGTCGTCGCCAAAATGACAATGAAAAAAATATTGAAGAATTTTCCATTCAATTCTTACTTTACCAAAGATGTGAATAATTTGAAAGCAAAAGAAAAATTCTGCAATGTACGGAAATGGCACCCAGAAGGGCCACTTTACCACTGAACCTTCAAAGCAGAGTAATTATCCTGTTTCTGTAATCAGATGACTTCTTCGATTCCCGATCATAATAAAAATTTCTCCAGAATTCCAATTAATCCCAAATTTCTGCTTATGCCAATTGCATAGGGATCTTTGAATTTTTTTGAATTTGAATGCCCAGCCGATTCACCTTTGTCCTACGCACAGTGGGTATCTCAGAGGTAGTGCAATGAATAGCCGGGGAAGGGAGAAGGGAAACCCGGTGCCGGCATTTACCTGCTCTTACGAAGAACACCAGGGGGCCAACAGCTTAACGTCCCTTCCGAAGGACGGAACAGCTGAATTTGCGCGGTCTCCTCAGACCACACAAACAGTGGGCCGGGCGACCTTGAAAAAATCCTACTTGCGCAGAATTCGTACCCGATGACTATTTCAAGCATCAGCCGAGTAGCAGCCAGCGTCCTAACCACTACACCACCGGCACCCCAGGGATCTTTGAATTTGAATGCCCAGCCGATTCGCCTCCGTCCTACGCACAGTGGACATATCAGAGGTAGTGCAATGAAGAGCCGAGGAAGGGAGGAGAGAAACCCGGTGCCAGCATTTGCCTGCTCTTACGAAGAACACCAGGGGGGGCAACATCTTAACGTCCCTTACGAAGGACGGAACAGCTGAATTTGCGCGGTCTCCTCAAACCCCACAAACAAACGGGGCCGGAAGACCTTGGAAAAATCCTACTTGCGCAGGATTCGTACCCGATGACTTTTTCAAGTATAAGGCGAGTAGCAGCCAGCGTCCTTACCACTACACCACCGGCACCCCAGGGATCTTTGGATCCATCCTTTCCTTCAATTTATATCCAAATATATGCATAAAGAGGTTTACGTACAAACCACTTAATTATATGTCATAGGAAATTCATTAAACTGAAGGAAAACCCCCAAAATAAAATAGCTAGCTTCTGAAAAACTTCATTGTCCTCTATGTAAAAAAATATCTACGCAAGTGGAAGGAGATTGAAAGCACTCCTTGATAAGCTTCAAATTGGTTACAGATTAAAGAGCACCACCGCACAATTTCCATTCGTAATAAAAACATTTCGGTTTCAGAAAAGGACGAGGAACTAGAGATGCTATAGGAGTAGTTAGAATCATATCAGAAAGGGCAATAGAGTACAGTCAAGATATCTGCTCTTGTTTCGTAGACTGGCAGAAGGCCTTTGATAGAATAAATTGAGTAAAGTTGATGAAAATATTAAAGGATATAGGTGCAGACTGGAAAGGCAGGAGACCGATTAGGAATCTATATGTTAATCAAGTTGTAAAGGTCACGTTTGAGAATGTGGACACCTGCGGAATAAATATCGGTAGAAGAGTAAGACAGGGCTGCTGCCTATCGCCAACCCTATTCAATATATATGGAGATAGTCTAATGCAAGAAGCTTTAGAAGGCACAGGAGATTTCAAAATTGGAGGAAGGATTATAAGAACAGTAAAATACGCAGATGATCAAGTACTTCTAGCAAGAAAGGAGGAGGAACTACAAAAAATGATAAATAGACTAGTGATAACAGGTAGAAAATACGGTATGGAAATATATACAAAAAAATCCAAGGTCTTTCGAATATCGGGCAAAGAAGAGAATATGAACATCAGTATTGGGGGAAAGCCTTTAGAACAAGTTTCAGGATATAAATTCATTGGAAGCATCATAACACGAGAAGCAAAATGTACGGATGATATCAGGACTAGAATAGGAAAAGAAAAAAACTGCTTTCAGAAGAAATACACACCTACTTACGGGGAACAAGGGAAGATATCCGCAAGAAGTTCATAAAATGTATGTATGGAGTATAGATTTGTACGTGGCAGAAACATGGACGCTAAGGCAAAATGACATCAAATACTTGGAAAGTTTTGAAATGTGGACTTGGAGAAGAATGCTGAAGATAAAATGGACAGGGAGGATGAAAAACGTTGAAGTGCTACGAAGAGTAGGAGAGAAGCGAATGATTATACAGACTATCAGAAGGAGGAAGGCAAACTGGGTTGGACATTACCTGAGGAGAGAGAGTATGATTAAAGATGTGTTGAAGGAAAACTAGATGGGAAAAGGTAAAGATGTAGGAAAAGGTTTCAGCTGATAGACGATTTGAAAGGGAAAGAGAGTTATCAAGATATGAAGAGGACAGCGGAAAATAGGAGTATATGGTGAACCAGGTTTAACCAAGATTAATCACGGACCTGTCTACGGACAGGCTACCTATGATGATGATGAATAAAAACATTTAATATTTATTTCAGAGTAAGTTTAAAGAGTACTCCACGAAGGCACAAGTTGCATATTGATCCCACCTCATCCGCTTTGTGATATTTATTTATTCCCACTTGAAACAAAAATCTTCATTGAACTCCCTTCAAAGCGACGAGTTAACAAATTTGCTCAAATTAAGCGATTTACCTCCAATGTTATTTTTTTCGTGATTTCCACCGCTCAAATTCAATTCGGGGCTTAATCGAATGATTGGGCGGTAATTAACCCTCCCTCTCTCGCTCTGTAACATGATAACATGATCAAGGTGGATAAAGAATCCATAATGATAGTTGAATCACGAATGTGTGAGATTCACATAAGTAGTCAGAAACATATCTGCGTCGTATATCAATCCATAATCCTCTTTGATTTGACTTCATTTGTTGAAGGAATTCCTTTCACGACATCCATATTAATGGTTCATTAACTTTCGTAAAGCAGCAGAATGAATTAAAGAAAAAGCACTTAAAAAATACTTCTCGGGTATACCCAATACCCATAACAAGGTTATAAAAGCTTGCTGTGGCTATTAGAGATACCTAAAGCTAGTATTTATGTAAGTGCTTCTTCTTTATTGTTTCAGCCATAAGACGAGCTCAATAATTCTCTGTTGAAGCAGAGTAAATGTCTATTAACGCATGTTTGATCGCACGAGAATACTAATACAATAATATCCTAGCTTTTAAAAATCTTGGTTTATTTTTCTCTAAAATTTCAAATTGTTTTTCCATAATTTAAACATAAGATTAAGTATTGAAACATGTTGCTACATTATTTTATGCATAGTTAACTTCTTATCATCATTCCACATTTTGAATGGGTTTATATTACAAAAATTTAAGCAGACGTTGGACTCTTAAATGCCTGTTACATACTGTACTTTTACTTTCCGATTCCCATGACAATAATAATCATAAACATTCGAATTTCTCACGAGGGTATTTCCTTACAAGAAAACCATATTTCATCTAAACATAGATATCACGCGAGATACAAAATGACGAAAAAATTCCTTTTCTTCATATTATCCAATACTTTTTCACTTTTTTGCACTATTTTTTCCTGCGTCATGCTGAGCACCAAAGAATTTGAAACGATGATGATTTATTTGAGACCTAGCTCAAAGTCTTTTAGTATTTTTTCCTGCTTCCCTTCGGACATCCCATCCTCTCTTTCCGTTCAGGGACCCACGTGATTAACGACCTCGATTGAACTCATCCACATCTCAAACCCCCAAGGAAATGAGAGCAGACGTTTTGGACTTTTTGTTCGGAAACTTGAAGGAAAAGTCAGTTCTTTGCCGACGCAATTATTCATGTAGTTGTCAAGAAATTCTTGAGGTGTTTAATAAGGTATTGTGCGAACATGTAATACAAACCAAATGATGCGAAGTATTCGAATCAATACATTCGTTGGTGCGAATTTTTTTACGTGTGTGTGTGTGTATATATATATATATATATATATATATATATATATATATATATATATATATATATAATTTATGCTTTCGTTACTGCGTAAATCAGAACGGTTTTCAAGATGAGAAAGTTCTATGAAAATATTTATTTATACACATACTTCATAAATGGTTATTTTCCGTATTTACGTAAATCAAAGACGACGAGTTTAAGAAGACGCTCAAAGATTGATTTCAATGAAAATGTGTAGACGAACTTCTCTTTATATAAAATTGAATAATAAAGACAATAATTATTAATGGCTATTTAACAATTTTGTCCCGGAAAAGATTAGTTTCTTTCAAATAACCACAGGAAATATATAAAGGATGATGTTCTTTCGACAGCAGATTTTAATTACCGTATTTACCCTAATCCAAAATGAGGTTTTTCCAAATTTCAGCTTGCGAGAATCGGGGACGGTCTTAAATTCTAGTACGAAGTCATATATCACCAATATATCCCGGTCACTTGATCGCGCGTCAATTCGCTTCGCTTTCATTCGTGGTGCATCAATTCGTCAAACGGTAAACTCGTCGCGCGTCAATACATCGATCGACAAATTTCTCGCGTCAATTCATTACTAGACAAATTCGTCGCGAGACATATTGGAAAGCTAGACAACATGACGAATTTGTTGAGACAAATTGACGCGCGATGGGTTTGTTGTGCGATGTATTGACGCGCGACGAACTACCCACGACCAATTGATGCACGACGAAATGACTGCGACGATTTGCCATAGGACCATTGGAAGTACGCGTTTAATCGATGTTTTTTTAATGAAACAAAATAAAATAATTATATTTTTCCTTGCCAACTTAAGACCCGGAATTCAATAAATAAAGTCTTAATTTAAAAAAAAAAACATTTTAAAATTTCTTTTATATTTCAGAAAAATATGTAACAAACCATTTAAATTAATGAATGAACTAGTATACCTATACTTAGCGCCGTAACTAGCCATTTTAGCACCCGGGGAAAACTAACAAATATGCGCCACCTCCATAAAAAATCTCTAATACCTATTTTTACTATATAGATTTTCTCACCATAAATGTACATAATTTAAATACATAATTATAAATATAATTACATATATACATAATTTAAATACAGAAAGTATAAATATTTTAACATTAAAGAGTTATTCTACCTGATTTTAATGCAACAAACTTATCAATAACATCATCGAAATTTATAGTTTCTGCTATGCGTAATGTATGGAACAAGTATAGTAGCAAAATCGCCTTTGTCCTTGATCCATGAAACCTAGCAGCACTTACTATTAACAATTTTTGAGCCCCTTCTTTAGTTGCGTCCGGGGCAGATGCCTCCCGGGGCAGATGCCTCGCCCTAATTATGTCACTGACTATACTGAATACAGGTTTGAAATATACACCAAATATAGTCGGTGAAAAATTAGGTCATAAAATCATTTTTCTGTTTTCACAGTCTGCTAAAAGGGGAGGGGTCATCTTAGATTCGGGGTCGGCTTGGAATCGGTAAATATGGTATTTACACATAATCAATTACAAATTTAAAAGGATGAAATTATATACATATATATATATATATATAATAAAAGACGCCGTCTGTGGCAGTCATAATTTGGCAGACTCTTTAGGATGATTCTGAGAGTTGCAGCGCAAAAAATAATTTAAATCGGCCGACGGGAGCCCGAGGGTCCACATTGTTGGTCCAAATGTCAGCTTTTTAAGATCTTTCAACAACCAATTGACCGATTTTGATGAATTCTCCACCAATATCAATGTTTTGATGAGATACATATTCGAGCCTAAAATGGATAAAATCGGTCTAAGGGGACAAAGATCATAATGTAAAGGCCGATCCAAATTTTACGATTTCGAGGGGTCCCCATGGAACGGTCGATCCAAATTTCGGCAATGTCCCGTCCGTACGCATATATCAGGGAGGAACTGGCTTAACCAATTTCAACCAAATTTTGTAGGTACCTAGAATCTTCACATATATACTTGACCAAAATGACATACCGGATAGACCCAGCAGGGGTGCCAAAATTGCAAAATAAATCTTTTCGGTAATTATGCTTTTGGAAGGAAATGGAAAAACCGAATTCAACCAAATTGGTACATAGAATCTTCACATAAATTCATGACCAACTGACATATTCAGACCGGATCGAATGCGTAGGGTTGCCACAATTGCAAAATAAATCTTTCTGGAAATTATGCTTATGGAAGGAATTGGTCGAACCGAATTCAACCAAATTTAGTTCATAGAATTTTCACAAATTCATTAGCAAAATTACATATTTTAAACAAATTAACTAAGTAAGGGGGTCACAATTGCAAAGTTAAACTTTCGGTAATTATGAATTTGAAAAGAATTGACCAAACCGATTTCAACGAAATTTTGTGTGATGGAGTTGTGCTACATAAAAAAACAAAATCAAGATTTTTAGGATTGATATATAAATCAGGGCTGCCACAATAAAAGTAATATAAAATTTTATTTATAACGTTTGTGTTGAACTGTCCCTATCAATTTTAACCAAATTATAATATTTATTATGTACACACATGCATAAAACCATAATACCATATTTGGACCGGATCAACTTAACGGGTGCCACAATTACAAATTAAAATATTTCAGTAACTATGGATTTGGAAGGAATTGGCTGAACGGATGTCAACCAAATTTTATATATAAGATTTTTACAAAATACCATAATGAAATCGAAATTTTTAAAGCGAACCTTAAGAGCAGGGCTACCACAATTAATAGTTAAATAATATTCCATAAACACGTATTTCTTGAGAACTGTCCGCATGAATTTTAACGCAGTAAGGTATACATAATCTTCACATAAATAACCAGGTTTACTAAACAGGGCTACCACAATATCAAGGTTAGAATTTTTCTATAACTAAGAATTTCAAAGGCATTGGCTGAACCGATTTCAATAAGAAATTTTGTTTGTAGGGCGGGTATAGACAGGTCCGTGATTATTCATAGTTAAACCTGTTCTCCATATAACCCCATTTTCCGCTGTCCTCTTTATATCCTGATGACATATATATGTGTGCGTGTGCGCGCGTGCGTGCCTGTGGGCGTGTGTGTGTGTTACGTTAAAGGTACGTGTGAATGTGTGCATTTACCGGTAAATGTGCGCATTTACCACCAAGCTCGGTAAATGTAAGTTTAAGTATACGGAAATACGTATTATCCGTACATTTATCGATAAATGTGCACTTTTACCGATGTGTCTTGGTAAATGTGGAAATAAGTAAGAATGAGAACTGCTACACTTTAATAATTACGTTAATTAATAACAAAAATCATCAAGAGTTCAGCTCCACTGGTATATATTAAGATGAACGCTTCCCAACCCGAGGGGAGAACACAGTTTACGTGAGGAGGAACCAAAAACACTTCGACTAATTTACCCAACCCTGTGGGGTCGAGTAAAATATATATATAATATTCATTTCACTTGAGAAATCGAAACTCCTACGCGAATTATGAAAGGAAGCAAACTTGGTGATTAATCGCAATTTTAGATGGTCTATTCCATTTGTTCTCACCCTATAGCCAAAACATTTATTTTATTTCGGGTAAATTTGGTATATCGATGAACTTTTTTATAATGCGTTGAGATGAGAGGCACTCAGAAAATAAACGAGAATTTTTATGCTTTCACAAAAAAAAATTTCCAATGGAAAAAATATCTCTTCTATGACTAAAACAAGTATCATTAATCCTGTTCCAAAAAAAAATTTCACTAAATGCCGAAAATGTATGCTGAATCCAATTTTGTTGCGATTTTGAACCAAGCAAATCAGAAGTGTATCGCGTTTTTATTTTTTAAATTACTCTATCATTGTGGATGTGAATTTCAATACATAGAAAACGTCTGCTATCAGGTAATACAGTCCAAACAACAATTAGAAATTATACCAGATTATCTCCAGGCGTAAATGACAACTTTCCAAAACAGCTCTCATCAATCCAACAGGCAATGAATCAAGATAACTTAGAGATATACCCATTTACATGAATAGCATATATCGCAATAAATATTCAGAATATGCGTATCAAATGAAGGAAAAACTATGGAGGTTTCCATCATGTCGTCATTACCGTCTCGAAACTGACTGCTCGCCCGTAGAAAAATCTTTAATTGAGGTGTAATTTTAGGAGTATCTGGGTCAGGTAGCCTTTGTTCCAGATTCTTGGCAACGAATAACTTGGAACAGCCGCAAAACCAAATACTACGCTGCATCGTAGTTATAATTAGTTCGCGATGTTCCTAAAAATGAAACAATGCTTGTGGGAGGTTAAGACCGTTGAATTCCTACGCATTCAAACGTATCTTTAAAGCAGGCAAGATGAAAATTGCTCTGTTATTTGTGTAATGCGCTTATTATAAAAACTTTACGTTGTAACTCTTGTGATCAGCAAGTGTACGGATGGTAATCATCCAACCATAAGAGGTAATAACAACCACATGCAAAGAATGAAAATCCAATCTCTCAATCCCCTGTCCCCGAGATTGGGAGATGAACGAGAGGTATAAAAACGTAAGGAATATCTTCCAATCCCTTCGAGCTATCTATTTTTATATCCGACGGAGAAGAAAGGTCTCTCTCTCCCTTCCTCCCTCATCTTAAAGACCGGGCCCATAGGAAAGGATTTTCGCTCGTTCTCTTTCTTTCCTCTGATCTTTTTTTTATTCATTTTGGACGCGAAATTCCCTCGTTCGTCTCTATATCCACCAAGATAAATTTAGGGCATCCGCTGTAACTCCCGCCACGGTACTGAAAGATATGATCGGACATCATCGCATCATGCTGCTATCCGACTACTTATCAGTCTATAAAGATTAGACTGGTATGGCTTGTGCTGTAAGGAGAATGTTCGCTTTACCTCATGCGGATGAAAATATCGTATTTTCCGCGAGGGGTGACCAATTGATAGCTTTTACGTACATGGAAAACCTATAAAGTTATGTTTTTCCGACCTATTTTATCTGCCTCTGCTCTTAGATATCTAACGTATACGTTGATTTAACGATTTAACTCCTCGAATCATTCAATTTTGGTCAACTAAATCCGAAAATAATATTTTTGGTCATATAGAGTAATGCCTCCGTCAGCGCATGTTCTTTTAGCGCATTTTCGATATAGCGCAATTGAAATCTCGGTGCCTACAAAATTATATTACCTTCTAACATTAATTTTTACGAAAAATACAAGATAAACCATCTGCTTAATCCAATACTGCGTTTACTGTCAAGAAATCAACGCATTCGCGTAACAGTTTAATGGAAGAAATTGAAAAAATTATTAGTGCATTGGACTGAAACCCACAGCCAAATACCGATTAGTCAGTCGACTATAATGCACAAAGCAAACAACATCTAGGACCATTTGTGAGAACAGGAAGGCGAAGGATCTACCACTGAGAAATTTGTGGCCAGTTGAGGTTGGCTCCACAATTCGCATCAATGGCGAAACTTCAAAGGCTGACATCTAAGTTGCATGTTAGATAATGCTTTATGTATTCCTTAATTCATGAATTATTTAAGTAATTACATCAAAGTTTTTACAGTGATGTTTAAATTATTAAAAGCTATATTTAAACTTTGTAATGCATAATAAAAATGTCTAATAGGTGAAAATGGAGTTTGTCTTGCCTTTTTAATAACTTATATATATATATATATATATATATATATATATATATATATATATATATATATATATAACAACTTACGGAAAAGGAAATGTAAAATGAATATATGGATGTCAACAAGGTATTGGGATGAGGAAACCCAGTGAGCACTCACCAATCAGACGACTTCAGGTTGGCGAGACCCCGAGGATGTCGAAGCGACACACGTAAAATAACACAAACTCACAGAAACATCACAAACGTAAAGCTTTCGGAACTACTCCTTCTTCAGCTACAGCTACATCCCAACACCTTGTTGACATCCATATATATATATATATATATATATATATATATATTAATATAATATATAACGATACGGAAAAAGAAATAATATGATGAAATAAATGCAACGAGAGGTTGAGAGGGATAGGAAGGAGCCAGTGAACACTTACCATACAGTGGTGGACGTCCACAGCGATAGAGGAAGGCTGAGATTGCTAGAGTTTTGAGGGAAAAATAAGGAGAATGCGGGGGAGAGATTAATGAATAATGGGAAGAAGAAAGAGAGAGCGAAAATAGGTTGGAGGGAAGATAAGGGGAGAGGAAGGGAAGAGAATGGTAGGGAGGAAGAATGGAAAGTACCTTAATTTTAATCCATAATCTGAACATACCCGTCATATTTGGCGGGCAATTACGCTAGTCTATAAAACGCTTAAATGTAAATCCATCACGGTGCGACAAGAGTGTATCATATTAATTATTTTCATTTTAAAATTACTTATAAACGTCGTACAAACTCAGGACTTTGACCAAGGAACACCTAAAAGAAAGAAATTTCATTTTCCTACCTTCGAGTTTAGGGTACGAGAGAAATCGTTTCGAAAATCAGTTTTAACGCGAAAATTTGAAGAATCTTCACGTGAAAATCATTTGTTGTCTAGGTAATTTACATAGTTGCCGGATTCGTCTAATTGAGTACGGTTGACTGGGATTATTAATTTGCGTCGCATCTGTCTACGTAGCCGCGATGTTTCGATGTAATTTGAATTTTAAACAACACCTTGGTAACGATAATCAATATGACTGTAAGAAAAGTAAATGAATGTTCCAATATTCATAGACATTGTGCTTATGAGTAAGAGTTTTTAAGTCAGATATATATATATATATATATATATATATATATATATATATATATATATATATATATATATATAATTTGATGATTTTTTAAAAAAGAATTTGAGCACAATTTCTGAGAAAGCTGAATAAGTTTAGGAGAAGGTTGACTTCTTTAATCTGTGCATTTTTTGTTTTATTATATTGTTTACAAATAAAATTTGTTTTTCTATCAAAATTTATTAAAATACGCTAGTCAAAATTAAAAAAGGTGGAAAAACAAACACTTTTGGGGAAAAAATTGATACAAAATCTTTTAAATAGATGGAATTGATGGATCATAATTATGACCCCTATGCTTCAGAGAAACTGAAATAATGGGAAATTGGAAACAGGAGAAAAATATGCTAATAAAACATTCCCGTTCTGAATTTTTACTTTCCGGAACATTCAATTAGGTGAATTTATACTTATTTTTCACTTTTTAGGGCATCTATAGGGTGGTTTTACTATTTTTTAAATATATTTTTTGTTTTAATACTTAATTCATGCACACTCGTCATTTTTGACGGGAAATTACATTACTTAAAAATAAAAGATGGACATTTATCTAATGAATGCGTTACTTTCATCTTCAGTTTCGATACTTTTCAGCTCGTTATGCGTTGTCCTCACATTTTTCTTTTGAGTCTTGCAACCGAGTAGTGTAGTAGTGTTTCTATATGTTTGCAGTTATAAAAATTATTATATTTTACGTTCAGTTTTAGTAGTGGTAATTATTAATCCTTAACCAATATTCAAATGAAGAAAACCATATTTGTGCAAGATTCGCTTAGTCCGTTGTTTTACTATCCCACGCTACAGCTTTATTCGCTTCAGCTTCATAAATATATAATATATGCGCGGGAATGAAGCTATGCCATTGTACAATGTAATGCAATCACCTCCGTCATAAAAACCGCCCCTTAAGGGGAATTTAAATTCGTCTTGAGACCCACTAAAGTTGACTTGCTACGGAGAGGAATAATGGCTTTCGCGATCACTCGCGACCGAAATAAAAAACAACGCCGCATTTATCCTTTTGGGATTGGAGCAATACGCACGCCTACGTTAACGAATCCAATTCGAGCTCGCGCACGCAAAATTTCAGTTCGGCCCAAGTGTGCATGATGAAAATCACCCTGCGTGGATCTATCCCATGAAAAATTCACGCGCAACGGATCAACAAATGAGAGTTTCTGGCGCGGGATGCGCTTCGTTCTACTCCATCTTGAATTTAGAACCTAGTCTTGTACGGACATGTTTTAATTTGGTTACTCTTCAACCCAATGCGTGGATTCACATACCATTCCGTTAAAAATATTGGGCAGTTACGCTGCATTAACCTAAATTGGCTGAATAGAGGAGCAAATACGAACGGTATATGAAAATATAAAAACATTTGGTACACATATAGGTGAAAAATATTCAGATTATAATAGTTAAAAACGGAACGGAAACGACTTTTAAAAGCATGAATGCTCGTTAGGTTTAGGCCATATTATAGTTAAACATATATCGTAAATTAATAAAACACTGACGGAATAATGAGGTCTATTTAAGGATCCCAAGTTTAATATGGCAGACGTTATACCGCCGCTCATGTTTTTGACGATGCTTCACCAATCCAAGCAGCAAAATGTGTAAAACGCACATTACCAATATTATATTTCCCCGATAACATTGTATTCTCATCGTTAGTGGCTAATTGTGAGCGCTGAAATGTTCCTACTTACGCTATGTACCCAATATACATAGCATAAATGTGTGTACAAAGCCAATGCTAAACAAAAGTTGTTGATAAATAAGTAAAGATGGAGACTACGGCGAAATTGATGTTAAATAGAAATAACTCCTTGACCGTAAAATTCAAAATTAGAGACACACAATTTAAAAGGGGGAGGAAAGGCAGGAAAAGGCAAAAGACAATAAAAATTATATACTTACAGGTTTAGGGGTTTAGGGGATTGCGAGAATTTACTCTGCGCCAGGGACCCAAACCCGGTCCCATTTCCTTTCCACCTTTAGGATTAGTGCTTGTGCGATTGAGTGAGTGAATGTGTGAGCGACATCAGGTCCCTGGCGTGGAGTAACAACCCATAAACCTGTAAGTTTATAATTTTTATTGTCTTTTGCCTTTTCTTGCCTTTCCTCCCCCTTTTTCATTGTGTGTTTCTAATTTAGAATTTAACAGTCAAGGAGTTATTTCTATAAAACAAAAGTTGTTGATTTAAAGTATTAAAGCATTGAACAAGATTTTTACATATTTTTATGACTCAAAAGGTTATATTTGTTTATCCAAAATACACAACAAGTCACAAAAAATCTAAAGTACAGTTCTTGTAGAAAACGTGCTTACATTCTTCATAAAATATATTGAATTATCAAGTTTTTACACAATTTTAATTATTAGCCCCTTAAAAGACGTACATTGATAAAAAAATAACGATTGCGCAAGTTAGAGATGGTGAATAATTACATTGTCAAAGGGTTCCCAAAAAACATAAATTAATGAACGCAGATAAAATGAATTAAGTATAAATTGTTTCTAAGTGAAGTCCATTTTTTATGGGTACATTCGAAATATTGATAAGGAAGAAATGATAAACCGAGATTCGAAAATCACGGCAACGTTCAATCTGATCGCGTAATCTTCCTAAATGACCATATAGATAACGGTTTTAGTAGTAAATTCTCTCCTATCAAGGTGCGCCTTTGTGAATCTCCCGAGACGAGATGCTGTCACTTCTTATTGTCCCACAAATTTTCCGCGACCTTTTCTTCCCAACCTCCAAGGTTAACTTTCGAATAAACCTCTTAACACGTACCTGGCAGACAACTGATAAAACATGACCACGTCGTAAAACTTTCACTGACTAAGGGAAGGAAATTCATTTTAAATCCCCTCCAGTGATCCCGAGATTTTTTCATTACACAAGGCGCGCCCACAGGACTTATGTAAACTCCGTTTTGCGATAGTTCCTCCACTTAAAAAAGGCAGGAAGTGACGCGAGATACGGGTTAACCCATTCCTCCTCCATCCTTCCTCAAGGGGAGAGAGCGTACGCGCGTGACGTCACAACCAGCACCACCACCATCGACGTCAACCAATCCTTTTTCCTCTCAAAATTTCTTCCCAACTTTGGAGCCGCCTCCTGCACAACCCTTCTCATCTCCCTAACTTCCTTCATATTGGATCGTTTTCAGATTGAAGGGGAAACATACACCGATCCAAGAGGGCTCGAACATTCTAGCCAAATTTCCTCCCCTTGTCCTTCAACATCACCGTCAATTTCCGGAGCACTCTCACCTTCTGCCCCATCCAATGCACTCTTCATCTTCTCCCCCTTCTCACTCTCTATCACATCCCTCGCTCTACGTCTCTCTCCATATGCTCCAACTTTAAACTCTTGTAACTTTTCTCTCCTTTCCTCCCCATATATCTCCCTCCCTCTTCCTATTTCTGTATCCTTCCCGTCCTTTCTGATATCCCATTCAATTTTTTCCCAATCTGTCTTCATATCTATTCCTCGCTCTCCTTTTGTCGTCCTCTTTTTCTCTCTCCCTATCCATTATCTCTCTCCTTTTCTTATCTCGTCAACTTTTCTTCTTCGCAATTTTTATCTCTATTCGTCTCTAATCCTCCTCTCACTACCCAGACTTGACTATCCTATTTCTCTCCATAGACTTCCCTCTTCCCATTAAATTCGCAATCTATTCCGTTTTAGCGGTTCCTTTATCTCACTTTCTACCCCTCTGTTCCTTTGTAAGCCTGTTTAATTCTTATTCTCTCTCCCCCTAACCATCTCTCCACTCTCTTTCCCAGTACTTTCCTCCATCTTCTCTAATGCTTCCTTTTTCGTCCCTTATATCTCTCTCACTATCCCCTCTTTATCCTCTTCCGCCCTGCATATTTTCCAGCATTCTTTTTTACCCTTTCACTTCCCATCTCTTTCTCTTTCTTAAACAACCCCATTTACACGCACGGCCATTCCTAAGGTAACGAACGATTCCACCCTCCTCTTTGCCCTTTCTTGCCACGACAATCAGTACCTCCCTCATTTTTTTACCCTCAGACCTAATATCTCCTCCCACTCTTTCCCGGCCATTCCCAGACGAAATCCGTGCGCTGCCATCGCTCTTGCACCCGCTTTTTCAGTGCCCACCTACCTCTTCTACTTCGCCACTTCACGCTGTCGACAATGCCTTCATTTTAAGTTCTTATCCTTCTTCTTTTGCGCCTTCTCCGTATCTCTCTTTCTGACTCCGCCTTCACTTTTCACTTTCTCTCAAGCCTTTTTCTTCTGGGTAAAAGAAGTTCTCTCATCCTTTTTATCTGCCTGAGCCGTTTCTCTAACTTTCTCATTCTCTCCAGCCCTTTCTCTCTCTCTCACCACCCTCCTCACTTTTCCTCTCTCCTTCCATCTCTTCCGTCCCATCTAAACCTTTCTGTTTGTTCCTTTTTCTTCACTTAGCCAGACCGAGATGGCTTAGCTGTTTTGAGGGCGTTTTTTTTAAACTTCCCCTTCGGAGCATGGGTGCGGTCTGACGGGCGTCTGGAGTTTTATGTATCTCTCAGGGATAATGGAACGAAAATACTTTTGTCGCCACCATTGTAAATGCGTTTTTTTCTACACCTTCCGATGCTTAAGAATTGTTTCTTTCGGTGCGTTTCTCTCATTTAAAACGAAATAGATAGTAATAGATTCAAAAACGAAATTTCTTCAGTAGACAAATAAGTTAGAAAAAACTGATGCTCATTTAGACTACAAAGCAACTGTCATCAGCGGTGAATTATTTCTAACTAATAAATAGCCCTCAAAAATGACGGGTTCAAACTAATAAAAAAACGGAATTTAAGTTGTTAACTGATATTAAATTATTTTAACTACCACTATTTTTATCGACCCTATTTCTCGGAGCAGTTAGTTGTCAAGATAGAAAAATTGAGGTAGGAGAGAGAAAGGCGTTTAGCCTTGGGACAACAAAATGAACTCGAGTTTTGGCAATTACACTCGTCAAGGCAGTTATCGTTAAAATTGCAATATTTTCCTCAAAATATGTTAATCATTTCGAGGTTCTGGCGAAAAAAGATTCATAGATTAAGAAACTTTATTAATGTTTCTTTAAAACAGTTTAAATTGGATGATCGTAGGTCAGTTTTTAATTTTAAAAAGAATGAAAGCCTAGCCTGCCCGTAGAAAGTCTATTTTTACGTCTTACTTTATGAGAAATAGAAATAATCCCCTGGAGACAAACCCGGGTCGTTTTTCCAAATATATTTTTTCTTCGAACACTTTTACTATGCGAGTCAAAAAAATCTTAAACCATTATCTTTTACCGTGTTTGAGATACAATCGATTAAAAAGCATTACACACAGAAAGGCAAAAATATAAAGACACAACGGAAACTATATTAGGGGCGATACTATGGGTGAACTTCCAGTGATGGCTGCTGCTTTGTTGCCGGAATCCACATTTAGTTTTTGCATCCTTTTTATGGACATTGGAAAAAAATTAATTTTCAATTTAATTTCAGCCACAAAGTGAGATTGATATTTTTGTTGGTATAAGATATTAACATAGCAGTCGTTCATTATTCTGTGAAACCGTGAATCAAATCTAAATGCACTTTGTCTAATGTTATAATATTAGCAAAAACTGATTAGACTTCAAGAATTTATCATAGAGCTTTTAACCAATGCAAATTTTCTCTGCTACAAATAAAATAACGGCAGAGGTAGCCTTGACATAATTGTTGACAAGCTGCATGACGAAGCCTCTGAATGGCTAATTTTGCTTACTAATTTTGGAGCTTGAAGTTTATTTGGTAATATCCGATACTCTAAAAGTGCATGCACGACAAGCTGAGGCTCTCAAGGCATTCACACGGCAGACGATAGAAAAATATACTAATGTATCCGAAGATTAATTTTCAGGCACCTTAAGGAGTAATTGAGAAGCTTGTGATTTTATTTCTTCCGTTGGCATAAACATACCAGCAATCCACGACCTCAATAATTCATTAATTTAGTACTAAATAAAATTAAACTGTTAAGTACAATTATGGACCAAATCTGAACAATATCTATAGCCAGTTTTCATGAAATCTTAAATTTGGTCAATTAAATATTCACACCAAATCATAAACCTTAACTGCTGGGAAATTTCTTTACTATTACGTATTACATTGGATTTTGTCGCTCTGTGTAGCCAGATGACTGATGCTTCCTATTGAATTAATAAATGTCATGGATTTGATGGAATTAGTAACGACACCATAATTTTAAGGATACGCTCCTAATTATATTGCGCGGTTCACTTTTATTATTCTCACCTCTTTGTACCTCTGAAATCCACCATTGATGAATGGAAAGTGACAAAACTGTCTCTAACGGACCTCACTTAGAAGGACCTCTTCTGACGCCTTATCCCAATAGGGAAAACTAATCTCTTTCTGGTGGTATTATAATTGTTCATTCTTTTGTCAAAGTTTGGATACAAATTTTACAGAAGCACTTTGAGGAAAATCCATATAGACAACATTTTATTCATTGGTCAAATAGTCACAAACATCACTTAATAGTTTTTATAACGAGAATATCTGCGATAACAGAGGCAATTACATACGATCAAGCTCGCAGATGAATTTTTAATTGCCCGGAAAACACACTAACCACCCCCTTACCAAGGCCAGTATATTTGACTTCCGAAAATCCTGACTTTGTTTTCTCAGCAGAAATTTTAATTTTACGGTCGTATACCATCGCAAAAACAATTTTTCCTTGCCAAGTGGATGGAAAATAATCTCGTGGAAACAGCTGCTACCCGTAGAAGCGCAATCAAGGGAACTCTTGCGATACAAGCGCTCCAGTACTTGTCAGGGGAGGATCCAAGGGGGGGGTGAGAGGTTGGGATGATCGACCCTCACTTGGACCCGCTCTTGATGCTTTTTTGCATTAGATAAACCCCTGTATGTGGCGCCGCAGTTTGGTTGTATAAGAGAAGACAGTCGTCTCGTCCGTGTCCCGTGAAAAAACGCTGGATTAATTTCTGGTGTTGGTAATTATGCATTATTTCTACAATGTACATAAGAATGAAGATCGCTTTCCGAGGTTATGGTTCCTTTAACCTTCATTAAAGATTGTAGCGCGAATTTTTTACCGCCCACGGCCTTATAAAGCGAGATAAATAAGGCTGCGGTAAAAATGAACGATTTTCCCCTCGACCTTTATCTATCTATAAGGGATAAAAAACCTGTCTTTATTTTATTTATGCCCGTTGAATAACCTTGTAATACCTATCTCTATATATTACGTATATGGACGTATAGATGCTCTTCTTCATAAAGTTGGGATGTAAAAATTTATGTTTCATAAGACAATATGTTTTATCTTGCAAAGATATACGTTAATAAGTTTCAGAATATTGTGAAGTTTTTATGGATTTATTTTTTTAATTATATCTAATAAAAATTCCCATGTAGATAAATAAATTTATTAGTATTTTCCGAGATAAAAGCCTTGTTTCTTCTGATAAGCTTAATTGAAATTAACTCAAAGACAAAAAATTTAGTTCATAAAACTCGCGAAACTAAAAAAACCTCTTTTCGACTAGATTCGAGAAAATATTATACCACAATAGTCACAATATAAAAAACACGATTCCAAAGTTCTAAATGTGTGTTCTAGAGCCATAATCTATAATATTAATAAAAGATCTGTATGCTTTCAGTACGCTTAATTCTTTAACTAATATTAATTTCGTCATAGCATTTCATCAAATCGCTAATTCCTACACCTTAATCCGCAAAAGTTAACACAGATCCGCAGTCACGTAACGTATTCAGAGACTAATTCTTTTTTCTAATTAAGCTGGTAACCCCCTCGCCAATTTGTTCCTGCCACTGACACGAGTCTTAGAACCTTGTCAGAATTGCAAACACAAAATGTCGTTCCACTCGAATGGCGATGGAACTTATCCCATTCCTTCAACACTCTCCTTAACGCTCCGAAAAAATTGGGTTAATAGAATGTGCGGGAAAGATAACCTAATATTTCCCCCGGTTCCGAAATTTTAATATCCAATCAATTCTCAAAGACTTCCCCCGGGTTCGCCCTTATTCCCTCCTCGCTTTCTTTTGCATGCCTAGCGGCTAAAACCTTCCAAATCCCTTCCCCAGGAAATGTCCCCAAACCTTTAAATCCTTCCTTTCCACTCTTTCTCCACCATACATATCATTCTCTCCCCCTTCAGTATTTTCAGTGCCTAAGGCTTAACGCCACATAAAACCTAAGGATTCCTCCCCTTTCCATCGATCCGCCTTCTTCTCTCTCTCTCTCTCTCTCTCTCTCTACTTTTGCGCTTCTCTTTTTTCCATTCTTCCCATCTGTTAACGGCTCACTATACGAGAGTTCTTTCGAGGATCCGCACTTAATGATTAACTCAAAAGCTGAAATTCCGAAACGGCGCTCTTTTTCTCGAGGTGTTGTCACGATTAAATAAGAAATGAGGATGCGACCGATTACTTGCAGATTTCTTTTTAATTTTCTCGAAAATGCCAAAGGTACTTCCTCGGGTTCGTTTGAAATTAAAATCCACATCGATTATCATGAGAGCGTGCCGCGTTATTATGGGAAATTAGGACGTTTTAGAACATTCGGAATTATTACCTTGCGGCATCGATTTGTGTGGTAAAACGGGGCAGCTCATAGAACCATTTGCAAAAGGCATATGCTGGAATATGGGTCATAGCAGAATTTTTACGCTGATTTCTAGCTACTTCCCTAATAGATTTGTTTTCAGTGTGCGCGATTTTTCTAGCTAGTTCTGCGAGTGGTAAAAATTTTGCAATTGAAATCACACTTGGATAATTTAACGATTCTCTAATTATTAATTATTTACCTGCCTTTATTTATCAAAAGTAAGATATCGCACTTTGGAGGAAAGTATAATGCGTCTCTCCTGTTATTCTACTGAGGTCACCTCCTTCCATTACAATCTACACGTTGCAAAAACCTGAGAAGCCGACCAACATACATGAAGTTTGGGCAAGATTATCCGGTGGTGTAGTAGAGTAGTCAGGCTAGCAAAGCCTTGACCGGGAACATACCCGTTTGTTACAACATCCAAGGAGGCCAGCCTTCAGGCGGAGATAACGAGTCGACGAAAGCCCTTGGATAGGGGAGGATTAAACTACGGTCAATGATCTTGCGCTCCTAGTGAGGTTAGTTCACCAGATCAGAGCGTTTGTTTTTATTCCTGTCTAAAACCATTAAAATAAAAAAACGGAATCTCGCTTAAGGGAGAGAATTATGTAAAACCATTTAATAGACACAAAGAGACAAAGGTGTCTTCATTAGGTTGACGAGCTATTATTTCATTTCGAATGTCATGAGATATGAATTTGTTAACCTGTCATTAATGGGGTACGATGATTTTGTGAAATGAAATAGAGACCAAATTGGTACGAGATTGGATAGAGGAATGCAAATTGAGTCTGGAAGAGGTGGAAAAACATTAGAAACGGCAATTGGGATGGGAAATGAGTTGAAATGATAGGAAAACTGAACGTATAATTTAAGGGCAAATAATTTTCGTAATAGGAAAATTGAAGAATTTTATGGAGAAACGAGATATTCAGATCATTTGTGTGACTAAATATAGTGTCGTTAAATACGATTTGGAATCCATTAACTATGCATGGAAATGATGTATCGTTAAAAATTAAAAATATGTTCTTCAAAAATTATAAAATATATATTTAAAAGACAATTGCAATGATGTAGACGAACTATTATATATTGCTCCGATAGCTATAAAACTTTAGGAAATCGACGTACTCATTTTGATTACAAATCAATCAACATCAGTGATAATTTAACAATTAATATTTGTTAAATTTTTAGAATGTGCAGTCTATGAAAGATCACTGATGACGGATGTTTTGTAACCGAAATGGGCACTTCGTTTTCTCAATATTTATTTCTATAGGGCCTACATAAGTTTGCTATTAATTGGACTCCGGCCATTAGGTCAAAACAGTATTTTTTTAAATTAATATTAATCCCACTAACAAATAGTATCATCCAGAGATCGTGGTTTACTGTTATGTCTTTATCGCGATAAAATTAACGCATAATAAAATATTTTGCATGAGGTAAATGAGAACAGAGATTAACAATTTGAATAGTTTTTGTTTTATTGTTCTCTGAAATATGCCACATGCATTCAGTTATTTTTTAGAGATTCCCTTAGGAATCCAGGGACACAAAAGGATAACAAAATTGGCATAGTTGATATTCAAATTTGAAAACATCTAAAACAGAATGCAATTTTATCTCTTTTGGAAAAATATGGAAAAGTCTTGCATTACAGCATCTGATAGCTAGTGTCTGAAAAATGAATGCATTTATAATTCCATAAAGGTAAAGTAGAGTTTGTAATTCCTACGCATAAATTATTTTAAACTAAAAATATTTGCTGAAAGTCCCTCAATATTTTTTGATTAAACAATATTACCTAAATGTGTTTATTTTTAAAGAAATTATGACTAAAATTTATTGAATTATTAGTACGTTCCGATTAGCCAAGTTTAATAAGGTTATTGACTACTTAGAGACAAAATTTTAAAACGAATTTCAATTCTTATTTCAGAATACAAAAAATAAGTACGGCTGTAATTGAATCGATGGAAGATGATGGATACGACATTTTTGAATTACGGTATTTAAATCTTCGGAAAAAATTTAATATTTCCACAATACTTTAATCTTTGGAGATTATTTTAATCTTCCAGTTTTGGATATTAGCGACCCATAAATCCTTATTGATACTCAAACCAAAGAGAAGAGTGGACGGATAGAATTTTTCCGGTAATGTTCATTTTCTTTAAAATTTATCCTAACGCTCATTCACACTCGCGTGAGACACCTTTATCTAAAAAAAACGGCATCGGATTTCTCTTTCTCTACGGTTTCCTCGTTATTGGCTTTCCCTCCCCCCCCCCCCCCCCAGAGGGTGTGCTGTAAAAATAGTAGAGGTCCGGAGCGAGCCCTGGGTGAGAAAGACAATTGTAAGATTTCACATGAGAATTTTTCTATTTTCTTCTAAATGCGGTCGCGGACATGAAAACCTCTCTCCATTTCCCCCCCGTTCTGTCGCGTTTAAACCGTGGCCTGTGGGGGACGAATTTTGAATGGGGGCAGAATGGGTTTCCTGGGCGGCAGGACGTCCCAATCTGCGAGACAACTCCAAGTTTCATGGGTGTCTCACAGTTTGCATAACATCTCCATCGCCCCCTTTTAAATATGCAAACCAATCTTACGTCAGCCTTGTTTCGGCGATCGAAATGCGTGTAGTATTAATGGGCAACGGCGGCTTGGTAATAATGGAGAGATAATTGAACACAAATTTTAAATATTTGATAAAAATGTTTGGTCTCACTCCTTATGCTAAACAAAGATTCATTATACGACTATCAATGTGTCCAAGTTTAGCTGTTGTACGTTCACAACCTTTTCAATAGCAATTTTTTATGTTCTTACGCAGTTTTCAGGAGAACAAACAAATTTTATGCACTAAAAATATTTCCGTAACTATGAAATCCGTTGAATTTTCTGTTGAAAACTCAAGGCAACCAAAAATGTTTCTAATCTTCTAATATAATGGAATATATATACTCTAAGGATTTCAGAATTCTAAAGTCCAATATTACTAGTTGTACTTGGTGTGTGGAGGTCAAACTATCTGACTCAAAAATATATGTTGGTAAACTTTTGTAACATATTATATATCACAATATGTTCATCAGAAAACATAGCTCTGCCATTTTCAAACAGTTTTACGTCCCCTCATTTACTCTTATTGTTAGAAAAAACCGTATACACGAGTATATAAAATAAAAATTATGTATGTTATTATGTATGTATTATGTATTATTATTATATATCATTATTAT
The DNA here is from genome assembly GCA_028673005.1 of Tanypteryx hageni. Lineage (NCBI taxonomy): Eukaryota > Metazoa > Arthropoda > Insecta > Odonata > Petaluridae > Tanypteryx > Tanypteryx hageni. The sequence continues at coordinate 152,350,550 of CM054115.1, forward strand.
GTATTTATGTATGTTATAGTAACTTTGAAGGTACTTTTAATTAAGTCGAAATCACGAAAATTAATATTTATCAAAGCGTAATTACCAAAATATATATTTTTCTTTTAAAAAAACATTGGCCAATTACGGCAGTCTAATAACATAAAAAACAAGATAATAGACTGCACACAAAATTAAAAGTTGTCCATGTTTTCCACACACAAAAAAGAAAGCATTCAAAATTCTGTAGTACGTAGAGAGCCTAACATGTTTCCTGGATGGGGTGTGCGAAAATATGTTACCCGGCCAACTAAATTCTTTAATAAAAGCATACAATTCATAAACGTAACAGCAAAGTAAACTTGCCCTGTATAGAGAACACTCTCACAATATCGTAAAATTATTAGTGTGTTTTCCCAACGAACCACAAATTCCGCACCAGCTATATGGATCTAGTGAATTAGATTAGCATTTCAGAATGCGATGAAAATGAAAATATTAAGACATCTGTTTATTTTTAATATTCATATGAAAATTTTAAAATGAGAGAAAGAGGAATTTGATGAGTGATAGACTTCAAAATAAACGCAATATATTATTTTAAATAGAATTATCTTGATTGATATCTAATTCATGTTAGATGGAAGTGGTGTTTAGGTTTTAAATAAATCTTGTGCTCGGACAAAAAGCACTAACTGCCTTGTATATACAAGTGTATGCAGCTCATCTGCTCATGTTAACAAAGTATACTTAACCCTCAACTAGTGTGGTCAAAATTGGTGAAGCAACTGGTGTGGTAGGGTTACGATCCGTTTTGATTTTTCATGATTTGAAAGAAAAATATAGTAAAAATGACTAGATTTTCACAATCTTGGATTAATTATAGAGAAAAAGGTAAAAAATATTAAAGTTACGATAAGTAATCAGTTAATTTTTGGGTGAATTATGCAAACAAGGAAAGAAACGCTAAAAAGTGGAGGTTTGTTAAAAGAATCATAATCAAAACATCACAAAAATTGGCGATTTTCTCTGAATCTATAAAATAAATGTCTTAGAATAGAAAGATTAATTTAAACAAATATCGGAGTAAATTGAAAAAAAAAACTCAAATTTGGGTACCTTCGACAGGGCAAATTTTACATTATTTTCTAACACAATCATAACAGGTCGGTTTCTTAGTGGTATCACATTGTTGATTTGTTTTTATATAATTTTTTAATAAATAGAGGTGACATTTCTTTTTTGTAATGGTTTCTTCTCGTAGTCGCCGCCAGGAATGGATTTTTTCAGGATACGGCTCAACACGAGGCATTCATCGGCGGTATATATTTATCAAATAAACGGCGAATATAGACTGCATAAACGTTCTCATATACGTTTTGTCGACTGTGTAAGCTTATAAAAGAAAAACGCTTATAAATTAAAGTTAACCATAGTTTAGCGTATATTTTAATGCCACTGAACGTTATATAGTAATTTTTGGGACATATGGTATAGTTAGTATTATTTGTGACATCAGGATGTACGATTGGATGGATTTTAATCAAAATCCTTATAGCCATTTTTGAGTAAAACGAATTTTGTATGGAGGTGCCGGTGGTGTAGTGGTTAGGACGCTGGCTGCTACTCGTCTGCTGCTCAAAAGGGCAGCGGGCACGAATCCTGCGCAAGTAGGTTTTTTTCGAGGTAACCCGGCCGCCCGTTTGTGTGGTTTGAGGAGACCGCGCTCCGTCCTTCGGAAGGGACGTTATGCAGTTGGCCCCCCTGGTGCTTTTCATAAAGAGTAGGCTAATTCCGGCACCGGGTTCGCCTTCTCCCTTCTGTGTGTACAAATGTCCAGTTGATGACAGTGCAAAATGACCATAGCCGTCGACGCACTTAAAAAATCAATTACTACTACTACGAATTTTGTTTCAAAATATCCCAGAATAAAGTACCCTTAATTGTTGCGCAATATCGTTCATCTCTTCAGAGTCTCTATTATGAATGATATTATCCACAAAATGAGTTATCATTCGATTTATTTTAACCGTCTAGGCTGTAGTAATGTTTTGAGAGGATTGTGGCGGGGGCGTGACTTCATAGGGATTAGGTAAGGTAGTTTAACGTACATTGTAATGTCACTGGAAGCCATATAGTGATTTTTAGAGTTATATGGCTTACGTAGTATTTGTGACATCAGGATCTATAAGATTGATTTTAATCAAATTCTCTGGAGCCATTTTTGAGCAAATAAATTTTTTCTAAAAATCGCTAAGAATAAACTACCCTTCATTTTTGTGCAATATAGTTTTTATCAAAAACATGTCTGCAAAAGATGATATATTGCATAAATATGAGATATCATTCAATTTTATGTACGCGTTTGGGCCCTAGTATAGTGAACAGACCGAAAGACAAATAATACTACGTAAGTCATATATCTCTAAAAAAAACTCTAAATGGCGTCCAATGACATTAAAATGGACACTAAGCTACCTTACCTAAGCCATATGACGTCAAGCCTCCGCCGCGATCCACTAAAAATCTTACTACAGCGCTAGAGCCTAGACGGTTAAATTAAATCGAATGATATCTCATATTTGAAGATAATATGATTCATGATAAAAACTCTGAAGAGATGAAGGATATTGCATAACAATTAAGGGTACTTTATTCTTGAATATTTTGAAACAAAAATCGTCTTACTCAAAAATGGCTATAAGTATTTTGATTCAAATCCATCCAATCGTACAGCCTGATGTCACAAGTAATATGTACAGCACTAACTAAGCCATATGTCCCAAAAAATTACTATATGTCGTTCAGTGGCATTAAAATATACGCTAAACTACGGTTAACTTTGACTTATAAGCGTTTTTCTTTTATAAGCGTACACAGTCGAGAAAGTTTTTGCAATGTATATTGCACCGTTCATTTTGTATTATATCGATTCGACAAGAAATTTCATGTGTGTCCATAATTTAATGTCTGAATTATTGACAGTCAAACAATGGCACAAAGCTCATCGGCTAATATTAAGCGAAAAAATAGGAAAACATTGCTCGAAGATAGAAAAACGTAAACAAATGATAAGTTTAAAGACTGGAGTTTTTCTAAAATTTATAATGAATAGCAGCAAAAACATTTATCGGATATTCCTCCCGCTAGAAACATTTTCATCGGTCGGAGAAAGAGGAAGAGCGATTTTGGAGCTCGTTTGAGACACGTAATTCAATTTCCTGCTACATGAGCATCCACTCTCCGAAATAATATAATAGGATGCTAGCAAAATGTCCCGAGGCGACCTACTTCAAGAACCTTCCATATGAAATCTTTAAGGCAGCTGAAGAATCGTCCCAGGGTGCAGGTACAAGAAAACGCATAACTCTACGAGGCATCTCCCGTGGCCAGATTAGCAATTACGTAAACACGAAATTCTTTTCGCCGGCATAAAACAACGGTAATCAATTCATACCATACAAACAATCCGCTGCAATTTCCGTATCAGCTGGATTATTTAAATTCAAGAATTATTTTTAATTAAAGTTCCGAAATTTTAAATAAATGCTTACACATTGCAAAATGATAGAAAAAATAATAATATCACACATTGCACCTTCATAATATGAGAGAAAATTTTATCTGGTCTTTGGTAATAGCTGTCATCGACGTCCTACGAATACTCGCTGCAGACAGTTTTGAGAACATAGTTGATACCTATCCCTTAAAATTTCAACATTAGAATTCATAGCTTCCATTTACCGAAACGGTGCTTCGAGTAGCAATACAAAAATATATCGATCATACTTTTTGTTTAACTTCAATTAGCCGGAGGAAGTGACCGTTAAAAAAAAACGAGCCACTTTGGTCTTGTTTTTTTATCTCAAAAAGCTCGGATGTTTTGCGATCGTGAGTTATTCAATGCGGCGTTAGAGCGAGCCCCGGACTCTTCCCATAGAACCCTATATCTCGCTCTTAAATCTCAAACGGGAGAGTGAAAACGAGTCAATGAAAACAGGGACGGCAGAGGATAGAGATGTCGAGAGAGAGAGAAAGATAGGGATAAAGGGAGAGAGTTGAGAGAGAAAGTGTGAAGGAGATGTGGGCAGAGGAAGATATAGGCATAAAATGAAAGATATCTCAGTACGGCAGGATGTGGAAAATAGAAAGATACAGATTCCAAGACTTATTATTCTTTCTTCTCCGAAATGCCTTTTACTAAGCGGAAAAGGTTTCGTCTTTATTATTGCAAAGCTGAAACTAGACGCTTCCTCCTTCATATAAACCTCATGGCTATATTATTAGGAATATTTCAGCGAGAAAAATTAAGCAAAATTAAGATACGTATAGCAACATATATTTGAGAAATAATAACTAGTTATCTACACATTAGGAAAAGTTTCTGCAACAGGAAAGACACAAGGACGTGATGACTTACAAAACCTAGGAATAGCACATAAAGATGATGTGTATACACAATTTTATCAGCATGTAGGTAGAAAAAAAATCAGGCAGGCGAAAAAGCATAAAGGTGAGAAACAAAAGGGAAGGAAAAACAACAGAGCACTGGAAAGTGAAGTATTATAGGCGCAGGGGTAAAGATACATTGAGACAGTAGACGGAAAGGGATGAAGTCCGTGTTCGAGGAAGGAGAATGAGGGTGAGAGAGATCGGAGGATTGGGGAAAGGGATATTGGATGGTGAGACAGGGAAGAGACAAACGGTAGGAGTGGTAGTGGGAAGGAGGCGAAGGGAGAGTAAGGTGAGGAAGGGTGGCGAAACACTGAATTCTTTAGGGGGAGCGCAATTAGAGGGAAGTAGAAGATGGAAAAGATGGCGACTGGGAGAGGCTGCGTGGTATATAGAGAGGGGAAATTAATGGCAGGATAAAAATAAAGAAATTCAGATAGTGATAAACTATGTAAACAAATCCTGAAGAGAGTTTGTGAGAGAAAGGATACACACAAAAGAAGGATAGAAATGGTAAAGATGGGATGCAAAATTAGGCAAAGTTGAGTATTGGAATGGGATTCAGAGGTAGAGATTAACGAATAGGGTTTGAGGAGAGATTTTTCCTGGACATATTGAGAGGGTGGGACAGAATGAATGAATGAAGTATATTATTCCGGTACTAGACAGAGAGAGAGAGAGATTAAGAGAAATATCGAGTGAGGTTTCCTAGGAGATTAAGAAGGATAAGGGGAAGATATGGAGAATGATAGCGCGAAAAAAGGCTCGAGGGAGACACTGAGAAGAAGAGAAAGAGTTTGAAGGACGGAGAGAGGAGATGATAGAGGAAGAGTGAGAGAGACGGTGAAATACGAAGTAAGGCGGAGAAAAACGGGAAAGGCAGACAAAATATGGAATTGGGAGACCGAAGGAGAAAGAAACAAAGTGTAAAAGGATAAGAAAAAGACGAAGAAAAGCAGCAAGAGTGGAAGAGACGGAAAGGCATTGAAATAGGAGAGGACAGGGTGAGGTATAGGTTGAGATATCGGAGGATGTTGGGTTGTGGAATTGAATAGAGAGATAAGAGTTCGGGAGATGGAGTACCAGGCAAAGTGGATGGCAGGTGGGGAAACAGAAGGGGACGGGTCGAGAGGGAGTGAAGAGGCAGACAAGGCGAGGTCTACTGAGGTAGGGAAACAAAGAGGAAGGGTATTAGAGTCCTAAGCTCAGGTCGATACCTACCTCGGTTACATGAGGAAGCGGTGCAATCAAGCAGTGGGTAAAGGGGAAGAGAAGGAGCATAAGAGAGAATAAGAATTAGTGAGATTCCTTTCATCTTCCGACCTCTCGAAAACAAAAGGCTTGGCCGCACGCTAATTGAACGCGATATTTAATTTCTTCCTCGTACTTTGCTAAAAACTCTTGTTTTTTGGGTTATTTTTTACCCAGCTGGTAAATTGATCCATAATCGTTTACTAAAAATGAAAGGGAAAAAGGCTTGAAAATGTCTCGGATTAAAAAGAGAGGAAATAACGAAAGAAGACTTGATGAAAGGCTTGAATATCAGTTCCCTTTTTTCCGTGTCACGTTCGTAACCGTAGTGACGGAAATTGGGGAGAAAACGACTCTTCGAAAATGAGTGTGCGCGTTTACTTTTTAGCTGGACGAGTGGAGAAAGGAAACGTAAGGGGACATCCACCGTTTTAGGTGCGTATTAATGATACGTTTGTCGAGGCATTCCAACTATGAGTTGGGGAACTCATTAAGGAGACTGTTTTTGGGAAGCTACCATGAGAGAACCAGAGAGGACACGAGAGTCGTGTATTTAAAGGAGACATACGGCACGCAAAGGGACCTTAATTCGAAACAAAATCTATCTTCCTTTCATTCTTTCAAACAATTGATATTGCTTAAAATATTTACTGAAGTAGTTATAAAAGAAGGCGTTTTAAGAACGCAAAGTAATGAGGGTTAAAAAATAAAACCTTATCTACAAATCACTTGATGAATTAGTTAGTAAGCAACGTATTCTATGTTTATGAATACAATCGTAATGTAAAGAAAATATTTACTGGAACATAATGAACCTATATCAAATTATCACATATACACTGCTTAAAAATGAAAGATATCACTTTATCGAACGCTTATATACCGTATTTAACAGGAGAGTTTTTTGTTTTTTTTTAATTGAAGGTTTGGGTCATCTTATACATGCGAAAAAAATAAACAACAGCGATAGTGATACTGGATAATCCAGTACGGCTTAAATCACATTTATCTTTCTACCGCAAATTGTTATGACAACATTTAGAGATTTGAATAAAAAACTTCAATATTCTTATTTAATTTATTTTCTTCAGAATACATTCTTCTTTTTCTGTAACGAGGATAGTCTTATATTTGAGGTAGTCTTATAGTCGGATAAATACTAGAGTAACAATAATGAAAAGGTGTACTCCATGTTGGAGTACACAGAGTTTCCAAAGACGATCTTTACGATATATTTTACCATGTGAAAAAAGATAAATATTTATGACATAATGTCTAAGCACTGTAAAACGATGCATCAGAAGCGATGCCAAGAAAATACTGAATTTGTTATTTACCGATTTATTTTATAATCAGTAGTAACTAATTAAAAAATTGAACATTATTTTAAACATACCTAACGTGAAATGAGCAGTAGTAACTTTTACTTTCACGTTCATTCCTTCGCCATAAATCATCCATTTCTTTTCACTTACAAAAACTACGTAAGGAAAATGATCGTAGAATTCATTTCTTCGCCATTGATAATCCATTTCCTTTCATTACTACATGCTGTAGGCGCACAAAAGATAAAAAATTAACGTATTTATAGAAGATCTTGTTCACTTCAGTAGCAACGAATATTATTTTCGTTGACAACAATTAAAAACACGAAAAACGTTTTTTAAGCTAAAGGCGAATTAAAATGATCTCGTTTGATTTGTTTGAAAACGGCCACTCCTTCGATAAATATGTATCGAACAAAATATATTTTACTTGACTAGTTCCACAAATTTTGTTTTGAAACTTTTTTGATATAAGTAATATTTTACGAGATATGACCAAAAGTTCATATTTCGTCACCAATAAAGTGGCACTCCCGATTAGGCTATATGAAACATTCATATCATTTTCTTCTTTTATTTGTCCTTAAGTTATAAATACCATATTTCATGAACATTCGCTCAGTAGTTACGGATATTAAACATGCGGACGGACGGAGAGATGGAGGTGAAGTACCCATAAGGCGATACGCTGCCATCGCTTCGCTGCTGAAGAACGCTTCAAAAGCTAATTCCAAAATTGAATAGGTTATGAATGAATTATAGTTCTATTGAGACACTAAAAAAGAGATTCGTATTAACAGTACCCTTTTATATTTATTTAGGAATCCGCTTTGCTTTACGACTGAATACTCTTTGCGCTTCTGTAGTAATACAAATGCGCCGAAACTTGAAATTTACAGAAAAGGAATTAAGCGTTTAATTTAATCGAACTCTCAGACAAAGTTTAATTAAACGGAGAGAAACAGCGAGACGTCACCGATGATCTTCTATTTTGCATAATTAAAGGTATATAAACTAAGAAAATGGTTTTAATTCGCTGGCTGCCTCAATTTACATAATAATCTTTCAAAACGTTCTATTCCGAGAAATTTTAATCTTTTTGCTCTTGTTTTCGTGACCAGGTTTCTCCGCATTAATCTGCAAGAACCGATTTGAATATTTGGAGCGTTTATAACAGTCTTTGGGCTCACAGCATTACTTTACACTTCAACGCGAATAAATGCCCCATCGTGTATTAGTTCAAGTTGCAATGCATGCGAATTATGAGATTTATCTAGGCCCGAATTCAACCCCATGTTAATTAATTGATTTTTTCCTTTTGAAATTGCGATAAACGGAGCCTAAAACCATTCTCATTCTCAGGATATACCAAATTATAGTTTTAAAAATGTTCTAGCTTTAAGATTTACTGAATCATTTATTTTTAACCCGAGAAAAAACATGCTCAATTTACAGCAAATGAATATTTATTAAACTAATTTATATTATGTGAATCTATTTTTTAAAAGAAGGCTGGCTACCAACGCTGATACTTTTACCGCAGTTTCCTAACTGTCTTGTAAAACTATAATGTTGAAGAATCGGTACGCTGAACATTTTTTCATTAAAGTTCTATTCACTTAATTAAAGTTAGAAATGGTGTAATAGAAAAAATTCTTTTAATTTTACACTCGCACGCACACATACATGCACTTGAAGTGAGAGTGAAAAGCATATAAGCATTAAATGAAAATAATCAATTTTGTGAAATTTTTCCATTTTGGATGAAGAAAGAACATAATAAGATGTTCAGTAACTTAGTTTTGTGAAGTGAAATTGTTGCTCAGTATTTTATTATCTTATCTATTTATACGTTTCAATTTAATTTTTCCTTTTATAGCATCATAATTTGTACATTCTGTGTGTATCTTTATACATGGTCATAAAATTAAACGGTTGAAATTTGAGAAAAATGGAGCGAGAAATTATTTTGGTTGCAAGAAGCTAATGAAGTCTTTGATTATAAATTCCTTGGATGTTAGACATCTAACAGGACGAAAGTTGTATTTTTAGAAGCCAGACTATTGATTATCAAGCAAAATATATTTTGAAAGCATTAATAATGACAGCTCTATTAACACTTTTAAGGCTCTTTCCCTCAGTTGTGATTGTAAACTTATATTATTAAAATAGATTAAAGTAAAAGTAATAAATTAAAGATTTCTCTAGACATGAAAACGCTATGTCAGAGAACTCACGCCGATTTTACCTACATTTTCTTCAGATAAGCCTCAAAACAATTAAAATCCAAAGAATACATAATATAATACAACATATTGCTGAAAACCTACAAAAAAGTGATAATAATTGTCGATTGAATACCATGAAATAATAAATAGAGGAAATTAATGGAACAAAATGAGAGAGATCTATTATGAAAATGACAAGTTTCAGAAAAGCTTGCTGAGGAAAGATTAAAAATAATATAATCTTTGAATGTAGCAATAGCACTTCGATAACTAGAGAATTAGTTTAGAATTGATAGTACTGATCGATATGTGAGCAAATCGGAATTAAATCTCAAATAATGGTTAGTTAAAAATGTGTGGGCTCCTTATGTCTGGGTATTCAGTTGCCTCCATTGACCTTGAGTCCTTTGAAATAGCCTATCCAAGGAGAAAGTTGCTTGCCCGTGAACTGGGGCTCGTATAACGGAGAAAGGGTCTAACGAGTCAATAAGGTCAGTTACGAGGCAACCGAGACGACCTGCTCACCTTTATATGAAGAATGTCATTTAAACTACCGAGAAATGCTTAGTTAAAGATATTGCCAAAGCCAAGAAGTAAAAGAGAAAAAACAAACACTAATCAGTGCAGATGTGATCAACTACCAAAGAGCCCACATGCATTCAACAGCCCCATTAAATATTAAAATATTACTCATTTAAAATAGGCAATAAGCAATGCGTTTAATATAATTGGTAGCATAATATGATATAACTAGATAAAATTTAAAAAAGCATATTAAAAAATTGGAATAAAAATCATTGAAGATAATTCAAAAGAATTATAATAAAATGATTACTTAACGAAATTCTTAATTCTAAATGCATGTGTAAAATTAAATAATACAATTGAAATAATTGTATTTTTAAATGACTTAATAGCCGCTACTGCTAAAAACATTATTGGATAATGTATTCACTGAAACATAGAGAGCATCGTTCTCAAAAAGACCTAGCGATGCAATAAAGACTGTTTGCAGTTGCCTTCATTCATCTTTGAATTTGCAAACTTCTAGTGAGTAAAAAAATGAGTCAGTACATCATGCTCATCGGACTCGAAAAAATATAAGGTTGCCTTTTTATATACGCAAAGGAAATTCATAACAGTTTATGGCAAATGAAATCTTCACTAAAATTAATTCTTGCCGAAACAGCTATGACGTATAATAATAGGCATGGGAAAGTAACTCAATAAAGTTGCGGTTCTTCTCATTCTCTAGACTCAAATCCTGAAAATGTGACGGCAGAAAAAAGCCTTACAGAGAAAGTAAGTTGGATTTTTTCTTCACTTTTCCAGTTCCAACAGTTTTTCATGAAGGTGAGTAGAGATTAAAAACTATTAAAGCGTTCGATAATTCATAATTACAAGGCTTCCCCCAGATTTTAGTGATATAATATTTAATCTCCCATATGCTTACCACTAATTTAAAAAAATATATTTTTAGTTAACTGCCAAGACCGTGAAGGAAATAGACTGAAGAAAATTTATTATAGGTCACACAATTGTAATTTCATCAATCCAATTTCAATCAATCGGAGCGGAAAAATTCAATAAAATAGCCAAAACATTCTGGCCTTGAAAGTTGCAGTTTCCATGGCATACTTTCATTAACAATTAAATCATTTTTGGGAGGATAGCACTTCTTTTTCGCCTCTCTTATCTTGTGGTAGCTAGGATATATGATAGCATCTCTTTCTTTGGCCCCAACCTTATGTGGATGTATTGCTCCTTAGACAAATCCGATTCTATCATCAATGACAGGGCTTCATCACATGTGTAGGGCCGAGGGAATTTGAAAGATGACTGACCTTTCCACGACTCGTATTTTAGAGGCTCTTTTGGGCGTTGGACAAGTTTTGCAGTCAGTTCATTTCCTTGAGAACAAAGTATCATTTGGGCAGCAAATGATAGCTCTTCCGCACTGAGCTCCTCCCGCAAAGCTTGAGTTTTCCGACGCTTTGTCTTTTCGTAGCACCGAACGAAACCTCCGTGCGGCCCTTTCCCTAAAAAGAAGCCACAACGATGTCAAAATAAAGTCAGGAAGATGATAAAATCAAAGCAATAATAACCAATACTTGGGGTACTTTCAAGCGTACAAGTAAAATACAGCTCTTGCCGGGTTTTTCTCTGAGGTAGAAGCGTCTAAATTCAGTGAGAAAACTTTCTCTTGATTAAGCCACTGGGTATTTCGGCTGATAAACTGTCCTTTGCGACCCTTTAAAGTCTCGTATTTTTTATAATATCTTGCGCAAAACACTTCTGGACTGCCCTGACGTATTGTGTGTTATCATCGGACACTCCCATGCTTTTCAATACGACACTAAGGAGGTGGGAGCGCTGCTTCTGCCGGTTATGTGCAGCCTCCTCTCGCAAAATAGAAAAAAGCTCCATCCGTTTTATTTTAAATGCCATCTCGTACCTCCTCGATACCTGCCACTAAAGCGCTAAAGCAAAGTCTTGGAAGCACTTGTTTACGTAGTTAGCGTTGGGCACACTAGTCACAATATCGCCAAGTTTTACTGATTTCTTACCGTCTACTCCACTAGAGATTTCCTTCTCGGCTGGCATACGATGCGTATAAAGGCAGGAAAGATGAGATTGACAATCAAAGCAGTATGCTGCAGCAGCAGGATAGAAAATGCTGTGACTGCTCTACTCCTGCACGTTTTTTCCCGTGCGTAGCGGGAACGCCTTCGAAATCAAAGCCATGGCGCAGTAGCGTATCCCAATATTTTTGTCGAGTGCGCGCTCGGATATCCGTCACTGCCTTTCAGGAACCGCGTTGTATCGGGTCTTAATTCTTTGTGCACTGAAAGAATAAGCCCTAAGGGCTCCTTTCCAGTTGGATTCAGCGTGTACACACGTGTAACTTTTTCTGTAGGCTTCCGAAAATTGCGAGAGAAACAGATTTTGAGTACCGTTCAGTTTCCGCTGCTTACACTAAAAGCGGTAAACGATAAAATCTTTATTCACAGTCAACGTGAAAGAACGTAAAATTCTAAATAAGTTCCTCCTTAGTTTTAGAGTACACAAGTCGATATCAGTTGTTAAGAGATGCGGTCGTAAGTGTCTGTCTGTAAGTCACTCATTCAACTGAGAATAAACCTTCGATAGCAGCTATTATATCCGATATTAAAACCTCTCATATTTAAAATAATTGAACTTTCTCTTAAAGCACTGATGATTTAGAAGTCCAAAAAAACTTAATTTGTAAATATTTTATTAACTTGGTAAAATTACTTTTGAGCGGGTTTTACCTCGATCCGACCCACTGTGCAGCGTCCTCTGTTTCAGCTCCTATCTCCTTTGTTCATAGAGTCACCGCAGCAAATAATGTATCCATGGAAACATCATGAATCAGAAAATGCTCCTAAACAAACATTTTTTCTCTCTTACAATTGGAATTTTTTTCACAAATACAATTCCCCTAGTTCAGTCCGTGACCGTGATGTCAACAAGTAAGTTGCTTACTGATGCAGAGTCGTTGAATGTAATTGATAATGACGAAACTGACAATAAAAGTACTGTTTCTTTTGTAAGTGAGACTTTAGAAGTATATTTGTTAACTTCAGAAATTGAAATTGAAGATAAGGATATTAGTTGTGAGGGATTGGTAAATCGAAATGAACTGACTGCCAGTGTTTTTCATTGGAACGATATTAATAGTGCAAGGTCTTCCTTCTGATTGTGAATGTCAAAATGCTTTGAACCTTAAAATTTTGAGTGATAGCCCACTAGGTACATCGAAAGCCATTTCGACAATGATCTTATAAAACTAAATGTTGAAGAGACCAAGTGGTATGCAATTTGGTATTTGATGAAAGAGAAATAGAAAATTTTTCATTACGTAAGTCTAGGTTTACGAAGTGTATCCCACCTTTCCTAATGAAATAAGACCTCTGTTGGGAATGTACTTATCTTCTAATGGGCATCATTTTTAAAACAAACAAAGATGTATTTCACGTGTAAATATCTTTTTACTGGACTTCTGAGGAAAGATTGTCTTTTCTATCGCGATTTCTGTATTTTGTAATCGTAATAATGACAAAGAGATAATCTGTAGTTATATTAATAATATTTATAGGGTGGAGTCGAAAAGAAAAAGGAAAGGCCAAATCAAACTGACACAGCGGCAACTGTGCGTCACTTCTCAGCAGGGAATCCCTCTTCGGGAAAGAGAAGAGTAGGACTAGTGGTATGAAACTCTTATGGGAGAATAGATACCCAGGTTTTACAGGTAGTTCACTATGATGATACGGAGGCCACCAACTGCGCTGCAGTGGCAGCCAGTTCTCTCACTCTTTCTCCTTCTATTTCACTTTCGTTACCACATCACCACAGCGCTACACGTTCCTTGTGTCTATTATCATCGCGGAACAGCGGCCATTTTGCTTGATAGAAGTTCGCTATTGATTATTGAGCGGTTGACAGTTACTCTGATTTTGTGGAAGAGATATATAGATATGCATTCATCACTGTTTAATAAAACGTGACGGAGTGAATTTGTTCTGATCTCCAATCAACAGAGCCAGGTAAGTCTTAAAAATAGCATATATTTTTGAAAAAAATTCTTACGAAATAGTTCTACGAAGTGGTATGTGTTTTGTGAGAATGCTTTTATATTTTCTTAACAGCTCCCTGCACTGGATAGATCTCATAGGAAGGAAGGAAAGAAATTTCTCTCGTTTTCTTGTGCGCTATAAGCATTTTGAGAGGAAATGTTTCTCATTTTTAGGTGTTAAGCCTCGCTTACTTCACCTATCTGTGCCATCTATTGCCCTGGCCGTGAATATGGTACGTGTCAGTTGTTCACAAAATAAGCCGTAATTTTAGATTGAGTAATTGAAATTTCTATTTAAAATTTCTCGTAGTTATCAGTAGATTATAATGAGTTCTATGGAAGTTAAATTGCAACGTAGACGCCAGGGAATAAAATTCTGCTTGTAATAGAATGAAATAAGTATACCATAGTGATGTCTCGTTATGTTTTAATTTGAAATATTTTGAATTTACAGAAATTGTTAACTTGATCATTTCTTGTTTTTCATTGTGCATTTTTTTTGTATCCCTAGACGTAAAATAATTCTTCTATCTTTGTTTCAAAACGTATTTAGAAACATATAAATTTTTCGATCTAGAAATTGAAATATCCATATCAAAAGTTACCCTTGTTATTTGATGAATACATATAGATCTTAAATGACCTAACTGTAACTGCTACGGACACCTAAACGTCAGCAAATACAACTGTGCTTAGAATAAATGACAAATAAACAAAGTGGAAATTTTGTAGTGCAATGTGATATGTGTTTAATTTTAAAAATGGCAATGTGATCTTCATAGAAATTTTTTTTATGACCCGCATAGATCCGTAAGCGCATTTGCCTAATTTTACATTTATTGCAACATTTGAAGCACGCCCCTTGTCTCCTGCATCAATTTCATTAGGTTTAGCAGGTTTAAAGATTGACTTTCTTAGAAATTCATTTTCATTTTTTTACAGATGGAACAGAAATAAAACTGATCCAGGATCGTAAAAATCACTTTACAATAGATTTTTGCTTGATCCACAAATTCATTCTTGACGTTCAAGTTTGACGTTTTTCGTCGTCCGCGTGAATTTCCTTTAAACACGTTTCATGCATAAAAGGTATTAACGTTATAAAAGTTATTAAGTTTCCGGTCTTTCCGTAGAGGTATTAGTCTTTGAGTAGGACTAAGGAAGTGCGCTGCTTGAACAAGGAAGGGAATACGAAAGGCGAGAACCTACTGATGTAAAAATTGCCCTGTCTGTTGAACCATGTTTTGAAATGCATCACTCATTATCCAATATTGCAGAATAAAGTTGTAAATAGGATAGATATTTGAAATTATAAAGTAGAAGTCTAAAAAAAATAATAAACAACGAAACATTTATACAAAATATTAATTATTTTTTCAGATTTTTATTTTTAATATTTTTCGAGAAATAAATTAAAATAACACAGACTGCATTCTGGAGTATTTAAATTCCCGAGGGATTCATTTTTAAATCACGTTTGAAGGGCTAAAGAAGCAGGGGCGCATATTCTCCTGATTTTATTCATTTTAATAAGCCAGAATATGACGCACTGTGAGTTTATCAAATATTCGCGTCACCTCTCATTAACTCTCACGTCACCCTAGGGAAGTGGTTTCCAAACTCTGGGGCGCACCCCCCTTGGGGGCACGATGGGTAGGTCGGGGGGCGCAAAGGATTTCTCATATACATATTTGCTGTCCGTTTAACCATCCTAATCTTGAGACCTACAATATTCAGCAGCCAAATACTACCTCTCAATTTGCTAGGCCGTATCTTTTGCGTCCATGTTTTTCCTTAAGTTGGCTTTATTAATGCTAACTGTATGTCCAGTAGTTATTGCTCATGAACTGTAATTGAACATGGTATAGAGGTGGGCTCGAAAATAGTTTTCTTAGGTGAGGGGGACGCGGCTTTGTAATGTTTGGAAACCGCTGCCCTAGGGTGTAATGTCACGCCAGTTGAAAACCACTGCTCTAGAGCACAACAGTTAAACTAAATCGAATGACGTCACGTATTTACGCACACTATTATACAGAATAGTATCTATGAAGAGAGAAACGATATATGGTCACAATGAAGGATAGTTAATTCGTGTCGATTTTCACAAAATGTCGATTTATTGAGAAATTTTTCCAAATGATATTAATTGAAATTCATTCAGTAATAGAACTTTGTGTCATGGACAATACTACATGAAATGTGTATTGCGGAAACAATAGTCGAAATGGTACAAACAGCTTTATGTTGAGCACAAGGAAACAGATAAACGTGAAGTCTTTTATATATAGATTACATACGCTGAGGAATAATATTTTTGGTTCCAAAAAATAAATGGTCCTGATGTAGTTTGTAACGCAGATTACGAATCTGTTTTAAAAATTTTCCTATCACGTATAGATTTCGAGATATGACACTTCCAATAATAGCAAACAAACCCCGTAAAGAACATACTCTATACACAGGAAGATTCAATACAAAACAAACAAATTCATTTTGCTACTTTTTTGTTTTCACAACATCTTCAACAGCATCATCCTGTGTTTTTCAGTAGCAGCTGAAGGAAGTAAAGAAGTATGCCAAACAGCATGTCTCCTAAATGTGTTAATGCGGCTAATAATTTTTGCGGAGAATTTACTATGAAACATCAGGGAAGGTGCTTTACTCCTCTTATCAAAAAAGCTTATCAACTGTACTTTTGATGCAAGGTAAGAAACCAATATAAACAATGGACACCCCATATTTGTTGCGTTTCCTGTGCAAACGGTCTCCGACAGTGAGTGAAAGTCGCACATTCTTCTATGAGTTTCGCAATACCTATGATCTGGAGAGAACAATAAAATCACGTAAACAACTTATTTTTGCACAGTAAAAATGCTTCTCTGCAAAAATAAAAAACGTATTTTTTATCCTAATGTGCCATCAGCAAAAATAACTGTCACACATGATCCAGATCTTCCTGATTTAAGCACTACATTGTTCGCGATTGGCCAACTAGACAATCAGTGTGAGGTCAAACAGACGTACATATAAGCCTTGTTGCACCACAAAATATTTATTTACCCCCTTTAAATATCAAATTTAAACTCATTAAGAATTTTGTAAAAGGTATGGATCAAAATAGCAGAGGATTTCTAAATCTTAAGGAAACATACAAAAATCACCAAAACAAAGATTAAATAATGAATATTTGTGAGTCCCTAAATACGTGAATTCATGAACGATGATGGATTCGATACAGTGCTAGAGGGGAAAAAGGCATGGGCATGATTCAAAGCAGTTGTCATGAACCTTTTAGGAAACAACAAAGCATCAAACTATGAAGACTTGGTTAATAAAATGCTGGAAGCAAACCATGACATGGGTGTAGCATGTCACTTAAAATAAATTTCCTTCACTCTCATCTGGACTTTTTTCCTGAGAATTTTGGAGCTGTGAGTGACAATCACGGCGAACGGATCCATCAGGACATTCCAAGGTTAGAAAAACGATACCAAGGCCGATGGAACACTAATATCCTTGCTGATAATTGTTGGTTATTAATTAGGAAAACTCCTGGTACATCATACAAAAGAATACTGTTTGCTGAATCTTTAACCTAACATGTATTTACATGCATTTTGCTGAGTGTGTGTGACTAAAACACAATATGTTCTTCTAATATAAAAATACGTTTTTCTCCATATCTAGACGTGCTACACGAATTCTGACAAAATGTTTCAATTTGTTATCCAGTGCTATTATTGGGCTATTATATTGATGATGTTATTGCAGTTATGCTATTATAATCATCTTACATTAATTATGCCATCATAACTTGTTGTAATATAGAAAATAAATTTATAGTTAAATACATGTATATTGCTTTCACTCTATGCAAGGATTTTTCGCAGGATTTTTCCCTTCCCTTTGTGGACGTTTCCCCGCAATGATATTTTTCTGCCTACCTAATTGCTCACAGATTTTACCCCGGAAAAAATGACTTTTTAGATCATCTATCTCTTTTGGTCAACTATACTTTAATACACAAATGACTAATTTTTAAATTGTGCAATATTCCTTTATCAGGTATTTATTTAAATATGTGTACATTAAAATCGAATTCGCAACATGTCTTCGGATAAAGTGTGTCAAGTAAGTCTAAACTTCGCCCAAATAAATTCGTATGTCTATCTCAAAATATAAATCAATCATTTTGAACTTTATATTATGTCTGTTACGCAATCATTTTCCTCATTAGTTACATGTGTATTTTAGCTACATAAGAAAACATCGTCTCAAATCATCTCATAAAAAACTAACCATTATTCAAACTGCGCTATTATTACTAGACAAAATAAATTTTCGCTACTCGGGTGGGTGGTGTGAATATTCAAGTTTTTCTGCTACGCCTAAATGTATATTTTTATATTAAAAATTATAATACGAAGGAATGAAGTATTTAATTTATATGACAAAATATATTCAATTTGAGAAATTCCGGAAAAAAGCCCGAGTTTAAAAACGTTATCAATTCAGAAGTTGTAAATGAAAAATAAACAGAGGCGTAATTGGTGAACCTTAAAATGTCCAGGATTGTAAAATTATTATTCCTAAAACTGTCTTGCGTTTATTGTTGCGTAAGAAATGAGTCTACTTTATCTTCATTATCTGCTTCGTAAGTGGATACAAATACATGAAACTGCGGAACTAGTATTATATTTTTTGCAAACGCCCAATGTAATCTTATTAGAGCAATTAGCATTGTACATGAAGATATCGCACTGACAGTGAATGGTTACGGATTATAGTCTGGAATAGAGGATTATTTATTTTTTAAACTCTTTTCTTAATGCCGCAGTCGTTAATACAATTTTATATTTTTATTATGCATTTAAATCCATTTTCAGGTAGTCAAATAAAAATATGAACTTTTAGTAAGTTTCTCCGGATAAACATTTGAAAAATTAAATTTAAATTTTGAGTGTTTATGTAAATTGTACGAATAACTTGAACAGACTCACGTAACCCATCTCCATGGCGAAGAACCGCAAATTTATGCTTAGTGAACCATTTCATGAAATATAAAAAATATGTAATAATTAAACACTTCAATTAAGGGTGTACATTTAGTTATTAAATGAGATATTTTAAGGTCAGAAACAGGTTTAATGCACTACAAAACGTTTGTATAGATCACTGAAATTTAAATCGCAAAATTTAAGACTATATTAGATATTTAACAACTTATTCCTCACCGAAGAGCCAAGTTAGTGACAGTAAAATCGAAGAAGGTTGTCAACGGATATGAATCGTTTTTTTAACGAATGAAGCCTTGAAGGAAGTCCAGCGAGAGATAGGGAGGCAAAAGATCACTTGAACGGTATTCGCTGAGGTGACGATACAAAAAAAAACGAAATGACAGAATGATGGGGAATGCCTCGTCATTCCATTTGCTTCACACTATGAGCCCTTTCGCAGCCAGAGGATTTTGAGGCGAAGAATAGATGGTAAAGCAGATGGTTATGGACCGAACAACAATGGAAGCAGTGCGGAATCATCCGAAGAATAAAAGTCAGACGGTGTGCGCAGATAATGGAAAGGACACTTGATTTTAAAAACCTTACAATGGCACTTTGAAAAGAATGGACGTCATTTCGGCCTGAACGCTCCTATACGCTTCCCAGAAGCTGTAAAAAAAATGAAACTCCGCCATTGAATTTCTAGGGCAATTATTTCCTTTAGCATGGATGGATGATGCGAGAGTGGATATCTTCTCGGACCACCCCCAAACAATCGAACATTTAACTATGCTTATTAATTTATTGTGTCTCTGGACTATTAATAAAAATAAACAAATCTCGAGTCCATATGTAATAATTTATTGAAATAAATGGGCCGTAAATAGGTAGTTTTGGGGAGAAAAACCTACCGCGAAGCGACTAATCATCAAGAAATTTGAATTGACTTAGTTTGTAGAGAATGTTTGTTAATATAAGATTACTGAGTTTAAAAGAAGATCGAAGTATCATGGAATACTTTTACGAATTTGCGCAACTGGAGACATTGTCCAGAGTCTAAAATACAAATGGCGCCAAATCCTCCAAATGTTTGTTATATCATACTCACTGCACAAGTATTTGGTTCCACTTTAGCGCAAGGCCTGCCTAGAGTAAGGGTAAATTATGGAAATATATACAAACTAGCCAATATCCCGTCAAAGAGGACAGATAAAATAAAGATAAAAGAAAATTGGTTTGATCATAGTTTGGTTATATTTTCGATTGTAGTCTCACCGTTCATCCAACGGTGTTGTGTTAATCTAGACCTTCGTCTTCGAGTTCGTTCCCTGACCAATCGTCTTCAACGTTTTTTAGATGTCACCTCAATATTATCACCCATTTTAAGGTAACTTGACTCTTAACTGCTAACTAATAGTATTTACTACTAGCAGAAGTATCCGGATGTTGTTCGGGTTTAAGGTAAAGATCAAATAATCAATACAGAGTATATAGACACACTTTAAGTACGAAAAAGTTGCAAGTTATTAGATTCAATTCAACGTTTTTCGGGTTTCTGATTTAATATTGATAAGAAAATTATATTTGAGTGCTGATAATTCAACCTTCTATTACGTAAAGGTCCTGTATTAATAAAATATATGAAATTTATCAAAGATTCTTTTAACAAAAAAACTAAATTATGAGAGTGAAGAAGGAAGCTATGAAAAACAGGAATTTCTCCATAAAGGCTCGGGTGGGCTTTATTTTGATCATACATTACATTTTCTTGCAAATTCAAGTAAAGTTGCCTTCACTTAAATAATTAAGGGTACACGTTTGGGGAGGGGAAATTTCCCGTTGAAGAATTTCAGCTTGCCAATTCAACACCAGCGAAGACCCATCGCATACATAAGACTGCATTTCTAGCAAAAGATATGAGTGAGTTGGGCTCGCTGTCAAAGATAATGAACCTTTTGAGAGCCAATCTTGCGAATTTGATACTTGACTTCCGTTAATAAACGCCAATTTTCGAATCTAAACACAATTTTTTAATTACTAAGTAACTTTCATACATTTTTGATACTTTTTAATAATGTTACACCCAACTTAATAAAATATTAATTATTTTGATGCAGGCTAATGTTTCAAGTTTGAAACTGTATAGCTTTTTCATTTCTGATTAAGTTTTTTTAAATTTTTACATTTTTCTCTAATATTTCCGCAATTTTTGCACTATACACCATAATAATATGCCTCCTGAATTTCCAAAGTCTCTTTCACAAATAGCTTGCGCTAATCTTTATCTCACAATACCGACAATGCTATTGACAGAAGTGTGTTTATTTGGATTACCATGATAAGAATAACAAACTCATCTACCCGTTTTTCCTAGTTCCCGAAATTGGCAACAATTGGATATACATGACAACCATAAGTTTTCGATTAAAAAATCTGACGTGGCTACCACATGACTTTCTCCATACCTGTAATATTTCTAAAAATTCCAAATAGGTTAAATGATAATGAATATTTTAAGGAACTGCGACATACCGTAGCCTTCTGATACTGGATATAGTCAGGAATCTCCAAGAATTAAGAAAATAAAAAAGAGCGTTCCTAAGACGTAACTAAGCGTCAATTGTTAACAATAGTCGCCGGTAGGTGGTGGCATCTAAAAAATTAGTATTTAAAATATCTGTTAAACAATGCATTATATGGGAAAATGTTTCAAAGAAAAGTTGTAGACAACTAAATTTCCTACATTTATTCCAATATTATTTTGCATTAATCAAATGCTAAAGCAAATATATAAGAAACGGATGACAACAGTAAACACCCACTTTCGGTTGACTGATCCTTACCAAAAACTAATTATTTCTTATGATTGTCATAAAAATGTTAAATATAAAATTTCGCGTTGACTTGATTAATAGTTTTTGAGTTAGAGCACCCACAAAAAACTCACATGCACACACAGACACACACACACAGAGACATACACACAGATATCATCGAGAAAAAGATCAAAATGTGTTCCGAGGACCACAAACCGTGTTTCCGTTGAAATCTCGAAACCGATATTTTTCATGAAAACAATACTTACCCTTATACTACGTATGAAGAAAGTAAAAAAGTCCAAAGTTTGCAGTTAAAAGTGTAATTTAGGAAATGTTTGGTCCTTATTTGAAATTCGATGGTAGAGAAAGAAAACTTCACTCATTTCTGCGTTCCTGGGTTCAAGTCTAGAACTTGTACTTGGGTTATTAGTAATTTTAAAGTCCAAATTAAAATATGTCTACACTCATTCCCGTGTTATTCAAATGGGAAAAATTATAAAATAAAATATTTTTTAAAGTTAAAAGTGTCAATCAAATCAGTTTTAAAACCCTACTATACTACCTTTCTTTGCACTGCGATTAAAATAATACCTTTCTCTTGGTTCTACTTTCTGTAATTCTCGAGTTATTGAATCACACACATACATGCAAGCAAGCGCGCAAACACACCCACGCACGCACCCACACACACATATACATACATACAAACACTTTTATAGATATATAAGATAAGATAATAAATTTCTATGACTCAAATTATAGGGGCCTATTCTATTTATACCAACAATACTTGTTGACAACCGAAGTGGACAACATAAAATATTAATTAATAAATAAATAAATAATTAATTACTTAATCAATCAATTAAGCAATTTGATCTCAAAATTGGTCTATTTTTTAATTCATACGCTTTATTTTCTAAAAGAAAATGTTCTTTTTTAACGTAAAATGTTTATTATGGATCATATGTAATAGATTAATTTCGTCTTGCCACCTGCGTCACCACAGTCGAGTGTGACAAGACGATTTAGCTCATTAATATTATTAATAAATGTCTTTATATATTAATACTCAATGTCTGTCCGTCCGTCCCCCATTTTATCTCTTGAACAGTTTGTCATAGAGAAATGCTGTAAACGCCATTTTATTTCTGCCAACTAGAAGACCACGGGAAAACTATTTTTGTTTAGATAAGTGTTTCGGATTCGACTCCGGGAAACGATTACATTTTCCCATATGTTTACACAGGAGTTTCGATTTTTTTTCAAGGTGCAAGGTTTATTTTCTTCATACATTAAAATACGTAAATATGAACCGAATCTCTCCGTTTTTACTTTATTCGACGGCTAAACCTAAAGAATATTTTATTCTTGCGATGTTTAGACGTTACAGGGAAGAATTTGTCAGAAACGCGTTTCTTTTTTAAATTTATGACTTTTTCGTACTTTCCGGGTGTTGCCAAGGCGACCTGCATTGTTGCCTCCTATTGAATTAGCGTCTATTAAACCCTCAAATACACAAAAGAATTGCGTTATTCGCTTCGTACTTTTATGAAGCATCGAAATTATAGTTGAATCAATGCCAAACTTAACTTTGCAACGTTAATAATTGAAGATTATTATTATTCAATAAACTACATGTGGGCTGGGGGCATTTCTAACGATGATGATTTTAAACATGCAGATTGCTGACTGACTTCGCAAAAGTTTTTACGGGTACCACTGGTAAATTATAAATTGTCGTTATTATATTCTTATGGATTAAATTTTTTAACATCGTAGGTTAATTTGAATGAGCACCGAGATGGTTGTAGCAGCGTTAACAGGCGAGGAGAAAATAAAACCAACTACTAGACTTCCTTCTCCATGAAGCAAGCCCCATTAGAGAAAACATTTGAGCGGGATGTAACTCCTATCTCTCCAGAGAGATAGTGAGATAATGGGCAATGAGCCGGAAACTTTGAATCGCTCCGCCGAGCGCAGCGCCTCCTTCCTACATGTGAATACCACTCTCGCGCTCTGACACCCAATTCGATGGCAACCTTACCGACACCCACTCAAACCACTGTTACGGAATCTTAGCTTGATTATCCTCATGCACCGTTAGTTACACACTCTTGCTTGTGAGATTCGTGGCTTTCGAGCCGCATTTTTTTCAACCCCACTGGAAAATCTCTTTTAAAGCGATATCGACTTAATTACTTCTCCTTCATCAAACAAATAAACTCCAATGGACAATTCAAGCACCCAGTATAAGGATTAAGTTAACCAGATGCAGATTTCATTGACAAAGTACCTCTCCTTAATGGTAATTCGCCAATCATTAAATCCAGTAGTAATAATAATGGTTCTGCATTGATCATCTGTTTTCAATATCGGATGAGGTGGAAATCGACAAAAGAATATGAAGCGGCAAACAACCATCTCTCATTATGTCACCCGCATGGACTACATCATGGCCCTACACTATGTTCCGTTATTATTTTTTTACACATTCATCTGCGATTTTCATGTTAATAAATTAGTGATTTAGTACACTAGTTTTCATTTAAGCCTAGAATGGGAACGGCCTATCTACGTTTGTGCTCTCTCTAATTTACTGGTACTGTTCTACACACAGTAGCTCTACCCGTGTGCACATAATTTTATGGTATGGAGGAAAGCCGCTTAAAAACAATGTTTTTAGAAATATGTCATTTGGATTGCATAGATTCGAGGGCGCAAAATTGATTATTTCTCAACTACAGGGATACGTATGTTTGATCAACGTACTTTCGCTATAACGTACTTATAACATTGATACCTTGATCTCCATAGAATGTACGTACAGGATGCTAACTTCGCTAAAGTGTACATCTACGCCGAGTAAAATTTCGGCCTATCAGATGCTACGTACTGTGCCCTTTTAGGGACGTGCAGCCTACGGCCCGCAGGCCACATTCAGCCAGAGAGAGCATTTTATATGGCCCGCGACGCTTTAATCAGGATACGGTCCGTGATATTTAATCCAGGCAATTACGTAAACTTTAATTAAAATTGCACCCATAACACTTTATCTAGTGAAGATTTAACGCTTAAAAAATTGTTTAGACTATATTTAATTTTTAAAATCACGTGTGATCTCTTGAGCAAGTTCCTATCTAAACTCTCATCCGGCCCGCAGAGGCGCTAGCGACTTATAATGCGTCCCGCAAAAAGCACTCGCCTCTACGAATACGGCCCTCCAAAGCACGCAAAAAGGTTGCACATCCCTGGCCTAGAAGATTATGTTTTCAACGCATTGTTTCTGTTCGGTGCAAGTCGAGTTGTGATTTCTGAATATATTTTATATTTTTGAGCCATTTAATAATTAAAAATGTCATCAAATAAAATAAAAAGTGTTAGCGATGCCCCTAATTATAAAAAGAAAGTGCGGAAAGCAATTATTTTAGAGGATAAACAAAGTATGATTAGGAAATATGAGAGTGGAATTTCAAGAACTGAAATTGGAAGGTCCATGAACTTTTCTAAATCAACTGTGAACACGATACTGAAACAGAAGAACATTATTTTGGAAAATATTAACGGATCGGCGCCAATGTTGTCAAAACGTATCAGGCCTAGGGGTTCCATTATGTTTTTCCTGTGATATAGATCAATATATTATATGATTTTACACTGATCTAGAGATAATATCAAACTAAATGTGCAAAACGTGGAAATTTGTCTTTGCTGCTCACTTGGTAACAGCATCGTCTGTACGCCGCTTTTACGCGAGAATGCGCCTTCTGGACCCCGTGCTTGTTTTTTGGAGTACTCATGTAGCCGAACTGTTTCAGGCAGCGCCATAACTAGGGTATGGCGAAGGTGGCATTTGCCATAGGCGCCGCTTGCAAAAGACGCCAAACGTTCCAGCAAAAAATGCCAAACATTAATTTTCCCATAAATAAGTATTAATTTAATACTCGAATATTTAAGTTATTCTTAATAAAAACGCTAAGATTCTTATGAAAACGTAGCAAAGATCATATTCTACGTACACAAGGTGATTCCTTAAAATTTTGCCATAGGCGCCATACCTCCCAGCTACGGATCAAGGATTTCAAAACACTAAAAGTTTTAGCAACTCGAGAAACCAGCCAGCCACGAAACAACTCCGCGACTATCGCGACTTTCTTTGCATTTAAAACTATTTTATGAACTGTTTATGTATTAATTAATGCTTTTAGTACTTAATGTAATACTTTTGGATTTTGTTGGCAACAAAACACATGTTTAGCCTTGAGTCTGGAACCTAACCTAACCTAATTCCTATACTCGTTTAACGTAATTTCGCTTTACGTACCGAAACCCTGGAACACATCTGTACGTTTTAGACGCTATTATAATGTTTCTGGATCTTGAAATGAAAAATATCTATCTAAAAGTAAACAGAAAACATTTTTACTATGCATTTAACATTTTCTCCAGATACAGTAAAATCCTGTTACAACGAGTTTTTCAGGGAGAGTGGATTATTTCGTTGTACTGTTTTCATGCGCGGTTTCTGCAATGAAATTTTACATTGCGAATTATTGCAAGATCCAATGGTTTTAAATGGCAGTCAAATAGTACTAGATACCAGAATGGCAGATATATGTTTCAAGGTATGGGAGCATTGTATTCGTGGAACAATTGTCAATTATCAACTGATATCTTGCGTTTGGTTCGTAACATGTTTGAGTAAAATTTTATCAACCACTCATTAAAAATGTCTTCTGTCATCCACGCTCGCTGGTTAGCACGGATGAGAATGAACATTTTTAAAAAACGAGGCTTGGCTGATTTTTTTATGATTAACGACTTCATATTTTCAGCTCCCGGCACAATGCGAGAAGTCCACTCAATCGTTGCTTGGATTTCTTGCTTTCTTTACAATGGTCACTCTTAATGTCAGGTGAACGATTCGGGAGAAAGTGATCAAGTAGAACTATCAAACCGACGTTAAAAATATTATCTGAACTGTAGTCATTAATCACCTTTTTAATTTCTGCTGCACGCCATCCGATTGCCTTATGTAGTTCAACGTCATTTACCTCCCGAAAATTAATCTTGAAGCAATCCCATACCTTTCAAAAATTCTGTTGAGTCACTCTAAACTTGCTTGAAGCTTGTCATGTCAGAGCAGGTTTGCTAATTATAACACCCATGAGAACGAGTGGGCCACTTACGAGAATGTTTCTAAAGCAAATATCTTGTAACCATTGAAATTTCCTTTTCAGAAAAGCAGACACCATGTTATTTTCACTTTGCCTGATGAGGAGAAAATGAAAAAGAAATGGAAAGATTAAGGCTATAAGAAAATGATTTCTCCAAAAACAAGCACATTTAAAGAGTAGATTGGGTTTGAAATGAATCCATTGAACTGAATTTCCTGTAATAAGTAATTTAACGAGATTTATAAAGTACAGTTTCTTAAAAAACTTTGCTGATATTTACAAATACATTCTTTATAGTAAAATTATCGTTATAAAAGCATTCAATGTAACGAAATTTTACAGTATATTTTGCTTCAACCATTTATTTAATTTTAAAACACGGAACGTCAGCGCATGAAAAACTCCAGATCTTTTCTTTCTTGTGCTTCCGATGTTAGCTTCGAAAATCAATAAAAAGTTATAATATTGTACAATTTCCGAGATTTTAAAAATATTTTGCTTATCTTCGTTCTCTCGATCATAACGCTGATAAATTGATAATGCTGCATGAACAAATTTCCAAAAGTTTCCATTTCTTTATCTTTCAGCTATGCTTAAAGAAATTTCTTTTAAAGTTCTCAGGATAAGATGATAATAAATGATTTCCAAACTTTTGCTCGGATTAACATTTCTGTCAAGCGGTTTTCACTATCGTTTGAGAATTTTAAGCGGATCTTTTATGCTTCTATTATGATCCAGTCTTCCATCCCTTTCTTTGCTGCAAGCTCCTCCCCCATTTAATGATATCCACACCCTTTCCACCCTCTTCTTCCCTCTCTTCACCACCTACTTTCTTTCCCTACCTCCCTCTGTAGCATCCTTCCCGTTCTCCACTCTTGTTAGCTCAAAATCCACACACATTTTACGGAATTATCTTTCACAAACCTCCATCTCTTCGCTGTTTCCTTATAGGGTCAGATTTAGCGTACATGCGGAAATCTAATTTGCCGGTTCAGTTCTCTCAGGGTTTCTCATGGTTACGAAACAATAATCTCCCCTCCTTTTTGTCTTCTGACCATAAACACGCGAAGTGGTTTTTGGCCAAATTCTGTCATTTGAATATGGATTGCATAAATTTGGAGTGAAATAGATTTTGTGCTTCAACTCAGAGGAATTTAATGCGATATTGACTTCAGAAGTAGTGGAACCATACATCAGATAAAATTTAACAAGATTACTCTCGGAAATATTTTTCTTGGACGAAGGAGAATTTCGAGTTGAATAATTTGCTTTATACTTCAACGTATTATGTACATGCCCTAATTGTTTTTGTCCACCACTTACAAAAAGATTATAAGTATATTTTTTGGTACATATGCTATAAATGTAACTTGCTGGTATATTTAAATCTATAGAACAAAGAAGTTAACACCTTCATGAAAATTTATTTTTGTGGTGGTAATTCTATAGCTCATATAACAAAATGTAAAAGTAAACTCCATAAATAGAATACACAGAGATTTAAAAGGCATTCTTTAAGAGAAACACGTTTACGTATCGAAAGATTGGGCGGTTCTTAATTTTTTATCTCTGAAAACGTCGTAATTATGTGATCTTGCGGACTTTTTTGTGGCAAATGTTGTTCTCTGATCGAAATAATTTTTTAATCTGAACCTCACAGACTATATAAGAGCTTGAGAGAGTAAACATGATGGAAAAGTGTACTCCATATATGGAATTCACAGGGATTTTAAAGGCGTTCTTAATGGGAAATATGTATGAAACGGTATCAAAAGATTGGGCTATTCTCGAATTTTTATCCCCGAAACTAGAAGTCGTATTTATATGGTCTCAGGCACTATCTTGTGGTAAATGTTGTTCTCTATCAAAATAATTTTTTTAACTTAACCTCACATCATATCATATAAGAGCATGGGAGAGAAATACATGAATTTTTAATTGTATTTTGCTGAGAGAACCGTCTTCGCGATCGATGTACACAAAATATGCGATGTTTTGCTCGGGATTTTCTAAAGTTTTTATCTCATGTGGTCTCCTGAACTTTCTTGTAGTAAATGTTATTTTCTATCCGAATAAATATTTAATTTATACCATAATTATTAACCGATAAGAATTAAACAGAAATACATAAATTCAAGAATAAGCAATTAAGTATAAAAATCTGATGTGGCCACCAAATGACTTTCTCCATATCTGCAATATTTCTAAAAATTTCAAGTAGGTTACATAATAATAAATATTTTAAGAAACTGCGAAAAAATTTTGGACTTTGCAAAGAAAAGAAATATACTCAAACCATAGCCTTCTGATATTGGATATAGCCACAAAGCTCCAACAATTAAGAAAAGAAAAAGGAGCTTTACCAAGACGTAACTAAGCGTCAATTGTTAACAATAGTCGTCGGTAGGTGGCGTGGTGGTGGCAGCTAAAAATATAAGATATCTCTTAAACAATGCATTATATAGAAAAATGTTTCAAAAAAAGGTTGTAGAAAATTAAATTTCCTACAACTTTTATTTCAATACATCTTTTCATTTATCAAATATTAAAGCAAATATTTAAAAATAAAGGATAGGTGACAAAAGTTAACAACACCCACTACCTTTTAGACCGATTTTTACGAAAAACTAATCAGTTCTCGTGACTTTCATAAAAATGTAAAATATTAAATGTCGCGTTGACCAGATAAATATTTTTTGAGTTAGAGCACCCACAAACCAAAAACTAATGTTCTTGTGACCTTTATAAAAATGTAAAATATAAAATTTCGCGTTGACCTGATTAATACTTTTTGAGTTAGAGCACCCACAAAAAGCTATCGCATACACACACACACACATACACACACATCGAGAAAATGGTCAAAACGTGTTCAGGGGCCCTCAAAACGTATATTTCCGTTGAAATCTCGAAGGCGATTTTTTTCATGAATACAATACTTTCCCATATACTACGTATAAAGAGAAAGTAAAAAAAGGGCGTTACTCTGTCAATTATGGTTGATGAACTGTATTTAATAATAGCTTTAATTTAGTGCTTCTAAAGAGAATCAGTGGATACTATTATAATGCAATTTATTTAAAACTACGGCAAAAATTTATAACGACGTCAAAATACAAAAACGGGAAATATTAGAGAAAAATCTGCCATAAATTAACGTGGGGAAAAGGAATTCTAATGTGGAGACCAATCTAAAACGAATACGGTGCTGAAATTTTGCACGATAATAGGATTTGGCTCACAACCAATTAGAAAAATCGAAAATTTTTAAATTATTAATTTTTAGGGGTTGTTTTTATCCCATTTGTACATTAAAGTTTATTAATTTTTATCACGGAAACTATAAGGCGTAGCTATGAGCTTTTGAAAACCTTTTGTATCAAATTCTATATAGAAAAAAATCTTAAAATATTTCAACCATGCGGCCGCTAAAAATTCGCAATTGTTATACAAATTTTCAAGAATTATTTATTTCCGAATGTGCTCCAGAGCTGAAATTTTTCTTAAAGGTACAATTGGTAAAAAAACGAAATAGGGAGTATAGAAATTTTGCCATTTAAATTTGTTTGCCTGCTAAGAATTCTTAAGATTTTAAAAATAGATAAATGTTCAGACACTACGGTGCGTGCTAGGGAGCTGAAATTTTAAAGTTATTTAGAGCTTAGTGCAAATGCACAAATAAATATTTCAATATCTCCATGAAGTTGTTATTGCGGCCGTTAAAAATATTTAAAATTTAGACAATTAGATAAATATTATTTCACTTCTAGAAGTGGAAAATGGAATGGAAAAAGTATAATGTTCTTAAAATTGCCAATTTTAGAGATTGCTTTTACAACAATATTTTTCCATTAGGAAAGAACGAAAATTGGTACAGAGGCTAAAAATTTTGAATTAAAAAATATTTATAATAATGAAATATCTCTCTGAAAAATTAATGTTTTTCAAGGTGAGATGAAATGCTTTCAGAATGCAAGCACATTCTCCTAGTCATTATAAATAGCTGCTTCTTACATATATAAAACCTAATGTACTTCTAGAAGTGCTACAGAAATGAAATTTGGCAAGAGGATAGGGCATTGGTACAACCTCTGGAAAAATCCGATATTCCGGAAAAAGTTATATTTAAAGTGTATTTTTGACCCCAATGTCCAATTTTAAACAACCATAAGAAAAGCATTGAAAACGATGCAGGACTATAGAAAACTCCTTTTTAAATTATTTGCAATTAAGATACAAAGTCGGGACTTTCCTCATAATGTGGATCGAAATCGGCAAGACCAAACTGTCGCGGACCGCAACCCCCAATCACTTAACCCAATCAGGGGGGAATAAATAGAACGAATCCAACCCCCACCCATTTAACCCAACCCGAGGGAAGGAAATAGAACGAGCCCAACCCCAGCCACAAAACCCAACCCGGAGTAGGAAAATGGAACGAACCAAACCCCCGACTACATAACCCAACCCGAGGGTTGGCAATATTGGATCATATGAAGAATATCGCCCTCTCCCAGTACTACCTGGGGGAGAGATTCTTCAGGTGAAGGGGGCTAGAGGGAGATTCTTCAGGTGAAGGGGGCTAGAGGGAGATTCTTCAGGTGATCTATAAAATTTTATCAGGGGATTTTTGAAAAAAGATGTGATAAAAATTATTAATAGTTATACAAGGTGAAGAAATTTGCAATCAAGTTTCTTATTTTTTCGTTTCAATGCAAATGATATTCAAGGAGGCCGCAACAAATGAAAGTTTAAGAACCACTGCCCTATAACCTCTCGCATATAGACAGGCGGATGGACGCCATGGCGAAAACAACTTTTTTAGACTCAATGACACCTGAAAATCTAAATTTCCGACCAAATCTCCAAGTCGATTTTTTCGCGATTACGACATTTTCTTTTCTATACCACGTATATGAGAAAACAAAATTACTGAAGACGTACTCAGATCTTAAAACATTTATTTTCGTTGAAATCTCTAATTCAATTTTTTTTAAACAATAATTTCTTCTATACTCCGTAAGGAGAAAGTAAAAATGTTTGACGCGACTGAGGTTCCCGCGTGCACTTTAAACCTGGTCCCGCGATGATCCTATCCGGATCTGACCGCGAAGAACGCTTGGCTCCCTAATCGTCTAATAATATATGTAGTATAATGCTTTGCCGCTAGAGGCAGGACTTCTGTTTGCCGGCAACAGATGAAAACGCTAAACTCAGCCATACAGCAGCAGGCATTAAGAGCCTATAGTCAAACTCGAATAGGAAAGAGGACCGTATTAAAGCAACGGATGTTATGTAAGGACCATATTGTTCAATGAGAGCCAGAGTTGGAAAAATTGTACTTTTTTTAGAAGATTGTACGATTTCTTTTACAAAAAATAACAATCATTTATAAACTGTTCTACTCTACCTCAACATCTGAAAAAATCTCGTTTCCTTTCCATAAAAATAAAATATTTACATAAAACTTCGAAAGGTTTAGTTAAAACAAAAATTCGGATGCACTAAGACACAGAATGGGTGGCCATTTGACATGACAGCTTTAGGGTATATAATATAGATAATCTAAATATCTCTTAAGCAGCTCATTTTATAACAAAACTGTTTCAAACAAAAGTTATAGCAAATTATATTGCCCATAACTTTTATTATAACAAATAATTACATAAATTAAGTCCTAAAGGAGATATTTGGAAAAAACGGAAAAATGACTTGAGAAACCTCTGCTTTCGGATGATCAATTTCAACCAAAATCGTGTCAGACCTTAAATTCCTAATCAAGCTATTAAATATAGTTTTATGCTGATTTAGTCATTAGTTTTTTAATTAGAGCACCCGCAAAATTCTTATCACATCGAGAAAATTGTAAAAACGTACTCAAAACGTGTATTATCGTAAAAATCTCGAATTCGATTTTTTCACGAAGACAATACTATCTCTTATACTATGTATGGAGAAAGTTACAATCGTACTTTTTGATAACCACATAAAACATTGCAATGGGATGTTATAGACACGGAAAAATATTCCATTCAAAAATGCTATAAAATCAGAATGAAAGACAAAATTTATAAGGCCAATTTTTTTATGTGATTTGTAAAAACTTAGTCCTATTTTAATAACAATTTCCTTCGTCTTGTTCCACGTAATCCAGAACAGAATGGGATGCGAGTCGTGAATGCACATCGTACCGACACTTCGATTACAAATCGAATCAAGCTAATTCAATTTGCCCTCATCATATTAAGCGATTATGCAATATGCACATTAGTTTACAACTCAGATCATCCATCACTCGTTTTGGAGGAGAAATCAATTATCCGAACGACTTTGCCCGCCGTTCACGTTGGTGACATTCTCCCTAATTGCTGTGTTCCAGATCAACCGAACAGATATCTCAAACTCATGTTGAAGTATTCCAATAGCGCCCACATCTGGCGCAGATTACTAAGGACTTTTTAGAGTTAATGACGTACGTCATTTCCCACATATAATAGTAACTCTATGGGTATTTTCTACCTTAAATTGATTTTATCTGGCGAAAACTGGCAGTTTATTTACACCCAAAAGAAAAATAAATTATCGAGCTTTTTTGGTGTTGGAAATCGTTTACGGGGTTAATTTATTAGTACAAACAGCTATTTTAAGCAGTTTTCAGATATAAAGTAAGTGACAATTTCATCGAAATTACTACTTCCAAACTAAAACTTACCTTAAATTAACTTTGAATAACTCAACGGGAAAACGTAGGTGTTTCGGAAGCCTGATTTGCATAACATCATTAACGTTTTCATTTATTATTTGATTGAATATGGTATTAAAAGAGAAAATCCAACAGCATTATGATAAAATGTTGTGATAACAAGGTTCTGAGTAGTCGACGGTTCCGTAAAGGTACGCCTGAAAATTATCTCGAATGAAAAAAATCAATGACGAGTATTTCCAGTAGAACTCCCTCGAATAAAGTTGTTCCAATTTTTCTTGCTTTGAGGAAAAAAATACTAAAAGTTTTCAAGGAGATAAAAAATTTTATCTCGCGAATTTGCTATCATAACGTAAGAATGACATGAAACTTTTCCGTTAGAAAATTAATTAACAAGCATCACTCACTGGGATTATCACGTCCAGAACACTCGATGAGTTTCTTCGATGATTGTTGTTCGCATAAATGCCTGTCCAAGGAGAGAATAAATTTCATCTTTTTTCTTGCCATAGTGGGTTTTCATTTTGAAACATTCCAAATTCTCTATTAAATACAAGGAAAATTTCATCTGATATATGTAAGTTATCGTTAAAAGTTGGCTCTAGCCCTCATTGACAACTTGTTACTGCTCTACGAAATGATAATTAATCCTCAAAGTAATTAGTCAATAATGAGAAACGTCTTTATTTTTAATTTAATAATAATTTTTTGAAATAAATTGAAAGAATCATATCCTCTGCCATTAAAAAAAGCTCCAGTCAATACAGTTCTCAATATCTAGGGACAAATCAAGCCCTTCTATCACGTCAAGATGGCGGTCAAGAAAAGTTACATCAATTTCATAACGCAGTTTACCCCAAGTTAGTAATTTAACAGATCATTTTAAATGTTTAGTTTTAAGCTATTATATTGAAAATATACATTATATTAATCTTAAAACAATATAATCACATTATTTTCTCGTATACAATGAAATTTTATAACGGTTCCATATGTTTTATAATCATATATTATGCATGTTAGTATCATGTACGTAAGTTACGTATAGTCGCTAAAAATCTATTTTTAATACAAAAGTTTGGAATGTGTTTAAAAGAATTTCTCGACAAAGGTCACTACAGCTTAGAATGCTAAAATTTCTTTTGATGTTTAGTCACTCTATGGATTCCCCAGAACTTATTTGCCTACCAACGTTCTTCAATGTCTTTCATAGCATTTCCCATGAAATGAAATATCTTTTTTTTTTGCTTTTGAGAGGTCTAAACGTATATAGCGTCCGTTCGAGTCGTGTGGCTATGTGAATGCCAGCGATATTGACCCAAGTGGACACAAGACCAGCTTACAATTTGTGCAATAGACCACCGATCAAACGGTTAAAGATACGGCACACAAAGAGATCTGCCAAAACATAACAACAGAGTGGAACACGAAGCGATGGCCGTTCCCGGAGGGAACGTGAACTAAATGGGCGTAAATACTGTTCTAGGAGTGTTTCAGGGTTATCATTTTCCCTATGACCGCACGCTACATTGGAAGAGCAGTTGGTGAATGGAAGAGGTTCCTCTACGAATAGGATAATGTTAATATCCACTGGGATACAATTAATGAACATCTACGCTAAGTTGTCCAAATGACCTTAAAAATTGCGATTTGTCACCATTATTAAAACGCATAAGCTGTTATAGATTTTTATACGTTGACGCAAGTGTAAATAAAAATATTATAACCATAAAGTATAGTAAAAATGGCCATTTCTTTGCGACAAATGTTGCTTATTTATATTTCCCCAGTCATTTAAGAAGTTTTTCATTTATTTGGTAGAGTTACGCATAATCATCTATGATATGGAAAAGAATTTATTATATTATTTATACTGTGACAATTAGTCTACATTTTACTCCCATCATCATGAAAAATTCGTCGAATTTAACGTTTGTGAACTATAAAGGCAAAAAAAAACATTTATTTTAAATTGAACCTTTTTCTTAACTTAGTACATCATAACCCAATTGAATAAAAAAATGTTTACATCATATAAACATTTATTCATGAAAACGGCATTATATAATAAGACAACTAGAAGATGTACGAACATAGTGCCTACAGGTATTTTTATAGCATAAATTGACATAATTTTGTTTGAAAAGTACTTAGAAGAATGCGTATAACGTATTCCGCCACATATAAGACGCACCGGGGTATAAGACGCACCCTGGTTTTTAGAAAACATTTCTGAGGAATAAAAGTATTTTGGTTCTCCAAGGCATACACAAAGGGCCACGTCGTGTATCATTTCCAGCCGTGATTAAGTCCGTATCCGGCAACATATACAGAAAATATTCCGGCGTGATAACAGTTAAATATAACGTTTTAGATAAACTTCATTCGTAAAATAAATAGGGACATAAATAATTGCTTCGAGACTTGTATATTTAAATGTGCCCTGTGTGAACTCGGCAGTCGTATTAATAAAAGCTGTCCGAGTGCGCCACACACATCGCACGTATAGATACCCTTTACCGATAGTATTTACTTAATCTTAAGTTCAAGATGATTTTCAATATAATGGGATATATTATAAAAGGAATTCATAAATAACTATACATACGCTCAACTAGTCATTTTTCTTCTGCAACTCTTTTTGCCTCGTACATAACGATTTTGATCGATACAACAATACCAAACTTCCTCCGTTCTACTATCCATCACTTCCTCCTTTAGCTGTGGCCATTTAAGACAAACCTTACGAAGGCTGTTTCTCTTATCCCATCATCTTCATTTCTTCCTGTCACGAATCATTTTTTTCTGTGGAAGGTGGACCAAAATGACATGCTGTTACTCGGTTTCAGTGCGTTTTTTGCGTATTGAATCGCCTGAAGCCTGTAACTAATAGCGTATGCATATATTTTCACCTTTATAGCCATTGCGATCTCAATACACGTAACGTTATTTATCCTAGATACGTATAAAATATTTATGACATCTACACGAATTCTACTCTTCCGTAGCATTAATCGCGGTATTTAACGACCTCATTAGGAAGATCGCAAACGCTCCGAAATTGTAATCACTGTGAAGGGACATGTACTAAAGCTTAATAATGAAAACGCGTTCTTAGAATTCACGTTTCATAAGGTGTTACTATATATATAAACAACTTTTTCACTAATAATTATTAATAATGTATATTTTATTGTTTTTGCGACGAATGACTGCTAATTATTCCATTTTGGGGATGAGTGGGATTTTTAGTGTCAGTATTGAGGACAGTAATAATCTTACTTTCGGCATACAAGACGCAGGCTGATTTTGTGGGTAATTTTTCTGGAAAAAGTGCGTCTTATATGGCGAGAAATACGGTAATTGTTCACTATACATAAATCGTATCGAGAGTTAAAGAAACTACTATGATTAGATTTAGAAAGTGCGAAATATTAACTTCAATCATAATTTTTTTAGTTTAAAAATTTGGTTATTAAGGACATGAAATAGTATAAAATAGAGACATTTACAGCGAAAACAAAAGAAAAGTATCCGAAATTTTTCATACCTTGGATTTCTCCGATTCCTTGGATACAGTTAATATCATCCACTCATTTTAAATATGGCACTTTCCACCAAGTCAGAACCTGAAATAACAACAAACATATCCAATTTACCAAAAGCTAACAAATATTGTAGTATTATTGCAGCTGCTTATTTTTCCAATGAGCCAATTTCTTGTAGAAATGTCGAGAAGAGAATATCAAGCGTAACCACTTATTATGACATGATTATTTTCAGTTTTAATCCATTCCAACATTTTGTGCGGTTAAGGCCTGTTTACAGTTAGAGCCGTATAGTGAGGGGAAGAAAATGCCAGACAATAAGAGGTCGCAAATTTCCCACGCCTTTCAAAATTTCTTGACGAGAGCTGTTGACACGATTGTTCACACATTCCGATCGTATTTTGGCGACGGCGAAAAGCATGAACGTGCTTCAATCGGATCTATCCGAGCATAGAACTTCACCCGTCCGCAGTTAGTTGAACTGAGCGAAATTGGAAACTTGGCAAAATTGCCAAAGCGAAATAACAAGAATTCCAAACCAGGACTAATGCAGGCTGGTTTCCCAAAGTTGACGTCCGGAATTGATTAATTATATATTGACAAAAAATGTTTCAGTATGTGTAAGTCATTCCAAGGAATTCTCATACCATAAATACCACTTGTAGTTCATAGTTTTTCAATGATAGAGAAAAATTGGAAAACAAATTAATACAGCATTATCAGGTTAAAAATAGTAATAGCAATGTCAAAATTTCTTTCTGACATTATATTTGCATGTATTTTTTTAAATACCGTATTACCCCGAATATAATGCGACCCCGAACATAGTGCGACTCCAAGTATTTTGAAAGGAATTTTAGAAAAAGACGATAAAACATTTAATTTTTCTGTATTTTACACATTTAAATTATCTATAAACTCATGAATTAAGTACTAAAGGGGGTAATGTGACTTCACGTTTAGACGGTCCTCGTTTTCTAACGTTGAGTATCGCGACCCTGCGTGAAGTTGTGCCGGTACTGTGGTTGCTGCAATTTGACCTTGATCTATTTTCAAGTCTCCTCAGACCCCTACCGAGTATATTTGTAAAATGTAGCATCGTAACATGAACGCATTCACTTACAATGTAGCAATTATAAACAGACGTGATGAAACACGCGACATGAAACGCGCCAATACGCAGTTATTTTTTTAAGGCTACAAGTACACGAATATAGTGCGAATGCAACAAGTACCCAAAAATAATAGTGCGAATGCGACTTTTAAAGGTACATATTGAGGAAAAAACATCGCACTATATTCGGGTCAATACGGTAAAACAATTTAACAAATTCTATTCATTATACGCTAATATGTATGGATCAACTGTCCATTTCTAAAGAGTAGTCAACCAGAAAAGAAAATAACCAACACTCGTTCACTCGTTTATGCTCATGCCGTGTTCGGTAATAATCGTCTTCATGGGAATAATACGATAAAATGCGATTTAAAACGCTAAACCGCTTTTTTAGTAGAAATTCGAGAAAACACATCCGATTATCAAGATTTTATGATAATAATTAGAATTTACATACCTTTCCCCTTATAACAGTACAAATCTTGTTCGGATATCACAATTTTAAAATATTTGAAAGTATGAAAAAAAACATCTCTGCACGATAGATTTGAGACTTCCTATGTAAAACAAATAGGGAATAAACGTTCCTGTAATCGAACCTGAGACTTCAATCTTCGCCAAATAAATATAGCCCGGAGGTGGTCCCTGGCAGCACGAGCCTCATACCATGTTTCATGAAAATCGGTCCAATGATGAAAAGTTGTTAGTACGGGACACATAAAGATACACACAGACGACCTTTTCATAAGGCCGTTTCTTTTGGAAACCATCCTAAAAACTATGCAAACTAGATTTCGTTGTTTGTTTATTCATTAAATTCTATTAATGCAATAGACAACCTAAGGCAGAACGGATTTCATAACTTGTGAAAAAAGGTTTAACCCATACTGAAGATTCATCAGAGCTACCGAGCTCGTCTTATGGCTGAAAACATTCAAAACCAAGCATTTAAAAAATACTTGTCTCAAGTACGTCCTATTTGAATCTATTTTTGGTGAATTGCCGTTGAAGACGGCTGCTACGTACCCGAAATGCGCAGCTGTTTTTTTTATAATCTTGTTGTGGCTATTGGAGCTACCAGAGACAAATATTTTTTAAATGCTTGTTCATATCGAAGAATTACAAAAAAAACACATGCTAATCAATTTACAGTCTAAACGAATAGTGTAAGATAGTATTTTCATAAAACATGTAATTATCTCAATTAAGTT
Source organism: Tanypteryx hageni (assembly GCA_028673005.1). Classification (NCBI taxonomy): domain Eukaryota; kingdom Metazoa; phylum Arthropoda; class Insecta; order Odonata; family Petaluridae; genus Tanypteryx; species Tanypteryx hageni. Next base: position 152,389,954 of record CM054115.1, read on the forward strand.
AACATAAAACTAAAATGAAAATGACTCTCTGCAGCAACTTTTCTCTGATTTTCATTATTACCGAAATCATATTTGAGAATTCAGTGTTGTTATAATATCAGAATGTTCCTTCTCAATGATGCAACAACGACGTAAAAAACTGTTGATAAAAATTGAAATCAAAACGAAATATATGTATATAATAGTACTTATACGGGAGAAATGCCAATCTGAAGATGAGTAAATATTATAGATAAATGAGGATCATTTACGCTGATGTGTTTGTTTTAACTCTTAATTAAAATAAGTAAAGGTAAGACATTACACTATTTATTCTATTTATTTTTTCATCTTCTTACGTTAATTGTTTTGTTGTAATTGTAGTTTAACTCATCTTTGAGCGTAAAGCTTACTCATCCTTCTCTTGCCGTATCATAGGAGTTAATTGCGTTTCTCAGCCACTAAATCCGTAATCTTTGTAATATTTATTTATAGTAGCGTATTACCTTACTCGTTCTTAATTATTTCCTTTTACCTTAGCATTTCTTTAGCTTCTAAATCTACATTGCTCTTGTGCTAAACTTTCTTGTTTATTTACTAACGTTGTTGGTGTAGTGAAACACTTTCCCTTTCACTTTTTACCTGCGCTCGACCCTAATTTAACCTTGAAGACAGCCAACCGCGTATTTACGTTAGTTCTAGTATATTTATATAGATAGTACAGATTAGTTAAGAGGATAGGATGGCTACTCCGAGGACTCCTGTTTCCTCCTTCTTGCGCGACGCTGGTTGCGAGGCCATGAGGTCTCGGATCACGGAGCTGGAGAGGGTGGTTGCGGACCTCCTTCAGAGGGTGGAAAGGTCGGAGGCAGCCTTGGCGCGTGGGAGGGGTGCGGGTTCTTCCCTGAGAGCAAACCGCGCCAAAATGGCGGCTCGGGTTCGCCTGGGTGCGGAAGCCGGCAGAGCGATCGGGGAGGCTCCTGGCTCCTCTTCGCGGGTCGAGGGTCCTCCGGTCCGGAAGCCCGATGAGTGGTGTGTGGTGTCCACTAGGGGGGATCGTGGCGTGGTGTTGCGGAGACAGGGAGTTGGGAACGCCTCGGTGGCCCCTCTTCCTGTTAGTAATCGGTTTGCGGTATTGTCGGAGGACGACTCCACTGCCGTTATGCCCGTGCCCGCTCCCGTCTCCTCGGTGGAGGCCGGGCCCAAGGAGAGCTCGGGGGGAAAGAGGGCTGTTAGTGATAGGGAGCTCCAACGTCCGGCGTGTGGTGGCGCCTTTACTGTCACGGGCCCGCCGGGAGGGAGTTCACGAGCGGGTGTTCTCCAGGTGTATACCAGGAGGTTCGGTGCCCCAGGTGACGAAGGAGTTCAGGGTGTCGGTATCGGGCACGGGTTGCTCCTCGCTGCGGGTGGTGGCCCATGTTGGTACCAATGACGCTTCGAAGCGCGGCTCCGAGGAGGTCTTAAGCTCTTTTAAGGACTTGGCCGCTGAGGTTGCTCGTGTCCGAGAGGAGTCTGGCGCTGATGTGCGGCTTTCCATCTGTAGCATTGTTCCTCGGACGGACTGCGGTTCTATTGTTTGGAGCCGAGTGGTCGGGCTGAACCGTAGGCTGTGGGACTTCTGTAGGGGCAATGGAGTGGACTTCGTTGACCTGAGGCCGGTCCTGGACTCATGTAGGGCATCCCTAAACGGTTCTGGTGTGCACTACACTGCCGAGGCTGCGGAGGCGGTAGCGCGTAGGGTGTTTGAGCATTCTAGGGCTTTTTTAGGTTAGATTTAAGCAATTGCAATTTTTTAGCAAGCGTTGAGATGCACGCCAATAGTAGATCAGATGGTAGGTTAGGATGTAGGCAGCTTACCGGTACGGGATTAATTGAGAGCACAATAGGGGAAAATGTAAGAAATCCGTGCGGTAACAGAATTATCGAAGGCATGGGGATAAACGATTTTCCATGCAACAATTCCGTAGATAATGCGTGCGACCTTAACAGCGCTATAAACCCGACGTTAAGTAACAGTAGAATACATTCCAAGCGTAGAAATAGTCGACATAGTAGGAAGGATAAGGAGGCAGTAAATAATAATAATTATAATCTTAATAATAAAAACAGTAATAATAGCTCAGTAGAGCGCGAGGAATCGTTACGTAGTCATAGCGAGAAATTAAAAATCATTACGGTTAATTGTCGCAGCATTCGCAGGAAGGAGGCCGAATTTGAACATCTTATTCGTAGTCTGCGTGCTGATGTAGTTATAGGCACTGAAAGTTGGCTTACGGCAGACATAGCCAGTCAGGAGATCTTTCCTCGTGACTATAGCGTATTCAGAAAAGATCGATGTATCCGGTCGGGAGGTGGAGTCTTTATAGCAGTTAGCAATAAATACGAAAGTTACCCAATACAGATTAACAACGACGAAGTCGAAAGTGTTTGGTGTCGTGTGAAAGGAAGCGACTCAAAAACTATAAATATATGCGCTTTTTATAAACCCCCAAATGCGAGCGTGGAAACTATTCATTCTCTGGAGAAACAAGTGGCGACGCTAAATTCGTCTAATAAAGATAAAGCCATTATAATCGGGGGCGATTTCAATCTTCCGTCAATAGATTGGAGGCATAATTGCTTTTATCCCGGAGGTAGAGAGCGTGAATCGTGCGAGGCGTTACTAGAAACTTTCGGTAAGCACTCATTGTATCAATTAGTGAGATTTCCCACGAGATTTAATAATATATTAGATTTATTTGTTACTAATCTTCCTGAGCGTATGAATAGAGTATCTGATGCTGAGGGAATAAGCAATCACAAGGCAGTTTACGTGGAATTTCAGTTAATTATTGAGAAACAGGTTAAGGCCAAAAGAAAACTTTATGTATTCGCCAAAGCCGATTTCACAAGATTTAGGTCTTTTCTGCGAAATAAATATACTAATTTCTGCAATTTAACCGATAGTGCAGACGTGGAGGAATCCTGGTGCATGTTCAGAGATATGATGCGAGAGTGTACAGATAAATTTATTCCGAGCAAACTGAAGCGTGATAGTGCAAAACCTAGATGGTACAATCAGGAAGTAAGAAGCGCTCTCCGACGTCAAAGAAAACTCCACTCTCGCGTAAATAACACATCCTCAACAGCTACGGTCGAACAGATTGCAATAATAAGGCATCAATACAAGGAGGCGCGCTACATAGCCAGAGTAGCAATGCGTAATGCGTTTAACAATTATAAAAAGAAGGTTTTACAGGAAAACTTGAAAGAGAACCCAAAAGCATTTTGGTCTTACGTCAGGGAAGTTCAAGGTAGGGGCCCCACTATTGCGTCACTGCGGTCGGAAAAGGGAAACGTAGTTCACGATAGTATGGATAAAGCAAACCTATTAAATCATCACTTTCAGAAAGCTTTTACTCGTGATGACGATGAATGTGAAACCCCTATTCCTATGCGTCAGGGCGATTCGATGGAAGATTTGGTATTTTCGGAAAATGGCATCGCGCTCCAACTTCATTCAATTAAGCCAAATAAATCTCCTGGACCGGAGGAAATTCCCGCGCGTGTAATGAAAGAATTAGCTGCTGAAATCGCGCCGTATTTGAAAATTATATTCGAGAAATCCATTAGAGAAGGAGTAGTTCCTAAAGATTGGAAGGTGGCACATGTTACGCCCATCCATAAGAGTGGCGACAGAGAGAACCCCGAAAATTATAGGCCGATATCCTTAACTTCATTATCGTGCAAGATACTTGAGCACATAGTCTTTAGCTCTGTAATGCGCTATTTAGATAGTCATTCATTGCTTAGCGGATGCCAACACGGATTCCGGAGAGGTAGATCATGCGAAACGCAGCTCGGCCTGTTCGTGGACGATTTGTTGCGATGCGGAGAGAAAAATACTCAGGTCAATGCCATATTCATTGATTTCAGGAAGGCGTTCGATAAAGTATCTCATAGGAAATTAATTGCGAAGTTAGGACAATGTGGTATCAATTCGAAAGTTGTCGGTTGGGTGAGAGACTTCCTCTCGAATAGGGAACAGATAGTTGTCATCGATGGGAAATACTCGTCCCCCGTTAAAGTTGCTTCGGGTGTTCCTCAGGGAAGTGTATTGGGCCCTCTGCTCTTCTTAATCTATGTAAATGATATGTGCTCGGTTGTTCGTAGTAAAATTAGGCTTTTCGCCGATGACACCGTTCTATATAAAGAAATAAAAAATCAGGAGGACCATCAGTCTCTGTGTGAAGACTTAAGAGCCATTTCAGCGTGGTGCAAAGAATGGCAAATCGAAATTAATTATACTAAATGTGCCGCAGTCACGTTCTGGAAAAGTAAGAACAAAGATTTAGGTTTCGAATATAAAATAGATGAAATGAGTATTCGACAAGCTGAGTATGTAAAATATTTAGGAGTAACCATTTGTCGAGATCTTTCGTGGGACATGCACATTCGTCGAGTTATAGGCGCGGCCAACAAGAAACTGGCATTCATAGGGAGAATAGTACGGAACACTACAGAGAAAGTACGCGAAACATGCTACTTATCACTGGTAAGACCACAAGTGGAATACGCAGCGAGCATATGGGATCCGTACGAGAAGGGACACATAATTCAACTAGAAAGAGTACAGCGCAGAGCAGCCAGATTTGTAAAACAAAAGTACGAACATAAGGAAAGCGTAACCTCTTTATTGAGCGATTTGAACTGGGTATCACTGGAGGAGCGTAGATTGCACTCAAGGTTGAAACTTCTAGAGAAATATAGGTCAGAATGTCTAAAAGAGGAGGTAGTGGGAATAATTGTGGCACCGACGTATATAGGTAGAAATGATCGAGACGATAAAATACGTGAGATCGATTGTAGGACGGAGCGTTATCTAGGCTCGTTCTTTCCGAGGACAATAAGAGATCACAATAGGAAATTTCGAATTGCGTTAGACAATCTTTAGGTAGGATTTGGTGCATTGCACCCCCTGCCACCCACCAACTTGGTGAATTGCAGGGTAACTTGTAGATGTAGATGTACACTTGTATGAAAATTATCGTAAGCATTATTTTTATTTTTTAGTATCTAAAGAGTCAATTATTTAAAATATATCGAACGATGATATAAATATCATTAGTGCGATCGAAGCTTCGTCTCGAGTATTGTAATTGTTATTTATGTAGTTAATGTAGCCAAATATTTCACGCATATATTGAGATTACTTTTAATTCTCTAAAATGATTATTTTAATTACAGAATGTCCGAAGTTAGAAAAATGAAATATTTTAAATGCGGAAATATCTGGTTATACAACATTGGAAAGGTGTACTCCATGTCGAAGTACACAGAGTTTCCAAATGCGTTCTTTGAGATTTCACAAAGTTTTCAATATTTTTCAGTCAGATCAGTATTTAACGAGAAGCTAGCGAGGTACGTTGTAAAATACAAGTAGATCTTCATGTAAAGTGGTCGTAATTTTTGTTCGATTTTAACCAAAATTGGATTCGGTAGACTAATTTTAACAAAACTCCCCAATACCAAATTTCATCAAAATATGTCTAGCGGTTCCCGAGTTTTAACATGCGGAGAGACGGACGGATGGACGGACGGAAATGACCTCCTCTATATGCCTTCACTTCGCGCAAAGAACGTGTAAAAATTAAGCGAAGAAACAAAATAAAACTAGATGCACGTATTAAAGAAACAAAATAATTACGACCACATTACCAATATAAATATGTAGCGTAAATTAATATAATATAGCTGTTAGCACATTACTATTTGTAGTTATTTACCCAAAGCAACACGATAAATGCACATGAGAGCATTAACCCGCTATACTTCATAAGTTACAATTACAAAATTATTTTACAATTCGACTTTCCGCAAACAAAACACTTCAATGTTTAAAAATTTCTGTGGATAAATTCGTAGTAAAACAACCAAACAATCGGAAATATATAAGTTTAATTACAGAATGAAAGCGCTGCCACAGAAATGTAAATTAATGCTAAAAAAAGAGATCAAATTGGTTTAAATTATAAACTCTTGGCGCACCGAGTTAATTAATTAACGAGTTTCCAACTGCAACTCAAGTGGAAATAAATAAAGCACTGGAAATTGAATCACTTCAATTAAAAGGTCACGGTCGTCCTCAACTACGGTTGGAAACGTTTGCGAGTGAACTAATAGGCTCACAGCTCGTAGTTACGGGCATATTTTTTTGCAAATAGATACAGCAAAAGTGACGTTGTTTACCTCGTAAAACACTGGAAAGCATTTTTACCATTTTTATGACCAAGAAAAAAATTTCAAAACATTTAATAGCAGTTATGTCAATATCCCTTACAGAGATAAACAAAGGCTTTCTAAAAGGGAAACTAATTTTTATTTGTCTAATTAACAAAGGGGTAATTTAAAATTTTGGCACATTTTATTAGCATTATAATAACGGATATTTACATTTAAAAATTAAACTTTTAAAAGTTTTTTATATAATGATGATTTGATTGAAATTTAATGGTCAGCTCGTTGAGTTGAATCGCATTTTCCCCCTCAATAATAATGTCCTTCAATATTTTATCATTTAAAATGCACGATAAACGTTTTCATCACTAAAAATGAAAAAAACTACACAATTCTCGTACAATCTATTTTGATATCCTTCATTTACCGTTACTCACAGAAATATATTATGGAAGATATAACCGGTTTCCACTATTCAAACTGTATGAGCATAAAAATACGGAAATTCCAAGAAAATGTAATTCCTACATAGAAGGAACGATAAATATCACATATTGACAAACCCAAGTTAACTGTGAATTTATAATAAAATTTTGGATGAAAGGAATATGATGATATTGTGAAAAAATAAATGATGGCTAATTAATTAAGAGATTACAAAGCACTAAAAATAAATACCGAAAAAAAGAAAAATTGTCGTTGCTTATAGGTGACTGACACAACAGCAGTAATGCATTTATGACATTAATTTAATCTAAAATATTTTGCACTTATAAAATATACTTAAACAATTGAGACAAAACGATTAAGGTACGGCAGGAAATTAGGATCTGCAATAGCCCGTATTATTTTATCTTTTCCATAACTCAATGAAGCCAAAAAATTGCTAATAACCATCAAAATGATAGTTTAGAAAAATTCGTATCTTTGTTATATATTTTTAATTATTAAACTTAAGAAATATAAGAAGCTGTCATTTACAGGAAACCATCGCTGTTAGACTTGAGTTCATTTATTTTATACCAATTACCGTATGTACAAATTATGTTTCTCGGTATCAGTGTACAGTGTAACCTCTATAATCCGAACCCACGGTAATCCAAATTCCCAGTAATACGAACTGTTTCTCAACAATTGGCGTAAAGTGTCGGTTAAACGAAGCGAGCGTCGGAAAGTGAAATTTGAAGTTTTTATTTTGCAACAAAGTCGGGCGCAAATGTCCACTACTAACGCCTCTCGCTTCTGAATACATGATCCTTTGAAACATTGTTTTAAAAGGAATGAGCGATATTGGCACGGCCGGCCGTGCCAAAAGTCGCTCATTCCTACCTACGCGGCCCAGTGTGGAGTACAATTTTTCCGTCCATCAACGCGGATCTCTCACAGTCACTTTAGTGAACTGTAAGTACATTAATTGGTGTTTTATTTACAGAAATTTAATACATAATTGATTTTTTCCTCGTTATTTTACATGAATTCAGTAATACGTACACGCCCTTGCATTAAATAGTTCGGATTATAGAGATTGTAATGTATTTATTTTTCTCAGTAAGGTTTATGATTTTTCGGAACAAAAAATGTTTCATTGCCTGTAAATTAAGAGCTAAATTTCTCTCTTTCTTCTCCTGAAGGAGATATCTTTCTAAAGCTTCATCTCGTAATGAAACACAAGGAAATTAAGAGAAAGAACATGACGACAAGGTAGGTGGCATGAGAGTGATTGATGTGGCTATATAGGCATATAATTTGCAGTATAGAGAGAAAGTGTTTATAAACTATGTGTAAGCATGAAGGTATGGAACTAATATTACATAAGGTTTTCCAGTTCTGTCTGTGTGTAACGCTGACGTTATCAATGGCACTTTTTAAGGCGTTTTAACAAACTTTCCGATTAGGTGGATGGTTGAAATTTCGTAGAAAAGTTTGATTCAGATATAAAAATAAAATTACGAAAAAAATACGTAATTATATCCTGGTTCGAATCCAGGGGGGCGATTTCCATTTCCCGCAAGGTAATACGTAAAAAGCGACTTGATAATGTGCAAGCTTTCTTTCTTTTGGAAATTATAACTAGAATAAATTAACATACGATCTTCAAATTTAAACTATTTTTAGGATATTTAATGAAGTTTCTTATTCTACTAATCTTTTTCCGCCTACCTTTCGAAATCTCGCATATTAAACATTTAAAAAACATATTTTGGGAAAATATCGGCTTTTAAACGGGATGCCGCCTTGCCGACCACAACATTGTTAAACTACGAGAATCAATTGTTGTAACAACCCGCATACTTGTAATATATAAGAGTTCATAGATTGCCTTAAATTATCGCACGATGTTTTGCAAAATTACGTGATCATAATTGGACTGGCATTTAGTATGGATTATTTTGCTTATATAAACAACTATATAGATATATAGAGTAAGAGAGAGGACGTGGGGAGGGAGATATAAGAAGAAAGGGATATAGAATGGAGGGTACATAGAGAGTAAGGGAGGTATAGAATTAGAAAAAGACGGGAGAAAGATAAAGAGGAAGAGAGCTATGGATTGGGACAGGAGGGACCGAGAGAGGGGAGAGGTGTGAGAAAAGAGAGGAAGGGAGGGAGAGAGAGGGAAAGAAAGAGGGAGGGAGAAAGAGAGGGAGGTTTTTGGAATATTAATATACATCCGTCATATGTCGGGTAATACACTAGTGTAATTTATAAAAGCAATTATATGAATGATAAACAATGGATGGTGATCTACGGTTCAAATAAAATAAGATATCTTCCATAAAAAGCCTGAAAAACTCGTTCATGTATAGCAACTTTTATCAAATATGTGGGAGGCAATCGAATAGTATATTTTCAAGGAGAATCCAAGCCGTGGAGTTAGATTTACTTTTAAACAAGGTTTTACATGCAATTAGATAATATATCTAATTTTAAACAAGGAGTAATACGATATATTTATATGTGTACATATAATCCATATAATATAATTTTTAAATATTTGCTTTAATATTTGATATATGTAAAGCATATTGGAAAAGAAGCTGTAGGAAATTTAACCTTATACAATCATTTACCCATATAATGCATTGTTAAAATCTTAAAAACTAAATACTTTAGCTGCCACAAACACATCACCTACCCGTGACTGTTGTAAACAATTTACGCTTTGTTACGTCTTAGTAACGCTCCTTATTTTCTTAATTGTTGGAGCTTCGTGACTATATCCAATATCAGAAGGCTATGATTAAGTTGACTTTCTCTTCTTTGTAAAGTTTAAATTTTTCTCTCGGTTCCTTAAAATATTTATCATCATATAACCTATTTGGAATTTTTAGAAATATTACAGATGTGGAGAGACAGGTGGTGGCCACATCAGATTTTTTTCCATAAAAATCGACGACGAATATCGAAGTTTATTTCAATACAGTCTCTTAGACCTTTAAGTTTTTGACGTTTATATCGTTTATTTTTCATAAATATTGAGGACGAATAGCAACGTTTATTTTAACACATATTATCAATTTTTATCAGTTAAAAAAATCTGATATGGTCAACACATGACTTTCTCCATACCTGTAATATTTCTAAAAATTCCAAATAGGTTAAATGATGATAAATATTCTAAGAAACTGCGAGAGAAATTTAACGACTACAAAGAACAAAAATAAACTCAAACCGTAGCCTTCTGATATTCGATATAGCCGCGAAGCTCCAACAATTAATAAAATAAAAAGTAGCGTTAGTAAGACGTAACTAAGCGTAAAATCGCCGGAAGTTGGTGTGCTGGTGGCAGCTAAATAATTAGTTTTTAAAATATGCCTTAAACACTATATGGAAAAATGGTTTACTATGCACTATTTGGGAAAATATTACAAACAAACATTAAATTAAATTAAATTTCCCACAACTTTTATTCCAGCAAATCTTAACTTCATCAAATATTAAAAAAAAATGTGACAAGAGTAAACACCCACCTCCGGTTGACTGATTTTTACCAAAAACTAATCAGATTGTTTCCCTTTAACAAAAATAGCAAAAATAAAATTTCGCGTTGATCTGATTAATAGTTTACGAGTTCGATTACCCACAATATTCCGGTCACAGTCACAAACACAGACACACCCACAGATATCATCGAGAAAATAGTCAAAACGTGTTCAGGGGACCTTAAAACATGCACTTCCGTTGAAATCTCGAATTCAATTTTTTTCATGAAAACTACTTTCTCTATACTATACACAGGGTGCCCGGAAACTCCCGCATAATAAGCTAACCACGTGAATCCTTGCATTAATATGAGTCGACAACATATGTTTTGTTCAAGTGTCAGAAGCTTTGTTTCGTCAGAAATCGCACTTAAAAATAACACGATCTTGGCAACACCGCATGGTAATACTCAACAGATAGAGCTTTTCGATGCGCAAAATCTTTGTTTTCCACTAGCAGCATGGCAACGCGTTTATGTTTTGCGAGCGAGAGGTTCGCGGTTCGAATCTCTTATCAGGTTCTATTGTTTTTATTGTTTATTTTCTGGTAATTTTTCAGTTTTTTATTATATTTTATTTTTTTTATATAATAACATTTTGTGATTTGTCTTCATTTTTTCCCTCATTTCTTTTCATTCAGGTACATTAAAATTCATGGTAAACTAATACATTAATCTTAACAAATTAATAACATTAAACAAACAAACGTAAATAATGACAGAAAAAATAACTTGGACTTCACCGTCCATTTAGGAAGTGTTCAAACGGAATTGACGTAATGTTACAGAAAAAATAAAAAGTAGTTAATTGTCATTTCATAGGAGGTGTTCAAACTGGCTCCCTTTGGCAGCAATGCAGCCTTCAGTTCGTTTGATTAGTTCTGCCCGCACTCTCTGCAGCACCGGTATGGATCCGTGCAACTACAAAATTTACATCCTCTGGCTGGTTGACATCGTACACAGCCGATTTGAGGTGGCCCCATAAAAAGAAATCTAAGGGGTTCTGGTCAGGTGACCTTGCGGGCCATCACGTTCGACCCACCGGTCTGGCCATGTGGCATTCAGAACACGTTCCACAGTCATCCCTCGATGTACCCGTGCCCCATTGTGTTGAAACCACATTCTCTGGCGTAGTGCAAGTGGCACATCATCTAACAAATTTGGGAGGACATCCCGAAGAAAAGTGGCGTATGTCCGTGCACATACTCTCTCAGGAAGCAAATAGGGGCCAATCATTTGCTCTCCTAAAATTCCGGCACGCAGGTTGACGGATCAGCGCTCTTTGAATCTCCTCTCGTGAATAATGAGAGGGTTGACACGAGTCCAATAATGTCCGATAACAGCATTGGACACTCGTTCCCTTGAAAACGTGCTCTCGTCGCTCCAGAGCACAGATGCAATGGATTCGGGATCTTGACGATGATGTTCTAACGACCACTCGCAGAAACTCCCCCTGTGTCCATGATCTTCTGGTTTTAAATTTTGCACCCTTGTGAAATGAAATGGGTAAAAATTTTCCTCTTTAAGATTCTCGTGAACGGTTGCATGGGGCAAACCTGTTCGCCGAGATATTTGGAGGACAGATGTTCGAGGATTCTCTTGAACGTCTTGTAGCACAACCTCCTCGTTCTCTGGTGTTCTTCTGTAAGGAATTATCCCGCCATCGACACTTGGAGGAGGAGCTAAATATCCTGTTTCTCGAAGTCGACGGTCCAGGCGTGTAAATAGTACGTTGCAGTCTGGAAGCCGCCGATTTGGATAGCGTTCTGCAAACACGCGCGCAGCCCTGTGTGCCACACATCGACAGTCCCCGAAAATCAAGTAGGTACATGTCTGCATACTCATTGAAGGTGTTCTCCACGAGGATCAAGCTGCTAGTGTGTCGTATCCGTCAGTACCTGTCTGTACTACCTTAGCATACCAGTAGAGGCCATCGCGGTAAAAAGAAACTAATGAGTAGGCCTAATGTTATTATGTTATTTCTAAAGAAATGAATACATTATTACAAAATTGAAAATAAAAAAATAAACCTTAAAAAACAATAAAAGGATCTTGCAGTGAACAGTATTAAGATGCGCATTATAAAAAACGTATGTTATACGGGTTCGAACAGCGAACCTTTCGCACGCAAAACATAAACGCGTTACCACGGTGCTTGTGGAACACGAAGGTTACGCGCGTCGAAAAGCTTTATCTGTTGAGTATTACCGTGCGGTGTTGTCAGATCATTTCATTTTTAAGTGGGATTTCTGACGAAACGAAGCGTCTGACACTTGAACAAAACATATGTTGTAGGCTACTCATATTAATGCAAGGATTGACGTGGTTAGCTTATTATGCAGGAGTTTTCGGACACCCTGTATATATATATATATATATATATATATATATATATATATATATATATATATATATATATATATATATATATACGCTACTAGTAGTTGGTGCTTGCATTGTGCAAGCATATCATCTCAGCATAAAAAACATTCATTTCCATATTTCATCATTGCAAATATTTTTTTAATTCTAAATATTTCACCTCCGGAGCGAATTTCGTTTTTCCCTTAAGTAAAAGTAATAGATTAAAAAAATCCCAAAACTTTGCAATTTTAAGAATTTTATACTTTCTCCATTATGGGGTACTAATGCTACACATTTCCGCCAAATTTTAAAGTTGTAGTACTTCTAGAAGTGAAATAATATTTTTCCAAATGATTAAATTTTAAACATTTTTAACGGCCGCCGCAATAGGTTAATGGAGAGATTCAAATATTTATTTGTGCAAATGAACTTCTCTGTACATAACTTGAAAATTTCAGCTTCCTAGCTCATCCTTTAATGTCTAAACAGTTATCTATTTGTTTAAATTTTAAGAATTTTTAACTGCCAAACAAATTAAAATATCAAAATTTGTATAATCCCTATTTCGTTTTTTTTTACAAATTCTACGTGTAAAAGAATTTCAGCTCCGTAGCACATTCGAAAATACATAAACCCTGAAAATTTGTTTAAACAATTGCGATTTTTTAGCGGACGCATTGTTGCACTTTTTCAAGATTTTCGTTTTTTCTAGTCGGTTTTGCGCAAAATGCTACTTAAGAAAAAAATTTTGAATCTCCAGCTCATCTGGAAGTGCCTAAACATTAGTATCCTGCTCCTCATCCTCCTCCTCCTCCTCTGTAAGAAACGTCTATATATAATGATACTATGTGGAGAAAGTAAAAATATTCTTGTAGTTGCATCCTTCTACTGAGCACCAGTATCTTCTTCTGCGCTAACTATGCTAACGGAGTAGTTATAGCAAGAGAACCTGGCTATGCTCCTCATACTCTTTCACGGAAAGCTTTGATCTCCTCCATCTTTGAATTTTCCGCATATGTTCTGGAGCTGGTGACTTACATGTGATAAGAGAAGATCAGAATAAGAGTGATGGAACTGAATATTTTCGTTTTTATACGTAAAATTACAAATACGTTAAGAAGAATTGACATAAATTGGAAAATGGATGGAAAATTAAATATACAACTATTTTTATATGGAAAATATAACATATAAGTCGGAAAACAATAGATGAGGACAAAAGGTTCTCTAAATAAAAGAGGAATGATGTTTTACTGGGATTGACTCTAAAGTGAAGGAGAAGCTACATTTAAAAAAAGCACTGAATTTGTCAGTAAACGTAAGCAAAAATATATAAGACATCAAACCAAACTTGAAATAATGTGAAATGTAAACGCAAAGATTTGGTACGTAAAGCCGAATTGAATTACAAATTAAACAGCCGGAACATTTATTACGTAAATTTGGTTGCTATACATGAATCCACGATGCTCATTCTAGAAAAAGACAAAAACTAGAAATGATGCTAAAAAGTAGGCTAAGAAATGAAAAGCCGCCAAATAATGTGCGCGATTTGAAAACAAGAGAGTGAGGTTTGGGATAAAATGATTAAATTCAAGAATAACTATCTAAACAGCATGAAATGAAATATGGTCAGAGATAAACCAAGCAGAATTACGTCAAGGGTTTTGCAGGTTCATCATGTTCTCTTAGAACAGGGGTCTCAAACTCGCGGCCCTCGTGGGGGTACATTTCTGCGGCCCGCGAAGTAAGCTAGTTTACAGTAGACGGCCAAAATTCAATGTATTTCTTATAAATTATTTCAAGTAAATATAATAAATTTAAGAAGCATGTTAAATCAGCACTTTAAAAATGTACGTAGTTTATTTCTCAATGCAATTTATAAAACTTCTGCACAGGTGGGGTACTACGCATGTTCTTCCCGCTTCAAGCGTGTTTCTTGCATGACCGAAGAACTTAACCCTCGAAGCCGAATCTATTACTACTTTTGTAATGAGTTTAAGGCCGCTACAAAGGGTTCGGGAGATTTCTTTTGGAAGGGGAGTGATAATCTCCAATATGAAACGATGTGAGGACTGGGAAAGTATGCAACCCGTGAACTAGGTACGCTGCCTTAATGCTGCCCGCGGATTCGGTGGAATGCCTTCACGCTGCCCGCGCACCGAAGTGAGTTTGAGACCCCGATCTTAGAAAAAAGAAAATTATCGAACTGGTAAATAAAATATTCAGAACATGACCAAAAATAAAGTGTTATTGTTCCATTTTATCCATCTCTTTTCGTAGTTAGGACGTCTTAACTGAACAAGTTGAGTTTAAAACATTTTGTCGTCCAAGAATCATAGGTTTTATCCGGAAATCGTTTCAAATTTATTTTATTTAAATAATCAGCACCTCTTGCCTAAAAATGGTACATTTCTAAATAATTCTATAGCGTAAAAACTAAAACATTTTCTAGTTGCTACATATCGCATAAAGAATACCGGAGAATGAATAAAAATAAGAGCGTGAACACGGAAAGGCAGGCTGAAAGGCTGGCAGATAGAAAAAGTGAGCATATTTTTTAAAAGCCTTGAGAAGGGTGTGTGAATAAAAAACGCGGGAAAGGGAGGAGAGAGCAACAGAAAATTTTATGAGATGAAGGCGCCCAAACTGAGGAAATTGAAGTAAGGTAAAAAAAATACAGAAAGAACGAGGAAGAACTGGAGTGTAAAGAATACGAGAGACAGGAAGGACGAGGGTAAATAGAAAAGGGAAGCAAAAGCGTACAAGTGGTACGGATGCAGCCAATTAGCGGATTCTCACGAACTCAAGGTGAAGAAGAGGGAAGAATGCTTTCACGGCTCTCAATTCTCCCACGAACGACTTCTCCCGGAATATTCCTGAGGCAGCGAAAATTTTCTATCCTGCGGATCGATAAGGTGCGATGTCGCAATTGCAGGGAACAAACATTTCCTTCTTTGTTTTCCCCGCACATCAAAGAGATGCGGAAGCAATCATTTCCATCGGCGTCTGTTTGAAGGCTTAAAGAAAGAGCGTTTGAAAGTTTCCTTAAGGTTTCTTTTCCTTTCATCGAGTGACGTGCAATGCGGAAAGTCAAGAATTATGTTGTAATTAAGCTTTGAATTAATTCTAGTGTTTCGAGGTTTTAGCAAATTTCTCATCTTGTAAGCTATTGTAAAGGTGGTAGGTTTATAGTTTATCTATTGAATGTGAAGAAAAAATACTATGTATCGTTTTATGAAAAAAAATTTCCCGAATTTAACGTACTAATCATGATCTTATGAAAAACTAGCATAAATTCCTTTATTTTAAATACAAAGAATTTTATGTCGTCACAAATAAATGGCATCTTAAAACAATTGTTTATAAGTATATTTTCTGTACAAATGCGCAAGATGAGCTTCAATAAATAAATATTTTTACCTATGAGCTTCAATAAATATATATTTTTACCTGACAGTCTAAATTTCTAAAATGTAAAAATTTTAATTTATTATAAATACATTAACGTACTAATGAACGTATTTGCTTTTCAAGATACAGCATGACTCAAAATGAATCCGAAATGAGGATTGCGCTAAATTGTGGTAAATTATTTCAAATTCATTTCTTTTATCCTCTGCACTTGTTACAATGAAAACTCATTGGCGGGTCTCTGATACATCGGAAATAGTATAGTATAATGTAAACGTAAATTGGCATCGCCTCCAAAAACGTGGGCACCAAATGAATTTTCCACAAAAAACTAATAAGCCTATAAATGAAATAGCGTAGTTCAAGAGAGACCCAAACAACGACGCATGGCCAGAGTTAACATTTTTAAAGTGAAAATCGGCGAAGGACGGGCAGCAAACGACTGGATTGGAAATATAGCTAGACGAAGAAGAGTGTTGGTAGAATACACGTGGACAAAGTAATAAGATGATACATATGCAAGCCAACTGTTACGTACTACCTCTAAAGCAGGTATGTCCAATAGTATTCCGATGCTCACCAAAACTGTAGCTATCAAGTAATTATATTCGTTACATGTTAAAAATATGTTCAATGTTAAAATAACAATGTGGAATATTTTGAAATTTGAGGATGTAAACTGACATTCAAGACTGATATCGTACTCAGTAAACCACAGTAACTCTCATGATTTGGAAACACGAGATAAAAGAAATATTATCCACTACGTATACCTCCAACATAGGGGGTAAATTCAAATATTGGAATCAAAATTATTACAATGTATTTTCCACACATCAAAAGGTGTCTATTGTCTATGATTTCAATATTAGAAAAAAAATACAATTGATGAAGTGCATCACTTCACCGCATGTATCTGGTCGACCCAACACATCGTGAAGCTTGTGATGAACGTATTGGATGCGAGTGAAAATTATTCGCTGAGATACGTAAGTTTAGGTTGCATAAAATTCAACGATAATAATTTTTCAGGAAACTTCCAGGAAGTTCATGGTAAATCTTGAATCAACTTAAACCTTAGGGCAGCATGTCCGATGTGCGAAACACCCGGTCCCTGTGTCACACAACATGCATCTTCTGAACAATGATTGCCTCGTTCGTTCGAAAATTCATTTTCATACACGAGGCTCTTGTTATGATCCCAGACAAAAAATACAGAAAAATGAGATCCGGTGAATGAACTGCCCAATGGACGGGTTGCCTTAACACAAGTACGAGATTTCTCACCTCTTCGCTCGAACAGGAAACTTCTCCGGACACAGAGACCGGGGTTTTGCACATCGGGCATGCTGCCCTACAACCCCTATCATTTTGTCGGTATAATTTAGAAACACCCTGTATTATATGTATGTATGTATGTATATATGTGTGTTTTGTTTGTGTGTTTTTCGTGTGTGTTGTGCGTGTGTGTTGTGGGTGTGTTTTTGTGTGTGTATTCACATGGACAGAGGATCTTTGCTCTGCAAACCTCGGTCCTCCTGATGAAATGGCGCATTAACTAGGATAAATTGCTTCATAAACTAGTATGTAGAGTTAAAGAGTTAATGGAACATTTCCACTTTCAACGAACGGATATTTTAATTAAAAATTTATTCCTGTTAATAACATTACGCGTGAAACCAAAGGCGGCGAACAAGGTAGGGGCAACCGAATCTCCTATAAAGTCGTTTTCCGGTCATCTCGCAATGATCTCCCGCTTCTCCGCAGCAAAACCGTGATTTAGAGCTTTGATGAAAAGAGGAAGGGGATAAGAATCGAGGAGCGTCGGCGAGTAAAGTGGGTTGCCTGCGTGGCAGGCGGAAGGAAGAGGGCAAGGAGGAAAAGGGAGAATTGAAGCGAGAGAGAGCTAGGGGAATGATGATACGGCGAAGGATGAGAAATACGCACTGCTCTATATCGCGAGGTTTGCTGCTGCTCTATCACCAAGGCAACGGCGAAGAAAATAGAGAGAGGGAGAGAGGTCGGTGAGAAGGAGAGAGGGAGGGGAAAAAACGAGCGACTGCTCTTCCTAAAGGGGAGATGTTGGAAGCTTTGATTAAAACTTCGTTCGGTCCACGGAAATGAAAGGGCACGCTGTTTGGTTATTACAAGGCTTTTAATAGGCTTCGGCTGCGAAATTTGTTTCCAGAATCTTTAATTCGAAGTAGGATGGATGGCGTAAAAAAACTACCTCTTTCTCAACCGTTCGGTCCGCTGGGTAAAAAAAATAACAACCGGAGAATAAGGAAATGTGGGGGGGACCAATCAAAAATCGTCGTGACTCATAGGTGAAACTAATCCAAGTTGTATTTCGAGGTTAGAGAGAGTCTCTTTGTGTGAACCGTTGTTGCGAGGTGCAGTAGAAAATTGAGGTTTCTGCTTTGAATACGGATGAGCGGATGCAGGTGAGTTAAATCCATTTGTCAAATAAACACTCCTAAGACAGTTATATTGACGAAACTCCGGAAGTCAAAATCAACAGTAAATGAAGTTGTGATATTTATTTTGTTTTAAAATGCGCATAAATTAACGAACCGAGATTCCGTAATTGTGCGTCTATTTAGACAATATGGGTGCTCTTGTAATCACTGCATTAATCGATCGACTGAATCAACATTTAAACATTTGCATAAACGCTTAGTTTCAATGCCGAAATATTTTTTCCTTTGTAAAATTCTTGGAAAAATAACTTTTATAATAATTATATTACTATTCTACACGATTAAATATTTTTAATCAAGGTAAAAGGGACAACAATCATAGTTTTTGCGAAATTTACTTTTTGGAATAGTTTTTACTCTCAGAGTTCGAGTTAGGCCGTCGAGGCTACTGTGGCGGTCCTGAGTTCCCCGAAGTACCTGAAACTTGCCACACTGCTAATAAATTCCCTCAAAACTCGCAATCATCTTAATATTTTATCCTAATAAAATTATCAATTATATTTCACTGGAAATGACAAAACTGCTTAAATTCCATTCCTTTTAATTCATTTGACAATTTGTGAAGAAATACGGTTCTATTTGCATATATTAGAGGTACGAAATCCAGTGGGTTTTTTTACCGTTGAGGACTCGTAATAATGAAGAATAAAAAACGGTGAGGAAAGGAGAGATGGGCACACGCATCAAAGTGAGAAAATTATGCAATGCTGTAAATTTAAACTCTTTCCTAATCCAATCCTTATGAATAATCATAACGGCAATTTAAAAAGTTTAAACTTTCGTTATTTATTAACTTTCACGAATAAAAAAATGTATTTTCATGTTTATTTGTTTGTCTCAAACGCAAAATTCACGAGTGGTGGAGCCATAAAATTAATAAAATAGGCAAACCTTAATTATTAAACGATAAGTATTAAACAGAGATACATAAATTCAAGAATAAGCAATTAAGTATAAAAATCTGATGTGGCCACCAAATGACTTTCTCCATATCTGTAATATTTCTAAAAATTTCAAGTAGGTTACATAATAATAAATATTTTAAGAAACTGCGAAAAAATTTTGGACTGTACAAAGAACAGAAATATACAATAATATTAAATATAATAGCCACAAAACTCCAACAATTAAGAAAGGAAAAAGGAGCGTTACCAAGACGTAACTAAGCGTCAATTGTTAACAATAGTCGTCGGTAGGTGGAGTGATGGTGGCAGCTAAAATATAGGATCTCTTATACAATGCATTATATGGGAAAACGTTTCAATCAAAGGTTGTAGAAAATTAAATTTCCTACAAATTTTATTCCAGTACATTTTTACATTTATCAAATATTGAAGCAAATATTTCAAAATAACGGATAAGTGACAAGAGTAAACACCCACTTTCGGTTGACCGATTTTTACCAAAAACTAATCAGTTCTTGTGACCTTTATAAAAATGGTAAAGATAAAATTTCGCGTTGACCTGATTAATAGTTTTCGAGTTAGAGCACCCACAAAAAAGATATCACATACACACCACACACAGACATAATCGAGAAACTTGTCAAAACGAGTTCAGGGGACCTCAAAACGTGTATTTTCGTTGAAATCTCGAAGTCGATATTTTTCGTGAATACAATACTTTCTTCTATACTACGTATATGAAGAAAGTAAAAATTTGTTACAAATTTAAGAAAATCCTCACGTGATGATACAGATATAAACATGAAATTGTAATCGTTAACCAGTAAATTTGCCGAATAATATTCGGAGAGCTTTGTCCTGTACTCTCGAAATATTCAGACATCCCCATCATTATTTTAGCATAAAAGATCAAAAGCGTAAACATGAAGACTAAAAAAAATTACTCTGCCTTTCCTCTTAATCACTTCCTACGAAGCTGAGAGAGCTGATTAGCAACTGTAGGATACGAACCGTACCCATAATGAGAGCATATTAATGACGGAGAATATTAAAGGGAAGGAAATTTTTTTTTTATAATTCGTCCCCTAATGGCGTCTGTAATCCCTCAATGCAACTCTTGATTAAATAGTGTTTAAATACCCTCCTCTTGCCCTTACTCAAGATATATTTTACAGCCTATAATAAATAACCCAGTTGCTAAGAGGTGTCGCGGAGGAAAATTAATTAGCAATTATGTTATTAAACCGCGACTTCAGTATTCAGCTTCGTTCAGTGACAAACTGAGAGGTATTCTATTGTTAGCAAATTTTTTGCTTCAATTCTGATTTCGACACCCAGTAGAACTTGGGTGACTAATTTATCGTAAATGATGTAGATATTTGAAAAATAATTAAATATTTTAAATAAAAATGCATCGACCGAGCAAGAATAAAAATATTTAATTGATTAAAGGAAGAAAATCAGACAAACTTGAAGCAATACCAGCGTTAACGACAGTATAATAACATTTTAGCATTTTGTTAGATAGTGAAACTCAATCTCAATAACAATGAACCTTTTTAAATTTGACATTATTAATTCAAAAATTATTTTTTAAAATTAATTTAATAAAACATAAGCTCTTTATACACTACGGCTTCTACTAAAAATAAGAACCAAGTATAATATAAAAGTGTTAATATTTATCGGTTTGAATTTCTTTATATATATATATATATATATATATATATATGAATCTTTAAATCTAATAAAATGTAGTAATGCCTATACTATTTTGATTACCTAAATATTCTTTAGTATTCTTATTAATACTTTGCTGTATATCTTAAAACGGACTAAACAGCGCTGTAAAAATACAATAATCATAATGAGCAGGAGATTTTACTCCAAATCTCGTGCACTAAAGTATTTCAGAGAAAAATTTGATGCAACAACTAAGTTTAATGAGATGTAACACAATTTTTTATTTTTAAGCAATAATTGCACTACGAAAAATAGAACAACACATTCCTCTATTTTATGACCGGCATAGTATAGTGTCGCTTATTCGGGAAGGAAAATTTTATTTTCTTCTGAGGGTACCTACGAAGTTTTATAAACCGCACTGTTGACACTATCAAATCAAAACAACAAAACTGCTGACGTAAAATTAAATGTAAACACACCAGGAAGAACAATGGAAATCTGTTTGCGTTTAAACGATAAATAAGCTCATGAAAAGTCATAGTAAAAGCCGCTCATGAATTTGGTTAAGAAGAAATTTGATGGTAAATTTACCTATTCAATGATAATAGGAAAATGCAAAATACTTCAGAATAAACTTAAATTACAGCTGTTGTGATCTTTTTGTACTATTTAAATAATACAATTTTGCATTTTACGGATGCGTAATATTTAGATTGGCCTAGACATCAAATAAACTTCATTAAATATTTGATATTTAAGATGATTCATTAGATAAATTTTATGTGATGAATGAGAAATTCGTTCATTAAATTTACATCTCAAGGACAATAGTTTAAAGTTCCACCAAACTCCTGTAATATCACTTTAATACCAAGTACTATGTCAAAAACCAATTCAAATTGCCAAAATACCTCAAGTATCCTTCAAAAATGATAGACTACATCGAAAGTGACATTATAGTTATTAGATGCTGAAACGATTTCATCTTTTGTTACCGGGAACATCAATTATAGTTGAATTAAAATTTGAATCTCCTTTTCTTAGTAAAAAAATTGAAGTTTACAACTGCAATACATCACGCTTTTGATTACACATTCGGGGTTAAATATGAACATAATAATATTAGTGCAGTATATATGTATAATAACGCCCCTTGCAACTACGCTTGCAGTTACGTCCTAATTAGAAATTACCAAGTAGTAGTTGTGGAAGAAGAAACTGAGGAGCGTTTCGTAAGGTTGGAAGACTTAATAGTGTGAGAGGAGGAGAGAGGAGACAGGGCCTGGGTGAAAACAATGCAAAAACCTTTACTAAAAATAAATTAATTCATCACCAAACATAAATATACCAACCGGCGTGCTAACTTATTCTTTAAACATATGTATAAATTTTTATCGGAAAAACATGATTTCTAGTTTTATTTATTAAACTTTATATACCTTTTCGCCGAATAAATTTTCAGAACTACATATATACTTTCACTTGCTTTCACTCTGATATGTTAAGAAATGCGGCCATAGAGTCACAACAAAATATTAAGCAACATAACACACAAAAAAATTAACAAAAATGGCAGTAAAAAAGAGCATCAATAAAATTACTAACATAACTAATAATATCCGTGTATTTTTAGAACTACTTAAGTTCTTTTACTTTTGTCTCGATAAATTAATCTATCTCAAAACATTGTATAATATCCGTGTAAATTTTGGAACTATTTAGCTTAATTTAGTTCCGCATAGATAAATTAATCAATCTCTAAACATTTTATAATATTCGTGTAAATTTTCAGATATATTTAATTTTATCTACCAATAAATTAAACAATCTCAAAACATTGTATATCGAGTAATCTACCATTACAAAGTTGAGTAACGTAAGATGAAAACAATTTTTCAACAACAATGGCAATAAATAACGTTAATTTAATGAATTAAATAAAAGGCAAAATTTTAGAGTGCATACATGATGCGACTGTCTCAATCCTAACTACTTCTAAATCCAAACTTACGAAAATATAGGAAAATTTTAAAATCATATATTCTTAGTCAAATTGTAACACTTCGAAAAATAACAAAACTTAGGAATATAAGTGCATGAAATTATGAAATGATTATAATTTTTTCGGAATTCTAGATTCAACACGAATTATTATTTTCGGAAAAAAACAATAATTCAAGGAATAATATTAAGTATAATCCATTACGCTCGAATAAAAACTAAAACTGAAGTAAACATTATTTCGATATCACTATGTTCTCATGGAAAAAAGCGTTTATGGTGCTTATTTATGATTTCAGGAAAATGAAACTAGTGTCATACTGGTAAAATTTTCCCTCTACAACGTACGGTTCTATCCTTGAAGAGCGAATTCGAGTCACGTATAAGATTAGTTCCAAGGCGGCCGCCCATGTCGCTACTCTATTCGACTTGAAACGTAAAACGTGTGCCGTTTCTATGTGACTGAATAAAAAAATTGACATGCCATATTACCAAAGGAAAACGTCTACATTTTAGAGAGTTTTGTTAACTCAAACGTGAGACGACATAAAAAGGCACTAAAGATCCACGTTTCGACTCTTCTGATAAATTTTCTAGTTTTAACCTACGGATGAGAATACATTATGTGGATCAAGAACATTTTTGAATTTGGCTTAGAAATGCCTATAAAGAAAACCATGCATTATTCTAATGGGAATGCTGTAGCATTTATCTTATTGCATTGAAACATCTAAATCACTTTGAAAACTATTACATTGGCTCAGATAAAAGACATTTATTATGTATTTCTTCAGAAAAACACTTTTTGGTGTAATCCGTTAAATTGCTTAATAAAGTAGGAGCTACCTTGTTATAATCATTTTGATAAAGATTCTCAAAGCATTTTTTCTGCTTAATTATACTGGAATTCTGTGGGAAAATAATAACTCGCAATCGAGCAAGAGTTATCCACGCACATGAATAATCCGTTCTCTATGACTGTCTATCGGTATGAATTCCGCATAATTTTATCTCATTCACTACGTGATTTAGAGGTTAACGAATGAATTTATGGATAGCCGTTCGACATTGGTATATCACGCCACAGACGCCCTTAAGACTGAGTTGAAAAGGACGTAACATGTACATGAACAAAGCGAAGCTATACCTTGCTCACAACGCACGTAGCGTAAAGTCGTCCCTCTTTACTAATAGGGATTCTCTTTCAATGGAAAGAGGGTCGAAGAAGACTAGAGAAGGAGAGGCGGTAAATGCCAAGCGAAAGATTTTACGGAAAAAAGAGGACTCGATTGGGCTTGCAACAACAAAGGGAGGGAAATATATGGGAGAGAATTTGGAGAGCTGAGAGATATAGCGAAGATAGGATGAGGAGGCGATATTGTGGCTGATAAAGGGGATATATCGATATAGTGAATAAAGAAGGGCGTAATGGAAGTAATGAAATAAGATTGGCAAAGGTAAATATTACGACGGAGATGCCACGTTAGGATGGATTAGGTGCGTGCAAATGTGTGAATTATTCAAAATTCCAGGATGTTAATGTAGAAAAATTAGAAAAGATACACAAA
This sequence comes from Tanypteryx hageni, assembly GCA_028673005.1. Lineage (NCBI taxonomy): Eukaryota > Metazoa > Arthropoda > Insecta > Odonata > Petaluridae > Tanypteryx > Tanypteryx hageni. The sequence goes on from CM054115.1 coordinate 152,414,549, forward strand.
AATTTTAAAAATTACAAATAGTTTTGGAGATAACGGCAAAGTTTCAACGTGAAATGGCAAATTAATTATATTTTGTAATTATTTGCGTCTAAAGTCGAGTTCTTTCAACGAATAAATAAAATATATTCAGAAAAGTAAAAACATTATAAAATTTATTATAGATCGACAGAAAGAAATGCATAAAGATATAAGCAAATATTTTTCTTAATCGTCTAAATTACAAAATAGCATTAAACACAAAGAAATACTAAATTTTTCCTTGAGTTCTCAGGAACATAAATAATATGCACGAGTTCTTAAAATCGTTTACAAAATCTAATGTGTAGCACGAGACATTCTCCATACAAAATAATGAATATGATTGCAACATTAATTAGAAGTTGCTATTGACATCAGCGTCTTCAAAGAATAATTATCGACAATTACATTCATAGATAATCTTTAAATAATTTGAATAATTTCCACTGCGAAAAATACTTTAAATAACTTTCCACATTAAAAAATTATAAAAAACAACTTATCTGTTGCTATGGGTAACAAAATATAGATACGCTATTAAAATCACCGTTGGCAGCGATTGGATCGATTCAATATTTACAACAATATTAGTTTACAAAGCATGACGCTGGATGGCATGGGGATAATTTTGATCGCAATTAAAATTGACCCTGGCAGCTTAGGCATAGCTTAAACAATTAGTATACCTGATCATAGCAACGGAAGTAACAGTATCATTTTAGCGACGCACTTAATAAATACAGACAGATAATCGAAGAATCTCTTAAACAATACATTTTGCGAAAAAATACTCCAAACAAAACTTTTATAAAATTATATTTTCCACAACTGCAATTCCTGGAAATATTTAAGGAAATTAAGTCCTCAAGGAGATATATGGAAAACAGAAAAATGGCACTAGTAAACCTCCACTTCCGCCTGACCAATTTTAACCTAAATCTAATCTATTCTTGATTTTTTAACAAAAATCATAAAGTTAATGTATTGTACTGATTTAATAAGTAGTTTTTGAGTTCGAGTGCCCGAAAAATTCCTATCACACAGACACCACGTACTCGGGATCCCAAAATGTGTATTTCCGTTGAAATCTCGAATTGGTTTTTTACGAATATGATACTTTCTACGAAGAAAGTAAAAAACATGTTATTTGTTACATTATAAGATTGAAACTTTTTAGTTGTGCAAATAATTAAGAAACTAGGTGTACAAGACAGCGAAGGAATATGAAACAAGGAATTGTTAAAGCAAGCTTATGTGGTCTCAATAAAGAGATGGGTGGTCCGTCTCCCTCTCTGTACTACTTTATAAATCTTAGCATGTTACAGCTCTAATAAACTTTGTCAATATATACATGTTCTATGTAAAAGCCATTAAAACTCTGTATAAAAAGTACATAAAGCAAAAGATAGTATATAAATATCTTATCGGGAGGAAATGAAAGAGAGGGGAGAGAAATATGAAAGACAACGATAGAGAATCTAACGTAGAAATAAAAGGTGACAGGGCGAACGTAGAACGGAAGTCCTTTCATGTGTGGAATAAAGTGAAATCGAAGAAAGGAGATATAGAGAGCGGGAAACCAAGGCTGAAAGAAGTTGAAAAGAAAAACTGTTTAAGAAGACAGAGCGGGGCGTCACTCTATGAACGGCAAAAAGATTGTCACCTTAAATCTGACATGTCAGCCCTCAGTTAGTGGAAGGAAAAAGAACAGAGGGAGGAAAAATGTGAGTGAGTTGCCATTGACAACATTTTTTCATCATTTAAAGATTCGTACTCCCTATTTGGAGAACGATCAGAACCATCTGAAACGCATTCATTTTTACCGGGAATGTAAGAAAAGAACATTATCTTCCAGATAAAAAACATGGCTAATGCATGAAAATTATGCTTGCGATCTGTGCGTAAGACAATAAATAAAGATAGTGCTCACTATAAAAAGCGATTTTACTATAGAAACATATCACGGCTGAGATTTTCTCAAACATTATTCTCTGGAATTTAGGACGGTAAAATAGGTAATCTATAAAAACGAAAAGATATATTGATTTTTAAAACTCAAAAATTGTAATCCTTATATAATAATTCTCAAGTGTCCGTCTGTCTGTCCCGGTATTATTGGAAATTTCCCACAAGAATTAAGAGCTGAAACATTCACAATCGTTAAACCCCCATGAGGTGGTCTCTAGAAAAATCAAACATCCCGGAAAAAGTCCTGGACTCGACTCCGGGAGACGGTTAAATTTTCCCATAAGTTTACAAGGGATTTTCGATTTTTCAAGGTGCAAGGTTTATTTCCTTCATTCGTTAAAATATGTAAATATGGACCGAATTTCTACATTTTTTTATTCGGCGGCTAAAACTATAAAATATCTTATACTTGCGATGTTTAGATGTTATACGGAAGAATTTGTCAGAAATACGCATTTCATTTCGAAATTTTATGGCTCTTTCGTACTCTTTCCGGGTGTTGCCAAGGTGAACCTCATTGTTGCCTCCGATAAATTAGCGTCTATGAAGACTTCAAATAGACGAAAGAATTGTGTTATTCGCTTCGCGAAATGTCAAACTTAATAGATTGAAACGTTAATAATTGAAGAATATTATTATTCATTAAACATACGAAGAGGAAGAATAACGTAGCCAAACAGTGATAAATCAAGTAGTATATTGATGCCAGAATAAAATTAATTTCAAGCGCTTCATTTTTTGGGAGAATAAAAATTATTGTCAGTAATTTATTGATTAATAACACAATCACATTTACTATATATATATATATATATATATATATATATATATATATATATATATATGGATGTCAACAAGGTTCTCTCTCTGTAGCTGATGAAGGAGTAGTTCCGAAAGCTTCTACGTTTGTGATGTTTCTGTGTTTTAGTGTTCTTTTACGTGTGTCGCTTCGACATCCCCGGGGCCTCGCCAACCTGAAGTCGTCTGATTGGTGAGTGTTCACTGGGTTTCCTCATCCCAACATCTTGTTGACATCCATATATCTATTTTACCTTTCCTTTTCCGTAAGCTGTTATATATATATATATATATATATATATATATATATATATATATATATATACATATATATATATACACAGAGCCGCCTCTTAAGACCCGCGGGGCCCCGGGCGAGAGGGTTGCCGCGGGGCCCCCTATTTATACAAATGAAATTTCTCATTTAATTACAATTTTATTATTGTTTGCAAGTGTATGTTAGTTTTCTCCTAAAATACGGTAGGTGAAATATATTTATAAAACCATTATATATTACATATTTATTTTTCTATATTTAGTAATTGGAAATTAATGAGAAAAGTATACGAGTACATATAAACATTATACGAGTAAACGAGCACCTATCTTCTCTTCTCGAGACAATTTCTCGAATACAATTTCTACTATAGGCCCTGGGCGACTGCCCCCTTCAGACGGCTCTGTATATATATATATATATATATATATATATATATATATATATATATATATATATAGTCAAACTCGGATATAACGAGCGCCACGGGACCGTCTAGTTTTGCTCGTTATAGCCGTTAAACTTAATATCCGTGAAGGCAAAAGCATGCATGCGTATGGTGAAATAAGACATAAGAAGTAAAAGTGAATATATAAACAGAATGTTTATTTAGTAAATTTATGGAAAAACATAAAAATGAGAATAAACTAGAAAATTTAAAATAAACATTTGTACATATAAAATTTACTCACAGCTGCATCCTTAATCACTCCCCTTTTTAGAAAAATAACTTTGAATGGTAGCCTGTTTCATAGATTTCACTTTGAAGTCTCTTAAGTTTCCTCTTATTACACTTATTGCACTAAAAACACCATCGGAAATGTCAATGTTTTCAAAAAAATCATTTAATGTTTCCACAGCATCCTGAGCTTTCGTCGGGATTGTGTCTTCGACACATTCAACAATGTCTTCATCACTGTCTGCTGTGTTTTATACTGTCTCTATTATTTCACTCTCCGTAGGAATTCCACTGGTAATCAAATCATCATCAACATGAACAAAATTGTCAATGTCATTTACATGGTCAAAATTCGCAATTCCATTTTCTTTAAACCATTCTGATCTTCATCAACGTTATGGTTATCAATCGAAAATTCTCCCGATATTAAACCAGACTTCCGAAAACAGTTTATGGTCGTTGTAGGTGAAACATTGTCCCATGCATCTGTCATCAAATGAATTGCATCCAATACAGAGACGTTGCCATCTAAACCTCTTGTCTCCTTTCAATCAACTGTAGAACAAAAAATCGCTTGAAATGGCCTTTAAAACTTTTAATTATCCCCATGTCCATTGGCTGCAAAATAGAAGTCGCATTTGGAGGCAAAAACACCAGTTTTACATTGGATAACTCCTGCATATGTGGGTGCGCAGGACAGTTATCGACAAGGAGTAAAATGTTTCTATTTTTCCTCCGTAACTCGTTGTTCCACTGACTTACATATTGCTGAAAAATATTGGAAGTCATCCATGCCTTTTTATTAGCTGCATATTCAACGGGAAGCTTCTTTACATTATTGAAACAACGCGGCTTTTGTGACTTACCAATAACAAAAAGTTTTTTTTGTCACTCCCATTCATGTTTGCGCACATTAAAACTGTTAAACGATTCTTAGGTCTTTTGCCACCAACACATTTGTCACCTTTGAATTTAAACGTTGCATCAGGCATCATGTTGTAAAACAGTCCAGTTTCGTCGGCATTGTAGATGTCTTCTTCTCTGTAACCTTTTCGACACTCCTCCCAAACACTTTTCACCCATTCACTTGCCGTTTTTGAATCTGCTGACAGGGCCTCTCCACTGACTTTCGCATAAACAATGTTATGCCGATTTTTAAAACGATCGAGCCACCCATTATTGCATGTGAAGTTTTCATGTCCTAACTGTTTTGCAAATTTATCTGCCTGTACTTTAAAATGGGGCCGTTGATGGGGAAACCAGCATTTCTCTGCGTCTTAAACCACTCCAGCAGTGCTTGATCAACAGTACCCAAGTCACACTTCCTCATTTTCTTGTTCGTTGTTAGGTTGTTCTCCAGTGCAGATAAAATCGCTTCTTTGTTTTTCCATAAGGTTGAAACCGTAGACGACGATAAATTTAATTTTTTGCACACTTCAACATTTTTTTTACCACGTTCTAACTCTCGAATAATATCAACCTTTTCGCGAATAGACAGAAACTTCCTTTTATGTACGGACATGTTACTCGTTCAAGGGCAAAATCTCAACTGATTTTTGTGATCAACGCTACGAACTTTCTTTGCAAACTGTGAGCATACCAATTCCACGAAGAGTTAGTGAGGAGACGGATTATACGTGGGATTTCCCATCTTTACGTGGGAAAGGGTGTTGGGTGCATTCGGCTGAGCGACGGGGGCGGGCGCCATTGTACATGCCCTTAGCCCCTTATCCCCCTTCCAAACACAACCTCCTGGCTGTAAAAGAGCTGGGGGTTGGGAGGAGAGGACAAAGGACCTCCGCGAGTTGGGAATTCTTGGTTTGGACGAAGGGATTATTTTTTAACAACAACGCCGCGGTCTTTAACCTCCCCAAGGGATAGAGTGTAGAGGCTTGACTCGAGAACACAAGGTTACATATCTTGGGTCACTATGAGGATTGAAGGGGCTGACCGCCACCGCGTTTGAGACAGTGAGAAGTGGTCGAAGTTTGCTCGATATATCCGTGAAGCGTGCTCGTTATATACGTGAAATATTTGTATGTAAATACTCGTAAACTTATCTTGGAGGTAGCATTTGCTCACTATAGCCGTGACCTCGTTACAACCGTGCTCGTTATAAACGAGTTTGACTGTATATATATATATATATATATATATATATATATATATATATATATATATATACACACACCTCAGAACTTATATTTTAATCACACTACAATGTACCGTTGATGTTAAATGGGTAATTCCGCTCGTATTAAAATGAATACAGAGGTGCAAATGATGCTCTCACAACCCATTAATAATTAAAACTAGTAGTTGCCCGTTGATAAATCGACTGCTTGGTTAGATTAAATATAGTCTTGATAGTTAGCCTTCTGTCACATTACCAAGAAGCTCAGCGACTCTAAGGTTCATTTCCTTCTACTAATGTCTGCTAGGAGCGCCACGTTATTTTTTCAGCGTCTAATGCAGTGGTCGGCAACCTATGACCCGCGGGTCACCTAGTGACCCACTGGGAAAATCTTAGTGACCCAGTAAACAATTCTTAATTACGACGATCGGTAGGTATTAAAGTGGGTGCTTTCGATTTACGGCGATGGCCGGCGGTAGACGGCGATCGCTGCGCCGTGGTGCTTTCGATTTGGTGAAACAGCCGTCGGCAGTCGGCTGTCGGTGGCTGTACTCTTCGAGACGAGCCGAACAAATGAAAAGCAATATGCGTAGTTTGACACAAATATTTATGAGTGAAATCGGTGAAAGTTTCCCTCAGCTCAAAGATAAAAATTGGCTTCTTAAATTAAAATTCTTAGCAGATATTACTAATCATTTCAATGATTTAAATTTGCGCTTACAGGGCAAGGAACAGACAATTCTCAAACTTTATGAAGAATGGAAAAGTTTTTGTTGTAAGATAGTTCTATTCCAGGGTGACTTAGTGAAACAAACATTTAAATATTTTCCTTTAGTAAAAACTCATAAAGAAATTACAAATGCAGAAGTAGATATGCTTAAAACTTACATAGATGCCATTCAAACCGAATTTGAAACCCGATTTCAGAACTTTAAAGCTCATGGTCCTATGTTCAGTTTTATAATAAAGCCTGATGAAATGGAGGACAATGTGTTGGACCTGCAATATTTCAATTTCCTTGAAATTGAAAATCTGGATATGGAGTTAATTAACTTCAAAAACTCAGCAATATGGACAGACAAATTCAAGGCTTTAAGAAGACAACTTGAAGCCACTGATGAAAATCACTTAAGCATGATAGCTACATGTTGGGCATCACTTCCTTCCAAGTTTTCTTCGATAAAGAAAGTTGGTTTCGCTTTACTATCAGCTTTTGGGTCCAGCTACTCATGTGAACAGGTATTTTCCCAAATGAAATTCATTCTCAATTCATCGCGAAACAGGTTAACTAACGAAAATTCAGAATTATGTGTTCTTTTAAAAACAACGAATTATCACCCAAATATCTCAAACCTTACAGGGATAATGAAACAGCATCAAGGAAGCCATTAAAATGATTAAATGTTCTTAATCAAATAGGGGTTCATTTTATTTACACGGTGTTTACTTTTCTGCTAACATTTTATGATTTCTTTCAAGTTGTAAATATAGATTTGATGATAATAAAATTGTAATTCTATATTTAAGGTATATTGGATTATCCCATCTGTATAATGTTTTTATTTTCTGTATTCTAAGATAATGCGTAATCTAAAATAGAAGTGATGTGACCCACCAGCAAAAATTTTTGTGAAAAAAAAATTGAAAAATGACCCACTTGAAAAAAACGTTGCCGACCACTGGTCTAATGTCTACTAGCAGCGCCACCTTAACATAAACCACTACAACTACGTCGAGGAGGGCTTAACCGGTCACAAAAAACCTCAATATCTCGCGAACGGTATGACCGATTTCAATTGTATCATTTTCCTACAAATCTGCAGGTCGAGACGTTTAATTTGATGCATCACTCGTTAAGGTGGCTGTTACTTTCGCTTTCAAATAATCTCATTTTTTACGCTATTAATATATATATTTCCATTCGTTACTTGTAGTACTCTCATTATATACCATAAAAATTATTTCGCAACTATAGATGTTGAAAGCGGAATCCTCTTTTACTTTTTCTAACCATTTCAGCCTCCCACTCATCGATCTAATGTTATAAGAACACACTGGAAAAAGTACAGCTTCGTTTACCTGGCTAGTTATGGATCCAATTATAATCCTCGTGACAGGGCGGCGCGTGGGTGAATCCTTTCTTCTTTTTCCTTCCCTAACCACCCACTTCTAGCCGTTATCCGATCCTAATGCGAGCTCGTTCATTTTCCCAGCCAACCGGACTAGTGCCAGCTCCCACACAACCATCCAGACATATGATGCCGACGTGGACGATGATCGCCGTAATCCACATATCCTTCCAATGTGATTAATTTACTTAGCGTTTCTTACGTTTTATGAAAATGTTCTGAAAGGTTAAATTAGTCGTGAAACCGTAATATCGGGCGAAACGAGCGCAAGGAACAATTAAATCATTCTCCGATCTTCTCTTTCACTTTCCCTGACTCCTTTTCTCTGCGCATTCGATTGCTGTGCGCAACGGTTTTCTCAGCCCTCATGTGCGCAAAAATCACTATCTCGTCACGCAGCAACGAACCGAGGGGTTATAATGGCTTTGCTTCTATTATCCGCAACAATTCGCCTCCACTGCCGGAAGCTTGACATCCTCGGAAGCACTTACCGTCTGCACTGAACGTTTCTGTGTGAGAACCATTCAGGCAACGACGCTTTAGAGAACATATTCACATCAACGAGGGCGAAAATTAAACTTTGAGTTGGTCCCTTCGTGTAACTTTTCACTGAAGTTGGAGCTAAATATATTATACACATTTATGCGAAGCAGTAGAATCATTGCAATCAAGGAATTTAAATTTTTTATATACGGTAATTTTCCGATTATAATCGCACCCAATATAATACGCACCCATGTTTTTACGAATGAGTTAAGAAAATTGTCTTATCACCATACATAATACGAACATATTTTTTTTTATAAAGATCAGTGTAACTTTTCACTAGATTATTAGCAGTATCGATACAGTTCTCGCTTTTCCGCCAAGTGACATACATGCGAGAGAGTTTACGAGGATATCACGTTACGTTCTGACTCACAATGTATTAAAATATGTACGCCATTGATGGTTCTGAAGACGACATCGTATGGGGTGATGATTTTGGTGAAGTGGATAACGCGGATGAAGACGACGCTCTCGGCGATGCCATTTACGCAGACAAGAGTGAGAGTGAACACAAGATCGCAGAAGAACTATTTGAAAACAATGGCGGCAGTGATTGTGAATTCGGAGATTTTAGTGATTAGGACAGCTATAAATGAATAAATAATTATTCTCAGTTTTGTTTTGAATTTTTTTTTAAATAAATGCTATCAGAATGCAATGAAAAGTACAATTTATTTAGAAAGTCAAGTCCGAAAATAAAATTATCTCCTACTAGAAAAAGTTATATGCGTTTGTTACTATGTATAATACGCACCCTTAGTTTTTACAATATTTTGAGGAAAAAATGTGTATTATAATCGAAAAATTATGGTACCTGGAAAAATTGAGGCAGCATTTACTGCACAAACTTTCTCATGCTTGCACTCTTCTAATAATCCATACAATAACATCGCGTAGGGACAGTTTGATGGTAGCTGGGCGTAATACCAGATATACTATGTAATTTTACGATGCATAGTTATTGCCCAGCTGTTATTTATGACAGCAAATTCTATAACTGGGTGACTGTCAATCAAAATACCATTTTTGAAAAATTATACATTTTCGAAAATCGACAATAATAAATTAATATTCAGTGTTCACGATATGGTTCATTTTAACATCTATCCCGATTAATACCCTATATGAAATGAAAGATATCTTTAGACTCTTTCAAATAATTAAGCCCTTAAAGCCGCGCACAGACTCCAGAGTGGCGTAATCCAGAAAATACAAGGATGATTAAAACGTGCTTATAAAAAATATAGAATGACTATACATTCCCTATATACTTCAGCAGGTAAGGATGATTTACCATTGATCTCCAAGCGATGCTGCGGCCGATTTCCGTGGGTATCGAGGGGGATTTAAATGTCTTTCATTCTGACACTAAAACGAATCAAAATGTATGACAGAGGGGATCTCTAATAAAAAATACGAGAATTCGCAACTTTACTTCCATTTTTAGGAATCAGGCCAGAAAATATAAAAAGTGCGATACCGTATAAGCGATACTAGACGAAAAAGCAGACATATTGCGGACAGCTTTCCGCACAAACATGACGGATTTAAACACTAGCCATTTCTCCTTATCTCTTAAACCTCATTTCCAACAAAAGTTACGAATGTAATTACTCCGTGTGCATTAACTTTTTCTATAACACAGTGGTTTCCAAAATTTATTGTAGGTGCGGCACTCTTCAAAAATGACAAACGGAATTTCGCGGCATCCCCACCTTGAAACATAGTTGTGCATTTTTAAACATGGATGCCATAATATCTGGACGCATTCACTTGTTGGTATTACATTATAATCCATTGGTGGAAGGAAAAATTACTGCCATTTGAAGTATCAAAACCTCAAAATCTTTGATTTATACATTTAGCGACAACTGTAGCTGCATCCATAGCAGTCAGCCATGGCACCCTGGTTGGTAAACACTGCTCAAACCACTCCTCCGAAATCAAAATACATATCTCGAATCTTTTAAAGACTACCTGCATTTCTTCCTCTCTTTGTGGGATTGGAGGTTGTCGACCTTACGCCCTATGCGCTCTTTCCCCTCTAAATACGAATGGATTGTAAATGGAAACAACTGCTACATACTAGTGCCTGCAAACTTCTGGATAGGATAAAAAGAGAGATTGGCCTGCCCTTTTTACTGGCATTGAGATTCGCTAGCTAAATGTGCAGAGGTAGCTAGGTGAGGCTTAAATCTCCTTGCGATGGACAAAATACCGCTCATCGACCACTAGTTTGCCCCCTTTATCTTTTAAGCTTTAATATTATAAGCTCGTCCGTTAATGCCTCCAATCCTACATTATATACATTTTTAGTATAGAAAAATTTAATTAATAAGAAAATCTTATGTTTTATATGACAAAGATTTCAAAAGTGTAAAAGGTAATTATTTCGTAATGAAAATTATTCATTAACGAATAGTTACACCTCATTATATCTGCTAGTTAATAAATATAATGTAATAAAAATACGTTGTTTATTCTCCGCTAGATGAGACGTTGAAACTTCCATTCTAAAATCTAAAGTGCGATATTGTGCAAGATAGTCATAGTAATTAAATCTTTCTTTATTATTTGAGAAATAAATATCAATTGATCATTAATTAGTCAACTTTTATGCTCGTTGTGATGTTTTTTTTAATTATAGCAGTTACTAAAATATATGCGAGTCTTTGTTCCTGCGCAATTCAAGTAAAGATTTCCGATCTCCCTTCGAACCTATTTATATGAACGATATAATTAGGCTTGGTAGAATTCGACGTTTTTTTTATCGACGATTTAAATCGGTTTATTTTCCCAAAATATTTTCGACGAATATAGACGGTTCAAATTACTACTTGGTAGAATTCGAAGTTTATTTTTTTAATATCGACGTATTTTTAACATAGAGATTTTCGACTTACATCAACGCTTAAAATTACTACGTACATATATGGCTGGCAGTTTTCAGCCTTTCAATTCGACCATTTAAATTTACTTTTTATTTCTAAATTCGACGCAAAATTTACGTATATTTCACAATACTTTGATTATTTATTTAAAATACTATAGGAAGATAAATCATTATGTAACAATACTTTCCCTTATACTACGTATACGGAGAAAGTAAAAATTAATCGAACTAATATATTGAGTTCGTCATAAATTATATTTATTCTCATTTACACTATTCATTTTTACTTTTTCCATATGTAGTTTAGGAGAAAGTACTGTTTTCACGAAAAAATCGATTTTAAGATTTCAACGGAAATGCAAGTTTTGAGGTCCCCTGAACACGTTTGGGCCATTTTCTCGATAATGTCTGTCTGTGTGTGTGTTTGTGACAGTTTTTTGTGGGTGCTCAAAAACTATTACTCCGGTCAACGAGAAATGTTATATTTTTATAAAAGTCACAAGAACTGATTAGTTTTTGGTAAAACTCGGTCAACCGGACATGGATGTTTACTCTTGTCACTTATTCGTTATTTTGAAATATTTGCTTTAGTAATTGATACATGTAAAAACGTACTTACTGGAATAAAAGTTGTAGGAAATTCAACTTTCTTCAACATTTGTTTTAAACATTTTTTCCATATAATGCATTGTTTAAGAGATATCTAAAAAACTAAATATTTTAGCTGCCACCACCACGCAACCTTCCAACAACTATTGTGAACAACCAACGCTTAGTTACGCCTTAGTAACTCTCCATTTTCTTTTCTTAATTGTTGGAGCTTCGTGGCTATATCCAATATCAGAATTTCTATTATTTTTAGTCTAAATTTTTCTGTCAGTTCCTTAAAATATTTATTTTCGTTTAACCTATTTGGAATTTTTAGAAATAATACAGGTATGGAGAAAATCATGTTGTGGCCACATCAGATTTTTAAATGTTAAATATCAGTGGGATATCCGTCACTAGAAGCTACTTTATGTAGCACATACATGTGTGCTAACCAGTTTAAAAGCCTTTCCATTGCTTAATGATTTACTCCTTATATCTGATATAATACTATGATAAAAATCCAGATGCTGCTCTCGAAAATTGAAAATCATCTGATCTAGATACACCTGAAGATCTATTCCTCTACGTTTGCTCCAGTTAACCAAACATGTTACACTAACAAATTTCCATAAAATCTAAGAGATGAAGAGAGAATTATACCAACCCAACAACGGGTAAATCGCTACAGAATTAGTTTCACGTGACAGATATTTAATTAATTTCATAGCTATGCGCATGACTCTTAATTATCAAACAAAGCTTCTTATGAGCCTTCGTCTAAAATAAATTTTACAAAAGAGGAGGGAATTATTAAAATGAAAACATTAGCAGCAATGCACTATGTTTAAATGAATTTATTTTTCTTGGGAAAATAATTATATCATCAAAAACAGTTGTGCATATTCATAACCGGTCGATCAAATCTTTGTTCGTGGATATTATGTCAAATGCATCTTTCATTACTATTATGGAATCTTTCTACAAAGTGAAGCCTTCCCAAGTGGATTTTGAAGTTTGTAGCTTTAAATGATCAAAAAAAGAAGTCATCGGTAAGAAAGAAAACATCTATAAAAACTAGTAGGGATAACGCATTCTTTTGCTTTGTGAAAATCCAAATTTCCTAATTAGAAAAACAATCAGAGCATTCGATATACGAAGATTGAGCAAACGGAGAAAAGGAAATCGCTTTGGACATTCTCTTTGAAAAACGTGAATTATGTTAAATATTTGAGAACTCTGGACTCTGGAAATATCACGACCAAAAGTACTGACAATTAAATTTCTTGGTTCAATTTTCTATTTCGTCATAAAATTTTTTAATAATGTCGAAAGCATAAATACAAAATTCTTTCGCATACCATGCGAAGTATTTGGTTCTCTGCATATATATCCTTTTAACTAGACTTGCGTGTAGTATCCTATTTTCCAGTGATAAAGATATGAGGAGTTTGGATAAAGAATGATTTCATAGTTTATGACAGGATTAATAACCGGGCTGGAGGAGCTTAGCCGAATAATCTCGGACACAGTATACAGATTAGAGATTTACGGACTAAAATCGTGAGGTCTTATGGATGGTCGTACCTATTATGGAAGCACCTGCACGTTCATATAATGATGCATTAGTGTTGGTCGGCATATAAGGTCCGATAGACGGAGGGAATGGATTTCATATATACCTTTTGTATGGTGGAGGGTGGGCAAGAGAGGGAAATAGTAAACTATCAGGCACATGGAACGTGAGTCGGATCAGTAAATGCAGAACGACGTCCCACTTTATGTCCCAGCTGCTCGGAACAGTTTTCTAAAACAGCCGGTTAGGATTGGAGTAAAACATGTGAGTTTATACGGGAATGGAATAGATATAGCAAAAAAGTGAAATCTTATTTATTTAGTTTTTGAAAACCGACTGGTTTAACTTTTTATTGCGAACCTTTGCGGGCGAAACAGGTGCTTCGAATCTTTGAAAGTTTCTCATGTGTTTCAAAGCGTCAACATTTCCCAAAATAATTATTTTACGATTTTCAAATAAAAATGGATGCTTAAAAATATTCTTCCACGAACAGAATGGAGATATTCCCATCAATATTCGAGATATTAAAAATGAAAATGAGAAAGTTTTACTGAATGGCTTAAGAGCTTTTCAATATAATAAATGGAAATAAGTCATAGTAAAAGCTTTCATATAATTATAAAAATTTTTAAAGCTCTAATAGCATAAGAGTTTAAAAATAATATATAAAGCAACATTTAGTATGCTATAAGCAAAGATATATATTTTAAATTTCTGTCGTTAGTCGTTTAAACATCATAAAACTGAAATTTTAAAGGGTATATCAAAATATGCATTATATATTATATACATAATATCCTTATTCTGTCCGTCCGTCGGTCTGTTCCGCTCTATACAAATCCACATAAGAAAACACTTTTTTCACTTGCAAGCTTTTTTTCTTTTGCAAACTAAAATTAAAAGTAATTGACATACAATCTTCGGAAAGGAATCATTTTAAAGAAAAATAATCACTAATTTGTATTCTTACCGTCGATTGCTGCCTTTGGTTCGAAATCGCTCAAGTTATACGTATAAATCACATTTATTGGAAAAACTTTAGCTTTTTAAAGATATGTTGCCTTGGCGACCGAGTCATTGTTAAATCTCGGGATGGCATTGTCGTCCTTACACTATATGCCTAAGGAAAGCGTGCATGAATGATTTGGTACGAGAGAGAAGGCGCCCGAAGATTTTATAATTAAAATCGTGTTTTCATTAATGTCTCTTCAGATAACTTCACATTAAAATTTTTTAGTAATTAACTACTTTTATAGTTATTTTTGCAGTGTATCTTATAGATTACTGGAGTTATAAATTCGGATCGCATATATGAAATACGAAAAAAGCCATTTCTTGACATGCAGACCTTTTCCGTTACCATTTTAAAATATCTCAAGGAAGAGATATTTATCTTAATTGTTTGGAGAAATGTTTAAATCTCATTCGTAAATCTCCAAAAATTACGTTTACATAAGATTTTTCACGCATTTTATTTATACGAGTGGTCGGTGCTTGCATACTGCAAGCGCATAAAAATCACTATAAACCAAAATCATAACTAGTAAATAAACCAACGCAACAGCATTTGAACTACTCATATAAATAAGATAATAGTTTTCATTTTTTACGAAATTAAGGCATCTATCCGGAATCTCTAAATTCTCGAGCAATCGGCTGGCGTCCATGTTTGCGAATTTCAAGTTCCATGGCTCAGACAGACCTTTTAAAGCAATAACTATAATCACCTTTAAGACAATTGCCTATATGTTGCACTAAAAGTTATGTAAAAATTAGGATATTTTGTGTGTTATAAGTATGGTGTCATCATCCGTGCCTTTTAGTACGTATCCTGATCAAAAATATTTAAAAATTTTACGTCATCATATGCATGTCGTTGGCAAAAATCTAATGAATTAAAATGCAGTCCAAGCACTAAATCAATGCTCATGAAGTACGGAACATCAATTCCCATTGAAAGGCATTGGAGTCGTTGCTATAGTAGTTCATATTTTTCATATATTACTCAATATAATATATATTTCACGGCCGCAATAAAAATTTCATGGAGATATTTAAATATTTATTTGTACATTTGCACTAAACTCTAAATAACTTTTAATAATTTTAGCTCCCTAGCTCACCCCGTAGTACCTAAACACTTATCTATTTGTTTTAAAAATTTGTAAAAGCCAAACAAATTAAAATATTAAAATTACTGTACTCTCTATTTCGTTTTTTTACAAATTCTACATTTGAGAAAAATTTCAGCTTTGTAGCACATTCAGAAATAAATAATTCTTGGAAATGTGTTTAAACAATTGCCAATCTTTAGCGGGCGTAATATCGTCAAGGGGCTCTATTTTAATCTTATACTGTTTAAAATGTTTTTCGCTTGACTTAAAGAAATTAATTTAATAAATTTTT
This sequence comes from Tanypteryx hageni, assembly GCA_028673005.1. Taxonomy (NCBI): domain Eukaryota; kingdom Metazoa; phylum Arthropoda; class Insecta; order Odonata; family Petaluridae; genus Tanypteryx; species Tanypteryx hageni. The sequence continues at coordinate 152,430,564 of CM054115.1, forward strand.
TAAACAATGCTACAATAAAGAATAAAATGGTTTTTTAATTCAAAGAGGAAAGATTCACTGATTCTTCAAAAATTTTCGTAATCCATGCAAACAAACAAAATGACGTAATATCGTCAAGGGGCTCGCGAGTATACACCCAATATTACCACTCGCTCAAATGAGGTGACCATGGTAACTGGCAATTCTCATTGTTAAAAAGTCGCGTTTCTTCGTATCAAAAACGGATTTTCCGGGAAATTCGGAATGTAATTGAATTTTTACGGTAACCAAAATCAGCTTCTTTCTTTTTCCAACCGTTTAGGTTCCGACTTCGTATCTTGATTTTAATTAATTTTCAAGTGCGATTTCATAATGCCCGAAACTGATTCCAATGCTTTTCTTATGGAGTGCAGGAGTATCAAAAAAACCCTTTAAAAAGAAAGTATCTATCGTTTCCGGTTGAATTTAGTACCGTTAAAGAACAGGAGATTTCCGCATCTTTAAAAATTATAGATGACAAAAATAGCCCAAACAGCGGCAGAGATATTGGTTTCCAATTGGTTATAACCAACCTACCAAAAAGTTCGCCAATGACGATTACGGTAATTGCCCTGGTTGCAATGGTAGCTAAACTTCTTCATTGTTGAGCATATGCTTTTTCCGATTAAAAACATATTTTTTCGTCAATTCGGCACCGATTTGAATTTAGTCTTCAAAAATAAGAATATATATATATATATATATATATATATATATATATATATATATAATATATGTAAGAAGCGGCTATTTATAATGATTGGGCCATTGTTGTCCCAATTGTTCAATTCTATTCTTGGTCTCATATTCATCGTTAATAAATGCACCATTTTAGTGCTTAACCCTAGGACTTCTGAGAAAAAAATAGTCGCGTTGTTTACTGACTGGGTCCAATGGACCCACACCCTCGTTTTTGTTCAATTAAAAAGTTTTCTTTATTAATTTTGTCCGCATTTTTAAACAATCTCTTACTACATATAAATTGACAATATATACATATCATCGTTGTTATTTAATTGTTGTTTAGCAAATAGTTATTGCAGTAGAGGGAAATTAAAAAGCAGCAATTATGAAACAACTTTCTATTCAAGCGGTATGTACTACAATCCCATATGTATGAAATAAGCATTTTATATTATGCTGAATATGAAGTAACATCAATATTTTCATGAAATCATTGCTCTTATTTTTCTTCCTTGAAATTTTACAGACTTAAATGTAAAAAATCACTTTTCGAAATTACAGGCATTGCTTACAGATAATTTTGGAAAGTTCCTGGCATACATTTTGTTGCATCTTGAACAAGTTGTACGAGTCTCTGTCTTTTTATAGTCACAAATAGAACATCTATCCTTCTTTTTAATTGTTTCACCATCGTCACTTGATGGTAGGCAAATCATGTTACAAAAAATCGCAAAAGGCCATCTTCGAGTCCTTCTTTTGCAACTATAGCTGCGTACCATTTTATCAAGTGTCTACACCACCTTTTGTGCTATTATAGTACAAAATTACTTCGGGTTTTTTATTTTCAGAGGTTTGGTCAATGTTTAGTTCATCATGCATGGTGCTTAGAAAAGTGACTTTTTTGCCTTTTTTGGGACAGTATGACAAAATCATCGGATCTTTCTGAAATCCAAACAAGGTACTCTTAGGTGCCCTGCCTTTCACTGCTGTATACTCATGTGGAAGCTCAGCTATATATTTTCCTAATTGTCCCAATGATTGTCAAGCGCTTGGATAGCAATTGGTTGCCCAAAGATAAACTTATGAACAAATGATCGCATGTGATGTTTCGCCTGGAGTTTTCGAATCCCTCAATCATATCTATCACTACTCTCTCCCCTTGATATTCTCTCCTTTGCCCTGGATCTTTACCTGTATATACTCTCATCTTCCATGTATAAAAAGTATTGCTGTCACATATTGCCCAAATTCTAATCCCATACTTCCCAGGTTTTGACTGTATGAACTGCCTAAATGGGCAGCGTCCACGGAAAGTCAGTAACTGCTCGTCAACAGTCAACAACTTTTTGGTTTTCATTCCAAGCTTCAAAAATTTCTCTGATAGGCTGCAGCTTATCTTCCTCCCTGTTCACTCTTCTTTCTGCTGCATTGTCAAAGCGGAAATCCCTCAGAATCATCCGAAATCTATCCCTACTCATTATACTATTGAAAATTGGACGGACATCTAGTTTACTTCAAAGCTGTGAAACATTTTCATTTTTGGATTTGTATACTCCTATCAGTATTAGCAACCCAGAAACTTTTTTAGTTCAGTGTCACCAATTTCTTTCCATCTTGCTTGGGAGACCACACTGCCCTCACTATTTGTCCATTTTCATACAATTTCAAGGATATTTTAACGCAAGAATAGCAAAAATGCAGAAGAAACCGAATCAAAATTTCTTACGGCATAGCGAGATGGACCGGGGTTCAGACGCAAAATGTTATGCCCTGGTATCCTACCTATTTCTTGAATTATTGAATCGGACGACCATTCCTATTTTTTATTTCGAGAAACGAATATTCTCACACATAAAGTGTTCCTATTTTCAATGGAAACACATGTGACGTAGATATATAACAAATAGGGGAAAAGTATATACTCATTATAAGATAAAATGTATGACTGGGTCCATTGGACCCAGTTAGTAAACTATGTAACTTTTCGTTATAACAACAACAATAAATAAACCATATTTTTTATTTCTGGATATTTTAAATGCAAGACAGAGATAGTAAAAGTCATAAAGTCCCATTAATTTTCATGCGAATACGCGAGAGAAACAACCTCCCAAACATGATGACCGGGTCCATTGGACCCAGTCCGTAATCCTAGGGTTAAATACAAATCAAACTTTCATACAAGGGTATTATACATTCACTAAATCTAATAAGTAGTCAGAGGAAGGAAGGAAAAGAGAATGGAAATGAGCAGAAATCTAGAAGAGGATTAAAAGCAGCTGAAATGGAAAAATAACAATAATAAATTATGCCTAGGTTGCAGTACTTCCTGCAAAAATTTTGGGAACTTTGAGTGAAGTGGCACAATGCAATAGTTGCTATGATAAAAAATTGTTACACAGGGTGTTATTAGTTGAACCACTTTTATTGCCCCTCTCAAAATAATCACATAGCTCACACGATTTTCATAGCCAAAAACGCATACCTACATGATTTAGTCTAACACTTACCGGTACACAATAGTTTTTGTTTTGTTAGCTATTTCTAATGATAAAAAAATCATATGTTCTGTGGTTTATTTAATATCAAGTAATCGCTATAGATCGTGCTAAATTATCAAAAGAATTTATCACAAACAATCAATTTTGTAATTTGAGTTCAACTGCCGAATACAATTTACAGGAAAAAATCAAATATGTTGTAGCTGTCTCAGTCAATGCATGTATTTTTGAAATTTCTTGTTTTTACCTTGAAGGCTATTTTTGCTTGAGAAATGATTGTGTAGAGAATAGCAGTGCGAGTTAAAGTCATACAACATGAAGGACGAAGGTATAAGTTGGCACAATGAATCAGCCTATTATCAATACGAATATATGTTGTCAGTATATGTCTATGTTCCATATCTGGATTAGGAGTGCATGTTTGCACTGTGATTTCCGAGCCAACATAAATTTGGTAGGAGTCTATACGAAACCAGAATGAAATAGAGAAGATATATGCGAGTGGGTGACATAGAATGAGCGTGCAGAGTATACCCTCTCCCTTTCTCTATTCTTCTAAGGAAATAGGATGAAAACACGGCAAAATATATTAAGTGGAAGGGAAGACGGAGGATGGATTTTTGAGAGAAGAGAGTGAAGGGGGAAACGCGCGAGCATGAGTAGGCTCAGCAGCGTGACGAAAAATGAGATTATCTTTCCTCGGTTGAATGTCAAAGGCAGAGATTCCCATGTGTGACTGAAGACTAGGGTGTGGGCGGAAGGACTCGCCAATGGAGCGGGACATGTGGAAGACCGATTCCCAGACGGTGACGCAGCAGTGAAGCGGGGTGCGAATTGTGTGGCGCAATGCTCTTTACTACCTCCGTTCCCCTTCAAATCCATGCCTTCCATACGGTGGACCCGAATCGAACGTACGAAAGTTATGGCAGTCGTGGCAGGTTCGCCGTTCCTGCTCGCCCAGAGTCCCAAATCTTTACTTGAAAAATCCCGATCTAGCGGGAAATTCACGCAGATGGATAGATCTTCGTAAAAAGCTTCTCCAGGGAGGAAGATGCGAACCGTTTTCCATCTTGCCGCATCACTTAGATTTCGGTTCGAATTTTCGCTTGCGCCGACGGAATTCCAATGAATCGATCTCCGGCGCCGCTGCATCACCGTATAGGCTACAAATGATCTTCCGGCATTAACGAATTTTGAGCTAATATCCGAGATGTGAATTATAATATGCTAAAAGTTTAAAAAAAATGGCAGTTAATTTTGAAATTCCGTCATCGTAAGAGGGATAATAACAATTTTTAAATTATCAAAACACTTTGTTGATTTAAAAAATTTAAGTTCAACTATTATTCCAGGGAACTACGTATCTTACAATAATTTGTCGATTTTTGTCCGTCCGAAGCCTTTCTGACGTCATCGACTACGGTGGCACTTTTTAAAGTGTTTGAACAAACTTCCCAATTAAATAGAATTTTGAATTTTTGCACGAATACTCGATTTACATATTATATGGTAATGACAAAAAATCTCGAAAAAAGTCCTGTGGCCGTCTCCAATGAAAGCATTTCCATTTATCATAAGATAACACGTAAAAATAGACTTCGACGTGCAGGTTTTAAATATTTTTCAGATAAAAATTAGAAATAGTTAACGTACGAGCTTTGGATCTGAACCATTTTGAATAACAACTTATCATGGTTTTATTCTGTTCATCTGTTTTTGCATACAGTTCGAAATCGCTCTTTAAAAGTTTAATTCTCATATTTTGGGGAAATAATGCCGTTTTAACGGGATGTTGCCTTTTCTACCAATTACATTGTTTGACCTCGAAATCTTATTGTTATTAAGGGTATAAGCTTGCTTTGAATGCATTTAATATGAGAGAGAGGAAGAAGGAAGGAGAGGAAAATGATTTTCATTGCAACCAAAGTAAACAACATTCGTAAATTATTATACTGAAAGACAACTGAAAACGCATTTTTGTAAGAACATCAACGTTTTTTTACGTTATTTCAGTAAATGAATTATTTTTTGACACATTCAATGATTGCACAAAAAAACCAACTAATTCTCCGTTATTTCAGTAATTTCTTTTTGTTTTGATTGTATAAGTAATGATAATAATATTGTATATTGCAAATATTACCAGCCTTAAAGGCAGTGAAGAAAACAATCCCGAATAGAAGACTAGGGTTCGACTGCAGAGTATAATATCTATTCCCAATAAGAAAACCTCTAATCTCACAACAATTTGCGTGAGAAAAATTTTAACAATTATTGATAACTTTATTTATGATTCAAATACGTAGAATAGCTGTAATGTATAAATTATATTTTATTTCCGGATGAAAACCGTTCGTAGAACGGGTATCTCCCTAGTTAACATAAAAAGCTAAGTATAGTTTATAATGGTAAGGGACAGTGAATGTATACGCCTATAAAATTTACTTAACAGTGTATCCCTAACTAGAAATAAAATATTTTTAAGCCAACTTCCTAACCGAGCTATATTTATTTGACCTTAATGTAACTGCTTATATAAGACTTCAACCCAATATTCATCTAAACCTCAATTTTCATTCGGCTTTAACGGTATTATTAACAATCGAGAAGCAAACTCTTAATAATAAATGCTATAACACGTATCTTACTGTAATAATCTGATATGAGATGTTAAGTATTCGAGTACTCCATCACGATGGTATCACCAGAAGCCAAACGCGTGGTTTTTCCTAAGTTACTTTGTCGCTTATGGTGAAAATAAATTCAGAACATCAAGAAAATTAACTAATTAAAATTTAAATGCTTTAAAAACTTTTAAGTAGTGAAATGATATTTCAATTTTGACAATGAGTAATTTTAAAGCGTTTGTAAACATGTGTCCTTGTTTCTGTCTGACGGTGTTATATCATTTTAAAAGAATATATCAGACTTACTAGTGAAGATACATATTGGAGAATAACTGGGATTTACGAACCAGAATTTTCTAACTTTGAACTTTGAAAATACCGAATTGAGACGATATTGTGATCATACTTGAAGATTTAAAACTTATAAATTACTCATCAGTTACGGTTCGATTCCACATCCACGAGAAAGAAACGATTGAACTTATTATTTTAAACGTCTAATATTAGTTTAGAACTTTTTTAAAGGCATTATTCATTATTATCTCGCTATTAACAGCATTCTCAAACATTTTCGCAGGTGAAATTTATTTACAAGATTGTAGTTAGTTTTTATTTAATCTGGCTTCCAACTTTTAAATTAAATAATATAAAATGTGGCCTGGAAACATTAACTTATTTCAATATAAAAACCTACTAGTCAAAGAGTATCTTACATCAATTACATTTTTCTTGAAGGACACTTTTTCTCGATCAAACCTTTCTGATAAACGCAGCGCGGCTAAAATATTAAAAGAACTTGGGAAACAACATATGCAGTACACGAAGAACACGGACCTAATGTGATATTTAATGGAGAATAAAAGTTCTGAGCTAAACTTTGCGACACAAAAAGACAAACTCGATTTTTTTCTTTCCTAACCACGGAAGAAATGGGAAATATAAGAGGTTATAAAAGTAAAGCACATCCGATCTTAAATTTCGGAGAAAGAAGGTAGTAAAAAACCTAGGCCGTGCGTTTCTATCGAATCACAGATGGAGCCCATCGGTAGGAAAGAAAAAAACTTACGATAAGTGGCAATCCTTCTTGCCGGTCGCGATACGGTTCCGATCTGTGCTCGCATATTTTCTTATGACGTCGAAATCTGTTTTTTTTTTTGAAGGAATGAGTCAATACCCTAACAACGCAGAAGAGCAAGATACATCAAGATGGCCTAGTTGGGGAGAAAAACCGAAGGAAAGGATTTTTTGGCACATTTTGTTTCCAACGTATGCGCTTATTACCTTCGTTCTGTCCGTCCGTCCGTCCGCATGTTCGTTATCGGCTTTTACAGAACGGATTTTCATGAAATTTGGTATTCAGGAAATCTGGGCAAAAGAAAGAAAGAAAATTAAACATGAAACACCTAACCGAAACAGGGGTGCCACTTTTCTGAAAACGAAAAAAGAACTTTCCGTCATTTGCTGTAAAATATTAGTGATACTAATAGTCTTAAATTAAAATTCGTACCCGTAATCATCAAAATCAAACAAGAAGATAGTGATTAGCTTTGAAAAAAAACGTTCATGCGTGGGTACTTAACTGTTGTCTACGAAAATAATCTTCGTAGTAACTAGAGAGAATAAGATCTATTGTAATTATGCTTTGAACTCGTCACATAGGCTAGTTAATAATTATCCTCTCACTAAATTGCAATTTTTATTAACTCTATTATATTTAAAATTCCAATATAAGACCATAGTAATATGGCTAGGATTCCCAGTTAGAAAGTAGGAACAGTGTCATGAGACAACAATTTCAACTGAAAGATAAGATCTATGCTTTTCATATAGTTCCATGGTCGAAAATGCATTACTCGTAATAAATTAAATATTAATCCTTAAAGAATGAAACAGTTAAAGCATAAAGATATGTGAAACGTGAATTTTAAATAAGCGCTGTCAAGGATGAAACGATTAACATTCACTTATTCATTAATATTCAGAAATTTATCATGAAAACTGAGAAACTATTTCAGCTTTTGTCTTGCATGTATTTATGCATCGCTTGATCGAAATTTTATTACTAATTTCGCAAAACAATACATCTACACAAGTAAATAAACAAAGTAACTATCCCAGATGTCTCTTCTCCCAGTGTCACAACCAATTCTAAACTTCAAGTTTCAGTAACCTTTCCTTTCGGTTTCCCATAGGAATGGAAAGGCGTGAACTAGAAACCACGTGGCGATTCGAATTGAATCGAATCGAAGGATCCGAAGTTTATAGCAAATACCTGAACCCTCCTAAACTTTCTCCTCTCCTAAAAGAGGCCTTCAAATGTCGCGAATAAACAGATCTACAAAAAACAAAGTTTGAGCAGGAAAAGTTGATCACTTGAATAACATCGCGGTGGAAGTTCGCTGACGAACCGTTTCTCCACACTCGATCGCCATTTCCCTGGATATACTCGCGTTACGGTTTGAATATATCGACCCAGAATTCGTATGGAAACTCCTTCACCTTCACGTCCCTGCGCCATTTCCCAACCCACGGGCAATCCTCTTCGCCTCTCCTCTACACCTCTGCGGGGAATTATCCCTGGCCTCGTGCGAGAAATTCACCGATGCCTGAGAAACAAATGTGGGGTTAGAGCGTCTCAAAAAGAGAGTTTCCGAACGGGTTGTTTACTCACGCTCGCCTTTGCCGTTCCATCTACCGCTCCTAGACTACTGACCTCAACCTCCGACCTTTTCTGTGTGAATACACCAACCTCAAAAGCCTCGAGACACGCGGCCATACGTTAATCGAAAATAGGTTGTAACATACATTTCGTGCGCCGAAATTATTTAAATTTAATTAAAATAAATAATTGCGAATCCCGAGTCTATTATATCGTATATGTTTTTAGAATGTCCTCTCGTTCAAAAAATGAAAACTGTTCGTTATAATTTTCGTAAGAGTAAAAACTAAGTTTAACCCTGGAGTGGTAACGTGGGGGACCACTAGACCCCCACGTTTAGTTTTTAAACTACAATTTGCATGTTATATTGTCTACACTGTTCATATCACTAATACCTTAATTCTAGGTTACCTGCTCACAGAAAATTACCGAGTCATATCTTTTGGAAGTTGTTGAAGACTTACTCAGTTTTAAAGTGGTTGGGGTGCTGGTAGGGCCCCCACATTATCGTTTGTTTACCTACTTGAATCTAATGCATAATTTTTTAATCCAGCTAATTTCTTGCTTTGGTACGTATAATCCCATATTTATTACCTATACTTTATCATTATTATTATTTGCATTATATTAATTATTTAAAATGGCGTTAAATAGAAAATAGTTCGTATAAAAGGAGTAAAGTAGAAAAATTACAATGAGGGAGAATATATTAGGAAACCGAAACATATTATTTTCACATGTTCAATGTTGTATATTGTACTATTATTTTTTACATTAAGATACGTAATATATCCCCAACAAGCCTGCAAAGTATGGCCTAGAAGTCTTTACAATAACTGACTCGAGAATGCTCGAGAACATGGTACACGCTCTCTATGGAGATTTATGCTGGTACTCAACCTGACGAGCCGTACAAATTACCCAATACAGCCTCAGACATCGTTATGAGAATTATAGAGCCAATTCAAGGAACATCACAGCCAACAATTAGTTTTCCAGCGTTCTCCTCGCCAAAGACTTTTACAGTCAAAGATGACGTACGTTGGCACTATTAGGAAAAATAAGAGAGAAATAGCAGAGGACTTTCTTGCTAAGAAAAGGACGCCAAAGTCCTCAATGTTTAGATTCCAAGAGGATATGACACTGCTATCCTAAGTCCCAAAAAAATAAAAATGTGATCATGCTATCGACCATACACTTAGAAGATGATACTATAGATGTATCAACAGGTGACGATAAGAGACCAAGTAAAACAACGTTTTATAATTTCATAAAAGGTGGTGTTGACGTGGTCGACGAGTTGTGTGGTTCCTATACAACGTCCAGGAAATGTAATTGTTGGCCACAGTAATCTTTTTTAGATTGTTGGGAATTGCAGGAATAAACAGCAACATCATTTACAAGTGCAATATGCCGGATACGAAAATGAAGCGGAGCGATTTCCTAGCTGAACTTGGTCTCATGTTGTACGTGCTTGAAATTTATGTGCTAAGAGCACATGAAAAACATTTGTGAACGTTGTTTTGATGAAGATGAATCCACTGGAGATGAATCTGACTTTGATTGAAATTATCGATCAAAATTAAATTTTATTTTATGACTGTTTTAAAATAAAATTTTTAACTAAAGCAATTTTAACAATTATTTATTACACTTCTAAATGAAATTCCCATTTGAAAAAAATCGATGATCTTTACGAAAGCATAGAAATTCAAATTTTGATGGGGGTTCAAGGGCACCCCACGTTACCAGTAAAGTTTTCAGAACACACGTTAGCACTCTAGGGTTAAAAATCATTAACACTTACGTTTTTCAAACGGCCATGATAAAACAGAAAAGATATCTGTAAACTCTGTCCTTTAAGAGAAGAATACATTTTTTTATATGCTGTTACAGCAAATTTTTAAAATAATTCATGATTTGATCTTTTTAAAAATAAATAATAAAGGATTAATAAAATCCCACTTTTACTTAACGACATCATTACTGTTATCACGACTTGTATAAAGTTTAGAAAGATATTCAAACATTTATCACCAAGGCCGTACTTCACCATATAAAACGAAAGCTTACTTTTAGATTAATTTTCCCACATTTGCGAATTTCGCCGTCTCACTGTTTTGTTGCCGAATTTATCTTGCCTGAAATTACGTGTTTTTTAAAGATGCTTTTTAACGATAATTTAAAGAACTCTGCGTGAGTGCTTCATCGATATGTGATAAAATGCAACAATGTTAATAGCCCTATACATCCATATAACTCTTTGAAACGCAATACTCGAATCATACATTTATCCTGGTATATATTTGTGTTGAGTGAAAGAGGAAAATTTATATAAAGATAACGATATTTCAGGCGTCATTTAGAAATATCAAATTTTAAATTTAAAAAAGGCTGGACGATAAGTTTTCAGATAAAATAAACTCATACGGCAATAAACTACAGACAAATTTAGCTTCTGATTTGGATATGGATATTTCTACATGTGCTTTTTGTATATCATGCGATGCCTGATTACAACAAATAAAAAATTCATAAGTTCACATAAACTTGTAAACTAAACAACACTATGCCCAAAAAAATTGGCTACAGATCACTGGTTTTTAAGAGGATATTAGTTTTGAAACGTTTTCTTTGCTGATAGATTTACCAGAAATCGAATTTTTTTTACTTATGAAAACTCTAAAATAGGTCTAATTTTAAATATTGGCATGATAAAATAATTATTTTTTTCACAAAATAGATTATCATATACAAATGAAAGATAAGCAAAATCAAAAAATATGAGTTATGTCCCGCGAAGGACTTTATAAGTAGCCTAATTATTTATTCGTTATAACAAACGTGACGGATTTCCATATGTTCAATGTAGGCACGGAGTGCGGAGGAATATATATTTCTGACCGTTCGTCCTTCTGCCAGCATTTTCATAAGGAGAAGCCACTCGCCTTATTTTCTAAAATTTAGTATGGAAGATCTATGCCAAAAGATATGGGAAGAATCTTACTTTGGCCCATATTGACTAACTAGAACGTTCCTTTTTTGTGGAGATCATTGCTGAAAAGACGATTCCAAATTATTGGTTTGTCTTAATAATACAAATGTTCGTGTTTTGACCATAAATTATAGCAGTTATTGGGTATTGATAATCTACCATTGGATTTCGTTCATGTAATCGCTAATCGTGAAGAACACATTCGGAAACTTTTCACCCCGATATGAAAAGCGCCAGTCTTGATTGAAATCAATACAAAATAGAACATTTATATCTATGTAATTTTAACTGTTACATAGAATAAAAAAACACTCGTGAATTCAATAATTATGTTATCCTAAAGCGTCTTAGACACATTTACTGCCAGATTTAACGAAACACTGCGCCACTTGAGAAAATTTGGAATATGTGAACCCTTTGACGCAATGGTCTCGAAAATGTCGACGAGGTCATTTTACGAATTTTTAGCGAGAGGATAATCTAGAGAGAAAGTTCGAGTTTCGTGTGAAGTGAGCATTCCAGAGGAAAGAAAATACTCTAAAAGTCATCCAAGTGCGTAATGGAATAGTTTGGGAGGAGAATCTTAAAGACCCAGAACTCAAGAAATTGAAGGGGTTCGCGGAATTTTGGATAGGCAGGAATAGGAAGATACGGTTGGTTATGGGAAATCCTCATAGATGGTGTTAGTGGTGCATAAAAATGGATGGTAAAAGTCAGCATCGGAGAAAGTGACACAAATCCTCGTTTTAAATTTATTTTCTTTTAAATTAGAGTTAAATGTAACGAAATTTAAACCATCGAAATCATGGCGGCCGTCATAAATGCTCGGATAATAAACGAGTACGTCTTCATATAATATGGTCACTTTTGTAGTCATTGTAATTCATTCGAATCAAATTAATATTTACCATCAATATCATTCATTTTTAGTAAACAAATTTGTGGTAATTAACAAATGTACATCAACTTACATGTTATTCACCACAGAAAATGACTTGCAAATGGGGAAATATATTAACATTGTATAAAATAATTTTATATTATTATCATACAATCCAATAAATGTTTTCTACCTAAAGAAATGTAATAAAATAAAATATGTCAGTTATATTTACTTTGAGGAATAGACATTTAGTTTTGAACAATAATGGCAATTAATTCGCCTTGATTAATTAAAGAAAAAGGTTTAATTAGATTCGTCATATAAATTTCCTTTTTATGACTTTTAACATATTCATATTTGTTAGATAACATGGAAATATGCATTTCATTTAGTAGTTATAGTTACCTTAAACAGTTATCATATACTGTGCGAATTTAATAAGCAACTTAATCCATCCTATGAGAAAATTCCAAATAAGAATGAAAGGAAGCAATTCATAATTTACAATGAAAGGATTGCTTTATAAATTTCAACTGAGAATAAGCTGTTATTGAAGTTATAATTAATCAAGAAAAAAATTATATTTTAAGGAAATCCGTTACATTTATACTCAAACAACGTATGGACTACAGATATCCTACCTTGTAAGAATAATATTTTCTGATATTGATTGTTTTCAAATAAAAATTTGTGCATGCAACAAAATGACAAACTTTAAATAAAAATATTCATTATTCACATTTTAAAGCATTGCAGTCTTACTTTGTACTGTGTTTATACAATATTAATGATCTGCAAATAGGCTATGAAAGGAAAATCGCTAATAATTATGAAACAAGATATGCATGCTAACACGGGAATGTGTTCATATTAGTATTGGCTTATAAGGTACTATGAAACGCATATATTATTCCAACTATGTAGCGGTTTCTAGGAATGGGCATTATTTAAGCCGCAGTTCTTTCTTATATTGAGAGAGCGTATTCTATGTTTCAAACGTCTTTCTATCATAAGATAAAAATGTATTTTAGTTTCATGAAACAATATACATCCTGTTGATATTTAAACAATATGGAGTTCCTCGAAAATCGAACATTAATTCGTCTGTTACAACAACACAATTATACTTCGTAAAGGTAAAACTCTTCACTTATTTCATTGTTGAATCGCTCACATTTTCAAAGTAATTGTTAATACCATAGTCATGAACTTACCTCGTGAATTAAAAATACAATAATCCGTATTAATAAAAAATGTTTTAATGGTACAAGCTATTTATGAGTAAATAAATTAAGATATTGTAAATTGATTATTTCATAGCATATTCAATTTCAATGAATTATTTTAAGTAGTTTTATTTTAAGTCAGTTCCTTCTAAGAAAAAGTATCTGTTAGCACTGTTACGTATGCAAGTATATATTAATTTTTAGCAACATATTTTTACTTTAATTAAAACTTTTAGCAAAATGTCTTATTTTGACCCATGCTATTTCCTTCCGGAAAATACCTAAAAATTGAATAACAAAACTATATTTCTAATGAAGCACAACTATTTAAAAGTACAATACTGAATATGAAGCGTTTTCCGCTAAGCTAAGCTAAAAAGTAGAATTTCTTGCTATTCTGTTATCTATTGGAGACTTCAGCGAAAGCAGAAGGCAAAAATTACATGTTTAGGCCAATCCAACGAAATATTCACGGCAGTTTTTGAACGAAAAAGAACATCGACCTATTTGTGACAATTGGAGATACTTGAGCCATTAAAAAAAACATCGCCTTATAATCGAGAAAATAAGGTAAATTTTCACCCGAAAAACCTACAAAAGCATTTGAATCTAATATTCGATAAATTCACATAATTGACACAGAACGATAACGCTGGCTTGTATCTGTTTTCGCCTAGTTTAACTGTCCGCCCTCTTTCGAACGCTTTATCCATCCAATTAGCAAGGTTATCTATGAGCGGATTTCACTGAACCGAGAGTTTCCGAGGCCTAACCTAATTGAGAGATTACAACCTAGCGCCGACAGAAAAATACAACTTCGTAGCGCATATATGGGCGAACTGATTTTAACACTCACCAACCTCGCATCGCTCTTAACGCTTTCGCGCGAATTCACTGCCGGAAAATTCTTGCCATTGATTTGCACCAAACAGCTGACTAAATATTCTGATGTATGTGTTCACTTCGCTAACAAGTGAAAATCATCCTGATATGTGTGATTAAAATTTATGCGCAAGTATACCTTACTGAAGAGTGACATCTGAACTTCTTTGGCATTGGGTGAATTGCGTTCTGACCTTATGTCGTTTGAGTGTGCCACATCCACGTGAATAACTAGGAATAAAATAAACAAAGAAACACAACGCTTTATTCTAACAATTGACATACTAAGAGGGAACTATTCTCCAGTTAATTCGGGAAAATAAAAAACATTCCCGTTTCTTATTTTAAACCTAAATTTCCATCACGATTCCGAACCTGATCTTGACAATACCATGAACGTTACAAGTCAACAAATCCATTTCGTCAAGTCGCTATTTCCAAAATCCGGTGAGAATTTAATGCTTAAAAATAGCGTATCCCTCGCACTCACCTACACAGCGGAGAGAGATCCGCTCACGTGACCCAGATCACTTGGGAGGTTTTTCCGAGGTTCCCCGTCAACATCTCGACAAGACGTCCCGACCCCACCACCACACTCCGCGAGGACCAGCCACCGACTACGGCGTGTCTACGGTCGATGAGGGGAACAACAAGTGTCCATTATAGGGGACTCACGTGGACTCTACGGCGCATGGCCAACGAAGTTTTACGCTCTCCATCCCTCCCTTTCAATCCTCTACCTCCCACCCCTCACCCATTTCTCTCCGAAACGTCACCCACCCTGACGTCCTAGCCCTCGACTTCTCTCCCTCTCTCTCTCGCCATCTCCTTCTTTCATCCCCTTTAACCTATAAAAATAAAAGTAAACAAAAGAAGAACGTCGAATTATAGTTGGAACCTGTGACGTAAAAACGAGCCGGCGCGATGAGATGGTACTTTTTCCGTGCATTGGATTTCGCGCCCCGTGTTTCTGCTTTCATATAACGCCTTATTAAAGCCATACCTTGTTCTTCCCTCTTTTTTTATGGGTGACGTAAATTTTTGAATGATGGGATCGTCGTATATCGAGCACATAAGAGAGGGAGAGACGGTAAGGGGGGAGTGGAGAAATTCTCCCTGATGCGCACCTACATTTCATACTTCCACGGAAGTTGGACAGGCAGAAGCGATTTTGGGGACAATTTCTTGGCGCGCTGTCGATCGATGGTGAAGTAAAGGGAGGGAAACTATGAAAGATGGAAGCATTCAGTCGAATCCCGAATATTGTTGAATATAAAGCTATGCTGTGACGTATAAGTACCGATCTGCGCAATTCTGCAAAGAATTAAATATTTTCTCATACGATTATCTTTTATTTAACGTGGAGGGAAAATGTAGGATGTATAACCTATATCACGATGAAAGTATCCTGAAACGGGTACTGAAAAAATTAATAATGATCACAATACGACTGTTACTACCTAAAAGGGAAGAAATGGCGCCACTTGATGAAAAATTTAAACCTTTTGCAAGAGTAATATTTCATTTTTAACCTCATTAACACATGACTAAATTAATATAAAAACTTTTTTAATTGTTTATTTCAATTAAAAATCTTTCGATCTATACTTAGAATAAAGCTTCAAGACATTTATATCTAAAGAAAATAAACTATAAACTAGGGGATCGTTGCAGTACTTCCTGCAAACATGTAGAGACCCTTGCGTGAAGTGACCCAATGCGATAGTTGCTATGACAAAAAATTGTTACAAAGAGTGTTATTAACCACTTTTATTGCCCCTCACACCATTTTTATAACCAAAAATACATAGCTACATGATTTAGGCCAGTGATAGTCAACCAGGGTGCATGATAAATCCCGGGGTGAATGTCATTTTCCAAGGGTAAATGGAACTGACAGGGTGCATGGCATGAATGATATGCATTCATTGATAGATGTTCCATAAATAGTGTTCATTGAATGGTGTTCGACAAAAATATTATTCATTAATTAAGATTTTTTTGTTTGTATTTAAAATTTAGATTAGATAGATATTTATCTTTATTTCTTACACTATTATAACGAGTAGCTTTTTTATTTTATGTATAAAATGTGTGCTATTATTTGCATTATATTTTTGCCTCTTGATGTTTAAATTTAAATATAATGTGTGGGTGCAAATAAAGTTTGGTATCAGGGTTGCCAACCAGTGAAAATGATTTTTACGGAGAATATGGAAAAAATTATGGACAACCAAACTTTTTTTACGGACATTTTTTTGCGTAATATTATGATGTATCAAAAAGACACAAGTGAACAATATTCAATACTGTCATTCATATATCGCAACAGAAATGTTCATACATTAGTTTAATGCACTTATTTATCTTAGGGAAACAGGAAATTTCAAATGTGTTCAGTAAAAATTCTTGGAACACAAATGCTACCTGATTTTTCATTCAGAGCATTTTGTTTTATAATTTTAATTTGTGCCCATTGAAAAAGAAAGGTTGCTTTGCTTTTAAAAATAGAACCAAAATGAGAATATATATGATAAACATTTTTTATATCAGCGGTATTCAATCTAAAGTACGCATATCCCTGGGGATACGCGAGATCATTCAAATGGGTACGATATCTAATGTATAAAATAGCGAAGCAAAATCTAATAATTATCTCACCCATAAAATATACGTAAATCATATAATTATAAAGTACATATATATTTGTAGACTACTCATTTATAACCGAGTTTGTTGTCTTTAAATATATCAGAGGACACGAATTTCGACAAAAATATTTTCAGAGGTACACAGAATACCACTGCTTTAAACCTATGGAAATTTCTTAGCATTTTTACGGGCATCTAAATATTTTTACGGACCTTACGGAGACGTCCCATTTTTGCCCTTTTTTACGGACTGTCCGTAAATTTACGGAAGGCTGGCAACCCTGTTTGGTATTCACACAACGTGATTGTGTGTAACGTGTTAATTATGAAAGTAGAGCACAAAGGATAAGTGAACATACAAATTTGTGGTAATTTTCCTTCTGGGGTGCATGAGTTTCTCAAAACCTGTCCTAGAGGTGCATGAAGTTATTAAAGGTTGAATAACACTCATTTAGACTACCGGTACAAAATATATTTTTGTTTTGTTCGCTATTTCTGATGGTACAACATCTCATATGTTCTGCGGTTTGTTTAACATTAGGTAATCAATTCACCGGCCACGCGTCAATATCGAAAGAAATTAATCACAAACATTATCAATATAGTAATTTGCTTAAACTGCACAATAAAAATTGTAGACGAAACGATATTTTCACAGTATGAGTGAAATATCTTTCTATTGCATTGGAATAGTTTCTTTTCTTCGCTACGTTTCATTTGTTTCATATTTACAAGAAACTTTTCACATAAATTTTCAAACGATTATTGCCCTTGATGCGTATCTTTCACTGTAAGCTTAGTGCAAATACACTTGAAAGTCCGAGTCTAACAATTAAAAAATCCGAAATGAACAATGACGTTTACCCTAGCAACCTCCTTTTTGAAATGTCGAAAAACCGGAGAAAATTGAATATAAACTTAAAATATTAGTAAACACGAATTAAACAACCAAATCGGCTGTAAGAATAAGAATCTTCATTTCTTTCTGCGTGAAATGGTATAAATCTTGAGTCAAAGTCTATTTGTAAGATAGTTTAAAATGTTAAATAATAAACGTCTACACATCGTATTCCAGCCGATTACGTGTTAATCAAATGAAAAAACGAAAACTATCCTGGTATCAAACCCATGTTTTTCCGGGGAACTACTACCCACTTAAAACCTTCAAGAGTTTGCCCCAGTATTCAGACGAAAGATTCGTCGAGATCGAACATACCGTTCTCGGTTTATTTGCGTTCATGCCGGAAGGTGACGTCACTCGAGGCTTCAGACGCAGGTAGGCATGGACGCAGGCAGAGACACAGTGGTTATTATATATTAGATGCTTCAATCATTTGTTATATCACAACAGCAATTATCTCCATAAATTCCAAAAATATTATGGTTGCATATTAATTTAGTGTGGTCAAACAGAAATGAAAAATAACTCAAAAACGGATTCATGTATTTTACCCAGGTTAACATATTGTAAACGAAAGAAATGTCATCGGCGGAATTAATGCCGGTGAATCAATTCAAAATAATTCACAATAACATTCTTAATTACAATCGATCACCAATCACTTGATTTAACTAATGAATGTATTCACTCGACATTTACACTATTTCACGTAGAAAGAAATTAAGGTTCTTATTCTTACTTTCTATTCTGTCGTTTAATTTGTGTTTGCTCATATTTTAAGTTTATATTCCATTTCTTCCAATTTTTCTACCATTCAAAAAGGGGTTTCTTAAAGTTGCTGGCAATGATGATCTCAGATATTTACATTGTTGGACTCGGTTTCGCACTAACAGTAAGACTACAATGAAACAAACGCATCAAGGACAATAACCGATTGAAAATTTGTGAAAAGTTTCGTGTAAATATAAAACAAATGAGACACGAAGCGAAGAAACTTGAAGTCAGAAACGACTCTAACGCATTGTAATAAAAGATAACTTAACATTTCAAATAGGAAGATATTTCACGCGTACATTGAAAATATCATTTCGTTTGCAAATTTTATTGGGCAGTTTAAAGGTTATATTGATAATGTTTGTGATTAATTTATTTTCGTAATTAAGTAAATCTTTGACGGGTGGCCTGTGCATTTATAGTGATTACATGATATTAAGTAAATCACAGAACATACGATTTGCTGTACCATCAGAAATAGTGAACAAAACAAAAACTGTAGTGTACCAGTAAGTGTTAGTCTAAATCGTGTTTTGGTTATAAAATGGTGTGAGCTATGATTATTGCGGGGCAATAAAAGTGGTTCAACCATTGTAACACGCTGTGCAACAATTTTTAGCCTACTTTTCAGAATGAAAATAGGCTTACAGTTTTTTCGTTTTGTCTGTCTGTCTCTCTGTTTGTCTGTCTGACCGTCCCCCCTATTAACTTTTGAACCAATACACCGATTTTCATGAAACTTGGTGGGTATCTCTTGCTACATGGGCCGAGCTCACGAGGATAATTTTTATTGAGAAGATTGAAGTCCCGGATTCGATTGCGGGAACTATCCTTTCCATTTGATTTACATGGCAAATGTGAAATCCATCATGCAGTGTAATTTTTTCTTGTACATTAAAATATCTTAGAATTGTAATATCGGAGTGAGTTTTGTAATATTCTCTGAGAAAAGGAATGAAGATTGTAATGTTTTATTATAGAATTTTACTTGCCAATTGTATTTCTTAGAATTTTGCTTAAATACTGGCAATTTTGCAATTTTGATCATTCATTACGAGAATGTTCTCATCTTTATGATTATTGTTGGACTCGAATTCATTATAGTCTAGTACACACACTCAAAATATTTGCCACAGAAGTACGCAAGATCTATATAGTTTTCCATTCGAATGCATTTGTAATATTTTATAACGCTAAATTATGAAATTTTGGAACACAAAGAGCTACATATCCGCGATAATGTTAAAACTATTGAAGCCAATATAAGTATTAAATAAATGACTAAATGGAAAGTAGACATCATAAGTTGTTTGGATCATCTTTTTTGTCATAGGAGCTATCGCATAGGGCCACTTAACGCAAAATTCCCTAAATGTTTGTAGGAAGTACTGCAACGGGCCCCTAATTATCTTATATAAGCGAAATATATTTTCATAAAACGGAACTGAAACATTCTGTATTTCATTCTATAAAAAACATTTGCAAGACTATTCCGACATAAAATATTGAAATCTCAAAATTTATTATTATTTATTATTTATTTATTTATTTATTTTTCACTTTCACATGTTTTTGTGGCCATTTAGTAAAGAAGGGTCATTTTAACATTAGCTGCTATCTCCAGATATATTTGACCCATTTTAAAAGAAATTTATTAGAGTGACAAAACTATTGCAAACATCAACGTTCTTCAGTTGGAAACAAAGAAAGAAATTAAAGATAATTTTCGTGAATGGACTCAAAACTGTCTTCGTTGGGGAATGAAAATTTTCCTTTTAAATGTTTTATTCCTTTAGAAAGTATGCAAAATTTATTTCCAAATGAAGGAAGAAAAATCAGCACACATATTGTTAATTTATTTTGGTTAAAAATAGGATTACACTGACAAAGACCGACCGACTCGTGTCACTATTGTTTCAAAAATTGTTTAAACCGCATTATAGTACAAAAGGGCTATCTGCTCTTAAATTAGATGAACGAAGTGCTGAAAAAGCGAGGGTGACTAAAAAAATACAAAATATATAGAGTTGCGTTTCGAAGAGCTTAACAAGAGAGAGTCGCAAAACAAAATTTCGCCAATGAGTTGGTTATGAGAATAGAAACTGGAAAATCGTGACGTAACTAACCGAATTATATTATAAGTTCCTAAAAGACCATGTACTTTGCAAAATGGCGTTTCATACGTTAATGACTGTATAAGAGCAAACAAAAAAGTGACGGGAATTCGCGTAATATGACTAATGGCGAAAAGCGTTTTCCATTCATTTACCACGAATCATCCGGTCTAGGAGTTTCCCACTTTTGTCAAGATCACTGCAACATGTCATGGTCATATTTTAAAGAATAAACTTAAAGCAGCATAAAATACATATAAATATATGAACACGATATAATTACGCTTTATTTATGCTGGTTACTGAATTAAGGTTTTCGGAAACAGTTTATACGATTCATGGGGTTTTTAGGCTTCTAAAAATAATTTTGTGGCGTATTTTCCATAATTATTAATTGATTAATTAAATATCTTTCATATTATATAACAGATTTCTGTCCAAAACATTATCAGTGATAGAATAAAGATTGAAAATAAAAACAAATTGCAAGCGCAATTAATTGAAGGGCATTACAAATTTTCATATAATATCATTTTTATAAGAACACTCGCCATATATTTTCAATGAAGAATCTAAATAATAGCATAAAGTCTTCATTAAAATTAAATTTGGCAATAACATTGGAGGACGCGAACGTTTTGAACCTACCTTCTCAGATAAACAGCACGCTTAATTTCCTTATGCAAGCAATTTCCGCTTATGATTTTCTTCCCGAACGCACATGTATTCTCAAATCCGAGAGGTGCCGGAAGCTTACCTCGGGAATAGAAGTTCCCACTGATTCAATTACAACTTCCTAACTAAAGTAATTACGCAGCAGAAAAAAGTATATAAATAATGAGAGCATTTCCGAATATATAGAACTCAATATACATTAAGGTACTACTTATTGCTCTCCGTACATATTTCTGATAGAATAAATATTTGTCTTGCATGGTTGTGTAAATTTCAGTGGTGTAGAAATTTTCGTTCTTCGCATTTTTCCCACTTATTATTAATGCTATTATAATGCTAATCAATTCTAATCAATCAATAAAAAACCAAAATCAAGCAAAATTTTGGTTTTGTATGACGTTATGAATGCTATATCACCACATTATTTTCAATAAATGCAATTAAGACAGCCATTTCGTAGCAAGTACAAAAATGTATTTTCACGCGTGGGTGTTCAATCTCTGGACTGAATTGAATCCTGCACTTTGTCCAAATAGGTGTCTCTCCTCTTATCGGGATAAGGAGGAGTTGGTGACGCTGCGGCCAGAGGAGTAGGTGACAGAACTATTTCTTTGCCACCGTCTCGGATTGGTCCTTCTCAGAATTTCTTCAGCTTCTTCCCTCTTCTCGGCACCTATCTTCCCAATGTTCCGGAAATTCAATCAATTTTGTCCTGGAGGTTTCAGGTTTTTTTATTTCCAATTCCCATTCAGTGGATTTAACTCCACACACTTTTCTACCAAATCCTTCCTTGACCTTTCGCGATATAGACAGTGCTGGAGTGCCGGGGCTTCGCTCCCGGATGCGTAGAACTTTATTTTCGTTATATTCGGAGGCAGTAGTGTGATAAGGCTACGTGACTTAGCTCTGCCGAATTTAGAAAGCGCTGAAAAGTAATACTCCTATTATGCTATAGATCAGTGGCGCCCAATCATTTAGTGCGCCATTTTTAGCGCTCAAGTGTCGATTGACAACTTAGCTGTATGCATGCAATGAGTAAATACTATAAGGATGTGTTAAAAATAAATCTACAGTAGTGTGCATAAGTTTAAGACCACCTTAGTTTTTCTGTAAAATTTACAAGTTTTTGGTTGTGGTGTAGGAGTTGATCCGAGAGAAGCGAAACAAACTACATATTCCCTGGCTTTCTACGCTTTCCAATTTATATGCTGAGGCAGTTTTAAAAATATATAACCAACAATTATTTCCATTAAATATTTATCTTGTATTAGAGTACCTGTGCAAAAGTTTAAGACCACAGAACAATGTGACAGAGGAACATTTACTACAATATTTTCTTTCTGAAAAATTTATAAATAAAAAGATGTCATAGATATATGCTATAATTAGAGTTATTAGTATGACTTGAAACACATTATGCCAACAAATGGTAAATCTGATGGCTACCTACTGTCAGGTGAGAGAGCCCTTTCCACAGTTAAATCGCTTTTCTCCCCTAATTTCCAGAATCTAAGCAAAACCTTTCCTCTGGAGAGGAAACGCATGTCAAAATAAAGAATTGGATCACTAGTCCTTTCGTAAAACAACACAAAGATCTTTGAATTATCGCTGGTATAATCCTCTAGCGCTAATTTTATTCACATATTTATTGCTGTAGACATAACATTACCAAGATTAAGAATTTTTCCACGCAACGATCTTGGTGTGTAAAAAATGGTATTTTAGTTAAGTACGATTTATACATTTACAAGAAAATTTGAGCCTTTTTACCGACCATTGTAGGAGATCCGTCCGTGCATAAGCTGTCAAGTTCGTTCAAGTCAAATTAAAACATTTCTAAGACTAATTTTAACTTATCAAATAGATCAGATTATTTGACTTCTCGATGGAGTGCCTCGATACGGATAAGTTTCTCAGAGACGCAAAAATTATCAATTACTCTGTACTTAACTGGGATGCAACACTAATTCTGACAGATTCGTCCATTGCAACTGAAAAGTGCAAGAAAGGGCATCGCTCTTTATTTAGAATTAGGCACATTAGTAGCGAGGTCTTCAATAAGTCTCGTTATTTTTAACTTTATAGTGCAATGGAACGTATTTTTTTCTAATTTTGGTTTCCAAGACGGCTCCCCACTATTTTCAGGCTTGGTTTAATGAGTTCTTCTCCATCATAAAAGGGTTTCTTCTTTTTGACAAACATTATTACTATTTTGTATGATATTGTTGTCGTTTTTGTTTAAAATAATGCTGCATTTATTTCTTTGTTTATATCCTCTTATTTAAATAATCTTTGCGTTTCTCTGATCCCGGAATTAACTTAAATTTTCTTCTATTTCTTTCTTATGCTGCGATGTATAATATCTATTAAAATCAAGCCTCTTATTGTTTGACAGAAGATTTCCACAAAAAAGGCACACTAGTTTTCCAGAAAGTCACAGCACAAATAGAAATTCATATTCCCATTTCTCATTATATTCACAGTTGTCACTGTCAGCAGTAGCTTTTCTTTTTCATGGCTTACTTAAACTACCTAAACAAATTTGGATGGGTTTTATAGCCTATGTAAAATATTAATTGTTTTATCACAAGAAAATTATCACAGAAAATAAAATATTATTTCTTATATATATATATATATATATATATATATATATATATATATATATATTAATATATAATTTATTTTTCACACTTGCTCTATTAAACGCATCGAACGTCTGCAACTAGCTAACCAAGTGTCTCGACTCTAAAGAGTTCCATGTAATCTAGAGGTGCATATCTAGTTTCCATCATTGCGAAATCCTCCCGCAGAGAAAAACAAAGTAAGTTTATAAGAAAACTTTTGTTAGTAAATAATATATCAGGAATCTTTCCTTCACAATTTAGTCTGTCTTAGGCTAAAATTTCAGCGGCGTAAAAAATGGAGAATTTTTAGAAGTCGATTCATGATTTGTAAACAACGGTTTTAGGGAACCCGATCCATTTGACATGACGAAATTTTGAGATCATTGTTTTAAATCCCAGATATATTTCAACTGAAAATAATTGACAATATAAATTGCTTTGAGCGCCATGCACTACGTTTAAGACGCGGATGCGTTAAAAATGGGGATGGACATTAAAGCATTTTTTAATTTTAAAATTTGGTATCAAAAATGTATATTGTATATTTTATAAATTTTTCATCTACATATTTTTTCACGCAGTTCTAATAAGGTTCTTATGACATGAACTTCAATGGCGGTGTTTCATTTTTCAACCTGTCCCTGAAAAAATCTTGATAATAGTATTTTGGTATTTTTTGTTTTGAATCTCGTGATTTTGGTGTGCGTGGAAACTATTGGCACTTTTAATCCATGTAATCTTTTCTTCAACTAAGTATTGCAAAAAAGCATGAAATAAATGCAAAAAACTACAAATACTATTTGTATAAACATCATAAAATACTAGGAAAGTAAAAGGATAGAAATTTACCATGCATAGTGAATATTTGTAATTTCTACAGAAATTAACGTGTCGGACATTGCAGAAGGATAGAAATTGAAGTGATAAAGCTTTCTATGTTTGGGGGTGTAAATCTTGATATAAATTCAAGTTAAAGAAGGAGAAGCTGCAACTGACAGAAATTCGAACTCGGGAAGCAATCTCACTAATTTTAAAGTAAGAGAATGCCTGTCATGCCTCATTTAGGACGTTTTGTGGAATAGTTTTTACCAACTTATTCCTTTTTTGCCGAATATGCCTTAATTTAAGAAAGGAGAGTTTAGTCGCTAAGTGGTTAGATTCGCGATAAATGTATAGAATTTTTCTTCCTCTCTCTCTCTTCAAATTTATTAAAAAATGAGTTACTAAATGTATTTTCAGACTACTTAAATAAAGCAAACTTTCAAGCAGTATTCATTATATTGCACTTGTCAAACAATAAAAATAAACGGAACTATTGATGTGACTAAAATTGGCAATTAAGATCAAAAGCCTTGAAATATTGGAAAAAGAATATAACGGTTTCATAACTTTTCAATCCCTATACC
The DNA here is from genome assembly GCA_028673005.1 of Tanypteryx hageni. Classification (NCBI taxonomy): domain Eukaryota; kingdom Metazoa; phylum Arthropoda; class Insecta; order Odonata; family Petaluridae; genus Tanypteryx; species Tanypteryx hageni. Next base: position 152,456,187 of record CM054115.1, read on the forward strand.
GTTGCCTTCTTAAATACATTTAAGTTTCGGGAGTACAAAATCTTTTAACATAAAATGTTCGTTTATATAACGTGTACATCTGTCCCAAACGAAAACATCTATTGTAAGTTGCAACGACCTCTTTATTGCAAATCTCGTTATTACAAAATGTCCCTTTGTACTAACGAAGTTGTACTGTATTCTTAATGTCATATTTGTGCATAGAGCTTCGACTCTAAATTAAGGACCTACTTAATTCAAAGTAAAATTACGTAATCTCGAATCAGATTGTTATTTTTGCATAAGAATTTAATCAATAAATACAATCACAGTCCTTACATCCAAGTACTAATCAAAAATTGCATTTCTTCAGAATAAAATATAGCCGCATAAGAGCGGCGAAAAGCCTAAGCCAAAGATTAACAAGAAATCGATTGAAACGCCATCGATATTTTTTGCCGACCTTTTGCCTTGCATATTGGCTCCTGCGTCAACCGAGGATGGAAAGCGGTGTAACTTTGAACATTATGCATGAGAGACATCAAAAGAAGTGAGTGCCTCTTTAATATTTTCGATACCTTTCCATCCAACTTCGCTACTTTGCTAGACTCTCATAGAGACAGAAAGAATAAGCGGCGCAATAAACATTGCAAAAATTTTCTGATATATGTCTATACGTTTGATCTCACTACACTTTTTGCTCCGAAATTAATTCTCCCCTCGCGTCTGGTACAGATATAATGCCACCGGACAAAATATAGTAACTTAAACGAAATCCTTAAGAGCCATTTTTGAGTAAATCGTATTTTGTTTCAAAATATCCAAGAATAAAGTACCCTTAATTGTTGCGCAATATCATTTATCTCATCAGAATATCTTTTATGAATGATATTATCCATAAATATGAGAATCATTCGATTTAGTTTAACCGTAAGGTTGTAGTAAGAGTTTGAATGGAGCGCGGCGGAGGCGTGACGTCATAAGGCTTAGGTAAGGTAGCTTAGCGTTCATTGTAATGTCACTGGAGGAAATATAGAGAGCTCAAGAGATATTGCTTACGTATTTTTATTTGTGACATCAGGTTCTACAATTTGTATGATTTTAATTCAATTCTCTCGAGTCATTTTTGAGTAAATAAAATTTTTCAAAAAATCGCCAAGAATAAACTACCCTTTTTTTGCGCAATGCCATTTTTATGAAACAATGAACTGCAAAAGATGATATATTGCATATATACGAAATATTATTCGATTTCATTTACGCATTGGGGCCCTAGATCGGCGAACAGACCGACAGACAGACGGCTTGGCGAAAACCGCTTTTGTGGACTCAGTGACTCCTAAAACATGTATTTCCATCAAAATCTCGAAGCCGATTTTTTCACTATAACAATACTTTCTCAATAAACTACGTATATGAGAAAGTCAAATAAAAATAATCTTATAACAAAGAGTTCTCTCATGTGTGCGTTTATCAATAATATTTTCCTTTCAAGTTCTTTATGTAAAAACTACTTCGATTGGCTTCCGAGTTGAAGAAATAATTTAAATCTTCCGAGACGTAACGTATTTTTTTAATATGAAGGTTAAAACTTGATAAAGCAAATCTACCATATGAAACTGTTAATTGGGTTAAAACCAACGTAGTTTTGTGAGCGGAAATTTTAGATGAAGCAAAATTATGTTCTCACTGTTATTATTCAATAAATGCAGCACAATACAGTTATATGAAGCAAGTCATGTTTACATTGAAGCATTTAGTTTAAAAGTTAGCCATAATATTCGGATGTTAGATCTGTAAAACATGAAGCCCTAACTAATATAAATAATATTAGGAAGGACCTCTCGAAAATAGAAAATAGCCTAATATTGAGAGTGAGTACATTATTAGGGCGATATATCTTTAATATGACAATCGAGAACTTTGAAATATATTACGTAGCATCAACTTTTGCAGCACGATGGAGATCAGCGTTGTCCAGCAGCTTTCGTCATATCTGCCTGAAGAAATGCTACAAGAATTCTGTTTTAGAAAAGAATAAGGAACCTAAGATGATATCAGAATAATGATATTTATATCAAAAAGAGCAATAGCGTACAGATAATATTGCTCCGTATGTTTCGTCAAATTGCAAAAGGCCATTAATAGTGCAAATTGAGTACATAATGTTGATGAAGATATTAAAGGTATATTAATGCAAGAGGCACTAGAAGGTAGAGGAGATTTTTAGATTGTAGAAAGGATTGTATGAACAGTAACATATACTATTGATCATGTTATTCATACAAGAAAGGAATTCCAGAAAAAATATTAATATACTGGCTATAACAGGTAGAAAATGCAGGATGAAAATAAGAAAAGAAAATTTCAGTCATGCGAATATTAGGAAAAGAAGAAAAATTGACAAAGATTGACGGAAAGGCATTAGTATAAGTTTCAGACTGTAAATACGTAGGAGGCATCATAAAAAGAGATTAAAAATGTACCGATTAAATAAGGACTATGATAGCGAAAGCAAACGCCGCTTTTAGAAGAAAGATACACCTACTGACGGGAAAAAGAAAGAAATATATACGCAAAAAATTAATGAAATGTTTTCTTTGGAGTATGGCTTTGTATAGAGCATAAACATGGAAATTCGGGAAAAATAAATGTCTATTTGGAAAGCTTTAAAATGTAGATATAGAAAATAATGCTGAAGAAAAATGGAATGCAAAACGAGAAAATGTGTATAGGAAAAAAAGAAAACATTTACACAGACCGTAAGAAAGAGGAATGCAAAATTGAATAGAACTTCACCTGAGGAGGGAGAGAAAATAATAACAGAGCTGTTAGGAGGAAAACTTGAAGGAAACAGAGAAAGAGAAAAAGGAAAAGGTTTCAGGTGAAATTATTTTAATTTGGCAGCGGGCTTGTTCTAAGACTAACAGCTCTGTTTCTGTGATCAAGTACTCTCTCTCCAAGAGTCGATGCTCAATTTACTTTGTGATTCGGCTGATTGAGCATGCATTGCGTAATAAGTTTAATTGTAAGCTTTGCAACTTTATCTGTGTACGGATATTTAACACATTGAAAAGGAGAACAGATATTGCAACAAAATAGCATTGTTCCCTTTCTTTTATGAAGAATTTCTTAAAATTACGGTGAAAATAGGGAAAAAGTTCTTGTTTAGGAGCTGACTGTTGTTGACAACTCAACCGTGTATGATCTCAAGAAGCAGAAGAAAGACATTTTAGCAGTTTTTCCTGATAGTGATACGGCAATGTCAAAGATGGTATAACATTAATGCGCTTCCAATACTGTAAGTTTGGTGACATAGTATCAGGGGCATCCCGTGTGAGTTTGGTGGTATACGTCGAAGGGTAAGCTGGCTTTAAGTTTGGTGACATCAAATCAGGGGGTAATTAATGTGTGATTGGTGGTTGACGCTTTAGGGCTCCCGAGTGTAAGCTGGTTGTATCAATTCAATTCAATTTTTAATGTATTTTATTGGCCTTGATATACATACAATTCAATTTTAAAATAAAGTCTACATGTCTCTTTTGTTTTAATACATATGCCTATCCCGGTAAATACCCTGTTCTAAACTGATTGACTCTTCCGGTTTGGACTTGGGCAGCAATTGTTTTTATTTTCTTAAAACCATTTGTGATCCAATTTTTTTTTACTTCTCTTCTTACAGGGGTGGTATTCGCCGTAGGTGGAATGGAAACTCGGAAAACCCTTCCGTATCAGAGGTTTCATTTTATTCTAAGTTTTGCGGTACTGGTTTTTGGGGCAAAATAGTGTAGTATGGGTGGCATAAAATTGCTGTCCAATTTATTCGCTTTAATATTTTTCATTTATTTTATAATTATTTACATTATATAAGTCTTGTACTAATGTATTCAAATGCTCTACCAACTTGTCACCTCCATAACAGGTGTAGTGGATGCGAATTGATTTATTACACATAGAAATAGCCTGGCATATTACACGAATAATTTTAGGCAGTGACAACTTATTGCCAACTGCCCAAAAATAGCGATAGTTTATCATCTCTAAGTAGCGCGTCGAAATCAAAATGAAACGGATTATAATTCATTAAATAGACATATATAGCCGAACGCAGCTCATGCATGCGCTTAAGTAAGCAGACAGAAATATGTCATACAGATTGGTTAATATTATTAATAGTTTTTTAAAAAATACCCTCAAAATAACAAAATAAAATTTTCTGGGGGAAGGAGAGGAGTGTGGGTGTTTTAAGAGATCAAAAAGTGGGCGCGATACACGGTATTTTCGATTTCTCAAGGTGCAAGATTTTATTTATTCATTCATCAAAATACGTAAATATGGACAAATTTTCTGCGTTTTTGCTTTATTTGACAGCTAATACTATAAAATATCTTATTCTGGCAATTCTTGGATGTCACACGAAAGAATTTGTTAGAAATGCAAATTTATTTTTGAAATGTTATGGCTTTTTCGCACTCTTTCCGGGTGTTGCCAAGGCAACCCGCATTGTTGCCTTTGATTGAATTAGCGTCTATTAAACCTTCAGATAGACGAAAGAATTGCGTTATTCGCTTCTGACTTTTTATGAAGCATCGAAAATATTGTTCTAGCAACGTCTAACTTAATATATTACAAAGTTAACAACTGCAGATAAATATTATTCAGTAAAATGCGTGTTCACTGTGGGCGTTCTTAACGATCAACCAAAATAAAAAACGTCTTTATTTCAATACTGGAAGATGATCTTCTTTGCAAGGCAGAAGCAATTTAAACTGCACATACAAATTATAAGAGCAAACATTACATCAAAGTGCCAGTTGTATAATTTTATAAAGAGAATATGGGCTATTATTAATAAATGAAAAATAACACGTGAAGTACAAACAAATCTGTGTTGATAATTCACGAGTAAAAAATGAAATTTATGGTTGAAATATTTGTGTATGAAAAAATTGCAGATATTTAAATGTAGAGAAACAATTTTAATGCATTAATAATATAAATCTTTGAAATGTATTGGTGTACGTACCATCATTTTCCACCCTAAGATGACTTTTTAACGTGCTGATTTCTGACTGACTTTGCTCAAGTATTTGCGGGTACCACTAGTAGCAATTTTTCTTTGAAATGATTTAAAAAACTAATTGAGATTATTGACTGAGACAGACCTTTCTGAAATCCCAACTTCGGCGAGGTTCTCCGTGATGTTAGGAGCACCTGCAATTGTAACAGAAAATTACTGAACTATTCTCTTTACGTCGAAAGTAACAGATGTTTGGGAATCTGAAGTTCAGTTTCAGATCTTGTCGATCCAATTACATCGTTATAGTTTTTGGGACATAGGGATGATAGAAGGGTGAGATATGTTGTTTACCATGCAAATAAAAAGTTGCAACCTCTAAGCTAGATTTCAACATTTCAAAGATCCCGGTATCATATTGAGGAACAATAGTAAATAAAATTAAACTCTTTTTTATAAAATTGAATGTATGTACTTCAAAATATGTATCACGTTATGCTCCGTTAAAAAAATCGAATATGAAAGTGGAAATCTTGAAATTTTTTAAACCGTTCATAAAAAATGTTAAATGTAGGCATCATAATCTTTAAAGAATTGATTCCATATTAGAATGGAACGGAAATAGAAAAAAAAAATTAATTTAAATAATCAACCGTGTAAATGTTTTTAAATTTAATTCACCAGAAGATTATCGACCACGTCTTATGGCTGAAAATAAAATTCGAGATTTAAAATAAAAAAATTGAAATAAGTACGTATTTCAGATATCTCCAATAACAACAAGATTGCAAATCTCGTAATATTTTTAAATTTGATAAATAAAATAAAATATGGAACTATCACCAAATGAGTTGTCGTATTACCGTCAATAGTTAATAGAATTTTAAAAAATTATTTAAAAGTGTTAAATTAGAACATTTTATTTGACGTTTTAAGGTTAAACAAAGATTCGTTTGTTGCGTTAAATATAATTCTTCCTTCCTATCTCTCTCCCCAAATCCACCTCTCTCTTACTCTACATCTATATAGTCTTATAGATAAACATAAGAATCCAAACTAAATCCCAGTCCCATTAGGATACCGTATTTTCGCGAAAAATCCAACGATAATTTATGGCAATTTATACATTCGTATATATTACACGTATGCGGGCCGAGACAAAAATTGTTTCTCGAAGTTTAGCAATGATGTGGTCGGCAAGGCAACATCCCGTTTAAGAGCCTATATTTTCCCAAAATATGTAATTTAAATCTTTAACATGAGAGATTTCGAAAGATAGGCAGAAAAAGATGGATAGAATAAGAATTTTCATTAATTTTTCTAAAACATAGTTTAAATTTGAAGATCGTACGCCAATGTTTTCTAATTTTAATTTCCAAAAGAATAAAAGCTTGCACTTTAAAAAGTCGCTTTTTACGTGTTATCTTACGGGTATTGGAAATCGACCCCCTGGAGTCAAACCCGGGTCTTTTTTTGTATTTTTATGTCGACATTTATTTTTTATATCTGAATTAAACATTTCTGCGAAATGTCAACCTACCACCTAATCGGAAATCTTGTTAAAAACGCGTTAAAAAGTGCCATTGATGACGTCAGTGTCTCTCACAGAGAGACAGAACAGACAGAATTGGTAAACTACATGTAAGATAAGTCAATAAAACACAGAAAACTTTATGATAAACCTCTGCAGCTATTTTACTAACAGATCGATTGAATATACATGACTGTGTACATTTTGAAGTTAATATTCATACGCATGAAATTTATCAATTTTTACTGCGAGTACTAATTTTAACTCTCCTAAAACCATTTTTCGTCTACAGAACGTGTTAGCGCAAATTTTTATCGACTTACAAATTCTTGGAAAAAAAAGGAAGAGTGTATCTCCATAGCGACTGTCGAATAAAAACGAGTCGCACTCGAAACCTTTCACTGTTCACTTTCGTTCAAACACGCCCCGTTGTTCCTCCTACTCTCACCCCAAAGAGCATTCAATACCAAACCTCCTCATCCTCCAAACTTTTGCCCCTCCGCTCCCCGGCAACACTCCGCCTCAATACCCCCTCCATTTCTCCGCACACGGACCCATCTCTCCACGAAACTACTCCTATCCACGCCGATCCAATCGTTCATATCCCATTTTCCCGTCCATTCCGTAAAGGCAAACTTATTTCCTGTCGAAACCTCTTCCTTCCCCTCCCTCCAACTTTCTACATTCCCTTCCACGCCTCTTATTACGCAAGCAGTGTGGTCTGCAGTCTCTATGGATACCCTCCCACCGACGACTCTCCCTCAGCGCTCTCATCTCACCTTTCCTGGTACGTCCCCTTCAAATAAAAAATAAGCGCAAACGTTCTCTCCTATTCCACCCCCTTTTGCCGAACTGCCATCTCTTTTGAGCGCAAATACTCTGCCCTTCCACTCTGCCTTCTCAGTCTTCCTTTTAAGGCGTGTGTATGGATTCTCAGAAAAAAATTCGAGGTAAAGAATATCCTTGTATTTCCTTCCATCTATCTCTCCATAGAAAATGTTCAGTTCTCGAAAAATGGGAGAAAATGGGTGCTGAGCAAGAGGGCGAGAATATTATTTTAGTTCTTCTCCAGAGTGTGCATACGCGCGAGAATATGCGAGTGACTTCCAGTACCATCTTTCCCGATAAAATAAATGTTTGTAGTATAAATAACGGATAAAGCCGATATTTGACTCAGGAACCATTATCGAGCAACGAAAACCACAAAATGTAATTCGGTGTTTCATGCACACCATCAAAAATAATATTACTTGCTCAATAATGGAGAAAAATGTGATTTTTTGCATGCATATCAAACTGGCGTCATTGTCTTCGCCGTCCGACAGCTAGTCAGCAACATCTTTCGCAAAAAAATTATTTAATTTGTTAGTAATTCTTTTTTTTCTCCAACAGTAAGGTGTATATTCCAATTATCATTTTTCAATACATTGTTTTTCCATTCATTACAATTATTGCATAAGTTATTTATTAGTCATAAAAATTAAAATGCAATGAATGCAATAGATGTAGAAACATAATGGAGATGGTTATGCCTCACAACGGCAACAGGAATATTAATTGTAGTGTTATTCCCTTACGCAATATGATCTTTCCCGTCTTGTGCCCTGCATTTATTTCACGTATTATTTCTGAAAACCAATTCTAAAGCGGACAATTATTTAGTTCTGTAGAGGAGAAAGGAGAGGGAGGGAGGATGGGAAGGAGAGAGGATGGGAGGGAGGGAGGATTGGAGGAAGGGAGGATGGGAGGGAGGGAGGATGGGAGAGAAGAAGAGAGAAATGGAGGAAGAATGGGAAGTTCCTTAAATTTAATACTTAATCCATGCATACCCGTCATATTTGACGGGCAATTACGCTAGTAACTATAATATCCCATATTTCTTTCCACTGGAAAATATGATTTCATTAACCGATTCAATCTTTTGATGCGTATTTTAAATGTAAAACTTTCCCTAGTTAATCGTTCGATAAACTCGTTTGGAATAATTCTAACCATAAAATAATGAATTTCTTATTTGGAAAAATATGATAATAATTAGAATGTTGTTCTTTATTCGAATAACTCATAAAACTATTTTAGCAATTACTGCAAAAATCGTGGTTTATATTTATAAAAGGATGTGCATAACATTTTTATAGCAACGGAATGAAACGAATGGCTATCATTATTACGAAAAAAGCCATTTCAAATACACAAATAGTAGTGATGAGTTACTAATTTGCAGAAAATTGAAATATATACAATAATATCTTAAATATCATAATTGATTTCAAATTTTTATAATTAGTTTAATATCTATTTTAAATGTTATATTTGTGTAGAAAATAATTCGTCGAAAATATCATGGTGAATTAATGTTGCCATGAAAATTATAAGAACTCTCTAGCTATCTGAAAAACAGTATCTTACATGGGTTATATTTTTATACCGTGGTTACCTTTCACCTATTCTGCATTCATCCACAGTATTTTTGTGCATTCAACTGCTACGAACAACGTTTTTTACCAGCAGCAGAGTCTCCAGAAGCAGCAAAAAAGTGACAAGACCTTGTGTAGCTATACAACAAGAAGATCCCTTTCCATTTCTAAATAAAAATGCCGAATATATTGCTCGATTAAAAGTGCCACTTTCTACACGGAGAATGGATTCTTCCTGATTGCTGTTCTCTTATCAGCCACGGACTTTGGACGAGAAAGCATTGACAATGTCACAAGCAATCTGACATGTGTAAAAAATACATTCCACCGTAATCTGACGTAAAAATTCCTTCTTTGAGTCGAAAAGTGTATTAAATATATCATTGATTATTCTGACGAATTGCAATTGACGCAAGAAATATTTGAGGCTTTGATGAACCATGTAAACTACACTGCGTTTTCTCGCAAATAATGGAGACTAAATACGAAAAATAGAAACAACGGTCGGTATATTTACTATCTCTGACGCGATATACCTTGTACTTTTATCGACATATGGTTCCCTAAAAATTATTATGGCTAAAGGGGCTAACTGTATCGTACTTATTTATTTTTTACTATCTCATAAACAGCACATTACGACCTTTTGAAATTACGTAACAACAATAACAAAGACAAACCCATACGATCATAACCTAGGCAGTATTGGAACGAGCGACCCTATTATTGGGAGATCGACACTCTAACCTCCTCTCTACCCTACACAGCCCATAAACAGATATCGCTTCTATTTCTTCGTGTAAGCAATTCCAGATGGCCCATCTGAAGCTATAAACATAAATTAATTAATTACAACCAGTTTAGGTTCAAAGTTGAGGAAAACGTTATTCAAGGTCACAAAATGTGATAACCCTTATAACCATCCTTCCGTTTGTGGATGGTCAAAAAGTTTTTAACGTATATTTTTTACAATAAAATATGTACATTAACCTGTTTGGCATGAGTCATCGTAGATACCGTTCCTCCCGCGAGCAAGAAATAAAATACGATTGTTCTAGAGAAAAAAAGACTACTTTCACGAGTGAGAAAGTAACATACTTTGGAAGTAAAAGTACTGTGTGTGTGTGATTTTGGCTTATCAACCTCTTGGATTATTATAGCCGTAACTCCTTCCGCACCGAACACAACCACAAGGGAGGGAAACCCGGTGCCGGCATTAGCCTACACTTAACAAAGAGCACCAAGGGGGCCAACGGCTTAACGTCCCTTCCGAAACCACACAGGGGCCCGAGCGACCTTGGAAAAATCCTACTTTCGCAGGATTCGTGCCCGCTGCCTTTTCGAGCAGCGGGCGAGTAGCAGCCAGCGTCCTAACCACTACACCACCAGCACCCCCTGGAGTTAAGAGTATATCGTATGAAGAATTCCATTCATAACACAATACGATCCTTTGAAATCGTCTCACTATACTATGTTAGGGTAAGATTTAGTGCTGATCATTGTGGAAGTTCTGTTATTGATGTCCATATTTTATCTGGAATAGTTCACATAATAGCCTTGACGTGGTTTAATTCACTGAATGCCCTCCTGCATGTATTGTGCCCCTTTTACTTTAAATTTAGAATTATCCTAAATCAGAATGAAATAAGATGTTTCAGGAGGTATATAATATGACAAATTAAAACCTAGTTTCTACTCTCTCCAAAATGACGTAAGCCTTTCCATTTTATTTTGATTAAATTGTAATTGCCACTTAACTATCTTAAATTTTGGGCAAGTTGGAATTTTTTTCATAAATGGTGTGTGTGTATATATATATATATATATATATTAAAACTTATATTGGGATATTTGTAATGACTGACAGACTGCAGTAACAAATAAATAATGTTTTTTGAAAACGACAAATCTTAATTATCTTTGATATTAAATTAAACTCGGAAATTCGCCATTCAAAACCAAAACAATAAGGTATAAGATTCAACGAGAATCGCAATCGTGACCTGTATTTACGTAAGCGTTCTATTTAGTTGTTTGCACGACCGCTGAGAGCGCTTGCGACTCTAACCACGGTAGACATGTAAGACTGATACAACGTCCCAAACTACAAGGGATTGTTATATCAAAGAGAGCGACATATGTGAAATTCTGAGGACAAAGTTGCCAGAAACTTTAACTCTGTTCATTGCATAGGACTAGAGGAAATTTTCAATTACAAATCTCAAAAAAAAATTATTAATTTTCCGAGAAATTAGTGTTCTACGTCAGTGTTTCTCAAACTATAGGCCGCGACCCTCCAGAGGGCCGCCAAATTATTTTTTATGTAAGGTGAAGTGCCAATAAATAAAACTTTCACGAATAATAAAATTTTATCAGTAAATTTTAGAAAATACGTTATAAAAATAACTAATTGCGAAAAAAATAAAGAGATTTGTATTAGTTTCATATTTTTACAGTTTTCAGTTCAAAGGGAACTGCATGATATTAAAAAAGGCCGCGACAATTGTAAGTTTAACAACCTATGCTCTACGTAACAGCATCTGAGAACTAATTCAGAGTGACGGTAATTAATAGAATGAATAAAGATCAATACATTTATATTTTCGTTTTATATTTAACAACAGAGAGTAAAAGACTGATGAAATATTTAATATATATAAGAAGGAAAATAAACTTTCGCCAATAACTTCGGAGTTATATTTGTAGAATTTAGCTTGATTAAGAATAATTTCATGATACTCATAAACTTCGTAGTTGTTAAGGCCAAAATCCAATCTCATAAAAAAAAGTAAGCAAGCTAAAGAAATTCCTGTATAAAGACTAACTTTTATATTTTTCGTCATTAATCGTCAGAATTTATATTAAATAATTGAAGCCAGCGCACACTGCACTGCATTCGGGATTTTATTTGTTAATCGGAATTCATAAGTATTTCTTGATCAATTGACAGGAAACGGTCCTCCACTTATTAAAGTGGTGAAAGGATTGATCCACTAGAAATATGACCGTCGGAGGCTAAAATCGGAATTATGAGAGCATAGGTAAACGGAAGAACTCGAATACCCAAAACGTCTTCAATGTTTCCACAGACCCACAAATGCAAAAGAGTTTCGGATGGAGTTTAAAGTTGGCCAGGAAGTTCAAACAACCAATAAAGCACAGCTTAATCCAACATTGTTCTACTCAAATACGCGCACGCTCCGAATCTGTTCTCTGTTTAATCATAACATAAAAAGATCGTTTATTTGGTTTCACATCAATTACCCCGCGGCTGATTTCCGGAGCTATGGCCCTTTTGCCATTGAAGAAAAAGCCTTTCTGTGTAAAAATGTCAAATGTGATATACGAGATGCACCCACCGTCTCATACTAATTTATTGAGTCCAAATCTGCAGCTTGAATAGATGTTGTTCGTTTATAATGTTCAATTATTTTTTAATTAAAATAAATTTTATTCATAATGAAATAAAACTACATTGATATACGTCGTATTGCAATTCGCAGAAATAAAATATCATTAACCGGAACAGCTGCATAAAAGCGTCGTTTGTAAAATATATCACAATCGAATTTATCCAAGAATAATAGGATACAAATAAAATAATCGGATGTGGCCACCACATCAATTTCTCCATACCTGTAATATTTCTATAAATTCCAAATAGGTTAAATGATAATAAATATTTTAAGAAACTGTAAGAACATTTTCAAGGATTCACAAAGAACAGAAAAAACCTCAAACCTTAGCCTTCGGATATTGGATATAGCCACGTAAGCGTAAAGTGTTTACAATAGTCGCCGGTAGGTGGTTTGGTTATGACAGCTAAAAAATTTAAGTTTTTAAAATATCTCTTCAACAATGCATTATATGGGAAAATGTTTCGGACAAAGGTCGAACAAAATTAAATTTCCTACAACGTTTATTCCAGCACTTTTTTACTTTCATCAAATATTAAATGAGATATTTTAAATAAATAGAAGATCTCATTAACAATGCGTTCTACGAAAAAATATTTCAAACAAAAGTTTTAGAGAATAATATTATCTATGAAGTTTATAATAAATAACATTTGATTTTATGAAGATTTAAAATAGTTATTTGCCAAAAACCAAGATATGACTAGGTTAACATCCACTTCCGTTTGAACGATTTGTTGCTAAAACCTAATCAGCTTTTCATTATATAGTACTCTTTCTAAATATAAAATTTGGTATTGATATGAATGTGTTTTTGAGTTCGAGCACCCACCAAATCCTATCACATACAGACCGACCAACAGACCGACAGATAGAGACACAGACGTAATCGAGAAAATAGTCTAAATGTGATCAGGGAACCTTAAAACGTGTATTTCCGTTGAAATCTCGATTTCGATTTTTTTTCATGAAAAAAAAAATGGAGGCAGTAAAAATGTTAAATTATAATACCTAAGTTATTATAAATTTTTATAACTTGAATAGCAACATTCGAGTGTGTCCCTAAAATGATAATGAAAATTGATATATGTATAATTAAAATACGTAAAATCCATCGAAAATAAACTATTAATAAAAAGAGATGGAATTGGTAACATATGAAATTTAATAATTCATTGTAATATAAAATGTAAGTTTTATTTCAATGAATATATAGGATTCCAAGATCTCAATCCCTTTATGATGATTTACCTCATAATATGATAGTGGTTAATTCGTTTTACGTATCCAAATAATGTAATTATATACAATCTCATTGATGATTAAAATGATGTAACACAATATAATTATTTAATTATGTCATCTGATTCATTTTGAGTTTTATCAGATACGCCATGAATATTTTTTACTCTATTATCCCCCAAAGTAATAATAACATGATTGGACGTGGTGGACGTTGGAATGAAAAATAAAATTGACGTTTACCTTTTCGACATATCTAGCTATAATATTCAATTCCAAGCATTGCCATTGTTACCACCAAAATAAGTACCAAACTTTGATTCTGAACGAAAGGCTTTTAAAGGTCTTTGCAATTAGATGATTAGGCCCTATCACTATTGTGGATTGGGTGTATCTCAAAAAGACGAGAGATTTGTGATGTAGGGTATCCTGAATTAACGCCTTTGTCAGCTCATTTCAGTGTACTCAACGATGCTTTATTACAAAGTGCCAGTTACCCATTCTCCAAAATTAAGTTCCTTCTACTTCCTTTTCCCTCTACCGCCCTCCAAGGACAAAGGGAATATGGGCGGTTCAAGGATGTCTTAATGGAAGAGCAAAGAGGGCCTTCATCCAGAGGGATTATTCAAAGCAAAACAGTGGCTTGTACGGGTTGTTATTAGAATCCCCTACTACATAAACACGTGAATACTACACCAAATGGAAAATATCTAGTAATTCGAAAAATTTAGATGATGTGTACATTACATGAGTCCTCCAGAAAAACCACCTGTAGTTTAATGAGAGAACTTTTTAAAGAGGAAATTTCTTTTTTCTCTTCCACCTATAACGGACACTCTTCACGGATGATTGTTTTAATTGGGCGAATCCTATGGTTCCGTTACCAAAGATAACTTCGTATCGGAAAAAAGTATTGTTTCCTACTCCGTTAAAATTTGTTTGTATGAAATTTCTGACTAATCAACCTCTTGGATTATTATAGCCTTTCCGCTTCCACACCAAACACAGAAGGGAGAAGGGAAACCCGGTGACAGAATTAGTCTACTCTTTACGAACAGCACCAAGGAGGCCAAATGCTTAACGTCCCTTCCGAAGGACTGAGCGCTGACATGCGCAGTTTCCTCAAAGCAGACAAGTAGAGGACGGAACGATCTCAGAATAAAAAATCCGACCTCAGCCGGATTCGAACCTGAGACCGCTACGTGGAAGGCCAACGCTCAAACCACTCCGCCACTCCCACCCCGTTCAAGCGTTTCCTAGATACGGCTTATGATCGCGTTCTTTACCAGGTGTAAGCCCACTTATAGATTCTGAACTATAACAACGATAATACAAATTTCGGAATCTAATTTAAATTCACTTTTTGTATTAAATGCATCAATATAAAGAAACTACTAATATGTAATAAATTACTAAAAATCTCAAAGCGTTCTTTAATATTATTTTGAATGAATTCGTACTCCTAAAATTAGTAATGAAGAATGAATATGGACACATTTTTAAACGATAAATTTTTTTTATTATTTTCAAATATCTTCCAGCAATTTTTTTATTTGTACTGCGGTTATAATTTAGTTATTCCTTTCCTTAATTACATCACAATAGTTTTCTTGTTCACTCGTTACTATTAATTATCAACATAACTTATAGCCTTTAGTTTCATTTATAATTTTTCAACAGAACTATTTGGTTTATATTATTTAAACAATCAAACCACAATTGTGATGATAAGAGAGTTTCAAAATTAAATATAGACAGGTGAAATCTACTGATGACCATGATAACTCTTATATTCCTAAAACTATTCAGATTTAGAGTTTTAGCTACAGAATACTATTCCTCAGTGGTAATTTATAGCAAAAGTAATTATAGTTTTACGTATATAGAAATTGCCTTGATCATCGATTGAATTTCAGCCTTGGGGTGCGTTCAATTGTTCATTTATGAGATATTTGTGTTTGAACCGATTACGCAAATTTAGAATTAAGTGTGAAATGAAATCGTGTTTATAAACTCATGCAAAACAAAGAGTAGGAAAAATAAGAAAGATTTATCTAAAGCTTCACTTCATCATGGCTAAAACTATATTATTACAAAAGTAACATCAGGTCAATTTAAAAATACATAATATTCCGTGTGTTCTCAATGTGTTTGCTCTTAACATGAAAAGGTAACGATAGATTTTCCTCCTATTCCTTATCTTCAATTTACTACGATATCTCATATGCTTGCCATGAGGTAGGCTTTAAGAAAGAAATCACTTTCATGCAGCTAAGTGAGTGAAGTTTATCGTTACCGAGTTGACTTTCATTGTCTTTCAATGACATACCGTTTGGGAAAGAAAGTTTATCCCTCGCTTGCCGGTCTATTCTCTTCGGTTCGTCCATTCCCTCCCTTCCTGTCAGTGTCAATTCATCAAAAAATGTGTCCCTGGGAACTCGGATATATGGCCGAAAAAAAACTTGATAAAATCCCTTCATCCTTATACCTCCCTCAAAATAGACGCGACCAATCACTCTTCATTGATGAATGCGGTTTTCCTGGTACATGTATCTTTATAACCGAAAAAACGGGCAAAGGGAATTTATAACGGCCTATATACTGATAAAATAGTCACAATAGTACGTATTCACTTTAATTATATTTGTTATAAATTATCGTGTTAATTAAGGAAAGACTATGGTACGCTATCGCAGAAACACTAATAATCCTTATGCGCTCCAACAGTATAACATATAATTTTACCATGAGTCATCAAGATTTCATTTAAAATCGCAGTTTTTCCTATGGTTTGCCTTGAATTAATATATCGTTACAGTTAAACCGTAGAAAAACGCAATTAGCATATAATTTTCCCCGCCAGTCTGCTGCCATTCCGCATTTGTCCAGAATGTATTCAGCAATATCTAATTTCCGATCATATTTTGTCTCACACAAGGTGGATAATTCAAATAAACGGCGAAATATACATTGCAGAAAATTTCTCATATGCGTATATAGGGTAAATTAGGGTGAAAAGGGCCACAGGAAGGAAAATCAAAATTGCATGAATACTATGACTGATGGAGGTAGCAAAATTTTCAGGAGAAACTTAGTTGGACCATATTTTTGCATCGTGTTCTCATTTTTAGCGCAATACTTTTTCGGTTATGATTGTTTTCCTAGAGGTTTCTTGGCCCCATACACTCAAAGTGTGTAGGGTGATTTGGGCCAGTTATTTGGGTTTATTTGCTCATCTGACACAACACAGAAACCTATAGCATTTGTACTTTTTTAACGTTAAGTGTTTACGAATTGTTCTTTAATGAAAATTACTTTTCTATTCAATAGATAAATTGGAAAATATCAAAGTCAGAGGTAGGAAATAGTTTTTTGCATTATTTCTATTGCCAATTAAATGCTTTGCAATTATATATTTTGCTTCTAATTTGCTTAGAACACCAGCACTTTTCCTAAACGGAAAATCTACGAAACCATTTACCTAAAACGGAATAGGTAAATTTTTGTTCAGTTGGTGTACCGGGAATGGCTGTAAGTCAGCATTAATGTATTGCAAGAGGATACAACAACTAGCTAGCATGGCCAAAATCAGAAGCACTAGCATGTTATTAGGAAAGTATTAAGAGATTTGGTAACATAAAATAGGATAAATCTGCAAAATTTACAATTCTCTTACCATGCAAACCGTAAAAAAAGTCCTTAACTGAAGAACAACCAGGTTCTTGGCACTCAGACAGAATCCGTTAACAAAATTATCAACAGAGCGAAATAACTATAGCTATACTAGAGGTATCCTCCGAAGCTTCGCTTCACCCAAACAAAAGAGTTTTATAAACCGCAACATAAGCTCCCCCCGTTGAATTTACACATTCAAAACAATTGACATATTACATACAACAACAACAATTACATTGCAATACTAAATACTATTAAACACTTTATAAGCACATTATTGTTAGGGTAAAATTATCAATTTGTGTATAGGTCTCTTTACAATGCCGGTGGGAGTTGTTATGCTGGCTACTCGAACCGGCCCATCTTCTCCCTGAAATACTTCCTGGATGACTGCAATCCTCCAAGAAAGTTGGGGTAGGTTGTCCTCCTTGACCAGAACCACGTTCCCAGGTTGAAGATTCTTCTGTTCCGAACGCCATTTTCTTCTCTGCTGAAGTGATGTTAGGTAATCCATGGACCACCTCTTCCATAACTGCTGCGTCACCTGTTGAATATGCTGCCATCTGGAAAGATGCTTCAGCGACACATCAGACAGACTAGGCTCAGGGAAGGAGGTTAAAGGACCACCAATGAGGAAATGACCAGGGATAAGATAACACGGATCATTAGGGTCGTCGGATAAGACTGTAATAGGTTAAGCAAGCTTCTATTTGTGCGAGAAGGGTTGACAACTCCTCGAAAGTAAAAATCGAGGTTCCCGTTATTCGTTTTAAATGATACTTCATTGATCGCACCCCAGCTTCTCATAATCCTCCAAAGTGTGGAGAACTGGGAGGAATAAAATGCCATTGAATTCTCTCAGTAGCTGCAAAGCCCTGTAAATTTTTATTACACTCTTCAGATATAAATAGTTGCCTCAGGGCATATAGCTCACGGTTTGCTCCTACAAAATTAGTGCCATTGTCACTGTAAAATTTTTGAATTTTGCCTCTCCTGGCGATAAATCTTCTGAGCGCAGCTATAAATGCTTCTGTTGTTAGTGAACTAACCAATTCTAAGTGAATAGCCTTGGTTGCCATACATATAAATACTGCAACATAACCCTTAACCAGGGTTTTGCTTCTCACCGTTCCTATCTTGATCTGTAACGGAACTGCATAATCAACTCCTGTATGTAGGAAAGGACGTGACGGCTGAACTCTGGTTGCAGGTAATTGGCCCATAAGCTGCTGGGTGGCGGAAGCCTTTAGTTTGAAACACGGAAAACACTGATGTATTACTGGTCGGACTAGATGTCTGATCTTGGGGATCCAGTACTCTTGCCGAAGCGATGCAATGAGCAGTTGTGGTCCTGCATGTAGTAGTCTGAGGTGTTCCGCTAATACTATCATTTTGGTTAAATGATGGCTGGGTGGTAAGATAAGTTGGTGTTTACTGTCGTATCCCAATTGGGCATAATGTAGGCGTCCACCTACGCGAAGCAAGTTGTTGTCATCCCTAAATGGGTGAAGATTTCTTAGTTAACTCTTGGGTGAAACTTGTCGTCCATTTTCAAGATCCTTGAATTCTTGTTTGTAATCTGCTTGCTGGGCTATCTTAATGCAGATGTTAAGTGCTAGCCGTAAGTCGGACGTCGTCAAAATACCTCCTCGTTTATTTTCTGGGTATTTGGCATTGTGATAGAATCTCAGGCAATATGCAACTACTCTCTGAAGTCGGGAAAGCGATGAAAATCTTTTAGTTATGTCATCTATGACTGGTTGAGTTGCCATCGCTGTAAGTGCTGATGCCCGTTGCTCTGGTGCCTCCTCGAATTGCATGTTGCAGTTTGTAGTCGGCCACTGTAATTCACACTGACTTAGCCAGGCAGGGCCTTGCCACCATAAGGTAAGTTTACACAGGGTTGAAGGGTCAGAGCCACGAGAAATCAGGTCTGCTGGATTTTCTTCGGAGGCCACCTTTCTCCAGTGACCCTTAGCTGCAAGCTCCTGAATCTGGGCTACTCTGTTTGCTACAAACGTTTTCCATCGCGCAGCTGGCGCTTCCAGCCATGATAGGACAATTGTTGAGTCTGACTACAACATTGTTTTGGAAATATCTAAAATTCAAAATAGGTGCTACTTTGTTTACCAGTCGAGCAAGCAACAATGCTCCACACAATTCCAGTCGAGGGATCGTGATACATTTTACTGGTGCCACCTTTGATTTTGAACACAGTAATTTTGTTACTACCTCACCATGTTGAGACACTGAGCGCAGGTAAAAACAAGCACTGTAAGCTCTTTCACTTGCATCTGAAAACCCATGTAATTGTATGTCTAACAGGATTCCTTTGGCTAACACACGTCGTTCGATTGGAATGTTCTTAACTTCAGGAAGAAGTGAACACAGTTTCTTCCAGTCTGCTAATAACTCAGTTGTAAGACATTCATCCCATTGTAGATTACACTGCCATAATTTCTGTAGAAACATTTTATCTATAATAACAATGGGACTTACTAGCCCAAGCGGGTCAAAAATAGATGCAATCACAGAAGACACTGTACGCTTAGTGACAGGTGAGTTTGGCTGATCGCTTAACAACATCGAGGATAATGATGGTGTCTTGATAGCAATTGAAAACATGTCTTGCATTGGATCCCATAATAACCCAAGTGTTTTGACTTCATTAATGCTGTCAAAATGTCTTGGCAGTTCCGTTTCTCTGTATTCTGGTGGGACGGCTTCCAGAATGGCAGAATGATTACAGCAAAACTTTCTCAATTGAAAGCCACCGGTACGGAGTATATCTATCAACTCCTGTTGCAATTGAAGCGCTTCCTTGCAGTTGTTTGCCCCGCAGAGCACATCATCAATGTAAAAGTCTCTTCGCAATACTTCAGCAGCGTGATGGTATCTGACTGCTTCTTCCTCAGCTAACTGCTGGAGACATCTCGTTGCAAGAAACGGAGCTGACGCCGTACCATATGTGAGAGTGGTGAGCTCATAGATGTTCACTGGATCTGTAGATGATCTTCTCCAGAGAATGCGCTGGAGTCCGGTATCGTCAGCATGCACCTGGACCTGTCTATACATTTTAGCGATGTCTGCTGTAAACACCACTTTATGAGTTCGAAATCGTAGAACTATGGAACTCATATCTTGTTGTAATGTGGCTCCAATTAACAGCGTATCATTCACGGATGTTCCTGTAGACGTCTTGGCGGAAGCATCAAAAACTACCCTTGTCTTGGTGGTGGAGCTAGCTTCTTAGATCACTGCATGGTGGGGCAAGTAAAACAATTCCCTCTGGTTATTGGTTGTGTTGTCATCTAGCCTTTTCATATGGCTAAGCTCTTCATACTCTTGAAGAAAGGCATTGTAAGTCTGACGCAAAGGTGGCTGTCTGTGTAGTCGGCGTTCCAATTGTTGTAGTCGTGTGCTAGCCTGTTGGTATGAGTCACCTAAATGTCCTACTCCCTGGCGGCGAGGCAATCGAACAATGAACCTGCCCGTAGAGTCTCTTCTGGTGTGTTCCTTGAAATGTTGTACACATAACTCTTCCTCCCTCGTAGGTAATGATTGAACCAGTTCCTCGATTTCCCAAAAACGTTGAAGTTGCTTATCCAATACGTTGTCTCTCCTAGTAAGGAATGATCGCTGTGAAGCATATCCTGAGGTCTGGCAGGGAAGCCTTCCAGCTAGTATGTATCTTGCTTGGCTCGTTGAACTTGTCGTCGGCTAACACAATATCTGAAGATATACCCCAATCCTTGTAATCAATGAAAGTTGAGGGAACGTTGTCTGTTATCTTCTGAAGAATGGAACAATTGAGGTTGACCTTGAAGTCATTTGTTCTTGAATGGACACCTACATTAACACTGTGCGTGGTGCCTGCAGTCACATCCCCGATACCTTGTATCGGAATTACGTCTCGAATTTTCTTTAAATTGAGTAGTCTAACCATCTCTTCAGTAATGAAGTTGCTTTGTGAGCAACTATCGAGAAGAGAGCGGCATTGATGAAGTATACCTAATGAGTTCTCCACATTTACAATAACTGTCGACAATAACACCTGCTTAATCAGTCGTCGTTTTAAGGCACAGTAACTTCCCAATGTCCTTGAATCGTTCTCTATTTGGTTGGGGCTGACGTTCCTGGAGTGGTCACTAGTTGAGCCACATTGTAAGTGTGGTCGTTCATTCCAGTCAGGCAATTTCGCTGTCACCGGTCTATCAAAATGAAGCAGCGTATTGTGTTTCCTATCACACTTCCGACAGTTACCTGATTGGCACTCCTTAACGCTATGAAAAGCCCTTAGACAGGAAAGCACAATTTGTTTTGCTTAACACACTATTCGTTGTTGTACACTAGCATTAGCAAAGGATAAACATTTCTGTAACCCATGATTTTGTTCAAAATATGGGCACAATGTACTATTGCTCGTCGTCATAAAGGAACTAGATGACCTGGTCTTGTTCAATTTGAATTTGGTTTCTACTGGTTTGTATATATTGCTGCCGCTAGCCTTAACTGGTTGACTGGGCTGCAATAATTCTAACGTTTGACATTTTTGTTCTAGGAATTTAATAAACTCCTCTAATTTGGGAAAGTCATGTAACACTGATGTAGTCTCCCACTCCTTTCTGATAGAAGGGCCCAAATGGTCTAGAGTCAATTGCATAAGCATTATTTCATGCAATGGTGTTTTTAGGCATAAAGCTTTAAGTGCATTTAAATTGCTTGATAAATGATTAACTACTTGTCTCAACTCTGTAGCTGAATCATCGCTAGCCTTCATGGGCGTCAACAAAGCCTTAACATGCTTGGATGCAATGAGTTTTGGATTGTTGTATCTCTGATATATGAGGTTCCATGCAACACTAAAATTTTCATTTGACACTGTCAAATTCTGTAACAATGCACGCGGTTCATCCTCTAAGGATGAAATCAAATAATAAAACCTTTGAATATCTGTAAGTGCTGGATTGGCTACAATCAAACTTTCAAACATGTCTCTGAACTGTATCCATTGTGTATAACACCCAGAAAATTGAGGTAATTGTACTGTGGGAAGTTTCACACTTTTATTATGAACCGGTGTGTTCGCACTTCCTACTCTACTATTTTCACTGGGAAGTGACCTATTGTCAGCTTCTTCTAGAAGAGTATTAATTTTTGCTTTCAAATCCCAAAAATTATTCTCGAAAATGTCTCTGTCAGCAGCATGGTCTTCCTCGTCGTCATAAATTTCTAACTTTTTCTGAACCTCATCATATCTCTCCCAGATGTTTGTCAAAGGCTCAGCTCTAGCACGTATAAGAGTTAAATTTAAACCTGGCTGAAACTACTCAACGTAAGTTATAATTCGTGTTAAACTACTCTTAGCTAAACCTCGTTGTTTAATTAGTAACTTTCTCTCGCTTGATTCCATGATTACACAACATATACAATGTAAGGCAGAGTAAATATGTATAGGAAAGGATAAGAGCCGTCAAAGTCTGTCTGACCTGGATGATTCGTAGACAATGTTGAATTTGGAACAAAGTATGATGAATCTGCTGGGCGCCGTCTGGTCTGGACTGGAAACCACGGTCGGCGTCAGGCAGCTCTTACGTCATCCACCCCGCGCAGCTGGTAGCCTGGTAACACTCACGAAGCCGGCGTGCTTTATGAACTTGAACGCACCTTTCGCCCGATAACTCGTCTTTCTTGAGCCAATGCACACGAGTTTTATATCAAAGATTTCTCAAAACTAGATGCTTGAAACCAATATTAAATATTAATTTAGCACGAAGATCCGGCCCGAAGGACCAAAATGTGGCTTGCACATCTACTGATATCAAATCAGAAGGGCCGGTTACACAAAGGTTATAATCGAAATAATGATTAACACGTATGCAATTTAGTAGACTGTATAATTAACGTAGTCTAAAGGTTCTACACACACAAAACACAAGCACCGTAGTCCGCAACTCGTCGTCCGTATTCTCTGTTCTCTCTCTCGAGCGTGTCAGCAGACACACTGTCCTCTCTCTCGAGCGTCTCAGCACACACTTTCGTCTCTGTCAAGCGTAAAGCCTCCGAAGCTTCGCTTCACCCAAACAAAAGAGTTTTATAGACCGCAACAGCTACAAATCATTCTTTGGTTAAAAACCATAATAAGAATCAATTTAATTAAAAAGCTAGTAACAGAGTAATATGTTATTTCGAGACACCAACATAATTAAAACGTGCTCATTTTAGTCAGTTCTTACCTGCAGACCTTCACAAAAACTCTCTTCTTTGACGAGCACACAGTTTGACAGTAATTATTAGCACTTTTTCGGACAGGTGAAGTTTCCTACTTTTCCACCAGGGGAAAATTATGCCAGTTCCATTGTTTTCTGATATCAATTTATGGCCCGATTCACCCAAGCTTAGACGTTTGGTCTCACTACTCTCTTTGCCCAGAAATTAACTCTGTGCGCTTGGTAATTCATTGCCAATGGGGTTAATAATTCGTGGCAACAAAACCAAAGAGGCACCATCAACCTCTCACTAATAAGCGCGTAGCGCTAACAGAAAACTATGGAACTTGAGACTAGGGAATCCCCGGATTCCCCCTCCCCTCCTCTGACACATGCGCTGAGCATCTTGTACAGAATCCGTCAAATGCTTACCGACCTCTCGGTTTTCTTCTCTTCTTCACTAAGCCCCTTCCTAGCTCTTGCCTGACCCATGCCTGACCGTCCGTGACAAGCAAGAGGGATGTAGGAAGAAAGACGAGAAGGAATCTAACGCGAAGAAGAGTGGGGAAAACTAAGCGGTAGCTTAGCGTATATTTTAATGTCACTGGATGGTATATAGTGATTTTTTTAAACAAATCAAAAATTTCAAAAAATTGCAAAGAAATTACCCTTTATTTTTGTGCAATATCGCTTATCCAATATATAATACACGGTTCTGACCTGTAGGTAATGGTCGACAGTGGACACTTATTTTGCGAAAATGAAAAAAATGTTTCGAGTAAACCTCAACTTTCAGTTACCAATTTTAGCAAAAATCTATTCATTTTTTATAATAAATCTTCCATATACCGTCTCGTGTTGGTTTTAATATTAGTTTTTGAATTAGCCTACAAAATCACACACAGACACCATTTAGAAATATTAAAAACGTACTCAAGAGGACTTCAAAACGTGTATTTCCGTTAAAATCTCGAATTAGATTATTTCACGAATACAATACTTTCTCCCATACTACGTATGCAGAAAGTAATTGAACGGTGTGGAAGGAGCTATGGCTATAATAATCCAAGAGGTTGATACACACACACACAACCCAAACACACAGGCTCCGTCAACATCACTTTCATCTATTTATACGTAATTTATTAATTAAGTTAATGAGAAAATGTAAAACAAAATTGCCCGTTAAACGATTAAAATGTTGCAATAAGATTCCTAAACCAGTATAAAGTAACAATGCGTATTTTGATTAGAGGGATACCGCCATCATGGTAAAATTGTTAATTGTATTGACTCGTAAATGGAATAGTCTCCACTCTGCCGACTTCGTGGGTGCACAATGGAGTTTAATGCCGGCGTGGTGACGAAACAAACATTTCAAAAGATAATATGGGGAAATTCCCTCGTTCGCTAGCATACGCGGTACAGAAAAGGTAGTAGTTCCACTGGTGACGGAACCCATTGCTTAGCGAAACGTGGGTAACAGCGAATCCAATGGTGCAATACCGGCCTGTACCTTTTGATTTCAAAATGTAAAAGAACATAAGTAAAACAAAAATCAGCGTATGAAATTTTCCGGATATGTCGATCGTATGCATCCGAATATAATCGGAAAATAAATCGACCGATAAGATCTTACAAATCGAATGTCAACATTATAATCTGAAGCAGCATTAATTAACCCGTTGATCTTCAAAGATACGCAGTTAAGGTACGTTAAAATTTCATAACTAATAAATATTTTGCATAAATCAAGGATTAAAAATAGAAATCTGCGTTACTAGATGTTCTCTATAATTTGTATTACCTCGCCATACGTGAAATAATATATTCTGACTCAAAATATTACACAGATGAATAATATAGAAACTCGATCGTAAGACGAAGAGATTAATACGCAAAGCTGATAAGACAATTATACTTGAAGAGGTACCAGGTTGGCACAAAAATGTTTTAATATAGATTTAGAAAGAATCATTAGTGAAATTAACATATACATCGCAGGGAGGATTTTACAACAGTTGTATAAATTAAAGTATGATAATTATTATGATGAGAAATTTATTTTTATATTTTTAAAATAACTTCTGCTAACGATAAATTATATAATTAAAATGAAATTGTGCATATTTAGTTAATTGTGAGAATTATTTAATTGCAATGATTAATATAAAATTTACGGTACATACGTCTCAAGTATAAGGGTTTTTAAATTATTAATTGAATTGTGTATTGTATTGTATTATTTGTCCTATTT
Source organism: Tanypteryx hageni (assembly GCA_028673005.1). Lineage (NCBI taxonomy): Eukaryota > Metazoa > Arthropoda > Insecta > Odonata > Petaluridae > Tanypteryx > Tanypteryx hageni. Next base: position 152,481,930 of record CM054115.1, read on the forward strand.
TACTTTCATTTTCCAACGATAAGTTGATTTCATTCACATCTTGAGATAATGTAAGCCACAACCCCTTTCATCAGAACAGAAAATGACTAGCTATTTAACGATGCTATTAACAAACAAAATTATGAAAGCTCTTTTTATATTGCCTGTAATTCACCGTCACTTGCGAGACAATACCATTTCATATATATATATATATGCACTGGTGGTGTAGTGATTAGCGTGCTGACATTCCATTACAATGTTCCGGGATTCAAACCCCGCGAATAGCGGTTTAAAAAACTTTCATCGGTGAATGGCAGTAGGCAGCAGTACTGCGTGTAGTATAGAGCCGAAAACAAATTACGTTGGCTGAGTCTATATCCAAAACAGCTAGGCATGATCTGGTCGATTTGAACTGCTACAATACGGCGATATGGAAAGCAAGAAAGGAACTACGACATTACAATCCCTAGTAATGATTATATGGTTGGACAATATGAGTTCTCTCGAAGTAAAACAATCCGGAGGTAAAATAGTCTCCCAATCGGATCTCCGGGCTGGGACTGCCTTAAGGAAAACATTTGTCGAAAGTAATTTACGAATAGGCACTTGGAACGTAGGAACTATGAGAAAGGCGGGAAAGCTAGAGAACTTGAAAGAAGAAATGAGAACAAATAGAATTGACATTGACATTGACTGAGCGAAACTTGATGGGAAGGAGGACAGTTCGAATCGGCAGAGTTCACGGTAGTTTACTCTGAAGGAAATGGTGGGGAAAGGAGAGTAGTTCTGCTACTTAGGGAAGATATGATGAAAAGCGTGACAAAAAATAGCAACGAATGATAGACTGATAGCAATACAGCTAAAAGCAGTCCCAGTGGGCATGCTGATAATCCAGGTATATATGCCAACATCGACTCATAAAGATGAAGAAATCGATGAGATTTATGAGCAAATTAAGGACATTTACGAAGAAGACGAAAGAGGAAAGGTACACTGCATAATAATGGGAGATTCGAACAGCATAGTCGGAGAAGGACAGGAAGAAAATATTGTCGGGCAATACGGACTTAGGAAGAGAAACCAAGGAGGGGAAAAACTGGTAGAATTCTGCATCAATAATGATCTTGAGGAGACTAATACATGGTTCAAAATCCTTAAACGAAGGTTATACACATGGAAAAGCCCAGGAAATAGAATGAGATGCCAAATAGATTATATCCTAGTAAAAAGATTCAGGAACAGCATAAAGGCCGTCAAGGTATTGCCAGGAGTAGACATTGATTCAGATCACAGCCTTCTAATAGTTTACGTAAGTACAAAGCTCAAAAAAATAAAAATCACGAGAAGAGAAAGACAGACTTGAGACCTAGAAAAACTGAAAGAAAGGCAGGATGTAGTCAGCATGAAGTGAGGAGATCGCCTTAGAAATTTGGAAAACAAACCAAAGACCGTGGATATAGAACAGGAGGTGATTAAAACCAGCATCAAGAATACCTTGGATATAGAGATTGGAAAACAAGAGAAGAAAATCATAAAACCATAGATCACTAATGAAATACTGGAGAAAATGGACGAGAGACGAAAATGGAAAAACGTTAACGGTGAAGAACAATGAGTTGAGAAGGATAACAGATAGAGCTCCAGAAAATGGTATAAAAGATAAACTTGATGAAATTCAAAAAATGGAAAATTTAAGACTATAATATGATATACGCTAGAGCACTGGATTTAGAAGATAAGAAGTCTAATGGAATTCGTGGTAAAGGAATTATGAATACGGATGGGAAGGTAGCCTCAGAAACAATAATGTAGCACAGGTATGGAAAGAATACACTAAGGATCTATACAGCAAGCAGGCAGGATCAACAAAAATAGAACTGGAAGCTGAGGAAAACATTGAAGAAGACAATTTAGGACCAAATATTATGGAGAGCAAAGTAGAAAAGGCGATACTGGTACTAAAGAAAGGGAAAGCCACAGGCAGCGATGGAATACCGGATAAGGTACTTAAAGTCATGGGATACGTAGGATTAAAAGCGTTCATAAAATTAATTAATAAGATTTATGAAACGGGAGAATTGCCTCAGGATTTCCTAGAAATAACAATGATCCCTCTAAAGAAGAAGCCAAAGGCAATGCAGTGTAACTAATACAGAACGATAAGCTTTCTGTCACACACTTCGAAGATCATGACGAGGATTCTTAATAAAGGCTGGAGAAAAAGGCAGAAAAAATGCTAGGAGAAGATCAATTCAGTTTCAGAAAAGGACGAGAAACTAGAAATGTGATAGGGGTAGTTAGAATCATATCAGAAAGGGCAATAGAGTACAGTCGAGATATCTGCGTGTTTCGTAGACTGGCAGAAGGCCTTTGATAGAGGAAATTGGGTAATATTGATGAAGATATTAAAGGATGTAGGTACAGACTGGAAAGATAGGGGACTGATCAAGAATCTATATGTGAATCGAGTTGTGAATGTCAGGTTGGATAATACGGACACCTGCGGAGTAAATGAGTAAGACGGCTGCTGCCTATCGCCGATCCTTTTCAATATATATGGAGAAAGTCTAATGCAAGAAGCGTTAGAAGGCACAGGAAGTTTCAAAACTGGAGGAAGGATTATAAGAACAGTAAAATACGCGGATGATCAAGTGCTTGTAGCAAGAAAGGAAGAGGAACTTCAGAAAATGATAAACAGACTAGTAAAAACAGGTAAAATATACGGTATGGAAATAAATACAGAAAAATGCAAGGTCATTCGAATATCGGGAAAAGAAGAGAATCTGAATGTTAATATTGGAGGAAAGCCTTTAGAACAAGTTTCAGACTATAAATTAAATACCTTGGAATCATCATAACAAGAGAAGCAAATTGTACGGATGAGATCAGAACTAGAATAGGAAAAGCAAAAGCGGCTTTCAGAGGAAAGAAACACCTACTTACGGGCAGACCCGGACATAGAGACTCAGGGCCCTTAGGCAGTTAACAGAGTCAGGGCCCCCTTTTTGGTAATTTAGCAAAAAACAAACTTTACTTTTATTTTTTATTTATTTAACGTACTTTGACTTTAGAAAATAGACAAGCAGACTTAGAAATGAAATAGACAAGTACCAACTATACTTTTTACACATTATAATTTTTACATTTACATATAACTACAAGATTACATTGCCACGCGACGAACTTTCTTCTCTGCAAAGGAACGGATGACCTCACTATAGTCCACAAACTTTGTTATTTCTGACTCTATGTACAGCACAGAGAGTGAATTAAGCCTGTTCTCTTCAGTGGTAGATCTTAAATAATTCTTTACTCTCTTTAGCGCTGAAAACGACCGTTCTGCCGAACAGTTTGACCCTGGTGTACACAACAGCATCCGGAGCGCTATTCCCACGTTTGGATAAATGTCCAAAAAGCCTTTTTCCAGGATGTACTTGTATAGCTCCAGTGACGATAACCCTTTTCCCACAGTAGCCTCAGCGGACAACAAATGAGCTCGCAGGTGCAGACACTCGTTTTCCAAAGTACCGTCCAAATCCCCGGATAGAAGGCTTCCAGGTTCCGTGCTCCGTCACGGACGTCTTGAGATTCCAAACTATGTAGCTTCGTGAGAAAGTCAAACTTTTTAATTAACTTCTCGTAAGCAGAGCCACGTCTCCGTAGTCCTGCAATCAACCTGTCGATAATGACGTTGAAGACGGTAACTCTGAATCTGTCCCTGCCGGAGAGTTCGACCTCGTTTTCCTTTACTTCGTCAAACTGGACCTTTCGCTTACGTTTCCTCTTCATATCGTATGCGTAGTTCTGTTCACCGCTTGTTTCCAAAGCTTTTGTCTCATAATGATCAAAGGTACCGACTTTCCTTAAATCTTCTAGGTGTGTGTTGGGACATTGTATGTTTTGGTTTTGTTTGTTTTGTTGACGGGTGGCGGCGTCCTGGCGGGCGCCGTGTGGTTGAAAAGTGAAGTGTGGCAACGTTGCCTTTGGACGGTGTACCAGTGGAGACGTGAACACGGTGAGGAGAGGACGCGTCTGCCCACTCGGGAGTAGAGACATTAAAAACGGTGACGCTGGACGTGCCTGCCCGGCTCGGGTGTTTGTATTAGAACACGGACTCGGTGACTGTACCACCCTCGGTAAAATAAAATACGATTTATACAGTCCACTAATCTATTAATTGAGCGATCGGAACATTTTGGTCCTTCGGGCCGGATCTGTGTCTCTAACAAACTACGACGGGTGGGAGCTAGCTACGAGCGGACCGACTACGCAATAACCATCGGAGATTTCGTCAACGCGGCGTGGTGAGGCGGCGGTGGATCCCTTGGCGTTCTACCCCCTCCACGAACGAGCTAACTGGAGAGGTCCCGTGATAGCGGCCGGCCTACATCGGTTACGGCGTGAGTAAGATAAGCACACTAAGTCTGGTTCCTTTATTTGTCATTTTCTTTGTCTTCTTATTTTCAATATGGGAAAGGAAAGTAAGAACAGAATCATTAACCAAAGGGCCGTCGCTAAAGGCCAATTGACCCGCATTTCCACTTTTTGGGAAAATTTGAGAGAGGCTCAGACCTAACTGCAATAAGAACGTCTACAAGCATTACCTGATATTCAACAGGAATTTAACTTTGCTCAGGGAGAATTAGAATTTATTGATTATCTTGAAACGCATGCTGAAGATAGGGAAAATTTTGAATCGTTATATTTTGAGCTTAAAACAAAGATGTTAATTCTGATAGAAGAAGGAACAGACAACAAATCTCCCACTAATCAAGGGTCAGATAATGGAGAAAATTTGTTGTCGAATCATTGTTTACCGGAAGGTAGGAAAGAAATACGGCTCCGAACCATTAACCTACCTACTTTTGCAGGAGATGTGACTCAATTTAGGCATTTTTACGATATGTTTACTAGCCAAATTGTCAACAATGAAGCCCAAGATGACATTCAACGTTTTTATTATTTGCTAAGTTCGTTTACTGCAGAAGCACATAAATTGATAGAAAATTTACCTGTTAGTAAAAATTTTGATGTAGCATGGGATCTGATTTGCCATCGTTACAATAACCCACGACTAATTGCAACTGCACATGTCAGACATTTATTGAATTTACCAACAGTGAATAAGCAATCTGCTGTTGATCTTAGAGCACTCTTAAATCAAACGTTAAGCAACATGAATGCAATTAAGGCATTAGATATTAAGGTGCCAGTGCACGAATTGTTAATTTCTCAGTTGATTCTTGAAAGAATAGATTGTGTTACTAGGAAAGAATGGGAACTTCAGTCATCAGCTTCAGAACAACTTTTGGCATTGGACGATTTACATGAATTCCTAGAAACAAGGTGCAAGGTTATGGAAGCTATGTTACCTAGTCAAAGCAAGGTTAATATTATTAGCCACAAACCTCAGGAAAGCAATGTTAAACATACTCGCCAACCACGGCAGTCATATGTTACAACAAAGAATCAATGCATGTTTTGCAAAGAGCCACACACTTTGTATAAATGCAGCGCCTTTGCTCAAGCGAATGTACCACAGCGCATACAGTTTGTTATGGCTAACAATTTATTCTGCAACTGTCTTCAGAATAATTACATAAGACAGTGTCGTTCTCGTAATTGCCGCATCTGTGATAAGAAGCACCACAGCCTCTTACATTTAGACAAATCTAGCAACCAAATCCAGCAGCATGAACAAAAACCTGCAAGTAGCGATGGTCCAATGGCATCATCTAGCAACAATAATGAGCAACCCCATTCAGACATGGTAACTTATTGTTCGTTAAAGTTTGGATCGCAGAAACATATACTGCTTTCTACTGCTTTAGTTAAGATACGAGACAGTAGTGGTAAATTACAAACTTGTAGAGCTTTGTTGGACTCATGCTCCCAATCACATTTTATCACAGAAGCATATGTACAACGATTGAAATTGAAAACTTGTTGCTTGGATCCGAGAAATGTTTTCATATTCTTCGACCAGGAAAACGGGTTAGAAGCAACGGTCATCCAGTCTTTCAGGGCACTGATCTAGGGTGGATAGTATCAGGACGGTACCAAGTTTTAGGAACTCCTACAAGATCATCCCAGCCAGAGCTAACCAGGTCGTTTCTTCTCAGAAGTGATGACAGTTTACAACAACTACTTCAAAGGTTCTGGGAAGTTGAGGAAATCAACCAAACACCTCGCACCCAAGAAGAGAAGGAATGTGAAGAGCATTTCAAACGATTCACCACAAGAGACTCTTCAGGACGATTTGTACATCTTCCTTTGCGTCAGGATCCCACACAGCTAGGCGATTCCTACCACATGGCAACAACAAGATTTCATCAACTGGAGAGAAGATTTGAGAGGCAGCCCCAATTGCGAAAAGAGTACACAAATTTTATGGACGAGTATGAAGCTCTGGGCCATATGCAGCCGATACGCCTCAACCAACCCTGCTAGTCAGTTATCATATACCGCATCATCCAATCTTTAAAGAGTCTAGCAGCACGACGAAAATTAGAGTGGTTTTTGACGCCTCAGCAGGGTCAACTAACGTAACATCTTTAAATGATTTGCTGAAGGTTGGACCTACAATCCAACCAGATTTGTGTTCAATCATCTTACGATTTCGCACACACCAGGTGTGCTTTACAGCCGACATTGCAAAAATGTATCGGCAAATTAAGGTACATCTTCAGGACTGCAATCTTCAGAGAAGTTTGTGGAGAAATGAGCCTACCACTCCCATTAGAGTGTACCAGCTGAATACCGTAACTTACGGAACCGCCAGCGCACCCTTTCTGGCAACCAGATGCCTTCAACAACTCGCTGTTGAAGAAGCCAAGTCTTCCCCAAGGCTGCAGAAGTCTTATTACGTGACTTCTACGTGGATGATTGTATGTCTGGCACACAAACCATTGAGGTAGCTCTATTTGTGCAGAAAGAGCTTATGCAACTTTTGCAAGAGGGCGGATTTCTATTACGCAAGTGGTGTTCCAACCACCCAGCCCTACTTGAATGTATCCCTGAGAAGCTCAGAGAAACGCAACTTCCATTGCAACTGGACAATGATCATATTAAAACACTAAGTTTGTTGTGGCACCCTGCTGCAGATCAATTTCAGATTGCAAATGGACTCAATACTACATTGTGGAACTCGAGAAAGCACACCTTTACCAAGAGAAGGGTTCTCTCCACCATAGCATCTATTTTTGACCCTTTAGGGTTAATCAGCCCTATTGTCATTCGATGTAAAATGTTTCTCCAGCAGTTATGGCAAGAAAACTTCAACTGGGACGATGACTTAACACCAGAATTACTGGAGTGCTGGCAACCTTTGTATGACCAGATTCCAGTAGTAGACAACATTCGGATTGACAGGTTAGTTCTGGTGAAAGGCACACCAGTTGACATCCAAATCCACGGGTTTTCGGATGCATCTGAACGTGCGTATGGAGCTTGCATTTACGTACGATCAACCAATCAGAATGGAGAGACCATTGTCAAGCTCTTATGCTCAAAATCAAGAGTTGCCCCATTAAAGAAGATTTCTCTTCCTCGCCTAGAATTATGCGGCGCACTTTTACTTGCACGATTGTTTAGTAAGATCATTAAGGGTTTCACCATGAAGATAAGTCACAGCTCACTGTGGACGGACTCGACGATAGTTTTGGCATGGCTTTCCGCAGCACCAACAAGATGGACGTTCATAGCGAACAGAATCTCAGAAATTCAAGATATCACTTCAACAGCTGAGTGGAAACAGGTCGCAGGACAACCCAGCTGATCTAATATAAAGAGGAATCAATCCAAATGTTTTAATTCACAACTCATTATGGTGGAAAGGACCAGCATGGCTCCTGGAACCATCAATTTCATGGCCTACCGCATGCATTCTTCTGGCATCACACGACATGACAGAACAACGTAAGACTGTGACCAGCTTGGCCACGACAATTTATCCTGATAAATCAACTCGTCAACTCATGGGTCAATTGCCCAGCTCAAGGGTGAAACCCGCTAGACCATTTCTTAATTGTGGAATTGACTACGCTGGACCCTTGTATGTGAAATTTGGAACTCGCAGAAGTAAAGTGAAGAGTAAATGCTATATCGCCATATTTGTATGTTTGTCCACTAGAGCCATTCATCTCGAATTCGTAGGTTACATGTCCACACAAGCATTTTTGGAAGCTTTGAAAAGGTTTGTGTCACGTCGAGGTCGATGCAATAATGTTTACAGCGGCAATGGAACGAATTTTGTGGGAGCCGAAAGAGAACTTCGAGAATTAAAGGCGCTTTTCCAAGCAGAAGACCACCAATTAAGGGTGAACACATATGCTCAACAAGAGGGCATTACATGGCATTTCATTCCACCCCGAGCACCACATGTCGGTGGCATATGGGAAGTTGGAGTGAAATCCTTTAAATACCATCTACGGCGAGTCATGGGAAATGCATGTTTAACCTTCGAGGAGTTGACCACGTTAACAACTCAGATTGAAGCTTGTCTCCATTCAAGGCCCTTGATTCCTCTCTCAAAATATCCCAATGACCCTGCTGTTCATACTCCGGGTCATTTTCTGATTGGCTCGGCTATCACTAGTTTTCCTGAACCAGACTTAATCGATGTCAAGCTTAGCTTACTTTCCAGATGGCAGTTCCTACAGCGGCAGCTCCAGCAATTTTGGTGCAAATGGTCGACTGACTTTCTCAGTCACTTACAGCAGAGGGCCAAGTGGACATCAACCTGTGCAAATGTGCAACCTGGAACCCTTTGCATCCTGAAGGAAGACAACCTGCCTCCACTCTGTTGGAAGCTGGCAGTGATTCAAGAAATCCATCCAGGCGCCGACGGATTATTGCGGGTAGCAACTATCCGTACCCCCTCTGGAACCTTTAAGTGACCCATTACAAGGCTTTGCCCTTTCCCAACTGCACCTGAATTATAATTTGTTGACATTTAAATTGTTATGTAAGAAAAGCAGATTGTAATTCTATTCCAGCGGCCGGCATGTTGGGACATTGTATGTTTTGGTTTTGTTTGTTTTGTTGACAGGTGACGGCGTCCTGGCGGGCGCCGTGTGGTTGAAAAGTGAAGTGTGGCAACGTTGCCTTTGGACGGTGTACCAGTGGAGACGTGAACACGGTGAGGAGAGGACGCGTCTGCCCACTCGGGAGTAGAGACATTAAAAACGGTGACGCTGGACGTGCCTGCCCGGCTCGGGCGTTTGTATTAGAACACGGATTCGGTGACTGTACCACCCTCGGCAAAATAAAATACGATTTATACAGTCCACTAGTCTATTAATTGAGCGATCGGAACAGTATGTTACCAAGGACCGATAAAGTTCAGCGATCGTACCCAGTTCGATGTTCACAGATTGCAGAGATTTGCTCATTTTGTTAAATCTTTCAGGATATCATTCCACAGCAGGGTCAGGAACCACATTTCCAGGTAGTCAATTGAATTAAAAAGACCTGATGCCTCAGAAGGCGTAGATGGTTTTTCACTTGTGTCACTGGCGATTATCTGAAGAGCTGCCATGATGTCATTCCAGGAGTAACAGAGACTTCGGCAGGCGTAACTCCGAGCAGACCATCTCGGCTGAGACAGGCTCTTCACAACTGTTGAATTTGGCTTCAGTTGAGATAACAAAACTTCCCATCTGTGTATCGAGACCGAGAAAAAAATTGTACAATTCCTGTAAAATACCGAAGAAAGATATATCAGCCTCACAACACTCAGCAGCACATGATCCGACAAGATTCAGTGAATGAGCCGAACAGGGGACGAAAACTACCAGAGGATTCACTTTTTCTATTCTCGCTCGAAGACCGGAATATACACCCGACATGTTGCTAGCGTTGTCATTAGACTGTCCGCGACAGTTAGCGATATCCTAGTCGTGATTTTTCAAGGCCTCGAGAATGACGTTAGCCAGGTCTTCTGCTATATGGCCACAATTTGGTATGAATCTTATAAATCGTTCGACAGGACATCCCTCTGCAGACACATAACATAATATGAATGAAAGTTGATCCACGTGGAAGATGTCAGGAGTCGAGTCGACAGACATGGAAAAATACTTGGCATGCTTTATCTCAGTCACGACCGTGCTTATGACCTTTTCTGCCATGATGTTGATAATTTCTTCGCATATTCTAGACGAGAGGCAGGTCGCTGTGATTTATTTTCGCTTGATCTCTTCTCTTGATCTTACTTTAAACTGTGTCCTTGCGGGCTGAGCCCTCTGCTTATATAGTCCCAGGATAGTGGAAGTTGGTGGGGGCTCGACCAATCAGAATACATGGTAGTACCTTCAAAATTCCAGAACGTTCCCTAATCGCACATTCTAGAATACAGGTCCTTGACTTTCTAGAACATTCTTGAATGTTCCATAGTCCTTCACAGAGTTCTAGAACATTCGACACTTTCCAGAGTTTTCCAAGACTTTCGAGAACTTTCTATATGCATACAATATCGAAATATCTAGAACCTTCGTGAATGTTCCTGTACTACCATTCACTAATCATTTCCGGAATATTCTATCTTACGGGATTATTCTATAAAATCTTAAGACACTATACACTAGAAAATTCTTTCACATTCTTTAGCTTCCGTCGCCAACAATACTCGTATCGTAACCTTAACTAACCTCAGCAAATTCTCGTGGAAGATAAAACCTTTGAGCCGCAAAATTGAAATTGATACAACTTTCTAACACACTTTCAACGCGAACTGACAAGTAGTGACAAGTTATAGAATGAAGTCAGGTGCGATGCAAAACAAACAAAGAACACAAACACAGCGTTGCCACTTGACTTGTCAAAAAATTAACTATGGTCAATTATTTTCTATTTCGTCGGGGCCCCCGCCGAGGTTGGGACCCTAGGCAGCTGCCTAGTTTGCCTAGGCAAAAGTTCGCCGCTGCTTACGGGGAATTTAAAGGAGGATATCCGAAAGAAGTTCATAAAATGCTATGTATGGAGTATAGTTTTGCATCGAGCAGAAACATGGACGCTAAAGAAAAATGACATCAAATACTTGGAAAGCTTTGAAATGTGGACTTGGAGAAGAATGCTGAATATAAAATGGACAGGTAGGATGAAAAACGATGAATTGCTACGAAGAGTAGGAGAAGCGAATGATTATACAGATTATTATAAAGAAGAAGGCAAACTGGGCTGAGCATTACCTGAAAAGAGAGAGCATGATTAAAGACGTGTTAGAAGGAAAACTGGACGGAAAAAGAGAAAGAGGTAAGAAAAGGTTTCAACTGATGGTCGATTTGAAAGGGAAAGAGAATTATCAAGATATGAAGAAGACAGCGGAAAATAGGAGTATATGAAGAACCAGGTTTAACTATTAATAATCACAGACCTGTCTACGTACAGTCTACCAATGATGATGATGCGAATAATGTATATTCGCGGCCATTAAAGCTGTTTCTAATGTTTAACGCTTTATCTCGCATTATATGTACCACCTCGATTTCAAATACCAAAACTCTCCGCGATGCGATGCTAATTTTTTTTATTCTTTAAGAAAGTGTTTCGGCTCCCCCTAATTCGATGGATGCTCCGCTCCTCTTATAGCTTCACCTTCCGCATGGCTGCATACTATTCTTCAGGCTTGATTAAATTCCTTTTAAATACGCGATATTCCTTAGCTAACTGAATGTTCTTGCCTGCTGCTAGGATGTAATCCTTTGCATCATTTCAAGAAAATTATCCATACTGAGGAAATGTGTTTTGAGAGAAACGACATTTTAACGCAATTGGAAAATTAACTTGTAAAAGATTCACGTATGCATCTTAATAATAAAAGAGTTATTTCACCACGAATTCCTCCACGAACTAATACTGTCACCAAATAGCTGAAACGAGGCGTGCAAGCGTTTTTTTTTTCATTATCATTTTAAAATTACTTATAAACGGCAAACAAATTCGAGACTTAAACCAAAGAACGCCTAAAAGAACAAAGGGTTATTATCCTGCTGTCGATTTTCAAATACGACTCGAATCGGTTCATAAATCAGTTTTAAATGCAAAAAGTTGGCGTATTTTTACGAGAAAATATTTTGTTGCCAAGGAGATTTGCATAGTTGCAGATTTCGTTTAATTGCGAATAAGTGACAGGGATTATTAATTTGCGTCGCATCTGTCAACGTTTTCGCAATGATTCCACCCCATCTGAAATTGAATCAACACCTTGGTAGCGATAAACAATATGACTGTAAGAAAAATAAATGAATATTCCATTATTCATTGCCATTGTGCTAATAAGTATGTGTTTTTAATTTAGATATACAGGTATAATTTGATGAACTATTTAAAGATTTTGAATACAATTTCTGCGAAAGCTGAATAAGTTTAGAGAAAGTTCATTTCTTTTATTCGCGTACTTTTTGTTTTGATGGAAATTGGAAATTGAGGTAAAAAAATCCCCTAAATATTAACATTTTCTGGAATTTCGAATGTTTTTCCAGAGATTGTACACAATGACCTATCTTCAACAAAAATTTCAGCTCAGTAAAACGGTCTTTTAGATAAACGAATTAATATAAGGTTTATGATTAAAAAGAAAATATTTAATACCTACTTAAAACAATCTCGGGCACGGAGGCCAAATGAACATAAATAAATTTATTTGTACAGAATTTTTACAATTAATGTTCAATTGAAGTAGCAGGATTATTTGAGCAGTTATTGTATATATATATATATATATATATATATATATATATATATATATATATATATATATTAGAAAATATACGCGGCGTTGCTCTGGTTTTTTTTAAATCAAGACAATATAATTTGAAGAAGATTTGAGAATAAATGAAGTATTTAAACCAAGTTAATTTTAAAATGAAACTCATTTGTTCTGCCGTAACTTTGTGGAATTGCAAAATTAAAATGCAAGAAAGTAAAAAAACTAAAAAATCCTACTTTATAAAGTGGGATTTTTAGTATTTTCTTACTTTGATCAAGTTAATTTTTAATTGTAATGCTTGTTGGTATACAATATTTCATGTCTTCCAATCTTTTCTCAAATAAATAATTTATCCCGCATCCTTTTTTAGACGTAGGTATATATAATTGTCCATGAGCGAAGCAGTCGCTTGACAATTCAACACCTGCTACTTTAAAAGACTGCCCTTGTCCAAGTCGTGATCTTAGTCGAATTTGTCATTATTCAGAAGACTTTGCTGCTCTTGGTGTGGTTATTCTCTAATATTTTAGTCTGTCGGGATGTGAGAATTATCTCCGTGGTCGTTTTGGTATTATGTTTGCTAAAAACCTTTGTTTAATTTCTTTGAAATTTATTTTATTAAAATACATCTATAAATTAACGTAGCGTATTAAAATTGAAATTTTAAACCAATATTATGAATTTTTATCTAGATATATAATTTCTGAAACAATAGAAGTCTATCGGAAATCTTGCAAACTTTGGAAGGCAATCGGTAATAAAGAGTTTTTTCTGCACAAACATACAAATTTAAAAAAAAATATTTATCAAGATAAGACGCAGAGAAGATTATTGTTTCGTTATAACTGTATACCTTATTAAGAGTTCTTTGCACGAAGTGAACGCATATAGGGGAGGTCGTTTCCGTCCGTCCGTCCACATGTTAAAACTCGGAAACTGCTGTACGTATTATACTGAAATTTGGTATTGGGTAGTTTTGCTAAAAGTAATTAACCGATTACAATTTTGGATAAAATTGGACAACAATTACGACCACTTTACTTGAAGATCTTTATGTAGTACAATGTTCCTTTGTTTCAACTCGGAAACTACTTGAAATATTGTTATGAAATTTGGTATTAAGGGGTCTTGCTAAAATTGGTCGACCGATTCCAATTTTGGTTAAAATCGGACAATAAATACCACTACTTTACATGAAGACCGAAATGTATTTTACAACGTACCTCTCTTGCTTCTCGTTAAATTCTCATCCGAGCGAAAAATATTGAGAACATTGTGAAATCCCAAAGAATGCATTTGGAAACTGTGTACTCCGACATGGAGTACACCTTTCCAATCTCGTTAGATCCTGGAATGGTAAATATACGTTGATATTCACGGCTATTGTTGTTTAACATTTGTTAAGTAATCATTTGTGATGATAAATCCGGAGCCTCTACCACTGTTAAATTGATTATTTTACTAAAGTAAGAATTGAGATAGAGCTGAATTATAAAAATGGAGGATGTCGGACTGTAGGCAAAAAACGATTAAAAAAATAAGAAACCTTGTAATTTTTTCTTTAAAATGGTCTAGATCTAAAGAACGTGAGTTTATTTTCTCAAATTTTAATCTCAAAAAAATAAAAGCCTACACGTCAAAAAGTAGTTTTTTACGTGCTATCTTGGGGGAATACAAATCATCCTCTAGAGTCAAACCCTGGATGGTTTTCGTAAATTTTCCTTCGCCATAGCATATTCAAATTGGAGTAGATTATTTCTACCAAATTTCAAGTTTATATATTCATATTTGATCTATTAATTCGCGTTTTATGTATATGCCAGGAATCAGTGACTCAGGAATCAGGAACAAGGAACACCAAAATCGCACGTGTATATATATCATCATCATCATAGGTAGTCTGTCAGTAGACAGGTCCGTGATTATTCTTGGTTAAACTTGGTTCTCCATATACTCCTATTTTCCGCTGTCCTCTTCATACATATACATATATACTTGCAGAAGTACCCAACCTTGCTCGGGTTTATGGTTAACAACAAATAATCAATGCCGAGTATACAGAAACACTTTAAGTACGAAAACGTTGCAAGTTATTTGATTCAATTCAACGTTGTTCGGGTTTCTGATTCAATATTGATAAGAAAATTATATTTGAGGGCAAATCATTCAACCATATATTACATAACAGTCCTGTAAAATATATGAAATTTAGCAAAGATTCTTTTAACAAAAAAACTTCAAATTCTGACTGTGAAGAGGGAAGCTAGGAAAAACAGGAATTTCTCCATGAAGGCCCGCATGGACTTTATTTGGATCATACATCATATTTTCTTGCAAATTTAAGTAAAGTTGTCTTCACTGGCACAATGCGATTGAATATTTAAGGGTATACGTTTGGGCCGGGGGAATTTCCCGTTGAAGAATTTCAGCTCGCGATTTCAACACCAGGAGTGGGTTGGACTCACTGTCAAAGGTAATGAACTTTTTGAGAGCCAATCTTGCGAATTTGATAGGTGACTTCCGTTAACAAACGCTAATTTTTTAATCTAAACGCAATTTTTTTAATTACTGAGTAACTTTCAGAATTTTTTGTACTTCGTTAATAATGTAACACCCAACATAATATAATATTAATTATTTTGATTCAGGCAAATGTTTTTAAATGCATAGTTTTGATATTTCTGATAAAGTTATTTTTTTATTTAAAAATGTTCTCTACTATTTCCTCAATTTTCGCACTATACACCTTAAAAATATGACTCTTGTATTTACAAAGTCGCATTCACATATAGTTTACGCTAATCCTTATCTCACAATACTAACGACGCTACTGACAGAAGTTTGTTTATTTACGTTACCATGATAAAAAACAAACTCGCATATCAGGTTTTCCTAGTTTAAGAAGTCGGCAACAATTGGATATACATGACAACCATAAGTTTTTGATTAATGGATGTTGAAATTTTGCTGTTAAAAGTATAATTTAGGGAATCTTTGGTCTGTATTTGAAATCCGAAGGTAGAAAAACAAAACTACATTCATTTCTGCGTTCCTGGGTTCAAGTCTGAAACTCGTACTTGTGTTATTAGTAATATTAAGTCCAAATTAAAATTTGTCTACACTCATTCCTATGTTATTCAAATGGAAAAAAATTAGAAGATAAAATATTTTAAAAAATTAAAAATTCAATCAAATTGTTATAAAAAACCATACTACGCCACCTTTCCCTGTACTGCGATTAAAATGATACGTTGCTCTTGCTTCTACGTTCTATAGTTCTCGAGTTATAGAATCGCACACATACATACAAACACACATAAAAAAAGGCGTATTTTGCCAGAAAAATGCGTTCTTCTAACTACTGAGGTACTTTTAGATATGTAACGGACCTGAAATTTGATAGGATGATAGATTATTAGGTATAATCAACCATAAAAATCGAAATTTTCCATTTTTTTAATTTTTAGCGGGGAATTTTTTACTCCAATGTTCCATTTCGATACTCCATAAGAAAAAATGGAGATCTGTTTCCATAGTTCATAGTTTCATAAATTCGCATTTTTAAATTTGTTATAATTCAGATAGA
The DNA here is from genome assembly GCA_028673005.1 of Tanypteryx hageni. Taxonomy (NCBI): domain Eukaryota; kingdom Metazoa; phylum Arthropoda; class Insecta; order Odonata; family Petaluridae; genus Tanypteryx; species Tanypteryx hageni. Next base: position 152,498,207 of record CM054115.1, read on the forward strand.
AACTCGGGATGAAAACTATTCTAAAGCTAAAAGACTGAGGTTTATTATATTTTAAGATTAAGTTCAAATTGGTGCCAAATTGACGAAGAAATATGTTTTTTATCGGAAAAAGCAGATGCTCTACAATAAAGAACTTCAGCTACTATAGCAACCAGAACAATGCTTTTCAATAGGAATTGGCAATCCGTATTATAGTAGCATCGCTTTAATGCTTTTTAATAGGGTAATTCTTATTGTCCCATTGATTTCAACCAAAGACGTATACATATGATGACCTCATAATTTTAAAACGCGATATTTGTTATTAAACGAAATTACGCTACTCCTTTCATTTATGGGAGTTGATAAACTGTATATAATAATAGCTTTAATTTAGTGCTTCTAAATAGAATCATTGTATTGTATTGTAACCCAATTGATTTAAAACTACGGCGACGTCAAAATTCAAAAACAGGAAATATTAGAGAATTGTGAAAAAAGTAATGTCGTGTGGGAGCTGAAATTTTAAAGTTATTTAGAGCTTATTGCACATACCCAAATAAACATTTGAAAATCACGATAAATATGTTGTTTATTTTAAAGTTAAGAAATAGATAAATATTATATCACTTCTAGATAAGCTACAACTTTAAAATTTGGCAGAAATGTGTAGCTTTATTTTACCCCATTGTGGAAAAAGTATAATATTCTTAAAATTGCAAATTTTAGGGTTTTTTTACTTTATTATTGTCATATATGAAAGGAACGAAAGTCGGCTCAGAGGTGAAACCTATAGAATTAAAAAAATGATGAAATATCTCTCAGAAAAATGAATGTTTTTTCAAGGTGAGATGAAATGCTTGCAGAATGGAAGCACCTTTTAATAGTATATATATATATATATATATATATATATATATATATATATATATATGGATGTCAACAAGGTGTTGGGATGAGGAAACCCAGTGAGCACTCACCAATCAGACGACTTCAGGTTGGCGAGGCCCCGGGGATGTCGCAGCGACACACGTAAAATAACACAAAAACACAGAAACATCACAAACGTAAAGCTTTCGGAACTACTCCTTCTTCAGCTACTCTGTAGCTTTACATTTGTGATGTTTCTGTGTTTTTGTGTTATTTTACGTGTGTCGCTTCGACATCCCCGGGGCCTCGCCAACCTGAAGTCGTCTGATTGGTGAGTGCTCACTGGGTTTCCTCATCCCAACACCTTGTTGACAACCATATATTCATTTTACCTTTCCTTTTCCGTAAGTTGTTATATACATATATATATATATATATATATATATATATATATATATATATATATAATAAAAGCCTAATGTGTTTGTGTATAACGCTAACGTCATCAATGACACTTCTTAACGCGTTTTAACAAACTTTCCGATTAGGTGGAAGATTGAAATTTCGCAGAAATGTTTGATTCAGGTATAAAAAAATAATTGAAGTAATTAAATACGAAAAAACGCCAGGTTCGACTCCAGAGGGGCGATTTCCATTTCCCGTAAGATAACAAGTAAAAAGCTACTTTTTAATGTGCAGGCTTTTATGTTTTTGCAAATTCAAATTAAAAAAATTGACGTATTATCTTCGAATTTGAACTATGTTTTACGAAAATTAATGAAGTTTCTTATTCTATTCATCTATTTCCGCTTATCGTTCGAAATCTCTCATAGTAAACATAACTCACATATTTTTGGAAAATGTAGGTTTTTAAACGGGATGTTGCCTTTCCGATCATGCCATTGCTAAGCTTCGAGAATCAATCGTTGACTCAACCCGTATACGTGTAATATATACGAGTGCATAGAGTGCTTTAATTTATCGAAGGATTGTTTGCAAAATTACGTAATCCTAATGGGACTGGGATTTAATTTGGATTCTTTTGCTTATCTAAACGACGATATAGATGTAGAGCAAGAGAGAGGGGGATGTGGGGAGGAAGATAGGAAGGAAGGGATATAGAATGGAAGGTACATAGAGAGCAAGGGAGGTATAGAATTAAAAAAGGGCGGGAGGAAAGAGATAAAGAAGGAGACGGAGAGAAGAAAAAGAGCTATGGATTGGGACAGGAGGGAATGAGAGAGAGAGGGGAGGTGTGGGAAAAGAGATAGACAGATAGATATATAATCGTCTTTATTCGGTCGATATTTAGACCATAAGGTCCATTCTTACATTTATCCCTTCGTCAATATAATAAATATAAAAAATGGTAAAGTAAGATATTACAATACGCATAACATAAACAGTATATACCTAAATCATACAGAGTAAAAAAATATATAAAATTGAAGACAGATTAGAGATTGTGGGGGAAACCTAGGTAAAACAGGCATGTCCTCCCTAGTAAAATCCACGCAGGAAAACACCCACTGAGAAGGGGGGTGTGAAAAACCTGCGAAAACCCTAGATAGTGTACATATTATAATATAGTAATACAACATTAAATAGAAAGGAGTATGTACAGTAAGTGTTCGTATATACAGCATCGTTGTATACCGTCATAAAAAATACATATATAGGTATTAACGTAGTGCAAATCAAGAAATATAATACAATAATTAGGCAGAATAAGATGAAATATATACAATGAATATGGAGATTGTTGTTGGATCATGCATAACGTAAGAAAGAAGGAAATGATATAAAATTACACATATGATATAAAACAATTCATAATAAAATAAAGTAATACGAAATAGTATAAAACAATACAAAATTATATAAATCAGTATAAAATAGTATAAAACAATACAAAATGATATAAATCAGTATAAAATAGTATGAAACAATACAGAATGATATAAAACAATGAGAATTAGTATAAACACTATAACTTAGTAGACACTAGACAATGAAAAGGTAACAGTTGAAGGAGGCGTACATTTTGAGAACTCGATAACCTGCGAAGAAATTAATTAATGTTCATTAAGTAAGGAAGAGTGAAGGAAGCCGTCTTGCAATTGGTGAGAAGAAAATGTTAAAGCTGACCTGAATTTTGGGCAGAGAACAGCAATTTAAAGTATTTATGTTTGAATATGTGGAAAGATGTTGCGTTTTGGAGGTCAGTAGGTAGGGCGTTCCAAAGTCTACAAGCTGTAACATGGAAGGATTTATTATAAATTTCCGTCCTGTGATGTGGGATCTGGAAGAGATTGGTGCCCCTAGTGTTGGCGTTGTGTACAGAGTTCATTTGGGAAAATTTGGAGTTCAGATACTGTGGGTTTTGAAGAGTTATAATTCGGTAAAATAACGAGAGGAGGTGAAGACTTCTACAAGCTTCAGTGCGAAGCCAGCCTAACGTATATACAGGTTGAGTGACATGGTCTCTCTTTTGGAGATCACAAATGAATCTTACGCAGGAATTTTGTGCACGCTGCAATTTTAGAGATAGCTCGTTAGATAGATCTTGATAGACCGTATCGCAGTAATCGAAGTGAGGAAGGACAAGAGCGGTGATAAGTCGCTTGCGAAGGGAGAAATGGGTAATTCTTTTAATTCTTTTAAGTGAGTGAATTGAACTGTTAACAGTATTACATATATTAGTTATATGATCAGTCCAGGTCAATGTGTCATTGAATACTAACCCGAGATTGGTTGCAGTTTTTTGGAAACGAATGACAGAGTTATTGAGCAGAATTGGGGAAGTTCTGAGAAGTTTAGTGACGAGAGAAGTTTGGGATACCCAATAATAATAGACTGACTTTTTAAAGGATTAATTTTGAGGAAATTTACATTGCTCCATTTGGATAAAGAAGTGAGGTCATGGTTCATTTTATCAATGATAAGAGGGAGATCAATAGAGCGATAGTGCATATAGATTTGGAGATCATCAGCATAAAGGTGGCATTTACAGTGAGCAAGCTGAGAAGATATATCATTAATGTACAGAGAGAAGAGCAGTGGCCCGAGGGTGGAACCTTGTGGTACGCCACGTGTCACTTTAATCCATCTTGAGGAATGATTGTCAGTTACGACCTTTTGATGGCGATCATTCAGGTAAGAACTAATTAAGTTTAGGGAATCTGAGGAGAAGTTCATGAGACGCAGTTTGGTTAGAAGTATGTTTACATCTACAGAATCAAAAGCTTTACTAAAGTCAAGAAGAGTCATGATAGTGACTTCTCTTTTGTCAATTGCTAATCTGATATCGTCAGTGATTTTGAGGAGTGCTGTGGTAGTGCTGTGTGATTTTCGGAATCCTGATAGTAGAGAATCGAGGATATTATTACTAATTAGAAAATATGTGATTTGTTCATGTAAAACCTTTTCAAATGCCTTTGATAATACAGGAAGTAAACTGATGGGACGAAAGTCGGTTATGTCAGAAGTAAGACTTTTCTTAGGTATGGGACGGACTATGGCGAGTTTCCATTGCGATGGGAATTTGTTTTGCATAAGCGACCAATTGAATATATGAGTGATGACGGGTAGAACTAGATGAATAATCTTATGAAGGAAAACTATTGGAATTTCGTCAGCACCTTGTGCTCTGGACTTGATTTTACGTAAACAATTCAGTACTTCCAGCTGAGTTACAGGAGAAAATTGGAATGGTGGTGATGCTGTGGTGGGAGGAGTGTGTTGAAGTAGGTGGTGTATGTGATTCTGTTTCATTTCGTTATCATCAGGAGTTGGGGGAGTGGTGAATAGTGTTAAGTGTATCAAGGCAAATATGAGGAGGAAGTTGTGTATCCTTAGATTTTCCAATACCAAATAATTTTAAGTTACTCCATAGAGCAGATTGTGAAGAATTTGGACGGGTCAGTGAATGAATGTACCGAGTTTTAGAGTTTCTGATAAGTTGCTTAGTTTTATTTCTTTGTTTTTTAAATTGGTTGAATGAGTTCTGTGTTTTTGTATTTTTGAAAATGCGGAAGGGATTGTCACGTCTCTTCATTATCAGTTTGATGTCGGTTGTGAGCCATGGAGCATGGGGCTTAGAGACTCTTTTAGTCTTTAGTGGAGCGTGAGTGTTGATTAATGACTGTGCAAAATTGTTGAAAGCCTCAACCTTGTCGTTAATGTCGTCCATATACTCAATAGAATACCAAGGCATGGAAGACGCGTCAGCAATTAACTTTTCATTATTGATGTTTTTGAAGTCCCTATATGTGATATATTTCTGCTTGTGAGTTGGGCACCTTATTGAATATGCTATGTATATTATGTCATGTGCGGAGCAGAGAGTTGGCCATGCGCGAGAACCTTGTCAGGATTAGCGGTAATGGCTAAATCAATTAGGGTAGAGGAAGTAGGAGTATGGTGAGTAGCATTTAGCGGTAGAATACTAAGGCCTAGAGAGTTGAAGGAGTTATATAAATATGTCGAATCAGGGTTTGGTGCGAGTATATTGGCATTAAAATCGCCAGTAATTATTAAATGATTGAAATCGTTAATGTGATTAGAGATGACTTCATCAATATCGGATAGATGGCCAATTTTGGGTGGACGGTAGACAATACCGAAAAGTATTTTCTGTGAATAGATTTTCAATTCAAGAAAGAGAAATTCGGGTCTTTTGCTGTAATTACATTCGCTTCTTTCAATCAATTTAGTTGAAATATCGTTTCCTACATATATTCCGACACCGCCGCCGCCTTTGCCAACGCGATCGTTGCGGTAAAGTTTAAAACCGTCAATGTTAACAGTAGAGGAAGACATAGATGGTTTCAACCAGGTCTCAGCAATAGCGATGATGTGTACTTTATTGTTAGGTAGGATACCACGGAGTTCTTCGATATGTGCTGTTAAGCTTTGAGCATTTAAATATAAGATCTGGAGGGAGCGTGGAAAGAGCTTAAACTGTTCAGATAGAATGGCCTTTGTATTGGAATTGCAATATGAGGATAAGCTTTTATTAGTGATAGGGAGAAGGTTAGAAGATGCGGAACCAAGAGATACGTATGGGTAGAATTCAGAGGCATTTGGGTCTAAGGAAGGATCTCCGGCCGGTTCTCGGATCGTGTAGGGTACCCCTAAACGGCTCTGGAGTTCATTACACGACCGAGGCTTCACAGAGTGTAGCGTGTAGGATCTTCGACCATGGTAGGTCTTTTTTAGATTAGAGAGTAGGGTAGGGTGTAGGCGTATTAGGAGATTTCATAGGGGCATCGAGTGTAATACAGTTTCTGGTCGCAAAGTGAGAGAGTCCACCTGCGAAAGCCGTAATAGAGCAGTTAATGCTTCGGGCGATAACGAGAAATTAAATATTATAGTTTTAAACTGCCGCAGCATTCGTAGGAAGTCTGCCGAACTCGAACACGTAATTCGCACGTTGCATGCGGATGTAGTTATAGGTACGGAAAGTTGGCTCACTGAAGATATCGCTAGCCAAGAAATTTTTCCGAATAGCTATAGAGTATACAGAAAAGACCGCGCCAATAGAATAGGTGGCGGAGTATTTTTGGCAATAAGTGAAAAGTACGATAGTTGTCAGATCCCTATTATCGATGAAACGACCGAGAGCGTGTGGTGCCGCCTAGGTAAGGATAATTCGAAAAAGATATATTTATGCTCATTTTACAGACCACCTAATGCCAAAGTTGATTATATTTTAAGTTTAGAGAGGCAATTAGCCGAGCTTAGATCTATTATGAACGACGGTTACGTGATAATTGGAGGCGATTTTAACTTACCGTCAATCGATTGGGAAAACCTATGTTTCGTTACGGGAGGTAAAGAACGCGAATCGTGTGAAGCCTTAATTGACACGTTTCATGAATATTCCTTAATCCAGATGGTACAAAAAGCCACGCGTTCGGGCAATGTTCTCGACTTGCTTGCTTCTAACATCCCGCATAGGATAACTAAGGTATCCACAGAGGAGGGACTTAGCGACCATCGAGCTGTGTATGCGGAGTGCAAATTAAAGCTCAAAAGACATCCTAAGCCTCTTCGGAATGTATACGCTTTCGCCAAGGCCGACTTTAAAAGTTTCAGCTTACATCTCAAAAGTACCTTTGTCAGTTATCGTGAAAAGACAGAACGATTAGGTATGGAGCCATCATGGTTATTATTTAAGAATATACTAGGAAGAGGTATCAATAGATTTATCCCCAGTAAGTTAAAATCTGATAAGAAAGAACCTCGTTGGTTTAATAAGGAAGTCAGGATTGCCTTAAGACGACAGAGGCGTAGCCACGCAAAATTGAAAAACATACCTACCACCGCTTCCGATGAGTATCGCACAGCTATAGTCCATGAGTATAACAGTGCCCGCGTACTAGCGAGAAAAACCATGCGTAACGCATTTAACACCTTCCGGAATGAGGTATTAAATACAAAATTGAAGGAGGATCCAAAAGCGTTCTGGTCCTATGTAAGAGAAGTCAAGGGAGTGGGTCCTTCAATACCCTCCCTGCGATGTGATTCCGGAGACATCCTTCACGATGGGGAGGATAAAGCTAATCTACTAAACGTTTACTTCGCGAAGGCGTTCACGGCAGGTGGAAATATACTTAAAGATAATCTTATTCCCGATGGATGTACTCGGATGGATAATAATAAAATCTCTGAGGCAGGAATAGCGAAGCAACTGAGTGCGATAAAGCCCAACAAAAATCCTGGACCAGAAGGAATTCCCGCGCGTGTATTAAAAGAACTAGCAGAAGATATAGCTCCCTTCCTTCGGATAGTTTTCGAGAAATCTCTTACCCTCTGTGAGGTTCCTGATGATTGGAAACTAGCACACGTCACACCCATTCATAAGGGAGGTGACAAAGAAAACCCCGAAAATTATAGGCCGATTTCTCTAACATCATTATCATGTAAGATTTTGGAGCACATTATTGTTAGCAACACAATGCGTTATCTTGAGAGTAGATCGCTCTTAGTCAGCTGTCAACATGGCTTCAGAAAAGGTAGATCCTGTGACACCCAACTCGGTCTGTTTGTGAATGATGTTTTATCATGCGGCGAAAATAATAAGCAGGTCGATGCAGTGTTCCTTGATTTTAGAAAAGCTTTTGACAAGGTTCCCCACCGTAAGTTGTTATTAAAATTGGGAAATCTTGGCGTTAATGTTAAAGTCATTAACTGGGTTCGCGCTTTCCTTTGGAATAGAAAACAAAAAGTAGTCATCGATGGTAAGTCCTCGAGTGTGGCAGATGTAGTCTCTGGAGTGCCGCAGGGTAGTGTGATCGGACCTATGCTTTTCTTGCTTTATATAAACGACATCAGCTCAGTTGTAAAAAGTAATATCAGGCTTTTTGCGGATGACACCGTAGTCTATAGAGAAATTAGTGGTCCTAGCGACCATCGTCAGCTTCAGGATGATCTGGATGCGTTATCTGTTTGGTGCAAGGAATGGCAGCTAGAAATCAATCAGAAAAAGAGTAACGTTCTAAACTTTTGGAAATCTAGAAGCCCATCGTCCGTGTTTACCTACTCGATAGATGGTGAGATCATTCCTGTTTCGGAATCCGTGAAATACCTCGGGGTAACCTTGAATCGTGACCTGTCTTGGGACACCCACATAAGACGAGTGATAGGTGCGGCAAATAAGAAGTTGGCTTTTGTGCGTAGGATAGTCAGGAAAAGCACGGAAAAGGTGAGAGAATCCTGTTATTTATCGTTGGTTAGACCTCAAATGGAATACGCAGCAGCGGTTTGGGATCCATATCAGAGGGGACTCATAAAGGATTTAGAAAAAATACAGCGGCGAGCAGCTAGATTCGTGAAAAAGAATTACGATAAAAAACAGAGCGTTACGTTACTCATTGATGAGTTGAGTTGGCCATCGTTGAAAGATCGTAGATTACAGGCGAGACTTAAACTTCTAGATAAATATAGGTCGGAGATATTCGTAAATGAAATGAAGGATATTATTCGACAACCAACGTATATCGGACGGAGGGATAATGACGACAAGATTCGCGAAATAGATAGTAGGACGGAGAGGTATAAGGAGTCCTTTTTCCCTAGGACAATACGTGACCACAATAGATAACAGTGAATAATAATTAGTTAGGAACTTGGTGCGCGGCACCCCCTGCCATCCACCGTCAAGGTGACTTGCAGGGTAATATGTAGATGTAGATGTAGATGAAGGACGCAGTTGAGTTAGGGAAGGAATGAAATCAGGAGCATGTGGGTTAAAGTAGGTACGGATTGTGGCTGGATGTATAGCAGGTAGTGAGGGGGGTGGGGACGGGAGTGGAATGGAGGGGGGTAAGAATTCTGCTGCCTCTGGGTTGAGAGTGTGAGGACCATGCGTATTAAGGTTGTATGGTGGGACAGGGAAAGAGGTGAAGGGCGAGAGAGGGCATGTGTTGTTATTTTGAGTGCAATGGGAAAAGCGGGGGAAAGGGTGGTCAGCGAGGGGTGGAAAGTCAGAAGAGCTAATGCGCGTCATAACGTCCTGCTGGGAGGGTCTACTGATGGGAGGTACGAACGGGAAAGAAGTGCTATTAGTGGGCAAGATTCCAGGGGAAGAATTAAACATAGGTGAGGATATTTTATAGAGTAGGATGCGCAAAGTTAGGAATACAATACACAATACAATATTGCAATGTATAATGAAAAAGCAGGAAAATGCACACAGGTCAAGTAAAGGATAAGTTATAAATTAATTGCAAAGGAAAACAGAGGAGCACAGGAAGGCGCAACCACTGCACTGTAGGGATATGAGAACTGCCCTAGAGAGCTAAAGGAACTTATCGAGTGAGTGGAATAAAACACTTAGTGGAGCACAAACACTGTGGAGCAAGAGCTATTGGGAAACGGCTTTGGGAGCACTAAGGGTGGAAGGGAGACACAGATAACCACAGACACTTATTTGCACTGGTGAGATGATTGAAATAAAACACTACGTGGAGCACTAGCACTGGAAAATAGGGGCTCTTTGGAGATAGAGATAGAGGAAGGGAGATAGAGAGGGAAGGTGAGAGGGACTGCGAATGGAAGGGACGGCAAGAGGGAGGAAGAGAACGGCGAGAGGGAGGGAGGGAATATTATTATTTATTTATTATTACTTCATTTTTGACAAGGGGTCTTCATTGGAGAAATCAAAAATGAGAAAGAAATTCTCTCGAATCTCTATTTTGGAAAATTTTATACCGGCTCTTACTCAATAATTACAGCTGTTATTCATTTTTATGTTCTCTGTTGAATTTTAACGGGCAATTACATTAGAAAAATAAACTAATTTTTGTGATTATTCATAATAGTGAGTTACACATTAGTATATATATATATATATATATATATATAATTGCTTACCAAAGATGAAAGGTAAATGGGGTAAATGAATGGCAACAAGTTGTTGTGATAAGGAAGCCCAGCGAGCACTCACCAATAAGATGTCTTAAAGTTTGCGAGCTGCTGGGAGTGTCAAAATGTCACACGTAAAACACAGGAAAAACAAAAAGCACGGGAGCTTTCGGGGGCGATCCCTTCTTTAGGACAGGAGAGAGTGGAGGTAAAAGGGTGGAGTGGAAAAGTCGGAGATTGGAGGATGCGGTGAGGGGGGGTAATGTCAGAAAAGGAGTGAAATGCTAGCGTAGGTTGAGGCCAGGGAGGCATAAGGTGTCTTCTTATGTGAATGGGAGGAACGCTTTCTTGACGTATACCCTAGACCATTCCTATGGCTGAAGTACATAGACGTCATATTTCTTCTCTGTACACATGGACTTGAATGTCTAGAATCCTATCTACAACGCCTCTCTTCCCGCGCCACGCTCTCCCTCGCCCACCATTACTCTACCTACAACATCACCTTCCTGGATATCGATCTCTCCATCCGGGAAAACAATCCACACCAGCGTGCACCTCAAGCCTTTCAACCGCCTTCAATACCTCCATTTTGACAGCTGCCATCCACTCCACACCAAAATCTCAATTCTCTACGCCCTAGCCCGTCGACGGCTGTCCGAGTAATGCTCCACCCTCGAATATGCATTTCTTCCGGGCGGATACCTGCCGGATCTGATCCAGGACAAAATTCTGCGGGTAGTCGCACCCATCACCTTTAACTGCCGCCCTAATACCCACGCCATAACCGATTCCACCTCGCAACTCACGCTAACCACCCTATTTTTCCCCGGCATTCACGATATTATGAGGAATATCCTTAAAGCCGCCCATCCTATCCTCACATCCTCCACCCTCCAACTCCCATTTCCTACACCACCGGTCCTCTCCTTCCGCCGACCCCTTAATCTGTCCAACATTCCATGGATGAATGAACCCCTAGCACCCACTCCCCTGTATTCTGCCGGATATCGCCACTGCAGTAGACGCCGGTGGCTTACACGCTCAATAATCTCTTATGCAATTCCTTCTCCAGTCCCACTATAAACATCTCCTAGCCCATAACTTCTACAAACTGCACCACTCGCAATATTATTTACCTCCTTAAATGTCCCCAATCCCGCTTTTTATGTTGGCCTCACCAGCAATCCCCTCAACATCCAAATAAACGGCCACCGCAACAGCGTCATTCATAAACGACCGCCACCCGTGGCAGCAAGCACAACTTGAATATTAATAACTGCTTCACGGTGAGAGCCATTTTCACGCTCTCGCCGATAATGCCTCGATTACCCAACTCTGTCAGTGGGAGCTTGCTCACGTTCACCCTTTTAGTTTAATTTTATTATTTGTTACCATCTAATTGTATGTAACTAACAATGGGTTAGATGGAAGAGGAGACTAATTAGTCTCAATCTCGCCCTAATAAAGACGTATATCTATCTATCTAAATTCATCCCCCCTGGCCTCAACTTACGCTAGAATTTCACTCCTTATCGGCCATACCCCCACCACCTACGCATCCTCCCAAACCCCGACTTTTCCACACCACCCCTCCACACCCTTGCCTCCACCCAGTGCTACTGCCGTCAGTTATCTCTATGTACTGACGAAGAGGGATCAACCCCGAAAGTTCCCGTGTTTTTGTGTGTTTTACGTGTGTTACTTCGACACCCCCAGCAGCTCGTAAACTTGAAGACATCTTATTGGTGATCGCTCATTGGGCTTTCTTACCCCAACAACTTGTTGCTATATATATATATATATATATATGTATGGCAACAAGTTATATATATATATATATATATATATATATATATATATATATATATATATATATATATATATATATATATATATATATATGCTTAATAAAGAGGAACGGTAAGTGGGATGAAAGGATGGCAACAAGTTGTTGGGATAAGAAAGCCCAGTGAGCACTAATCAATAAGATGACTTCAGGTTGGCAAGTTGCTGGAGGTGTCAAAGCGAAACACATAAAACAAACAAAAAACAAAAACGCGGAAGCTTTCGGGGGTGATCCCTTCTTCAGCCCATTCTATATACGTATACTCATTTTCGGCCCTTCCCTCACAACCTCCCTGTCCTCCAATCCCCGCCTTTCCACGCTACCCGTCCACCCCCATGCCTCCACGCCGTGTCACTTCAATCAGTTGTCTCTCTCTCTTTAGCAGACAAAGGGATCACCCCCGAAAGCTTCCGTGTTTATTTGTGTTTTGTGTGTGTCACTTGGACACCCCCAACAGCTCGCAGCTTGAAATTGTCTTATTGGTGAGTACTCACTAGGCTTCCTTATCCCAACAACTTGTTACCATCCAATTATCCCATTTACCTTTCCTCTTCCGTAAGCATATATAAATGTACATATATATATATATATATATATATATATATATATATATACACATAATCATCACGTTTTACGTGATACTTCTGAATCAATAATATGATTACTCCTCACAAAACTAAAAATGTCTTCATTGGTAAAAACACCATCAAGTCACAATGTGGTTAACTAGCTCAACATCTTGTTATTCATTGAGAAGGTAAAGTATGCTTTATTTTTCCCAAAGAAATCAAAAATATTGATGGCGCTTAAAATCCCTCAGCATCTTTTCCCATGCATTAAAAGAAGCTCTATAGAGATAAAATTCTCCAAACGATGGCTCGTTTGAATGAATAAATTGCTTAGAAATTCCTTTGATCAAAGGGAAAAATATGTCAATGAAATCGAAAATCCTTCGGTCTCTTTAGGAATGTTGTGACAACTTTCTCATACCGACGACATTCATTATACGAAGGGGATCTTTGTGATATGCCTCATTTCAGAAAATTTTCAATATGAGATTGCTGAAATATAATATATACTATGTCTCCACACCATTCTTTTATTTCCCACGTTAATTCCGAGAAATCTGAGACCAAAGCCAATCTTTTCTACAAAATCGCCTTTTTTTGCTAATGGATTTAAACGATAAAAATGATGGAAATGTTTTTCTAGGAAACGCTACACAATTGTAGCTATTTGCTATTCTTTAAAAAATCACGTTCGATTGAATAAAAACCTGGACAAATTGAAAATTCTATTCTCTCTCCTTTCACGTTAACAACTTTTTTCTAAAAAATTTCATTTATCCGAAAACATACACACGTAACTTCATAAGAGATTGCCTTCGTTTCCTTTGCTACGATGTTTAACCCAATTTTATTTTTTTTTTCTCCACTAAGAATTCCGCGGTAAACAGATCATCCTCTGACCCGCCTTAAAAAACGAATCACTCATTCGGAATCCTCGAGAAGAAACTTTTTTCTTATATTTTCTTTGCTATATCCAAACAAAATTGTGTTCACTAAACGGAATAAGAAAAATTATAGCACTAAAGTTTTTTTTTCGCGAGGAACATGTTGGGAAGATGTGAGTCACCAAAGCGTTGAATTCGTATAAAAAAATAAGTTGTAGTCCGAAAGCGCAAAAGTCAGGGATGGACGGCTAGACGACTCTTGATATTTACCGCGACCCTGGTCACTTGCAGGAAGTCACGTGACCATAGATATCGAGTAAATAGGCGAGTTATTATGTTCTGCAATTCCGTCAAAAGATTTTCTTTAAAACACCAGTGCAATATTTTTTCATTGTTAAAATTTAGATTTGACAGCATTCCGAACGAAAAAATTAAAATAAAGCATGACGAACATATAATGTTGCCATTACTAGGTGATTACAGAAAAAGGACGAGGGTATTGCCAACATTGAATATTAGGAAGTGTTCTAAAAGATATCAAGGAATGGTTATAATGTGACATATTCGTATAATGTTATCGTATTGATAGAAAGGAATACAATGCCAATGATCTCAATCAAAACGAAGATTAAAGAATTTAAAATAAATGGCGCAATATACATTGCACGAACTTTCTCATATAAGTATATACATTTGGTCTCACTACAGTCGGTTCCCCGAAATTAATTCTGTGTGTTTGGCAATCCACTGCCAATTATGTTAATAATGCCTAGCAACAGTACCAAAGTGACTGACACCATCAACCTCTCACATCTAATACCCCTTACTAATAAGCGCGTGGCGTTAACAGAGAAGTACGGAATTTTAGATTACGGAATTCTCGGGTCCCCCTCCCCTCTGACGCGTGCACTATGCGTCTTGTACAGAAATAATGCCGCTAGACGAGATATGGTAACTTATTTGGAACATATGGCTTAGTTATTTGTGACATCAGGCTGTACGACTGGATGGATTTTAATCAAAATACTTATAGCTATTTTTGAGTAAATCGAATTTTGTTTCAAAATATCCAAGAATAAAATACGCTTATTTGTTGCGCAATGTCGTTCAGCTCTTCAGAGTGTCTATTATGAATGATATTATCCACATAGATGAGATATAATTCGATTTAGTTCAACCGTCTAGGTTGTAGTGAGATTTTGAATGAATCGCGGTGGAGGTGTAACGCGATAGGGCTTAGGTAAGGTAGATTAGCGTACATTGTAATGTCACTGAAAGCCATATAGTGATTTTTTAGACATATGGCTTACGCAGTATTATTTGTGACATCAGGATCTGTAAGATTGATTTTAATCGAATTCTCTAGAGCCATTTTTGAGTAAATCAAATTTTTCTAAAAATCCCCAAGAGTAAACTGCCCTTTATTTTTGTGCAATATAATTTTTATGAAAAATGGGTCTGCAAAAAATGATACATTTCATAAATGCAAGTTATCATTCAATTTTACATACGCGTTTGGGTCTTAGAACCGCGAACAGACAGACGGCATGGCGAAAGCCACTTTTATGGACTCATGGACACCTATAATTATTATTTCCATTAAAATCTGTCGGATTTTTTTACGATTATAATACTTTCTCAATATACTAAGTATATGAGAAAGTAAAATTGATTCGAGACAGAAAAATTATTAAAAATTACGCATATATTAGGATTAAATACATGCAAATACTATGCTACATTAACAAGGTAGTTAAAATTTATTTCTAAATTTTTTCCGACTTTTTCCCAACTATATTATTGTTTGATCTTATGACGTATTTATTAATACGTTATTACTTTCTTCATACATAGTAGAGTAGAAAGAATTGTTTTGGTGAATGAAATCGTATTCGAGATTTCGACGGAAAGACACATTTAAAGTCTCCTGAATACTTTCCACTATTTTCTCGATAGATTTTTTAACTTAAGTTACTATTTTCTTTAATGAAAATAACAAGTTTTTTTGTACTGTTCATTGGATTTTTAAAGCTTTATTATGAATTCTGAGATCTTTCACGTATTATCATTTATATTTGTCATAACTTGTGTAAAACATCTCTAAATATATGCACATTCTTTCAAATAGCTCGGCATCCGAGCACAGAACAAAACTATTAAAATTTTCCAAATAAAATCAAAAGGTTCCTCGCTGGAATATTTTCATTATTTATGACATCAAAAATTCCAAACCAAGATTAAACAAGGTGCTTTATACTAAACCTCCGCTACCTTGCCATGACAGAAAAATCGAAAAAGAAAGAATGCACAAGGTTTCCAACCTCGTTATGGCCGCCGATTTCCTCAAGGTAGAATAGGGCAATATTTTGTGTATTCTTTTCCTCAAAAATAATAACTATGCGTTCCAGACAATATTACGTTCAGTGCTTTGCATTTACGCTCTATAGAGCGTGGTGAAATCTCGTAAAATGCGAGAGGTTGTGTCCAGCACATTTCTGGTTAATCTTTCGGAGTAACAAAAGGATAAAGACCGGACGCTAGAAGACAGGAAAAAATCAGAAATCCTTATTGAGGAAAAGATAACGACGTTTGACACACTGCCGACTAAATTAAACTCGCTAGGGAAAAAATTAAAACAGACAAAAGAACATAAAAGAGGGTAACACACAAAGGATATTGCGGCTGCTACTGCTTTTTATAAAAAAGACTTTTTCTCTAATCTCTCGCATTTGCATATAGATTAAAATTTCTCGGAATTTGCAAGAAAACAAAAGTAGCATGGGTGCAGACTGTTTTTCTAAAGACAAAAGTTTGTTTTATGGTGTAAACTTAGTGAACGAACTCGGAGAAACGTAATTAGATTTGTCGGACATGTCTTTAATTCAGATGTCAATTTTCACTCACCGACGACAGATTAGTTGCCATTTTTTTAAATTCCGAATCTTTTAGAGAGGAGAGAATTAACGACAAAAATTAAAAGTAATAATCGACTCGAAAAGATAAGTTTTGATAGAATAATTGTTCCAAGAACGAAAAAACGCTCGCAAAAAATCATATCTAACGTAAAAGATTTCTGAAGAAGCCGGAGAAAAATTCAGCCTTGAACGGGAATCGAACCAAAGTCTTCCATTTGCAGGGCAGATATTTTAACCACGGAACTACCGTAGCAGACTAAACCACCCATTTTAGAATCAGGTATTTCTTACGCAGAAATCAGGTCAGCCAAGCTAGTAACAACTTCCCCCAAACGAATGTCCTCAATGCGGAACGCCTAAAGAAAATACATTTACATCCCAAAAGTGAGATGGCCAAATAAATACAAATGAAAGTGTTGGTGAAGTTTGCGGGCAGATGGGCATATGCTGGAAATGGAGATTTCTGAATAAGCCGGAGAAAAATTTCGCTTTGATCGGGAATCGAACCTCGGTTTTTAACTTCTCAGGCGGAAAAATTAGTCTGCCTCGGTAGTTCAGTGGTGTGAACATCTTCCCAGCAAGTGGAAGACCCGAGTTCGATTACCGATCAAGGCAGAATTTTTCTCCGGCTTCTTCAGAAATCTACGTCTGGCATATGCCTCTCTGCATACAAATTTCACCAATGACTTCATTTGTGATTGATTAATGAATGCAACAAATGTCTTTCATGTCCATGAAACGTTTTTTCTCACCGAGTGAATAAATTTGACGCAAAATAGTGCATCGAATTTCATTATTTTTTAGGCAAAACGAGATAAAATCGACATTTTTCGTCACCTCATGATTGCTATACTGCAATTTAAGTCACTATATTTTCATCCAGAGTAGAATCGTAAATCTACCATATTGCGCTTGATATCAACATTTTCTAATTATCTTAAAAAAATCTCAGAAAATCTAAAATGATACGAAAATTAGTCATCCCCTGCTTGATTCATTTCAACTAATCGGAGAGAATTGTTGTTACTTTATCAATTAAAATCACGAATGCTGTGTATTCTTGTCACATAATACAAATATTACAATCTGATTCCGAGTAATAATTATCCCTAATAAATTATATAGATAATCATTACCTTAATATAGACACCTTGACATTCGCACAATGATGAGATATAATGATGTCCCCAAACCCATCTCTATAGTCTCGTTTCTATGGTGACGCTGCAAGATATCTCACGCCAATTATAACGAGGGAGCATTCCCATCGTAGTGCAACGGTGGCGGAAAGTAGCCACTTTTCTTGAACCATGTAGGTCCCACTATGGCAATTCCAATTTGCAAAGAGATCAATCAGAACCTTTGAAAAGCACTAAACAACACAACACCGTCGCTTCGCGGGGAAACTTCATCCGGGCTTTTATTCTCAGTATACGCCCTCTGTCTGAGAACTAAAAAAATTTTTTGCCTTAACGGAACGTTGAAGTTGTACAACTACGTTGCGATTCGTCCGTCGAATGAAGCGGAGTGAGAATACTAGCGGGTATGTTACTTTGTTGAAGGGCCACGATGCACTATTTGGGTTAGAAAAACTCGTTTAGATAAAAAATAAAAGAGGCATTCACTCGACTGTGACGTTCCAATTTACGGACAAGGATCAATGATGAACCAATCTATTTCATCAGAAACGACGATATACAAGTTTTATTCACAAGAGATGTGGACGTTTTCCAGCAGTGATGGCTTAATCGATGAATTTTTAATACTATAGAATTTTTACCAATTAGAGATATAACAAATTATTAATATTTGGTTAGTCTCAAATCATAGTAAGGGAAATTTTAAAAAAAGGTGTACATAAAATATCCAAATTATAAATATCTCTACAACTGATTGTAAACTATACATATAAGTGATAAAGGAACAAAAACTTTATATTTCAATCATAAAATTGATAATAAATATGACTTATATTAAATAGGTGACCATTTTTTTAGATGCGACACGAAGACACAAAACTCTCCTCTTAAGTAACCCAGCACACATTTAATATAAACCGAAGATTAAGTGACACGATGAATATGAATTTCAAATAGGGAGTTCTGATTTCTCCGGAAAATTGTAAATGCTTACAAATAATCAAAACATCAAACGGTTTATATTATTCAAGAAAATTATTGAGCTCGCCATGATGGCTGCATTCAAATTGAAAAAATATTTTTCAATAATAACCGTTTCCTTTCTGTAGGAGAAACAATTTTTTATACAGGTAACAATCTTCCACGACGAAATCTTCCGTAAAATGACGAGACGCAAGACCATGATGACGTTTCTGCGAGGTCGTCCGACTCATCATAAAAAACGGAATTTTGATTTGTAATACAAACGGAAACTACCAGAAAATTAGTGAAGAATATATTTACATTCCCAAAAGAGTCAACCAATTTCTCTTTTGCTTCTCTTCACCTTTCAACTCATCTAAACTTTCTCTCTCCGAGCCCTTCGAGGAAATGAAGGATGAATGTTTAGGGAGTTTTTCGTTTCAAATGGGACATTTTCTAAATTTTATAGCGGATTTCCAAAATTTCGATGCACCGTTTGCACGATTCCAACGTCCCGCGTTCATTTCTACCTCGACGATCAAGAATTATGAAAAAATTGTCAAAGGTGGAATTATGAAAAACAAATATTCTCGTAGGTTTCTGGCCATAAGTAATAATTGGAAACTTTCATCCTGAATAATTTCAAAATGATCGTTCCTTGTTACACTAAAACCTGTAGTTCCACTGCTATAAATTCCTCCATAGAGCTTATCACATGAATACGAGCATTCACATCAGGTCTCAAGGGTTAAAATGCAACACAAAGTTTTATAACTTTAAGTAATTCTGATGCACAAAATTGTGATTACTTTATCAAAAGTGTTTAGGAATAATAATAAAAGGATATAAAAGAGTTACTTTGGTACACACCTTCTCTTAGTGATTGTAATGCTGACTTTTCCTAAATGCACAATTACTCATTACACTATCTTCCGAAAATCGCATCTAAATATTTAGTACAGAATCTGAAAAAGATATATTCGGTTCAAGAAGACTAGAAAAATATTTTTTAAATTATTTCAGTCAAAAACGAATTACCTATTGCTTGTTAGGCATTATAATGTAGATATATGTTCTCTCTGAAGGCATCATAGTAAGTATCTATCATAGAATCTTTAGCCAAAGTAAGAGTTTACCTTTTCTAAAGTGAACTAAAACAAGATTGAGAAAAATTTTAGAGCGAAAAGATTGAGAGACATCTGCCAACACGGTGAAATAAATACTTTTAACAGCTATTCTGGAGATAATTCCTTTAAGTAAACAGATAGTGATGGCTGGATTCAATAAAAACTAATCACAAACTATATAAAAATTAAATTCTAACCTTAAGTTAAACTGTTAACGATTACAGCACAATTCATTACGCGCCTTATCAATCATCTTCCTTAAACGCCATATCATCATCTAAAGTTATTAGATGTCAACCTCCTTTGCGGAGACAAACAGCGGGTCTTCATAAAACGTCATGTGAAATTTTATGTCTAAGGGCCCTCTTAATCAAACACCTGCAGTCAAAAGGCATGAATTTACGCTTATTATGTACTCCCTAACTTCAGCCCACTCAGAAAGCCGCGCACCAATAAAATGCAAGGTAAGCAATGATCCAATATAAAATTTTTAGAAATGGCATTTATATGCTTCAAAATGGGTCAATATTAAGGTTAATTACACCATTAATATGCATAAAAATCATCTTAATTTTTATAGCTATTTTTATAACTAAATTAAGTTAATAATATTAAGTTACGATATTCCATGAGCCATTTTTTCATGAAAATATAGTTTGAGTCCCGGGTGCTGCAAACAGATCTTGCAACAACGGTAACCAAACATTCCCAAGCCTCTAAGAGGCTTAAGAGACCTCCTCAAAAGTTTACGAGCCTCAAGACTTGCACAGCTTTTATGCATATATTTATGAACGGTAAAGAGCCTCTATTCGAAGAAATACAGAAAATGCGATTTTGTTAGGCCTCTACAAGACATCTTAATTCACATTTTCTTATTCCGTTTTTGCTTATTCCCCGAATGGGACGGACTCTTTTTAAAAAATTTTAAAGGCGATACAATTTATTTCTAAAGATATGCGGTATGGCCAACTTTTGCCTATAAAATGGCAATTGCATTTCTACCAAGAGATCGGTTAAACTCTGTAACAAGATTTCGAGAGTCGATATTAGTTGCATTAGTATTAATATATATCCAGACAAGGATGGAGTTCGTACAAATTCAGCCTTAATTTCCCGCAAAAAAAAAACGAAAAAATGTGATGTTTTATCTATGTCGATAAAAATGTGAAAAGATTGCATGATATATAGTTGAAATATAAAATAATCTGATATGGCCACCACATGACTTTCTACATACTTGTAATATTTATAATAATTACAAATAGGATAAATGATAATGAATATTTTAAGAAACTGTAATAACATTTTCAAGGCTTCACAAAGAACAGAAATAAACTCAAACTGTATAGACTTCTGATATTGGATATAGCTGTGGAGCTCCAACAATTAAATAAATAAAATGGGGTGTAATGTGTTTACAATAGTCACCTAAAATATTTAGTTTTTAAAATATCTCATTAACAATATATTATATGGGAAATTGTTTCAAAGGTTGTATAAAATTACATTACTTACAAGATTTATTTTAGCACGTTTTTACATTTATCAAATATTAAAGCAAATATTAAAAAAAACGGATAACTGACAGGAGTAAACACCTACATTCCGTTGGTCGATTCTTACTAAAAAATCGAGAAAATAGTCAAAACGTGTTCAGGGGACCTCAAAACGTGTATTTCCATTGAAATCTCGAAATCGATTTTTTCATGAAAACAATACTTTCCCCTATACTACGTATGGAGAAAGTAAAAATGAGAAAACAGAAGTTCAACTACCTCAGTGATTTTATGTTCAACTTCCTTACAAAGTTGGAACAATTTTTGAAACGAGAAAAAAGTCTGCTATGACCGGGAATTGAACCCGGGTCTTCCACTTGCCGGGCGGGCAGTTTGATACTAGCTTGGCTAGTTCCCGTCCTACCAAGGAAAACATCCGTGTTCAGAAACGAGAGAAAATGTTCTGCTACGATAGTTCAGGGGTAGAATATCCGCCCGGCAAATGGAAGACCCGGGTTCAATTCCCGGTCATAGCAGACTTTTTTCTCGTTTCAAAAATTGTTCCAACTTTCACAGCTTATGCCTGTCTGCATAGGATCTTCGGATCATATCATTCCATCAATTCCTTACAAAGAATATATTTATTTTTGAATTAAAGACTTAGTACAACATACTATAACCCAAACATGATGATTTCCTAAATATATAAGAAAGAGGGAATTACATCTGTATAGCGTAAATCGTAATGCGAAGAGGAAGGCAAACTGGGTCGGAAAGAGAGCATGATTAAAGACAAGAAAAAAGAGAAGAGGGTAGGCAAAGTTGTCAGCAGGTAGACGACCTTGAAAAGGAAAGAGAGCTACCAAGAAATGAAGATGATTGCGGAAAGCAGGAGCATATGGAGAGCCAGGTTTAACATAGAATAATCATGGACCTGTCAACGGACAGACTACCTATTATGATAAGTATAAGTAAAACTTTATAGACCACACTCATCGTTACTGAACTTAAAATTGGAAAATCTGTAACGGAAATAAAAACATCAGAATATTCTGAAAAGTTACTACTCAAGAGATATAAAATTAACTAAATATCTAGGGGCTAAGTTGTTCCATTGTAAGAAAATCATTAGGAAAATTATTAATAGGTCCCCATGATATTCATAGCCGTTAATTAACAAGTAATGCATTGAAGTTCACATTCATATCTTTTTAAAATATGTCGAATATAATAATATAATATGCCTTTCTAAGTTCCGTAAATCCCTGAAACGTGAAGAAACTAATATTGACTGATTTACCAATCACTGATTAAGTTACCTTAGCAAAATATGCAAATATTAATTTATATCCAGGTATTACTTTTTAATTGGTTAATATTCTACGCACCTACATTTTATGAAAAGGTTGCAACTTGAACTTCATAAAAAGTAAAAATAAATACATAGTACATTTTTATTGAAATACCCAGAATTCTATAACCTCGTCAAAAACAATTCCAAAACTTATTTATAATATAAACTAAACTATACTCATTTTATATCGTAAATCACTTCATCTAGGCTCTTCTCAGCAAAATTTCATTCGGAGACACTCTTTCTCTTAAAGTGCAATTAAGATTCGCTTCAACTAACAACAGACGGCACAACAAGTAAAAAAAGCGAACCGACACTCAAAAGTAGAATATTCTGAAAGGATCTCCAGAGAGAGAGAGACAGAGAGAGAGACGGAGAGGAAACGACGAGAAGGAGCGTCAGAGATATTAAACGGGGCAATATACATTGCACAAACTTTCTCATATACGTACATATATCGACTGTGTACGTTTATAAAAGAATAACGCTTATAAATAAAAGTTAACCGTAGTTTAGCGTATATTTTAATGTCACTGGTCGATATTTAATAATTTTTTGGGATATATGGCTTAGTTAGTATTATTTGTGACATCAGGCTATATGATTGGATGGATTTTAATCAAAATCCTTACAGCCATTTTTGAGTAAATCGAATTTTGTTTCAAAATCTCCTAGAAAAATGTACCCTTAATTGTGGTGCAATATCGTTCATCTCCTCAGAGTGTTTATTATGAATGATATTATCTACAAATATGATATATCAATCGATTTAATTTAATAATTTTTTGGGATATATGGCTTAGTTAGTATTATTTGTGACATCAGACTGTACGATTGGATGGATTTTAATCAAAATCCTTACAGCCATTTTTGAGTAAATCGAATTTTGTTTCAAAATCTCCTAGAAAAATGTACCCTTAATTGTGGTGCAATATCGTTCATCTCCTCAGAGTGTTTATTATGAATGATATTATCTACAAATATGATATATCAATCGATTTAATTTAACCGCTTAGGCTGTAATATGATTTTGAGTAGCCCGCGGCGGAGACGTGACGTCATAGGGCTTAGGTAAGATAGCTTAGCGTACATTGCAATGCCCCTGGACGCCATATAGTGATTTTAATGGATATATGGTATACGTAATGTTATTTGTGATATCAGGCTCTACAACTGGATTGATTTTGATCAAACTCTCTGGAGCCATTTTTTGAGTAAATAAATATCTAAAAATCGCCAAGAATAAACTACCCTTCATTTTTGTGAAGTATCATTTTTATGAAAAAGGGTCTGCAAATTATGACGTATTGAACAGCGAACAGACAGACCGACAGACAGAGAGACAGACAGATGGATAGACGGTATGGCGAAAACCACTTATGGAATCAGAGACACCTAAAACGTGTATTTCCATAAAAAAATCGAAGTCAAATTTTTTGACGATTACAATACTTTCTCAATATACTACGTATATGAGAAAATAAAAGAGTAAAATTTCGAAGCACTTCTGGGAAAGGATCTTTGTTTTTCAAGAGACGGCATCTCCATCTCGAAGAATCCGCGGTTGGTGATAACGCGAAACTATAGGGTGATTCACATAGAAGGAAACCCATATATTCTTGGGACAATCTTCGTAGGGGTT
Source organism: Tanypteryx hageni (assembly GCA_028673005.1). Taxonomy (NCBI): domain Eukaryota; kingdom Metazoa; phylum Arthropoda; class Insecta; order Odonata; family Petaluridae; genus Tanypteryx; species Tanypteryx hageni. The sequence continues at coordinate 152,522,363 of CM054115.1, forward strand.
TTCTGGGAGACTGCTCCAAACTGGCACACGCATCCGCTACCGTAGTCTCGGGCATCTGCGGACGATGTTTGCACAAAAAACACGTGTTCGACATGATGCAACAATGACGGATGCGCGGGAAATGAAGGTCGCCACAACCTGCCACCTGCCACCTAGCGTGAACGAGACGAATGACTCATGGAACGACGTGGCATGAAATGCCCGCGAATTTAAATTAGAAAGTAAAATTTAAAAGTAATTTGATGGAAATGAGTGCAGAAATAGTTTGGTTTTGTTCTATATGAATCGCCCTGTAGTATGAAATGAAGCAAAAACAAGAAAATAAAGAAAAGGATAGGGAGTTAATGAGCAGGTAAAAGGTTATATCTTTCACCCTCTTAATTGCGTCACTTCTTGGAAGTAAACGCGATGGTCATTTGGTCACATGAGACGCTGCGTTATATCTCCAAAACTATGCTACTTTACCCGTTTGTTACTGGTTCTTATTAACCAAAGGGCTACATAAAAAGATGACGCAGAATTTTTAAGATAAAAAATATAAATTACGCGCTACACAATACTCAAAGCATGTTTTTTTTCGTCCTCTTTTACTATTTTTTTCATTCGTCCTTTTAGCACTAGATATACTATATCAAAAGAGGTTACATTTTAAAAGCAAACAATTTAAATATTCAGATTCTGCTTTTGACAACGTATATACTCGTTGGAAAAGTCTTTCTTTCGTAGGACGCTTATTCCGTCTTTCTAAAAATTTCATTTTGGCGAAATTAAAGAAGCTGGTTGTATAGCTCTTTAAATACAAGTTTTTTTACATTTACATTTACAGTTTACCCTGCAAGCCACCGCAAGGGTGTGTGGCAGGTTGTGCATTAACACCAAGGGGAAAACTCCAAAATTAGGTCTGGGTTTACGCCCCTACGCGAGGTTACTTTTGATCGCAAGTTTTATTATGCTCAGCTATCGTTCTAGAGAAAAATGAGCCTTTGTATCTCTCCGTCCTACAGGCTATCTCTCTTATTTTACGAGGATTGTCCATTCTACCGATATAGGTGAGAGTTCTTATTATTTCTTCGACGTCGCTGGAGAAAATACACGTTCTAAATCTTTCAAGAAGTTTTAACCTAGCGCGTAATCGGCGCTCAGCTAGTGATTCCCAACCTAAGTCCTGTATCAAGCCTGTAACGCTTTTATTTCTATCATAACAATTTTTGACGAATCTAGCAGCTTTTCGCTGCACTTTCTCTAACTTGGCGATTAATCCTTTTTCGTACGGATCCCATGTGCTCGACGCATACTCTAGCAGCGGTCTAACTAAAGAAGAGTAACATGTTTCCTTGACTTTTTCTTCGCTTTTACCTACTATCCGTTTGATAAATCCTAGTTTCTACTTAGCTTTCCCGGATATATTTCGTATGTGTGTGTCCCACGAGAGGTTACTTGTTAAAATGACACCTAAGTATTTGACGGATTCGGCTAATTTTAGATGTACGCCTTCTATACTGTAATTCATCGCCTCAATTTCTTTGTTTCTCCAGAATCTCATGACGGAACACTTACCTAAGTTCAGCTCTAACTGTCACTCTTTACATCGCTCCAGAATTGCGTGTAGGTCGTTAGAAAGTAATGCTTGATCAGTAGGACTGTTAATCTCTCTGTAAACTACCGTATCCATCCACGAAAAACTTGATTTTACTTGTAATAACCTTATCTAAGTTATTTATGTATAAGGAATAATAGGGGACCGATGACACTTCCCTGTGGAATGCTGGAGGCCACGCTGACCGAATCTGATTTAAATCCATCTATGACTACTATTTGTTCCCGGTCATTGAGAAAGTCCCTGATCCATTCGATTATCTTTCGATTTATTCCACAGGCTTGTAATTTTTTCAATAACTTACTATGAGTAAAGTTAGCTAAAACCATATTTACAAATTCCTATACTAGGAAATAAATAATGGTAACGCGTGTCACTCAGTTAATGTTTGTAAAACAATAGATAAAAATCGCTAAAACATTGTGCAGCATCCACCACATAATATTTTCTACAATACTATTGTCAAGGTGGTGGATACGCGTTCAAACCTTTTACTAATTTTTATCTTGTTCTAACATTTCCACAAAAGATATAATGAAGTCATATTCCAGCAGTTTTTATATTGTATTCTCTCAAAGCTTTTGGCCAAAGCTCGTCCAAATTCTTTTTTCAAAATGTGATAATTTCGTCCAAATTTGTGAACTAATAAAACTTACTTTACGGAAACACTACTGCTGCAAAGAATGGAAATGTTCAATTAAAATATTATTTTATAGAACATATACTAATATTTTTATGTAATATTTACTGCAGGAACTATAAACATGTGATTCAATTTGATCTTTTAAAACACAATTACCAATTAAATCTGCTAACAGAAAATTAATTTTACTGATCATACAGGTAATTTATCAGAGAATACCAGGTCGATGAAAATATTTTTGAAAACGTTAATTTATGTACTACCATAAAGGACAAAATTAACGTATATGTATAGAGCAGGGATGGCAAATACGTGGCACGCGTTCCCGAAGTGGCACGCATGCGATTTTACTTGGCACGCGTAAGCTTGTATTTTCTGTATAAAATATGAAGTTTCTTAAAGAATGAATCAACTTGTGGCACGCGAAAAAAATTCTGATGACTCGCATAAATTTCTTGGCACCCGACACAAAAATCATTTTCCATCCCTGGTATAAAGGATCATATTTACACGACATATTTAAGCAACAAATTTATGCAGTGCTCCATTTATACTTCATTTATTTACATTTAAGATTAAAAAGTTAGAGGTATGTGATTGTTGCACTTACAAGCTTTACTAATGGTTAATCCGCAAAATTACGAAGGGGATTTTTTTTCTGGTTCCACAGATCTAATTAAAATATATTTCGGCTATATCAAAAATCAAACATGACGTAACGGTAACATTAAAAAATCTGATGTGGCCACCATATGACTTTTTCCATACCTGTATTATCTCTAAAATTCCAAATAGGTTACATGATAATAAATATGTTAAGGAACTGACAGAAAAATTTAGACTTTAAAAAGAACAGAAATAAACTCAAACCATGGCCTACTGATATTGGATATAGCCACGAAGCTCCAAAAATTAAGACAATATAAAGGAGCGTTACTAAGACGTAATTATGGGTCAATTGTCAACAATAGACGTCGGCAGGTAACGTGTTGGTGGCAGCTTAAATATTTAGTTTTTAAGATCTCTTAATGTTTCGAAAAAAGTTTGTAGAAAATTAAATTTCCTACGATATTTATTCCAGTACATTTTTACAAAATGTTAAATATAAAATTTCGCGTTGACCTGATTAATAGTTTTTGAGTTAAAAGCACCCACAAAAACACTGTCACACAGACATCGAGAAAATGGTCAAAACGTCTTCAGCGGACCTCAAAACGTGTTTTAGTTGAAATCTCGAAATCGATTTCTTTCATGAAAACTACTTTCCCCTGTACTACCTACGGAGAAAGTAAAAATGGTATATCTTGAAAGATAGGCATTACTGAGATGACATTTTAAAAGCGAAACAACCTATTCAAATACATTAATACTATGGACTTTGTCTCGTCGCTCCATTAAAATGCGGGTGTTTTACAAAGAAAAGAAGCGCAATTCTTTTGAAGTTTGCGTCAAGCCATGGTGAAAGTTTAAAGAGAATGACAAGAAGATTAAGTAGGATGAATGATTAAAATTTGGAGAACGGAAAAAGGTTGGGATAGGAGCAGGTGAAAGCGACCTTGAACGTTGTCTATGCGTTGGTGTTCACGCGTAATTCATGGGTCCGGATAAAAATGGAGGGTAGGGCACATATGAGGAAATTTTCTGACGAACGTGGAAGAGAGTAATAGAAATCACGGCTATCACTGAATTAAACATAAGGAAATATTTTAGGTAAAAATATTATTTTTGACAAATTTGTTTTTCTGCATTTGTCACATTGAATAATTTAAATGAAAAGCCTATCCTCGGTTAACCTCTGATGACATGAAATTTTAATTTACTGCCGGAATTACCCGTTGAACATCAACGGGACTTTGTAGTGTGATTAAAATATAACTTCTGAGGTGTGTATGTGTGTGTAAAAACTTTATATATATATTTGATTTATATTGATTTGCCACTCTTTGGCTCCGTTATTCTTCCTCTTCGTATGTTCACTGAATAATTATATTCTTCAACTATTAACGTTGCAATCTATTAAGTTTGACATTACGCGAAGCGAATAACAATTCTTTTGTCTATTTGAAGGTTTCATAGACGCTAATTTATCGGGGGCAACAATGAGGTTCACCTTGGCAACATCCGAAATGAGTACGAAAAAGCCATACAATTTCGAAAAGAAATGCGTGTTTCTGACTAATTCTTCCATGTAACATCTAAACATTGCAATAATAAGATATTGTATAGTTTTAACCGTCGAATACAAAACATGGTGAGATTCGGTCAATATTTATATTTTTAAATGAATGAAGGAAATAAACCTTGCACCTTGAAAAATCGAAAATCCCGTGTAAACTTATGGGAAAATATAATCGTCTCTCGGAGTCAAATCCGGGACTTTTTCCGGGATGTTTGATTTTTCTAGAGACCACCTCATGGGGTTTTAACGATTGTGAAAGTTTCAGCTCTTAATTCTTTTGGGAAAAATCCAAAAATACCGGGACAGACAGACACTTGAGAATTATTATATAAGGATTTTAAACGTTCGTAACTATATGGAACTTTTTTTAGTATAAAATTATATATCGTCGTAAATACTTAAAAAAGAGAATATTAAACAATTAAACGGCAATTTTTACGTACAGCTTAATTCAAGACGGCAAGTGTACAGACATAAGTCAAACTATAAATGTTAAGAATCTACATTGATGCACAGGGAACAAAACTTGAAATTGTGTTTTAAAATTATACAAAGACAAACTCCGTATAGATAGTTTTTTTCCTAAGAAGAACTGAACAGAGTTTCTACACCTTTCCTCTGAAATAAACGTAAAACTATTCCGTAAAATTGATATTTAATAGCATTGCCCATCCTAACACAGAATAAAATACTCGGTCTACATAAATGTTAACTTTATATATAAAAGATAATTAAATTAAAATATTGAATATCAGCCAGTTTTACGATCCGCCATACTATGATATTAGTAATATGAGTTTGCGAGTGAAACATTTCTATATATGTTTTAAATAAGCAAGGATCGGGCAAAATGATTTGCAATTCGGGTATAAGAACATAACATAGACAACTGAAGTATTTTTTCCAATATAATTTCCTCTAACTTCAACGCACTTGCTCCATTTCTCCCCCCAAGCGGAAAAAAGGTCTTCTCAATCCAGCTCTCAGTAGCCACATTTAGGTCTTTATCCTCTCGAAGTCGGTGATCTGTAAGATTATGCCTCAAATTTTTAAGGGGAAATACACCGAAATCCGGGGTTTACGGTGGATGGGTTTTCGAAACTGCAGTCATGAATGGAAACCAGTACGACACGTGCCTAATGGACAGGCACAATTCCGTGAAGCAGGAGCACACTTTCGCTCAACATACCCGCCGATTATTTAATAAGGTGTCACGAAGTCTAACCATGAGTTCAGCGCAATAAACCCCATCAATTGAAGTTTTGTGAGGCTGGTAATCAATGAAAACAATTCTTTTGGCATTCCAAATGAATCAAGCAAAAAGGTTTCTGACAGAAAACTGACTCTTGCATTTCGTTGGGTGAGAGAACTTGGGCGCTTCCTCTGAATGTATTTCTAATTGGTTTTAGAATCGCAGTGGTGACTCCAGGCCTCATTCCCAGTAACCAACCATGGGAAAAAGTTGTATGGATTAGATTCGTACAGCTCAAGGAGTTATTGGCTTGCAATGACTCTCTGCTGTCGACCTAGAGGAGAGAGATTCCAATAATACCATCTTACTGAGATCTTGGACATGTCCAAGTGGCCATGCATTGCAGCCAACACACTTCCATGCGATATGCCAAACTCTTTGCATATTTCGTACATCATTATGAGCCCATAATTTAATATCAATCGTTCTACCAGAGCATCAGTTGCTTCGTCAGTGGCATATCGTGGTCGTCCAGACCGAGGGTCATTCTCCAGGCTATCTTGTCTTCGCTGAAACTCCTTAAGCTACATATTTACAGTAGCACAAAGGGCATGGCTGCTGTACACAACCACCATGCAATCATGGATAACCTTAGCTACAGAGCCTTCCTTTGTTTGGAATTGTATTACCCCCCGATACTCAATTTTCCTCGTGTCTGGAGAATTCATCTTTACTAACTCCGAGTAGAAGATTAACTGAGGGTCCAAACCAGTGGTTCCCAAACTGAGTACAGCCGCACACCGGGGCACCACAGCTGATATTTAGAGGTACCGCAAAAAACTTAGTTGAGTGCATAAATCAACAATTTTAATGTGTTTATAGGTAACTAGCAGAAGTACTCGGACGTTGCTCGTATTTAAGGTTAACAAAAAATAATCAATGCTGAGTATACAGAAACACTACGTACGAAAACGTTGCAAGTTATTTGACTCAATTCAACGTTGTTCGGGTTTCTGTTTCAATATTGATAAGAAAGTTATATTTGAGGGTTAATAATTCAACCTTCTATTAGGTAAGGTCCTGTATTAATAAAATATATTGAGTTTAGCAAAGATTTTTTTAACAAAAATACTTCAAATTATGACAGCGAAGAGGGAAGCAATGAAAAACGGGAATTTCTCCACGAAGGTCCGGGTGGGAATTATTTGGATCATACATCACATTTTATTGCAAATTTAAATAAAGTTGTCTTCACTGGCGCAATGCGATTAAATATTTAAGGGTATACGGTTGGGGCGAGGGAATTTCCCGTTGAAGAATTTCAACTCGCGATTTCAACACATGCGAAGACCCATCGCAGACGTAAGACTGCATTTCTAGCAAAAGATATGTACACCAAGAGTGAGTTGGACTCACTGTCAAAGGTAATGAACTTTTTGAGAGCCAATCTTGCGAATTTGATACGTGACTTCCGTTAATAAACGCTAATTTTTTTAATCTAAACACATTTTTTTTAAATTACTGAGTAACTTTCAGAATTTTGTGTACTTTGTTAATAAGGTTACACCCAACTTAATAAAATATAAATTATTTTGATTCAGGCAAATGTTTCAAGTTTTGAACTGCATAGTTTTGATATTTCTAACGAAGTTTTTTTTTATTCTAAATGTTTACATTTTTCTCTACTTTTCCGCAAATTTCGCACTATACACCTTAAGTTTTCGATTAAAAAATGTCAGAATTTTGCTGTTAAAAGCGTATTTTAGGAAATTTTTGGTCCGTATTTAAAATTCGATGGTAAAAAACAAAACGTCATTCATTTCTGCGTTCCTGGGTTTAAGTCTGAAACGCGTACTTGGGTTAATAGTAATTTTAAGTCCAAATTAAAATTTGTCTACACTCATTCCTATGTTATTCAAATGGAAAAAATTAGAAGAAAAAATATTTTAAAAAATTAAAAACTCAATCAAATTGTTAAACAACATTACGACACCAACTTTCTTTGCACTGCGATAAAAATGATACCTTTCTCTTGCTTCTACGTTCGGTAGTTCTCGAGTTATAGAATCACACGCGCACGCGCACGCGCACACGCACACGCACACGCACACACACACACACACACACTTAGGACGTCGACCCGATCGGACGCTTGTCTCCGCTCTCTGTGTTTGACTTCCGTTTACTGTGTGGTTTTTCTGCGGATTTTCATCCGGTTTTTGGGTGGTGAGGTAGTGTTAGTGGTTGTTGTTATTGTTGCAAAGTTTCTTGTTGTTGCTATTGTTGTTACTCCTGTTATTGCTGTTTTGTTGTTTCTCTCGCTCCGCGAGTTCGTTGGGGCGATCGTCCTTTGTTTTTCTCCGACCGCTCGCTGACTACCTGCCGGGCGATAAGAGGTTCTCCGCCGGGTCGTCCTTTCCTACGGCGGCGTTCGGTGGTCGCCCGACTATGAGCGAGTCGGTGGGGGGGTGGCCACGCCACCTCTCCTCCGCAGGTGTTGGTTCCCTACCCGCCTTCGGGCCGGCGCCGGGATTCCGGCGCTCATACTCTGATCTGCTTTCGTCGCCGATTTCGCGCGATTCACCGCTTCCTAGCCTGATCGACCGATCGCCGCTCCCTTCATACCTCCACCGCTCTCACGACTCTGTTTTCGTCATTAAACGCCGGAATGGCCACCTCACCGTAAACTCGCTGGAAAGTTCCAGTGCATCTCCTGTTCGTGCTCTTCGATCTTCGCCCGCGCCTTTACATGGCTCTCCTTCATCTTGCGTCCTTGCCTCGGGCTCTCTCCTTACGCCTGCCTCTCCCCCACGCGGGGATGGACCCATCCTATCCTCCGGCCACGCGCGGGCTAGCTCTTCGAGCCTTCTTCCCTCACCTTCACCGCCGCCGCAGACGCGACCCTCCTCGTTGTCCCCCACTCCGAGCCCGCCCTCGAACCCTCCTACCGCCCCTGCCACGCAAGTCAGCTACGCGCGTGCCGCGGGAGGAGCCGGGATCGCCAAGGCCCACGCGTCCGACTCCGCACCGTCAAATGCCGCCCCTAAAAACGTCCTCGTTTTTAGCAGGAGGAAGGTGACGCCCTTATCGTCTGGCCCTACCAAGGAGAAGGCAATCATCTTCCCCGCGCTGCCGGACACGCCCATCACTGAATACATCTTCGCGATCGGGGATATCTTAGGCGGTGGCGCCTTCATCACCCACGGGACGCGCCTCTCCAACAACCGGATCTGCATATATTTAGACACCGAGGGGCGGGTCGAGAGCTTCATGCACGAGCATGGAGGTATCTCCCTCAACGGGCGTTATGTCCCCGCCAGGCGGATGACCACGAAGGTTGAGAGGTTGGTCATCTCCAACATACCGCCGGAGTTCCCTAACAGCGAGCTAATAGATATTTTGAGCGAGGCAATGCGGGTGGTGAGTCCGGTCCAATACCTCACGCTTGGAATCCGGCGAGAAGGGTACGGCCACATCGGGGGCTGGAGAAGGTCAGTGCTCGTCGTCAGACGAGAAGGCGTTTCCATCCCCGACTCGGTCGTCGTGGACATCGCCAACCTTCCCCATCGCATCTACCTGCAATTTGACGACGCGAAGTGCTTTAAATGCCGGGAAGAGGGGCACATCTCCAAGGACTGCCCCCACTCGGCAGCAGCTGCGAGGACGACGGAAGATAAGGTCGAGAGCACCCCACCTCCTCCGCCCCTACCTGCCTGCGCCCTCTTACCCACCCCTTCTCCTCTGGTCACCCCTACCCCCTCTCCTGCCACCCACCCCCTCCCCTCCCCGAAACCCTTGGCGTCCGACCCCGAGCCCAGTCCTGCCTCTTCCCCTCCCACTTCCGACGTCGCCCATTCCTTTTCCCCATCCAGCGCCGCCCCTACTCTTCAACAAACTCTAGCGGGAGGGAATGCGAGCGCCCCATCCCACTCGACCTCTGCCTCCGCTCACGGCCCGCCTGTTCTTCCCGTCCCATCTTCCACCACGGACGCCGCGTCGGGCGAGGCGACTATTGCCGCCCCCACCGTCGCCAGCAGATCCACGTCCAAGCGGAAAATCGCCGGCAGCGCTGAGAGGCGATCCCCTCAACGGAAGCGCGCCTCCGAAGCGTCCAAACCCGATGAGGGAATGCAACAAATCGCCGAGATTTGTGGGAATAAGCCCTCCTTCGTCAAGGTGCCGCTCGAGTCGTTAACGCACTTTCTGCAAGACGCCAAGGGCCACAATGACCCTGTGGGTCTCGCCTCCTCTCATTTTAGCGACGTCGCTCCACTCCGGGACACGCTAGAATTCCTGAGTTCAGAGAAGGCGCTCAAACAGGGCGCGCTAAAAATGCGAGTCAAAAGACTCGTTAAAGCCTTAGACCGGCAGGAATCGTAACCCCATCGCCGATTTTTTTTTTTTTTTTATCTTTTCATCCTTCTCTCTCTCTCTCTCTTTCTAAATATATATATATATATATATATATATATATATATATATATATATATATATAAATATATATATATATATATTTATCTATTTAATTTCTCGCCTTCTGCTTGTCGTTTTTCTCTATTTGTCATGGTCAGAGGGAGACAAGAATGGACCTTCTTGTCCCTGAATGTTTGCTCCGTCCGCAGTGGGGCTAAGTGGGCTCAACTCACGGCTTTCTTGCGACGTTGGTCGCCGGATATAGTCTTCCTCCAGGAGACTAATTCGACGGCGGCCCCTTTTCCAAACCTCCCGGAGTACCGCATGCACTTCAATGGCCCTCGGACTCCCAGAACTGGCACGGCGGTGTTTTTCAAACACTCCCTCCGAGCGGTGGTAACGCACGACGTCGTCACCTTCGACGGCCACGTCCAGGAAATCGACCTAAGGTTTGAAGATCTTCCCGGTGCAGTACTCCGGCTGGTGTGTTTCTACGGACCGCACGACGAACCGGTGGCGGTCGAGGCCACGGAGGCCCTCGAGTCGTCCATAGCGCACCGCATGCGCGACGCAGATGATACGTGTGTGGTGCTCGCGGGTGACTTCAACGTCGCGCTTGATCCCGCCCGAGATAGGTCCTCGGGTATGGAACGTCATCCTCGCTTCGCTTCTGCCCTAGGGGACTTAGTGGAGCGTCACCGGCTGGTGGACGTTTGGAGCGAGATGCACCCCCACCGTCCTGGACACACTTTTTACGGACGCGGGCCTGGAGAACCCAGCGCGAGACTGGACAGATTCTATCTGTCCAGCTCCAAGCTACCGGCAGTCGCGGACATCCACCTGTTGCGATCCTTCTCCGACCACAAGGCAGTCGTGATGCGTCTCGCGCTCGCAGACAACGCGCCACGCACTTCACCCTGGCGCTTTGACAACGGGCTGCTCGATTCGGAGGATTACGTCGCCCATACCAAGTCCCTCATCACCTCCTTCCTTGAGGACTACCTAGGCGATCCGTCTCTGCGGTGGGAAAAACTCAAGGACGACCTAAAATCTCACGCCATCATGTACCGGCGTGTCCTTCGCCGGACTTTGTCGACCGAGGTCGGGGTGGATTGGTACAGGGTGGAAGGGGAGAAAATTCTACAGCGGCTCGGGTGGGACCAACTGGCCGCCAACGACAGGCCCGCAGCGGCGCATCTGGTGCGTTGGGCGGGTAGATGCCGGCCTAGGCAGCTCAAGGACATTGCTGACGAGGGTACGTTGCTGACGGAACCGAGCGCCATCCGTGCGGCCGTCTTGCGCCACTTCTCCGCGATCTACGCCGACGTCGGCGGAACTGAGGACGACCCCGAGGACCGGAGGGAGTTGGGTGAGCTCCTTAGGCTGTCGGAACCGGAGCAGCTCTTCCTCGATTCGCCGCTGACAGCCCACGACTACTCCGAGGCCTTGCGGCGACTGAGTCGCAAAAAATCCCCTGGTCTCGATGGCCTCACCACCGAGTTTTACTCGACCTTCTGGGGGCTTCTCCGGATTCCTTTTCAGGAGATGGTCGAGGACAGCTTCTCCAAGGGGCGATTGCCGCTTTCGACCTCGACGGCGGTGATCGCCTTGATCGACAAGGGAGGCGATGCCCGATCGATTGCGAACTGGAGGCCCATTTCCCTGCTCAACACGGACCACAAGATCCTGGCTAAGGCGCTTTCCGCGAGGTTCTCTTCGGTAATAGCTTCCGTGATCTCTCCGGAACAAGGCTACTGCGTCCCCGAGCGGACCATCTTCGACAACATCGCTCTTGTGAGGGACACCATCCGGCTGGAGAACGAGAGGAATTCCCCCTCGGCATTGCTCTCCCTCGATCAGCGGAACGCCTTCGACAGGGTCTTGCACGGGCACCTGTTTCGCACCTTGCAGGACATGGGGTTTGGCAGCACCGTCATCGGGTGGATACGAACCATTTATTCTGGGGCGAGGGGCTTGGTTCGGGTCGCCGACTCTCTCTGTGGCCCCATCCCCTTTTTGCGAGGGATACGGCAAGGTTGCCCCTTGTCTGGACAGCTCTACTCCCTCTCCATCGAGCCCTTGCTTTCCCTGCTGAGGAGAAACCTGCGAGGGATTCCCCTCCCCCCGCCAGCCGAGACCGCCCTCACCGTCAGCGCCTACGCCGACGACGTCTGCGTCTTCCTAGGAGAGGAGGAGGACTTCGCCCGGCTCTCTCGCTCCTTCGAGCGGTACGCGCTCCTGTCCGGTGCTCTCCTGAACGCCGCCAAGAGCAGAGGCCTATGGATGGGGAGATGGAGGACCCGTCCGGATGCACCGTTGGGCTTCAATTGGTCGAGCGATGGCGTCAAATGCCTCGGCGTTTGGCTCGACAACGACCCGCAAAGGGAGAGGGACGCGAACAACGCTGCGCTTACCCAGAAGATCACGACGGGCCTGACCAAGTGGACACCGAGGGTGGCACCGATGTCCTTGAGGGGCCGCGTCCTCGCGGTCAACAGATTCATCGCCCCGTGTATATGGCACATCTTGCAGGTGTACACCCCACCTAGCGCTTTCCTGCACGGTCTGCAGAGCAAGCTGGTGGCCTTTATCTGGAATGGGGGCAGGCACTGGACCGGCACAGCCACCGTCTCCGCGCCACTTGCCGCGGGAGGGTTGGGCATGGTGGACATCGCCCAGAAGATGCAGGCCTTAAGGTTCCTTCTCGCGCAGCGTCTCCTCTTCGGTCCCCCGGACAATTCCCTGGAGGATCCTCGCAGCCGACCGCCTGGCTGGCTACGGGAGGGAGGGTGATGCCCTTCGAGTCTTCTACAACCCGGCCCCATTCCGGAGGACCAATAACCTCGGGGCGTTCTACAACTCGGTAGTTCAGGCGTGGAAGACCATCAAACCTAGGGTGTCGGCGGACAGGGACGGGCGGCCTTTCCCGACCGGATGGCCCCCGCCGGAACCGCTCCCGGAATTTACCATATACAGCCGAAAATTTAACGCCAACAGGGGCCTGCCCTTGGCCAAACGATCCGTCTACGGGGAATATCTGTACGCGACGACGCGAGACACGTGGCCTATGAAGGGCGCGTATACCGGCTGCGCCATTAATTGGCTGGGAGTTAGGGACCATCCCTCCCTCGGTCGCGATGCCGATGTAGCGTGGAGGCTCGCCCACGGGAGATTGGCCGACGCGAACTTCCTCGATCGCAGCGGGACAAGGCCAGGTGAAGAGTGCCCTTGGTGCCAAGGGGAGACGGGGGACGCGTGGCATCTCTTTTTCGCCTGCTGCAAGGTCAGGGGGGTCTGGCAGACAACGGCTCGTCTACTGAAATCATTGACCGGTGAGAGTAGGGTGACCGCGGAAACCCTCTTCAGCGGGATGGCGACCAGGACGAGGGGTTTGAGAAATGAGTTCCGCCTGGCGAACTATCTCCTGACCCTGACAAAAGGCGCGATCTACAGGGAGTTTACGCTGTTCTTCCGCGACAAAAAGGAGACGGTGGACTACTTATTGGAATTCAAATCGGCCCTCAGAAAGAGACTCACGACGGAGTGGCGCCAGAGCATGGTGGAAGGCAAGGAGGCGACCTTCCTCCGCTTTTGGGGCATGAAAGGCCTGCTCTGCGCAATCGAAGATGGGTCATTGGTATTGAACGCGGATACGTTTGACGCGAATTAATTTCTGCCCGTCGAACCCTTCGGCAGGTAACGGGCGGGGATCACGCTCCAAGATTGCGGTTGCAGCCCCTTTGGCGGAGCGCCCCCGACCGGGACTGTCCGGGACCGACGTGGCTGTGACTGATCAAAATTAGGCACGGTGCTGACTGAGTGTGGGACTTAAAACTGAAAATGATGATGAATAATAAATAAGGTGAAGACGTGAGAATTCCCCCATACCGTGCCAATAATAATAATAATAATAATAAACACACACACACACACACGCACACGCACACACACACACACACACTTTGGACGTCGACCCGATCGGACGCTTGTCTCCGCTCTCTGTGTTTGACTCCCGTTTACTGTGTGGTTTTCTGCGGATTTTCATCCGGTTTTTGGGTGGTGAGGTAGTGTTAGTGGTTGTTGTTATTGTTGCAAAGTTTCTTGTTGTTGCTATTGTTGTTTCTCTCGCTCCGCGAGTTCGTTGGGGCGATCGTCCTTTGTTTTTCTCCGACCGCTCGCTGACTACCTGCCGGGCGATAAGAGGTTCTCCGCCGGGTCGTCCTTTCCTACGGCGGCGTTCGGTGGTCGCCCGACTATGAGCGAGTCGGTGGGGGGGTGGCCACGCCACCTCTCTTCCGCAGGTGTTGGTTCCCTACCCGCCTTCGGGCCGGCGCCGGGATTCCGGCGCTCATACTCTGATCTGCTTTCGTCGCCGATTTCGCGCGATTCACCGCTTCCTAGCCTGATCGACCGATCGCCGCTCCCTTCATACCTCCACCGCTCTCACGACTCTGTTTTCGTCATTAAACGCCGGAATGGCCACCTCACCGTAAACTCGCTGGAAAGTTCCAGTGCATCTCCTGTTCGTGCTCTTCGATCTTCGCCCGCGCCTTTACAGTGCTCTCCTTCATCTTGCGACCTTGCCTCGGGCTCTCTCCTTACGCCTGCCTCTCCCCCACGCGGGGATGGACCCTTCCTATCCTCCGGCCGCGCGCCGGCTAGCTCTTCGAGCCTTCTTCCCTCACCTTCCCCGCCGCCGCAGACGCGACCCTCCTCGTTGTCCCCCACTCCGAACCCGCCCTCGAACCCTCCTACCGCCCCTGCCACGCAAGTCAGCTACGCGCGTGCCGCGGGAGGAGCCGGGATCGCCAAGGCGCACGCTTCCGACTCCGCACCGTCAAATGCCGCCCCTAAAAACGTCCTCGTTTTCAGCAGGAGGAAGGTGACACCCTTATCGTCAGGCCCTACCAAGGAGAAGCAATCATCTTCCCCGCGCTGCCGGACACGCCCATCACTGAATACATCTTCGCGATCGGGGATATCTTAGGCGGTGGCGCCTTCATCACCCACGGGACGCGCCTCTCCAACAACCGGATCTGCATATATTTAGACACCGAGGGGCGGGTCGGGAGCTTCATGCACGAGCATGGAGGTATCTCCCTCAACGGGCGTTATGTCCCCGCCAGGCGGATGACCACGAAGGTTGAGAGGTTGGTCATCTCCAACATACCGCCGGAGTTCCCTAACAGCGAGCTAATAGATATTTTGAGCGAGGCAATGCGGGTGGTGAGTCCGGTCCAATACCTCACGCTTGGAATCCGGCGAGAAGGGTACGGCCACATCGGGGGCTGGAGAAGGTCAGTGCACGTCGTCAGACGAGAAGGCGTTTCCATCCCCGACTCGGTCGTCGTGGACATCGCCAACCTTCCCCATCGCATCTACCTGCAATTTGACGACGCGAAGTGCTTTAAATGCCGGGAAGAGGGGCACATCTCCAAGGACTGCCCCCACTCGGCAGCAGCTGCGAGGACGACGGAAGATAAGGTCGAGAGCACCCCACCTCCTCCGCCCCTACCTGCCTGCGCCCTCTTACCCACCCCTTCTCCTCTGGTCACCCCTACCCCCTCTCCTGCCACCCACCCCCTCCCCTCCCCGAAACCCTTGGCATCCGACCCCGAACCCAGTCCTGCCTCTTCCCCTCCCACTTCCGACGTCGCCCATTCCTTTTCCCCATCCATCGCCGCCCCTACTCTTCAACAAACTCTAGCGGGAAGGAATGCGAGCGCCCCATCCCACTCGACCTCTGCCTCCGCTCACGGCCCGCCTGTTCTTCCCGTCCCATCTTCCACCTCGGACGTCGCCATTTCCGCGACAGACGCCGCGTCGGGCGAGGCGACTATTGCCGCCCCCACCGTCGCCAGCAGATCCACGTCCAAGCGGAAAATCGCCGGCAGCGCCGAGAGGCGATCCCCTCAACGGAAGCGCGCCTCCGAAGCGTCCAAACCCGATGAGGGAATGCAACAAATCGCCGAGATTTGTGGGGCTAAGCCCTCCTTCGTCAAGGTGCCGCTCGAGTCGTTAACGCACTTTCTGCAAGACGCCAAGGGCCACAATGACCCTGTGGGTCTCGCCTCCTCTCATTTTAGCGACGTCGCTCCACTCCGGGACACGCTAGAATTCCTGAGTTCAGAGAAGGCGCTCAAACAGGGCGCGCTAAAAATGCGAGTCAAAAGACTCGTTAAAGCCTTAGACCGGCAGGATCCGTAACCCCATCGCCGATTTTTATCTTTTCATCCTTCTCTCTCTCTCTTTCTATATATATATATATATATATATATATATATATATATATATATATATATATATGTATATTTATCTATTTAATTGCTCGCCTTCTGTTTGTCGTTTTTCTCTATTTGTCATGGTCAGAGGGAGACAAGAATGGACTTTCTTGTCCCTGAATGTTTGCTCCGTCCGCAGTGGGGCTAAGTGGGCTCAACTCACGGCTTTCTTGCGACGTTGGTCGCCGGATATAGTCTTCCTCCAGGAGACTAATTCGACGGCGGCCCCTTTTCCAAACCTCCCGGAGTACCGCATGCACTTCAATGGCTCTCGGACTCCCAGAACTGGCACGGCGGTGTTTTTCAAACACTCCCTCCGAGCGGTGGTAACGCACGACGTCGTCACCTTCGACGGCCACGTCCAGGAAATCGACCTGAGGTTTGAAGATCTTCCCGGTGCAGTACTCCGGCTGGTGTGTTTCTACGGACCGCACGACGAACCGGTGGCGGTCGAGGCCACGGAGGCCCTCGAGTTGTCCGTAGCGCACCGCATGCGCGACGCAGATGATACGTGTGTGGTGCTCGCGGGTGACTTCAACGTCGCGCTTGATCCCGCCCGAGATAGGTCCTCGGGTGTGGAACGTCATCCTCGCTTCGCCTCTGCCCTAGGGGACTTAGTGGAGCGTCACCGGCTGGTGGACGTTTGGAGCGAGATGCAACCCCACAGTCCTGGACACACTTTTTACGGACGCGGGCCTGGAGAACCCAGCGCGAGACTGGACAGATTCTATCTGTCCAGCTCCAAGCTACCGGCAGTCGCGGACATCCACCTGTTGCGGTCCTTCTCCGACCACAAGGCAGTCGTGATGCGTCTCGCGCTTGCAGACAACGCGCCACGCACTTCACCCTGGCGCTTTGACAACGGGCTGCTCGATTCGGAGGATTACGTCGCCCACACCAAATCCCTCATCACCTCCTTCCTTGAGGACTCCCTAGGCGATCCGTCTCTGCGGTGGGAAAAACTCAAGGACGACCTAAAATCTCACGCCATCATGTACCGGCGTGTCCTTCGCCGGGCTTTGTCGACCGAGGTCGGGGTGGATTGGTACAGGGTGGAAGGGGAGAAAATTCTGCAGCGGCTCGGGTGGGACCAACTGGCCGCCAACGACAGGCCCGCAGCGGCGCATCTAGTGCGTTGGGCGGGTAGATGCCGGCCTAGGCAGCTCAAAGACATTGCTGACGAGGGTACGTTGCTGACGGAACCGAGCGCCATCCGTGCGGCCGTCTTGCGCCACTTCTCCGCGATCTACGCCGACGTCGGCGGGACTGAGGACGACCCCGAGGACCGGAGGGAGTTGGGTGAGCTCCTTAGGCTGTCGGAACCGGAGCAGCTCTTCCTCGATTCGCCGCTGACAGCCCACGACTACTCCGAGGCCTTGCGGCGACTGAGTCGCAAAAAATCCCCTGGTCTCGATGGCCTCACCACCGAGTTTTACTCGACCTTCTGGGGGCTTCTCCGGATTCCTTTCCAGGAGATGGTCGAGGACAGCTTCTCCAAGGGGCGATTGCCGCTTTCGACCTCGACGGCGGTGATTGCCTTGATCGTCAAGGGAGGCGATGCCAGATCGATTGCGAACTGGAGGCCCATTTCCCTGCTCAACACGGACTACAAGATCCTGGCTAAGGCGCTTTCCGCGAGGTTCTCTTCGGTAATAGCTTCCGTGATCTCTCCGGAACAAGGCTACTGCGTCCCCGAGCGGACCATCTTCGACAACATCGCTCTTGTGAGGGACACCATCCGGCTGGAGAACGAGAGGAATTCCCCCTCGGCATTGCTCTCCCTCGATCAGCGGAACGCCTTCGACAGGGTCTTGCACGGGCACCTGTTTCGCACCTTGCAGGACATGGGGTTTGGCAGCACCGTCATCGGGTGGATACGAACCATTTATTCTGGGGCGAGGGGCTTGGTTCGGGTCGCCGACTCTCTCTGTGGCCCCATCCCCTTTTTGCGAGGGATACGGCAAGGTTGCCCCTTGTCTGGACAGCTCTACTCCCTCTCCATCGAGCCCTTGCTTTCCCTGCTGAGGAGAAACCTGCGAGGGATTCCCCTCCCCCCGCCAGCCGAGACCGCCCTCACCGTCAGCGCCTACGCCGACGACGTCTGCGTCTTCCTAGGAGAGGAGGAGGACTTCGCCCGGCTCTCTCGCTCCTTCGAGCGGTACGCGCTCCTGTCCGGTGCTCTCCTGAACGCCGCCAAGAGCAGAGGCCTATGGATGGGGAGATGGAGGACCCGTCCGGATGCACCGTTGGGCTTCAATTGGTCGAGTGATGGCGTCAAATGCCTCGGCGTTTGGCTCGACAACGACCCGCAAAGGGAGAGGGACGCGAACAACGCTGCGCTTACCCAGAAGATCACGACGGGCCTGACCAAGTGGACACCGAGGGTGGCACCGATGTCCTTGAGGGGCCGCGTCCTCGCGGTCAACAGATTCATCGCCCCGCGTATATGGCACATCTTGCAGGTGTACATCCCACCTAGCGCTTTCCTGCACGGTCTGCAGAGCAGGCTGGTGGCCTTTGTCTGGAATGGGGGCAGGCACTGGACCGGCACAGCCACCGTCTCCGCGCCACTTGCCGCGGGAGGGTTGGGCATGGTGGACATCGCCCAGAAGATGCAGGCCTTAAGGTTCCTTCTCGCGCAACGTCTCCTCTTCGGTCCCCCGGACAATCCCTGGAGGATCCTCGCAGCCGACCGCCTGGCTGGCTACGGGAGGGAGGGTGATGCCCTTCGAGTCTTCTACAATCCGGCCCCATTCCGGAGGACCAATAACCTCGGGGCGTTCTACAACTCGGTAGTTCAGGCGTGGAAGACCATCAAACCTAGGGTGTCGGCGGACAGGGACGGGCGGCCTTTCCCGACCGGATGGCCCCCGCCGGAACCGCTCCCGGAATTCACCATATACAGCCGAAAATTTAACGCCAACAAGGGCCTGCCTTTGGCCAAACGATCCGTCTACGGGGAATATCTGTACGCGACGACGCGAGACACGTGGCCTATGAAGGGCGCGTATACCGGCTGCGCCATTAATTGGCTGGGAGTTAGGGACCATCCCTCCCTCGGTCGCGATGCCGATGTAGCGTGGAGGCTCGCCCACGGGAGATTGGCCGACGCGAACTTCCTCGATCGCAGCGGGACAAGGCCAGGTGAAGAGTGCCCTTGGTGCCAAGGGGAGACGGGGGACGCGTGGCATCTCTTTTTCGCCTGCTGCAAGGTCAGGGGGGTCTGGCAGACAACGGCTCGTCTACTGAAATCATTGACCGGTGAGAGTAGGGTGACCGCGGAAACCCTCTTCAGCGGGATGGCGACCAGGACGAGGGGTTTGAGAAATGAGTTCCGCCTGGCGAACTATCTCCTGACCCTGACAAAAGGCGCGATCTACAGGGAGTTTACGCTGTTCTTCCGCGACAAAAAGGAGACGGTGGACTACTTATTGGAATTCAAATCGGCCCTCAGAAAGAGACTCACGACGGAGTGGCGCCAGAGCAAGGTGGAAGGCAAGGAGGCGACCTTCCTCCGCTTTTGGTGCATGAAAAGCCTGCTCTGCGCAATTGAAGATGGGTCATTGGTATTGAACGCGGATACGTTTGACGCGAATTAACTTCTGCCCGTCGAGCCCTTCGGCAGGTAACGGGCGGGGATCACGCTCCAAGATTGCGGTTGCAGCCCCTTTGGCGGAGCGCCCCCGACCGGGACTGTCCGGGGCCGACGTGGCTGTGACTGATCAAAATTAGGCACGGTGCTGACTGAGTGTGGGACATAAAACTGAAAATGATGATGAATAATAAATAAGGTGAAGACGTGAGAATTCCCCCATACCGTGCCAATAATAATAATAATAATAATAATAATAATAATAATAATAATAACACACACACACGCACGCACGCACGCACGCACGCACACACACACACACACACACACACATACATACATACATACAAACACTTACTTTTATAGATATATAAGATAAGATTAGATTAGGGCAATACATTTTCCTCTAATAATTTCATTGTGGTGTGGTACCAACAAATAAATACGTTTAAAGGTTGTATGAAGAATCAAAAGTCATTAACTACTGTGGTTACCATATAAAGGATATATTGCCGGTAAAAGTACCCGTAAAAAATGAAATGATTCTTCAATTAAATAACAAAACTTGACTATTAATTTGATTGCCCCCATATAAAATTGTGATAATATAAAGCTTACTTAGCAAAAATAATATTGAAAGCTCAATGTCTTCCTAGTTCTGCCAAAGCACTTTGGTTATAGACGTTATTCTACATGACTTTGTTTATCCCTAGTTGAGAAATTTCTATCCTATCATGAGATCTTACTCGAGAATGCGTGACATAGGCTTGACGAAAGTGAACTTAACATAAAAACCTAAAATCTCATTTTAAATGGAGTATCTTAATTCCATATGTATACATTCAGACTTTGTTCAGTTAAATCTTACTATCGGTGGTCACGGGCATAAGTTCACCAAATATCATTTGTTTTCTATTTAATCCAATCTATGTACGCAATTTTCCTAAGTCAGAAACAATCGGTTTCACACAAACGATAAATGATTTTCTCGTCAAAAAATGTAAAATTTTCGTGTGTATTTCTTGCTAATCAACCTCTTGGATTATTATAGCCATATTTCCTTACACACCAGACTCACTCACAAGGGAAGATTTCCCACTGCCGGAATCAGCCTACTCATTACGAACAGCACCAAGGGGGCTAACTGATTAAAGTCCCTTTCTAAGGACGGAGCGCTGACTTGCACGGTCTTCTCAAAGCACACAAGTAAGGTTCGGGACGATCACAGGATGAAAAATCCGACCGCCGGATTCGAACCTGGGACCGCAGCGTGGAAGGCCAACGCTCTAACCACTCCTCCATCGCCACCCCGTAAAATTTGTCGTGTTCAAAAGAAATCTGTGCATAAAATCAACGCGTATTAAAACTGACGCAATTACAATTTATTTTAATTCTTGTATGCGTTCTCCGGTTGAAGTTCCAAGATTGTACAATTATTTTCAGTAATTCTAAAGTTCAAACAAAAAAATATGCTACACCAATTCTCATCTTATTCAAATCGAGGAATTTAACGGTCATATAGTCGAACTCGGGACGTTATATTACACGCTGATTACTCATAAGCCACTTTAGGAGTCGGTCTATTTAAAACTGAAAGAATGGTTTAAAATGGATTCAGTCGTTCTCGAGTTATTCAAAAGTCTTTGAGATTTGAGTAAAAGAGCAGACATACACAAACTACCAAAAAGAAGCTAATATAAAAGTTATTTAATAAGAAAAGGAGAATCGTATAAAATACCAAAAGAAGCTATCAGGCCTGAAATTGGATCTTCGAGATAGTGAGGGAAATCAACGAAAGAAGACTGCGTTTTGTCTGTAGTCATCAACCGGAAAGTATCCAATACAAATATTTTATTGTAAATTCTTAAATTTCACGAGGGTCATTACCTGAAAAAATATTAATATAACGTTGAATTTTTTATATTACAGAAGGTATATAAATAACGTATTTTCCAATTCGGGAATAAATAATAAGAAAGAGTAAAGTAAGGTCTATTTAAAACTGTTGGCATTTCGCAAAGAGAAAAGCAGTTGATGAGTAAAAATATGTGTTCACATTCTGAGTAATAAATAGGGAGAAGTAACTTTTTAGCAAATTGAGAAATAGATAAAAGGGTAAGAAATAATATACATGAATAATAAAAAATGAATTCAGAGAAAGTAAATGTCTTCAATAAACTATACTGAGTACTTTAGATATCGAAGAAGGAAAATAATTCGGGAAACTTTGTTTTCATTTGCTAGAAAAGATATGGGAGACAAAACATTCTCCTAAAAACAAGGAAACTGCTTTAAAAATACAAATTTCAAATAAGTAAATTATATCAAGTATTATTCCTTGGCAATAACGAAAAAAAAGCTGAAAAAGAACAACAGTGATGCTTTTATCTACTTGGTTTAAAGAAGTTAAAGAGATAGGCTGATTGTACGAAGTTACGCGTAACAGAATGGTAATAAGCAAAGAACCAGGTTTACGAGTTGAGATATCTTGTAAAGATTTAGGAGAAAGAAGATGGGCATGGAGATTCACACTAAAAGAAACACTACGAGTAATACATAAGGAAGTTTTTGAAGCCTCACCCTTCTCAAATCTCAGAGATCTGAACGTGGTCATCAAATATTAATGTAAGTTTAACAGGAAATATTATGGCGAAATTAGTCGTAATAAGTATTTTAAGAAGACACCTTCCAACAGCATATTTTAGATAAAACTGATAGTACATATGTAATTAAAACAACAACAATAACAAATGCATTTTGATGAGGAATTAAGCGTAGGTGTATAAATTATTTCTCAATTAAAAGTTATCCAGATAAAAACTAAAATATAATTATTTACAAGAGAAAATAAATTAGTTAAATATATACTATGTAGAATATCCAATAACATATATAGGAAATTCATTTCATCATATGACATATTTGATGCAATACTAAGAAAGGTAAAAGTATCAAATGAACATTTACGGCGAAAATATGCAAACAGTATGAGGTATACATACTTGTTATTTATAAACTGTTTCATTTTCAATTAGCCAAATATATATGGTTACGCAGAAATTATGCGTCCGATTTGAAGTCTCTCTCTTCCGTTATCATGATAAGTTGAAATTTGAAAATTTTATAACTAAATAAATTATACCATAAAAAAGCAAGTGTCTGTCCGGGTATCCCTACAGGGAAAGGTAATTGGTGAATTTCTGCCGAAATAATGATTCTGTTTTGACCGAACTTTCGCCGTTTATTCAGGGTGACTTGGATTGTGTTTTATGGGGATCGTTAATTCAACAACCTCAATAAAATAATTACATAAATTATTTTCTCTTATGTAATTTTGTCTATTTTAATAACACGGGAAGGGATGCAGCAAATTTTATTTGCACTTACATGTTACTTAAAATCAAGATACGAAGTCGGGAATTGAACCAAGGTTGTGCGAAAAAAATGAGTTATTATTTTCATACCGTCAATTTTTAAATATGGGCCAAATACTTCCAAAATTGTGCTTTTATCAACAAAATTACAAAATATTTAGCCCTTTTATAAACAAAAAATTACTCACTTTTTATCGTAACAGTTTTCTGCATTTCCCCCTGCAAATTCGCCTTACAGCGGCCAATTTTTAAGCACTCAATGGCCTAGTTTTACTGCTTATATTAAAATTTTACAATTTATATTGCAACGCCATTTATTTAATAACTACTAAAATCTTCACGAGCATAAAGTTTTACTTTTGAATTTCATAAATTGCGCGATGCTAAGTATTTTCAAATTAAAGCCTAGGGAAAATAAATTTCATCGAGGGTAGTATTGGAATATTAAGACGTTACGCATCATATGATCACGGGTTTTTAATTATTATAAAAAAGAAGACGAATGAAATCTAACTTCTTCCCAAGACCTAATAGATTTTTAATTAAATTTCCAAATCATCGCTGATGAAACCTCTGAATGTACCGGGTAATTATCACCGAGAATTTTGCTGGAAATTTAATAAAGGATATGAGTTTGAATTGGAAATGCATGCAAAACTTGATCGAGCAATTTACGGATGCCTAATCTCGTTATCTGTTTTGTACATATTCCCTACCAGTAAATGCAAGTGACCTTTACCGTTGCAGGATGCGCTAAAAACTCTCAAGTCGTTACTTCCACTATATTTTGTTTAATATCAACTGCAAAGATGAAAATATTAATTTTTTATTCATATTGGTTGGGATTTGAGCAAACACTTATATATTCTTTTTTATGTAAATAAAGTTGAATATTTACATTTTTGTTATGCTTAAAACTTTGTTGATTGCCTGAGCAAAATATTGTCATATATCATCATAAATATCTGTATCCAGTCACATAGGCTTCGATTATTTACTTAAATAATTAAATTTCATAGAATTCAAATACATTGTTATATTATGTAAACCCTTTACATCATTTATAATATAATTATGATTCCTTTGAATTTTAATATTTCTTTAATTTTGCTTTATATAGTAACCGATTTAAGTTTGTATTTTGATGTCGGAAAATATTACGAAAAACCATATTTATAAACGGTACTATCGGTTTCGTTACACCTAGACATAATAAGAACTTTCAGCGCCAAGGTGTTACTATACTTTAATACTTTAATAATACTTTAATCAATACGAAAAAATAATTAATCAAATTTATTATTTTACAATTGCGTCAACTTTGTTTTCGCCTACATGCGTATATTAAAATCGATTTAGATAAATTCATAATATTGAATACATTGAAATTGAATTACTAAGATAGTATTTGTTTATATTTTGATAATCATTTGCTTTTAGCAATAACCAAAGACATAAATTATACCCTTTTGTAAGTATTCTTATCACGTAACGTACAAATACGAAGAAGCAGATTTCAACTTGAATGATGGATGAGTTTCTAATGCTTACCTCACGGTCTTCCATTATCAATCCTGAAAAGTATCTTAACATGTGTTCTGTATGTATATGTTTGATACTCTTTGTGAGACATTCTTTCAAGCCACTTGTTGGAATACTTTACTGTAACTTCCTAAGGAGGTTATTTTGGCAAGAATACGCTTCAAAATGCCAACGTCATGAGGTTTTGATTCATTTCCTGAATGCTTTGTGCAAAATAAATCACTCAATAAAAAATTCTCCACAGAGTTGCCATTTAATATCCGGAGTGTTACATACACGATGAGAATAATTTCTTTGGGAGAGATATCAATAGGTCGGATATTGAAATCTTTTCATGTTGACGCAAGTTTTTTACAGGTGGAATACTAAGTACTAATTTATTTCATGCTTTTGCTTTTTTATGCATCTTATAACAAGGCAGAACATTTTCTAAATAGACCACATCTAGTATATAAAGGAAGTGACTGATTGACTTATATGTAGATAATGTAGTTAAAAAGGTATTCTAAGTAATGGAATAGGCCGGGAACATGAATTCTTGAAACAAAAGAAAGAGTAGGTTAGATTTTGAATAGCAAGTGTGACATTAAATAGACGAAATTATGTGATCAGAAAATAAAAAATAATGGAAGAATGAATATTACTGAGATTAGATTTTAAATCGATGATATTTATTCTTAAAAAACGGTTACCGGTACTAACGAGAAAAAGAAAGAATCTAAGGAGATTTTGAAAGAATTCCAGGAGTGAGAGAAATGAATAGAATAGGATCTGTACGAAGCTTGAAAATTATGTACTACGATTTTCACTCAAAATTATTATATAAAGACATTGGAAAACCTACATTATATATCTTCCAAAAGTTTTAAATCGGTTTTTACATTTAAACTATCTTTTAGTAATTTTTATATTATTAAAATATGTCATTAATAATGAAGTAAAACATAATTAAATACTTTTATTTGATTTGATATATGAAATCGTGAAAGAAACCAAAAAGCTAACTTTTCCTCATATCTCATAAAATATTAGTCATATTGACAGAGTCTTCAACTAAAAGTTATAGAACCAGCCAAAGAAAAGATTCTTTGCCAAGTACATTTTTATCGTAATAGCCGTTATCAAGAAAGTCGAACTTTGAACTTAAATAATTCATGGTGGTTACTTAATTGTAGTCAACGAAAACACTATTATTAATAACTAAAGTAAATAAGATCTGATATAATTACGAATATACTTTTAATTTTCTTACGTGTGCGTGCAGTATTTTGTAGGCGGAAGAAATGGATTATCTCTGACGAAGAAAATACTTCAACGTAAATATTAAAACAACTAAATTCGATTGAGGTAGATTTTTAATAAATTTAGATTGTTTTATTAATTATACTGATTAGAAAATAAATCGGTAAATAAAAATATAAAATTTCTCTGGCATCATAACTAATACATCGTTTTGCAGTATTTAGTCTTTACTAGCTGAAAAGCCCGGCTTTGCTCGGGAAAGAGTGATAAATTTTTCAATGTGATGGTAAAAGATAACAATGTTCTAATATTCCTTAAAAATCATTTGGCTCACTTTAAAAGTATTCATAGACGATATTTAGGCATAAATCCATTTGTACCCATTATCTTGGCGTTGGCTATTCTTCCTCTACGGCACGCCATGGCGTTGATTTTCTTTGCATTAATCTTTACGTGGTTATCTCCCTTTGAAGAGGACAACAATTCAGAAATTTAGCTTTGTTTCCGCCTGGAAAATGTTAATAAAGTTTGCGCTTAATGGATAATTTCGAGCGATTTAACATGCTATACGATTAAACATGAACAGAATTAAAATATTCAGTATTTTGTGCGTAAAATAAGTCATTACCCATGATCGTAAGTTAATATTTAGGTATAGGTGTATCCACATCAGTGAAGAGCTTCATGGCATTTTGAGGCTTCTCCACACCATTTCCCATTCATTCTTATGGAAATAGTATTTTGTTGACTCCATGGGGTGTAAGAGACCCCACGGTCTGCAAACCTAGACCAAGTTCTTCCTTTGGTGCATAGGATGGCACATGAAACTTTTGAATTCGATAGCTTCAACGGTGTAAAAACGCATGAAGAGCATACATATATACACACACCCACACGCTAAAATATTTATAAGAGAATAACATTACGTAAATACGTTTATTAATGCACCAATTTCGGGTAGACAAGAAAATTTTAGTAGAAAATATGGTCATGGTTTTTCGCAGTTTTATGCTGTGCGTTTATTCGACTTATATAGTTTAGTTTCAAATACTCCATCGCATGAATCGTGCATATTTTGGATACACTGTACACTTTCCTAACTTGTTTCTTTCTACTACAGCGATAAAATTTCCAAATCAAAGTGTAAAAATGCTATGTAATGTCTTATATACGGGAATATCATGTAATGTAATGTCCTTACAACATAAGAATATTTCGCTCCATTACTAAACGATATATGTATGCGAAGAAGAAGAGAAAATATAGGACGAGATATATTGAGATATACGATAAATAGGACTTTATTGAGATGCGATTGAATAAACACTCAGCCTTCTCTAGATAACGGATTTTCGTTGAATCTTATAGCACTCGTTGGTCCATTCTGCATATCCCGACGTCTTCTTCTCTCCCATCTATCTTCTTGTTTATCTGCATCACTTTCTGCATTTCTCTCTACCTTTACTATTGATCTACTTCTGTATATCTCTTCGTTCCGCTCAATATTCGGCCCAGCGAATCTGCTCTTTCTCACATTCTATTTTTCTTTCACATACTCGCATACATTTATCACCTCCGCGCGTCGCTACATCCATCTATCGTCATCAACTTCTTCCTCTGTCCATCCCTTTCGCCAATTAACGTTTTCTGGCCATTTTTCTCGCGCTTACCATTACTCTTATTTGCACTAAGGCCCATGAAATCCCTTTACGATTATTCCTATTATCGCCCCAGTGTCTTATCTCATTGCTCTTGCTTTTCATATTCTAATTTTATTTAATCTTCAATTTATCTTATTCGCCCTCTATTTGTTTTCTTAACGCATGTATTTCTAATGCATTCTTTCTTTCTATTTCCTCCCTTGCTGTTTCTTTCCCTGTTTTTTCTCATCTTTTCCATTTTTTGCAATGCTCTTAAGCTTTGTCTTTTTGTTTGTTTTCCTTCTATTCATCCTTCACTCCTTTCCGCTCTCTCTTAACCCCTAAATTTCCCATTTCATTCGATTCTCCGTTTCTAAAGCGTTATTTATGTCCCATTTTCTCTCCTTTCTCCCTTAGAAACTATTCGTTTCCGTTTTCACATTCTTATCTCCTCATTTCTTCTCTTCTTCCCTTCCTGACTTCTAATGCATTATTTTTTACCGTCAACTTCCCTTACTTCCTCCGAAACCATTCTCCTCGTTCCCTCCCATCCGTTCTTAGCCATCTTTCTCGTATCTCTTTTTATATCTATCCTTCTCCTCCAATTGCGACTTATGATCTCTTATTCCTTTTCGTTTGCCGCCTCCTCCATCCGTTCCGATCCTTATATTTTTCTCCCCAAAGAATTGGATCATCTTCCAATCCTTACACTTCGCCTCTCAATACATATCTCCAGAGCGTTACTTTATCCCCTGAAACTCATGTACGTTTTTTCCCGCATAAGAGCCAATCAAAAGACGAGAGAGCGTATTGGGAAGTGTGCAGTGTGCGAGAAAGCGAGTGGAACGGGGCGGAACAAGATGAGGGTTTCGGAGAGGTGGAGGAAGACCAACTCAGACGAGAGGCCAACTCGTTGGTCTACTCCTCCGAAAATCCCTTGATCCGTGGAAACGGATTTGGCAAGGTAGAGTGACGAAAAAGGAGTGGAATTGTATTGCTTTTCTTGGAAGTGTGGGGGCGAACAAACGAACCAATATTAGGCGAGGAGGGAGAACGGATGGAAAAATAAAATGTAGGACGCACTCAGAAATCCTCCGAAATTGCCCAATGCTGGAAACATCGTTTATTTGTGTGTTCCCCGCAAAAATATAGTCACGATTGTACTGGCATTAGGGAAATTTTATCGAATCATCTGATTTGATAATTAATAAATTAACTGCGCTGAATTTGATACCTCCATAGGCTTGAAAGAATTTTTTATTTTATTGTTGAATAAAAATGAGGACAACTGAAGAAACTTAAGAAGCGGCGAAAATTACCTCATTAACTAAAAGTTGAATGTATCGTTATCAGTAATCGTAATATATATTTGTATATTTATAAACATATGAAAATGTGAATTTATGTTTTCAGAACGAAATATGCTAATGTATGTTCCCGCACAAAACCAACGAAAAGACGCTAAAATATATTCATATGTTATATAATTATTGTAAACCGGCACCATTCGCCCATATATCCTGCCGATGTCTTCGTAAGAGTATTTCCTACTCACATTCAATAATGAAAAGTTACTATGTTACTATTATTTAAGAGTTCACATTCACGTTGACTAATTTTTAATTTTCCTTTTACAATGACCAATTGGAAAAAATTAAATCCATAATACTCTACCTCAGTGATACAAGTACCGCCCTGAACTAAATTAGATTTTTCCATTAAATAAATTAAACTTAAAATTAGGTATAAACTTAGAACATTCTTGAGAACGCAAATTCTTTTACAAAAGTAATTCACTTGCGTATATTTTTATTATATATTATCTTCGAACACGCTTATTGAACTGTAAAGAAAAACTGCATGAAGAATATGGATTCGCCTATTTACAGAAAAACTATGCATATCGAGCTGTCACGCAAACATTTTTATGATCCATCAAGATTGGAATCGAATGCGTTTTTGGTCCCATCAATATCTACTTTAAGCCAAATGTCCATATCTTTATGGCCATCGCCAGCCTTCTTGACGTCATGACCAAAATAAAAAAGTATGAGGTTTTTTATTACTTGATGTATAAAAATATATCCCTACTAAAGCTATGATTGTATTTACGAATTCTTAATAAACATGAAGTTTATATTATACAATAAAATGTGAATATCTATATATGTGCACAACGATTCCTCAAAAATAACTGTCATTATTTTCAATTATTCTTAAAAGAACTACCACTGATAGTGGCTGTTCTATTATAAAGAAATCTATAAAACTAGTACTGGGTATTATAATAAAATTAATATGAAAATTATCTCAAATGATACGAACGTGATTTCTAGCCGGTTTAGTTTCCATTAGAAATCCCCGATTTTTTATCGGAAGTAATTTTAGTTCGATTAATTTCCTCAATTATTTAAGACTAAGTTAAAAGGATTCTCTAGTAGATGTGAAGCGATGAATCGCGCATTGCGACAAAATGAGAGGTAAAACAGGGAGCTAAAGAACGGGTAAACAACACAGCTATAAGACGAAAGAGACGCCACGAGAGAGAGAGAGAGTGATAGAGATAAGTTGGGAAAGAGCGTGATAAATGAGAGATCATGATAAAAGAAAATTGATCACGCCAATGCCTTGTTTTAAGTGAGAAAGATGGAGAAAGTACGAGAAAGTAGGATAAAGAGGAAAGGTAAAGAGACGGACAGAGTGAGAAGAAGGCAAATAGGAAGAAGAATAGAGGGAAAAGAAATAGATGAAGAGGAGAGTGAATTAAGGCTAAGGGAGGTAATGGAAAAAGTGTGATTGGAAGAAGAGAACGTAAAAAGATCTGTTAGAGGAGTGATGGGCAACATATTCTGCATAGTGGACCGCATTGTTAGTCGCGAATTTCTCAGCGGGCCGCATTGCAAATTGCCAATGCTTCGGCGTGCCAGATTGGACTTTAAATCTAACTTCATTTAAAGATTCTAAGGTATCATATCAGTGAAAATCTAGTCTAAATTAGGTTTTTAGGATTAAAATTTCAGTCTTAAATGCTTTATTTTTGTAATTTGAATGCATATTATATCAATTTGTTTTAAATTTCTTTTTAATCATAGCTGTGAGGGCTGCATAAAACGCTCTCAAGGGCCGCATGCGGCTGCGAACCATAGGGTGCTCACCACTGGTTTAGGGAGAATATAGGGAATAAAGGAGAGAGAAAAAGCAGTGATGTGTTGAAGGAGAGTGCGAAGAGAAAGTAAAGAGATGGAGGAACATGTATAGACAAAAAATAGAAAAGGGAAAGGAGAAATTTATGGAATGGATGTAACATAAAATAAGAGAGAATGGAGAAAGGAAGAAACAGAAAGTCATAAGAGAAGGAAAGGAGAGAAGATAGAGGATAAGAAAAGGTGTGGGAGAAAGGGGAGCTGAGAGAGAAGGGAGGAAGAGAGATAAGGGACAAAAACTATTAGGTAGTAATACACGGGCCGACCCAAAAAAAAAGTTTACGTAAAACTCCAGAGAGAGAGGGAAAGATATAAAATCCGAAATAAGGCATTTAGAGAAACCATACGTCCAAAAAAATAATCGCTCTCCCAGTTAAACGGAAAATGTCCCTGCGTGGAACCGTTAAGATGGTGCGGAATGCGTGCGAGGCGAGAAAAGGGGACCTGGGGAAAACGCTCCAAATGGGATTCTAATCTCCCCCATTTTCGGAAAAACCAATTAAATGTATTTAGGGAGAGATTAAAATTGCCTCGATTTTTTTGGATTGCTCGAATCCGCGTTGTCCTACATCTCATTAATTTTCCAACGACAATGGATAGTTACGCTATTTCAATGAATGCTATCAAAGCTGATAACGACAAACAACGTCAAACGATGCCCAAAATCCAGAACGATAGAGTATCGAAAACAAACTGATGTTTTCGCAATTTAACTTTAAATTTCACAAAACCGTCGTGATTCCTAGAGTACATATGCATTTATAATAAGATGTTAACACAAAACAGAGGGAATTTGATAAATAAACAAGTGTGTCACATACAAAATTCCTAAAAACATAACACAGCAATATTCTGCGAGCATTTGATAAATATATTGCTAAAGATTAAAATTATACGGTACAATAATTATTATATCATTGTTTTGCAATTTATAAGCTAGGGTTAATATGCTATAACCAATATATTGCCCGTCAAAAATGGCGGGGTTTAATTATTAAAAAACGGACTTAAATGTTTTAACTGTAATAAAATTATTTTAACTATCACTATTTATATTAATTTGAATTATCTCAGCAGTCGGTTGTAAAAATAAACAAATTCTGATGTAAAGGACGGGAAGGCATTTAGCCTTGAAACAACAATTTGTGCTCGAGTTTTGACAATAATACTGCTCTCCAAGGAGATGTCGTTAAAATGAAATCGTTCCAACCAACCAGCACTTGTGTTCCCGATTAGGTGGAAAGTTGAAATTTCACATGAATGATTGATTCAGATATAAAAATTAAATGACGAAGACAAATACGACAAACACCCGGGTTCGACTCCATGGGGGCGATTTCCATTTTCCGTAAGATAACAGGTAAAAAGCGACTTTTAAAAGTGCAGACTTTTATTCTATAGGAAATAAAAACTAGAAATAATTCACTTACGATCTTTGAATTTGAAATATGTTTTAGGAAAATTAATATATATTCTCATTCTTTTCATCTTTTTTCGCCTACCGTTCGAAATATCTCATTAAATATTAAAATCACATATTTTGGGAAAATTTAGACTTTTAACCGGGATGTTGCCTTTCCGACCACATCATTGCTAAATTTCGAGAAAAAACTGATGCCTATCATTATACTAGTAGAAGGTGTTTGCATACTGCAAGAATTTAATCTCACCTCGAAAAAAACATTAATTTTTCAGAGATATATTTCATCGTGAGAAATATTTCTTTAATTCTAAAGATTTCTCCTCTGGACGGGTTTTAGTTTTTTCATTATGGAAAAATAATGGAGTAAAACAATGACTAATTTTTGCAATTTTCGAAATATTATACTTTTCCCACATTGAGTTAATAATGCCACACATTTCTGCCAAATTTTAAATTTATAGTACAATATGAAGTGAAATAGCATTTATATAATTGTTAAAATATAAATATTGTTTAAAGGCCAAAATAACAATTTTATGGATAAATTGAAATGTTTATTCGTTCAGATAGACTAACCTCGAAATAATTTAAAATTTTCAGCATCCTAACTTCCGGCTTAGTGTCTAATAATCAACCTATTGGTTTAAACTTTAAGAATTTTTAACGGCCAAACAAATAATAATATCCAAATTTCTATAATCCAATTTCGGTTTTTTACAAATCCTACCTCTAAAAAAAATTTGAACACCGTAGCACATTCGAAAATACATAAACCTTGAAAATTTGTTTAAACAATTGCGAATTTTTAGCAGCCGTATTGTTGCACTTTTTCAAGATTTTCGTTTTTTCTAGTCGGTTTTTCACAAAATCCTACCTAAGAAAAAAATTTCGAGGAGGAGGAGGATATAACATATAGGAGGATACAAATGTTTAGGCACTTCCAGATGAGCTGGAGATTCGAAATTTTTTCTTAAGTAGCATTCTGTGCAAAACCGACTAGAAAAACCGAAAATCTTGAAATAGTGCAACAATGCGGCCGCTAAAAATTCGCAATTGTTTAAACAAATTTTCAAGGTTTATGTATTTCCAAATGTGCTACGGTGTTCAAATTTTTTTTATAAGTAGAATTCTTATAAAAACGAAATATGGATTATACAAATTTTGATATTTTAATTTGTTTGGCAGTTAAAAATTCTTAAAGTTTAAACAAATAGATAACTGTTTAGGCACTACGGGATGAGTTAGGAAGCTGAAATTTTCAAATTATTTACAGAGTAGTAAATTTGCACTAATAAACATTTCAATTTTACCATATATCAATTTCGGCAACCGTTAAAAATTATTTAAATTTAAACAATTAGAAAAATATTTTTTCACTTCTAGAAGTGCTACAACTTTAAAATTTGGCAGAAATGTGTATCATTAGTAGCCCATAATGTAGAAAGTATAAAATTCTGAAAATTGCCAAGTTTGGGGATTGTTTTTATCTATTATTTTTACATAAGGGAAAGACAAAAATCGCTGCGGAGGTGAAATCTTTAGAATTAAAAAAATATTTGTAATGATGAAATCTTTGTCTGAAAATGATTGTTTTTCAAGGTGAGATGATATTTTTACAGAATACAAGCACCTTCTACCAGTATATAATGATACATCGGTGTAAAGGCCCATGCCGATAGGATAGGATTTCTCGTCAAGGACGCCAACATTATAGTATTACACTGAAATCCTATATAAAATATTGTCTTAGTAGAGGAATATCTCAACCTTCTCACGCGCAGTAGGGTTGAGTAATGACTTTATCACAAAATTAAAGGCGGAAAATATCTCGCCTCAAGCATTAGAATGTCCTGGCACGGCCTTGTTGGCGGGTGCCACAAAAACCTTTCGAGAGCGCCAAGGCGCCCGCGGGTGCCGCGTTGATGATCCCTGCATTAGAGGATACGTGTTTCATATTGCTCCAATTTCAACTGAAAGTGCGCGAAGTGACTCATCAGAACAATTTGAAATTGTCATTCAAGGCTAAGTATATATCGTTCCCATTTACTCCGCAATATTCTCTCTCCACTAGATGGATTCCCTACCAATTAACTTGCAAACGCTCTATCCATTTGAATCGAACCGAAGGCGCACCAAAATTACGACAGTGGCTGTTTACTTAGAAGGTGAAGGGTAAATGGCTTTTAAGAAATGAATGTAGGAGAATGGAGTGATTACTGATTATCATGGAAACATGAAGAGAGCGGGGCCACTCTAAGCCGAGTGGAGAGAAATGGCAGAAAAAATTCTCTGCTAGCTATGTGGAGCTCCTTCAACGGCTCTCTTCGTATTCCGACTATCGCAACTCCGCCGTTTCCACTTGAGATACATGCACGCGTCCTACGGGTAAAAGGAGGTGGTGAAACAAAGATGAACCGAGTGGTATTAAGATCTATCAATTCCTCTGAATAAATTAAAGCGAGATCACGGAGACTGGACTCCTGTAAAGCATTGTATATTTGTAAAAAAAAGTAAGTGGATTCCTATCGCATTACATGGTCGGACGTTTTTCATAATTGACGGTTTTTTCTGGGTCACATTCACGGCAGAGTGTAAGCTAGGTTATGTTTTTTTGGCTTGCATTAAGTTCCGCGAGATCTTTCCCAAAATTTAATTACGAGGATGATGCATTTTTTCGATAATTGGCCTTCCGAATTCGCCGATTGTATTCGGGCTTCCCACATGTAACGGGAAGGATAAAAAATTTTATCGTTCACTTAGTTAAATTTTCAACCAACCTGCAAATCAAAAACACGAGGTAACTATCACATATTTACAAAACGTTACTTTAAACTTTTTTGAAGAAATTCATGACCTGAGAGAACTTCATAAAGTTAAATGCTATGAAAAGGAAACGTGAATACGTTATTTTATATTAGATGCACATTAAAAATTAATAATTATCCTCATGTATACTATACAGAAAACTCCAGCGCCGCAATTTAATAAATTACGGCATTGGAGTTGATTCTTTTCTGTATACCTATTATCTACGTTGTAGTCTCCACTCCTTATATATATATATATGTTTCTGTGTTTTAGTGTTCTTTTACGTGTGTCGCTTCGACATCCCCGGGGCCTCGCCAACCTGAAGTCGTCCGATTGGTGAGTGTTCACTGGGTTTCCTCATCCCAACACCTTGTTGCCATCCATATATATATATATATATATATATATATATATATATATATATATATATATATATATATATATATATATATATATATTTCAGTGTTGGTTTATTTTTCGTAAAAACGGAAGACAAAAGTCTTTTAAATGTGTTATGGTTGGTGAGTACAAAATACCGCGAGGGTGTAACGTGTTCATTTTTTCAAGTTCGCTGGTTTGATCCCAGACGCGTTTGATTAACATGTAATCTGCTGGAATCCGATATATAGACCTTTAGCATTTTTAAATGTCTCAGAATTGAGAGCACTATTTTACGCAGAAAAGAATTCTTATCGTCAATTTACATATTTAATTCGAATTCGCTCAAATTTTAAGTTTGTAATAGATTTTTTCCGATTTTTTTGTAATTCAAACGGATATCTAGGTTACTGGCATTGTTATCCTCGGTATTAGCAGTGCATCTGCACTTATTTACACTTAATAACACGCATAAATAACAGTAATTGATTGAAAATTAACGTGAAAGTTTAACATTTTGAGACTTAGCTTAGACTTGGAGAATTGATGTGATGTCAGGAACTATTAAAAAGTATGTAGTTTGGTTCATTTCGCAAAATGTTAGCACAATAATTCTAATTCAAATAAAGATACTTACTATACAGAAGTGGTTATAAAAATTTATTTAATATAATCACTCGTTAATAAATTAATCGAAAAAACTCCAGAAAATAATTGCGCGGATCTCAGATAGTTAATAATTATATACATAATATCCTTATTCTGTCCGTCCGTCCCTTGGTCCGTCCGTCTGTCCGTTTTAGAGGTAGCATTTGTAAAAAAACGAAATCGGAATTATAAAAATGTTGATATTTTAATTTGTTTGGCAGTTAAAAATCCTTAAAATTTAAACAAATAGGTAAATGTTTAGATA
This sequence comes from Tanypteryx hageni, assembly GCA_028673005.1. Lineage (NCBI taxonomy): Eukaryota > Metazoa > Arthropoda > Insecta > Odonata > Petaluridae > Tanypteryx > Tanypteryx hageni. The sequence continues at coordinate 152,558,783 of CM054115.1, forward strand.
CTACGGGACGAGTTAGAGGGCTGAAATTTTTAAGTTATTTCGAGTTAGGCTATGTAAATGAATAAACAATTCAATGTATCCATGAAATTCTTATTGCGGCAGATAAAAGTTATTTAAATTTAAACAATTAGATAAATGATATTTCACTTCTAAATGTGCTACAAATTTAGAATTGGGCAAAAATGTGTGGCAATATTAACTGAATGTGATAAAAGTATAATATTCCTAAAATTGCAAAAATTAGCGATTGTTTTACTCCATTATTGTTCCACAAGGAAAAAACGAAAATCGGTCCCGAGGAAGAATATTTTAAATTAAAGAAATATTTCATATGATGAAATATCTCCCTGAAAAATGAATGTTTTTTCAAGGTGAGATGAAATGCTTGCAGTATGCAAGCACCTTCTACTAGTACGTTATATCCTCCTCCTCTGTAAGGAACGTCTATATATAATTATGCTTAAGGAAAGTGTGTTTTGAATCCTTTAATACAAGAGAGACAAGGCGCCCTAATTATTTATAATTAAAATCGTGTTTTTCATTAATTTATTTCAGTTAACTTTCTATTGAAATTTTTGGTAATTAACTATTTTTATAGTTACTTTCATAGTAATTTTGCAGTTCATCTTATAAATAACCGGAGTTAAAAATTCGCATCGCATATATGAATCACCCAAAAAGACATTCCTTGGCATGCAGTCCATTTTCGTTTACATTTTAAAATATTTCAATTATGACTTACATTAATTATGCGAAGAGAAGAATTTAAATCTCATTCGTATATATCAAAAAATAACGTATTAATACAATTTTTCACGTTTTCACGCACTTAATTACTTTCTCCATACACGTAGTATAGAGGTAAGTATTGTTTTAATGAAAAAAATTGACTTCGAGATTTCAACGGAAATACACGTTTTGAGATCCCCTGAACATGTTTTGACCATTTTCTAGATTATTTGTGTGTGTGTGTCTGTATGTATGTATGTATGTATGTATGAGTGTGTGTGTGTCTGTGCTTGTCTGTGCGTGCGTGCGTGTATGTGATGCTTTTTGTGGGTTCTCAAACTCAAAAACTATTAATCAGGTCAACGCGAAATTTTATCTTTAACATTTTTATAAATGTCACAAGAACTGATTAGTTTTAGGTAAAAATCGGTCAACCGAAAGTGGGTTTTTACTCTTGTCACTTATCCGTTATTTTGAAATATTTGCTTCAATATTTGAAAAATGTAAAAATGTACTGGAATAAATATTGTAGGAACTTTAATTTTCTACAACCTTTGATTGAAACCTTTTTCCATATAATGCATTGTTTAAGAGATCTTATATTTTTTGCATCCACCATCACGCCATCTACCAACGACTACTGTTAACAATTGACGCTTAGTTACGTTTCAGTAACACTCTTTGTTCTTTTATTAATTGTTGGAGCTTTTTGGCTAAATCCAATATCAGAAGGCTATGGTTTGAGTTTAATTTATGTCCTTTGTAAAGTCTAAAATTTTCTCGCAGTTTCTTAAAATATTTATTATCATGTAACCTATTTGGAATTTATAGAAATATTACAGATATGGAGAAAATCATGTGGTGGCCACATCAGATTTTTATATTTGACCACTGTTGTTGTTGATTTCTATTCTCGGCCTAATAATAAATGCACCAATTTAGTGCATTAAGATGGGTCAGACTCTAATTCATGGTATAACTTATTTACTGATTCTATTAAGTAATAAGTTGTAGTAGTAGTAGTAGTAATAAGTTACTACATTTTTCCTTTGATGTAAATTGGCAGTTCTTTCACATTTTATCCTGTTTTTTACGAGTTGATAAGAGTAAAGTAATTCATTTATTAAGTTAAATTCAATACGTTTTAAATAACTTATAATTTGCTCAAATATTTCAAGTAAATTTCAGGTACTTCTTTATGCATTATATCTTATTACTTCGATTTTCCTCTTATTTTCAGCAAATATTTGGATAATCATTTGGCCACTCTGCAAATGATTACTTTAAAAATATAATTAAAACACAGATAACTTTCAGAAACACTGGTTTGATTGTGCATGAAAGCCAAACCAGATCATAGCATATCTTATTGATTTATCATACCGAAATCATATATATTTGGAAAACGTTTATGATAATCGCGTTATATTAGACGAGCAATAATGTTAGTTAATGAATAATATATTTTACATTCAGTTTTCCAGTTCTGTCTCTGTGTGTGAGACGCTGAATTCATAAATGGCAATTTTAACGAGTTTTTGCAAACTTCCCGATTAGGTGGAAGGTTGAAATTTCGCAGGAATAATTGATTCCGATATAAAAATTAAATGAGGAAAAAAATACGAAAAAAGAGCCGGGTTAGACTCCAGGGGGTCGATTTCCATTTCCCGTAAGATAACACGTAAAAAGCGACTTTTTAAAGTGCAATCTTTTATTCTTTTGAAAATTAAAATTAGAAAAAATTGACATACAATCTTCGAATATAAACTATGTTTTAGCAATTAATGAATATTCTTATTCTATTCATCCTTTTCCGCCTACCGTGTGAAATCTAAATCACATATTTTGGGAAAATATAGGCTTTTAAACGGGATGTTGCCTTGCCGACCACGTCATTGCTAAACTTCGAGAAACAATTGTTGTCTCAACCCGCATACGTGTAATATATACGAGTGTATAGATTGCCTTAAATTATCGTAGGAATTTTTGCGTGTGCGTGTGTGTGTCCCCTACTAACGACTTTTGAACCAATGGACCGATTTTCATGAAACTTGGTATGAGGCTCATGTGCCAGGGTTTGATTCCAGGAACGTTTTTTGCCCATTTGTTTTACATAGGAAATCTCAAATCCATCGTGAGATGTATTTTTTAATGCACTAAAATATCTGAAAATTGTGATATCGAAGCGAGATTTGTACTTTTATAAGGGGAAAAGAATGTAGATTCTAATTATTATCACCAACTGTTGATAATTGATCGTATTTTCTTGGATTTCTACTAAAACAGTGTTTTTGCGTTTTAAATCGCATTTTATCGGATTGCTGCCATGGAGACGATTATTATCGAACTCGAGTTGAGCATAGACGACTGGACAAATGGGTTATTTTCTTTTCCGCTCGATTATTCTTCAGCAATGAACAGTTGATCCATACATACTAACATATAAACAGTAACATTCATTTAATTCGTTTATTTAAAAATATGCATGCAAAATATAATATCAGAAAGAGATTTTGACACTTATTGTAATATCTCAAACCTGATAATGCCCTACTATTTTGTTTTCCAGTTTTTCTCTATCATTGGTAAACTATGAACTACAAGTAGTATTTATGGTATGAGAATTCCTTGGAATGACTAACACATACTGAAACATTTACTATCAATATAAGTAATCAATTCGGGACGTGAACTTTGGGAAATCAGCCTGGATTAGTCCTGGTTTGGACTTCTTGTATTTTATGTCTGTATGCATAAAGTGAATCCACAAAATGGGGAGGATGAACAATTGAAACTTACTTTATTTAGTAGTCTCATTACGAAATTTTTAAAGAAATAGTGCATATTTTCTGAATTATAACGCGTCGATTTCGGTTCTTAATGCTAGCCTGTAAAATCAATCATTAATTTACTTCCGTTGATTATTTATATTCATATATTACATGTAATGATGCAGAAGTCCTTATCTCTTAATACGTTTACCATCTTAATAACTACATTGATTTTAATAAAAAGATCTGATATGGCCACCACATGACTCTTTCCATACCTGTAATATTTATAAAATTTACAAATAGGTTACATGATAATAAATATTTTAAGAAACTGCGAGAATAATTAAAAATTTTTACAAAGAACAGAAATAAATTCAAACCATAGCCTTCTGATATTAGATATAGCAACAAAGCTCCAACAATTAAGAAAATAAAAAGGGGCGTTAATAAGGCATAACTAAACGTAAAGTGTTTACAATAGTCGCCGGTAGGAGGTGTGGTGGTGGCAGCTAAAAATTAGTTTTTAATACACCTCTTAAACAATGCATTGTATGGGGAAATATTTCGAACAAACGTTGTAGAAAATTAAATTTTCTACAACTTTTATTCTTGTTTTTTTTACATTTATCAAATATTAAAAAATATGATGATGATATACTCAAACCGGAGCCTTCTGATATTGGATATAGCCACAAAGCTCCAACAATTAACAAAATAAAACGGAGCCTGAGTAACACTAACGTAAGTAGTAACTAAGCGTGAAGTACTTACAATAGTCGCCGGCAGGTGGTGTAATGGTGGCAGCTAAAACATTATTTTTTTTAATATTTCTTAAACAATACATTATATGGGAGAATGTTTCGAACAACCTTTGTAGAATATTAAATTTCAGACAACATTTATTCTTATGCTATTTTACATTTATCAAATATTGAAGCAAATTAAAAAAAAAAACTGATAAGTGACAAGAGTAAAAACTCACTTCCAGTTGAACGATTTCTACCAAAAACTAATCAACTTTTGCGGCTTTAACAAAAATATTATACATGAAATTTCTATTAGACCTGAATAATATTTTTTGAATTAGTGCACCAACAAAAAAAACACACACAGACATCATCGAGAAAATGGTCAAAACGTGTCCAGGGGTTCTCTTCTATTTAGACATTTGATTCCCTCTACTAATGAAAACATTGAAAAAGTTTGCTCGCCATCTCCTGCCATCAGAAACTATAAAACCTCTCGATATAAAGACAATCAAATAGGTTGTTACGGCAAATGAAATTTCCCGCCCTCCTCTTGTTCAACCATTCTGTTTCAAACTTTGCGCGACTGATCAACAACATCTGCAGTATTTTGCGCCTCCGTCATCTGTAACATATCCGCTCTTCTTCTTTTTCCAACCGCTTCGTCATCGGAGAAAAAACTGCCAATTTTGGACAAATATTTTGGTGACGGGTTTTTCTTCTTTCAAGTTTTTCTCTCGAAAATATTCTGCGGAATACTCCAAAAAGTTTTATGATTCAGCGGAATTTGATATATCATGCGCCGAATGCAACGATTACCAAGATTGTGCGCGGCGGCTCGAATTTATGCGCTGCCGTTCAATCATACGCAAAAGACAAAATGGAAGAAAAAGTATGTACATGTAGCTGATTTAGTAGAAGGATTATATAGCAAACGTATAACCCACAAACGGTTAATGGAAAATATCCTGTACGTATATAACCCCATGGGCCAAAATTATCGAGAGTATACCTTAGGAAAACTAAAAACCAAAACGCATCATTTCGAAACAACAGGATTGCGAACCACAAAAGCGTTTTAATGAACCCAAACCAAACCAGCATGTCTTCCTTTTTATTCCCTGACGTCTCTGTAGGAAAACAGAAGTTTAGAGAGAAAATTAAGTGTTCCTATAGCCCCCGGGCGCAACTCAACGGACTGGCGTACTTCATTACTCATCTCGACCACCCGTGGTGCCGTTTCGGTTCTCCTTTCCCTCATGCTCTATGCGAGCACTCGCACGGAGACGTCACAAGATGTGGATCTGGCGTTTTAAGCCCGCCCATCCCTCGCCAACATCTGCGGGAGAATCAATTTTTGCAGCCGCACAATGCCGTGGAAGACATTTGCTCGCCGGACAGGAATGGAGTTCCCCGGGGCAGCATAAAAAGAGTAAACGCTCTCCGTGGGAAAATAAATGCCGGAGAAAAGAAAAAGCTGGATCGTGCGAAGACGAGCAGACCGATGATGCTTCGTGTGCATAAATATGTACGTATCTAGAAGGATGGGAACTTATATCAACTTGGGAGATACCCGTTCTACGCACGGTTTTCATCCGAAAATAAAATTAATTTATACCTACATCATAGCTATTCCACTTCAATTACAAAATAAAGTTATCAATATTGGTTAAAATTAAAATTTTGCCCCCGTAAATACTTGAGAGATTGGAGGAGTGTTATCTTATGGGGTATTGAAATTATATACTGGAGTCGAACCCTGGTCTTCAATTCGCGATTTTTTTCTTCGATTCCTTTTATGCTTGTAATATTTGATATACAATATTATTATCATTACTTATACAATCATAACATTAAAGGATTTACTGAAATATCGGTGAATTAGTTTGTATTTTGTGAAGTCATTGATTGTGTAATATTTTAATAATTATTTATTTAATTTAATTTAATTTAAGTAATTATACAATCAAAAAAGAATTTATTTACTGAAATAACTTTGTTGTTCTTGTATATTAAAAAAAAATCTTTACATATTTTTCAGCATATATAACAGAATGAAATTGCTATTTGCTTGATTAATTAAAACGGAAATTAATTTAATTTTCAAATATTTCGTTGTAAACTACATTTTGTATTATATTAGTATCGTTTTCATTCATTATTTTTATTTTTTATTCATCGCCTGTTCATAAAATTCCAACGTACAATAGGACAGTGACGGTCCAAAGGTTTTTATGAGGGTGTGCGAAGGAAAATTTGATCACCCCTACTTAAAGTTTAACCACATACAGATATCTCTCGATTTGCGCGTGTTCGGTTTATTCCATCTACGCCTGATACAATTTCATCAATATTATTTAGCCTTGAAACTAATTTAAGCACGTTTATAAGAGGAATACATCTAATTGCGACGGGAAAGCCGCCCCTCAGAATCCTCCGCTCGAGTGCGGCAGCGCACGTCGAACACGTCTAGGGCTGTCTCTGCAATTGGCCGCGTGAAAATACTGTACTTCATTCCGGGTTTGACCCTGCGATTTATTAATACTAAGTACAAAAGCTAATTTTATTGGCACGGAACATTGCCTGTATCTGATGGTATCAAGTTTATTCTTGATATTCTTACATCTTCTAAACCTGAAAATGTTCTTTTTCTTGTATTCATGATTGTTCCCTCATGCTGGAGTCATGCTAAAAGAGTTTTTCTCGATATGGGCAACAAATAGCAATGTTCTATTATATTTTATTAGGTTTTAGCGTTTTAAATAACTGACTTTACATTAAAAGTGCGTTTATTACATTGATAACATGCTATTACCGCGGCGGTTCATATGAAAGCCGATGACAAAACTTTACTTTAACATGATATTTGGCCACGTTTCAATTTTCTCCTTATTAAAACTATATAAAAAGTTTTGTTTCTGTCATCAGTAACCCTATTCAAACCATTGTTCATTATAAAATGCTTTCAATTTCTATGGTTTGTTTCATCTAGTCCACCAAATATAAGTTTCTACAATCGCAACACGCAAGTTTTCTATGTTTTCTATTATCAAAGGCACAACTGATGTAGCATTAACACCAAAATTTGATGTGTCCAACGAATGAATTTCTATGTTCAATATTTAAAATACAAACAAATTTACATTGACTGCACAGTTCAGATTTAATTTTAACTTAAATCTTCGGCAGTAAAAACAGTACAACTTTAAGCAATGCTTCAACTTATCAAATTTAGATGCCTCTATTATGCAACATACCAGAACTAGACCTTCTTGGAAATATAAATGATATTTAATCCTCATAAATTAGAACAAACAACGAATTTAAAATTTTATCAATCCAAAAATGTCACTGTTAGGATTACATTCGGATCTGCAACACTTATTTGTTAAATGTGAACAGTTTCAAGTGAAATATGTTATCTTCTCCAAGGAAATTTCTTGAGCAAACGCAAAGCAAGTCATTTTTTCTTTCCATTATTTTTTTTTGTTTTTGATGAATTTTTCTCCCAGAGCAAACCTCCACTACTAAGTGCCGTTAATATGTTTTTCGCTACACGTATCCGCTGATAGCTAATTATATTCAGAGAACGTTATAAAAAAGGCATCACCAAGTTACACCTTCCCGCGAATCTCATCCATAAGTATGATCATCAGCTCTTGCTGAATTATTTTCCCGTATTCCGATTATAGTGGATTTACGTCGAGTTTTTTTCAGTCCGAGTTGTTTCTTTTTGCTCACCTCGTAGCTGACCTTTCAAGGATTTTTTTTCGCCTCATGACTAAGCTGATGTATATTTCTGAAGCTAATTTACCTTGTGCCAAGCACATATTCCATGAATTTTTCCAAGTTAAGGGTTATTTTTATTCAAAACAAAATTTAAAAGACTTATTTTTATAGCACTCAGATATTACTTTAAAATCTATCGCACTTTGAGAGTTAGATTTGCTCATTTTTCTGGAATTTTGAAAATTTGGCGATAATAAACATCCGCCTGATAGACAAGTAGTACGAAGCACACAGTATTATACAACGCTTTAATAGTTAAGTTTAATAAATAATAACAAAAATAGTACCAAATATATTATAATATAATATTAGTTGAGGACATTTTTAAAAAGAAACTGATCTAAGTTTTCCTAAACGATTAATTTAAAAGAGTAAGCTTGGAATACCTTACTTAGGCTTGAAAAATATCGATAAAAAGTACGGTATGGGTTAACAGACAAACGATGAGAAAGTCTTCGATAAACAAACCTCGAGGCTGAGAATAATAATCAATAAGTTCAAGGGAGAGACGTTGCCTTAAGCTAACGAGAAGAAAAGTCGTAGAAATACTATATGAATATAAAAATTTACAATGATCACTACGATATGTAATTAATCACCCAGATGAAGTTACTCCTTGATGACAATGAACCTCTTTGAAGCTAACACATCTGATGACCGTTTCCAAAAATATAGAAAAAAGTGAATGTTTTTAGTTTGAAAGAATTCGGTAACGATTACCAATAAAATTATTATTGTTATTCATGCGTTTGTATTGAAATTTTTTGTGCAATATCGTACTATGGCCGTTTACGGTTGTAATAAATGCGAATAAAGAGCTAAACTGTACATTAACGTTCAACTATCACGTGTCCCTAAGTTTGATTGTTTCCCCCTTTTTTTCACTGGTAGTTTTGAGTAAGAAAATGCTCAATTATTCTAACAAATAAGAATTAAGTTCGTTCCAACATAAATGAATCAAACATTTCCAATAAATGCAAAACTTATTATCATTCTAACCTTGCGGTATAGAATTCGTGACTACAAAACTGCGCTTAGTTTACCTTCCTTACAAAATATTTAAAGAAATTATGTATCACGGCAGCCATTTTCAATGTTTACATTGTGTCTCTCGGTCATGTGACCACTCGACGAGCTAACATTGGCATTATGACATAATATGAGGAATCTGCCCTGCGCTACTGTACTTTATGCACGTGCTGTTATTGTTCGGGTAAATCAAATACTATTGGATACTTTGTAAGTTATTCGCCATGTTTTATTCACTCTTACCACAAACCTCATCACAAGTATCATATTTTGTTGGAACTTTTATGAATTTTCACTAAAATTTCATTAAATAGTTGAAATGTTTAATTAAATTTTTAAAAAACCATAAGTAATAGCGATACCCACAAGCCAGGGAAATAATATCTTCCTTCCAAAAATTCATTTCATCACTTTTTTATTGCGATAAGTAAATAGCCATCCACAAAAATTTTGGAATCTTCTCCTTGACCTCAAAATGAAAATGGGGCACACGTGTACTAACTCGCCTTCCATCGTCTCCGTTCATATGAAATTCTACTTCTATCCTCCATTCCTCCCTCTCTTTTTCAGCGGCGTTATGTTAGGAAACTCCGTGTCTCAACTACGCAACACTTGTGTGTTTCGCAACGCAAAGCGGGAAGTTCTATTGGAAAGGTTTTGAGAGAGTAAACACGGGTCGCTTAAAACGCTTCAAACGCAAAAGTCATGTAGAATTTATTCCGAAAACCGCTCTTGAAGATGAAATTACCTCAACTAAAAATATATAGTCCTACTTCACCGCACGAATACTGCTTCTCGCTTCGCTTAAAAAATTAACCGACGCGCTTGTCTGAATTTCCGTTTGGCTGGGTAAAAACAGGAAGATAATGACGTCATAAACCAAAAACGCAATATTTTATGCTGCATAACTGTGTTTTCAAGAAGTGAAAAGGAATGGGAATGATCAGGAGAGTCTCAGCATTATTATTAAGCCTTGCTAGTATGTATGTAAAATAGTCTGATATTCAAATTTAAAAAACAATCCTATTATATTACACTAAAAAGAGTAAAAAGATCAGTTTGGAGCAGAAGATAAGTAATAAAATTTGTGAATTAATAACTTCATGATTTTTTATATAATTTAACTCATAATTACATTATGAGGCCAAGTTTTAATTGATGAAAAATATCATCCTAGAGTGTGTATTTTAGAGAATTACTTCCAATAGCCACTTCGTGAATAAATTCCCGAGGTCAAAAAAATCTTATTTCGTCATTCATCAAGGTGAATGTTTCCCGAAATAACGTACCCAATTTTTCATTTCTATTTGAAAAAATGAACCTACAACACGTTCAAAACCGAAATAAGGAAAGTAATAAAAACACAAGAAGGCGTGAAGTGACGAGGAACCAGAGAATCAAATGAAATTTTAAAATAACTCAATTTGCTTCGTCCGGATTTTTTTCAATTTGCAGAAACAGCGAGAGCCTTTTTTAACATTGTGCAGGAATATAAACTGTACGATACGTCGATATTAATCCGATGAGAATACAGAAACATTTTCACGCCTAAACCAACCCTTCACCTATTGACACAGTGAAAGAGAAAGTTTAATAAAAGAGAAGGGAGACATGTCGAATACGGGGAGAGACAGGAGATACGTAAAGAAGGGAAATAACAATAAAATGCCTCATCACGTGCTTATGGAGCTTGTCTCATTATGGCTGCAATTTTTATGCGTGATTATCTTGAAAATATTCCATTGATCTTGAATAACGTGTATTGTACATAATATAATAATTATAAACTAATGTGTTCTCTTCTCCTATATATTGTTCCTTAGAAGTTGATGTGTGCTATTCTGCGTTATATTGTTGACATTAAGTTATTTAATGTTGGATATAAAAAATTATGCCAAAGGTTTTTTGCTTTTTAATGGCATACAAAATTTTAAAATATAGTTACAACTTTCAGAAAAGGAAAAAAACTTTAAAATTTACATAATTATCCCCAAAAAGGAGTTCATTTTATGTATAGAAATGTGTTACTATCGACATAAATATGCACTGAAATATATTAGCCGCTATGTGTTTATAGGGTGTCAATAAAATACTATGACTTTGAAATAATGTGAGACCGTGAAGAAAAACAAATTAGGAATAAACGGAATAAGTTAACTATGTAAAAAAGGGAAGGAATAAAATAAGAAAGAGGCTAGGTAAAAATACAGATAGACTAAAACTACTCGAGTAAACATATCAAATTTTTAGAGAGATACTAATTATCCTTACTTTTAATGGGACAGTGGACAAGAACTCCGCAATCAGCCGATTACCTGTGAAATAATAAAGATATCTATTATAAAAATGGGAAATTATTTTTAATTAATCATTTTATAATAATAAACCATATTAACACTTTAATTTTAGGGAATATGAAAAATTGAAAGTTATAGAGCACTTTCCCTATAACTTTTACTCGAAATTAGCCAATTAATAAAATTGGTACTAAATCAATTAAAACTATTAATATAAATTGAATCATTTTAAGAATTGAAATTTTTACATTATCATGTATCCTATTGAATATTTGCTGACTCAACTTGATTAATATCCTTGTCAAACAATATTTCTAAATGTAACTCTGCTATGAATGTAAAATATAGTTTACAGTAGGTATATTGAGTATATCCGTATATTCATACCAAGCTTTCAATATTTAATGGCATCTACCCATTTTATATGTATCTTAAATATAAACTTATATAATAAAACTATTAAATATTTATTTACCGGTAGCAAATATATTCATGGAGAAAAAATTCCATATTAAGACTGTACAACTGAAGTAAACAAACACTTTGGAAAACAATGAGAACCAACACTGCAGAGGAACAACCATGTTATAATCTGTTCACACTTGATTCATTAGATTCATATTTAAAACTCCATTGGACCGGAATTATTTCAAACTCGATGCCATCATGTATGAAAAACTGCAGGGAATTAGACACCCGATTCAATTAAAAGATTTTTTTAAATTCAAAACTTAACATTTAATTTATGATTAATCTCATATCTATTTATTGATTTCGTACAAAACATCTTGTGTTTCTTTATAGCACGTTTCAGTTTTATTCTTGTTCTCAAAAGTCTTCGAATTCAAATACAATTCTTTTAACGGTAAATTAGGAGTCACGCGGCGATAATAAATACAGGCGGCGACAACGAACCAATTATAATTTCAATTACATCAGCACGCGATAAAAAATTTGCGCCTCACACGAGCTGCAATCCCTTTTGGACGAGTTTAGTGGCCCTAAGTACAAAACATTCTGGGAGGAATCCAAATGCTCCGTGAACCGTGAGCAAGTGTTTTCCAAATATCATCTCCAGAATGGCATTTTAATTAGTTTTCAGCTCACCTGCCAACATTCTGAGGCAGCAAAATTTTCATTAATATCCGCAATAGAAGGTTTTACCATCCAAAAATTTTATTGACTGATGACATCGACGTTGGAGGAAGTAACCGGAACAAAAAGATAATTCCCTATATCTATGGATAACTGACGAAAACGTTCTGAATAAGCACTTTTATTTGCAATCTATTTCAATTTTAAGTAATTTAAAATAATTATTCCTTCAGCTGAGCACCTCTGAAAATTATATTTTTCAGTAAACTGTAAGTTTCTATCGATCACATTGAAAAGCGACTTAATCTGAAAATTTTCAACTATAATTGATTCTTATGGCTTCTTCGGAATATTTATAATTTCAACTATTTGTATTTCTAAAATTTTTATTATTTTATGTACTATTGAACTTTTTATTTTCTTTTTGATGCATTTTTCTACTTTCAAATAACTCAATTACTTGAGATAACACATTAATAAATAGCAAGATATGTTTCTTTTCACTTAATGCCCGAGTACGTGAGCCGGATTCTTTCTCATTTTTTCGCTAGGTTCAAAAACTCATTGTAGTTATTAATAATTTGTACCCTTACTTTGAATAATAGTACATACTTTACCAATTACATTTTCCTGAAGAGAGTTTCACTGTGTGAAGGATGATATTCATTTCCTGTACGTTTTGAGGTAGACCGTGTCCATTAATAATCCTAGTGCGTTTAGGGGACGGAGAAAATTCCAAATAAGAGATTTCAATAAATTGAATCGGATTTCCATGAAAAATGTTTCACTTTTACGCTGTACCAAACAGATTCATTAAGCGATATTTGTCATTAAAACTTCCATGGCGAATAATATGCATTTCGTTGTGTACTTTAATGTATTATAATAATACAAGTGCATTGTCCGTCATATGGCGGGAGTCTGTTACTATATGGTTGAAAAAGCCGTCGTAGGACTGGTAATCCTACTGAAATCATACATCTTAAGTAAGCGTAACTCATTATTATGGATAAACACAAAATAAGTTTATTTTTCTAGTTTAACTGCCAGTTTAAATTCAATGGAGAATTTAGAAATCAATAATAACTGTAATTATTGAGTAATAGCCGGTATAAAATTTGCCAAAATAGAAATTCGTGAAATTTCTTTCTCATTCTGGTTTTCTCCAATGATGAGCACCTTGTTAAAAATAAAGTAATAATTATAAATAAATAACAATATTCCATCCCTCCCTACCTCTGTCTCCTTCCTTTCCTCTCTCTTTCCTTCCCTTTATCTCTCCATCCTTCCCTCTCCCTTCCTCTCTCCCTTCCTCTCTTTTCCCGCACCCCCCTCACTCATTCTCTCCTGTTCCAATCCATATCTCTCTCTTTTTCTCCGTCTCCTTCTTTAACTCTTTCCTCCCGTCCTTTTTTAATTCTATACCACCCTTACTCTCTATGTACCTTACATTCTATATCTCTTCCTTCCTATCTCCCTCCCCACATCCACCTCTCTCTTACTCTACATCTATATAGTCGTTTAGATAAGCAAAAGAATCCGAACTAAATCCCAACCCCATTAGGATTACGTAATTTTGCAAAAATATTCTACGATAATATAAGGAAATCTATGCACTCGTATATATTACACGTATGAGGGTTGAGACAACAATTGATTCTCTAAGTTTAGCAAAACGTGGTCGGCAAGGCAACATCCCGTTTAAAGGCCTATATTTTCCCGTAAATATGTGATTTAAATGTTTAATACCTACAAGATATTTCGAACGGTAAGCAGAAAAAGATTAATAGAATAAAAAACTTCATTAATTTTCCTAAAATAAAGTTTAAATAAGAAGATTGTACGTCAAATATTTCTAATTTCAATTTCCAAAAGAATAAAAGCCTGCACTATAAAAAATCAATTTTTACGTGTTATCTTACGGGAAATAGAAATCGCTCCCCTGGAGGCGAACCCGAGTCTATTTTCGTATTTTTTTATTTAATTTTTATATCTGAAACAAACATTCCCGCGATTTCAATCTTCCACTTTATCCATAAGTTTGTTAAAAACGCGTTAAGAAGTGCCATTGATGTCGTCAGAGTTATACAAAAACACATCTAGGTTTTTATTATTAAAATATACAATTTGATTAATTTAAATTATTTACCTCCAAAATAAATGTTTTAGTACTCTGGTCTAAAATATATTATAAAGAATAATACAGAATAAAAGAATAACCAATACATATTTCAAAATATAATTTTGAGAAATATTTTATGAATTTTCAATGGAATAATTTACGCAAATGGGATTTTAATGCATTAGATAGCTTATTATGACGGGTCATACATAAAAATTATTCTATCAATCCCGGATTAATCATGAAATCCCATTTCTAAGCCCTCACTCCAATATTAAGGAACTATTAGGTCCGCTGTGACTAAACCGAGTCACCCAAATCACTTTAAGTGTGGCACTAAGCATAATTTGGATAAATAGGAGCATAAATCATAATTAATCGTTGGACTTATCTCCTACATGGCTACTTAAAAAAATTAATCACTCTATAGGAACGGTGAATGATAGCTGCGCTGTGAGTTATTCAACAGAGATAATTTCTCCCAGGCAATCCGAACAAGAAAAGTAGGCCAATTATCGATTTCCGATGACAGAAGACTTCATGTAAGTAACGTAGCTTCTTTAGGAGTGTGTCCACTGTGATTCGGGCTATAAGTTCTCTGAAATACTTTCTCAGAAATAAATATTTGCAGTTCCAAAATATAACAAATACGATCTAAATTTTGAGAAATAAAACTAACCGTTTTATCTAGCTGACGTTATCTCCCACCTAAAACCTGATATTCGAATTAAGTGAAATACAGTCGTTCCGCCTATAACGAGGTAAACTAAAGTGTAGTTTTATCTATACGCGATTTTTAAAGTGCGATCATAATGCCTTAGAACGCGGTTTGGGTTTACGTTCACGCGGTTCTCCAAGACCGATTTCTCCGATTTTTAAGTGAGATTTCTGATGCGGAGCAATTATGGCGTGTCGCGATCCCAATTGAATCCTCTTCGAGTAGGCTCAGTTGGACTCCTTTCATCCCAATGAAAACCATCTTCAACACTTCCCCGCACTCTTTTAAAGGTAACCTTTACGAGTTCTTTTATAATGCATACTATATAGCGTGAATTATGATCAAAAATGACGGTACTTGAATTTAAATATTCTCGAGTTAAATTATAATATACTCGTTCTTATGTCTATTAGGATTGAGACAGTAATAGAAGCTCGAGTTTTGACAACAACATTGTTTTCAAGGCAACGAACAGTTAAAAGGAAAATTTAATCCAAAATATATAATTTAAATGTTAAATTTGAACGATTTCGAACTGATGACAGAATTAGACGATAAGAATAAGAAACCTGAATCATTATTTTTTTTTAATCCCGGTCCTAAGGTCAATGGTCATTTTTTTATTTTAATTTGCAAAATAATGAAAACCTGAAGGTATCAAAATTCGGTTTTACCTGTTATCTTACGGAAAACAGAAATTATACTTTGGAATCAAACTATGGCCTTTTTCCGGATCTTTTTTCATCATTGACATATGACACGCGATTGAATCATTCCTGTCAAATTTCAATCTTCTGCCTGATCGGGATGCTTGTTAAAAACACGTTTAAATAGCAGATTGACAAAAAAATGATTTTATATTGAATAATTTGTCATTTATCATTGTTGCAGTGAATATTTTGTCTCTTTATTCCAATACCGAGTTTTAAAATGAAATTCATTATAGTAAGTACAGTACTGAAATTTTATGAAAATTATACCAATTAATTGGTATGTTAATACAAGTTTTATTATATTACTCCGATTTTATTAAAGAAAACTTGTATTAATTTAATAAAATTATTCGGAGTTTTAATAACGAAGCAGCCCGAAGATTTACAATAGACTTAAGGTAACCCATAACGCGGAATCCTATTACACGTTGTTTTACAGGAACGTATCCCTCGTGTTATAGGAGGGACGACTGTACTAAAAAATCATTGTGTAAAACTGGATCATTTTCATAAGACACACTTGACACTCTTTGGCAAAAAGAATATTCACAGAATTATCTGTCACACGGAATACATATTACGAAAGATTTAGCATGGGGTCTTCAGGCAGAATGTATAGTTTCAAAGGGTTTCAAGGCACTTAACTTTGTTATGAGAAATTTAAAACATAGCAGTAGGAAAGCTAAAGAATTAGCATACAAAACAATATTTAATATATTGGAATATTCTTCAGGAGTCTGGAATCCTCATGCCAAAATACATATTAATAAATTGGAAAAGGTTCAGCGAAAGGCAGTCAGGTTTGTTATGGGTCGTTTTGGAAGAGAGGATAGAGTAGCAGATATGTTAAAGGAGCTTGGGTGGGAAACTTTAGAAAAGAGGAGGAAAGTGAAAAGGTTAGTTTGTTTCTATCGAATGTATACCGGTAAACCGGCCTGGAAAGAATTAAACTTAAGATTAAAACCCCGACATTTAAAGGTAAAAATGATCACTCGTGTAAAGTTCGTACAAACGTTCGAAGAAAAGATGTTGGTAAATATTCATTTTTCAATAGAACAGCATTGGACTAGAATGAATTACCCGAAGAACTTCTTATGCCCTTTCCACAAACCGAGAAAGCATTTAAAAGTAAAATTGTTAAAAACTTTAGTATTTAATATTAGTATTTGTAGGTTAGTATTTTATTTAGTTTTTTATAGGACTTGCGCCACCAAGCGGCGTTAATTATTGTAAATAAACATAGTAGGGTTATAATTTAATCACAATACTCCAAATAACTATCTAATGTCAAATTATGGTCGAATTTTTTTTATTCATGAAGAAGATTATTTACCTATTCTAAATGTTTGTAGTTGTATGGACAAATAACAAATGAAACATGTTGTAGTTTGTAGCTAAGCTGTTGTGACGAGAGTTCCTATGACTTGAAGTCAAGAAGTTGTATATAGTGTATAGGAACTACTATCAAAAAAGGTTATATTTTTGTATTAAGTACATTCAATTGTTATTATGTAATTTAGGCATTATGTATTGAGTGATACCTAAGCTGTTGTGACGGGAGTTCCTGTGACTTGAAGTTAAGAAGTAGTATATAGTGTATAGGAAATGGTATCAAAAAGCTTATATTTTTGTATTAAGTAAACCCAATTTTTATTATGTAATTTGGGTATTATGCATTGAGTTGTGATGGGGACCCGCTGCCACCGGGACCTGCTCCCAATTGTAGCGTTTATGTGAATAATAATAAATCACAGCGCTTTAAGTTTTTTTACCAACTTTTATGTAATACATATATGTTTTGGACCCCGTCTAATCTGAAAAAACCAAAGCTGCTAACAGGGTTCGAACCACTTCACCTGAAATAATCATCGCGTAAAACGAGCGACGAGTGATTTAGAAACCTCGGCCAACATCTACGCATTTACTCTGCGATAAATGTTAATTGCAATTTGTGTGGGAAGATAGATGTATGGTATAACTGATATTTTTTACATTTATTTATTTTAACTATGTTTTCTTTTTAGTCATTTATTTTTATAGTTTCATTATTTTGACAACAGATATCAAATTATTTGTAGTATATACCCTTAGCTTTCCTTTTCTGAATTGATATTGTTGAAGCGAATCTGAACAAACTACAAGCGTCTATCATAGCAGCGAGATTAAACCAACTATTGTCACTGTTCGTGGTGTAATAGAAGTCTTTATTTTAATGTGGATTTGTATTGATACGAGAATTCCTACGTTAATGAAGGGATATTTCTGCTAATAATTGTTTTTATTTATCGTAATTATTATTTATAGTTTTTATTTATCTTAAAAACTGTTTATCTTTATTCTTTTAAGATTATTCTGAAAACTGTGTTCCCTATGAAAAGGCCATTTAAAACCTCGTTGGTGATCAACAGTTTCACTCCTGCTAAAGCTGAATTACTCTGAACTAGCAGTATATTTTCGTTTATTTTAAGCAATATGAAAGGATAAGTCATTATTTTCATTAATGACACGAAACCTACTATCAAACTTCTTACTACTTATATACCAAACATTCTTACGTTTGGCA
The DNA here is from genome assembly GCA_028673005.1 of Tanypteryx hageni. Lineage (NCBI taxonomy): Eukaryota > Metazoa > Arthropoda > Insecta > Odonata > Petaluridae > Tanypteryx > Tanypteryx hageni. The sequence continues at coordinate 152,577,358 of CM054115.1, forward strand.
CCGAGTTCTCTACTTCTGACTGCCATTCTCTCAACTGTAAAAAGATTAAAGGTTAAATATAAAGACCCCCACATCACTAAACAGCTGGTAGACACTTTTTAAACTTTTTACGGATATTCAAGCAGAAAGGTTATCATAATTATATTATAGAGATTATTCATATTAAAGTATCAACAATATAAAAGTTGGTTATAAAAATTTATTTTTATATCTTCACTTGTTTAATCCTTATTGTATGCATATACTCACCGAAGCATAAACTATTTTCTATGAAATGATTGATAAATAATAAATATAACATTCGCGGTTCTATGGACCGAGAGAGAAATTATACTCCATATATTTGCACAAAATTTATACATTTTACTAATTTGGAGTAAATTATTGACACAGATAAATGGCAAATCCCAAATGGCCAATTATCAAAATAGTAGACATCTGTGATGTATATCCGAAAAGAGACATGACGGGCAATTGATGAATATATAAATACTTAAAATTCGCTCTGCGACCGAGTTTTAAGAGAAAGATCAAGGTGATATATAAAATAATTAATCCATGAGCTTTACGCGCAGTAGCCGAATCTCCAAGGGAGGATAACGAAATCCGACGGCTAGTATGAACCAACTACGTACATGGTTGCCATGCAACGTCTGACCGGACGACTCTCACTAACGACGCCTCGCTGAGGATAAGATGACTCGACAAGGCGGAAAAGCCAGAGTGTCTAAACGCGTCAATGGAATAGGGAAGTGAAAAAGGTGCTTGAAAAAAAATTTTTTAACCACAGATTCGCAGAAAATGGATTCCCAAATAGGATTTCTCGTTCTGCAGACTGTGACAAGTCGCCTAGACGGAAATGTCACACATGCGAGAAGCTACTTTGGTAGAAATGCGGATTCGGAACCAAAAGGAAAGTACTTCGGAGATTAATAACACTGCTGGATTTTAAATTCAAGATTATAGAGAACAGATAAATGGGACAAAAAGATTATATATTTACGCGAAATCGAATAAGCATACAATAAACCATAACCATCACATGGCTATTGGAGAAATCTACTTTTTCGAGTGCTTATTCTTGGATTTGATCTCAGCCATATGACGAGCATGATAATTCTTTTGCGAATTAAACAGAGCTTAAATTATCACAGAACTGATTAGATGCAAAGTTATTTAAATGAATTCAGCGCCAAATATTCAGAGCCCAAATTCAGATGAAAGTTCCTGAATTTAATTTTTGCGTACCTCCGTAAATAAATTCAGACATTTTTCAGCAGTCAAAGGAATAGCTACTTGTTTTTTACAACTTTGATTTAGGATCTCTCAAATGCTAACGCATTTTAATAACACTTCACGATAAGAGAGAAAACGTCGCATATAAGGATTAATCAACATACATTTCCACAATTACATTTCCCGAAACCCTTCATTAGTGACAGATTCGTTTTTCTACAAAGCGCAACATGATGATATTTTAATTTTCATAATAATGATGTGTTTATATGTATATTTAAGTCAGCAATGATCACGAAATTTCGAACACTTGAGGACATTATATTTTTCCATACTCTAGTAACTCGATCAGTAAGTGCACTTCACTTTGATTAAATAAAAGTAGAAGACATCCATCGTATCTTCGCATGAACCACAAATGGAGTCCCGTTTTTAAAACGCGCACAATTTCAAAGAAAAATGAGTTTAGAGTCAATAAAAAGTTTAGAAAAAACTTTTGTGATATACTCCTCTGTGATGTAACATTACAAATGAACTCAAGAGAGAAAGTTTATGTCAAAACGACATATTGTTCCATAGAGGGCGATTCATGACTACGATGTGTCGTACCTAAGTATCTAATCTCAGGTCTAAACAGTGTTGAGCATGCACCTTAAGTGCCTCCATATAAAACAGTGAGAGCATATACGAGTACAAGGTATTGGTCCAACGTTAAGCGTTCTTACCAACTGCTTTTAGTATCCAAATGAATTGAGATACTACTTAGTGCGTCAAACAAAAATAATATTAGAAAACGGAAAAAGTAAGATCCGCACTAATGTTAAATAATACCTTCAAATGTAGTTAAATATTTCATACGACTTGCCAAGTATTAAATATAGCCTTCATGTCATATCCAAACCGGTTTTATAATCCGCTTTGCTTCATCTCATATTCTGCTTATTTTTTGTGACTCAATCTTCATCTATTATAAAAATGTTATTAAACATTTTATTTCATTCAGCATGATGTTCGACGCAAAAACAAAATGGTTAAGAATTGTTAATGTAGGCAGGTATTTCGTATTGGTATTTGGTATTTCGTACTTGTGGTTGCGTTACACGACCCCTTCAGCGTCTTGGATGCGATCCAATTAGCTCCTGAAACTCATTCTGTGGAATGCACAAAATAGAGTCCCTTGAAGACGATTTCTAATCAGGTAATGGAGAGCAGGCTTCCTTAGAATAGGGCTCGACAATTTTTCTAAAAAATCTAGGGGCCAACTCCAAAACCTAGGAGCCAGCGCAGACACATAATTTTGGCGGATTTTTTTATCACCGTCTGAAAAATAAATCTTTAATTAGAAACGAATCTGCTACAATAATTAAGCCATGCACATTTGTTTCTGTCACATTATGTAGCAGAACAAAAAATGAGGAAAAAAGAATATAGTACTTTGTAAAGAATCCACTTTAATAACTCACAGAACGGACGATCATCAGGTATATATGTTAGTCGAACCGGGTCGTCCGTTCTGTGAGTTATTCAAGTGGATTCTTTACAAAGTACTACATTCTTTTTTTCCTGAATATGGAGTTCCACCACGTCAAGGCTGCATCCGTTGATTTTATAATAAAATGAGCCTTATAAATCTGAAAAAGTCGAACGATATTCTGAAAGCATATAGTTTACGAACAAGAATAAAAATTTCCACTTATAGGTTTCCCTCTCTTAATGCGGGGGTCGCGTTCCAAGAAAGTGACGCATAAAGTGAATTCGCTTAAACATAACCCATATTTACATGTAAAAGATAGGCATACGTTCCACAAGCAATCCTAACTCTCCTCCAAGACGCTTTTCTTTCGTTCCGTAACGACTTCATATGCGCTAAATACAAACTTAAAACAATTAACACTTGAAGCAGACTATCAAAATGGTGGCTGTTGTGGGTGACATAATAGTGGAGGTTTAATGCGCTGGAGGGTCGTCTAGGCCCAACGCAAGTTCCGAGGGCAAGGAGACTAAACTTCTCAAGTGTTGAAATAGTATCACACGAAATCTCCGTCTCATCTCCACTCTACCATATCCTCCCCACTCTCATCGTTTTTACTGTGGTACTAATACGCAAAGCATAAGAGACAACGAGAGACTGAATGGTTGCCTTGTGGTTTAGTGGAGAACTTTCTTGTGTTTGTATTGCACTGGCCGCGTAACCGCATAAGAGCGAATCAAATACGCATAAAAAGAAATTCCGGTAGCAATACGTTTGTTACGTAATAGCAAATTCGCATAAAGCGAACCCGCATAAAGAGAGAGAAACCTGTATTTTCAGGAACTTGAATGCTTCCGACAGATATATTATATTTGCTGCTCCTGCTGCCGAGCCCCACAATATAATATGACTGACTACAACACGTGTCTACAGTATAACCAAAACCTAACTACAGCACGCATATACAATATCTAGACGTCAGCATGAAAATCTTAAGCGCCATGGCGCCCTGGCGCCCGAGATTTTTCGAGCATTGCCTTAGAACTTCCATTCCACCATTCCGGTGAACGATCTCCTATTTCCCCTTTATCTGTGCTTAGTATTTAGTCATTGAACAGTTTATATAAATCCTATTACATCAATTCTATATGTTTTTCTGTCTATTTGTTTAGTGAACGAGTATTTTCTGCAATGACGTTTTTATTCGAATAATTGACACTTTCCTTGATGACTAACAATAAGACAATATTTTTAACATACTCCTCACTGCACAGTTTTTAGTATTCTGGTCTTTCACGTGGTTCCTATGCAATGTGTTTTTCTATCTCGGTAATTATATTCATAGAGCTTGTTTAGAATAACGGACGTACCATAACCTCTGTTTGATTACAACATTGGCGTCAAAAGTGACGAAAACTTTACTACGTATTAGGCACATCAGCTATTTCAAACTTGAACCATATTAATTTTACTAAAACCGTCAATCTTACTCAAGATTGTCACATTTATCTTCCTCTCTATAACGCTACCGTATTTTTATGGTGTTTGCTTATTACTTTGAATATAACGCGGTGAAGTGGATGGGAGGACGTACTTCTGTAAAAATCGATTGCAGTTTTTTATAAAACAGCCGATAAAATTCAAAATTCATTCAAATAATAATCTCAATTATCTTGCTGGCATCAGCTTTCATTCGGCTAGTGCACACAGTATTTCTTTTAATCCCAACTTAACAAAAGTTGATCTCATTACAAAAAAAAACATTTCCTTTAAGGCAATTTAACCGAGAAATATATATTACACAGAGCACATACAGCTCGTATACTTTCGGAACCCATAACAAAACAATATTTTACATATAACGTAACTAAGAGTACTGGCAAAAAGTAACCTCTGCCGTGATTGTAACGAATCTCGTTTCGTCTATTCTGCGCTAACACCACAGTAACGGACATCCCGGACTCTAGTCACATTCATCTGTTAGCCACGATTCACCACTTCAGTAAGACATGGTAGTGAATAGCCCTTTCATTTCGGCCACTTTTAAATCCGCCGTAACTTTGTAGAAATATCACCTTTTGGGACTTGAGTGTATTTCACCAAAGATCTACTCCAATGCCTATATGTCATTTGACGGTGTGAACAAAATAGGTTTGAAAGAGAAACTGAAGCCAAACTCCCAGGTGACTGGGCCCTGTACCATGATTGTTGGATGAAGTAACACTTGTATTATTTAATATTTATCATATCTCTTTATGGATGGCGCGGAAAAATATTTATTGGAGTTATGAGTTTGGGGGAGTAAAGTATATTAGTTTTATTAAAAATATATCAACTTTTGTGCTTAAAATTTTTTAACATTTAGGTATTTGGTTGTTAAACATTCACCGAAGTAAATTTCAGCGATATGTAAAACAAGTAGGGATGTAAACGGGTTTACCGTGGTACAGAAACGCTCTTCGTCAAATTCTCCGTAGTATAATAGTATTTTCTTTTAAATCAGAAAAATAATTTCTCCTTATATTATGGTAGCCCTGCTTTTTAGTACCGTTTTAAACATGTTCATTACGTTTTGTCATTCTGTACTCGCCCTATAAACGAAATTTCTTATTGAAATCGATTCAGCCAATACCTTCGAAATTCATAATTACAGAAAAATTCTAACCTTGACATTGTGGTAGACCAGTTTAGTCGACCCGGTTGAAATATCCTATTTTGGTTATTTATTTATATGAATATTATATATACCATAGTGAGTTAAACTCCATGCGGACAGTTCTCTAGAAATACGTGTAAAAGAAATTATTTTAACTTTTATTGTGGTAGCCCTGCTCTTAAGTTCCGCTTTTAACATGTTGAGTTCAATATAGTATGTTGTACAAATCTTATTTATAAAATTTAGTTGACATTCAGCCAATTCCATCTAAACCCATAATTACTGAAAGAGTTTAATTTGTAATTGTGGCACCCCTGTTTAGTTGATCAGGTCCAAATATGATATTATGGTTTATGTGTGTATGTGCGTGCGTTCGTGCGTGTGGGCGTGCGTGTGTGCGTACAATACAAATATTTTAATTTAGTTAAAATTTATGCGGACAGTTCAACACAAACACGTAAAAAGAAATTTTGAATTACTTTTATTGTGGCAGCTCTGCTTTCTATATCTACATGATGTTCTTTATTTTGTTTTCTTATTTTGAAGACTTCCTTTACAAGAAATTTCGTTGAAATCGGTTCTGCCCATCCATCCAAATTCATAATTACCGAAATGTTTCATTTCGCAATTGTGGCGCCCCTGATGAGTCATTTTGGTCATTTATTCATGTGAAGATTCTATGTACAACATTTTGTTGAAATCCGTTAAGCCAGTTCTTTCCTGATATATGCGTACGGTCGGAAGGACATCAGGAAGATAATCGGGCTTTCCAGCAATGACGAAAAGCACTAACAAGTAGGGATGTACACGGGTTTCCCGTAGTACAGAAGTGCTTTTTGTGAAATTCGACCTAGTGTAATTGTATACTAAGGCATTTTCTTTGAAATCACAAAATTATTTTTACCTTATATTGTGGTAGCTTTTTAGGTCCGTTCCAAACATGTTTATTTCGTTTTGGCATTTTATACTAGCCCTACAAACGGAATTTCTTTGAAATTGGTTCAGCGAATAAATTCGAAGTTTGTAGTTACAGAAAACTTCTAACCTTGATATTGTGGTAACCCTGTTTGGTCGACCCGGTTGAAATATTTTTGTTATTTATTTATATTAAGATTATATATTCCTTATTTGTTTAAAATCCATGAGGTCAGTTCTCTAGAAATACGTGTAAAATAAATATTATTTTACTTTTTATTGTGATAGCCCTGCTCATTTGCTCCGCTTTAAACATCTTGATTTCATTATGATATGTTGTGAAAATCTTGTATACAAAATTTAATTGAAATCCGTTCATCCAATTCCTTCCAAATCCTTAATTACTGAAAGAGTTTAATTTGTAATTGTGGCACCCATGTTTGGCTGATTCGGTCTAAATATGGTTTACATGTGTGTGCGTACATTATAAATATTAAATTTGGTTAAAATCGACGTGGAAAATTCAACACAAATACTTGTAAAAATAAATTGTTTTATTACTTGTGTTGTGGCAGCCCTGGCTCCGATATCAATGCTAAAGATCTTGATTTTGTTTTTTTATATTGTACACCTCATTTATACAAAATTACGTTGAAATCGGTTGTGCCAATTCCTTCCAAATTTATAATTACCGAAAAGTTTAATTTTGCATTGCACCCCTGCTCAATCGATTTGGTCGAAATATGTCGTTTTGGTCATGTATGTATTTATGTTAAAATTCTATGTACCAAATTTGGTTGAAATCGGTTAAGCCAATTCTTCCCTTATATATGCATACGGACGGACATCACCAAGATAATAGCGCTTTTCAGCATTGACGAAAATCACTAAAAAGGATATAACTATTACAATTTAAATAAAATAGTTTTATCATATTGTATGAGTTATAAAATTGCTTTTCATTTCTATTATAGTTTACATATTTGCAATTTTTTGGGTTGCTTGAAGTAATTTTAAATATTTCCACCGATTTAGTCCCAGAAACAGGAAACTTCAAAATTAAATCTAAAGAGAAACAAGCTTGGAAAGCTTCAGTAGACCGCTCGATGTAAATTGTGTGTTAACCAACCAACATTTGACTATTAAAGTAGTAAACAAAAGTTTATAAATTGAACGTACTTTTATAGTGGTGATATGAAAACGGACAACATTATCTATACAGCACATATGTTGAGATAAATTTTCAACTAAGAGTTCTCACGAAAAGAGAAATTCTTCATGCTATGGTTTCATTTAGTTTGAAATTGAATTGATAAACAAGTATAGTTATAAAATCTGAACCTTTTATGACAAAATTACAAGATGTTATGGAGCCGTTTCCATCAAATAAATTAATATTATTCTCGGATATTTGGCATTTGCTGTTACGTGATGAACATTCGAGTCGAATTTACGCCCTGGTCGTGTATTTAAAAGCAATGCAACGAACAATTTCATTGCGTACTAAAACAGTTAACGCTAAAGTTCCCAATAACAGGTATATATCCCAGTAGTAAAACAAATTACTGCTAAAAAAAATCTCAATGCCGCCAAAATCTCAGGCCTATTGAGGAAATAATCTTTTTATGCTGGTTTTCAAAGAAAACAGCCTTATGAAATGATCCTGTCTGTGTGTATGTATGTATGTGTCCCCTACTAACACCTTTTGCACCGATTTTCATAAAACTTGGTATGAGCTTCGTGCTGCCAGGGCCCACCTCCAGGGTATATTTTATTTGGCGAAGCTTGAAGTCCCGGGTTCGATTCCAGAACGTTTTTCCCTATTTGTTTTACATGAGAAATCTCGAATCCATCGTGCGGAGGTGTTTTCTTTAATATATTAACTAGTACAACAGACCGTCAATATGACGGGTAAGCGTGGATTAAACATTAAATTTAAGGCACTTCCCATTCTTCCTCGTTTTATCTCTTCCATTCTCCTCCCTCATATTTTAAATTTATATTCGATTTTTTCCGATTTTTCGACATTTCATAAAGAGGTTGCTATGGTAGCTGGAATTATTGATCTCGGATTTTTGCATTATTGGGCTCAGGCTTTCAAGTGCATTTACACAGCTTACAATTAAATAAAATGATGAAGGACAAAAACCGATTGAAAATTTATGAGAAAAGTTTCACGTAAATTTAAAACAAATAAACGTAGCGTAAAAATGTCAGAAACGCCTCCAATGCATTGTAATGACGGATAACTCAACATTACAAATAGGAAGAAGCTTCGCGCGTACATTGAAAATAACTTTTCGTTAGCAAATTTCATTGGGAAGTTTAATACAAAATACTATATTGACAATGATTATGATTAATTTTTTCTATAATTAAGCAAGATATTTGATGCATGGCATACGCATTTATAGTGAATGCAAAAAATGTGTGAATTAAAAAAGCTTCTTACTAAGTTCTTTCGTCCTCAAGGTAAACAAAACAAAAAGCTAATTAAAATATTAGCGGTCGTATGTTCGTTCACATTTCTTCCACACCTCAAAAATGGCACTGCAGTAAACAAATCTATCGTTCAAATTAAGCCATCATTACCTCCCTTTCGATTAAAATGTTTTCAAAATATACAAGAAGAGTTCTCACAGTTGATTTCAAATACAATATCAAAGTTCATGTCATTGCTTTTAGATATAGATGTTATTTTGCTAGATCAGCAACAATGCCGTCACCCTTGACGACGAAATTTTGTCGTCTAAAATTTATTCAAAGTTTCGTGTTAATAAAATATTTGTGGAACGATTCGACGCGTATTTCAAAATCTATGACTGGAAAATAAATATCCGTACTTTTAGGCGTCGTTTGGTGCAATTCAAGGATTCATATCGCAATTTCAGGTGATTTAAAAACGCAAATGAAAAATGTGCTGAAACTGTGCAAACACACAGAAATAATTAATATATGTAATGGAAATATCTTTAAATTGTGATATCGGAGCGAGATTTGTACTGTTTTAAAGGGAAAATAATGTATATTCTAATTCTTATCACAGAAGTTTGATAATTGATCGTATTTTCTGTAATTTCTACTAAATGATAGCGGTTTTGCGTTTTAAATAGCATTTTATCGGATTGTTGCCATAGAGGCGATTATTACCGAACTAGGCTTGAGCATAGACGAGTGAACAAATGGGTTATTTTCTTTTCCGCTCGACTACTCTTCAGCAATGGACAGTTGATCCATACGTATTAACGTATAAAGAGGAACATTTATTAAATTCGTTTAGTTAAAAAAATATATGCAAAATATAATATCAGAAAGAGATTTTGACATTGTTTTTAGTATTTTAAAGCTGATTATGCTCTATTAATTGGTTTTCCAATTTTCTCTATCATTGATGAACTATGAACTACAAGTGGTATTTATGGTATGAGAATTCCTTGGAATGACACGCATAATGAAACATTTCCTGTCAATATAAGTAATCAATTCGAGACGTCAACTTTGGGAAACCAGCCTGCATTAGTCCTGGTTTGAACTTCTTGTTTAATGCTACGTCAATCATTACAAAAAATCACTGAAGCGCTACCTTTAATTACGAGAGAGACGATACAAATAAAATCTTGAATGATCCTGGTAAAAGCGACACGATAGCACGGACGTCATGTTTCTCCGCCGCCAAAATGTACAGATTTTTACGGCTAAAATAATCATACCCGTCGGTGTTTGTCAATTAAGCGGATTACTATGTTACATACTTTCGAAAACCCCAAGGTTAACCAAGTCAAGTAGAGCGCTGGGTATAAAAGCACCAACGCACGATCTTTTTGTGTACTCCCTTCTCGTGTACACGATTTACAATTGCTCTTCTTTGTACGCCTTTCATTTTGCTGTAGGAAGGGGTTCGAGGAACGACCTGCGCGACCCCACGCCATAGCACACGTGAACGATCTCAAGAGAAACGAAAACACGTTACATATATATACCTTTCTTCATCGAACTATTTATACGTAACGCCAATCCTCTTCCTCTTTTATTATCTATATCGTGCGGATATCTATGGGAAGGAAGAATAGATCTGGACGTAACCAATGACCGTGTTGAAATTATCAACAATGACAATTATTATTTATCAACAATTACAGTTTTTTAATGAAAATGTGCCATAGACTTCAAGCTAAATTACATTGCTTTGAAAATTTATTTTGAAAAGTTAACTTTCGTAGCAATAAATATAGTATTAAGAAAGACTAAACCATTATCTTAGCAGCTCTCGGCTATAAATCCAAATTTAATGCTGATATTGTCAGCAATAACGTTTAAGTCTTTTTAATAAACATAACCTACAAAAAAGAATTATCGATCTCGCCTTGTGGTTAGAGTAACACTGATAATATATAGAGCTCCAATAGCCGTAAAAAGTTACTTTTCAGCTATTTGAATTAACTTAATTATTAACCTTGACTTTAGAAGTTTTTAATTGGCCTCTATCATTAGAAAATTTCTACTTTTACCCCGTGACGCGTTTGATATACAGCATTAAGTGGTTCATTGAAAGCGTATTTTTTAAAAAGAAGTAATTTCGCTAAAAATAAAAGATAGAAAATATGATTAGTACAATTTTTGTTAACACTAGCCATTCGACATAAAACGAGAAGTAGATACCTTTCCCTTGATTTCATGAAAATGAGAATTCCTAAAAGTCAAGATTTCATGAATTATGTCAAAAAATATGGTTGATATAATAACTTCATGGGATTTCTGAAAGAAGGCAGTCCCATAATATGTATACACCCACAAAAACACTCGACTAGACTAGAATCAACGGATATAAGATTATACTACCCACACAAAAAACTTTGACTTTGTATTTTAAATACATACATAGCAGTCGAAGAAAATTAAAGCACAGAAAAAGGTTAAGATTTTTACACTTCTTATTGGCAATCTATGTCTTTCAAGGTTTACATACTCGGAGTTACAAAATGTCAAATCGAATAATTCGATCAGTTTTTATGAAATATATTAAGCTGGAGGACGCGCGGCGTATTGTGTAACGTAAGGACTCGCGTTGTGTATTTTCTAACCAAACGCGCCAAATAAATTGTTAGTATTATAGATCTTCACTTTGTTATGAGGAATTTAAAGGTTGCCTCTACTAAGGTGAAAGGATTAGCATACTTATCCGTAATACGACCTATACTAGAATATGCCAGCGTTGTGTGGGATCCTTACCAGCAATATTTGATTGACGATATTGAAGCGGTTCAAAGGAAAGCTGCTCGATATGTCTTAAATAAGCATGGGCGATGCCCAACTCTTATTACTTGCCACCGGACGTTGTCCATTTTCAAGGAATAAAATTTGAATTTTATCACTAACGAATAAATTTCTGCAATGGTTATTAGTCCATAAAACATAGTTAGTGACCAACGTGATGATTTTCTGGACACTGAATATGTTTCATACAACTGATCTACGGTATCCATTCCCCATTTAGTTCCGTTATTAAAAGTAATAAAACTAAATCTCATCAACGGGAAATCCAGTAAATCTTACATATATTACACATTTGTAGTATAATATTACAAAATATTAACTAGATTTTACCAAGTATCTCCTGTATTAATTTTGTTCCGCATGGACGCGCGTGTGAAAAATGCTCGCTCTCTGCTTTCAGTTTTAATTACTCATAAGCAACTGGCGTTAGAATAACAAAACACTCTAGAACTAACAGGGGGAGTCCAAGTAGAAAGTTTTGGAGGTAAGACTTAAAAAATGCCGATGAGTCAAAAGATAAAAATTTATCTTTTCTGCGTGGCTATTTTTTACCCAGGCACGCATCCTCCCTTGTTAACAATGCAAATAAAAAATACATGGCACAAACATTTTCATATACGTATATACGTTTGGTCGACTGTGTATGCCAATAAAAGAAAAGCGCTTATAAATCAAAGTTAACCGTAGTTTAGCGTTTATTTTAATGCCACTGGACGATGTATAATAATTTTTTGGGACATATGGATTAGTCAGTACTTTTTGTGACATCAGGATGTACGATTGGACGGGTTTTAATCAAAATTCCTATAGCCATTTATGAGTAAAACGAATTTTATTTCAAAATATCCAAGAATCAAGTATCCTTAATTGTTGCGCAATATCGTTCATCTCTTCAGAATATCTATTATGAATGCTATAATCCAGAAATATGAGATATCATTCGATTTAGTTTAACCGTATAGGTTATAGTAAGATTTTGAGTGGATCGCAACGGAGGCGTGACGTTATAAGGCTTAGGTAAGGTAGCTTAGCGTATATTGTAATGCCACTAGACGCCATTTAGTAATTTTTAGAGATATATGAAATACGTAGTATTATTTGTAACAACAGAATATACAACTGGATTAATTTTAATCAAATTCTCTGAAGCCATTTTTGACTAAATCAAATTTTTCTCAAAATCGGGAAGAATAAACAACCCTTGATTTTTGTGAAATATAATTTTTATCAAAAAAGTCTGCAAAAGTTGATATATTGCATAAATACGAGATATCATTCGATTTTATGTACGCGTTTTGTCCCTAAAACCGCGAACAGACAGACAGACGGCATGGCGAAAACCACTTTTATGGACTCAGAGACACCTAAAACATGTATTTCCATCAAAATCTCGAATTCGAATTTTTTTACAATTACAATACTTTCTCGATATACTACGTATATGAGAAATTAAAAATATTAACGCGCAACAAATCTTGCATCACTAAATCTCAAATGGTGTAAATTTCAATAGCAAAATTTCGAAATGTACAAGTCCCTAACATGCTCGTTAACTGAAGGTGAATCTACAAGAACTCGTAGCGCGACCAGCACAACTGGAATATAATCTCACAACATCAAAGAGAGTCCTTCATCCACAGTCAGATCCTTGACTTTCATTATGTCTATGGTTGCGCTATATGCTCAAGCTCTGAAACTTTGAGAGACATGGGGAATGAGAGAGAGAGAGAGAGAGAGAGAGAGAGTGAGCGAGTGGGAATGATGTATTGCATGGACGAGAATCGAAAACAGATCCCTCTCTCCCGTTTTATGGAGCGACAGGTGGCTCCGTATAGTTACATGGGACTAGGTTGGAGGAGAATGTATCGAGGACGCCAGAAACGAATAGAAGGTGGCAGCACATGAGATAGCTGCTGCCGGAGGGAATTGGATTCGGAGGTGGGAGGGAGAGAGAGAGAGAGAGGATAGACAGGGAAATGGCGGTAGATGACGTTCCGATGCCTTGATGGCACCTACGAGAGCATAGAGACAATTTTCCTGAGCACTCTTGTGGGTCTTTGCCTTCACCATTTTTGTGTTAAATGAGAAATCTATCTCCTTAACCGTAAAGTTGAACTTTACGGCTAAGGAGTTAGATTTCTCATTTTACATCAATTTCGTGGTAGTCTCCATCCTTACCTATCTTTCGCCATTTTTGATAGATTCCGCTTTTATCGGCTTTCCTACGGCGAATTTCTCGAAAATTGTGCAAAGAATAAATGTAACTTATTCCTATGCTCCCGTTTCAACAAACTAATATTTTAATGTATTTAAGCAATTAAATTTTCTCTTGAAAGAAATTTTTTCTGTTTTTGTAGGAAATTTTAGTTCTGATGAAAATATTTTTTAAAAACCGATTTTTTTATTGGAATGGAAACTAGCCTCGAGAAGGATTTATCAATATAATTATAAAATTTGCATTTATATATATATGATGTCACATTTTACATAGTTATATAACAATATCTTTATGGCTTGAATTTTTCGAATCAATAAAACATGAAATCAGAAGAAAATATGCTAAATATAGTGAATTTTGAGTGACAGAAATATGACCTACTACACTAGGTATCAATAGATTTATTTCGTACCATGTAATATTTAGAGATAAGTTTCCGTCATTAAAAAACATTCGTTGCGAATGGATACACGAAACATTCATTTTTCGACTTCTGTAAACCTAAAACCCATATGAATAAATAAGGCTTGTACGAAACAAATATTTAAATATATTTTCATCGCGCGCCCGTATCATTTGACGCTCCTTATGTGAATTTCAACTGTCATTACTCAAAGGATTTTCTTTGCGGTTTAATATCATGCACATTTTACAAAAAGATTTTTTTAAACGAATGAATAGTATGAATAAAACGGAAATTAAAATACGAAGGGCTAAAATTGAAGGATTTGGTAGTATTTCAGCATTAATAAAAACTATAGCTATATAGATACGGTGGCTTCGGAACATGATTGATTGACAATTATAGATATTTGAAAACAACCAAGATGTCATGTAATTGACCGCTTTCACTGGCGTTGCAAACTTTTTTCACCCTCATATATGTGCCAGCGTTCCGTGCCTTGAAGTGGTCTTACACGCTTAACACCCTCTAGTTCTGGCGTTTCTCCAAGGAATAACAAGGGTAGATATATCTGCTTCATTTTAATAGGCTTTGTAAAGCATGAGAGATAACCTGTCATTCTATTTTAACGAGGAAATAATGTTACGGCGCAAAATTCCTAGAGCTCTGTAATATTTTTAACGGTCGTAATTTAAATACAGGTACTAAGATTATAGTAGAAATACTGAATGAATGACAAAGCATAATATTATACCTAAACATCAAAAAGTTTCATTACCGCTGAATGGAAAAAATACTTTTTGAAGTGTATCCGCGGAGAAGATTCTTCATATTTGGACTTAAATTAGGCATCTATTCCTTTGATCTTCCATCCAACTGGGAAAAAATACCATTTATCTGAAAAATTACTAGGCATTTCCTGTTTGTGAATAAAGTCAATAGGTTATTTCATAATAAATGAAGTAACTAGTAAGCGATTTATATTTAAAATATTCGGGCGCAATTAGGTTTAGGAAAAGTTAAGGCAATTTAAAGATGATCAAAAATGAATTATAAAACATTCATAAACTAGTGATAAAGAGTTTATAAAATGTTCACAACAGGGAAAATATATCCGAATATTGGCTGATAGGAAAAATTGATGCTAAACTAAGTATGTCTAAAATTCTTAAAAATGAGGATAAATGTATACAACTTCTAAGAAATAACTCCTACCAAAGCTGTAAACAATTACCCAAAAAAATCCTCTTCAGGGTGGGTTCGGTTGGTAAGCTCTTGCACATTTAGTTTATCCAAGTGTAAGTCGAGCATTTTAGAATTTATACCTATGTTATCACATACACAGCCAAAAAATGTATAAATCGATGTTTAACGAACGAGGTCGGCGGTAATAAATAACCAAACAATGTACACATTAATCATGCTAACTAATTTTGCGTCCCGGAGTTTTAGAACTTGAAACTATAAGTAATCTCGTCAAGCAGAAAAAACGCATTCTGTTGAGTTTAAGTAATCCTAAGTCTAGACAGAGGTCGTCTTTCAATTTGAACCGATTTTTAAATGAAATTTGATGAAGGCATGGATATCCTTTTCGGAAAATAGTGGTCTGCGTAAAAAATAAACGCGATTGGTTTCGTAAAAAGAGAACTTTCCAGATTTGCTACATTTTAATTTGGTCCAGAAACTGTCTTCTGGTCAACGTCCAAACCGCTTGACAGCAGAATCCTAAACTGTTTTATACATGAAGTAGAACTATAACATGAAAATACTATCCATTTACTGCGCTGGTTAATGTACACTTCGTTTAAAAAATCTTCCCCACGCATACAAAACGATTTGTATACCAGTCCCACTTCCTCAATAAAACGCATTCACATCTAAAAACCTCATTTCAGATAACAAATGGGATAAACGACAAGATAATGACGCGCCAGGGGCCGCTTGGCCTAACATATGTGAGGTATGAGAAGCTAGCTGGAGTTTATAATTTTGAGCATTTTACAGAGATTGTATAATGTGCCTTGTTTTTGGAGGAGACTATAGGAAGTAATACGCACATGCGTATTCAGTTTTAAAAGAGTTCCTCTAGCTATATTTATTATTTTCAAAAATAATCAGAAAACAAAGGTATTCTTAAAACCAAAAAGCGATTTTTTTATAGATTCCGAGAAACTCATGTTTGTTTTAAAAACACCTGCTTTACTATCGAAAAATATAAAAACCCTATTTATTCCCAAAGTAAAGCGGAATTCACATTAACAGCGTTACTCTCTAAAATAGTTCACACAAGGCCTTTCTCGAGTTCATTCAAATACTCGATACGAGCGAAAAAGAAAGAAACTCCAATTCTTGGAGGTGCTCCACATAAGGCCGAATGTAAACACCCCTTGCGCCACCAACCCCCTCCCCTCCGTATTTATATACACCACTTCCTTAAAAACAAACACTGGGGGGCCTTCCCTGACAACCAAGACCTCATTTTATTACTGTTGTGGTCGAGAGAAAAAAAACAAGGGCGCTGTACGTGCGGTACCCTATATTCGTTTTTTTTTACCATCAACCCTCTCCCATCTCATAGGGGAAACAAATGAAGTCTCCGAGAGCGCGGAAAACGTGGCAACGGCGCCAGGAGGCACGTCGTGCGCAACGGGGGTATCCGTCCGCATGGTCCTATACACCTCCCACGCCCCGCTCTCCAAAAGGCATTCCCCATTACCTTTACTCCTCCCGCCGCCAGCTGGCGCCACGTCCGACCCTTTACAGCACGCTGAGTTGGCTTCGACCTATGCGACACCATAGCGACGGAATACGCTTCCTCCCCTAACGACTCGATGCGAATAGAGGACGGGTATTAAGTGTCACGAATAGAGAGGGATAGGGGGGAAAGAGTTCTGAGGGAGGAAGGGTAGGAGGAAAGAACGGGTGACGTCCCCGTGGCAGTATCGATTTGCGATCTATCGCACGGCCGGAAAGCTACAACTGCCACGATTCCCTGGTCCGTGCTTGCGAATCGATAAACTCGCGACGCGCCAACCCACATTTTCCTGACGGCCGACGCCTTGCTAATTATTTCATCACGCCGTGAATTTCACGCCGTTCGATTTGTAAACGTATTTTTTTTTACGCCTGGAGTTGTCCGGACACGAGAAGAAACGAAAAATAATAATTCGCCGTAACGCTCTAGAAACACGGAAAAGTGGAGAGGCTGTATATTTTGAATTTATGTATATGTATCGAGGGCCGAGTAAGGGAGTAGTTTTTATGAATATTCACCGCAGCCCCGCCAAAGGCAGCGCATGCCAATTTGTTCCAAGTTTCCCAAAAATTTTCATTTAAAGTTCAGCCTCGCTTGATGTCAAAAATTAATGTCTTAAAAATTCAAATTTTTTGTGTTCTGCGGATGACGTAAACAAAATTCACATTTAGTAAGTAATAGTGCGTGATGGTGGTGAAAAAAATTCGCTGTTTTAAAGGCATAAGTATTACACAGAATAGTTTTCAAGCAGGTCATTCTTAAATAACTAGAGATAAATGATTGAAGGAAGCTGGAGAAACTTGAAGGGACAAACCGAGGGTTATGGAAAGCTATAAATGTATATAGAACAACTACTTCTGCATGAGAAATGTAGTAGTGATAGAAAATGAAAGACAAAATTATAAGTTTATATCGCGGAAATGGGTTGATTGAATGTAAATAGAATATACCACAATAATAACTTACGAGTAGGGGTAAAATTATAGTGTGACCTGCAATTATACAATAATTTTCTCCAAAATAATGGTGAAACTGCGACGGCACTGAAGGTATTGTTTCTCCTATATGAACGCATACAATAGCATCATACAAATCATGAAACAGAATTAATCTTCGCATAAAATCTACAACACTGCACTTCGCTGAAATCAAAATTGCTCGGTGAATCAAATATCCCCATGCTGATTTAGCGATGAGTGACTCAAAATGTACTGTGATTATACTGGATTACGCAGGGAATTTTAATTATTTTTTGAAGTTATCAAAAATAGTTAAATAGAGACTAGCGCAAAACTATGAATTATATAGCTGATAATTTTTTCCAAATATGCACTTCGTAAAATCTATACTATAATTCAGAAAGTTTGTTTGGGTGCTGGTTTGTATGTTTGTCCGGCTATAAAAATCCACACGGTTGATCAAAAGGAAGACCGTAGGTGGAGTTTGAAACTCCTTGAGATCTTTGGAACCTCATGGGGTCCACAGAATAGCATATCCATAACATTAACACGGGAGTAATACGGGAATAGATGTAGTCATTTTGTAATTTGAACATTAAAATATGAAGTCATTGACCTAGAGTTGTAACATTCATACAGAGTTACTCCTAATAGCATAAATAATATTATTCACGTCATACAATTCCGTCTCTTGACCGAAAACTATCAAAAATTGCATTTGAGTACGAGAATTGCATGGAATTTTGGGAATTTTCACAGAATATCACCATAGTTAGTTCTAATTATTGGGGTTAGTGTTTGTTTCATTTTAATAATAATACTTAAATGGTTTTTAGATTAGCAATGTCACCCAAAAAAACCACGTTTAACTGGCAGCAAATCAGATGCGCAAAGAAAGGCTGCTTCGAGAGCTTCAGAAACATCAGAACTCACAGAGAGACGTATAGAAAAACAGATTACGACAGAAAGCAGTTCGAAACTCTGAAGTGGAAGAACAAAGGAGAAGACGACTTGAATAACAAAGATTGAGACAAGCAGCAGTCCGAAATTCAGAAACAGAAGAACAAAGATGTAGTCGACTTGAAGAACAATGATTGAGACAAGCAGCAGTCAAAAATTCAGAAACGGAAGAACAAACAAGTAGTCGACTTGAAGAAAAAAGACTGAGACATGTTAGCTGAGGATTTTAGACAAATTTTACCAGTTAGTCCAAGAGGCACTATGACTGATTAAATTAATGCCTGTTTGAAAAAATCTTATCTATGGGATTGTCAAAACTTTAAAATTAACAACCAACATGCGAGTTCATTTACAGCAAGATATTCATACTGGTTATTTTGCTGCTCAGCTACTTCAATTGGGTAACGGAAGATTAGCATATGAACCAAACACAGACACCATCACACTTCCCCGAGATTTTTGTAATGTAGTGGAAACAATTGAAGACCTGGAGCAAACGGTTTTCCCAAACACTCCAAAATTTAAAAAATCGAAATGGTTATGTGAACGCGCTATACTTGCTCCGAAAAATGACTGTGTATATGAAATCAATTTTAAAATTCAGGAAAAACTACCCGGAGAAGCCACTACTTATAGACACTGTCACCAACACCGATGAAGCTATGAAATAAAAAAATAGATGGATATCTTTGATTTTTTTAAATATTTTCCAAGCGAGAACAGATAGAAGCAGAGCATGGTTTAACTAGACTAGACTATTGTTATAAATTTTAAAAAATATTTATAACTCTCTAATGTGTATACCTCCCCCCTCCCCGTGCACCGCTGGGTAATTCTGCTTGTTAGCAATAATGTAAGTATCAAGAATTCCTCGCTGCATAACAATCACGGGTAGCTCCAGAAACTTCTCAAAGGGAGGATTTTGGAGGAACCACAACTGCTTATAATTATTTCTAGACTGCTTTGGTCAATCTATGTATCTTTATAGCATTTAATAGACTGATCTAGCAAAGGGAAAAAGAAAATAACCTATAATTTCATGCGGGCTAAGGCATAACATTATGGAATTCAGAATTAATTATTAATATTCGTACAGTTATATTTATATTTGCAACTCGACGGAAAGTATTTCCTTTGAGAGGGAGAGAGAGGGCTCGTCCGCATTTAATTTAGATAGGTTAACCAGTTTCGACGAATGGCGGCACAGATGAGCGGAGACATAGAACAAAGCCGCTTTTTTCTTTACTAAAACTGAATAACTAAGGCTCATAAGGGTTCACTGACGACAGAAATTCTCTTTTCCTATTGTTCTTCGGATGATTACTACAACTTTCACAGCACTTTAATAATTTAAATGCGAGTGAAAATATTTTTTTTATCAATATTTAAGATGACATGTTACCTTTTCTTCGGTAATTTTAAAAATTCTTTGACTTTTTCTCGTACCTGAGCAGTCATTTTTTACTTCATTCCGAATAATTCTCGGAAATTATTTTATTCATATCAAACTTGTACAATATTATTATATAGTTTCTTCAAATCAGAGTTTCCTCGATAATTTCTCACTCGGCAATTTGATAAAAGTCTTTACCCACTTTACTTAACGAGATTTTTTACGTTGAAAATTACTTCATTATTCTTCTTGTAATCCGTGAACCAGAAAAATCTTTAGTTTCTATGACCTACAATTTGTCTAATACGGGCATCTCAAACTCGCAGCCGGCAGGACGCATGAACTAATTTATTTTATACTGCACGATCCAAACTCAAATGCACTTCTTACTAAATATATCACGTAAATATTTGTAAATGATCCAAGAAGTGTTATCAGCACTTTTTTAAATATCCGCAGTTACAGAACAATTCTCATCTAACATCCAGTGGGTTTCTTGAGTATCCGAAGGACCTAACCCTCGACCCCGTTCTAACATTTTCCGTAATGACTGGGTTTAAGACCGTGTTAGGGCGATTTCCCTACTTGTAGAAGGCAAGTGTGAATCTCCAAAGAATACTAAAACGTGTGAGGTCTGGGAAAATATGGAATGCGGCCCGCAGATTAGGCATAGAGTCACCGATTTGAGTTTGAGACTCCTGTCTAATGCATTATAAATAAGAGTTGGCATTTATGAATCGGTGAATATAATTATGATTCTTTGCTAGATCTTGGGTATTATTTTATCACTTTATTATTATTACTAGCGTAATTTCCCGTCAAATATCAGGGGGTTATCATAAAAGTATTCCAAATATATATAATTACGATATGAAAAATCAATAAGATATGCATGATCTGCATTAGCTTCCATGCACAATCAAATCAGTGTTTTTTAAAGTTATCTGTGTTTTAATTATATTGTTTAAGTAATTATTAGTAGAGAGGCTACATGATTATCCAAATATTTGCTGAAAATAAGAGGAATAGAAATGACAAGATATAATGCATAAAGAAGTAGCTGAAATTTCCTTGAAATATTTGAGCAAATTATGTTATTTAAAAAGTACTGAATTTAACTTAATAAATGAATTATTTTACTCTTATTAACTCGTAAAAAAACAGGATGAAATGTGAACGAACTGTCAATTTACCATCAAAGGAAAAAGGTGCAGCAACTTACTTACTATTAACTAAATATTTATATGAACTGCAATGAGTTTCACTATATTTTAAGATCGCACTTTTATTTTAACTATATTAGTTTTGAAAATTTTCCAGAAAAATCACTTTACTTAAAGAAATTTAAATAAAAGTCATAAATGTTATTTATTCAATCCTATTTGAAATTCGGTTCGAAATATTTGTTGTATTAACAGTTAATGAAATCCATTGAAAATTACATGACCTACATATAGCTATAGGAATTCCCACCATTTGGCAATGGGGCATGATTCAATAGTATAACATTTTTTATAATCAATTATAATTTATTATTGTTATTTTTGTAGTGCAGCTCCTTTTAATCCTATACAAATGCTACGTCTTCTTCATCTTTCTCAGTTTCTGCTCATTCCTATTCTATTTTCCTTCCTCCCTCTAATTAGAATAGATTAATAGATTCAGTAAATAAGTTATACCCATGTATAAAAGTCTGTTAAAGCACTAAATTGGTGCATTTATTATGAGGCGAAGAATAGTATTCAACAATTGGGTCAACAGTGGCCCAATATAAATAAAATGCGTGAAAACGTGAAAAATCGTAATTTTTGGAGATTTATAAATGAGATTTAAATTCTTCTCTTCACATAACTAAGTTAAATACCTCATCCTTGAAATATGTATGTAAACGAAAATGGTCTGCATGTCAAGGAATGTCTTTTTGGGTAATTCAAATATGCGATACGAATTTAAAACTCCGGTTATTTATACGATGCACTGCAAAAATGCTATGAAAATAACTATAAAAGTAGTTAATTACCAAAAATTTCAATAGGAAGTTAACTGAAAAGAAATTAATGAAAAACACGTTTTTAATTATAAATAATTCCGGAGCTCTCTCCCCCTCCCTATCTCCCTCCCCCCCTCACTCCCCCTCTCTCTCCCCCTCTCTCTCCCCCTCTCTCTCCCCCTCTCTCCCTCTCTTTCTCTCCCTCTCTCTCCCTCCCTCTCCCTTCCTCTCCCCTTCCCTCCCCCTCCCTCCCTCCCCCCCTCCCTCCCTCTCTCTCGTACTAAAGCATTCAAAGCACAATTTCCTTAAGCATATAGTATAAGAACGACAATACAATCTCGAGATTTAACAATGACACAGTCGGCAAGACAACATATCTTTAAAAAGCTTAAAACTTTCCAATAAATATGATTTAAACGTATGCCTTGAGCGAAAGTCGACGATAACAATAGGAATCTATATTTATTTTTCTTTAAAATGGTTTCTGTCCGAAGATTGTAAGTTAATTACTGTGAGTAAAAAAAGGTATTTTTAAGTGTTCTCTTATGGGATTTTCTATAGAGCGTTCCGGCGGATGGACGAACAGAATAAGGATATTTTGTATATAATTATGTATTTTAATTATTAATTATGTATCATATTTTATGTATTTAGTACGTATTTATAATTTGTATGCATAACCTCTCCGGTATCAGACCAGTTTCTCATAAAATTACATACTTTCGCAGAAAAGAATGATTTTCATCTATTCCCCTCCATATTTTCACAAATTCTTTCCCCCAAAATCATTTTGATTCTTCTAGAGTGCTACGCAAAAATCCATAACCTTTATCTTTCCAATCTCCATCCTGACATGAAAATTACCTAAATTTCCTTTTAAATTCTATCCTTCTCGCATTACAGGAAGCAGTTCTAATTTCCGTCTTGCCCTCATCTTCTTGAATTCCCCTTTTGAGTCCGCATCTAAATCTTTAAGCATTTCAAGAGTCAGATGAGCAGGAGTTATTTTCTCTGTTCACGGATGTGACGTAGACTCTACAATGAAAGAACTTGTTTTATTTTTCTTGAAAATCTTTGCAAACATAAATAACGTAAAAACTGAATGAAGAAAAATGGTCATATTTTCATAAAAAGAACTTGCGGTTAAAAAGAGTTAAAAATATAATGCAAAGCAAAACGTTGTTTAAATGAACAATAAGAAATGGCTATATATCACTCCAAAGACGGATTTTTAAAGTGAATTTACAAGAATGTTCTTATTATAAATATCTCCTATAGTTCCTTCTTCATATATCGCTCTTTTACGCATGCATTTATTTTTCGTGCCAACCTTTGAAGTTGAACTGTACTATCTTTGAGTTGGTTTCTGTATGGTTGCTGTATCTTTTTAAAATCGAATGAATTTTTGTGTAAGTGCGACATATTTATTTAACAGAAACAATTTCGCGCGATGACTCCAAATTTATAAAAAATTTTCTTGGTGCTAAAATACATTCAACTGCATATCATACTGAGAAACCATTCTCGAATGAGCTGAAAAGTCTCGTATAAGATCCATGTTAAATTTCTTACATTTACTCTATGTTATGGTAGACACGCAGCACTAAAGTTGAGCAAAGTAAATATATTTTCCCAAAACGAAGTGCGAATCATATTTTTAAATTGAGATGCGTAAATTTAGTTTATTCAATCTTAATACTTAAAAATTGTCATAGAGATAATAGTAGTAGCATCGTTCACTTCTCCTCACTACTTCACCTCCAATTACTTCTTTGTCAAAGAGCAGAGAAAGCAAAACAGCAACAGATATATTAATTTCAATTCAAGTTTTCTATACCATCTAAAGTAGCGTTTCTCAACCGCGGTCCAGCATTGGCCGGTCCGTGATATTGTATTTTTCTCATAAAAGTTTTATAATTGACAGCACTGGTTAATGAAAGGCTTACGTTTTCAGATGTCAAACAGTAACATTGTCAAATGATTGGTGGTTTAAAATTGATTTATCGGTTCTTGGTGGAATATTGCAATAATACACCGGTCTGCTGTAAACTTTCTGTTATTGCACCGGTCCGCGGAGAACTTTCGGTTGACGACACCTGATCTAAAGCACTTAATCATCTCATAACCATACTTTTCTGTAAATAAAATCAGAAACTTCCAATAACAAATTATTAGGTAATTTAAGTTTGCTTTCTTTTATAAAATTGTTAATGGCGCTTCCTGAAAAACAAACGTGAGTTAGAAGAGTTATTTATTACAATAACTCTACTTAAGATAACCAATTCCATTCCACCTATGCGAAAGACTTCTCCGTTTTGACACATTTATATTTTTCGCGAAAATTATTCTTTTACACCCTACCGATAAATGGGATAGTTTCATTTAAGGAACTAAAAATTAACTAGTAAATTACTGCAACATGTCATTCTAGCACTACTATTTTATTTAATACATCTCAAGAAATGTCATAGACAAAAAAGAGCATCTAAAAATCAAAACGGTTTTGAATCAATTCCATGCATTGTTTTTTTACAAAAGATGTTTTCTATCTTTAACACAGTTAAGGATTTTCTCCAAAGCTTTTCGGACTATGAATCTTGAAAATACTTTTCGGAGGTGGGAAAATGAAAACCTTGGCAACCGAAATAAAAATCGACCTTCTGAGCAAGAGATGGAGTCGCTCGCGTTGCATTATTAAAAATATTACCGCTCCTTACAAATGATGGCACCTCGTAACCCCATGAATATGTAAGATTAATCTTCATGAGAATTGCTCACAAATGTACACCCCGTGCTTGTTTTTCGTCCTCCAGTAAAAGAGTGAAGTTCTCCCTCCTCTGCACCAAAATATCGTCTAGGATAAATATTAAAAGTCAAAAATTAGTAAAGGTTCAGTATTACGCAATGCGTTTTATCAAATGGAAACTGACAAGGTATGAAGAAATGTTCAAGGTATTATTTATCTACCACCTCTATCCTAAAACTCTTTATAGCTGCAAGAGATATATATCTTTATGTTATATGCGATATTTTGACATCCGATTTTCTCAGTTGTGATAGGTCATGATAATAATATGTAGATAAATATTTATTTTTACGCTAATAACTTGTATTAACATTAATATCCGAAATTTATATAACAAAATATATCATCAATTAAGTACAGACGGATATATGATTTGAAAAGTTTATTTAATAAAAACCTCGAATAATGTAAAGAATTGAACCTACACCCTGTTCCAACTCACAGTCCTCATTTGAATGCAGACAACGTTTCTGTAAGTCAAAGCGACTTGGCATTTAACATCAGCCGTTACTATAAACACAGAAACGCATGGAGTTGTTGACATGAAAACAAATTAAAGAAATATCTTAGCGAACTATACCATCGCTCCAAAATTTGGAAACCCCAAGTAATACTGAAACAAAAATAACAAGATGCACCCCCGGTGCACGATAAAAGGTACCTACGTCTCACAAGGAGACGTCATCTCTCATCGCAATTGAATAAACCCACAAAACGGGGAAATAAGAAAACATTTTCTGCATCCATTCGACAAAGCAAAACCTCCGTGCAACCTAACCGACTTTCAAGGGAGGACGCTCCATTGCCACAACATCCTGGAGTGCACGCACGCTCAAGCCGTGCATTTTCGTACCCTGAGAGATGAGGGCTTGCCAGAGAAAGAGTGGGAGGGAAGAGGGAAGAAAAGACGAGTCCTATATTTAAACCTCACGGCAAAGCCGGCGAAACGGAGAGAGAGAAAAGTCGCGACTTTAAGAGATGGAGCGAGAGGAAAGGAAGCGGCGGAACTCTGGTTAGGGAAAATTGCTGTAAATGAAGGGCGAGGGAAAGATTAAAGGATGTTTTTAAACTAGAGAGGAAAGTGGCGGTGCGGTTGTAGCATGAGGATGTAAAAGGAACGGAGGGAAGGAAATTGGGATGAGATAACCGACCTGCGGTTGGCTGGAAAACTGTATATTAGCGCAAAGAAAATGCGGCATAGAGAATAAGCGCGTAGTGGGACACTCAGGCTTGCGAGGAAAATAACGACCGAGTGGATAGAATACGATGCTGGTAGGATGCTAGAAGGCTGAGGAGCGGGAAAACAAACCGGCAAAAGAAGGGGAGTGAAGCAGGTAAGAGATATAAAAGAGGAATTAAAAGCGTATGGGATGGAAATGGTGGAAGTCACAACGAGCGAAATATGAATTCTGATGCGAGAGAAACTTCACGAGAAGAGGAAAGGAAGATAACCATGAAACGGAAGAAAGGAAAGATAAGATGGAGGGAGTGGATGGGTGTGAATAGAAGGGGAGAGGAGGGAGAAGAAGAGAGGGAGGGAAAGTCCCCACTCTTCGAGGCTAGCGTCAGACTCGTGTGAGTGAGGCATAAGTAGAAGGGGGTGAAGTGTTGAGAGTTTTATGGTTGAGTAGAAATGGAGAGAGGTAGGTAAAGAGATATAGGGAGAGAGGGGAGTGAGAGAGGAAAGGAGGCGATAGCGCCGGCAGAGGAGGAGCCGTTGGTTTTAAAGGGAAGGTAAGCGGAAGCAGAACTAAAGAGGATGGAGATGAGATAAAGACCGACGAAAGTTGCGCGGAGTAAAAAAAAACAAGTGACTGACGGCGAAATTCCAATCTTATAAGTTTGATGCATGAGATGCTAAGAGAATGAAAAACAAACATTATTTATTATTCACAAAATATGCAAGTAATTTATTACATAAGTACAGATGTATTTATGATGATTTTACACACGCTAAGCAGAAATTCCACAATTTAGTTAAGAAAATTTTATGAATTAACGTTAAATATATCTTCACATAGTATACAGTATGATTTATTCTTGTGGTATTGCCAGATGAGTTTTAGTATATAAAATTAGTTAAAATGAATCTTGACGGGTTGAATTACAACAAAACATTTTATAATTTGTAGTACAGAAAAATAACTAAGAATTATTCTTCCAATTTCTTAAATGAATCCACTAAAAAGAACATTAGCTTTTTGGAATAGAAAGTATTATTTCACTTTAAGCTGGATTTTATTTAGCCATTGCATGACAATTTTTTCGATCTTATATTGTACTATACATATATACTTCAGAAAATAATCAATTGTACGTATTTACAAGGGTAAGATAATGTTAATATTTATTCAAATAAGGATTTAGCATAATAATAAAAGTCTGCAACACAATGGGAATATCGATACCATGCCAAGAAATTGCAAAACTTAAATTGCATATCTTGGTGACGGGAGGGATAGCGTGTGATTCTACCAGCACTAGGGTCGCAGGTTTGAATCCTTCCGTTTGAATAGACATCTGTGGTTGTCCTTGATGTCGTTGGTAAGATTTTATTAAAAAGGCCGTCAAGCTTTGTTTGTAAATCGTGAAAATAAATATCTAAATAATGACATCAACTCAAACTTATTTCTAATACACGCTGAATTCATCGGTAACGGGTCAAACGTACTGTGACGCTTTCCGAGATTTATATCTTGAGAGAATATTTCATGAGTAATAATGTAATAAATATTTGGCGATCCTAATTAGCTGGGCTATAATATTTGACAATAGATACGATAAATACATGCGTGTTTATAAATAAATACGAGCGGGAAAATTTCCTAACAATATACTACTACGTCAGATCATGAAAAGCTGAGCATACTCACACAGCTCGCTTTGATAATCAAGGGAGTCCCTTGCGGTCGAGCGAATGTGTTTGTCGTTCTTATTGTCGTACGTTACACATAACACGGGAAACGGCTAAATCGTAAAGGTCACGAGAAATCTGCAACGGTATAAAATCTCATCGCCGTAAATTTCCAACGACAGGCTGAAAAAAAATATCATCGACAACCCCATCCATCGCCAATCCCGATAAAATACTCCGGGTATGAATAAAAAAACGCGACACGAAACGACTGACCGACATAGTTCCGCCTTGCGAGTTACTCGCACACTTTGAAATAAACTCCGCGTGTACAAGGAAAGCGGCTAATAAATGCGCATTTACGCGAGCGTCCTTTAACAATGGTTACGCTTACGATCCGTATCCGGCCCCGACAGCCACAGCATGGAGATTTTAGCGCAACACTAATAGTGCCCTTAAACAAGTCTATTAAGCGACCTGTAGTGAATCTCCCGACCACACGTACGAGTGGCGAAAACGGGGATATTCCGAACGCAGAGTGGAAGGGGAAGGTAGGGGTGTGGGGTCAAAGGGAGATAGGAAATGAGGGGCAGGGAGGAGGAAGAGAGGCCGACGGAAGAGGATGAGGAGTAGGGACGGGTGAAGGAGTGGTGAATCGATCCGCGTCACCTGGTCCACGAGACTCTGGCGTCGATACTAATTCACTGCGAATTAAGACCCAGACGTGCGGGTGTGTACAGCGACGGGCCCGACGCCCCAGAAAAAAATATTCAAAGCCCTCATGAAAAACCCGAACGTAATACGGATTGACGGTTCCAATGAAAACAAGATGATCCAAACGGAACTTATGATGCCCACTTTCCACATAAATCTACATAATACTTATATTGGCTTTAATAGCTTTAAAATCATCGCGGATGAGTTGCTCCTTGTCTTCCAAAATTTCATATTTAGCGTTATAAAAATATTATAAATACATACAAACGGAACACTAAGTTAATAACGTATATTTGTGTGGCAAGGATAACGCGTGTGTGTGCTAGACTATACCGAATCCGAGTCCGACAATAGTCGTTGCAATGGAAACATTCTCGTGATGAGTGATATAAACTGCAAAAACGCCCTATTTTACGCAAATTTCGAAGAAATAGAATCAATAAGCAAATTTCTACGATCAAAATTAGAACTTGCATTCTTTTCCTCAGAGAATAGTACATATCCCGCCCCGATATTATAACTCGAAGATATTTTCATGTGAAAGAGAAAATTACCCTGCACGATGGATTTCAGATCTCCCATGTAAATCAAATAAGAAGGAAAGTTCCTGGAATCCATCCCGGAACTTTCAATCTTTGCAACAAAAACTATCCTCGAGAGCTCGGCTCCAGTAGCAGGAGATTTCCACCAAGTGCCATGAAAATCGGTCTATTGGTTTAAAATTAATGGGGGGACAGACACAACGAAGAAAACTATAAGCCTATTTCCATTCCGGAAAGTAGGCTAAATATGGCGACAAGGTATTAGTGTAAACGAAAATGCAGTATATGTTATGCACCGACGCGCTTGATTAATACTTAATAATACAGTAATACAAATATAAGCTACTGTGTTTCGAAAGACTGGCCGCAATTGAATGCCTAGTCTATTTAAACAAAAGATTCCTTGAAAACAGCAGATTAAATGCGTAATTGGTGAGAACAAGTGTCACCGTAAATTCGGCTTGTTTTCTAAGAAATTAAAACACCTATCAGATTTTAAGGGATAACTAATTCTAGTTATCGGTTAAATTACACATGAAGGAACTAAATAAATACATGCGAGTCAAGCAAGGCTTTCAATAATAAACGATATATTACATATCGATGATATTCATTCTAAAAGCGGTGTCAAAATGCCATAAATATATTGTGGAGGATTAAGAAATCCTTTGTTTATTTTTTGCTAGATTATTACCCGGGCTTTGCCCCAGGTTCAGAGTTTCGAATTTTTCATGCACATATCACTCGCTAATATTTCCATTCAAACTCAAGGTACTCTCAAGGTAGATGACCAATATTCCTCTTTAATTTTTATGAACAAATTGAATATAGACTCAAATTTCATACCTTCCTCCCCTTACACCTCCCCCGCTAGAAATCAACGTTCTGGCACCGAGGTGCATATCCTCAACATCTCTTTAGTATGTGTACCAAGTTTTAAGTCTCCACATTTCTTGGTTCAACATTGATATTCGTGGATGATTCATCAAAATCGGTCAATTGGTTGCTGAGATATTTTCAAAAAACCGAAATTTGGACCATCCATTCCATGGGGACCCCTCGACACCGTGGGCCGAATTATATTCTATTTGGCACTGCAACTCTCATAACCAACTTGGAGCTGCATAATAGTTCTGGAGATAATCTGGAAGATCTATTCAGAATGTTAGGAACTTATAAATACAATTATGAATCAAGGATAAACTTCTAATTATCACTCGATTGTTGATAAAAAAAGTAAAAGTCGTTCATACCTTTTATTTATGGCTCGAAAATGTATCTCTCCAAATCGTTGATATTAGTGAAGGTTTCATCGAAATTGGTCAATTCGTTGCTGTGATAGATTTTTTAAAACTAAATTTGGACCAGTCCTTACACGACCTTTTGACCCTATGGACCGATTTTGTCAATCTTCGGCTAGAAAATGTCTGATCAAACATTCATATTGGAGGAGCATTAATCAAAAATATGTCATTTAATTGCTGAGATATCTTTAAAAAACAGAAACTTGGATCAACCGTTGTATGGGGACCCCTAAGCTCCGTGAAATATGGACCGGAACTTACACTACAATCCTTGACCCCGTGGACCGATTTTATTTGTTTTATGCTAGAAAATGTCTAGCCAAAACATTGATATTGGAGAAGGGTTCAACAAAATCGGTAAATTGGTAAAATTATTTTTGGCACTGCAACTTTCATGATTAACTTGAAGCAGCTGCCAAATTTTGAAGTTCCTAGGTTTATTTTCTGAAAAGTTACGGTTGCCATAGACACATACACAAATAGATTTTTTTATTATTATAGATTAAATTAAGAGTTTTCTCCATACATTTTCCAAAAGATCCACACGAAAGGCCCCACAAAATAATTTTTTTTCTAGAAATATTTTTAATCACTGCTATGGATTAACACTAAAACTCTGAATACCCACAGACCTCAAAGGAAGTATATAGTTAGAAAATTTAGTAAGTGACACTTTTGATCAAAATTGACATCAATTTCAATAACGCCGCATAATATGAAACCTTAAAAAGTTGAGCCAAGATAATTTGATGAGATCGAATTGTAAAACATGCCGAGGATATTTTTGTTAGCAGGAACAAACTCACATTTATTTTGCATATTTATTGCCTGGTTCTCGTATAGTGAAAAATACATATACACCTATATGAAGTTACTTTCTATTTCACAGTTGTGAGACAATGAAAAATGTCGCGAATGTACTAATTAATAATATGAAAGAATTTATGTCAAAAATAAATTTAAACCTCGCTTTAAACACTCAGGTTCATAACTGATTTCAGATTATTTTATTTTTAAATTAAGTTATCTAGAGAAAACACACAGCCAAAACACTGTACCTGCGCAAATCAAAGGTCTGTATGGTTAATGTTTTATAGCAGAATTTTAAAAATCAGTTATTTTTTATTTAAAATAGCACTTAAATTAGGGACAACGAAAAACCCTAAAAAATCTCGAACTTGGAAACAATAAAGGTTTCAATTGAAACACAACACGAAATTAAATTTATGAAAATATACAAAAACAAATAAAACTCGAATCGACACGGATGAAAGGACGAAGAGATGAATTAACTGATAATATCACCACAGTTTTAGCGAAATTTAATAAAAATTACCATAATCCATTGTGAATTTAGCATTCGAGCCCGCCTTTACCACATGTTCATTTTCTGTTGAAAAGGAAAATATTTCCGACGGCGATGAAATATAGTTCCGCAATTTTCTTTCGCGCGCTCATGAACAAAAACCCTTAAGTTTCTATTCCGACAACTTTTTATGGAGGCCACACCCAACTCCATTTCCTGTTTGCGCTTTTGCAAATGACCCCTTTCACAAAATGCAAAAGTCATTTAGAGGAAAAATGAAATCGTTTTTGCATAAAAAAGCCTCACTTTGTTCCAGTATTCATCAAATAATTCTGAATGTAAGCAATATGAATCGCGGAATCAATGAATAATTTTCTGCCATTAGTAAATGTTTCCATAACATATAGCATTTTATGTGAAATATGAGAAATTCCGAATATATAATATTTTTAGACTCTTTAAATAAAACATTTCACAAAACATGAAAATTTGTAATAACAGTAAACTGAGTTCAGCGATCTAACTATGCATAAGTGGAGTAAGAAAAACCCCACTTATTCCGAACACGATATACGATGCGATCTTTAACGAGGATTTTTATGAACTGGTGAAACACATTAATACATTCAGGCTCCACTTTGTGGAATTTACTCATGGTACGAATGAAATTCAACTACATATGTATCTTCCCCGGAAAGTTATTACAACATGACGAGTTTCGCTATGATCGTAGCATCATAAGCGTGACTAACAGGTTAATAAATAGGGGTAAGGTTTCCTAGAAATGAGAGTCTGCCTTTCGTATAAATTATCCAAACTTTTAACCTAAATTTAATGTGAAGCCTGCTTTCTACTCCCCAGTTAGCTGTTCTATATTATTCCTAAAATTAAATCACACTATAAAGACGTTCTTAAGCAGTGGCGTATAAAAACTTTGTGATGATTTCGGAGCGGTCGAAATCGACCAAACCAGGAGAAGCTTTGAGAAGAGAATTCGTGAGCATTAGCGGTTCTTTCTGTTAAAAATTCGAATTCCCAATTTGCGATGTATTTTAGGCCAAAAACATCACAGCCCATTTTACCTCATAATCCTCCACGTTGAACTGAAAGCACACAAACTTGATGGCTTAGAACAGTGGTGGCGAAATTTTTCTTGTGTAGGCCAATCTCATATGGCAAATATACTGGCGTACCACAAGTAAATGCGAAACGAAAGAATTTATTATAATTTCATGAAAATACAACTGTGATCAACAACTACAACTAAAATTGTATTTCTCACAAATAGCGCGTCATATTAACTGCAATGTGAACTTTGTTTAAACATTGTAAATATATTGTAAATTACAGTTAATTAAATGTTGAATTTACTGAATGACCCTTGAGCTGCTTCATTTTAATCAACTCTGCAATTTGTGTTTGCAAATTTGCAGTTTCTAAGGTTAGAAGATTTATTATAATGTTATTCCACTCATTCTTATACCCTAAATGTACACACTAACATTTAAAAACTATAAATTGTAAGGATTCCTTTCTGTGAAACGAACTCGTTTTTCAGAGCCATTCGCCTCTGTTAAGTTTGCCTACAAATTTTACATATACTTTGTACCATAGCCATTCATTCGCCATTCCTTTCTCAGCCCCTCCTTTTTCCTAACCGTCACTTAAACCGCCATCCAATCGCTGTCGTTTAAGCCCCTCCTTTTCTTTCTCCCCCATTTTTCTTCCTCCCTATTTATTGAATTGTTGATCACACCTTGGTGCTACGATATAAGTAAAACTGGTCGTGTTGTTATAAATTTCCTTGGGGGATACATAGTAGAATTTCAATTTTAACTCGGACAACAATTACTCTAATTTCGTTTACTGAGCTTAAAAATTCTCTCGAGTATGAACTTGTTCAAAGAAAAGAACACCCAATTCTGTTTTAGTAAATTAAAATATTGTAATTCGTGTAAAGTCGACAAATATTTTCATTATCTTTTAGTATGCAGTTCACGTGAATAAAAGTGCAGCAAGGAAAAGTCCCTCCCTCTCTCTAATGAAATTAATTACTTTAGGATGAACATTATGAAATTTCCCCATAACAGAAGTGGAAACGAGACAAATAAATATGCAAAAAATTTCACTTCAAAACTTAATAAAGGTGAAATACTCCTTTAGCCAAAACAACTAGAGGGCTACAAAACCCAATGCATTTCGCCCACAAGGTGGGCATCGTCAGGGGTAAAACCTGTTTCAACAGTGACTGGGAGCCAACTGCAGTTGGCTCACAGTCACTGTCACTGATGTGGGCAACACATGACTTTCTGCATATTTATATGGCAAATTACATGTTGTTAGCTCTGGGATCGTTGTTTATATTTATTTCCGGTTGAAAATTAAGAAAAGAAAAAGTAGCGTTACTAAGACGTAACTAAGCGTCAATTGTTAACAATAGTCTTCGGTAGGTGGTGTGGTGGTGGCATCTAAAAATATAAGATATCTCTAAAACAATGCATTATATGGAATAATATATCAAACAAAGGTTGTAGAAAATAAAATTTCCTACAACTTTTATTCCAATACATTTTAACATTTATCAAATATTAAAGCAAATATTTCAAAATAACGGATAAGTGACAGGAGTAAACACCCACTTCCGGTAGACCGATTTTTGCCAAAAACTAATCGAATCTTTTAACTTTTATAAAAATGTTAAATATAAAATTTTGCGTTGGTCTAATTAATAGTTTTTGAGTTAGAACGCCCACAAAAAAGATATCACATACAGACCGACAGACACACAGACGTCATCGAGAAAATAGTCAAAACGTGTTCAGGGGACCTTAAAACATGTATTTCCGTTGAAATCTTGAATTCGATTTTTTTCATGAAAACAATACTTACTCTATACTTCGTATATGGAAAAAGTAGAAATTCATCCAATTCCAGCTAAACTAAATTTGCAAGGCGAAATGAAATGAACACCAACAAAGTTACCTCATAGGCACATACATGTTTTAATAAAGCCAAAAGATTTCCAAGCGTCCTAAATATGTTAAAAAATATAATAAAAATGGGAGCTTCATTTGCTGAGGCGATATGAAAACGCACGTTTAATTTATTGAGGTTTATATAGAATTGTAATCTTAAAATTCTTTGTAAAAAACTAATATAACTGTATAACATAAGTAATTTATTTAAAATGTATATTCGTACTTTTACACATGTTAGGTTTCTAATCTGACTATTAACTAAAGATATGAGCAAACTACATCCCTAGAAAGGGCCCCATGAAGCTCTCCGATTTCTCCAAAATAGGGCCTCCCCTAATGCTCTCCGAATTCTCAAAAAATGCCTTCAGTAGTATTATAGATGCCATTAAAGGTAACCCAAATAGTAAAAAAATTAACTTTCTATCTATGTACGTATAACCACTTGTTCATCATCTAAATTCGGAAATTTCAAAGACCACCGATTTCTCCAAAACATTTTCATGGCAGCTTAATAAATTACATCATAGATTACATACACCCTGCAAATGTCTGCCTTAAAACTCTTGCCGTTTTCTTGCTATTTTAATATAGTTGATTGCACAGACGGATTGAGAGACAGAGCAAAAACATAAGCGCGTTTATGAAATAAATAAAACGCGCTCAAAAGATCGAGTACACCCGGTCAACTGCGTGTTATTTCACAAACCTCGCCCAATATCAAAAGTCAAGAAACAGCCCTGAAGCGTTGCTTTCATTGCCTATCCCGCGAGACCTTTTTGGAAACCTTCTAAATAAGCTTTACGACGGTCAGAAAGTGGAAGAAGGGGTGGCGAGAGTGAGCGGTTGTAATGTTTAAAGGGAGGCTGAGAAGAGAGGTAAGTTAGAGGCAAACGAGGGGAGATATGGGAGAAGGAAGTAGGGAAATGGAGGGATGGGTGACCTCCCCCAACCCCACACGCCAAAAATGGGAGGCTTGGGTGCTCATTTTCACGGTTAATTAATCGCCATTTATAGCACCGTTAACGCCCCAGTTGACCCACAAAAAGCTTCTAATCCCAAAGTCAAAGGCCATAACAATGACATCCGGTAAATGAATAAAAAATAACAACCTTGGACGTGAAAAGGTCGTTGCTAAAAGAACCGAAGTCTCAGATGCCAAGGGTAACTGGGTGAGTTTCCTTCTCGACAATGGAGTGCCTCAATACTACAATCGGTTCGTATATCTCGCGTTTAGTAATCCATTTCCGCAGTTATCCATTCTATGAATGTAGATATGTTTGAAATCGGCTCTGATTTTGGTATTTGCGAAGTAACACCATTAAAAACAATTTTATGCAATTATTCTCAACGCAGAAATAGATATAAAAGTTAAAGAATCATTGGATTAATATTAATTTAACAAGGCTATTCTAATAGAACTAGAGAGCCTGTGACGCTTCGCTGTCACATTGTTGATTTTAATTTTTTTTATAATTAATTTTATCAGACACATTCATTTGACAAAAGATGTAAACTTCTTGCTTCGTAAAAATAACAGAAGATTCTATTTATTATTAACCTCTATTTGGATTAAGGATAAGTATAATTTACTTTTTATTTAATTTAATTTTTTAATTTTCCAAGTGATGTGACAAATAAACATAACTGCAAACAAACAAAATGACGTAATATCGTCAAGGGGCTCTATTTTAATCTTATACTGTTTAAAATGTTTTTAGCTTGGCTTAAAGAAATTAATTTAATAAATTTTTTAAACGATGCTACAATAACGAATAAAATGGCTCTTTAATTCAAAAGGGAAAGGTTCACTGATTCTTCAAAAATGTTCAAAATCCATGTAAACAAACAAAATGACGTAATATCGTCAAGGGGCTCGCGAGTATACATCCAATATTACCACTCGCTCAAATGAGGTGGCCATGGTAACTGACAATTCTCATTGTTTAGAAGTCGCGTTTTTTCGTATTAAAAACGGATATTCCGGAAAATTCGGAACGTAATTGAATTGCTATGATAACCATTATGAACGTCTTTTTTTCCAACACAACCGTTTAGGTCCCGACTTCGTATCTTGACTCTAACTAATTTTAAAATGCGATTTTATAATGCCCGAAACTGATTCCAATGCTTTTCTTATGGAGTGCAGGAGTTTCAGAAAGACCCCTTAAAAAAGAAAATATCGGACGTTTCTCGTTGAATTTTGTACCGTTAAAGAAAAGGGGATTTCAGCATCTTTAAAAATTATAGGTGACGAAAATAGCCCAAACAACGGCGGAGATATAAGCTTCCCAATAGGCTATAACCAACCTACCAAAACGTTGGCCTACGACTACGATTACTGTTCGAGTTATGGGTTCCCGGCGATATCTTTTTACCGGGAAACAGGACTTAGATTTTCTAATATCGCGGGAATCCCGGGAACAATAATGATTTTTCATTTTAAATATTAATTACACAATTTTTCATTTAAACGATATTTTTTATTGATACAACGTAAATACATAAGCCTTTAATAAATCCCAATGACATGTGATATATTATTTGCGACAAATTGTTAGCAGATTCAATATTCAGACGCACTTTGTCATGCGTAACTGATCTTTCCTCGATGTTGACGATGAGGAAATAACAAGAGACCAACTACTAATGTATCCTATATTGCAAATCCCTCCAAGTTAAAAATGAGAGTAGAAAATGAATGCAAGAGTTTTAAAAACAATCTAAAATCTATAAGAGCCTTCTTTTGTACATTCGTGCCTCCATGTGCCATGCTATAAAAATGCCAATAACGCAATAAAGGATCGGGATACATATTTGAAATTTGAAGAATGCTTGATTTATATATTTTGAGGTGATGACGAAATTAAATCTCGAAAAACGTCATGGTTCAACTCCAAGGAAGATATTTCCATTTCCCATAAGATTACTCGTAAACATCGACATTTTGACGTGCAGGCTGTTCTTCTTTTGGAAATTAAAATTAGAAAAAATGGCCTACGATCTTCGGATCTAAACCATTTAAAGAAAAAATTATTGTTTCTTATTCTGTTCATCTTTTCCGCCCACAGTTCTAAATCTCTCATGTTAAACCGTTAATTCACATATTTTGAGGAAATCTTGCCATTTTAACGGGATGTTGCCTTGCCAACCAATTACATTGTTAAACCTCGAAATCCTATTGTCATCTGATTCCTTATGGGTGAAAGCATGCTTTAAATGCTTTTAATATGAGAGAGAAGGAAGAAGAGGGAAATATTTTCACTGCAACCAGTGTAAACAACATTCGTTGCGTTATATGCGAGAAGGAATGCATTTGAATGTAGAACATTAATCATTCGCATATTTAAATCACAGAATCGCCATAAGAATTCGAGACATGAAACAACGTACGCCTAAAAAAAACGAAAGGTTGTTTTCCTGGCATCGATTTTTTAATACGCGTCGAATCGATCAACAGATCAGTTTTTAACGCGAGATTTTGACGCATTCTTAGTAATTTGCGATGTTTGCCGGTTTCGTGTAATTGGGTACCATTTATTTGGATAATAGCTTCGCGTCACATATATTCACGAAATTTCATCAAAAACTTTCCAGTTCAATTTCAACGGGCATGTTCCTAGTTTATATTTAATTTACTTGGCCAGAGTAGTTAATTTGGTCGATTAGGGGAGGAGGGATGGGGAAGAAAAAAGAATAGGAGAGGAAGGTGGTAATTCACTTCAGCGCCTAGTTCCAGATTCATGCAATATCATCTAATATGTTTGGACCTTTTTTTTACTAACGACATTCACGGGCGCGAGAAGAAGCCATTTTGACATTGTATTAGCATTCCGCTGAAATTGAATCAATAGCGAGAAATGCAACCTGATTCTTAATCTCGCACTCCTAATTACTCAGTTATTAAATAGCATTCACCGAAAAAATATATAGTTTTCAACAGAAATTCAACTGGTACAACAGGCATCAAGGCAAAAAATCTAAACTAAATTTAATAGCTTAATATTTATGGCTGAAATTCGAAGGAATGTCTAAAAAAAACAGCTATGAAGGAAATTCTGGAAAAGCTTGTTGACTCGGCACAAAATTCAAACGAATAATTCCTGGGAATCATAAAAACTTTCCCCGAGAATCGAGAATAAGAAATATAGTGTAAACTCCCGGAACTGGGAACGAGAATTGCCGGTTCCTAAAGACTTATTACGGTAATATAATATAAGATTGTTGAAAATTAGTTCATTATTATAAATTTGGTAAAAATTAATTTTTATGCACGAAAAATCTTTTCGCGAATTGCAGCAACCCCTTTTAAAATCAGGATAATTAGGAAATGCACATCCTATGAATGACCACTTTGTCATGAAAAGAGCTCATAACTCGAGTATTAATAAAAATGGCGCTAGAGGCATACTACAGAGATAAGTTAATAGAGCATTTACAAACGGATTCGGGATTTCAGTCTCAAAGCCCAAAAAACTACTGATAATAGAAGGTATATCTTCCAATGATTCAGTGAAAGTGGATGTCCGTAGAGACATTTTATTCCCCTAACTCAAGAAAAAATTTCAACCAAAGGTGGTTGTTCTCAACTGGTGTGCCGTCAGATATGAACTGATGTGCCGCGGAATTTTGGGAGAAGCGAGAGAAATACACTGGAAAATGGGGTCGGTGTGCAGCCATTACTTGTTTTATCAGTGTAAATGTGCCGTGGAATGAAAATGGTTGAGAAACACTGGTATAGGCTGATACTGAAATATCATCATTCACACCAGGCACTGAAAACCCTTAACCTTACAAGAAAAATGGAAAGGATATTTTTAATAAGAGTTTTTATCTTATGCTGCCATTTATCCCCAAAGAGTAGAGTTCACTTAAATGTCGAATCTTATAAATTATAAGTAGATATAATGATTGAACTTGCGAGTAATATTTATGAAGATCAAAGTGCTTCAAGAAATAGCTATGGAGTAAAAGATAACACGGTAGACGAAACACGTTCAATCAAAGACATTTAATAAGGTCACGAAACAGTGAGGTGAAGAACTGCGCTACATTCTTCGCTCGCGAAGAACTGTTTACAGAGATATATTTGAATGCGTAGTACACATATTGGAAAGCAAAACTCAATAATTTTGATTGACAGTAGAATATTTTTTCTGAAGAAGAAGAAAACGAAGCATATATCGTATAAACAGAATCCCGCGGCTAACTAGTAACGGAGACGCCCTGTGAGTCTGCAGAGCGTGCGTTTTATTTAGAATCGCTCGACAAGGCACGAGGTTGGAACGCGAAGCGCGTTTTGGTGGTGCCCCTTTGCAGATACGAACTTCTTTAAAAATACCACCAAAGCTGCTGACTTATTATGTGATTGACAGAGGCTACTCAACCAACTCTACAAGGATATTTCTTTTGAAACCCTTTGGAAATAGATAATTTCAAAGTCCAACCATTTTTATGAAACGTCTTAAAGAGTAACCAAATATTTTCAAGCAATATCTTCATCATAAACTTCCTAATTTTTTTCTAAACTGAGTTTTGGTAAATTATATAGTCAAATACTTTCACATCGCCAGCAATTTTCAAATACAATTATTCAGAAAAATGTCGAAAAAAGAATTATTATTCATTTATACAAAAAAGAGATTTATTAATCATATAATAATAATATTTAACAATAGAACTCTGACTTATTGTAATCGGAAACATTAGACAAAATGTAATCTCATTCCAAAGAGTTTTGATTTGTTTACCTTTTTCCTTTGGTTTTTAAAAATAGAGTTCTACACAATAAAATAATTCTGGAAAATAATGAAGGAGCATTTCTTCAGAATTTATGCGTAAAATTTATTTTCTACGAAAACATTTCAGCCTCGAAAATTAGAATAATAAGGTCCCAAATAAAAGGCCAGGATACAGTATTTTTCATTAAAAAGAATATGCGGAACAAGCAATATATTTTATCACTCCTTTCAACGCAAAGCAATGAATGACTTTAGCTATTCACTCAGTAATTCGCGAATTATGTCGTACTCTAAATAAGTTTAACAGGGAGGAAAGAAAAGGAAATCGGGTGTATTTAAAAGAGACAAATTGGATTTTATTTCTTTCATATAAGTATCCTTGTAGAATACAGGATGGTCTAAAATTAAAAAATACTAACTATAAATAAAAAAATATATTTTTTAAATTCATTTTGATTTTCATAAATCTTAAGTCCCCTGAGGTTGCAATTCATGCATGTGGATCAATAGACCTTATTTTGAGTGCTTCTGTTAAATTATTTACAGTTTTTGAATGGCATTTCTAAAGATTATCTACTACAGAGAAATTTAAAAACGCGACGCAAAAGATAAAAAAGACTGTGCAGTTCACTCAAGGGAAAATTATACACCACTCCCCGGTTATAACGCGGATTTCAGGAAAAGAGCTACGGCCCGCGTTATAAGACAACCGCGGTACAACCAAGCACACGATCGTATTGTCCAATACAGCATGTACACAGCCTTTTTTATTTTAAAACATTTCTTTAATCGCCACAAACAACAAAATTAAAAGCCAATATAAAGTCCGTACAAGAAATTTATTCAATCAGTTCTTTAAAAAGTCGGTAATTTTTTGTCGTTTTTATTTTATTACTTAAATAAAAATACGACAAGGCTTTCTTTCCAAGAAACGGGGAAGAAGGGAGACCCGCGGTATAACAGATGGCGATATAAACGGGAAAAGGTGTATTTAAAACTGGAATCGTTATTGTTCTACTGATACATGCTCAAGAGATGTCTAGAGATAATCTCTGGTGAAGTGACGTTTTTATCCTCAAACTTTAATGCTATTTTTGTCAGGAAAACGTAGTCAAACGCATACATTAATATAATGTTCAAATTTCTCAATAAGTGGCATTTTGAAGGTCTTTCCGCATAAACATCAAAGCAAAAGATGAATATGAATCATTTTTGTATCACCTTTACAGCAACAATGTCTTTATAAGATGATTTTCAGCATGAGATATATAGTTCAAAGCCAATATCTCCTGAATTAAATAGATCAACTATTATACAAAAATCACTTTAGCGCGACAACTATGGGTTACAATCTGAAGTTAAGCTATTTGTTGACAGAAAGTTTATATTAATTTCGTAAATAAATTAATAAGTAATTAAATAATTACTAACTGTACCATAATCACTACTATTACACGACCGTAAAGGTTCTCACGAAAATAGGCACCCTTCGAAAATCGAAATGTGAGATAGATGGTTACCCCTACAGCTACCGTAACTGCTCTCTTTCCCATGATCTTCGCAAAGAAAGGATTAAAATATTGTCTATTGTCTCAAGTAATTTTCCTGGGGGAATCCGACATCTTAATCCTCTTAAAAAAATCAAGCTGTAATGAAAATTGAGATTTTTCTTCCTTCAGGGAATTCCGACCCCCCTCTCCATCGTACTTTTCCTGCCGATGAAGCGGAAAGAATTCCTCAGTCAGACCCCCGACAGATGCCCATGCAATTTCAATGATGGGCCTCTTTGTGAATTAATTATTCACTGGAGGGAATGGCATTTGGAGAGGATAAGGGTAAGGTTAGAGAGGAAGCCGTAGAGGGCAAAGGCAGGGGTTCAACGAATGGAAGAAAGCTGGTGAGTAAAGGAGAATAAATGGGAAAAGCCCTTTGAGTTCTCAAATGGACTTAAGACGTTTAAAAATTCTCCAAGACGGTAAACATACAAAAATATCGGACAATCCAATTGGTTATGAGTAA
The DNA here is from genome assembly GCA_028673005.1 of Tanypteryx hageni. Classification (NCBI taxonomy): domain Eukaryota; kingdom Metazoa; phylum Arthropoda; class Insecta; order Odonata; family Petaluridae; genus Tanypteryx; species Tanypteryx hageni. The sequence continues at coordinate 152,619,852 of CM054115.1, forward strand.
TAACTAAATTTCTCTTAAATTGTTAGTCAATAGTGCAAACGCAAATATTTTTAAGTATATTTTTCTTTGAAAAATATTTTATTCGCAAAAACAAGTGAATTAATTGAATATGATACGTATGATGAGAAATAAACTTAGTAATTACGCATAAATTTGGACTCGGTTTTGTAGAATTCGGTATTATTCATTACGAAATGGTAAAAACGTAATAATTTTTGTGAGAGGATACTTAGACTTTTTTCTTTTTTTAATGATATTATTCTCAGAATTAGTTAGAAACGTATGAAAAATCAGGCACTCAGTTTTTGCCTGATATATGAAATGACGTCCATGATACCTAATGCAGCTTCGTATATTGTAGTTGACTTTTAATATAAATTTCCGCAAAAATAATTCTTAGTTTTATTGTTAAATTTATGATGAAAAATTGTAGCGAAGCGTAATAATGTGAACGCGCAATATATACAACTTCAATATATTCGGCGATAATTTTCTTTTGCCGCACGCATTTTCTACCACATAATCTAAAACATTCACCTTATCAGCATGTGATTTTCCAAAGTGCCATATTTTAGACCGAAAGGAATGAAGATAGAGATAAGGAGAGAGATTTAGAGAGCAGGAGTTCACTGCATTTTTAGCGAGAAATCCGGACTGTTTGGAACCGACCAAATTTTTTTCACATAAATTCCAGCGTCCATTATGTGCCTTCGTTCGTCCCGTTTCAATTCCGTTTCCAGCAGAGGAAATCTGGATTTACGCATGGAGAGAGACAGGCAAGAGGTTAACGCCAAACCGCGGTTGAACATTTTAGTTCCGGAGAGCAGCAAAAAATATTTAAAAGTTGCCAAAATTAAAAAAGAATTCCTCCATTCGATGGCAAAAGAGAAAACAGACCGTGAATAGAAGCTTTCTATGGGAGCAGGGCCGGAGTAAGAGTGTCGCTGCCCCTAGGCACAGTGTAATATTGGGATCCCATGTTAGAATAATACATTTATGTGCAGACCAATTTATTTTTTACTTTCCATTGCACGAAGTACATAGAAAGTATAATCATCGTAAAATAACATCGATCTCAAGATTTTGACTGGACCGAGGAATTTGTATTTGCAACGCCGTGTGATTATGGTGTGCACTATGTTCATCACTCTAGCGCCTTAACCATTTGACATGATTTTATTTTTATCACCCGCTATCGAGGCTTCGTAAATATGAACGATGTCGCGTGATAATGGATGGTAGTTTGTATATGCGTTTTCAAGAGTGGTCACGTAGCACGAAACCGCGAAACTCGAAATTTTCTTTTCCGACAGGAATGCTGTAAACGGAGACTGCTTACCCGAAAATTTGCCTTGCCAGTCGCATGGGAATAAATTTTATGAAACAGGTTTGTCTAAATTTACGTGTGATTTTTTATGCACATTTTTGTTACTCCTTTGGTTCCAATGCCTTTAATTTTCATTTAGAAATGCGTGATTCAATTAACTTTAATACCATTCATTTTAGCCCTTTACAAATCCTAATTTCTTTTTGTTTTGACAAATAATTTAATTATTATTTAGTCTTCACTAAAAAACTAAATAAAACATTTCATGAGAAATCGCGTTAACGCAAAATACGTGTAAGTCGAGGGATACCTATTCCGATATACTAAATAATTGCGCTCGAGTTTTTAATCAAAATCAACCCATTTTTAAAGCTTTATGTCATAAAAAATAATATACAAACCGTGTATGGTAAAAAAACTGTATACATAGTTATTTTTGAGACATACGTCCAGTTAGTGACATTAAAATTTTCCAGTTACACCCAGCTAACGCTACAGGCAGGAAATGGGAGGAGAGGTAAAAGCCGAACAGCTGCAGAGATATTATATCCCTTTCACACGGAGCGACGGTGAAGCGACCATGGTCGCGCCTAGGCTTGCCAGATTTCCTGATACGAAAAGCGTGACATACAGACTCTAGGGGAAGGGGGAGTAAAGGGGGAGAGGAAGAAAAATTTTCTATTTTATTCGAAGGCAAATAAATGCTCATTAGGCATTTTAGTTATTTCAATAACAACATAGGTATAATAATTGACTCATTAAACTTTTTTATTGTTAAAGTTGTTTTAAAGTTAACCAAGTACGTTATACTTACAAAACATGAAAACGACCTTTGCACATTTGAATTGTTGAATCTAAATTTCAAAAAATGAGCATGTTTTTTTGATTCAGTTTCCTTATAAAGTTATATTATTAAAAATATGAAAATTAAAAACAAATGCACCGATAAAGATATCACCAAAAATGTTAGAAAGTATACTCCATAAATGGAATATACAGAGATTTAAAAGGCCTTTATTCGAAATGCGAATAAAACGGTATCGAAACATTTGGCGGTTCTTGAATTTATATATACGAAACTATAAGTCGTATTTTGTTGGTCTCGCGGGCTTTTTTATGGTAAATGTTGTCCTCTATCCGAATATTTTTAAATCTATACCTCACAGGTCATATTAGAGCATGGGAGAGAAAATATTGATTTTTAATTGTTTTTTGCCAATAGAACCGTAGTAGCGATTGATAAAAGCAAAATCTGAGATGTTATGCTTGAGATTTTCTCTAATTTCTCTAATTGCTAAACTATAAGTCGTAATAATGTGGTCTACCGGACTTTTTCAAGGTAAATGTTGTCCTCTGACCGAATAAAATTTTTAATCTATATCATACAGATAATATAAGAGCTAAGGTACTTGGTATTTATTTGTTGCTTGACGGATCCATTTAAGGAGATACGAGTATATGTTTATTTAAATGCTCATATAAGGAGGAAGTTCTAATTGACGGATTCAGTTCAAAATCACAATTGGGAGATAAATTTTAATATGGACCATTCGTACTTTATTAAAATCCGTCCAATGGTTTAGGACAGGTGTTCCCAAACTACGGCCCGCGGGCCGGATCCGGCCCGCAGAAGGGCTTTATCCGTCCCGCGGAAATTTTTTTAAACATCATAAATTCAGTGTTTCCAATTTAACACCAAATATCAATCGTGTAATTTCAGCAACAAATTGTTCGCATTAGAATTTTTTCTTACATTTATTCACGTTTACTTATTGTTATTTATGATGAATGTAGGCTTAGGTAATTATAGAATAAAATATTTTAAATTTTAAAACGGTTTTCTCTTTCGATCCGGCCCGCCTAGCACTTTCAATATTCCTGTGACCATCCTCTCAAAAAGTTTGGGGACCCCTGGTTTAGGAGACGAAAGTTACGACAGACGGAGTGACAATAAGGCGTTCCGCTACTATCGCTTCGCTGGTAAAGAACGCCTAAAATGGAACTAAAGTCTGACTCTCGCTATACATGCAAACTAAAAATCATTGTTGCATTGGTATAGACATTTGTGCTGATTTAACTTTAGTAGGTAACTTTTCCCCTTCGCAGAATATAGATACTTTCGAAAATCACTGTGTGTAAAACCAAAATTGTTCTTAATAATTAATCAGCTTACATCCCGCTCAGCCCGCTCGAGAATCGTCTCGTTTGGCCACCCAGCCACGTCCGAAATTCGAATTGTAAACGGAGCAAAGTTGGAATCCTCTTAAGCAGTGGTGCCCAACCTACGGCCCGAAGGCCGGATGAGGCCCGCGAAGGGCTTCTGTTCGGCCAGCGAAGCTATCGTGAAAAACCTATCCGAAAATTTTAACACAAATTCATACATTTCTATGAAAATTTTTAAAATAAAACTTTTAATATTGAACTTTTAACCATAAAAACCTTATTAAGAATTGATTTTCACTTATATAGCTCTTCCGAATATACAAATAACTTCCAATTTATCCGGTCCGCAGAAGAATTGGCAACTTCCAATGCGGTCCGCCGAAGGATTCACAACCACCGATGTAGCCCACCATGTAAAAAGGTTGGGCACCGCTGCTCTTGAGGATGACCCTAAAACGCAACGCTTCTGTTTACTCAGACGAGAAATTTTCCTCTGTATGGCCAAAATTTATATTCCGAGTATGTCTCAACGTGTTAAAAGCGCGATATTTGCAGTCCGTCCTAACAAGCGGCGGGACGCGAGATTTTATTTCCCGAATCGGGGCAGTTGGCAATTTTTGTCATAGCGAGAGATCACAGACTTACATTCGATTTCAATTTCAAAATATACACTGAAGAGTTAACAGCATTTAGTTCTTTCCTCCTTATTAGAATAATCATCGCAAGCCATATTCCAAAGGGCAGGGCAACGCTGTACTTCTGTTATGATTTTTTCAGTACCAAATTAATCAATTTTCTCAACACGCTACGCCCTGGTCTCGCTGGTGATCGCTTGCCGTCTGAACAAACACATTGCAAGCAATGCTTTGTTACTGGTGGTTTCCTGTGAAATGGCCCAAAAGAGATCATATTTTTTTCCTCGATATCATCGACACATGGAGCCCCAACTGACAAACAACTCTGTATTATTGAAATAGAGGGTTGCGTCTTTATGCCAATAGCGAGATAGATAATATCTTTTGGCGAGAAACATTATAATTTTTATAGTTATATATTAATTCAAATTATAAACCCAAAGCATTAAAATTTCCTATCCAAATAACTGTAAAGAAAGAAACTGTCCGATGTGAATAGGCCATATAACATCCCGCCTGTCAAACCACGGATTTGTTGAATTTGTAAATCCTCTTCTGGGATGCGTGTGTAACATTAAGGCCATAAAAATATAAGGGTGGGGAAGAGCACCAGTGTTGGGAGTAAAGCATATGATTTAAAGTTGTATCTGTCTCCTCACTCTGCAGGAAACCCCAGGTGGGCATCATTCAACGGAAGGAAGCGCTCCCATCATTTAATTTAGCCGTCTTAGTAAATCGCCTCGGCCTCTACTTGAGGGTATATCTTAGTGGGGAAGAAATCCGAAATAACTCAGTGAATTGAGCCACACAGAATCTCCATCTTTATTTGAAAGGTTTCATGTATGGCGGTGTCACGTCAATAGGGTGAAACAATAACGGCGATCGTCAAAAGGCGAAAACAAAATGAGCGAAAGTAAAAAACGAATTTAGTAATAAAAGGTGGTGGTTTTATATGATTGTTGTATTTTCGACTAATGATGAAGTTATAGCTTTTATACCACGGTTGTGTATGAAAATAAGTGCAGTTTTTCACAGAATATAACATTTTTATTTAGCTAGATTTCCTATTAGTTAATTTTCTTCTTATGATTTTCAAAAATAATTTTACTATGTAAAATTATAATTTGAAGTGTGAGTTAAAAACTTCAAATAGAAAAGTTATTTATAACATTTGTATGAGTTATTTGCACGAAATGCACGAACTGAACGCATATAGGGGAGGTCGTTTCCGTCCGTACGCATGTCTAAACTCGGGATGCCCTGGATGTACTTGTATGAAATTTAGTATTTGGGAGTTTTGCTAACATCTGTCGAGCTGCTGGCACAATGCAAGCATTGGTTGGCCGATTGTACGTTCATATCAACTCCTTAACTGTTTAATCAAATATTTACTATACACACAATAGAATATGATTCCGTTATTCCCCTTGTATTTGTATTGATGACAAACAGAAATCAGTCTTCATACGACAGATTATTATTAGCGTTAAAAGACCTGAAACCCACTTTAAATCCGACTTCCATCATGACTGATTTTGAACGAAGCTCTATTAATTCATTTAAGGAAGCATTCCCTTGTGCAGTTCAACGTGGTAGTTTTTTTTATTTGAGTCAATGCATTTGGAGGAAAATTCAGCATCTCGAAGGAATGCAAGAGAAGTATGCGTGTGTATGCGTGATAGGGCTTTTTTGAGCATTCTAACTTCTAATCAGATCAGCAGAATAATTTATATTTGTAATTTTTATTATAATATCAATATCTGATTAGTTTTTGGATACAATTTGTTCACCGGAAGTGGAAGTTTACATTTGTCATTTTCTTTGTTTTTTGACAAATATCTCCCATAAGGCTGCAGTAATGTAAATGTTTGTAAATACAAAATTTGTAGAAAATATTATTTACTACAAATTTTGTCTGAAACATTTTTTCGTAAAACGCATTGTTCAGGAGATATTCTATTTACCCGTAATTTACAACTATTCGCGAATTATTTACCGTTGGAGAAAGTCGTGTGTTGGCCACATCAGATTTTTTTAAATTTTATAATTATTAATTGCTTTTATAATACCTCATTATAGCTAGGACTATAAATATATTCAAATATTCCATGATCTGCAACAAGAAACCACGAGTGCTCACAAAGAGTCAATTATTTGATAGAAGATATATTGTGGATATCATTTGATGGAATGCAACTCGAGCCACACACCAATTTATACTACCTTTTATTCCTTCCTAATTTCGTTTTCTACTTTCGCTCATTTTGTTTTCACCTTTTTGACGCTCGCCCTTTTTTCCATTCGCTCTTTTGACGTGTAACCTTATATGGCACGCCTGAAGCTATATAACAGTAATTTTAAATTTTTGGCATGCTAATGAAAATCTCATTTGCCATCCCTGGTTTAGAAATACAATTGCGTTTTACGGGGCCCACGAAAAAACAGGCCCTAGTCTCTAAATATGTTGCCTGGGTCATAATCCGACCCAGTATTGGAGGGAAAAAGAAATACATAATTCTTTTGCTCGAAAGTTTTAGATATTTAGGAAGAGGGTCATATTTTACTTTTTCGGAGCAACATGAGCGTGCAAACGTAATCTGGTCTTCACAGAAAAAAAGGCTAAAATATGTATATTATTTAGAAATAATTAAATTAAATGCTTATCTCAATGTTAACGATGCAAAAAGGCCATAAATAAATTTACGCTAAATATTCTTTTTTTAATGGGCATTATTCATTACCTAATTATAATTAACGGGCAAAACAAAATTAAAATAATACTGTAAATTATGATATTCTAATATAATTTTATGGTTGCATTGCGTTGTGACGTTTATGGTTATTATGTTGATGTTTTTATTGTTTTAGTTTGTATCATAATGGAAAATGAAAAGCTACTTCCTTAATGCCAACATTTTGCTAGGAATGATAAATTAAATTGAAAAATAATTCAATGCAATTAAAAATAATATTTTCCTAAGTTGTTCCTTTTTTCTAATAACCTTAAAGCCCGATTCTAATTTAACAACAAATAATTGTCATTCAAACTATTCTTCCATTATGCTTGCCCAAATTACAAAATATAATACGTAAAATAATGAAAATAACAAAACTTTCGTTACAATTTTATATTGTTTGTCTACTCTAAATAAAATTCTCAATAAACACGACCGAAGCGAAGATCAAAATTCTACAAAATCCAAACATTTTCCATTTGCAATTTACGCTATGCAAAAAATTTAACATATGCAATCTCTTTCTCCTCCTTAGCAACAATACCTTTCGTCACCTCGCCGGTTCAACGGATTTTTATCTCCACAGCCGATATTGTGCTCTTTCATTTCTCGAAATGCGAACACAAAACATTCTGGCGTATGCAAGTTGGCTTAAAAAGCTATCTCAGAGAGAGACAAATTGGCGATAAAAAGGAGTCTCCGTTGTTACGTTTTTTTCTGTTAAATAAAAACGCCCGATCCCTCGGGCAGGAACGTCCCAGGAAGCAACGCTGGAGGGAGAGATCTGTAATTTACTTTTGGACGTGTTTTTGCATGATTCAAATGGGAGATGCGATTTTTTGTTTAGTCTGGCACTGTACTTGTTCGTATTTTACATCAGGTTTTCCCTTTTTTACACAGACAAATGTAAATCGTAATGGAGAATGAGTACGGGATTGTGGCGATTAAAATTCAGCAATATAAAGGCGCAATATAAAAATATCCTAAACCTTAATCCGATCGATAGCAAAACCATTTTAACTGGCACTCAGTAAGAAGTAAACCTAAATGCAATCATCCTTCTTTCTCTTCAGTCCCCTTCACAGAAAACGAAAGGATAATCATCCTCGCCATTTATTTTAGCTACTCGCCGCACCCCTTTCTCATTATGGCGAGAGGGGAACGGGGAAGGCGCGCTTTGGTTCGCGCGACGACATTCGAAGAACAAAAAAGTGAACGGGGAGAAGATAGAACAGCGAGAGAAAGAAGGATGAGAATGTATGGAAATGATATAACCCCCAGATCGGGAGGGTTGGGAAAGGAGATGGTGGAGCGGTGAGCGATAGGGTGTCGTCTGGCTTTAAACAGGAGCGACGTCTCCACCCTGTACTCTCTTTTCCCGTCATCCCGTTCGAACGTCCGCTGCCCCTTCCATCCGTGACAGGTCGACAAGGCCCAGTTCTCACGCGCACGCAAACCCAATGTTTGGCTGCTGCCCGCGAGATATGCCGTTCGTCTAATGCAAATACCATGTTCCATTCCGAGCCGCTCTAACTTCCCTTCCTCCGTCGGTGGAAAGGGAGACGCCATCTAACGTTTTTTTGTGCCTCCGGGACTCACTTTCCCTTCTCCATTGTGCCTCTCGGACTCGAGCGTTCGACAAACGCTCTGATACGGAAGATGCTTCCAAAGGCTTCTGAGAAGGTAAATCGAATTTTAATCCTCCCGATCGTTCTTTAAATTTTGATTTTTTTATAAGCCAACTATTTAGCTTTATCAAACAAAAGTGAGGGCAAAATTTTCTCCTTTGTGCGTTCTCCATGAGCTTTCTACCGTAATCCTTGTATTTTAAGTCATTCAAATTAAGAATATCAATGTGTATAGTTGCAATATATTTGTCTTTAGAACAGTCTCATTGTCATGGATATGTTTTCCTTATAACGGGAATATTTCTTATGCGTTAAAATTAACTTTCAATTTGAAGAAGCTTTTAAGTTATTTCAGCTTGATATGTACGATTTGAAAACCACATTTAATGGTTTGGCCAGCAACGATGATATGATATTTTATGTTGTGTGTAATTTCAGGATGTAACATTATGCTTATAGTATTTTATGTATTTTACGAATGTAATTTACCATATATTTTGCAACGTGAGCGATAACGAATGAATGTTCTTTCTCCGAAATGTGTTTTAGGCTCATTAAATCAATGTATTCTACCTAAGGTCTCCTAAACTAAACAAATAAGTTAGCCAAAACACACATTTACATTTAGGTTGAGTAGAAAAGATCTTACTCCACAGCAGTGACCTTTCATATTCAGGCATCTTCACCCTTGGGAATGATTTACGGGATTTGATAATGTGCCAGTAGCATACGCACTTAGGTAGGTTTATGGGAATTTCTTCTGCGATGTCGGTTCCTGATAAAGTGAATGAATGAATGGCCTCTCCTAAAAAATTCGGCCTGAAAGTGCTACTTTTCTCTTAATATTATATTTTGTTTAAAATTTGTTAATTTTACTTCCTTCTTAGAACCTTCTCATAAAACAACAAAATGATTTTGTGGTCACACTGTGTCCGTCCGTCTGTATGTCCGTCTTTCTGACCGTCATTGAACAATCAACTTTTTTTTATTTTAAAAGATGTTTGAAAAATTCTTTTGATTTTGAATTTTTCGATTCGATTCTCCCGATAGTTCATAAATTTTCCGCTAATTGGCTCAAAATTGGAAAATTCAAACATTTTGAAATGGCATTGCAGGCAAACTACTAGGATGTTTAAAAAATACTTTTTGAATTAGATAGCTCATACCAATATACGAATTTTTCAATGATTGGATTTTTCAAGTAGTTCATATAATATATTTCGCTAAGTGGTTGCAAAATCGGAAAATTAAAAAATCTGAAATTGTACTGTAGCCAAATTACTCAAGATATTTAGAATATTCTTTTTTAATTAGATGGCTCTTATCAATCTAGGGTTTTTACAATGATTGAATTTTCCAAGTAGTCCACAGATTTTCCACTATGTTACTTGAATTCGGAAAATTCAAAACTTTGAAATAGTATTGTAGCTAAACCACCGAAGCTAAAATTTTCACGGATAGAAGGTCTAATGAGGACCCACATTTCAACGGTGCAGGTTGTTTGCTCCCCAAAATAGGAGGCAAACCAAAACCCTGAAAACTCTAAGAAAACGTGCTTCCACCTCTTACTTTAGCAAAAGCATCTTGCTTAATATGTTGTTAAATTTTAAATTAACATTTTATCCCTATAGCTTTTAGATATTTTGATGTATAATTTTTACCTATGGAATTGTTTTGTGATTACAATATTATGATATGTTTTGTAAGAAAAAATTCGCTAATATTTGCAATCCTTCAAACATCACCTGTTTAACTAAATTAATTATTAATGAGTATTATAGCAGCAACATATTTTAATTTGCATGAAACATGATTTCGATCTAAACCATAAACCCTCTAAAATAAAAATGATCAAGTGAAATTAATAAAACAGGAAAAAATAATGCGTCGAAAAATACAAAAGAAAATAAAGGATTTAAAACAATAGCGCAACTACAAATAACAATCAGCAAAGATATTCATAGGAACGTACTAGCAACTACGGAATAATATGCACCATTTATTTCTACACCTTTGGGTCATTCTATTCCTCCCTTTAATATGAGCAACCCGAAGCATTACTCTAAGAGAAAGAGGGAAAGTTGGAACGTTCTTACTGCATATAAAATTTATGATTAATTTACAGCCTCATCCGTCAACCGCTTTGGAATTTAAGATTGGTCAACCTAAAATGCATTGTCTTGCTCTTGAAAATGTTGACTGAACTAGAAGACGGTTTCATTGAAGGAGTTGGGAACTTCAAGTTAAAAAAATAGCTCAGAATGATGAGGAGAGAGAGATGAAGTGAGGGAAAGACGTATGAGAAGCAAAGAGGGAGATAAAATCGAAAGTGGAAGAAGTGATAGAAAAGCGGATAGAGGAGAGAGCAAATACCAGTAAGAGGGAATTAAAGAGAAGGAAGAGAGGAAAAGATAGAGAAAATACGGGAGTGAATGAATGAGAAAGACGGAGAGAGAAAAATATTTCCATCAAAGATTTAAGGGAGGCAAATAGAAGTTGAACATAGAGTGAAGGAGGAGAGCGGAAAGTGGGTTAAAGGAAGTAAATGGATAGAACATTTAGAACGAGGTCGAAATAATGGAGGGGAAATAGGATGGGAATATTACTCCGTCTCATTGAGCTATAAAACGAGGGTACTCGGAAGAAAACCTTTCTTCTATATAATGCGTTACACAACAAATCTAGCGCCGAGAAAGACTCCGAAAAACCATTTAAATCGCTACATATCCAGTAAATAATTCATGGATCGTCCTATGGTTTTTTTCGTCGCTATGGAGGTCAAAGAAGCAATGTCAAACGCAGACATCTTCGCGCACATTATACTCATCTCACCTTGTTGTTGATGAAATGGGTTACTCAAACGTTCACAACAAAAATCACAAAAGGATACTGAATCCAACTGAAAACAGCCTCATAAGCCTTAAATAAATCATAAATCAATTTTACCCAACCTAAGAATCGCCATCAGATCATTATTGCTAAAGCAATGTGTTTTTGAAAAAGCTAATAATTATTATAAACCTATCTGATTCAGAAAAATATAAGCATTATTATGTCACTTTCAAGGGGTGATTCTAAACTCTACCGACAAAATTATAGAGGTAGTAGGGGGTTTTTTAGAGTACGAAACGCCTTGTCCCAGCTTTCGGAACCGCTTAACGTCCGAGATATTAGGTTTGGAAGTTGACGCCCTGCGCCTTGAGGCAGGCAACTCGGTCGTGTAGTGAACTGAACGAATACCTCATCGGACCACACATTCTTCCTGCTAGTTTGACGGGGAACTGTATCACGAATATTTGGATAAAACCCTGCCTCAGTTACTGGAAGATGTTCCTCTAAGGATCTGCCAGCACATGCGGTTGCAGCATGCCCACTTCAGCTTGGTGGCGCGTAACCATCTTAATTCGAGGTACCGCAAGAAATAGATTAGGAATGGTGGTCCCGTGCCATAGCCGGCGCGATCTCCCGACTTGATTGCACTGGATTATGTTTTGTGGGGACCCCCCTACTACCTCTTTAATTTTGTCGGTAGAGTTCAGAATCACCCTGTATATATGTAAAATTACTATTCTTTGAATGTGATTCGTTGTACACTTTTCGATTTACAAATGAAGACCTTCAGACTTATTTTCTTAAAGTTGAAATCACAGTAGTACTTTTCTCCTCTTCTCACAAACCTGCTACATATAATTTCGCTTATACTGAATTACAACTATCGTTATGTTTTTATAAAGGAAAATTTTTAAAATTCAACTAATTCCCATGTAAATCTCAGGATCTATGTAAAAAATACGCCTGATTCAGGAAAAGTTAGAAAATCATTTCAGCACAGTTTTTTCCGCCATCATGCGCCATCAGAGTAGACCGAAATTGAAATCTTGGCATTTTGCTGTTTGGCCTAACTAAATACATGGTGATATTTGGGACTTCCTTGGGTGTTTTTGCCATGATTATGTAATTCCACAGATTTTTTTTATGCCTTGGTTCATTATTCCATGGGACCTATTAACCACCAGATTTTTTTAAAATCAGAAGAGGACACCCGAATACCTTTTCTTTTAAGAAAATTATAGATTTACTACACAACACGGTAGACATGTGTGCATATAGGAAAAACGTTGCGTCTTAAAACGAAGAGGAAAGAGTAACGATACGAAAACAAAGCTGCAGGTCAGCGCACTAATTTCAAATTTTTGCCCAGGCACCTGTATTATTATTTACTCGGTTGTAATTAACATTGAAGGGACTTATTTTAAAAATGCACTTCGTCCAATATATGACGCAGTTTTTATGAAAAACTTATAAATATAAAATAAAATAAGTATCGATTGTATATAAGTTATAACTTAAGTCACGATTGTTTTTCTTTTGATGAAAATTCTGTTTACAATGTAATCATTAACTTTAATGAAATATTTACAAAAGGAAATCGAAAGGTCAATAAATTGGTTCTATTAATATGAATATCCTTTTCGTTTTAATGATGATAACTTTGTCCATAATCGAAACAAAAATATTAATACACAAAAATAGATAGTAAGAAGCATAAATTACATTTTAATTAATATAGTTGGTCTTTCGGATTTTTTGTCAAATGTCATCTTTACATAAACATTAACGTTGGCGGCAGAATATTTTAATCCTATTGATCATTCGCCTAATTTCCAGGATGGATATAGGCTTCAAGTTTCTTCGTTGTGTCTGTGTCTGTCCGTCCGTCTGTCTACCCCTATTACATTTTGAACCAATAGACTGATTTTTAAAATCTCTTGCTACTGGGACCCAACTCTCGAAGAAAGTTTTTGTGGAGAAGATTGAAAGTCCCAGGTTCGAATCCAGGAACTTTCTTTCACATTTTATTTACATGTGAAATCTGAAATCAATCGTGCAGGGTAAATTTCTCTTGCACACTAAAATATCATAGAGTTGTAATATCGGACCGGGGTTTGTACTAAACAAAGATCAACTCATCCGCGGCGATTTTCAAGCTATTAAAGCCAATATAAGTAATTGCTGCACCACATTTAATTTAAAATATTTATGTGGAAAGTAGGCATCATAAGTTCCGTTGGATCATCTTGTTATTTATGAAATATCGACTATTTTATGTAAGCGTGCAATTGTTATTTTTACGCACATTAAAAATTAAAAATATTTAATATATTAAATATTAATTTGGTTTATATTTCCTTTGAAATGTATACTGTAAAATGCAAATGTTCTGAACAATCTTCAACATTTATCTATATTATATTATTGACGAACTTTATTGGGAGCATGCAAACCTGATGTTGTAATAAGCACAGAGACTTGGCTTAATGAGAATATTACATCCAACGAAATATTCCCACCTAACTTTACCGTTTTAAGAAGGGACCGTGACGGTCGAGGAGAGGGAATATTTATTTGTGTAAATATCAACATCGCGAGTGTATTGGAATGGACAAGGGAAGACTGTGGAATGATGAGCATAAAGTTACTTGGTGAAAATAAAAGGGAAATCTTAAGCATAATTGCTATATATAGGAGTCCAAACGAAGGATTGCACCCATTGGAAGTCCTTGCGGACGCTTGCTCGGAAAACCCTCAAGGTCATACTCTCATAACGGGGGATTCAAACCTTCCGGGAATTCGGTGACTTTGCGACAAACTTTCAGATTGGACCAATACCAACGGAATGGACATCAATATAAGTAAAAGTATGTACATGACATTCACTTATAGAAAATTAGTGTCAAATAGGGAGTATAATTTTTCGGGAAATTCTGTACCAAAAAGTGATCACTGTAAATATTTAGGTGTCTATTTATCAAAAGATCTAGGATGGGGATTAAATGTCGATTTCATAAAAAGGAAAGCTTTCAAAATGCTGCACTGGGTTATGAGGAATCTAAAAGGAAGCAGTCCAGCTACAAAGGAGAAAGCATACAAATCTCTAGTTCGGCCGATATTGGAATATGCCTCCTTGGTATGGGATCCGCACGAAGAAGGGCATATCAGGAAGCTGGATAAGGTTCAAAGAAAGGCGGCCAGATATGTATTGGGTAGGCACAGGAGAACGGATAGCGTGATGGACATGCTAGAAATACTGGGCTGGGAGAGCTTGCAAAGGAGAAGAAAACGGAGTAGACTCTGTGGTTTTTTTAATGTAATAAATATGGAGGCAGCATGGAGTGAGTTACACAAAAGGGTGGAAAAACCATATTTTAAAGGGAAAAATGATCACAATTACAAATTTAAGAGTAGAAAACAAAAAACATATATAAAAAATATTCATATTTAGACAGAACTATTGTTGACTGGAATGAGTTGCCTGCTGAGCTATTTGAGCCCCTCCCAAAGAGTGTAAATGTTTTTAGGAACAGATGTAAAACTGTTTTGTGATTTTTCTGTTATTTTGTGATTTTTTATATTTATTTTTTATATTTTATTATTTCTCCTTCCTTTTTGAAACTTTTGAATTTTCTTATTTGCAGTGATATTTCTTATGAGTAATATTTTGTTATGTCATTACTATGGATCTTTTTATTGCCGTCTTATTGTTTATCTTTAGATTTCGTTGTTGGAAGTGTGAGAGACCTAAGAGGATTCCTTATGTTACCACCTGGCAGATCGCTGACTTGTAGAACTAAGTTTTAAATAAATAAATAAATAAAAAACTAGTATCCTCATTTTAAAAATCCTTATATAATAATTCTCAAGGGTCCGTCTGTCACAGTACTTTTGGACGTTTCACAATAGTATTAAGTGCTGAAACTTTCAAAATCGTTAAACCCCCATAAGGTGGTTTCTAGAAAAATCAAACATCTCGGAAAACGTCCCGGATTCGGCTCCGGGAGACGATTATATTTTCCCATAAGTTTATACGGGATTTTCGATTTTTCGAGGAGCAAGATTTATTTCCTTCATTCATCAAAATACGTAAGTATGGACCGAATTTCTCCCTTTTTGCTTTGTTTGAAGGCTATAACTATACAATATATTATTCTTGTAATGTTGTGACGTTAGACGGAAGAATTTGACAGAAATATGCATTTCTTTTCGAAATTTTATTGCTTTTTCGTACTCTTTCTGGGTGTTGCTAAGGCGACCCGCATTGTTGCCTCCAATTCAACCAGCGTCTATTTAGCCTTCAAATAGACCAGTGGTTCCCAACCTCGGGTCGCGACCCAAATCAGGGTCGCGGAGGTCTTCAGTAGGGTCGTGGAGGGTCATCAGAAGAAAACTTTCCCAACAGCCAGTTTGTATCTATATATCAGGGGTGGCCAAACCGCGGCTCGCGAGCAGCATGTTGCTCTTTCAACTTAACCTGCGGCTCTTATTCATTTACACTAAAGGGCGTATTAAGGCTAATCACGTCAGAATGTAATAACGAGGTGCGACTAAGACGTTTTGGGGATGCTTAAGGAACATGCATCCTCTCGGTATTGCTTCGAATACAAGTTATGTTTACTGTTCATACATTTTGTTCGCAAAATATGCGTCTTGCGGATCTCAAACTTAGGAAGATTATCATATGCGGCTCTTAGGGTAAGCAGGTTTGCCTACCCTTGCTATATATTGTTAGAACACTGCCTAACCTTTATCAGTCAAGGGACATCCTGGCCTTTCGAACCTTTCAGCAAATATGTGCGAAAATAAATGGGGAAAAGCGGAAATACCAAAGCAACCGAATAATTTCTCGCTCGCTAACATGGGTTTCACACTATAATTATACCCTTATCTCGATAATGGTCATAACCGAGACTCATTAAAATTGCGGTACAGTAGCGTTACAATCGCAGTGTCCGCTGGCAGTGGCGTATTTACTGCTTCTTCTCCGGTTCAGCTATATTGTATTTTCGCTCAAATGGAAGTACGTGTCGCGAGGTACTGGTACGGGTCGCGAGATCTTATTTTTGGTCAGTTAAGGGTCGCATGATAAAAAGGTTGAGAACCACTGAAATAGACAAAAGAATTGCGTTATTCGCTTCGCGCTTTTTATGAAGCATCGAAATTATTGTTGCAGCAACGTCAAACGTAACAGATTACAACGTAAATAGTTGCAGATAGTTGTTATTTAGTAAACTGCTTGTGGACTGTTTCAAACGATTGACAAAAAAATCTTCCTTTATTTTCGTAAGTAAAATTATTATATTCTACATATTTATTGTTTAATAAGGCAAATAGGTCTACGCATTAGTTTTAAATTTGATGATAAGGAGAATATAAGCTATTATTAATAAATGAAAAATAACACATTGTGAAGTACAAAACTTTTGTGTTGGTAACAATTAATGAGTAAAAATGAAATAAACGGTTGAATTAATTGAATATGAAAAAATTTCACATACTATTTCAATAAAAAGAAACAATTTTAAAGTATAAATAACATTAGACTTCGAAAATAATTGCTGTATATCATTATTTTCCTCTCTAAGATGACATTAAAACATTCAGATATTTTACTGACTTAGCAAAATGTTTGTAATTGAAATACAACAATGCAGATATTTTATGTCCATCAATAACAAATGATCGTAAATGCCAATCGTACTTATGGAGAGCTGATGAAATATAACAATGCAGATATTTTATATCCAACAATAACAGATGATCGTAAATGCCAATCGTACTTATGGAGAGCTGATGAAATATAACAATGCAGATATTTTATATCCAACAATAACAGGCATTCGTAATTAGTATTCGTAGTAGCCCCTGTAAGAATGTAATAGAAATCGTTGTGCGATACTTGAGGAAATGTGTTTGTTTGAAAGTTCATATTTAATGAAGTGTGGAGTGATAATCTTTGGAAATAAGATAAGGTAGAATTTTAAATTTTTTCCTTATGAATATACCAAGGTATATGACTATATGTAGTTAGAAGCACGAAGGAAGGCGGGTGGAAACTGTATGTGCAAAGGTAAGGAATGTCATGTGGTTTCTCTCGCTCCTTCACTTGGCTAATCAGCGTCAGTCAGTTACAGAGGCTCTTGGCGTGCGGTACGTACATTTGCGGCGTGATTTTTGTTTTTATTTGCTTGTTTTACTATTGAGATTTAAATAGTACCGTCTTGTGTTGTTCTAAAATGGAGGGCGAAGGAAGTAAACGCAAGGTTTTGCACAAACAAGCAGCAAGAGAAATCGTATATAAAGTGTATAAGTACTTCAAAAACGAGTCGGCGCATGCAGACGAAGCAACACGTACAGCTGATTACAATGTTGCCAGCTGTCAAGAGCGCATGTGGCATAGCGGCATAGGGCTTCGTGCGTCATGCGTTGTTTTCCGAGCGTAAGCTTATGCAGGCTGGCGGTTAGGCAGCAATGTAACGTGTATTTCTCTCTCTCTCTCTCTGCGCAATAATCATGACTCACCCGCCTTAGCTCGAGCTCCCAATTATAACATTGAGTAACTGTGTGACATAGTGATGTCGGCTTTTTAGTAGGCCCTGTTTGTGAGTTCCTCTATAATAAAGTGCGTAACGATAATAATTGGAAATACGGTGAGTTAGAATTTTAAATGTTTTTCCTTCGAATAAACCGTGATATAAGACTAACATTGAGTAATTGTGTGGAATTTGTGACGACGGCATTAATCTGATACATTGCTGTAAAATCGCAGTAAATTAAAAAATTCCAAGGGGTAGACTATGTATCATTATTTTCCTCTTTAAGGTAATTTTTAAACGAGCAGGCTTCTGACTGACTTAACAAAATTTTCCGCGGGTACCACTAGAATGATGTGGTAAGATTAATACAAAATAATTGCAAGCGTAGTGTAGCGTAGTAGAAATATCATTTTCTAACATTATCAAAGATTCAAAATAATTTCTATTTTTAAACGCTCGGTGAAGACTTTTTGATGATTCGCACTCTGAAATGATTTTTACTACTATCGGAGTTTTTTAATTTTTGTAAGCTTCTAGGCTCCTTAAAATTGGTATTTATCTCGGGAAATAAAAAAAAATATTTTGTTTTCGTACATACAATTAAATAAAAAACACGAAATATATGGCAGATTTAATATTAGTAAAAAATCATAACGAAAGATTCAAAATGAGAGAAAGGGGCATACTTAGCTACGTATCCCCGAGAGTCTGGATGAAAATATACACGCATGATAGGCTGGTGACCGAAATGCTGACAACAGCAAGACACTTGAAAAAAGAGGGTTTTTAAAGGAATACCCGAGTGAACGATGCCACTTAGGAGAAAGCTGGTCGCCTTCTGAGCACCTCGGGGATCTCTCATCTAAAGGCCTCAAGGGGTTATGAAAGGGCAACGAAATAACGAAATTCTCCTTTATGAAAAAAGGAAGAAGATATATATATATATATATATATATATATATATATATAGGTGAAGGTATAGTGGGCGAAGAGGGACAGGAGGAATGAATTGGATGAATAAAGGATAAGCGTCTGATGAAAAGCATGTTCCTCGACATCTCGGAAGCTGCAAGAAAAGGATAGGGTATGAAAGAAAAGAGACAAAATATTGAGGATATGAAAGTAAAAAAAGCATAGGGAAAGTGGAGGAGAAGAAGAGTGGAGATACGGACTAAGAAACAATGAGAAAATAAGGGTGTAAGATAGCTGAAGATCTTACCAAGATATGAAGTGAGAAGGACAAGTTAGATGAGAAAAAACAGGAATATGACAGGAGGTAGAGAAAGATAATTTTAACTGGATAGGGGTAAATGGCAGAAGACAGGATTAGAAAGAACTACAGAAGTAGTGTAACTAGGAATGATGAAGAGAGAGGTGGAGACCGATATCTGGAGATTAAGAAGATAGAAGGGGAAGAAAGGCATGAAAGACATGGAAGGAAAAGTGGTGTAGAGGCGAAAGAAGAGAAGGAGGTCAGAGAGGATGCCGAGAAGGAAGAGGTGAAAAAAGAGAGAGGGGAGAAACTTAAAGATAGACGGAAAGTTGCCGAGTTAAATGAAGTGGGCGAGAGGGGGGGGGTGGGAGAATGGGAAACAGAAGACGGATAGAGAAAGAGGATGGAGAGATAGGTGAGACTTTTCAAAGAGAGAGGAAAAGGATATGGGAGCTATAACTAGAAATGGAGATAGAGTAAAGAAGGAAAAAGTGTTATAAGAGTAGATCTAGAGTGTATACAATAGTGTGAAGGATAGAAAACATATTATATAATGTATAGCATAGAGATAGCAAAAGAGATAAGGAGGTAAGAAGAAACCAAGGGAGAGATAAAAGAAGAAAAGAAGGGGAAGCTGGGTTTGGGGTGAGATCGAGCATGCGTTTAATGTGGAGAATGGGGCGAGGGAGAGGAGATGGGGGTGGTTGGCGCATTTGGCAGGCGGCGTGGACTGAATGGGATCGGGTGAAAGTGCGCGAGTGATAGGGAATAGGGAGAGAGAAAAAAAAGAAAAGGATAGTAAAGGAAGAATGTGATAGAGGGTGAAAGAGGAATAGCAGTGCGAGTGATGATAAAAGGACATGAAATCGACTGAATGACAAGGTACGTAAATTAAATGAGTCCGATTGAAGTGTGCATTTGAGGACACGGTAAAAGAGTGCGGTAGGTCGCCAATTTGCCATCTACCTCGACATAAATCCTAATTCCTCGTGATTTCTCTTTATCACCTTCGGAATCGACACTAGAATCCTATTTTTGGCAAATATCTTCGTTTTAAGCTTAAATTACAAATTAAAATATTTAAAATCACAGGTCTCTTGACCCTAAAAGCATTCGTTGCTGTTTTTAATTTTCTGACAAAGGACTTCATAATAAAATATGTGAACGATTCGGATGTTTTAGTTCATAGAATCTACAAGTATTTCTAATATTATCAAATGTGTTTTTATAATAAATAAAAAAATGTACGCTAATTATTTTTTCTTAAGTTAATGTGAACATGTGACTATGCATATCATTTTCCATTACCTCTTTGGGAAAAGCTTAATAATACACCTGCCCTTGTCTTTGCATGCGTACATGGGTTTCTGGAAATGACCGTAATAAGCAAAATCGCGCCAAGTGAGATAGGTTTCCCCATAGGAATATAAGAGGTTGCATTTTAGCATTTTGAGTTCAATGTGCTACATTTTAGCAATATTTTATTCAACCTTTCAGCCGAACTGAAACGTTTTATGATATTTTACGATTAGAGTCCGTTCTGAAACCGTGCTAAACAGAAAACGGTTAAAGGAAAATAGCGGAAAGCGAGGAATGGTTGTATTCTAGTTGGTTATTGTTTAAATAAGGCCAAAATAATTACTACCAAATAAATAATAAATAAACGAATGACACATTTTACTTTCAATAGTACGCTTCTTTAAAAAATAATCTCATCACAACGTTTGATCGCATAGAAACAATCGTTCATATGTTTTCTTAAGTAAAAATACTTAAAACTCATTCAAAACATTATCTATTGGATGCCATATATCCTTAATCTACTTTGGAAATTTCGATCTGAATAGCCATTGCATGAATAATAGTAGATCATGCCCAAGGGTACCCTACATGTTCAGCTGATAACACAATCGCACATTATTTGCATTAACTTTCACCGCATATTGTTTTCTGGAGGCACACGCGTATTGAATTTTTTAAATTCAAATTTGTGTTTTAGTTTTGTTTCTCGTAAAAATATTTTTCTACTTCCGCTTTAAAAGAACTAGTAAATATGAGTTAAACCATTAAAAGAAAACACCTGTTATTCGATAAAGCAGTAAATTTATATACGAATGAAACAAACCTACAAAAGCAAAAATACAGGCAATAAAACGGCTCTTACTAGAGCCGATATGATCCAAATAACGTTCGTTTTAAATGTCTAAATTAACAAGTTATATTTATCATTCTTCGCAATCATAAAATAATACGATAATATCAGAACCTATAGCGTGAAGCAGTTATTTTTAAGTAGTTATCGAAAATAAAAAACATGATAAAAATCTAGCGCAAACTGAAGAAACACGACAGTCATTTTTATAAATGAAATGACATCAGTGATGTTGGATAAGAACTGATGAAGTCATAAAAGGCTGAAGTAGAGAAGAAGTTAAATAAAGTTTACGGCAATTGTGTTGGATAAGAAATAATGTTGGAAAAGTAATGGTGAAGTCATGAAAGGCTGCAGATGAAGGGAAGACTAATCTACTTAAAAAATAAATAATTTTAAAGAAAGTCGTTATGTTAAAAAATGCTCGTGTAACTTCTTATAACGATTCCATTTATATTTCTTGCCCATCATTTATACAATAAATTACAGTATGATTATCTGTCAATGAAAGAAATCCACGAGAGCATTAAAAAAAATATAAACTAATATTAAAAAGCTCTATAAGCATCATTTATAATAAAACCAGGCAATCATTTTCCAGTCTTTAAAATATTATGTAGCTTCTTAAAATGATATTCATGAGTTAACCGGTCATTCAAATAACATCCACTACGTAAAATAAATTAAAAGCTTTCACGCAGGTTGGGCTTTACAAACTGTCATAAATTTTTACTGCTATATTCGATTTACTCCTTAAAAACACCAAAATATTTAACAGCCAACAGATTGCTAGTAGTACATAAATAACTTTGAAATTCAACAATGAATTAGAAGCACTGAAATAGCGATAATTTGCGCCCTAAATTTGCGTGTCCATCCTAACGACCATCATGAACTGAAGTCTCTTTCCATCTTGTTAGTATACTGACGTCTATTCGTAAAATTACGAACAAGCTAACTCATCCTGCTGAACGGTGACATTACTGCCAATTCGTACCAAAATTTTACTATTATTTTCTACTACAATAACCATAACGGCTAGCGAGCTTCTCGGGCGATGCCGTTCACAAAAATATTGAAAAAATACTATACCTAATCTCTCTTAAAAGAGTAACCGATGACCTGACTAAATGTAGAGTGTTATGAGAAAAGTAGTTACCCTTAATAACCCCCGTTGTTAAATTAGCTAAGATTAAACAGAAATAACCCTAGTTGTTAAATTAGCGAATATTAAAAAGAAAAAGTAAAGATTAAAACGGATAAACAAAATAAATAGGCCCATTTTTCATTCCTAGAGAGTGAGATACAGGCAAAGGGCACTCGAATATATAACTGGGTCATAAAGAAAAATATGAAAATATTACTTCACCCGGAATAGTATGAGAGAGAGAATATTTTTAATTTTACGAGGCGCAATAGAAATGTCAGAACGTGATTTGAATTGGGTCATGCATTCTTACGGATGAATATAACTGTAAATTCAGGGCAATAATGGTGTCCCTTCCGGGCGACAAAAACCGAGGGAGGTAAACACTTAATGTGAGAGGTAAGTTGGCACCAGGATTACCTAACATCCGACTCCCATGAGAAACTAGTATGTTTTACGGTCCTCGTTCTAGCCAGTCAAGAACCGGAGCTAGGTGATGGTCGGTAGAAAAGCATTCACTACTGTGGGCTTCCACGTGAAACCCTAATATCTATAGCACATAATACCAAATATAATCCTCTAAGAAATAAAACGACACCAAAAATCTCACAAAATAACAAAACATTACCTCCATAAACTCGTTGATTAGACAATTTTAATGAATGTGTTATGGTATAACATTTATGTTGTGGTGTGTTATCCATCATAGCCAATCATTTCTGTTACTGTTTGGTATCGTACCAATGGCTCCAGCGAAAACGAGATGGATAAATTAAATGCAATTGCTAAAGCTCTATCGTGAGTCGCAATGACGATTTTGTAAAATTGGACTAGAAAAACTCATAATTTGTCTCCATAGGAACCCTGGAGAGGAATAACGCTTCACAGACTAAACGCCTGCCTATGAGATAAATCGAGTCATTAAAAATGATTTAATAAGTACTGCAAAAATTCCCGCGTCTTAGCGTGACGAAGTAACTTTTCCACTAACCTTTGCACAAGAGTTTAAGTTTATGGTTTTAAGCAGATAGGAAACATTACCGGCTGTAAGAGGGTCATTTGTGAAGCTGACGCGCTTGCCAGACCTCCTTTTTTCCCCTATAGGCGAAGTCGGGAAAGCCGTTTACGCGTCGGAGCTGGGTCCTTTGGTTTAATGACGGGAAAAAACTTGAAGGTGGTAGAAACGAAAACCTAGGACACGCTTTCAACGTTTGAGATCAAAACACTAGGTTTGAATTTCAGAGAACATGGTGATTATTATTTGATAAACGCTTTTCTGGTTATTTTGACATAACATCATTTCAGAAATAATCCGAAATTGCATAAGCAAGTCAATCATAACAAGACTGTCGCGACTATCCAGACATCTAGTGGATTGTACTTTACTTGATTGAAAATTATATCTTTATGAACTCGTAACTAAAATTAAAAATTAAAATATAAAATTATTATTCCGATGATGAGCGGATATGCTGGATTTTTTCTTCGAGTGACGTTTACGCTATATATAAAATCTCTGTTGTAAAGCAAAAAATAATAAAATAAAATCAAATAGTTTTAAAATGACTAATGTAATAGCATGTCAAAAACCACGGGAGTACTACATCACTCAATTCCTATGCATAATTTCTTAAGTGTCTGTCCGTCCGTCCCCCTTTATACCTCAGGAACTGTTTATCGTAGAGAAATGCGGTAAACGACATTTTGTTTCTACCATGAAAACTATTTTCATTTTCATCCGCCATAGTGAAACAAAATGATGGCCGTTTAAGATATTTGAGATTTTATATTTCGGAACGCTACCTCGGAAAAAAACTGTTTGAACACAAGATTTGTCTTGATAAGAGCAGATTCGAAAATTTATTTTCGCCTTAGTGAAAATAAATGCGAGGTGCGTAGCGCCGGGGTCGCCAAAGCAAGCGGAAGGCGGAGTTGACGCGCGTAACGCGTAGGGGCAAGGCCCCTAGTATTAAATAAATCTCCTTACTCGCTGATTTGACGTCTTCTTTTTCTTTGTTTCTTCAGCCATTTCCTCAATTAGGGCTCTAGAATCAAGTATTTAACTCAATCATTTTGTACTAGTTTTACTCGCGCAGAGTATCTGCGCGCTAGTATTTTATTGCTCAGTATCATAAATTTCTTTATACACAATTTTCGATCTCTTGATTTGCTGATACAATAGTTAGAGAGTCAATTGATCTCGCCATCCCTGTCTCTCTCCCTTCCTCTCTCCCTCCCTTCCTTCCCCCAAAAATAATATCTTTGACCCACTGCAATCGGGTTTCCGAAAATCACACAGCACAACCACGGCACTCCTAAAAATCACTGACGATATCAGATTAGCAATGGAAAAAAGAGAAGTCACTATTGTAACTCTTCTGGACTTCAGTAAAGCTTTTGACTCTGTAGATCTAAACATACTTCTAACCAAACTTCGCCTCCTGAACTTCTCCTCAGATTCGTTAATCCTAATTACCTCATACCTCAATGATCGCTATCAAAAGGTCGTAGCTGACAATCATTCTTCGAGATGGATTAAAGTGACACGAGATGTACCACAAGGTTCCACTCTAGGCCCACTGCTCTTCTCTCTATACATAAATGACATATCTTCTCAGCATGATTACTGTAAATACCACCTCTATGCAGATGACCTCCAAATTTATATGCACTTTCCCATTATTGATCTCCCTCTCATCATTGGTAAAATGAATCATGACCTCACTTCTTTATCCAAATGGAGCAACGCAAATTTCCTAAAAATTAATCCAGCAAAAAATCAGTCTATTATCATTGGGTACTCCAAACTTCTCCCCACAGTAAATTCCACGAAACTTCCCCCACTTTTGCTCAATAATTCTCTCATTCCTTTCCAAAAAACTGCAACTAACCTCGGGTTATTATTCAACTAAACTTCGATCTGGACTGAACATATAACTAAGGTATGCAATACTGTTAACAGTTCACTCCATTCGCTTAAGTGAATTAAATGCATCACCCATTTTTCTCTTCGGAAACAACTTATCACCGCTTTTGTCCTTCCACACTTCGATTACTGCGATACGGTCTATCAAGATATATCTAACGAGTTATCTTAAAAATTGCAGCGGGCACAAAATGCCTGTGTTAGATTCATTTGTGATCTACAAAAGAGTGACCAGGTCACTCAATCTTCTCATAAGTTAAGTTGGCTTCGCCTCGAAGCTCGTAGACGTCTCCACCTCCTCACGTTATTTTATCAAATTAAAACTCTTCAAATTCCACAGTATTTGAATTCTAAATTTTCCCAAATAAACTTTGTACACGACGCCAACACTAGGGGCAATAATCTTTTCTCTATCCCACATCACAGGACAGAGATCTATAATAAATCCTTCCAGTTTACAGCTTGCAAACTATGGAATAAATGAATAAATACTTTAACTTGCTGCTCACGACCCAACGCTCAGGTCAACTTTAGGTTAACTCTCTTATCTTTTATGCGATGGATGCCTTCACACCTTCTAACATAATTAATTTTAAATAATCCCTTTACAGGATATTGAGTTTCTCACAACGTATACTACTATTGACTATGATATCTCCTTATGATATTTAAATATAAATATGTGTATATATATATATATATATATATATATATATATATATATTCATACTATTAGAAGGTGCTTGCATACTGCAAGCATTTCATCTCACCTTGAAAAAACATTAATTTTTCAGAGATATTTCATCCTGAGAAATATTTCTTTAATTCTAAAGATTTCTTCTCTGGACCTGTTATCTTTTTTTCATTATGGAACAATAATGGAGTAAAACAATCACTATTTTTTGCAATTTTAGGAAAATTATACTTTTCCCACATTGGATTAATAATGCCACACATTTATGCTAAATTTTAAATTTATAGCACAATTAGAAGTGAAATTACATTTTTCTAAATGTTTAAATTTAAATAATTTTTAAGGGCCGCAATAACAAATTCATGGATACATTGAAATGTTTATTCGTTTATATTGACAAAACTCTAAATAACCTGAAATTTTCAGCTCTCTATCAAGTCCCGTAATATCTAAACATTTACCTATTTGTTTAAAATTTAAGAGTTTTTTACTGCCAAACAAATTAAAACATCAAAATTTGTATAATTTCTATTTCGTTTTTTTACAAATTCTACCGCTAAAAACAATTTCAGCTCTGTAGCGCATTCGGAAATACATAAACCTTGAAAATTTGTTTAAACAATTGCGAATTTTTAGCGGCCGCATTGTTGCGCTTTTTCAAGATTTTCGTTTTTTCTAGTCGGTTTTGCACAAAATCCCACCTAAGAAAATAATTTCGAATTTCCAGCTCATCTGGAAGTGCCTAAACATTAGTATCCTCCTATATGTATGTTATATCCTCCTCCCCCTCTGTAAGGAACGTCTATGTATAATGATAGGAAACTTTAAAATTTTAAGAATTTTATGCGTTCTCCATTATGGGGTACTAATGCTTCACATTTCTGCCAAATTTTAAAGTTGTAGCTCTTCTAAAAGTGAAATAATATTTTTCTATTTGTTAAAATTTTAAACATTTTTAACGGCCGCCGCAATATGTTTATGGAAAAATTCAAATGTGTATTTGTGCAAATGCACTACTCGGTATATAATTTGAAAATTTCAGCTTCCTAGCTCATTCCTTAATGTCTAAGCATCTACCTATTTGTTTAAATTTTAAGAATTTTTAACTGCCAAACAAATTGAAACATCAGAATTTCTATATTCCCAATTTCGTTTTTTTACAAATCCTATATTACATCCCCATGTGCAAGGGCAGCAGTTTGCACAGTACCTCTGTACGTGGTGGCCATGTGTATCTGAACAACTACAGATGGGTAATCACTCTTGTGAAATTGCGATGAGGAAAGCAAGGGAAAACTACTTGAAAAGCCGCAAATACCTCTATGGATCTCTCTGGGGTAAAATTTTCCGGAGGTAAAATAGTCCCCCAATCGGATATCCGGGTGGGGACTACCCTAGGGGATGCACAGAGGAAATGCAACATTCATAAGAAGAAAGCAAGTAGTGAAAATTAAGAATAGGCACATGGATTGTTAGGACTATTAATTTTAGGAGGTAAACTAGAGAACTTAAAAAGGGAAATGAGAAGGAATAATGTAGGCATAGTAGGTCATAGTGAAGTTCGGTGGGAAGGAGAAGGCGAGATAAATTCAGACGAATTTAAGATTATTTACTCGGAAGGAGAGGAAAAGGAAAGGGGAGTGGGGATTATAAGGAGAAAAGAGATAGCTGAAAGAATTAGCAAGGTAGTGACAGTTAATGATAGATTAACAGCCGTAAAACTTCAGATGGAGCCAGTGGAAATGCTTATAATTCAAGTGTATATGCCAACAACTAATGCTGGTGACGACGAAGTAGATGAAATGTATGAACAGATTATGGAGATATTGGAGGAGGAGGGAAAAGGAAGGATCACCACCTTAGTAATGGGTGACTGGAACAGTGTAGTCGGAGAGGGACAGGAAGATAACATAGTGGGAAAATATGGACTAGGGAAGAGAAATGAAAGAGGGGATAAACTTGTGAAATTCTGCCATAGAAATAGATTGATTGTAACTAATACATGGTTTAAGCATCACCAGCGAAGACTTTACACATGGAGAAGCCCAGGAGACCAGAGACGATACCAGATAGATTACATACTAGTCAATGAAAGATTTAGAAATAGCATTAAAAATGTGAAAACACTACCAAGGGCAGATATCGATTCCGACCAGAACCTTTTGGTGGCTAATACACAATGTAGAATGAAGAGCGTTAAGAGAAACATAAGAGTTAACAAGAAATGGAACTTAGAGGAACTCCTTAAGAACAAGGAGGCTATCATGACTAAGCTGGAGGAAAGGTTGGGGGAGAGAGCTGAAGAAAATAGGAAGAATGTAAATGAGGAGTGGAGACACATCCATAGCAACATTAAATATGTAATGGAGAAAAGCTAGGAAAGATAACGGGTGAAAGAAACAAAAAACCCTGGGTCACAGCAGCCATGTTGCAAAAAATGGAAGAGAGGAGAAAGTGGAAGAACATAAACACTGAAGAAGGCCAAAGAAAATACAAGGAGTTAAATAATGGTTTAAGAAGGGAAACAGAAAGCCAGAGAACAGTGGATAAATGAGAAATACGGAGATTGTCGAGTGTGAAAGAATTTGTAGAACAAACCTCATGTATAGCAAAGCAAGGGAACTATTCAAGAAAAAGGCAAGAAAGATAGGACATAAAGGAATCATGAACATAAGTGGTAAAATAGTCTCGGAGCCAGACAATGTAAAGAATGTCAGGAAAGAATACATTGTGGTGCTGTATGACAAAGAAGGCAAGCCAGAAAATATTGAATTAGATGAAAACGAGAATGTGGAAAAAGATCAGCTATACCCAGTTTCATATATCTTTGCGTCTGAGAGAGAAAGTGAAGAAGAGAGCTTTCCAGCACGCGATCTTACGGGAACCAATAGGAATGAAGTAGGCGGATCCTCCCCCGTCGGGAGCTCATTCTCTCTCTGGCCTGCGTTGTGCATACATCGAGTCTCTGAGTGCTGTGTTACCACGTGCTAACGCCTTTATTGTACGAACAGACAAGCCCTCCCCCAGTCCCAGTAACTCACCACTGGCATCTTTCTCTTTTTTCTGAGCTCTCCGCACGTATTCCAGTTTTGTAGATATGGCAGCACCGAGTTTGATTTCTTCAGCGAGGAGACAACACCTCGCTAGGAGGTGGGGAAACGTCTCTCCACCTCCTAGCAGCGGAAACACAAGAGCGGTCCTGTGTACGTACGAAATGTCAGTCGCAAAGATAGATGAAACAGTCTATAGGACCAAGTATTCTCGAATCTGAATTTTAAAAAGCAATTGATGACATGAAAAGAAGGAAGGCTGTTGGTAGTTATGATATACCAATGAACTTTCTTAAGGTTTTGGGGCCGAAAGCGGTTAATAAACTCACAAAATTCTTGAACCAAGTATATGATACTGACATATGGCCTGAAGATGTTTTAGATGTTATGGTACCACTGGAGAAAAAGAACAATGCAAAAAGTTGTAAGGATTACAGAACTATTAGTTTAATTTCTCATACAGCTAACGTTCTAACCAGAATAATAACCAAAAGAATTGAAGGTAAAATAGAAAAGGAGCTGCAAGATAATCAGTTTGGTTTCAGAAGAGAAAGAGGGACAAGAGATGCTGTAGGATGTATGCGGATGACGGTAGAAAGAGCGCAAGAAGTCAAAAAGGATATGTACTTTTGTAGAGTGGGAGAAAGCTTTTGACCGAGTGAAATGGGATAAAATGTCGGGTATTTAAAAAAATAGGGATAGATTGGAAAGGTAAAAGATTGCTTACAAACCTTTACTTAGATCAAAAGATTAGAGACAGTGTTGAAGGAGAAGAAACAGGAAGTACATCAATAGAGAGTATGCCAATTGATAGCTTAGCTGGTTAAAGCACCTATCCGGCAAATGGGGAGACCCAAGTTCGACTCCCGGTCAAGTACAGGATTTTTCTCCTTCTCAAATGTCAAACAGGGATGCCCTATTTCACCAGAGATGTTTAACATTTACGCAGAAACAAAAACTGAAGAAGGCTTGATGGAAGAGAAAGGATTTAAGATAGGAGGTTAAAGTATTACCACCATTAAATACACAGATAATCAGGGATTAATATCAGAAGACGAAAAAGAACTTCAGAGGATGACAGACAGAATAGTGAAGCTTGGCCAACTATAAAATGAAGATCAATGCCGGAAAAACGAAAGCCATGGTGGTTTCAAAGGAAAATAAATATTAGCCACGGACAACTATATGTCGCGCTCTCACGCTATACATCGATGGAAACATTGAAAATAAAAATATTGAAAAAGATGTTCAAGGGAAGACAAATAGTAATAACAATGTTTTCACGCAAAATATAGTATATAAGGAAATTTTATAGTTACTAGGGGCCCATTGCAGTACTCCCTGCAAACATCTAAAGACCCTAGCGTGAAGTGACCCAATGCGATAGTTTCTTTGACGAAAAATTGTTACAAAGAGTGTTATTAGTCGAACCACTTTTATTGCCTCTTAAAATAATCATATAGTTCACACCATTTTCATAACCAAAAACAGACCTACATGATTTAGAGTATCGGAGTAGAATCTTTTTTGTTTTGTTCACTATTTCTATGTTCTGTGGTTTGTTTGATATTAAGTAATCAATGCACCAGCGAAGCATCAATATCGAAATAAATTAATCACGAACATTATCGATATTGTACTTTGCTTTAAACTGCCCAATAAAACTTGCAAACGAAACGATATTTACAGTGTATGCGTGTAATATCTTGCCATTTGAAATGTTAACTGACCATTATTACAATGCACTGGAGCCGTTTCTTTTCCTTGCTACATGTTTCATTTGTTTTATATTTTCATAAAACTTTTCATATAAATTTTCAATCGGTTATTGACCTTGGTGCGCTTAGTTGATTGTAAGCAGGAACTCACGCTGGGACACAGCGGTTATAATATACTAGGGATATGCCCGTTGAAATTCAACGGGAAAGCTTTTTGTGAAATAAAATGAACATCAATATACCTTGACATTCTTTGGATGGCAAGAAGACAAACTTTCGTTCTTTTAGGCGTTCGTTGTTTCAAGTTTCAAACTCCTACGATGATTATAAGCACCTAATTTTAATATGCGAATGATTAATGTTCAACATTCAAATGTATTCCTTCTCGTAAATAACGCAACGAATGTTGTTTACATTGGTTTCTAATTGTAAGAGCATTAAAAGCACGCTTTCACCCATAAGTATTGAGATAACAATAGGATTTCGTGGTTTAACATGGCATGGCAACATCCCGTTAAAATGGCAAAATTTCCCAAAAATATGTGAATTAAACGTTTAACATTAGAAATTTCGAACTGTAGACGAAAAAAGATGAACAGAATAAAAAACTTCATAGTGTTTTCTTTAACATTGGCTAGATTTAAAGATCATAGGTTAATGTTTTCTAATTTAGATCTCGAAAAGAATAAAAGCCTGCAAGTCAAAAAGTCGATTTTTACGTGTTATCAAATGGGAAATGGAAATGTCTTCCTTGGAGTCGAACCTAGGACTTTTTCGAGATTTCTTTACGTCATCTTACAATCATCGATCATTCCTACTAAATATTAAAAAGGAAACTCGTTCCATTATTGAGTTATTCATATTTTTATAGCGTGACAGAGGGATCCACAAAGGGACAAAGGGACAGAAGTAGCCTTTTATTATTGTTAGATTATATATTAGATATGTTAAACAAATGCATTAAATTAAACATGAATTTGTTTTTTTTTAGTGGGCAGGAGGGGAGAAACCGTCATTGTTGACGAGCTATATGCTAGTTATTACATAAGGAAAGATTTAAGGATAGATTATTAATCTCCGTTGTGGCATGCACATCGACTGATATCAAATCAGAAGGGCCGGTTACACAAAGGTTATAATCGAAATAATGATTAACACGTATGTAAAATAGTGGACTGTATAATTAACGTAGTCTAAAGGTTCTACACACACAAAACACAAGCACCGTAGTCCGCAACTCGTCGTCTGTATTCTCTGTTCTCTCTCTCGAGCGTCTCAGCACACACTGTCGTCTATGCCGTGCGTAAAGCCTCCGAAGCTTAGCTTCACCCAAACAAAAGAGTTTTATAAACCGCAACATCCGTAATTAAAAGGAGTGATGTGTTTTCTTGTTTAATACGATATATCGTATGCAAAAATTATAACGTCGTTGGTTGAAATCAATTGCTTTGTAATACGGTCTATCAATTCCCTATTAAATAGCATTAAACCTATGCCATTACAATAAATATTGCCATTTAAAAGCATTGGACTCGCCATGGCAATTGATATTATTTATTTTTGAAAGTCTTTTTTCATAAATAGATAAAGGTAAAGATTACGGCGTAATTGATGTTAAATGAGAAATCTAACTCCTTAAGCGTAAAATCTTTTTTCGATTAAAAAGAATTTTCTACACTAATTTGGTAAATGAATTTAGTTTTCAAAAATAATAAATTTCGTTCTTTCAGTTATACTTATCACTATTTTAATCTCGAGCTTTCATCTTAATTTTTTACTAATTTTAAATGCAATTTTATAAAGCCATGCACAGAAAATAATCCCCTAAAATAAAAAAATTTGAAATCTTCGTTTTTTCCCGTCTGTTTTATCATATGGTCTACCATCTTGCCTAATCTTAGATGCGTAGCCCATCTGGGTGTTTATAAAAGGTGTGATACACTGACGAAAACTTGAGAATTATTATATTGGGATTTCATGCAGCAAGTTCATGTCAGTGAAAGTCGAAAAATCCAAAAACATTTTTTGTTAGGTAAAGAGTTTCGTTATTATAACGTTCCCTGCTACAAGGTAAAAGATAACATAATGCGTCCGTTCTTAGAGAAAATATACGCACGTGTGAAATACCAACGAAATACTCATATACGATTCCGCCTGTATTTACCACATGATTCATTCCCATTAACGTCGTTGTAAACTAAAACAAATGTTTCGTTTTCCGCTAGACTGAAATGATTCCTATGCCTCTATGGATGAAGGAATACCGAAAGAACAAAGGTCGATATTTATTTTTTTAAGGGAGCGTGTCTGTTGTTTAATATCAAAGGTCAGAATATTCCAGGAGTTTTACCGGAGATACACATTCTCATGTTGATATTTGACAAAAACGGGAACGAATGTATAGAAACAAAGGAACCGTTTCCTAAAATAGAGCATTGTGTTTTCAACGTCAGTAATCAGGAAATTGTTGGAAAGTGCTTTAGAGAATTTCACAAGTTCAAACGCAAAGCAAAATGAAAATATTTTGTAGGAAAACGTGTTTCCATGAGTAGTGATGAGAAACCGGTCAGGTTAGTGAAAGAGTAATATTTTTCAGACACCTTGGAGTGTCAATGAAGCAGTAAAAGAAATTCGGCAAACGCTGTAAAAAGAACATTATCGTTATCCCTTGTAATTGTAATTATTCACTTACTGGAATTAGCCTCTTAATTTTATAATATTAATAGAATTCAATGTGAACACATTTAAGTGCTTCTATTGTACATATGTGAAGAAAACGTTTTAATTTCTGGAATTTTGACGTCATTTGAAAATATTGTATTGAAAACTAGTTATGCTATTTTTAATAGATAATCATGCCATAATTTCCTATAATAATAAAAACAATAACAATAATAATTTAATGTTTTGTTCAGGTTATTCTTGTATAAGGTTTTGTTAACTGTTACATAAATGTTTTTTAATGCATTTCTTGTGCCATTTTTATCTTGAACACCATATTATTTCTTAGAAAAAATCTCATTTTTTCCTTACCATAACAATAATAATATGTATGCCTTATCACGTTTAATTTCGCAATAATTAGTTATCAAAATAATTGGCTGTCTGACAACCCTTTTAGATTGATTTAAATTATAGTAATTACTCGAATAGAATGAAAAAATCCGAGTCAAGAGACATTTTTTAAACCCGTTTTCAGCATTAGCTGGGATTGATGGTGTTACTGATTACTTTTACGGACATTTATTTTTCTAATTGCAGTTACTATAAACTCAAATTTGTTTTTTAAAATAAGGTTTTTGAATGAACATTTTCTCGTTTGCACACTCGATGACCTATTTTTAGCGGTTGTTCAAAAAATCAGCTCATGCGTTCGGTTTGCCCGTCTGTCTGTCTGACGCGCTAATTCCTCCTTAAACAAAAGCAGCTAGAGGCTTCGTTTTTTCGCCGATCGATTCAGTAATCTGTCTCTTTGAGCACGTTTTCTCAGTTTATCTGTCAGTCTAAATTTTCTTGTAAAGGAAGCCGTTATTTACCGCCTGCTTCAGCAGTTCTTTTACTACTTGTACATTATTCTGGAGTTTCTCAAAATTTTCTTAGTAAAGTATAGGACCTAGAAAAATCGTAAAAATTCCTCACACAAAACAGTCGATTCGATCCTTTGTAGTGCCACAGTGCTGCCAACTATAGCAAAGGAACCGATTTGATGAATTCGATGGTGAAAGACCCGGAAGGAAATTTCCTGTTACTCCGCGAAAGTTTATGGATGGGAGAGAGAGAGAGGTGAAAAGGAAATGATCGATGGAGTGAGATGAGGAGAAAGACACGACCTTACCGTGAGCAAATGGTGCGAATTAATCTGCGAATGGATGGAGAGAGAGATGGGAGAAGAGAGATAAAATGTTACATTGGCAAAGTATTGCGTAATAATCTAAGGATATATGCGGACTAATAGCGAGAAAAATATAGAAAGATGGAGAGGAAAAAAGAGAAATTTACATTTAAACAAGATGATCCAAATAGAACTTATGATGCCTACTTTCCATTTAATCATTTATTTAACGCTTATGTGGCTTTAATAGCTTTAAAGTCATCGCGAATATGTAGCTCTTTGTGTACCCAAATTTCATAATTTAGCGTTATAAAATACTACAAATACATTCGAACGGAATATTAAATTGACTACGCGTATTTGTGCGGCAAAAATGACGCGTGTACGTATTAGAATATACCGAATCTGAGACCAATAATAGTTACTGCTATGGCAACAGTCTGGTAATGAGTGATTAAAACTGCAAAATCGCCAGTATTTACGAAAAATTCTAAGAAATGCAATAGATAAACAAATTCTACGGTAAAAATTAGAATCTTCATTCCTTTCCTCAGAGAATAGTACAAAACTCGCTCCGATATTACAATTATAAGATATTTTAATGTGAAAGAGAAAATTACAATGCACGATGGATTTCAGATTTCCCATGTAAATCAAATCGGAAGGATAGTTCCTTGAATCGAACCCGGGACTTCCATCTTCGCAACAATCCTCGGGAACCCGGCCCATGTAACAAGAGATTTCCACCAAGTTTCATGGAAATCGGTCTATTGGTTCAAAAGTTAATAGGGACTACGGACAGACAGACAGACAACGACCAAACTATAAGCCCATATCCATTTAGGAAAGTAGGCTAAAATAGTGAGAAATAATCCAGGAATGGCTGGAGAGAGAAAAGCAGAGAGATGAGTAGTGTAGAGTAGAGTGAGAAGTAGAGAAAGCGAAGTAGAGAGAGACGTAGAGAGAGTGAGATACTGAGAGAAAGAAGCAAAGAGAGTGAGAAGTAGAGAGAGAGAAGAACAGAGAAGGAAGTAGAGATAGAGAGAAGTAGTGAGAGAGAGAAAGAGAGACAGAAGCAGTGAGAGAGAGAGAGACAGAAGTAGTGAGAGAGAGAGAGAGAAAGAGACAAGTAGAGAGAGAGAGAGAAGCAGAGAGAGAGAAGCATAGAGAGGCAGTGAGAGAAGCGGAAAGATATGGAGGGAGATATATGACGAGAAATGAAAGGAGAGAAATGAGGTAGAGGAAACCATACCGCGAGCTAACATGTGCGACCTTCAAATATGTCGGACGGAGACTAGCACGCCTCGGCCCGCGCAACAATGGACCCACGAGAATTCCCTAACACCGCCACCATAATCAAGGGGTAAAATAGAACATCGACCTAGCGAAAATTCCCTTTATCTAACGTCACCTGCTATTCAAGAGACTCTCCATCCAGCGTATTTCCTCCCGCTCGTGTTTTCAATCATCTTCCTCGCTGTCCTTTTGTTTCTTTGCCCCTTCGCGTTGAGGCGTTCTTCAGACCCTCCTTCGATTCATTCCTCCTCTTTTCTCCCTCGGTTTGCTTCATAAATGGAAGAGAGAACCGAAAGTCACCTCTCCCACCAAGCTCACTCTCCACTCACCTATACTCCTTCCCATGGGCTGAGTAGGGAAATATTTTTTTCTTCGCACATTTTTTCTTGCTTTTTTCTCCTCTGTGAACCTAGTGGGTGATAGGTTTCAACGTCCCTGCGGCTGCTTTTGTTATTGAGTTCAGTACACCGAGATGAAAAATGAATCTCTCCTTTTTCATGCGGAGATCACTTATAAAAGTAAGCTCCGTGGAAATCTATTCGACCGTATTTCTTTTTACCTCAGCCTAATAACCGACTTTTTTCATTTTACTTCATAAGATATACTAAAAAATCTCTCTGAGCTTAAAATTATTTGCTGCGCGTACTTCGAAATATTTTAATATTATCCTATGAAATTTTAATAAGGCTTTATTAGAACTGTAAAATATCACAACCGCAAATTTAAATAAACCTAAGAAACTATCAGTTAAAATTTTTTGTAAAATAAAAAAGGATCTAATTAAATTATTTGAAAATAAATGCTACAAGACTGTTAAATGCTTTAGAAGTGAGCGAAATTATCATAACCAACTCTATTTTTCCTTTAATTTTACTATATAATAGCTTAACAGTCGTCCTTAGTATCATACAGTAAGCTTTATATGCACTTATCGTACATTCAAAATTTAGCGCCAGATAGCAGGAAAAGTAAAAAGTTATATGTTGGCCAACCTAGAACACCAGCTTTATGGAACAATGACTTTAAAAAATTGCATATGAACTAAACCAGAAATTACCTTAAAGGTCGCACTTAAAAAACATAATACGGAATCAATAGGGCATGTTCTTCCTACCAGAAGTAATTGTTTTAAACTTTAAGGGAACCGAGCGTCACCAGCATATAATAATTTGCTTCATTAGCTCCTTGTAATGAGGAGACATTACATTATTTCTTCGGTTCATCTTTAACCGAAACGAATATTCTATCTATCAGAATATGATTTACTCACTTTAAAATTTATTTATTTTCCTCTCATTCTTTATCTCTTAATATTAAGGCAAACAAAGAAAAGCTGACGGCTTGCATTTAAGGTATTTTCCTATCTCAACCTCTTCAAATTCGCCTTTCACCTTCATAAATTCCTCTCCTTCGCCAGATGTTCCCTGCCTGTGATTTTCATCACCTTATTTCCATGAAATATCAATCCGAGAGGGAATATATTTTCCCCTTCACCGTTGCCCGAATAGAGAGAATCTCGGCCTCCAGGAAGAAAATGAAAATATTTAGTTGTTTCAGAAGTTTTGACAACACCTATGGATGAAATATTCGAAAATGATACTACCTATCATCCCCCTCCCTCAGATCTTTGTTCATTTTTCTCGCCACAAATGCTGTGTATTTTCTATCCACCCTCCATCCATCTCTCCAATTCTCAGAAACCAATTCTCAGAAACTCAGAAATTCAATAAATATAGAATTGGAATTCTGTAATCACTTGATAATTTCCTCGCTTTAGTCATTTTTAGGCGTTCTTTACAATAAGTAAATAAACGGCGCAATATACATTGAACAAACTTACTCATATCTTCAATGTATCTCTTTGAGGACATCCGTAGGGGCAGTTTGATACTAGCTTGGTTAGTTCCGTCCCAACCAAGAAAACATCCGCGTTCAGAAACGATAAAATTGATCTGCTACGATAGTTCAGTGGTAGAATATTCACCCGGCAAGTGGAAGCCCCGGGTTCAATCCCCAGTCATAGCAGACTTTTTTCTCGTATCAAAATTATTCCCAACTTTACAGCTTATGTCTGTCTGCATAGGATCTTTGGATCGCTTTATTCCATCAATTTCTTACTCATATACGTATATACGTTTGGTCTTATTACACTCTTTGCCCCAAAATTAACTCTGTGTGCTTAGCAATTTACTGCCTATGATGTTAATAATGCGTAGCAACAGAACCAAAGCGACTGACACCATCAACCTCTCACATCTATCACCTCTCACTAATAAGTCCGTGCCGTTCACAGAAAAGCATGGAATTTTAGATTATGGGAAACCCGGCAATTTGGAACTTGAGTTTAAATTCGATTATAAATTACGTCAATTTAATATAACATTAAACATATGAAATCATTAAAGTGAAATATATTACCAATATAGTGGGTCGAGTGAATAAAAAATAAGCAAATGCATATGCTTAAGATTTATATCACTTTTTAAGCAAATTCTTTATTTGGGGTGAATAAAAAAATAGCATTTCCTTTTGCTAGAAAGAATAAGCATTTGCTTATTTTTAGGATTTTTCTTAAGCATTTGCTTAAAATTGTGTAAATAAAACAGCTTTTGCTTAATGCTTTAAGCATATGCTTAAACTTTTTTAGGTGAGGTAAAGGACTTGCTAAGATATTTTTAAGTGCTCTATTTTCATGATAATTGATCCTAAATATAAATATGGCAATTTATGGTGACAGGAAAGGTTAAAAAATACGAGAAAAGTTTCAACGACCAAAGGTTATAAAAATTTATATCGTTTCTCTGAAGTAAATGTTAAGTATATTTCAAATCTGTTGAATATCAAGAGAGACGTGGCGGTGCATTGTCTTCCAAACAGAAGTTGGAAATATTTTTAAGTTACTTAAGTGATCCCGGATTTTAAATAGGAGTCGGGGAAGATCACCACTTACAACTGTATGTAAGACAGTAAAATTTGTGGCGTCAAAAATCACTATAAAGGTAAATGACTGGATAAAAGTACTATAACTAATTGAATAAAAATGCACATGATTTGTAATATTATCGAATTCAGTTATAAAAGAAACAGTTAAAAAAATTATTAATGAATTTTTAAAAAATATTACCCAATATATTTGTTTTTAGTTTGAAATTCAACTATGTAAAAACTTTAAATGTTAACAAAAACGAGTGAGGGAAGAGTTGCAAAGAGCTTTCTTCCGTAAAATTGAAGCATTTGCTTAAAACTGAGTAGCAAATGCTTATAAGCAAAAGCAAACTTTTATTCACTCAATATGAAGCAAATGCTTTTAGCATTTGCTTATGCTTTTAGCAAATGCTTTAGCTTTAGCTTTTACTTTTTGCTTTTACTTTTTGCTTTTACTGTTTGCTTTAAGCATTTGCTAAATTTTTATTCACTCGACCCAATAAATATTAATATTGTCTTCCGCAATATAACGTGTAATGAATAT
The DNA here is from genome assembly GCA_028673005.1 of Tanypteryx hageni. NCBI lineage: Eukaryota > Metazoa > Arthropoda > Insecta > Odonata > Petaluridae > Tanypteryx > Tanypteryx hageni. Next base: position 152,659,208 of record CM054115.1, read on the forward strand.
TTCTTTAATACATTATTGAAGACGTATTGTTGATATAAACAAATTATTAAAGTGAGCATTACGCGAAGTTAATCGTTAAACATTTTATCTCAGCGCAGAGTGATCCGGTGTTAGCTGTACTTATTAAAAACATAAATCTACGAGATCCCAGGAAAACATTTAATTTTCACCCGCCATCTTGAAACAAAATGGCGTCTGTTTAAAACCTTTAAAAATTTTATATTTCGGAAACGGTAAGTCGAAGAAAAAAAAACATTATAGAGAAAAAAATGTCCCTTGAAAAGAACAACTTTCTGCTTAGCGAGGCGCGTAGCGTCGAAGTCCCTGTAGCGATCGAAGTGAGCGGAAAGCGGGGTTTACGCGCGCAGCGCGTAGGGGCAGGGTCCCCGGTGTGAATAAATTCTATGTGAATGATATGATTTTAAAACTATGATAATTCTTCTTACAGATGGATTAATTTTATGCTCTTTAAAAGATTCAAAGACAAATGTTCCTCTGCTTACCACAGTTTTTTAATCAAAAGAAGAGTAATAAATGCTGTCTCCGATTATTTACGATTGTCTACGTAGATCTGTTGTAGATTCTCCAATAAAATGGAAATTATTAAGAAGTGAGTGAGCGCTAATATTATCTTTGAGGTAGATAAATAAAATTTTAAAAATTATTGAAATAAATGGTGCTCTGGGATATATATTTTGTACACTACGCATGTAAAACAGCAGGTAAAATATAAAAAAGATGAAAGATAAGAAAATAAAGCGAAGATGGAAGTTTGCGAGATCATTTTTCCGCTAAGAATACTATGACAGACGAAGATACATATACAACAATTATAAGATAGCCAATGACATAGACAGAGAGAGATATAAATCATTCGTACTAATATCAGAAAATTAAGTTTTATGTAGAGACTCGGGATGTTGTATAAAATACTTGGAAGGTTTCAAAATGATGACATACAGAAGAATGATGAAGAGAAAGTGAACCGATAGGACGACAAAAGATGAAATACTAAGGAAATTGGCAAAAAGCGAATGATTATACAGATTGCAAGTAAGAGAAAGGTGAACTGGATTATCTGAGGAGAGAGAAAATGATCAAAGATGCGTTAGAAGGAAAGCTGGAAGAAAAAGGTTTCTGGAGACTAAAAACGTGAAAGTAGGGTTACCACATTTTTAATCTCACTTCCCGGACAACAGAACACAAAAACCCGGAAAAAATCCGGACTTTTAAATTTTAACTTTTTAAGCACAAAAAACTATACTGTGGTGTTATATCAATAAAAGAAATATAATTAAAGATTATTAAAGTAAATTGTCGAACGCAAATGTTTTTGTTACTTAAACATTTACGCGTAAAAACATAAAATGCAATAATACCTAAAATTTCATGCATTATTATGACTTGTTAACCGAAACATAATAATTCTGACGATACAGACTAAATATGTAAATTATATATATGAATATACAACATTTTATACATATCCTGAATAATACCTATATACAAAAATATAAACTCTAAACCAAAGTTTACCAATTAACTTTGAAATAAAAGTTAAACTGATTATTAAAGAATAATAATATGACACATTATATTATTATCGCAGTTTGCGGAACGACTTATTTACAAATTTAAAGAAAAATGATCGAGTAAAGCGTCAAAAATGATATTTAACATCTCACGATATAATTAGAAATAAAACGTTAAAATCACAAACTGCAATACCGACCCAAATTGTGTAGACGAATTCTTGAATGTTACTACTAATTTTAACAATATTTTCCAAAAATTAACGTAAATAACATGTAAAACGTACAATAGAAGGAAATAATCAAATTCCTGACAGGTGTTAAAATCCCGCCCGGACGTCCCCGGACACCATAAAAAAGAGGACATATCCGGGAAAAACCGGACGTCTGGTAACTCTACGTGAAAGGGAAAGAGAGAGACTGGGGAAAGTAAGATTATGTGGAGAACCTGATTTAACCAATAATAGCCAGGGATCTGTCTACGGACGTATTACCGATGATGATGGACTACTTGAAAAATTACCTACCAAAATATATAGTACACGACTCATTTACTTGCATATCGAATCATATCCTCTTTTTGCAAAAGTCGTTTTAAATTGATTTCCATAATTGAAAGGACTAATTTACTCCTCTATCTTCCGACTGTTAGTTATTGTAGTAAAAGTAGGGTTTCTTTGGTAGTTGAAATCTTACGAGAAGACCCTGTGTTAGTTCTATTGAATACGGTGATAAATTGCGCGCTGTAAATTTTCCTAGACCCATTGAAGACAGATTCAACCGTTGATCTGCCGGAGTGTTCACGCTTTTTTTAATCTCAACTTCAGTTGTGCATGTCGCCATTTTGTCCGAACTGTTCCATGTCCCTAATTGCGCATTTAAAATATTACTTAAATCAAAAATATTCATCACTGTTTTTTTATTTTAAAGACGCACAGATAGTTAAATCCGTGATTTCCACGAATTTAACTTCGCTTTTGTCCTTTTTCTCGGCTCAAGGATGAAAAGGATCTCGTCTTCTCAGACAACCGTTAAATAGGTACTCTGCGGTGGTATAAGAGTTAAAGGGCAGACATAACAGATCACCGGGTAACACCGTACCGACGGACCGACATTTTGATGGCATGATATACGGATCCGTCCTTTCTCAGCACAAAAGCGTTTTCTCGCTCAGGCAGATTTTAACGCGGCCAAATCCCACCTCCCTACTTCACAAAGAAGCAAGACGAACGGCAATGAATAAAGCATTCTCTCGGGGCGGCGTATTGTCGCTGAATAATAATGGTCCTTGGATTCATACCTTTATCCTTCCTATCCCCCTTTCATTCTACGAATTTCTCGCTTTTGCTTCCGCCATATTTTTCCGAGAGCGAACCATATAAAAAACCCATCCGAGCCACTAACCTTTTCCATTTCCAGACTATTACTTTCCCTGCTTTCTCTCTCTCTCTCTCTCTCTCTCTCTCTCTCTCTCTCTCTCTTTCTATATATCTTTTTCTGTTTCACGAGCGCCTTCGTTAAATATTTTAATCCAGAGGAAATCTCCAGATGGAAAAGGAAAGTGGTTCACCATTTCATCTCTCTCTCTCTCTCTTTCTCCCTTCCTAGAGAGGAGAATTATTCAAATTACTCATTTAATGGCTTGGGTTATTTTCTCATTCGATTCCTTTAATGGTTTGTTTCTTAGCGACCCATGCCCCTAATTCCGGAGAAAAAACGTTAGCCTTTCGTTAAAGCTTTTCTTACCTCCACGGCTTCTTTAACTCTCGTGTCCTAATTTTCGGAGATCACCAACAATAGAAGAACTTGACGACTGTCCCCCATTTTATAATTTTCAACGCTTAGACACATAAATCTGAGTAATAAAAAAGATAACTAAAAAAAGAGAGGACATGATTTTAATTATCAAGTCTTTTTTACTCGAATAAATCTCAATACGGAAATCAATTTTAATGATGCCGAAAAATGTTGACTATTCAATTCAATATGTGTAACAATATCGATATTAATAAATCAACTTAATCAATGCATTATATAAATGCATGAAAATTGAAATGAAAAAATATAAAGTAATATTTGTGCCAATACAGCATTTATAAAGACCGCGTTAGTATAGATAATGTGAGTTTTTTGTTTCAAAGTTTATTTTATATATGACTTCATCTAATTCATTTTAGCGCTCCTTTTCAAACCGCTTATGTTTTCACTTTGTCTGTCCGTGCATGAGCAAATTTTTTTCCGTCCGTGCGCAAAATATTTAAGTAACGAGAAGAGCGGGGAATCTAAGATATTCCGCTGGGGAAAGATAAGAAGTCTAGTGAGTTGTGGTCCGTCCCTCTGTCCAATTGCCTTTTAGCAGAATTTAAACAACTCAGGAAAGTGTACATTGTATCGTGCGATGGAGTATTTGAAACAAAACGATAAACATTAAACGCACGCACACCATAAAAAACTAAACACCCCAGTCCGAATATCTCTCTCTGTCTACTAAAAATGTCTTCCTTACCATAAATTGGCAAACTGTAAACGTATTTACATAGTTTTAGTATAATGATTAAATACTGCAAAAATATGTATCAGAAATTCTGCCAGGAGAATATTAAATTTTTAAATATCGATTAAGATTATAATCAGTTGTAATCAATCAAACAATCGAATATCATTTAAAAAGAGACCTAACTTGAGTTAAGTACTAGTTGTAATATTTAAGTTTGCGTTCTTTTCTTCTTTGTAGATAATTCATATCCTTTCGCTTACAAAATGTTGCATGCACACGTAAGGAAATTAACATATTTTCGTAATTATAGTATATTCTACATAATTCAGTTTTCGTTGACAGCAATTAAATATCAGTGCATGATTAATTATCCATGCAATAATTTCCCTAAGTCCAAAGCGAATTAAGACTCTCTTGTTTGACTACATTGAAAACAGCTACTCCTACGAAAAATTAATTTTACAAAAAATACTTTATTTGACTAGTCTACAACTGTTATTTAAGATATTTCCGGTATGACTAATAATTTACAAGATACGACGGAAAGCTCGATTTTCGTTTACAGTGAAGTGGCACCTCTGATTGCATTGTATAAACCATTTATGCCATTTTCTTTTTGTCTTTGGTCAGAAGCCCTTAATATCAACTCACATAAAAATCCGTTCCGTAGAGGCCGAGAACGAACGTGCGTATGGATGGACAGACAAAACGAAGCTAAGAGGCGCTTACATTGGAAATGAAATGCGAATAAAAACCCCTTATAAACTATTTATACGGGTCCGTTACTATGGTAAAGTTTCGTTTTGTTTACGTTGTCAGAAGAGTTCAAGCGGAGCGTAAATACGTTCAATTTACTTTCGAAAAGGAATAAATATCATATTACAGCTGTTTCACTGCGCTGAGGTATGTTTTAAAAAACTTCTGATTGACATTTGAGAAGAAAAAAAATATCCAGTCAACAGGATTTTTTTCTCCTTCTCAAATGTCAAACTTTAGTTTCAGCTTTATGCGAGCATGCATAACACGTAATTTCAACAGTTTTGTTTCTTGTTAACTTCTAATTGATTTTGGGTTTCATGTTTTGGAGGGAGAGGAGATTCCGAAATTTTCGTGGATATTATAAAACAAGCGAGAAAAGAATTGCAGAACAAATTACATAAGGCGCATCATTTTTCTTGTTTCAGAATCATAAAATTACATCTTTGGTTGAGATCGACGTCCTCATAATATAGTAGTCTATAAATTTCCTTAACAAGCTCAAACAAGGACTAATGCAGACTGGTTTCCCAAAGCTGAAGTCCCCATTTGATTACTTATATTGACAGGAAATATTTCAGTATTTGTAAGTCATTCCAAGGAATTCTCTTATCATAAATACCATTTGTAATTCCAAGTTTATCAATGATAGAGAAAATTTGGAAAACAAATTAATAGACCATTCTCAGGTTTAAAATAATAAAAGGAATGAAAGAAAGTTAAAACTCCAGCCAAAAACAAGTGGTATTAGCCCGATGCATTTCGCCCACTAAGTGGGCATTTTCAAGGGCGACGTTCCTTTGACAGCGACCAAAGTCGACTGCGCCGGCCACTTAGTGGGCGAAATGCATCGGGCTAATACCACTTGTTTTTGGCTGGAGTTTTAACTTTCTTTCAGTTTACGGCAAAAGTTTTTTGAGCCATCTTTGAGAATAAAAGCAATGTCAAAATCTCTTTCTGACATTATATTTTGCATGTATTTTTTAAATAAACGAATTTAATAAATGTTACGGTTTAAAGTCTAATATGTATGGGGAAACTGTCTATTGCTGAAGGGTAGTCTAGTGAAAAAGAAAATAACCTATTTGTTCACTCGCCTATGCTCAAGCCGAGTTCGGTAATAATCGTCTCCATGGCAAAAATCCGATAAAATGCGATTTAAAACGCAAAAACGCTGTTTTAGTAGATATTCAAGAAAATATGAACAATTATCAAAATTATGCGATAATAATTAGAATTTACATTCTTTTCCCATTAGAACAGTACAAAGCTCCCTACGATATCACAATTTTAAGATATTTTAATGTATTAAAGAAAACATCTCTGCACGATGGATTTGAGACTTCCTATGTAAAACAATTAGGGAAAGAACATTCCTGGAATCTAACTCGTAACTTCAATCGTGGCCAAATAAAATATAACCCGGAGGTGGGTCCTGGCAGCACGAGCCTTATACCAAGTTTCATGAAAATCGGTCCATTGATGCAAAAGTTATTAGTGGAGGACACACACACAAATAGATACGACCATTTCATCTCTACTATAAATATTTTTAAGAATTTGTTTGTTTGTTTGTGCATTTATTACGCAACAACTACTGAACGTAGAAGCAAAATAAAGGTTCCATTTTATCCGCAATACAAAGTTAAGCAAAATGGGAGAGTTTTTAAAACCGTTTGAATTACATTTTTCATTTTTAATGTTTTTCTCTTTTAATTTTTCTCATTTAAATAACACGAGAATGTGCGTATTGTTGGATTAACAATTTATTTGACAACCGTTATAAACAATATGTAATATTAACTAAAATAAATAATATATACCTAATGTAAACTTAAGTAGAGAAGAAAGAAACACTAAGGTTATTCAAAGGACTATCTCCAAAAAAACTATAAATCTGGCTAATTGTTTCAAAAGTTACGCGGAAGAAAGTTTTAATGTAAAATTTTAAGTGCTTTCGTTCTCTAAAAACTTTTTATGTATTCTGCATATTCTCTATACTTAATAGACAGCGAAATTTGTTTTTCATTAACATTGAAAATTACTTAGGTGAAAGATACCTCAGAAAGTACAATAAGAAAATTTCTATAACAATTCTTTGATTTAGACCAAAATTTATAATCGTTAACTCTTCCTCCCTTGAAAATCTATATGTACATTTTGCTTTCCTTTCAACTGAACATTTGTATGGATCAATTAAGCCAATTGAACTTATTAAATTAAAATAACACTTTCAATGTCGTACTAACATACCTTTTATTGCCTAAATGTATTTCAAAGTCCGGGAACTCATTTTTTTCGTAGATTTGACTTTAAAATATTGATGTGACAAATTAGACTCTCAAAATCAGCCTTTGAATGGGATAACGTATGGTTAATCTAAATTTGGTGATATCTTTAAACGTGTTTCCACCAGTTGCATTCCTAGAACCAATTCCTGTCCAAAAATTAAATGTTTTTAAGAGACATGACCACATTATATCATGCAGTTTCTTTCATTGGAACTTAATTTGGGTGAAATAACGATATTTTAAAAGTGATTCCATCGATTGTTTATCATGATTACTTGAAAATAAATAAGAAGACGCCAAATTTGTCGGTAAATGTGAATTAATTTTATCTATTATATATTTTGAATAGTTTGTTGGTCCATGCGAAAAGAAAGTCAAAATTTCTGAATAGCTTCAGATACCAAATTTTGAATAAACATTCCAACCATTGAAATTAGCTGAATGCGCTAATTTTTACACCGAAATATTTTATGTAAAAGGTTTAAAAATTATTTTCGTTTATTACGGATTCATTTGTTGCTGAGCGCCATTAAGATAGGCGTGACTAAGACAGGCGAGTGCAAGAGCAAAAGAAACTATTGACCAAATGGATTTACGATTTCAAGAACAAAGAAAGTGAAAGATATCACAGAAGGTTCAATAAGAAAACTTCTATCACATTTCTTTAATTTCTACCAAAATATAATATTTAACTTATTCCTTCCTTAAATACCTATATTTACACTTTGCTTTCTCTTCAACTCAACATTTATATGGATCAGTTAAGCTAATTGTACATTTTGGATTATAATAACACTTTCCATGTCATACCATCACACTATTTATCGCCAAGTTCGATTTCAAAGTTGGGGAACTCATTTTATTTCGTAGGTTTGACTTTTAATTATTCACGTAACGAATTAGATCCACAAAATCAGCCTTTGCATGGGATAACGTACGGTTAAACTAAATTGTAATATATCTTCAAACGTGTTTCCACCGGTTGCATCCCTAGAGCTTGCAATTCCTGCCAAAGGTTTTAATATTTTTGAGATTCATGACCACATAAAATGATGCAGTTTCTTCCACTGAAGATCAATTCGAGTGAAATAACTATATTTTAAAAGTGATTCCATCGACTGTTTATAATGATTATTCGATAAAAAATACAGTCGCCACATTTGTCGATAAAGGATGAGGAAAAAATATTTATTTGTGCAAAAGATGGGAAGGTAAGAAATATTGCATACCATTAAGCACTACAATAAAAATTAACCTCGTTTCATTATTTGGTTTTATTCTCAAATCTTCCTCAATATCTTTTATCTTGACTTAAAAATCCGAGCAACGCCGGGTAATTTCAGCTAGTAAGGCTATATTTCCTTTGGAAACCAGCCTAAAAATCATTATATCAATGCTACATAATAATATCATTCCAATTCAAAAGTAGAGGACTCGTTGCCATGGCAGTTGGTATTTCTAAATTGCTAAAAAAGGGAAATTTTTCCCTCCTTTTTTGATTAAAAACAATTGTTCGCTCTCATTCGACAAGGATTTTAATTGCCTTAAAAAATATAAACTTCAGTTTTTCAGCTACAAAACAGTTTATGACCCGATCTCCTATCTTGATTTTAACTCATTTAAAAATTCAAATTTATAATGCTCTGCACCTATATCTTTTCTTATGGGGGTAGAATTGAAACAAAGGGATTGAAAAAAGTTATCGATTACTCCTCAGTAGCTAACCCTAAATCCGCCAAATTCGTTCCATGTGCAAATCTCCTATAGACCACCCTATCCTAAAAATTTGGCCACTTCAAGATATTGCCCGAACAGACGGACGGACACACAAAACAAAAACCTAAGCAATTTCTTTGTTCAAAATAAACGCTAAAAATAGGATTTTCTGACGCAATATGAAAAAGCGCGTTTTATTTATTGATGTTTATTTAGAATTGTAAGCGTAAAATTCTTTATAAACTTAGTAATATAATTATATGACAAAGTAAATTATTTAATAATTAACGAAAAAGTATATTCGTACTAATACATATGTTAGGTTTCTAATCTAATAACCATTAGCTAATGACGTGAATATGCTACATTACTATAAATTTGAATTTGAGTGCCCAGCCGATTCGCCTCTGTCCTAGGCACAGAGGGTATCTCAGAGGTAGTGCAATGAATAGCCGGGGAAGGGAGGAGGGAAACCCGGTGCCGGCATTTGCGTGCTCTTACGAAGAACACCAGGGGGGGGGGGGGGCAACAGCTTAACGTCCCTTCCGAAGGACGGAACAGCGTTCTCCTCAAACCACACAAACAGGGGGCCGGGCGACCTTGGAAAAACCCTACTTGCGCAGGATTCGTACCCGCTACCTTTGTCAAAGCAGCAGGCGAGTAGCAGCCAGCGTCCTAACCACTACACCACCGGCACCCCTCTACATTACTATAAAATAGTGCTCTGCAAACGATGTGCCGCGGCAGTGGTGTGCCGTAACGAAGTACTTAGTGTGCCGCGGGACGTACGGAGTTTATACAAGGGAAAATTCGAATTTGTAATTCTCAAGCTACAAACGAGCGTAAGAAGTTTCTTCATTTGCAAACTTATCAATTAATGATTTATCCCTAAAAATTTGAAGGAATTCATTTAACTCAGGAACGATCGCAGTCTTAACCTGAAGTTAAATTATATGCCTCTGGATGAGTTTTGACTCAAGTGAGGAAGGAATACCCAACCATTGCTGAATGTGCAATTGATGCGTTGTTACCGTTTCCTTACAACATATTTATGTGAATTAAGCTTTTCAACATTGTCGATGATTAAGAATAATAAGAGATCGTGTCTGAAATACCTCGACCAGAAACTTGGACTTGCTCTTTCTCCCATAGAGTCGAACATCAAAAGACTGTTCTTCAAGACAGGGACAGGTTTCTCACTAATAAAATTATTTAATAAAGTTTCCATACATCTTTAGATATTAAATCATTCATTATAGGGAAAATATTTTCACCGTTTCTTCGATGTCGTTATAAACGTGTTGTGCTGCATCTGAACATAGTGGTATTGGCAAAAAAAATTTAAAAATTAATTTTGGTTTTATTTCACAAATTCACTGAATTATAAAAATGATTTTAAATGAATTTTAGCCACAATTTATTCCCTTCCTAAAATATATTTTATTTTTCATTTATTTCTGATGTCGATTATTTTAATTATTTTCTGATGTTATAACAGAAATCTTCAACAAAGTTGCGTGTGAAATAAATTTCGGTGTGCCGCGATGAATGAAAAAATCTATAGGTGTGCCGTGAAATAAAAAAGGTTGGAGAGCACTGCTATCAAGGATCCTCCTGATGCTACCCGATTTTCAAAAAAATGTTTTCTGCATTCTTATAGATTGCATTAAACGTCACACAAATAGTGATTTTTTTAAATTTCTCTATCTATAGCCATTTTCTCATAATCTTAATTTGAGAATTTTGAAGTCCCCCTTCTACCCTCCTACGACCCCGATTTCTCCAAAATCATTCTTTGGCAGTGTAACAAATAATAAAAATAATAAATAGATCACACACACCACGAAATTTCAGTCTTATATTTCTTATCGTTTACTTGCTATTTTAATTTAATAGATTGCAGAGACGGACAGACCGAAAATAAGCGCGTTTATGAAATAAACCGCAATTAAAAAGGCTTTTGTAATCTGCTTTTTTTAATTCTTTTAAAAGTTTTTATTAACTCACGTTAGCCAATCAAACGAATCTCTAACATGAACAAGAAAAAATTATAACACCTTGCCATTAATAGCACTGCAACAGTGTAATATTATTTTAGGTCCTCGGAATAACATCAAAGATTTATTTTACAAAAATGGAATTTCCTCTGATGATTTTCATCGTACCTATATTAGCATTATCGTTTAACCTCTTCAAAAGCTCTATCTCCAGCTTAATATGCCCTCTGCAGCAATTTTTTTGATCTATCCGGCACGCCATCAACCTTAAAATTGCAATCCGACCCTTTATATTATAACTTCTGCTCAAATAATCAAATGCATAATCTCACCCTCTACTGTAATGTGCAATTTACCGGTTCAGGAAAATTATATCATTTTACGGTCGCTATAACAGTTTCCTCTCCTCACTTTGCCATTCATTACAAAACGCTAGGCCAATAAAACGTTTTTGCGGGAATAGCCTTTTACGACCGTGGTCCTAAGATTAAGAAACATTCCTAGCACCCCTATCACCACCCCATCTCCTCCCACAAAATCTCACCAATAAAATTAAATTCTCGAGCTATATTCGTTTTAGTCATCAAGTCTAATTGCTCTCGGCTTAATCAACAAGCACGAAAAACTGTAACGCAAAAATATTCAAGAAAGAAAAACTGGTAGGTCTTAATTTCTTCTTCTGGTTTAAGTTTAAATTCTACAGCAGAATTCCTTCGTGGAGTTTATTACATAAATGTGCATCCTATTCTCATAAAAAAACTATTAGTTGATTGTGTAAACGACTACCAATAAAACGATTATATGGGATATAATATAAAAGAAATTAAGCGTAGGAATCGACACAAGTTAAATAAAATACTTATAATATTCGTTATAAATTACAAATAATACTTATATCCATATTCAATAAAACGGATTATGTAGATTTTTGTTTAAGTGTAAATAAAGTTTAATGAACCCCCCTGCTACATCCTATTGGAGGTTCAAAGGATATGACACCTTTTCTTGATATATTCAGGCATAGAGGAAGAAACGTAAATCAATAGATGTATCGGTTTGGATAATTTCTAACGTTGAAATTTTGTATGATAAATTGTTTCCTTAATTGTGAATATAAAATGTATATGAATAGAATAATGCGTCTGATAATTTGAAGAAAAATATAAAAATACATGAATTAATTATGCATAAACGATTGCATAAGAGTTATGGTACAAATGAAAGATCGCATTGGCTTCCATATAGGGTGAAAGAGAGAAAACAATGAGTCTGAAAAGCAGGAAACTATCAAATTATGAACGAAGGGCATTATTGACCTGCCTGGTCTTTTAAGTTACAATATATGGGTAAAAGTCAAATTAAAGATTCAAATTAGATTCCAATCCGTACCAAAAATCTAAACTAATTCATATTATAAAATGACTCCATATTGACTGACACTGTTTATATAATATGCTGAAAAGGTAAATTGCTTTAAACAACTGAAAAAATACATCAAAATTTATTCGAAAAATACTTTAATTTATGGATAAAAATAATCGTTTTACTACCCCCGTAAGATATTCGTCAAGATTTTTAAAAACTCCTGTTAGATAAACTTCTTTAATGAAATATGTACATGATAGAATTGATATTTTACATTACTGGAAAAGACAGAAAAGAAAATTTATTTCCTTCTCTTCACTAAATTAATTTGAGTTTTTTTTCTCTGATGAAAAGAAGTTTGGTCAAAAGACTACGTTGAAACTTGTTGAACGCTTCACCGTTTCACGTAGACCTTCTGCCCAAACTTTATTTTCCCGAGTTAAGGATTAAATGAAATCCCGAACAGATGAATAGGAGGACATTTTCGCAGAACACCATCTGCCGCCCATTTATGTTTCCCATTTTGTTGTCCTTCCACACTTTATAGATGGCGTCACCGTTACATGCCGCCCATTTTTTCATTTCGTCTTTCTCTCCTTTCATTTGAGTATTCTAGCAATTCCCTTGCGCCTCCAGCGTGAAGACTGAGATCTATTAAAAGATGGAGCCCTTCCGCAAGACCTGTTACCTTTTTCAACACCGAAGCAGCGACATTTAAAATTCGATGTGACACCTTTGGGACGAATTCTGTCCGGAGAATGAGGCTAGTGAAGCTTTGTAGGTCTTTCTGGAAATACGGAAGGGAGTAAAATATTCTCCAACATTAAATTACGTTGACGTTAAGTAATAGGTGCGTCTGAATGATGAAATTCATCCTCCCTTGCGTCTCACGTTGCCTTAATTGTGTTCATTCTTTTGCAGGTCTATTTAAACATTTGATTCGGCAAACAAGGCATTTCAATACGCCTTCATTCCAAAGAGATAAGTTAGGAAAAACACTTTTAAAATTGCCAAGAAGTAAGCGCCATTTATTTAAGAGGAGCGAATTTTAATAGTGAAAGGTCAAACACGGATGATTACTTCTTCGCCGGATCGGCTCATATACTATAATTATGGTACATATTTTAGGTTGAATGTCGTGAAGAACCTGCTCCAAAAAACCGTTATCGCAGTCATTTTAAAAATATCTGTAGACAGTCTAACCTGAACTGTATGGATTTGATTCGAATACCTTCCTTTTCCTATATAAACACACGGGAATCAAGAAGAATGTTTTAATATGCATCCAAAAATTTAGTCCAATATTAAATATAAAGATCTGAGCAAACCGTTTGAGTGTGTTCCTTGCCGATTTCTAATTGCAATTTACCATAAGCTGCATATAACCAGTGTATTGCGGATCATTCACAGACACTGACAATGATGACATAGTTCTCAAACTGCTAAAGAGAAGCCGCTTCAAGTATCAGTATATGAAATAAAGAAAACTCGAAGGAAAGAAATTACTGCAAGTACGTATGTATTAACAATTTGACAACTTATAACCTTAAAATTCATTCTCAATAAGTGTGATACCAAAATTTAATTATTGTGTTTGCATTGAAATTATAAGCAAATATGCCAAAAATAAATGACACGTAACAATTGTTACACATACTCTCCCACTTTTAAGGTCAAATGTACGATCCTGCAACAGGAAGTCCACAAGGACAAAAAGGTGTTTACTGAAACAAAGGTGTTTCGGGATTGCCTTCGTAACCATAAAGAGCAAAAAAAGAGGTCATGCATGTGGGCGACACTCAAATCCCAAGAGACTAAACAAAGGCTGTCATGTGGAAGCCAAGTCGTAGGAAAACCTAAAGGGGTAACTGCTGAAATATTGCTCTTATCTCCACCAAAAAGTTTCAGCATGTGTTTTTAGGGTGTGAAATTTTTAATTAAAGACAACTAGGTTTTTCCATCGTGTTTGTTTAAGAAAAATATCAAATAAAATTTTCCACGGTTAATAATAGTGTAAATAAAAGCATTCCCAAGTGGAATATGTTAATAATAGCGATTGAAAGTATGACACTGAATATAACTCCGCGTGAGAAAATAAGCTATTTATTCCAGTGCGGAGAATTTGAAAAATTAAACGCTAGAAGTACATCTTTACTTTGTCTTCATGTATTGGAGATACATAATAGAAGTAACTGCTTAGCTTTTTTAATTTCTTATACTTAAGTGACCATCCTTGAATGTTTTCAGCCACAAGGCGAGCTCTATGACTCTCTAGCAGAGGAATTCCACATTTAATAGTTACTCAAACATTTACCGTAAAAAACATGGTTCATAACACCAAGTCAGCATTGCTCAACGCGGAACTTTGGTGCCATAAGTTTTAATATTTTAAGAGGAAAAATATATGGCGAGAAAATCTCTTTCCTCCTTTGATTTCCCCCATAAATGTCAAAATTCTCCCCTCTACACCTCTCCCCGCACCCACTCCTATTTCCAAACTCACATCCACTAAAAGCTCATTCGTGCGAATCCTTTTTCGCCACCTAAACTCCCCAAAAAAACCCCACCCAACAAAAAATTACCTTTTCTTCCCTTCGCGCATTTCTCCACCCACTCCACACTTCCTCTCTCTCTCTCTCTCTGCCTCCATATCACTTCCTTTTTCTCCGCATCATTATCTCCCCACTACAAACACAACACCTCCCTCCCACAACGCCTCCTTTCATCGTATCGCTAGAGGCTAGAGAGGGAGAGAATGAAGTGAGAGGTGGAAGGAGAGAGGAAAAAGAGGAGGAAGGTAACTCCTTTCTCGCTCTCTCCATTCGCTGCGAAATCGTGGACACTGCCTAAAGAGATAATGGTTTTCTTGGGAAAAGCGCAAGTTTCACGAGAGAAAGGGAATTGCGATGCTACCTTACTGGTCGTGAGATACAGGAGAGAAAAAATAAAGAAGGGACTGAACGCGAACAGTTTTCCCCGTGTGTATGTGCTCCCGTGCGTCTTTTATGTGAGTTCGTGTTTACATTAGCAAAGCGGCTTTTTTAACACGGCCTTGATGAAAAAGAGGAAAGTGCTACTTTAGAGAGCCTCGCTCTACGCGTCCCGGACTAATGAATGAAAGCACACGCGGACAAATGGATGTCGGCATTCTCTTTCTATACTCGTCCGCACCTACGTTGGGATTCAACTCCGTACACTTTAGAATGATGATGTCGTTATGTATTAAAGAAAAGCATTCATTACGCTATTCGTAGAAATTATGCGCGCGTGACCTTTTTATGTCTATAAGCGTAATTTGCTCTTTAGCTTGCGTTTTCGTCGAATCAAAAATTTACTCAAATAAATTTATATTTCTGAATGATGGCGTGAATAAAATGTACCAATGCAATTTATAGCAGTGATAAACTGAATGATAATGTTAGAAAAGTGCTATAATTCATCTCCGCCAAGAGATTTGACCCTTCTATGAAGTTTCACGCCATCGCCTAGGATATGAAAAATTCGCGAGGTACCTAATTGTAATCCTCCTGAGGTATTAGGAAGGATGTGTTTTCTTGGGTGAGATAATATTAAGGGCTTACATTTATACTAAAAAGTAATGGTGCTTTGCATATCAATTACGCCCAAGATGAAAAGGTAAATTAATTCACGCTGATAAACTAGATGCTGCAAGGCAATACCTGGTGGAACTCCATTGCTCATAAAATTGAAGTCGTTATTCATTGACAATGCGTAAAACGATTTCTATCTCCGATTTAGCCTTAGCAACTCTCAAGTAACTAAAATTATCTAATTCTTCACATTATAATGGATATTACGATACAAAAACTATATACAGAGAATATAAATAGTTATTCTTTATTTTCTGTGACAGCCGAAAAGATTGTGAATATGTCATCCACGTATCTCAACCATATATCTGGAAAGTAATGAAATTTTTCTTTGCAATCGTTTTCAAAAGAGGACATGAAAATGTTGGCTAAAAAGGGAGATAAGGGGTTTCCCATAGAAGTGCCTTGAGTTTGTTTGTAAATTTCATTTTTAAATGAAAAAACGTTCTGTGACATGCATAAATTATTAAGTTGTAAATATTCGAGGACAATTTCATGACATATTCACAATCTTTGATTTAAAGAAACAAAATGTAGATGAATTTGTTAATCAGTTAAACAACATATATCCTTCAATCAAGTTCTCTTATGAACTTCAAGAAAACAACACCTTGCCATTTTTGGACTTGCTTATTATAAACAATAGACACATTGAGTTTGACATTTTTAGAAAACCTACACATACTGATAACTTTATTCCTAACAACTCCTTTCACCCTATGAACCAAAAAATAGCTGTGTTTCAATTTTTAACACACAGATTATGTAACATTCCCCTCAATAAAATCAGATATGCAAAGGAACTTAAACACATAAAACAAATTGCCGCTAAACTTGGATACGATAATAATTTAATTAATAAATTAGTGAGAAAACATAACTTTAATAAAACTTTGTCCAATGCCACTTCCCTTAAATTAGACACCAAAAAAGAGGACAAATTTGTAAAATTGCCTTATTTTCCACCATTAAACAGAGGCTTGAACAAAATTTTTAAACATAAGAATTATACCATAACATATACAAATCCTTTTAATTTGAAAAATTTACTGGGCAGTACAAAAGACAGAACAGAATCTTTGAACAAGTCCGGTATTTATAAAATACAATGCTCACACTGCGACAAAAAGTACATAGGACAAACAAGAAGGAAACTAATAACACGCTTCAAGGAACACATGGCTCACTATAAATATAATCGTTTTGAAAAATCAAGCGTTGCCAACCACATCTTTGAAACAGGTCATAGTATACACGTTAACGATTTAACACTGATAACTTCAGCCAACAACTCACTAAACTCGTTAGAAAACCTTCACATTTACAAAAACCGCGATACACTTATGAACACAGACACAGATTTCAACAAGACCCTATACAAATTGACAGATTTAAACGACACACACGCCGAAAAATCTTTCCGCGTTTCGCTTGTTTCTCGGTCGTCTTCTTAATACTTTCCGTTTCAACCTGGCAGTTGGCTTCCAGTCACTGGTGAAACAGGTTCTACCCCTGACGATGCCCACCTTGTGGACGAAATGCATTGGGTTTTGCAGCCCTCTAGTTGTTTTGGCTAAAGGAGTATTCCACTTTTGTTTAGGTATAATATTATCATCGAACAAGCAATTTAATATATGGCTATAAATAAATAAACTATTGTCTTCGAAAAACCCTTCAAGGGTCTATTAGGAATAGGAAGCTCTGAATTCATGATTCATGATTTACAACAGGAACAAAAAAAAACATTCTTGATCAGAAAAAATATGCGGTGGTAAAAATGACGACTTATATTTTCCGATAGTTGGAAAACGAATACTTATATTACCAAATGTAAGAGTTAAATCAAGTATAAAATTCACTGACTTGCCAGTATTTTAAACTTTCAGCGCCCTTGAAAATAAAATTTAAGTTCCATTGTTTCGTCAAAAGGACCTCAAATATGACACAGTATCGCAGAAAATGTTACTCTCGGCTTTACTCAACTCTTTCAAAAATACAAATTCAAAAAGCTTCACTGCGCAGGTAGACTAATTAAAAATAAAACGCAGAAATAAAAAAATGCGAGCAAACTTTTTCAGCCACCTAAAAATGAGGGCAAGGAGCATAAAGTTCAGGTTCAACGTTGAGGTGAACCAGAAGGACTCACAATGGCCTTAAGGTCTGGAAAGAGAGGTGAAAAAGGACGCAAAAAGGAAACTGGAGGAGGAGAAGAGAAAAAATCCATCGTTACATACGCACGGCTAGAAATCTCGCGTGAAAGGTTTTACGCCCGGAGGGTAAGCTGGAGTTTCTTATATGAAACGGAGAATATTTGCTGAGATTGGCGTGTATGCGTAGGACCTAGAAGACGTTACACTTAGACGATTAACCATTTGTGCAAATTGGTATACACCATGGCACGAAATTCATGTACGGAAACTTTTTAACGAAAAATATCTTTGATCAGCGTATACAAATAGGATAAATTAAGAAATTCGTATATAAAACCGACGAAATGATATTTTATGATTTTTTATGCGTTCTTTTCACAAAGTGAACGCATATATGGGAGGTCGTTTTCGTCTTTCCATCCGTCCGCATGTAAAAACTCGGAAACTGCTAGACTTATTTTGATGAAATTTGGTATTAGGGAGTTTTGCTAAAATTTGTCGACCGATTCCAATTTTGGTTAGAATCGGACAAAAATAACGACAACTTTACATAAGAACTAACATGTATGTTACAACGTACCTTGCTAGCTTCTCATTAAATACTCATCTGAGTAAAAAATATTGAGAACGTTGTGATATCCCAAAGAACGCATTTGAAAACTCTGTGTACTCCGAAATGGAGTACACCTTTCCAATCTTGATATTTCGCACTGATGTAGCAATTTTGTATATTCTTTACAGGGTTAACAAGATGAACCTAACGGAACATATAATGCCTACTTTCCACAAAATACTTATTTAATAATTATATTGGCTTTATTAGCTTTAAAACCACTACGGATGAGTTGCTCTTTGTGTACCCAAATTTCATAATTTAGCATTATAAAATATTACAAACACATTCGAACGGAAAACTAAATTGATCACGCGTATTTGTGCGTCAATAATAACGCGTGTATGTATTAGAATGTACCAAATCCGAGTTCAACAATAGACGTGGCAATGGTAACACCTTCGTCATGAGTGATAAAAACTGTAATTCACGCAAAATTCGATTAAATACGATCGAAAAGAAAACTTCTACGATAAAAATTAGAATCTTCATTTGTTTCCCCAGAGAATAGTACAAATCCCACACCGATATTACAATTCTAAGATATTTAATGTGGAAGAGAAAATTACCCTGCACGATGGCTTTCAGATTTCTCTTGTAAATCAAATGGGAAGGATAGTTCTTGGAATCGAACCCGGGACTTTCAATATTCGCAACAAAAACTATGCTCTGGAGCTCGGCACTAGTAGCAGGAGATTTCCACCAAGTGTCATGAAATTCGGTATATTGGTTCAAAAGGTAATAGGGGGGACTGATAGACAGACGGACAAACAGACACAACGAAGAAACTATAAATCTATTTCCATTCTGGAAAGTAGGCTAAAAATGTTATAAATCTTCGACGCTTTTAGTATTTTGTAAATTATTATTTGAAATTCGATCCAAATAGTTTTATGGTTTCACTTCATTATGGCAGATTCCGTAACACAGGAAGCCAATACATGTATGGGGAATACATTTTTCAGGTTATAAATAAAAACGCAGTCGCAGGGGGTTAGTTATCAGGTTTAAAAATTTTGAAACAGATCGAGTGAAATTGGGTTTTTAATGAAAGCAAAGCAACTACCTTTTTAAAGAATTCGTGTTAAATCACGTTTAATATAAATAATATTTTTAACCAGTACACGTTATATTATACACGATTATACACGTTATATATTTTAGGGCCTGAAATGATTACACATGGAAACTGGTAACCTAACAATGATTGAAAGTGTTGCTGATTGTTGCCGCCATTTAATCAGCCTAAAAAACTGCGAAGAATACGATGTTGTATCGTGTGGCGTGCAAATGAAATTCCACATCTGTGATATGGTCAAACGATCAAGTTTTATGTCTTGGAGAAACTTTTCATTCGTCTTCTTCTCCGTGAGATGTAACTTCCGTATGAATTAATTACGTCTCCATTTCTGTCGACAACTCTGCGTTTTTTAAATAGTTATAATTAAGTGATAAACTCGAGATTTTAAATAAATTACAGCCAAATAAATGAAGGTTATTGATATCAAATGTAGGCGTGAGCTGAAATTGTAAAGCGTCTGCATATTAAAATCGTATCCGAAAGTTCGAAGTACCGGGTTTAATATTAATTATTTTATTACTAGTGCAGCATTTTCGGGTTTTACCCGAATTTTTAAAAATCAAATTGGGAGGTAAAAAACGGGAAAATCGGGTTAAACCCGAAAAATATATTCCCTATACATACATCATCATCGTCCGTAGATAGGTGCGTGATTATTCTTGTTTCAACCTGGTTCTCCACAAACTCCTGTTTTCCGCAGTCTTCTTCACATCTTTCATAGCTCTCTTTCCCTTTCAAGTGGTCTATCAGCTGAAACCTTTTCCTACTTCTCCCATTTTAGTTCCAGTTTTCCTTCTAACATATATTTAATCACACGCTCTCTCCTAAGGTAATTTCCCGTCAAGTACGCATTCTTCTTTCTTATAGTTTATATAATCATTCGCTCCTTTCCTATTCTTCTTAGTACTTCATCGTTTTCCATCCTATTTGTCCAATTTATCTTCAGTATTCTTCTCCATGCTCACATTTCAAAGCTTTCAAGCACTTCATATCACTTTTTCTTAGCGTCCAAGTTTCTGCCCCATGCAAATCTATACACCATACATATCATTTTATCAAAATCATGCCGATATCCTCCTTATTTCCCCGTTAGTAGTTTCTTTCTTTCTGAAAGCAGATTTTACTTTCGTTATTATAGTCCTTATTTCATCGGTGCAGTTTGCTTTTACCATTATGATGAGTTCTAGGTATTTATATTCTTAAATTTGTTCTAATGATTATCCATCAATTTTTATGTTCATGTTATCTTCTTTTCCCGATATTCCTACGACCTTGAATATCTCTGTATTAATTTCCATTCCGTATTTTTTATGTTATAACCAGCCTATTTATCATTTTCTGGATTTACTTTTCCTTTCTTGCTAAAAATACTTGATAGTTCGCGTATTTTGCTGTTCTTATAATCTTTCTTCCAATATTGAAATCACCTTTACCTTCTAGCGCTTCTTGCATTAGTCTTCCTCCATATATATGGAATAGGATCGGATATAGGCCGGAGCCCTGTCTTACTCTTCTACCGATATTTACTCCGATGGTGTCAGCATTCTATAACCACACCTTTACAACTTGATTCAAGCATAGATTCCTGATCCTGTCTCCTGTCTTTATAATATACACATATATCCTTTAATAACCTCATCAGCATTTTCCACTTGACTCTATCATAGGCCTTTTGCCAGTCGACGAAACATATGCAATCTAGGCTGTACTCTATTGCTCTTTCTGATATGATTATCTCTATACCAATAGCATATCTTGTTCCTCGCCCTTTTCTTCAGCCTTTTTCTCTAGCATTTCAGTACGAATTAACGTGATGATTTGTGACATTTGCAACAGTAGCCTTATAGTTCTGTAGTCTTTACACTGAATTACCTTTGACTTCTTCTCTAGAGGAATCATTTTCACTTCTAGGAAATCCTGAGGCCACTCTTCCAAGTCGTTAATCTTAATGATTGATTTCGTAATCATTTTCAGTCCATCCGACTTTAAGTACCTCTGCTGGCGTCCCACTGATGCCTGTGGCTTTTCCTTTCTTCAGTTCTTGAATCGCTTTTTCTACTTCGCTTCCCATAATACTTTGTTCGAAGCTGTCTTATACAATATCGTCTTCTTCTTCCAATTCTATTTGGGCTGATATTGTCCGCTAGTTGTAAAGTTTCATAATGTATTCTTACCATACCTGTGCTACATCCTTTGGCTCGGCGACTATCTTCCCGTCTGTATTCACAATTCCTTTGCCATGGATTCCATTTGGCTTCTACTCTTCTAATTCCTATGTCCTAGCATACATCATATCGTACTGCCCTAACTTCTCCATCTGTTGTATTACCTCCTATATTTCCTTCATCCAGTTTTTTATAGCTCTGTCTGTTACTCTTCTCAAACTCGCTTATTCGTCTATGGTTAGTTTTACCTTCTTCGCTTTTTCCACTTTCTCCTCTCATCCATTTTCTCGAGCATTATCTCAGTAAACCATGGTTATTTTCCTATATCTTTATTCCCAATATCTTTTATACTGGCTTTAAATTCCTCCTAATCTGTATGCACGGTCTTCGGTTTATTTATAAAGTTTCAAATACAATCTTCCAACTTCGAGCTGAATGCATCCTGCCGTTCTTTCAGTTTGTCAAGATCTCAAGTCAGCCTTTCTCTTCTCATTTTCCTATACATGTATATATTAGTTTTGATTCCTGATCTATTACAAAATTTCCACAGCGTTCATAAAATTTTAAAAATGTATAAACAAGTAATGTTTGATGTTGATACATGAGGAATTAATTAAAACGAATGAATATTTCCATTTACTTTAAATTAACACCAATATAATGACATTAAATAAATATATCTGGGCCTTCGACCTCTAATGGCTTTACGTATGAATGAACATTTGGCGGCACATAAGTGGTTTACGGCATCATTTCCAAGTTGATCGGTTTGGAATTCTTTAGCTTCGCTTAGTGCAGATCCCATCCTTGAAAGATAGGCCAGCACGCTAGACTCGAAAGCCATCTTAATCTTCAGGTATATTTAGCATTAGAGAGGATTTATACTGCTTCCTATTAAGTAGAGATCTTTGCTAAGCACCTTAACTGCCCATCTCATTCTTAGCTGAGAGAAGCACCACAAAAAAGAAACGTTCTATTCAAAAAGGTGGCAAAAGGCTTGAAACCATTTTCTGAATCTATGCTCGGTAGCAAACAACCTATTATAGGGAATAAAATTAAGTGTATTTTTACTTTTTATTTCTTCAAATGTTTTATTTTTCCAATTGCTTATTTTTATTTTAAACATACTTTGTCTTATTACTGCTATATTTTTATTAAAAAACCATTAAAACGATCGTTATCCTAATTTTAACTATAGGAAATTAATTTAAAATGCCATATTCAATTTTCCAATATAATCCGCAATGATAATTGTGATTGTAGAATTTTTAACTAATTTATGGAAACTTTTCTTCAAAAAAAGCAGACGTATGAGAAACATTAGACTGGGACGTTACAGGGAGTTAATGTTTTCAAATGGCTTTCATCAGGACTTGGTAGATGGAAGGCTAAGGCGTCTGTCTCCTAATGTTTCAGTCGTGGGTTCGAATCCTGCTTTGAGCGCGGATGTCTTTGATTGTCTTGGTTACTGTTTAAAAATCTGGATCTACCGTTTATGAGACGTTGAAAATAAATAAATAGAGATTAAAAATGTAATCCAAAGAATTACTCTGATTAAACTGATTTAAACATCGTCTGCTGGAATACATGAACTATAGAATCATTACAGTTTTGGATAAATAGATAAATCAAACTTACGGGTTACATTAAAATTTTAACGATATAATCCCAAAAATTAATAAAAGTCACACGTGGGAAAAAAATGGAAGTCTAAGTACTTTGAACATCTTCCATCGTTCGTGACGTCTTATATCTGGCAAGAAAAACGAGAGGAGCCTGGAAGTGATTGGAATATTCCTCCTGCACCGCCCAGTCCGCCTCAATCTTCTTCTCGGCCCCTTGACTTTCTAGCTAAGGAAGCAAAGTGATGGAAAACGGGGGGAGAGAGCGACACATCGATTTATTGGCCTGCATCCGACCTTCGGAAGAACGAGACTTCAAAATTCACATCATCAGCGTAAACTCGGGACAATGGCGCGACGAAGAATGGCCCAATACCAATTCAAACGGAAACGGCACGCAATGAAGAGAAGGGGAACTTTTCACTCTTGGAATGCATGCTGATCGCAATTTTGAATCCCTTCTTTCCGAGCAATTGCATTTGTCGTATGCTGAATGCTAGAAGATCGTTTACAAATACCACAGCTGAAGATGAACTAACGTGAAAGTGCCTCTCAACTTTTGCTTATTTATACGCCTTGAAAATATAATTCTTACATCATGGATATAAATTAATGAATTGCCGATAATTTTTCTACAGAAAATGCGCATTAACATTCACACACACACACAAACCCACATAAGCATAGATACAAAAAACACGAACACACAAGAGCACACAAAAACGCAAACACTCAAATAAATATTCCTTAGTGCACATGTACATCCGATACGTCATCATCATCTACATGGATAGTCTCTAGAAGGGTCAGAGATTATTATTGGCTAGACATGGTTCTCAACGTAGTTCTGCTTTCCAAAGTTTTCTTCATTTCTTGATAGCTTTCTTTCTCTTTCTTCTGAAATCCAATTCCTTCCACCTTTCTCTTTTTCTTACCCTTTCTCCTTCTAAAATGTCTTTAAACACGTTATCTCTCTTCAGATAATTCCCAATCCAGTTCACCTTCCTCTTTCTTTTTTCCCGAATTCTTCTTGGCACTTCTTCATTTTTAATCTGATAAATTATCGTTCGTATTATTGTCCATGTTCGCATGTTCGAAGCTTTCCAAGTAAAGTAGAACCTCGATTATCTGTGCGCGGATTAACCGAGCAACCCGGTGTTCTGAATCGAGTTTGAATATCCCGCTTATATGAAAAATGAAAAAGATACTGGCTTCACTGATTTATTAAATTTCCGCCGATACAGCAGATCAATCAAACAAAACCTGTTTCAGAAAAGGGAACAAAATTGGCAGCTCTTTGTCGAAAAAATTAATCTAAGCTGATTTACCACTTTCACTCCAAATGAGGCTAAGTTTTGTATTATAATTCAGAGAGATTCTTATAAACCAAGGACCATATTCAATTCGCAGATATGTTAAATTACTTTTTGGGAGAAGCGAATGTTTAAGTAACATCTACATCTACATCTACATATTACCCTGCAAGTCACCTTGACGGTGGATGGCAGGGGGTGCCGCGCACCAAGTTCCTAACTAATTATTATTCACTGTTATCTATTGTGGTCACGTATTGTCCTAGGGAAAAAGGACTCCTTATACCTCTCCGTCCTACTATCTATTTCGCGAATCTTGTCCTCATTATCCCTCCGTCCGATATACGTTGGTTGTCGAATAATATCCTTCATTTCATTTACGAATATCTCCGACCTATATTTATCTAGAAGTTTAAGTCTCGCCTGTAATCTACGATCTTTCAACGATGGCCAACTCAACTCATCAATGAGTAACGTAACGCTCTGTTTTTTATCGTAATTCTTTTTCACGAATCTAGCTGCTCGCCGCTGTATTTTTTCTAAATCCTTTATGAGTCCCCTCTGATATGGATCCCAAACCGCTGCTGCGTATTCCATTTGAGGTCTAACCAACGATAAATAACAGGATTCTCTCACCTTTTCCGTGCTTTTCCTGACTATCCTACGCACAAAAGCCAACTTCTTATTTGCCGCACCTATCACTCGTCTTATGTGGGTGTCCCAAGACAGGTCACGATTCAAGGTTACCCCGAGGTATTTCACGGATTCCGAAACAGGAATGATCTCACCATCTATCGAGTAGGTAAACACGGACGATGGGCTTCTAGATTTCCAAAAGTTTAGAACGTTACTCTTTTTCTGATTGATTTCTAGCTGCCATTCCTTGCACCAAACAGATAACGCATCCAGATCATCCTGAAGCTGACGATGGTCGCTAGGACCACTAATTTCTCTATAGACTACGGTGTCATCCGCAAAAAGCCTGATATTACTTTTTACAACTGAGCTGATGTCGTTTATATAAAGCAAGAAAAGCATAGGTCCGATCACACTACCCTGCGGCACTCCAGAGACTACATCTGCCACACTCGAGGACTTACCATCGATGACTACTTTTTGTTTTCTATTCCAAAGGAAAGCGCGAACCCAGTTAATGACTTTAACATTAACGCCAAGATTTCCCAATTTTAATAACAACTTACGGTGGGGAACCTTGTCAAAAGCTTTTCTAAAATCAAGGAACACTGCATCGACCTGCTTATTATTTTCGCCGCATGATAAAACATCATTCACAAACAGACCGAGTTGGGTGTCACAGGATCTACCTTTTCTGAAGCCATGTTGACAGCTGACTAAGAGCGATCTACTCTCAAGATAACGCATTGTGTTGCTAACAATAATGTGCTCCAAAATCTTACATGATAATGATGTTAGAGAAATCGGCCTATAATTTTCGGGGTTTTCTTTGTCACCTCCCTTATGAATGGGTGTGACGTGTGCTAGTTTCCAATCATCAGGAACCTCACAGAGGGTAAGAGATTTCTCGAAAACTATCCGAAGGAAGGGAGCTATATCTTCTGCTAGTTCTTTTAATACACGCGCGGGAATTCCTTCTGGTCCAGGATTTTTGTTGGGCTTTATCGCACTCAGTTGCTTCGCTATTCCTGCCTCAGAGATTTTAATATTATCCATCCGAGTACATCCATCGGGAATAAGATTATCTTTAAGTATATTTCCACCTGCCGTGAACGCCTTCGCGAAGTAAACGTTTAGTAGATTAGCTTTATCCTCCCCATCGTGAAGGATGTCTCCGGAATCACATCGCAGGGAGGGTATTGAAGGACCCACTCCCTTGACTTCTCTTACGTACGACCAGAACGCTTTTGGATCCTCCTTCAATTTTGTATTTAATACCTCATTCCGGAAGGTGTTAAATGCGATACGCATGGTTTTTCTCGCTAGTACGCGGGCACTGTTATACTCATGGACTATAGCTGTGCGATACTCATCGGAAGCGGTGGTAGGTATGTTTTTCAATTTTGCGTGGCTACGCCTCTGTCGTCTTAAGGCAATCCTGACTTCCTTATTAAACCAACGAGATTCTTTCTTATCAGATTTTAACTTACTGGGGATAAATCTATTGATACCTCTTCCTAGTATATTCTTAAATAATAACCATGATGGCTCCATACCTAATCGTTCTGTCTTTTCACGATAACTGACAAAGGTACTTTTGAGATGTAAGCTGAAACTTTTAAAGTCGGCCTTGGCGAAAGCGTATACATTCCGAAGAGGCTTAGGATGTCTTTTGAGCTTTAATTCGCACTCCGCATACACAGCTCGATGGTCGCTAAGTCCCTCCTCTGTGGATACCTTAGTTATCCTATGCGGGATGTTAGAAGCAAGCAAGTCGAGAACATTGCCCGAACGCGTGGCTTTTCGTACCATCTGGATTAAGGAATATTCATGAAACGTGTCAATTAAGGCTTCACACGATTCGCGTTCTTTACCTCCCGTAACGAAACATAGGTTTTCCCAATCGATTGACGGTAAGTTAAAATCGCCTCCAATTATCACATAACCGTCGTTCATAATAGATCTTAGCTCGGCTAATTGCCTCTCTAAACTTAAAATATAATCAACTTTGGCATTAGGTGGTCTGTAAAATGAGCATAAATATATCTTTTTCGAATTATCCTTACCTAGGCGGCACCACACGCTCTCGGTCGTTTCATCGATAATAGGGATCTGACAACTATCGTACTTTTCACTTATTGCCAAAAATACTCCGCCACCTATTTTATTGGCACGGTCTTTTCTGTATACTCTATAGCTTTTCGGAAAAATTTCTTGGCTAGCGATATCTTCGGTGAGCCAACTTTCCGTACCTATAACTACATCCGCATGCAACGTGCGAATTACGTGTTCGAGTTCGGCAGACTTCCTACGAATGCTGCGGCAGTTTAAGACTATAATATTTAATTTCTCGTTATCGCCCGAAGCATTAACTGCTCTATTACGGCTTTCGCAGGTGGACTCTCTCACTTTGCGACCAGAAACTGTATTACACTCGATGCCCCTATGAAATCTCCTAATACGCCTACACCCTACCCTACTTTCTAATCTAAAAAAGACCTACCATGGTCGAAGATCCTACACGCTACACTCTGTGAAGCCTCGGTCGTGTAATGAACTCCAGAGCCGTTTAGGGGTACCCTACACGATCCGAGAACCGGCCGGAGATCAACGAAGTCGACTCCCATGCCCACACAGAAATTCCATAGCCTTTGGTTTAGCCCCGCCACGCGGCTCCAAACCTCCGAACCACAGTCAATCCGCGGGACAATACTACAAATGGTGAGCCGCACATCAGAACCCGACTCCTCTCGGACACGAGTGACCTCGGCGACCAAGTCCTCAAAAGAACTTAGAATCTCCTCGGACCCGCGCTTCGAGGCGTCGTTAGTCCCAACATGGACCACCATCCGCAGCCTAGAGCAACCCGTTGACTCCACCGACTCCCGTACCGCCCTCGTCACTTGGGGGACCGTTCCTCCTGGTATACACCTGGAGAACACCCGCTCAGCCACTCCCTCCCGGCGGGCCCGAGTTAGCAAGGGAGCCATAACACGCCGGACATTAGAACTACCTATTACTAGGAGCCCTCCCTTCCCACATTGGTATCTTCTGTCACCATCTTTTTTACGTGCACACATAGCTGAGATCTGTTGGTCAGACAGAATAGTCACTGCCGTAAAAATAACATTATGATATGCGAAATGTTTCGATGCAAATGAATTTGTACAGTATTAAACAGACATTATCAAATATTGCCTTTAAAAATGAGGATTGTCCGTTTTCCATTATCCGTGCCTATCAAAGTCTCAATTAACACGGATAATCGGCGTTTTATTGTATTTTATATCATTTTTCCTGAGCGTTCATGTTTTTGCTCCATACAAATCGACAACACATACATATCATGTTATCAATTTTATCTGTACGGCTTCGTTCATTTTCTCGTTAGAAGTTTTTTTTTTCTTCTGAAGGCGGCTTTTGCTTACGCTAGTCATTTTATCGATACATTGTGCATCTATTGATACCAAGGTATATATAGTCTGAAACTAGTTCTAATGGCTTTCCACCAATACTTATAAAACAAGTATGTATGGGTATTTTCTTAATCATTTCCATTATATAATTGTTTAAAAAACAAAACCATTTTCAGAGCAGAAACAAATTTACTTTTAAGACCATATCCCATTAGCTAACGTTTATTCTCGTTTCATTCAGCTAATATGAAACAAAAAAGACGCATCAATTTCACGTCAAACCCCTATTACATCAGTCTAGAATTTTAATCAATTTTAAATATTTTATAGCATAGTATTGCCTATTTGTCATATTTAAATAATCAAGTTGAAATTTATTTTCTACATAAAGTCTAGTTCATTATTTATACATTCGGATAAAGTGGCTTTAATTAATATTGCACGCGTTCAAGCAATATGTCGTGATATCCTACGGCAGAAGAAAAAATATCAAATTTTCAATGTGAAATCAATTAGTTTTGATGCGAAATTATGCACAACATTAATTTTTTCACTATTTATCAAATTTAAAATGTCATCAAGCAAGCATGATAAACGTGAGATTGAATAGAATTTCAAGTAATTTACAATACATAAAATGAAATGCGTTCGGAAAGAAATACCTTTCACTTTTTATATATATTTTGGCGCCCGAATTAGGGTGTTTCATTAAATTTTGATGAATCGTATTAATTTTCCATCTTTTTTTACATGAGCGATATTCTCCAGAATTAAACGCATTGCAAAATTATTTTTTATTTCTGAAATTCACTTCATGAATATTTGAACAGTGGCATTTTCTTATTTTCGTCTCTACGAATTCGCAGGATATGTTATTTTCCCAAAAAATAGAAAACGATTAGCCTGCTTACATTTTAACTGGGTGAAAAAATCAGCACAAATAAGGTCATAGTTTTCCATTGTTTTATCCAATGCCGTTGATTTTTTAGCATTAAAATCGTGTCTAATAAACTAATAAGCGAAACATATTTCTTCATAGACTGCTGTTAAGGAAATATGAAACGTTTAACATTTTCATAACATCTATATTTATAAGTATTCTACCATTCGTAGGCTCTTAAACCACACCATACAATCATGTCCATCAAAGTTGCTCTTCCATGTCATCTTGCATTTTAAACTCTTGTATTCTAAACTCTTGTATTCAGTTTCTATTTCTACTTCTATGCCTCTTCCGTAAAGTACTCCTTTGTATGATTCCATTCAATTGCTCCTTGCCCGTCAAATTTTAACTCACATCTTCTGTCACAACACTATATTAAATGAGCATCTTTCCTCTTACTACATTAATACATCTAAGTGCCAAATGTTTTGGGGAAAAATATATAAAATTTTGTCTTGATCAGTCTGCCCCGAAACGGAATATGGAGTTGAATGGGAAAATGAATGAACTGCTTATAACTCAAAAACTTTTAATTATTTTTCGATAAAAACTTTCAAGAATTACTTGGGTGCGGTACTTTTAATTTTTAAGCTGATTGTCATCTACAGTAAATCATGGGTCCGGTTCTAATAGCGTTTCTTTTCTCCATTTGATTAACACATTAATCATTTTCATTTTAAAATAACTTGAAACCATCGCAGAAGTTTGAAACTTAGAACACTAAAGACTAAAAGAACGGAATTTTGCTTTTCTTTTGTCGATTTTTGAACACGCGTTGAATCGGTCAAAGAAGGAGTTTTTAACCCGAACATTTGACGCGTTTTTGCGTGAAAATTTTTCATCGTCTAAGTGACCTGTATTGTTGACGGTTTCGTATAATTGCGTATGATGATTATTTAGGATCATCATAGGAGTTAGTAATATTTTTTAACTGGACATCTACGATAATTCAGCGGTAGAATATCCGTCCGGCAAGTGAAAGAGCAGGATCCGATTCCAGGTCATAGTAAAAGTTTTTCTCGTTTATAAAAATTTCTCAACTTTACATCTTATGCCTATCTGCATAGGACCTACATATCGCTTTATTCCATTAATTTCTACATGAGAATGTCAAATTTTAGCGTTAAACCCTAATTTTTGCAGCGATTCGACTAGTACGTATTCGAAAATCGACGGCAGGAAAATGAAATTTCGTTCTTTTATGCATTCTTTAATTCAAATCCCGAACTCTTACGATGATTCTAAGTAAATTTAAAATGCAAATAATTAATATACAACATTGACATCGAAGCGTGACGAATTTCCAAAGTACAGTAATACCTCGTTTAACGCTACCCCGTACAAGGCCGATTCGTTAAAACGCTCGTTGTTCCGGACCAATTTTTACTTTCTCCATTACGTCTCTGTGGGCACTCTAACTCAAGAACTAATAATCAGATCAACACCAAATTTAATATTTAACATTTTTATTATAGGAACCAGAGCTAAGTGGTTATCGGTTAAAATCGGTCTCCCGGAATTGGAGGTTTACTCAGGACATGTGTGTCATTTTTCTCAAATATTTCTTATAAGGCTTCATTTATGTCAACATTTGTTATTGCAAAAGCTGTAGAGAACATTATTTTCTACGACTTTTGTTTGAAACAATTCTTTGTTTACATATATCACGAAATTGGACACCTGTTGGTGGTATTGGGCGCTCATTATAAGGGGAGGTGTGTGGAACCTGTTACAGTGTGAGAAAATGACAAAAGAGGTGCGAGAGTTAATACAGAATTTCTGGTATGTAGCAGATCTGCTACGTTGCGCATTTAAGGATCAATTATTTACAGTACTACAGTTTTAGAGTATCAGAGAGAAGAGAGGCTATACTAAATTTTGAAAATAGGTAATAAATTACGATTGCAGGAACGCATTTCCATAAGTACTATACTGAAATGACCCCTCATAACGCTGACTCAGTTAGCGCTCTCGTTTTCAGGAACGCATCCCCTACGTTAAACGGGGTATGCCTGTACAGTAATACACCGTTTAACGCTACCCCGTACAACGCCGATACGTTATACCGCTCTTTGTTCTCGGACAGATTTTTTTACTTTCTCCATGCGTTTTTGTGGGCGCTTTCAACTCAAAAAGAAATCAATATAACTTTCAAAATTATATTTTTACTAGTATAAAAGTCCGTCAATATTACAAGACGGAATATATTATCTTAAAAATATTTTAGTGTGTGTGTGTGCGCGTGCGTGCTTGTGTGTGTGTGTGCGCGCCTATGTGTGTGTGTTCTTTATACGTTTTTACATCGTTGAAGCTATCGAATTCAAACGTTTCATGGGCATGCATAAGAATCATTTCAATCCGAAAAAATGTGAATTACGTTGCCATAGAACCTAATTAAATCGCTGGGATTTTTGGTTAAAAGTTAGTAAATTCTTATGAAGGTCGACATTGACCTCCATAAACTTAAAGCAATTTTGAAGGAATGCTTTTTAAAACTTCTGAGACGAAACTGTCTCATTTCACATTATTCTCTCGTAATACTAAAAGTACTTTAAGATAGTTAAACGATACGATACCCTCGGTGACACTGCTGCTGCCGACCACAAATCAAATAGCATACACTGGATAAATGTCACGAAATGTACTAACAATTATATTGCAGTGACATAATACAAAGCACAAATATAGTACAATACTTAGTAGAAATGTCCACTTGAGGAATCACAAATTATATGGAAAAGGGTTCGACTCGCAGATAACCTTCCCACAGGTGCGTTCGCTCCGCTGTCTTCGCTCTCTCTCTCCCCGTCTTATCTCGCTCTTCCCCTCTCCTTCACTGCATCTGCTCATGGCGACGTTGTCGGCTCGCAACTAATGCCGTTTGCAGTGAGGTGCCGGTAGATTGCGCTGCACTCGCGAACGCTAATTGGTTCTACCCGCGATCTACTAGTGTCCTCTTCCGGGCTAATGTCTGTTGCTATAAAAGAAGGCTTCCCACGAAAAAGGGTGCGTCGCAGGCAGGGGTCGTCATTTGCTGGAGTTCGCCATTGGAAAGAGTTCGAACACGAAAAACTTATGGGGAACTCGATAAACTGTCAAAAGTAGGAAAATGCTGCACTTCTGAACAAAAAATCCAACGCTGTGTATAAGACTACTTCATACGTCCCTAGTAAATTATGTTAGTAAAACAGTGCCGGTGACTGAATACTTTGTTTTCATAAATATATTGGTATTTACAGTGGAAATCGGTTAACGCGAAATGCATAGGACCGGAAAAACATTTCGTGTTAAAAGAATTTCGTGGTAACCGATTTTCATGCTAAATGTTTTTCAAAAGGCAAATTTTTCATTTTTAAAGCATAAAATTATATCGGGGATAACAGGGTCAGAAAAAGGAGCATTCTGTGCCCTTGCCTGCTTAAACCATATGAGCAGCGCAGCGTCTAAATCTTCGTGCTTTGCTGTACGTAGACGCTACCGTTCTGGTTCAAACTTGCTTCTCTCGAAAACATTAATTTTTCGCGATTTTTAATAATTGTCGACAAGTTGGAATTTGGAATTCTGAACTCTTTGCAAATGTCTGTTTTGGATCTATCACCGGCATCAACCGCTTCCAGGAGCTGCATTTTCACTTTTAGCGTAAGTGCATTTTGCTTACGGACTTTATTGGTCATTTTTAATATGGATTATTTAATTTTAATAAAAATATAAAATTAAAACTTAAAATTATCTCGATGAATTGGAAAGATTTCGTACACTGGTTCGTTTAAAATACGTCAGTGGTTTCACTAAGAAATTCATAATCAATTGAGAGTATAAGATTTCAAGAATGTTATTTATAGAGATCCGGAGAGTTATGACAGGTAGGTATTGGGAAAAACCCACCAATAATAACTACGATAAGAGGCCGATTTTGCAAACACGTTTCTATCGTCCATGGATGGCAGTTCCAGGAATGTGTTTACTGCGGCGACGATGCCCGGAATAAAGGATACTCTTGGTGCGGGCCCTCTCCACGGGTGAATGCGAGTTGCCATGAGATCGGAAGTGCATAGCTGAGAGTCGTTGACCTACTAATGACTATGGTGAATGACAGAGAAAGGCGTAGGAGGATGGGTAGGTGAGGTAGTAGGATATTCCGTACTGGTGCGTAGATGGAAAATCTAGGCAGGGTTGGGGGTTTTGGGAAAACGGCGGTTGAGAGACCATGGGAAAACCAAGTTTCAACTGCCATTTCGTGTTACCCGAAGAATTTCCGTGGATTTATTTTATTAGGACCAAAACTTTTTTTCGGGTTAACCGATATTTTGTGTTAACCGTTTCGCGTTAAGCGAATACATATACATTGAAAAGCATAGGCTCTGGAACGGACCGGGCATGCATTTCGTGTTAACTGATATTTTGTGTTATCCGTTTTCGTGTTAAGTGGTTTCCACTGCATGATGCTTCTTTAATAAAAAAATGATACCGTAAAGTCGACAGGCATTGACATCTTTTCCAAAGGTGGAAGTGTTTTATTGTGCGGTAGGATGGCCCAAAAAAAACAAAAAGTTTTAAAGTTCAATGCGCCAACCCCTCATTTGGTACATTTTGGAGAGAAAAAAATGTGTGCGAAAGCAGAATGCAATCAAAACATATTTAGATCTCGCGATTTGGCCTAAAAGTTTCTGCCTCATCAGGTTTCAGGCATCATTCTGTTTGGGATCCACAGCTCCATAGATATTGCGCAAACAAAAAATCTCAGAGAATACCTTTTGTTGGACATATGTAGACAAGTACACCAAGTCGATTTTTGACTCTGTAAGGCTATTTATCTTTGGTTTGCTTTTACAGGGTAGCATTTTTCAGTCATCTTTGAAACATCAGAAAACAGTTTTCTATGGTGTAGAAGATACTGTTTTCGCTCCTCATTTCGAGTTCAACCAAATTCCATTCCTGTAGTGTTTCCACAACAGCCGTAGCCTGCATTATACCCGTACCAGCGGACAGCTTTGGAACTGCGAACAACTGTTGAATGTCGGTAATCTGAATAATTATAGTTTGCATTAGAAAGTCATGACACTCATACAAACCTGTAATATCGGGAAGGATCTTGCCATCCCAATGTACTATTAGAGGGCCAGTTGGCTTGAATTCGGCCTTAAGGCAAGCAGCGAGCTCCTCCTGTTCACGCATCCTCCACCTACGTAGTGTTGCGACTCAAAATTACTTCCTCGATATTGTAGCCTATGCTTTGCACCGTTCCACATATCACGAACGTAGCATCACGATCGCTCAGTTTCGTTCCGTCCAAGACTGCAGATATATGACTATTCAACAGCGAAACTTTCCGTTTCTTACGGCTCGACGACGTGGAGGGCTCTGGACAGTAATCGTCTCATTGGAATTGTTCGTCACTATCTGAAGAAGACTCTTGCAATAACACTCTTTCGTTCAACACCAAACGCTGTTTTGCATCCTTTTCCTTCCTATTCCGCTGAATTTCCTCTTTTTCCCTCTCTTTTTCTGCGACCCTTGCCTCAAGCTTTGCCAGTTTCTGATCAACACAACTCATATATCCACGACGTCCTTCCTCTCTTTGTGCTACGAGAAATTCCGTCTTCATCGATTTCAATCATATCCAGAGCATTTTAATGAGCTACGTCAAACAGCAAATTCAATTCCTTTATGAAATTATTTCTTCTCTCTACATGAACTTTACTCGTGAGTTTCTAATCCTTTTTCAGACGCAGCTACTCGCTATGAATTATTATCAATTTGTCTGTAGCATGTGCGACATGCTTGGTGGGAATCCTAGCTTTGTTCCACAGTTTCTTCGACAACAATCCTAGCATTGTCCCGCATAGTTTTCTTCTTAGTATTGCGGTGATGGAAAAAAAACTTGCAGCACTTGTCCAATGGTGAGCAACTTATTTCCAGTAAGGCATGGCTCCTCATGTCCTACCAACCAGATCTCATCTTTGCGCTTATTCGCCACCTTTGAGGAAGACATATCAACGCCTGTCGACAAGACAGCAGATGCCTGTACACAGATCCAGTAGCTACCACGGACGGACGACGATTGCAGCTGCTAACTGCGCATTATACAATACCGACTGAGTGAGCGGTGGCGCGGGCGGTATCTTGCAGGTTCAGACTCGTGCTGCGCAGGGCTGCAAGGGAGAGGGCGAGCCGCTCGTCGTGGCGGTTGCCTGACAGCTGGCGCACGGCAGTCGGTTACTGCGCAGTATTTACAGAAAGCGCAAACACGGGTGGCGTGACGTCTCAACGGAAGAGGGTGATACTAGCGTGCAATCGAAATATACACGTTAGGAGAACTCAAATGAATCTATTAGGACGTAAAGATTCACTGCCTAACCTCGTCTCCAAAGGCATATTCGCCGCTGCACCTGAAGGTAGGTCACATAAATCTTCAAAAATAGCCTTACAGAGTCAAAAATCGACTTGGTGTACTTGTCTACATATGTCCAACAAAAGGTGTTCTCTGAGATTTTTTGTGCGCGCAATATCTACGGAGTTGTGGATCCCAAACAGAATGATGCCTGAAACCTGATAAGGTAGAAACTTTGAGGCCAAATCGCGAGATCTAAATATGTTTTGATTGCATTCTGCTTTCGCACACATTTTTCCCCAACAAAATGTACAAAATGACGAGTTGGCGCATTGAACTCTAAAACATTTTGTTTTTTTGGGCCACCCTACCGTGTGGGTTAGGCAGCCCAGCAAGAATAAAATTAAAAAAGCACTTTGAATAAAAATGTACAATAGATGAAAAACAAGCGAGTTTGTCAACTAAACTTTCAGTTAAACTTTAACTTGAAATTAAAATAAAACAATATCTCCCTCCCAATGTTAAGTACGCAGTTAAATATGATTGCATCGGACTGGAATATCCAGGATACCGAGAACTGAATAAAAAATATTTATGAGATTAATTAAAGTTAAAAGGTTTATAAAACTCACTGTTTGCATAAAACGCCATTTTCCTTGGAAGCGTGGTAAAATTTCATCTTCTTACCTTAAAGAGGAAAAATATTTGTTGGAATTATTATATTTTTTTATTCCTTGATATATCTATTTAAATAAGCAAATTAATTAAATATTCTACTCTTTAGTTAGTTAAATTTAAATGTATGCTTTTAAAACAAATTTTCATATAATACATCCAAAATATTGTTGCGAAACAAATGATTAGTATTTTAAAGTTGCCTACTTTCTGTTTCGCGATGAGAGCTTCGATCGTTTTACCAATGCTCTCGAAACAAAAGGAAAATTAATCTTCAAATCTAAATTTAAATTATAACAAAAACTGAATTCTAACATATTTTGCCTGAATCTTTGTTGATTGTAAAACAGTCGCTTAAAACTACACGTCTCTCTCGAGTCACACTCTAATAAAATGTGTCTCCGAAGTTTTACGGTCCGGAATCTTCCGGCCATATCGATTACTATTAGGTAACTTCAAAAGCAACCTTATTTAAATCGATATTCGTTAAAACTTCCTTTTACAGCGTTCCATTTTGGAAACATGTAATGACACCTCACTCATCCTGTTCTTAAGGTTCTGGAAACTTTCATTCTCTCACTCCCATTCTGGTGTTCCTTTTCTATTTTCAGACGTGGCAGAGTTTCATGTACCAACGAGAATCGTCCTCATCGCAACTGCCAGAAAAAGGAGTTGTCTACGCACACATTTTATCGATCTTTCGTTCTCGCAATTAATTCCCGTTTGCAAAACAATCCGAAGGCTGAATGTTTTACATTCCCATCCATACGCGAGCGACACAAGAAAACAAACCACTTTGCTCGCGGGAATTGTATAATAATGGTATTTTCCACCAAAAATAAATAAAAGTATTCCTCTTGCTTGCCGCGGTGCCCGCGGGTCAATTTAGTTATTACGTAAATAAAACCGAGGTAGAAATACGAGCATAAATTTAATTGAATACACGAGGGTGAGAAGAATGACACATTCTAATGGCAAAAAATAACAATTACAAGCTCTGTGTATTACCAAATCGAAGTGAAAATTATCATAGTGATATGAAATGAACTTTCGTTACATAAATATCTATCGTAGGCATAATTCCGTTGATATACTTATAAACACATTAGTTATGGATCGTATGCCTTGATGCCATAAAATCAAAACAGAAAATATTTTCTTATTTTAGACAGTTGTGAAGTGAAGCCTTATTATAAGAAGTCTTACTTAATACTTAGCCACAGGTTTACAGTTTTGCAATTAGTGTAGAAATTGATCGCATAAAAAGCAAATAATCCCTTTCACTTTACGCCATACTACTTTTCTTGTTTCTAGGCACAATAAGTCGATTAATTGTTGACATTATAGCATACATAATTGCAAATTCTTTTCTAATTTACTAGCCCTGCTTCATTGATGATGCTTTAAGACTGCACGATTTTCACCGTCCAGTTGGATAAAACACAACATAATTGCCTTAAGTGGATGATAAATATTCATCGAATAAAGTGTAAATATCATTCAGAATTTATAAAAAAAACACAGATAAAAAATAAATTTAAAACTACGCTTAAAAAAGGCCATTCGACCTTGATGAAACTGCTGTTTACAAAGCAGGTAAAGAAAAAAACTCTACGAACAGACACCTCCCACGCTCTCCCTAAGTGTTTACATTTTGCGATATGATATTAATAGAAAGTCCACACAAAAAAAAACAGACTGCTAACAACCCCAAGGTAACGAGGAGAATACAAAAACATCTCCCCTTCCCCATTCCAACTACTCCCCTTCGGTTGTTGCTCCAGCGAAAAAATATCCTAAACAAAGTCTTCGAGGAGCGAACACCGATTTGGTGGGCGGAGGAATGAAAGGAGTGCGGGAAGGAGAGAGAGGAAAAGAGTAAAAAGAGAGAGAGAGACACACAAACAGTCACGCCAATCCAATTCACCCTTCACAAACGACGCGGAGGGAGAGAAAGAATGCGAACTGCATTACGGGATCGCGTGATGTTTTACAGATAAAGGGAGTTGGCAGGGGAAGGAAAGAAAAGAAGAATAGGACTGCGGTGGTGGAGGGATCAGACGAGAGAGAGAGTGAGAGGTGAGAGAGAGGTGGAAGTTGCCGCCTTAAAGAGTGATATGGTGTAAACGGGTAATCCATCTGAACAAGGTGGCTCAGGGAGGGAAGT
Source organism: Tanypteryx hageni (assembly GCA_028673005.1). Classification (NCBI taxonomy): domain Eukaryota; kingdom Metazoa; phylum Arthropoda; class Insecta; order Odonata; family Petaluridae; genus Tanypteryx; species Tanypteryx hageni. The sequence goes on from CM054115.1 coordinate 152,698,085, forward strand.
CCTCCAAAATCTCAGAATTCCTTCCTTCCCTTTCTGCCACCCGCTGCGCACCATATAGATCAAAAGTCGATGAGTTTCTCTCTATATTTCCCTCTGTAGGGGGCAGGGAAAAATCCACCTTGTCCTTCCGATTCTTGTTTGCAGGATGAAGGGATTCGCTCCCCTCCTGATGACTGATGGAGTGGTCTATCTTCACGGGATCCCAATTTACATAAACATAAGGGTGGGGAAGGGTGTGATTTTGGAACGGGTAAGTCAGAAAAGGGAATGGGAAAGTGACGAGAAAGCGAGGAAATGCGGAGTAAAAGGGATGGTGATGGGTGAGAGGTAAGCAATCATTCACGCTCCGTCCTGGAGTTGATGAGGTCGAGGCTATGAAGTAGGGTGTAAAGAGGAAAAAATATTGGTCCTGACGACGTCCTATTTCACATATTCTTTTCTTGATGATGTCCGGACGGAGGATTATGAGCTATGAGGCGCCATTTGACGCTCTCGTGTTCTTTATAGACGAAATGAATTTTTTCCAAAAGCATCAGTAGAAAGACTTTTTTTGCAATGCCTTTAGAAAAGATCACTATTCTAATCTATGTGTACGTCAACCTTATTATCTTAAAGGAAATAGATTATGCTTGCCAAAAATTCTTCAAGGTTCAAAAATAAAAAATATACTATGCATAATGTCTTCACGGGCAGCAAATACATGGTGTTTTTAGAAATAAACCACCAAGATATAAAGGCCAAAAATGCATTCGACATTAAATCCACACATAATTAATTGTATGTAGTAATCCAACAATTATTTAAGAAAAAGCTCAAGTTTAATATAACAAGTTCTCCTGTTAAAAATTAAAATTATACGATTCAAATACCCTAAACTAGCGTAATAGAAAATATATATGTTGTTAGAAAAGAGACAAGATGTAATTATCACAACTTTGTAATTAAAGTAATACATTTTGAGTACTTTGAGTATTTAAATGAATTTAAAACACTGTTCCACAAGACCATTAAAATGTCTATAAAAGGAACAGTTCTTATTAATTAAGAATAATGTACATCGTTTTCCCGATTACCGCCGACTAAAATTAAATCATGAAAATATATCTTGCTTGTTTTATTTTAGACCATATTAATTATATTTGAAAAGCATTATAATCCTTTTTGCATATTTTTACTGAGTTTTATTTAATAAACGCGCTTATGTTTTGCTCTGTCTGTTTGTCCGTCTGTGCAGTCAATTAAATTAAAATAGCCAGTAAACGGTAAAAGATATAAAACTGAAATTTTAAGAATGTATGCCATCTATGATACCATTTATTACGCTTCTATAAAAATCGGGGGGGGGGGCGAAGGGGTGTGGCTTCAAAATTTTCAAATTAAGATGAGAAAACGGCAGTTGATAGAAAGTTAAAAATTTTCACAATTTGTGTGATTTTTAATTTCATATTTAATGCAGTAGAAGTTTTTTTTAAGTGGGGAGCGTCAAGAGAATCCTTTATAGGAGAAATCGGAGAGCGTCAGGAGGGTCATTTATAGTAAGGCAGTATTTTCATACAATAATCATTAGATTAGAAACCTAACATGTGTAAGAGTAGGAATATATTTTTTCATTTAATTTTTGAATAAATTAATTTATTTAATTGTATTACTAAGTTTATAAAGAATTTCAAGTTTCCAATTCTAAATAAATTTCAATAATTAAAACGCGCTTTTTCATATTGCGTCAGCAAATGAAGCCTCAATTTCTTTAATCTATGCTTCATTTGGACTAGTTATTTAAGTTTGAACGCATACATTTAATAAGGAGCTTATCTACAGCATTTTTACAATCATTTATTAAAATTCTTCACAATCCCTACTTCATATTACGAATGTAAGCATTTGCCAAAGGTTAAGATGAAAAATAAAATCCTTGTAAAAGCTTGTCTTTTAGGAAAAGAAATCAGTTCGCATTTTCTACGAGAAACGCTCGGTAATATTTTTTCTTTACTAACTCTCTCAGAGAGCGAGCACAGGACGGAGGAAAAAGTTTTCTCTCATAAAACTAAACTCGGCATCCCCCGAGATTACATCTAAAATAAATTTAAGGGGTCGCCTTATTATTTTTAGTTTTAATTTCCTAATGGTTTACCACTGGCAGAGCGAGGGGCGAAATGTGTATCGCTGGATAACATACACTCCCGGCGTCAAGGGGCAAACGGAGCAAGAGGGACTACGGAGTGAAAGTCGTAAATCGCAGCGCGGCAGAGAAAAGCGATGAGACTACTCGCGGTAGAGGTGAGACGATCCAAAAAGGTATTTCCGACCTCGCTATCTGACGTTATCGCTCCGGATTCTCCGCGCCGGTAAAAAGAGCGACCTCCGCGTCTCATCGCGACAATGACGGGAACAAAAGGATGATGGAAAAAAGGAGACACGCCGATTGCTTTTGTTGCCCAAGTTTTTCGATCAAAGACGATGAACAGAGGGACGGTAAGAGTATTTTTTCGTTTTAGGTTGAGAGAGTGGGCTATAGATGCATGGTTTTTTCGATACAAATTTCGAAATGAGTAAGAAGACAGAATTCACACCAGGTAAGAGAATAAAATTGTTGAATGTTTAATTTTTTTAAAGCTCCTTTTAGATACATTTTTTTTAATATATCAGGGTTAGCTAAGCCTTAACAGTCATTAATATAAATACCAACAGAAAAGGGGAAACATTTTTTAATGTTCGAGACACAAATGATCGTTAAAATGAATCACACATTACAAAAATATTATTAATGTAGAACCATAGACAACACCAATTTTGGCAAATTAAAAAAACCTGATGTGGCCACTATATGACTTTCTCCATACCTGTAATATTTCTAAAAATTCCAAATAGGTTAAATGATAATAAATATTTTAAGGAACTGCGAGAAAAATTTAGGAAAAAAATAAACTCAAACCATAGGCTTCTGATACTGGATATAGCCACAAAGCTCCAAATTAAGAAAATGAAAAGGAGAGTTATTAAGACGTAACTAAGCGTCAATGGTCAAAACGTGTTCAGGGGACCTCAAAACCTGTATTTCCGTTGAAATCTCGAAATCGATTTTTTTCATGAAAACAATACTTACTTTCCCCTATACTACGTATGGAGAAAGTAAAAATGAGAAGCAAAATGCTCCGGTTAAAGTATACAACAAGTGAAAGATATGAGTTGAGTTTAAAAAAAACAACCCTTTACTGTCGCTGATTTTAGTTATTTTGAAAAGATCTAAAGTTTGCGCGACGGACTTATAAACAACTACACAGAGCAAAAATCCTGATTTCTGAGCTTAAACAGGTGTTGGAGAAAACAGCATATTCAATTTTCGCGGATTCAGCCTGAGAAGATAATTTCTATGCCATCCATCCGTGACATTTGGCGACGATGCGTGTTTCATTATGGCTAAAAGATGAAAACAAGTAGGTGACAGTATTCTTAAAATTTAAAAAACATCAAACTTTGCGATGCCTCAATTTAACTTGTTCAAGAAGTGAATGGAAAGAGATAATCAAAATCCTCGAATTTAAATTATTACTCAGAAAAATATATTTTAGCTTGAAAATCAGACGCTCTCAGAAAAAATGCTAACGCATCCGATTTCTTTATTCTAAAACTTCAACTCTTTAACTGGTAACTACTTAAGAGGAGGTAGAAAATTAAAGATAAGAATCACATCAGAAATACCAGGGATAGTTAAAAGTCTTTTTCAAGTTTTAACAGCCTATATATATATTATTCAAAATGTAATGGGACTGGAAATAATTATGGAAAACTAGTTAAGCTGACTAATTATTGGTAAATAATAAAAATGTTGACTAGCAACTTCATTTAAAATAATATACTCAAGTAACGATTTGGAATGATTTCATATAAATGTAACCTTATCTGAATTAATTCAGGGCAATTTTTCTGATAGTAGTATCTACTATATATGTAGCTTTCCATAGATATCTTCCCTCTAATTTATGTATAAATCATTACAACTTAAAATAAATACTTTACAGATATATTAAACGTTTCTCATAGAACACGAAAGGAAAATGGGTAATGGTTACCAGTCACAATATCACACAGGAATACATTTGAATTATCAGCAATATTTCACCATGATAAAAAATAAATGATAGCTGAAGCTGTGACAGCTGTTCTGAGATTATCAAAGCTTCAATGGAAACAAATTCTAGGTTTTTGAATGATATATATATATACATATATATATATATATATATATATATATATATATATATATATATATATATATATATACACACACAGGGTGTCCGGCGACTTTATGTCATAACTTCTGGATATTATTCCTTAAGTGATTTTGAGTAAAAAATGTCAAATGAACATGGGCCCGATTCTCAATTGTTACAGAGTTATGGGCAATTGAAATTATCTCGTACTTTGATTTGTACAACTTAATGACTGAAAAAATGCAATGTTTAAATAATTATTCGTATAAATTGTTAATTGTTGAAAAATGTATTATTTAAATAACCATTCGTTTACATTGATACTTAATCCATTGTTACAACAAAGAACACCAGATCGATGTACTTTTATTCAAGTTCACCGATATTTACGAGAAAATGGCTCATTTCCGTGTGTCCAGTACAAGTTAATGTGGATGAGAAGGAAAACATTATTCAAATGGTTCAGCGAAGTCCACGTCTTAGTACACGGAGAATGTCCCCCCGCATCAACGTTCCACGAATGAGTCTGGCAAACACTACACGGTGAGGGACTTTATCCATACCATATCCAGCAAGTTCAACATCTTCAACCCAGGGATATGGCTTGGTGGTTGATAATTCTGCCGCTGGTTAAATGCACATCCTAGCCTGAACCGTTACATCTTCTTCACGGACGAGGCACACTTTACTCGTGATGGAATAAACAACACGAGAAACTACCATTTATGGGCTCGCGAAAATCCTCACGGAACAGTTTAAAGTAAATTCCAACTCAGGTTTTCTGTGAACGAGAGGTGTGGTGTCATTAGGAACCAGCTGTTTGGACCGTACTTCTTCCTGCCACCTCTGGCAGGTGCCATTTATGCTGATTTTTTTTTAAATGAAATGCCAGGTTCCGTAGAAGACTTTCCTCTGCAAACATGACTTCAGATACTACCAGCATGACGGGGTACCCCCCCCCCCCCCCATTTTAGTAGGAACGCTACTCTGTATCTCAACAATAAGTTCTCAAACCGATGGATCGGTCGTGGCGGTGCACAGGATTGGCCACCGAGGTCTCCGGATCTCACTCCATTGGATTTCCATGTGTGTGGGGGCAAATGAAAAACGTTGTGTATGAAGCCAAAGTGAGTACGAGGGAAGAACTTATTCAGCGAGTTTTTTATGCTGCGAGGCACGTTAATAACGCTGCAGTTCTTTCTGCTTTTTTACGTTCCCTACTCAAACGGGTCGGATTGTGCATCCATGCTGAAGGCGGCCATTTTGAACAATTGTTGTAACAATGGATTAAGTATCAATGTAAACGAATGATTATTTAAATAATACATTTTTCAACAATTAACAATGGATTCGAATTATTATTTAAACAATGCATTTTCAACCATTAACTTGTACAAATCAAAGTACGAGATAATTTCAATTGCCCGTAGCTCTATAACAAATGAGAATCAGACCCATGTTCATATGACATTTTTTACTCAAAATCACTTAAGAAGTAAGATCCCGAAGTTATGACACAAAGTCGCCGGACACCCTGTGTGTGTATAATATATATATATATATATATATATATATATATATATATATATATATATATATATATATATATATATATATACATATATATACTAGTAGTTGATGCTTGCATACTACAAGCATTTCATATCACCTTGAAAAAACATTTATTTTTCAGAAAGACATTTCATCATTACAAATAATCTTTCAATTGTAAAGATTTCAACTCCGCAGCGATTTTCGTTTTTCCCAAATGTAAAAACAATAGTTTTAAAAAATCCCCAAATGTCGCAATTTTAAAAATTTTACACTTTCTTCATTATAAGGTACTAATGCTACACATTTTAGCCAAATTTTAAAGTTGTAGCAATTCTATGAGTAAAATATTTTTCTAATTGTTTAAAATTAAATAATTTTTAACGGCCGCCGCAATTCATATATGGTAACATTGAAATGTTTATTTGTGCAAATTCACTACTCTGTAAATAATTTGAAAATTTCAGCTTTCTAGCTCATCCCGTAGTACCTAAACAGTTATCTATTTTTTAAAACTTTAAGAATTTTTAACTGCCAAACAAATTAAAATATCAAAATTTGTATAATCCTGATTTCGTTTTTTTATGAATTCTACTTATAAAAAACTTTTAGCTCCGTAGCACATGCGGAAATACATAAACCTTGAAAATTTGTTTAAACAATTGCGAATTTTTAGCGGCCGCATTGTTGCACTTTTTCAAGATTTTCGTTTTTTTTCTAGTCTGTTTTGCACAAAATCCTACCTATGAAAAAAATTTCGAATCTCCAGAACCTCTTGAAGTGCTTAAACATTAGTATACTCCTATATGTTATATGTTGTTATATCCTCCTCTGTAAGAGTCGTCGATATTTAATGATAACATATAACATATAGGAGGATACTAATGTCCCGCCCAAACTACAAGAGCTAGAAAGCTGAAAGTTTTAGATTGTGTAGATATGATGAAGTAACCTTCAGATAAAATGAGACTTCTCACCTAAAAGACATGAGTTCGACTCCAGAAATGCCGAAATTTGCGATTTTCCCATAAGAAAAGCATTGCGCCATTTTTGTAAATTAATTATGGGCACTTGCCGGTAAGCTAGAAAGATGAAATTTTCAGTGTTGCTAGATGGCTGCAATATCTATTACGAAATATTGTCACTTTTGCTTACAGTGTCTTAGTTCGACTCCAGAGACCCCGGAATATCTCCCATAAGTTAGCATGGGAAAACGCAATCCAGTGTGTAGACCAATCTAATAAGTTTAGGAAGCTGAAATTTTGCAAGATTATAGAACTTTTCTCATAACCAAATATAAAAATCGAAACTTTTAAAATTGTAAATTTTTGGGGTTGTTTTAACCCCATTTAAACATTAAAGTTTAATAATTTTTTAGGTACAACGAGATGAGCTAGGAAGCTGAAATTTTCAAATTATTTACAGAACAGTGCATTTGCACAAATAAACATTTCAATCTCTCCATATATATATATATATATATATATATATATATATATATATATATATATATATATTGCGGCAACCGTTAAAAATGTTTAAATTTTAAACAATTAGAAAAATATAATTATATTTCTAGAAGTGCTACAACTTTAAAATTTGGCTGAAATGTGTAGCATTAGTACCTAATAATGGAGAAAGTGTAAAATGTTTAAAATTGCAACATTTGGGGATTGTTTTAAACTATTATTTTTACATGTGGGTAAAACGGAAATCGCTGCGGATTTGAAATCTTTAGAATTAAAAGACTATTTGTAATGATGAAATGTCTGTCTGAAAAATGAATGTTTTTTCAAGGTGAGATGAAATGCTTGCAGTATGCAAGCACCTTCTACTAGTATGTTATATCCTCCTCCTCCTCTGTAATAGTCGTCGATATATAATGATAACATAACATATAGGAGGATACTAATGTGTAGGCACATCCAAATGTGCTGGAGATTCGAAATTATTTTCATAGGTAGGATTTTGTGCAAAACCGACTAGAACAAAAACGAAAATCTTGAAAAAGTGCAAGAATGCGGCCGCTACAAATTCGCAATTGTTCAAACAAATTTTCATGGTTTATGTATTTCCGCATGTGCCACGGAGCTAAAAGTTTATTATATGTAGAATTCATAAAAAAAACGAAATCAGGATTATACAAATTTTTAATATTTTAATTTGTTTGGCAGTTAAAATTTCTTAAAGTTTAAACAAATAGATAACTGTTTAGGTACTACGGGATGAGCTAGGAAGCTGAAATTTTCAAATTATTTACAGAGTAGTGAATTTGCACAAATAAACATTTCAATGTTACCATATATGAATTGCGGCGGCCGTTAAAAATTATTTAATTTTAAACAATTAGAAAAATATTATTATACTTCTAGAAATGCTAAAACTTTAAAATTTGGCTAAAATGTGTAGCATTAGTACCCAATAATGGAGAAAGTATAAAATTTTTTAAATTGCGACATTTGGGGATTTTTTTTAACTATTGTTTTTACATGTAGGAAAAACGAAAATCGCTGCGGAGTTGAAATCTTTAGAATTAAAAGAATACTTGTAATGATGAAATGTCTCTCTGAAAAATGAATGTTTTTTCAAGGTGAGATGAAATGCTTGCAGTATGCAAGCACCAACTACTAGTCATTATATATAGACGTTTCTTACAGAGGAGGATGATATAACATACATATAGGAGGATACTAATGTTTAGGCACTTCCAGGAGAACTGGAGATTCGAAACTTTTTCTTAGGTAGGATTTTGTCCAAAACCGACAAGAAAAAACGAAAATCTTAAAAAAGTGCAACAGTGCGACCGCTAAAAATTCGCAATTGTTTAAACATATTTTCAAGGTTTATGTATTTCCAAATGTGCTACGGAGCTAAAATTATTTTTAGAGGTAGGATTTGTAAAAAAACGAAATAGGGATTATAGAAAATTTGATATTTTATTTTGTTTGGCAGTTAAAAATTCTTAAAATTTAATCAAATTGGTAGATGCTTAGACACTACGCCGCAAGTTAGGAGGCTATATTTTTTAAACTATTTAGAAGTTAGTCTATGTAAACGAATAAATATTTCAAATTATCCATATAATTATTATTTTTGCCGGTAAAAATTATATAATTTTAAACAATTAGATAAATGTTATTTCACTTCTAATTGTACTATAAATTTAAAATTTGGCAGAAATATGTGGCATTATTAACTCAATGTGGGAAAAGTATAATATTCCTAAAATTGCTAAAATTAGCGAATGTTTTACTCCATTATTTTTCCATAACAAAAAAACGAAAACGAAAAGGAGAAATATTTGGAATTAAAGAAATATTTACCATGATGAAATATTCCTCTGAAAAATTACTGTTGTTTCAAGGTGGGATGAAATGCTTGCAGTATGCAAGCACCTTCTACTAGTATGTTATATATATCCTCCTCTGTAATTGTCGTCGATATATAATGATATATAACATATAGGAGGAATTTCGGCGGCCGTTAAAAATTATTTAAATTTAATCAATTAGAAAATATTATTTGACTTCTAGAAGTGCTACAACTTTAAAATTTTGTTAAATTGTGTAGCATTAGTACTCCATAATGGATAAAGTGTAAAATATTTAAAATTGCAACATTTGGGGATTCTTTTTAACTATTAGTTTTACATGTGGGAAAAACGAAAATCGCTGCGAATGTGAAATCATTAGAATTAAAAGACTATTTTTAATGATGAAATGTCCATAAAAAACGAAATAGGGGTTATACAAATTTTGATATTTTAATTTCTACGGCAGTTAAAAATTCTTAAAATTTAAAAAATGGATAACTGTTTAGGTATTACGGGATGAGCTAGGAAGCTGAAATTTTCAAATTATTTACAGAGTAGTAAATTTGTACAAATAAAACATTTCAATTTTACCCTATATTAACTGTGGTGGCCGTTAAAAATTATATAAATTTAAACACTTAGAAAAATATTTATTTCCTTCAAGAAATGCTACAACTTTAAAATTTGGCTAAAATGTGTAGCATTAGTACCCCATAATGGAGAAAGTGTAAAAATTTTTAAATTGCAACATTTGGGGATTTTTTTAAACTATTATTTTTACATGTGGGAAAAACGGAAATCGCTGCGGAGTTGAAATCTTTAGAATTTATAGACTATTTGTAATGATGAAATGTCTGTCTGAAAAATGAATGTTTTTTCAAGGTGAGATGAAATGCTTGCAGTATGCAAGCACCTTCTACTAGTATGTTATATCCTCCTCCTCTGTAAGAGTCGTCGATATATAATGATACACCGACCTCGCGTTTGCTATTCTTCATGTCATTAAAAGGAAGTATTTTTCAGCTACCCATATGTACGATTACGTACGATATTTTAACTTGAAACTGCTCTTCGATCTTTTGATGGCATATTGATTAGGAGGATGTATGACCACGTATCTAAAATGTTGTCTTCCAATTGGAAATTTCGCTGTATCTGAAAATCAACATTAGAAATTCATTATAGCCCAGGTCGCTGAAGTGATCAAGTTTTGAGGCGAACGTCAACTGAACGCAGGAACGACAACGATAACATATATTCATGGAGATAAGGAATATTTTTATTCCCACTAAATTTTCGTTAAAAGAGCCTGTCAACTAACTTTAATTTGGCAGTATTTTTATCCAGAAAAATCTATTTTCAGTTACTTTGGAAACAATTGGTGCATATTAATCTAGGAATACGAAATTAGAACGCTTTCGTTTAATATAATATAAAAACAATGCACTTTTATTGATGAATTCTCATCTGATATTCGAGCTATATCAAAATGTGAGTAAATTATAATTTTCCCAAATTAATGTTTTGACCCAAATTACTATGATAACTTAGTAACATAAAAAGTATATAAATCGTACAGACCTATTCTCCTTAGGGTGTTTCTAACCATGTTTCGTGTATTGTGAAAAGCATGAAAAAATAAATATATATTTTAGGCGTGGCCTTTGATTCAAAGTCTCATTTCCTTTAATGTAATAAAGAAACTTCTGTACGGATAAGGAGCAAAAAATTACCCCCGCCTCGTCTTAACTTTAATTCTATACAAAGGAGCCCAAAACTCGTAAAACATACAATTTTTCCTCTCTTACAAAATTCAATGGAGTGTGTGCTTATATGACGTGGAAGTAAAAAAGGTCAAAGGGTGACTTCGTCAATTCGCGCCTGAAAAAGACGTCTTTATTCTCTTCACGCCCGACACCACCTTCCCTCTCCCTTTTTAACCTACTTCCGTTCTTATTTTCCTTGCCCTCTCTACTTTCCCTCGCACTCGTTTCCTCTTCATTTCATTTCCTCGCCTCGTCCTCTTTCCTTCCCTCTCTCTCTCCCTATTCTCCGTCTTTCCCTCTCAACCCTCTACTGTTAACTCCGGCTCTCGCTTTTGGTCTTCCTCTCTCTAATGTTCTCCTCCTCTTTCTATCTCCATCTCTCTCTCTCTCCCTCCTTATCTCCCCCTCTTGTTCCTTCCTCTTCCTTCCCCTTCTCTCCTTACTTTTCTTTTCGCCTCCCTATCCCTCTCACCTCCTCTTGTTCCTCCACAACCCAGTAAGAGAGAAAGATAAAATACATAGTTTCTGCGGAAAAAACTACCCTTCTCACTTGATGTCCTTTGAGATTGTATTTAGGAGAGTTGCATGGTTAGGTTGGAAAAACTCTCACCTGTGTAAGTTACTCCCAGAGGCCATAAAAATGAGAAAGGAGTTGGGTGTGGCGGACAGAGAGAGAAGGTAAATCTGCGCCTCGCCTCGTACAACGGGGGAGAATACCTTCTCTGCCACCACCACCGCATATCCAACCTATGTTCGGGAAGATCCTTCCGCCCACAAGATCCCCTACACATTAGATCGAAGGTCTTCAAAGCGGTTCATCACCCAACCATTTTTTGCCATTCTCATCAGACTGCTAGGAAAGTAAAATCTTCAATAAACAATACATCAGGAATGTGTATTCTGTCGAAACTGTGCAGCGAAATTAAACGCGACGGCAATCGTCGTGCAAACAACGCTTCTAAACGGTATTTCTCTTTCCTCTAAAATCTATGAAAATCTTTGTGGTTTTCCCGATTAATATTTCGTTGAAAAAATCATAATGGTGTATATAGTATATATTCTGAGCTTTGACTCTCAAGGTCAAATATTCCCATTACGATGAATAAATACCTGAAACGTCAACTGATAAACTACACAGGACGAGACTTAATTTAGTTGATTCTGGCAAAGGTCTCCACATTCAACCATTACTTTTATCATATTTAAAACTCTGATAATTCATAAATAAATAAATTATCGTCTCGCATAATGTTAACGTGAGAATATTTGTGCCAATTCTAAATTAGATAGAGCTATCGTTTTGTAATTACATAGATTTATATCGTTAAATATGTTAGGCAATGCTTAAATATAATCATAGTTTGTTTGAAAATCAAGATGCGTAAGATATCACGGAACAAACTGCGCCTAGTTTTATTGAATTTAAGTATTACGGCAAGAAATTATAATATATATATATATATATATATATATATATATATATATATATATATATATATATATATATATATATATATCCAAGGAAATTTCTACAGGGAAAATACGAACCCAATTCCCTCAGTTCTCACGAACCACTTTCATCTTAAAAGGGTTCTACGCTGCAATATAACGAGATTCTGAGTCTATTTACACAATCATTGGGAGAGTGGGATAGACTGTTTTCAGTCTCAGACATTGGAGTTTCTCCACTTTCCCTTAACCTATGGATAGATAGATTCGGTAAGCAAAAAATGTATTTTATTTCAAGGGAAAGTAAGGCGTGCTTACGGATTAACACTGAAGTTTACATTAAATTTAACGATTTGTCAATACGTTTAAGACCTCACGACACACAGTAAACATACTGGAAATATTTGAACCAGTAGTTGGTAGTAGTTCTCTATAAAGCGCCCTTATCGTTTCGGTTCCAGGAAATTATAGATTACCGTGTCCCTTTGCTCCTCTCTCTTTCATTCTCCCTCTCAAAAGGCCGAAGGGCAGAGGAAAGGGATCAATAAAGGGAAGATACGAGAAATAACATTAGCATTGCCAGACCATCTGAAAACCTTATTCTCCCAACGCTCATACCTGTTTTATATATCAATCGAAATAAAAACTAACACAGTAGTGCCACATAAAATACGACCGCACTCATACAAGATTTTGATAAACAAAATACTTCGCGCTCCAATAATTCTCCGGATTCCCGATACGATAGGAAATAAAAGTACCGGTCGCGTAACATCGTGCCGCTTTCACATAAATCAAGAGAACATTTCGTGTATTTATCATTTGGTTCTTGAGTTTGGAATGCAGATTATATTCTCCTTCTCAGCTCGTTTGGTTACGTAAGGAAGTGAAGAGGGTGACCAGGTGGGGTGAGTTGGGTGAAACCGAGGAAAAAGCATGAGAGAACCGCAGATTTAAAAAAACGAAAGATAAAGAGAAGAATTGGGCGAGCTCTTTTCAGACACGCACTGAGCGTGTAACAACTCTTAACGCAAAATAGTCGTACACTGATCACGCACGAGTAATGCGGAGGGGAATTTTGAAAGCGACTCCTTTTTCAGAGGAGTTGCGTGATTTTGACCCCACCTTCACCTTTATTCTCTCGTGTCAGCCAAAGGTCAAGCCCTCCCCCACCCGTTTGAAATTATTACTTTATATATTTATTAATTAACATTTGAGAAAATTAAATTTGACTCGAATAATTTTCTAATTCGTAGGAAAATGCAAAATTTTTCTTGTATAATTTTGAATGACCTACATACAATTTCCAATCTCGTATTTTCAGCAAACATGTTTATTCTATGTAACTGACATGTAACTAAAATATCTGGAAAAAACCATAAACACTCCTAAAATATTAGTATAATCGATCAATAATCACTCGATTTTTTGTATCAGCAGGAAATACTTATAGTCCATATCCACCATTGGAAACAAAGAAACCGTATTACTCGTTCGTTACAATTAAAATCAAAATGATTACAAATTCATTTGCTTGCGCGTAAAAAAAACGAAATTATTTATTTCATTAAAAATAGAGATAGGCATTCCGATCTATAAGATATTATCTCTTAAGATTCTAGTTTGTAATTCTTTGACATGTGGTTTTAGTTTTAAAGATTTTTCTCTCCCACTGTGTATAAAAAAGTAATTATTTCTGACGATGGCTCTTCGAGGGTAATGAATATCTGGTTTCGTGTAGCCTCTTGAAAAAGAAACTAAAAATTATCGGTAGTAATTTTTATCCGGAAATTTATAATAAATAAATGAATATTTTATGGAAATTTTTCTTATGTTAGAACCTACCTTCTGGAATTCGATTAGATTGACGGGTATAACTGTCCAAAAATATCCTATCTCCATTCTTCCTCTCGCCTCTAAACATCTGGTAACAAATATTTTTGTTTCTGATGGTGCATAGAAGCGAGGAACAGGGACCATACACTCGTGCTGGTTAATGCATATTAAAAATATTTTTATTGTATCTTCAAGACAAGAGTGTAATGTTCTCCATGCTCGACATCTTTTTATGCCTGCATGGTACGATTGATTAGTAAACCATAGGTTATTGAAACATTTACGGGCGCCGTAGGTGTATTAAAACATTCTTCCCTGTATGAACGCTTTGAAGAAAACCAGCGGGAGTGTATGTTCCTTGTTCCTCGCTTCTAATCCGTAACTCCGATTTCGTAGTCCACTCGTAAGAATCCAAGGCAAATCATCACGAAAGCATGACGAACAATATGAGCAAAGGATCAGGAAAAAGAATATATCTAGGACTGTCTTCACCAATTGATATTCTTAAAAGATTGGCAATGATTCTATGGCTGATATATTTTTTGCCTATTACGGATCTTTAAAAGCATCGATTTCGGTGTTCGCAAAAATGTTTTATGGATTTTTTACCATGTACTACGAATATAAATATTAGTTGTAACGTATACAGAGATAAATGAAAGAAGATCTGATCTGACAGTAAATTCTAGCATGTCTGCTGTCCGAGAACGAAAATGTAGTGAAGAAAAAAATGAAAAAATGATTGTTGATACCGAGTAAAACTTCACCGCGAAAAAGGAAAACAGGAATAAAATAATTACGATTACAATGAAGATTCGTGCAGTCGCAAGTGACTTTATCGTGCGCGTCGCAAAATTGCGAACTTTAAACGCAATTTGCATAAAAACTACTGATCATATACGCCCAAAAGGAGGGTTGGTTGTGATTCTGGCGTCTAGCGCTACGTACCTACCAAGTTTCAGCAAAATCCGTGACCCCACGTACGGGTCCTCCCCTTGTGAGATACCCTTAAGTGCGTAGGCAAGAGGCGAATCAGCTGGACACAGAAACGAAAGACTGGACGAAGAAGTGGAGTCGGTGGTGTAGTGATGCGAGTGTTGGCCCCACCGTACGATCTGCTAAAGAGACACCCGGTTCGAATCCTTATGAGGGTTTTTCCGAAGACACCCGGCCCCCTATTTGTGCGATGGTACTAAGGTGAAGAGAGAAAACGATAACCTGAGGAGGGTGCACAAATCAAAACTCCGTCCTTCGAAAGGGGCGTTAAGCAGTTGGTCCCCCTCAAGGCAGGCTTCAGACAGTAAGCAAGTGAGGCAATCGCCTCAGGGCGTAGGGTCGAGGGGGCGGCCTCGTGTCATGCTCAAAGAGACACATTTGCAAAAACGGGAGGGAGGTAAGGGAAAACCAAGGGAAACACACACAGTGTACTCCAGTGCAGCCAATCTGACTTTTTCCCGCTAGATATGGCGGGTTATGGAGTCGCTTAGCGGAAAAAATTGTCATTTAGCGGATAGTGGGAATTCTAGCGTGAAAGATGTAAATTTTGGCTTTTTTCTGGCGGAATTTGAGAGTTGAAAGCGGTAAGGGATTGCTACATAGCATATGATCGCAGATGGAGGAGTCAGTTAGCATGCAAAGGAGGCGAGTGGATTTCGAGGAAATTTTTTGTAAGATATTTTCAAACGCCATTTGGGAAAAGCAGAACGCTTTTTAGGCATTAGTTTCACAAGGGTTGTGTTCGATGCAAGACCAATACTGAGAGTGCGTCAGTGTTTTTTTGGATTTAGATTAAAGATTTGTAGTTTGTGAATTATAATTCGTTAGTATTCTTCAACCGATATAATGACATGTATTTTATGGTTATCGCTTAGTATATTTAGTTAATTTAGAACTGTGCACTTTTTAAGGAGGAAAAACTTGGTTTCGGGAGTGATTGGTTTCTTAACAATAATAACTTTTGTTTTCAACTATTCTTACGAATTAATCAAAATTTCCCTGGCGTCAAATTTGTACTGTACTGTATGTACTGATGGTGTAGTGGTTAGCGTGTCGGCTTTCTATTGCAAAGTTCGGGGGTCCAAACCCCTCGAATGGAGGTTTTATTAAAAAAAAACTATCATCAGTGCCTGGCAGTAGGCAGCAGTACTGTCAGTATGGTATAGAGCCGAAAACAAATGATGTTGTTTGGGTCTATATCCAATACAGCTGTAGGCGGGATCAGGACGATTTGAACGGCTACAGTACTGCGATGTAGAAAGCAAGAGGGAAACTACCACATTACAATCCCTAGTAATGATTATATGTTTGGACAATATGAGTTCTCTCGAGGTAAAACAATCCGGAGGTAAAATAGTCCCCCAATCGGATCTTCGGGCGGGAACTGCCGTGAGAAAAACATTTGTCGAAAGTAATTTACGAATAGGGACTTGGAACGTAAGAACTATGAGAAAAGCAGGAAAGCTAGAGAACTTGAAAGAAGAAATGAGAAGAAATAGAGTTGACATTATAGGACTACGCGAAACTAGATGGGAGGGATAAGGACAGTTCGACTCGGAAGAATTCACGGTAGTTTATTCTGGAAGAAATAGTGAGGAAAGAGGAGTAGCTCTGGTACTTAGGAAAGATATGATAAAAAGCGTGACAAAGATAGCAAACGATAGACTGATGGCAATAAAGCTAAAAGCAGTCCCAGTGGACATGCTGATAATCCAGGTATATATGCCAACGTCAGCTCATGAAGATGAATAAATCGATGAGATTTATGACCAAATTAATGAAATTTACGAAGAAGACGGAAGAGGAAAGGTAAACTGCAAAATAATGGGAGATTCGAACAGCATAGTCGGAGAAGGACAGGAAGAAAATATTGTCGGGCAATACGGACTTGGAAAGAGAAATCGAGGAGGGGAGAAACTCATAGAATTCTGCATCAATAATGACCTTGTAGTGACCAATACATGGTTCAAAAACCATAAACGAAGGTTATACACATGGAAAAGCCCAGGAGATAGAATGAGATGCCAAACAGATTACATCCTTGTAAAAAAAGATTCAGGAACAGCATAAAGAACGCCAAGGCATTTCAAAAAGCGGGCATTGATTCAGATCACAGCCTTCTAATACTTGACATGAGTACAAAGCTCAAACAAATAAGAAAAACGAGAAGAGAAAGACAGACCTGGGACCCAGAAAAACTGAAAGAAAGGCATGATGTAGTCAGCATGAAGTTGGAAGATAACCTAAGAAAGTTGGAAAACAAACCGAAGACCGTTGATATAGAATGGGATGAAATTAAAACCAGTATCAAGGATACCTTGGATAAAGAGATTGGAATACAAGAGAAGAAAATCAGACAACCATGGATCACGAAGGAAATGCTGGAGAAAATGAATGAGAGACGAAAATGGAAAAACGTTAACACTGAAGAAGGTAGAGCTAACTATAGACGTATAAACAATGGGTTTAGAAGGGTAACAAATAAAGCTAGAGAAAAATGGATGAAAGGAAAATGTGATGAAATAGAACAAATGGAGAAGTTGGGACGGTACGATATAATGTACACTAGAGCACTCGAGTTAGAAGATAAGAAATCTAATGGAATTCATGGTATGGGAATTATGAATACGGATGGGAAGATAGTCTCAGAAACAAAGGATGTAGCACAGGTATGGGAAGAATAAATTAAGGACTTATACAGCAAACAGGCAGGAGCGGCAAAAATAGAACTGGAAGATGAGAAAAACATTGAAGAAGACAACTTAGGACCAAGTATTATGGAGAGCGAAGTAGAAAAGGCGATAGTGGAACTAAAGAAGGGGAAAGCCACGGGCAGAGATGGAATACCGGCTGAGATACTTAAAGACATAGAATCAGAAGGACTAAAAGCGATCACGAAATTAATTAATAAGATTTACGACACGGGAGAGTGACCTCAGGATTTCCTAGAAGTAACAATGATCCCTCTAAAGAAGAAGCCAGAGGCAATGCAGTGTAAAGATTACAGAACGATAAGCATTCTGTCACACACATCGAAGATTATCACTAGGATTCTTAATAAAAGGCTGGAGAAAAGGCAGAAGAAATAATAGGGGAAGATCAATTCGGTTTTAGAAAAGGACGAGGAACTAGAAATGCTATAGGAGTAGTTAGAATCATATCAGAAAGGGCAATAGAGTACAGTCAAGATATCTGCGCATGTTTCGTAGACTGGCAGAAGGCCTTTGATAGAGTAAATTGGGTAAAGTTGATGAAGATATTACAGGATATAGGTGTAGACTGGAAAGACAGGAGACTGATTAGGAATCTATATGTGAATCAAATTGTAAAGGTCAGGTTTGAGAATGAGGACAGCTGTGGAATAAATATCGGTAGAGGAGTAAGACAAGGCTGCTGCCTATCGCCAACCGTATTCAATATATATGAGAAAGTCTAATGCAAGAAGCTTTAGAAGGCACAGGAGATTTCAAAATTGGAGGAAGGATTATAAGAACAGTAAAATACGCAGATGATCAAGTACTTCTAGCAAGAAAGGAAGAGGAGCTACAAAAAATGATAAATAGACTAGTGATAACAGGTAGAAAATACGGTATGGAAATATATACAGAAAAATCCAAGGTCATTCGAATGTCGGGTAAAGAAGAGATTCTGAACATAAGTATTGGAGGAAAGCCTTTAGAACAAGTTTCAGAATATAAATACCTTAAAAAAGCATCATAACACGAGAAGCAAAATGTACGGATGAGATCAGAACTAGAATAGGAAAAGCAAAAGCGGCTTTCAGGAGAAAGAAACAACTACTTACAGGAAATATAAGGGAAGATATCCGCAAGAAGTTGATAAAATGCTATGTATGGAGTATAGCATTGTATGGGGCAGAAACATGGACGCTAAGGAAAAATTACATCAAATACTTGGAAAGCTTTGAAATGTGGACTTGGAGGAGAATGTTGAAGATAAAATGGACAGATAGGATGAAAAACGATGAAGTGCTACGAAGAGTAGGAGAGAAGCGAATGATTATACAGACTAACAGAAAGAGGAAGGCTAACTGGGTTGGACATTACCCGAGGAGAGAGAGTATGATTAAAGATGTGTTAGAAGGAAAACTAGATGGGAAAAGGAAAAGAGGTAGGAAAAGGTTTCAGCTCATAGACGATTTGAAAGGGAAAGAGAGGTATCAAGATATGAAGAGGACAACGGAAAATAGGAATATATGGAGAACCAGGTTTAACCAAGAATAATCACGGACCTGTCTACGGACAGACTACCTATGATGGTGATATGTTTAAATTTTAAAAATCAATGGGACAATAATAATTTCCCTATTAAAAAGCATTAAAGTGATGCTATTATAATACGGATTACCAATTCCCATTGAAAAGCATTGTCCTGGCTGCTATGGTAGCTGAAGTTCTTTATTGTTGAGCATCTGCTTTTTTCCGATTAAAAACATTTCTTCGTCAATTCGGCACCGATTTGAATGTAGTCTTCAAAAATAAGAAACCTCTTGTTTTTATCGAATTATTAGAGCGAATCCCACATCTTCTAGACGTTAGAAATAATATCAAACGCTAACGAAAAATAAGATCCATTAACGGATAATGTTATCTTCAGTGGCGATGGTACTCTCTAAAAACATTAGGTATCTCATGAAAAATGGTTATACGTAGGGATTGAAATACCGGTATATGAAGCAAAAATTCTTTACTAAATTTACCGGTAATTCGGTATTTTCTACCGGTAATTCGGTTAAAGAACGTATTTAGTGTGTTTTAATCATTTTACCTGCTTATTATCTTTGTAAAATATATATTTAAATAGATCTAAACATCGAAATAATAATTTGTTATGCTCAATAAAGAGATAGAATAGATATTAAAATTGATTATGTACACTTTAACATACCTAAATAAAATATTTAAAAAATCATTACACGTCATACTTTTATTAATATGAACTAAAATTCATTTACACACCTTATTTATTTAGAACTATTTTTATTTTTACCCTGATGTATTTTAACAGATAGTAATTAAATAGCAGAATAAAAATAATAATCCCTTTTTGAACAAACCTCGCAGCACATTGGTTCACGCGCGCTACAGTACCTTTATGATCCCACGAAATCGAATGATGAAGATTCCGGAATTTTTAATAAAACCAGCAAATCCACAATAACGAAGATAATCGTGGAGATAGTTGAACGCGTTTCTAATAAAAAGGAAACAGATAATATAATTAAGTTAACTGAAGTCATTGGTTCCGATTCCGAGAAAGTTACAACTTCAGTTCCTTCGACATCGGCTGCGTTGTCGATGAAGGAAAAACTTCAAATGGCGATAAAGAAAAAACTGATGCAGCCTATGAAGATCTAACTCAAAAACAAAAAACACGAAAGACCTAACACGTCGTGAGAAAGAAAATGACGTATTTTCAAGAAGAGTAATTAAGAGAAAAATATTTTTAAATGGCTTTCGATTTCCTAATGACCGTTCGACCAACGAGTGTCGAATCAGAAAGAGCGTTTTCTACAGCAGGGTTGATATGCACAAAAATCAGGTCGCAGTTAGGAGACCAAGTCTGGATAAATTGTATTATTCGAGCCTATTTTACAACCAAAGAGACAAATAAAAAACAGTCAGCTGCAATAGCTTTTGTTTTAAAATAAAATTTTAAAGTTTATTTCATGTTTATATTCAAAGGTTTATTTACTATTTTTTGAGTTTATGTTGTGTTTTCCTCAAAGTACCTATCTTTAGAGTTTATAATCTAAGGTTTATTTACGATTTTTGTTTAAAGTTTATATTGTTTTTCCTTCAAGTAGGTACTTATCTTCCGAGTTTATTTTTTCATGTAAATTTAATCAAAGGTTTATTTAGGATTTTGTTTCAAGTTTATGTTGTGTTTTTCTTAAAGAGCTTATCTTGTAATAAATTTTGTATTTATTTATATTTATCGTTCAATTTTAAAATTTATAATTTTTTGAAAATGCCGCAAGTAACCGATAAATTACCGGTAAACCGGTATTTATGAAAACATTTACCGATTTACCGGTAATTGAAAAATTCGGTAAATTTGCAATCCCTAGTTGTACGTGAAAACGATTTAATAAATGACATGAATGAAGTAATGAAGAAGATGTATGACATGAACGGAGTGATCCGAGGCATAAACCTCCGTTTGTCAAATTCCAGTTAAATACTTATCGGATGTTAATGATATAATAAAAATGTCAGATAATAAATTCTGTGTTGATGCCAGGGGCAGATTGGGACGCCAGACACAGAGCATACGAGTATTCGTAATCCCTGTAGGTCGATGACACCTTTGGGACGGTTCCTTCTCGGGCCAAGATGTTTTCTTTTCAAACTCTAAAGATTTTCACACGCGTCTGCATGTAGGTAATTTCGGCATCACCACACAAAACACACAATTCTTTATTGTTCTTTTCAATTGCACCATACCTTTCAGTCCACCAATCCGTAAAAATCCCTTCGCTTCCTTCACCAAAAAATTTTGCTTTTTTATTCCTCGATTCCGCCATTATTCAAGGATAAAATTTAAGGCGATATAAATTGCTATTCACAAGAACTAAAATTATCTAAATCCACTTGAAACCCGAAGTTTCAACAACTAATAAAATAAAAAGGAGCGGAAGGTGTTTAAAATAGTCGCCGATAGGTGGTGTAGTTGTGGCAGCTAAAAAATTTAGTTTTTAAAATATCTCTTCAACAATGCATTATATGAGAAAAAATCATAATATAACTGATGGTACCTCTTGTAAACAGAGCCTCTCTTTCGCATCGTTTCAATACGTACATTTATTAGATTTCCGGGATCACTTTTTCCATGTGGCTGTATTAGCGAGTGGCACATTTCATTTCTTATTTCATTTTGTGGCGTGCCAAACAAAATCTTTCCCCGTGCCACCCTTGGCACGCGTGCCGTAGGTTCGCCAGCCCCGCTCTAGGCCATACCCTTCCTCAGTTCAATGCGCTTGACAGCGTTTTGAAACAAAGATCTGAAATATCTATCAACTCTCTCCATGTACCAGTGAAGTAGAAATCCCTACACCTTTCTTTCTCTCGCCAATTAATACAGCTGTTTACCAAACGAGTTGTCGGTGCTTGTATACTGCAAGCGTTCAAAAGATCACCATAAACCAAGATATAAACTCGTAAATAAATCAACGTTACAGCATTTGAACTATGCAGAGCCCATTTATATAAGATAATAGTTTTCATTTTCTGCGAAATAAAGGTATCTATCCGAAATTTCTAAATTCTCTTGCAATCGGCTTCGCGTCCAAGGTCTCCAACTTCATGGCTCAGATCGCCCTTTTTAAGCAATAACTATAATCATCATTAATACAATAGCTTATATGTTAAACTAAAATTTGTGTAAAAATTAGGGTATTCTGTGTGTTAGGATTATGGTTTCACTATCCGTGCCTTTTAGTACGTATCTGGATAAAAAAATTATTTAAAATTATCGCGTAATCATATGTATTCGTCGTTGACTGAAATCAAATGGATTATAATCCAGTGTAAGCATTAAATCAATGACCTTGAAGCGTGTAAAATCAATTCCCATTGACAGGCATTGGAGTCGTTGCTATGATAGTTAATATTTTTCATTGTTGAAGACCGAAAAAATTTCATTATATTATGATTAAAAACTTTTTACGCAAATTAAGCATGAATTTGAATTGTCTTCAAGAAAGATAAAAATTATTTTTTTACAGTATGGTGCATGCTCCAAATTTGTATCTTAATTTTAAATTATTTAAAAAAGCAATTATATATAACCCTGCATAGTATTCAATGCTTCTCTTATGGGTGTTTAAAATTGGACTTTGGAGTCAAAAACTCTAAAATATAACTTTTTCTGAAATTTCGGATTTTTCCTAGAGATTGTAACCAATAACCTATATTTCTGCCAAATTTCAGCTCTGTAGCACTTCTAGAAGTACCTTAGGTATATATGTAAGAAACAGCTACGTATAGTACAGTATAGTACACTAACACCACTGCAGCACATTTCACCTAAAAATTGTATTGCAAAATAAACTTGAACATTCAATATCACTATTATGCTGAACTATAGAATTTTATTTGATATTGTCATGTTGACTATATTTCCTATCCGTTAGAGAATAAATTCAAATGATTCTCGAGATAATATATTATTAATATAAAATTGTGTAATACAAACAGTAGTGACAGATGCGAACGAAAAAAGGAAACAAATTCCAATTCCGCGTAATAGTGCATTTTTCCAAAAACCTTATTTTTACGCAGAACAGAGAAAGTAATAATTTAATGAATATATCGAATTCGAGATTTCGACGAAAATACACGTTTTAAGGTCCTTTGAATACGTTTCCAATATTTTCTCGGTAACGTCTGTGGAACAGAAATTTTGTGGGCGCTCCAACTTAGAAATTACTATGCACTCAGATCAGAAAAAGGGTTCAGATTTAAGATTCATATTATAAATTCTAGGTCTGATTAGATCTTCACCAAAATTGCTCAACAGAAGTGGAAGTTTTCTTTTGTATTTTTTCTTTTTTGTCAAATATTCCCAACAAGGCTTCATTAATATACACATTTCTTACTATCAGAGTTGTACACTATATATTTTTCTATAACTTTTGTTTGAAACATTTTTTTCATAGAACGGATTGTTTTATAGATATAATATTTCGATTATCCGTCTGAATTTGTGTCCAATAGATTGATAGTTTTGTTTCCGTTGCTATGAGAAAACTTTCGAATTGTTAATAGCGATGCCAGCGCTAGCAAAGTAATTTTTATCGCGATTAAAATGATCTAGCCTCATATTTGGTAAACAAATTTTCCTGTAAATATTGACAGCGATTTCCGCACCGCCAATTGTAATTTTAGTCGGTTATATTTGGCGCAGTAATTTCATCTTAGCATTAGGATGCGGATCAACATTTTGTTATCCATAGCAACCAATAACAACTTTGATTACTTTGATTGTTTTTTCAATGTGAAAATGATTTCGTAAACCAATTTTCTTGTTAATATTGACAGCAATCCCTGCGCTTCCTAAGGTAATTTTAATCGTACATCGATGTTTTGCTATCCATAGCAACAGATAACAATTCTGTTCACTTATTGTTTTTTCTATGTGAAAAATAAGTTGATTTATTTTTCGTTTGGGAAATTATGCAAAGTGTTTAAAAATTATTCACGAGTGTAATTGCTGATAGTTATTTTTTTAAAAGCTGTTTTCGAGAGCAACTTGTAAATACTATTGCAATTATATTCATTATTATATACACAGAAAGTCATTTGCTGGCCACGTTAGATTTTTTTCGAAGCGTTCCATATTTACGCGGCTGGTTCGCAACGCATAGTGAACCTATTTTCGCAATTTTCTTCTCTGTCTTGATCAAAAAAATAATAAAACGATAGGGCTGAAATTTATAGCAGCCATATAAGAGAGAAGGAAGAGAAAGGAGATTGTGGAGGGAGAGAAGAGACCCTCAACGCCGTAAGTGACAACCACTCCTTCCCTTCCTTTCCCTCTCCTCTATTGGACGCGGGGCCTTTTCAGGACGTGAAAATGTGAAAGAGAGCGCTCGGAGAGAAGAAAAAGCCGCTGCAGTATTTTCGATAGAAGAAAAGGAAAAAACGTAGGAGCGCCGGCTTTCCGATGCGTATATTCATGATTTTTTTGCTCCGTTGCAATGGGAAAAAAGGCCAAGCAGCTTACGGTCAGCAAAAGCACTGAGTGTTAGGAATTTTATCATTCATCTTCGTTTATTTTTCGCACGCCTTCAAACACGGCGGTGGTGGAGCATTCGCAGAAATGTAATCTACTTATCCGACTTCGCATCAATCTCTGTATGGCAAGGATTTTCAGAGTAGGAGTATATGCTTTTGCACCCACGGTTGCAGCGGCGAATATTTAATAAAATATATTTTTTTATTCTCATACCTCATGATAAACTAAAATATAGATAATAATGTTTGTGGTATTTCTGGCTAATCAACATCTTGGATTATTATAGCCATAAATATAATTTTAAAAGATAGCTCATTAAAATATACACTCCACAATTTTGATGAAAATCTCTTATCTCTTAGTATTTGATGGACACCCTTAATCCGTATTTCAATCGGATTAGCGATTACTAGTGGGCCATTTCTGTTATACAGCTGTTCGATATTGATGGATTCCCTCAAAAACCATCGCGCGTTAAGTTTATTTTTTATTCTAATAGCATATCCTTAATCCTATCCTTCCGGTCTCACCAACAGATATGCCTCTCCGGTAAATGCATTAATCAGGTTGTCTGGGGATTGCATAAAGCGGAGATGGATTGATTCGTAACTACTAAGAGACGAATTTGCGCCACTATCACCGTCTGTATGCACGAATCAAACTAATATATTATTTTGCCATTTGCCAGAATGATAAACGATCCATCCGTGTAAAATTTATGAAGGAATAATCACTGAAATCAGTCAGGCACTTATCTATTTGGCGATTGCAGGCATGGAATTTCACAGCCGAACTCAATTTATCGAGAATTATCCAACTTAAATAATACAATCTCCCAGATATGAATGATTCATTACATAATTTGTTGAATTTATTCGTAGTTATTTTTAATACCGTCTTTGTAATTTCATTTCGTATTCTCTGTCTTTCATGTCCCAAATACATTTACTTCTGTGAGTAATTTTGAAAAACTGACCTGATACCTACGGGAAAATTAGGAAAAGCTATTATTTTTACATTCTTTTTTATTCATTGCGACCATTTATATGTACCATCCATATGCAAAAGAATAGCATTTTTACTTAGCATAATCCTAAAATCCCTATATCTTCCCAAAGCGCCAGAAATGTCACAACCAATTTCTCCAGTTAGTCGGGCTATTATTAATAAATATTATTTTGAAATTAAATATAACTTGGCTTAACTAAAACAGCCATGCAAAGATATACGAAAAGACATTACAATTTAAAATAATTTTTTTGTCCATTCAAATTTATTTTTAAGAATTATTTTTTGTCGTTGCTAGAATTATACCCCTCTGGAATGAAACATACCTATTTTATCTCAATTGAATAAACCTAGCAGTAAAGTAAGCCATATATCTCTTGAGCACAATATATGCCGTCCAGTGACATTACAATGTACGCTAAGCTACCTTACCTAAGCCTTATGAGGCCACGCCTCCGCCGCGATACATTCAAACTATTACTACAGCCTTACGGTTAGACTAAATCGAATGATGTCTCATATTTATGAATAATATTATTCATAAAAGATTCTGATGAGATAAATGATATTTGATTCTTGGATATTTTGAAACAAAATTCCATTTACTCAGAAATGCCTATAAGGATTTTGAATAAAATCCATCCAATCGTACAGTCCGATGTCACAAATAATACTAAATATCAGCCAGTGACATTAAAATATACGCTAAACTACGGTTAACTTTGATTTATAAACATTTCTTTTATAAGTATACATAGCCAACTAAACGTATATACGTATATGAGAAAGTTTGTGCAATGTATATTGCCCCGTTTATTTAAGAAAACATCCTAACCGCGAGGAGATAACATTTGTCGCATGAGAATTTTGGAGCAATGTGAAATTAATGTGTAAAAAACACTGAAACTACGCTCAAAAGAAATTTAAAACAATTTCAGCTGGAGTTTTTATCTAACATTGGCCATTCAATTCCTACGACCACAAATTCGGTGATCAATATTCGCTTTGATAATTTCCATTGTACAAAACCAAGACCGTTCCCGATTAGGCAAAAAAAAATTAAGCCGTTGAGCTTTCAAAACGCGCAACAAGTGATTTATTAGACTCGTATCGAACTTTTTACATCGGATGGATCGATCTCCCGTTAAAAGACAAAACAATATCCGCACTTGCAAAACAGAGGATGGAGAAGAAATCGGAGAAAAAATAAACTGATATATTATGATAAACGACCCGAGGAGGTATTTCAGAAACACGTAGGGCTGAAAATTTCTCAAATACCAACCCCCGCTTAATGAAGGAGGAGCGTTCAATTGCCGTCCTTTTCGAACAATAGTGCGAGAATCGCGTGGCAAAGGCAGTCGGCTCGTTGCCAAGTGAGGGAACGAGGATAGATATGCAACTGCGGGGGCGGAGCTAAAGAGATGCGGGTGGGATTGAATCCGATAGCGTGTCATCGGTACGCTCCGTTGTCACTTGGCGGGGGTCCCTGGCGTTAGTTCCAGCGGTCTATCTATCAAATGGACGAAGGAGAGCGGTCTCTATGCATGCACAATGATTTTGATTGATCGGCTTTGGCGAGGATCCTCTTTGAATTCACGAGATCTGGGCAGACGGGCCAAAGTAGCTCCCGAAGCAAGTATTTATGTTGCTCTAGAAGTATACGTATTTCGTCCGATGCTATGTGAATAACAGCAAGAGTATGTTGAATACAATATGGGAATGAATGGGATGAATATGGGAATCACTAGAAATCATTACAGAAATGATAAATAGGATGCTAAAGAACCATTTTCTAAAGGAGTTATATGAATAGAAAACTCCCCTATTTCTAATAGGATATACATAATACACGGATGTGCAGCCAAAAGACGCCTCATATTTGCTAGCAAAATCTCCTTTTCCAACCGATATTTGTAACTCAAAAACAGCAAGGAAGAAAGGATACAGAAATGTTTTCAACAATATGATAACACTTTGGCATGATTAGAAAAGCTTGTATAGATTTGGAAAAAGAAGAATACAATTTTATTACTTCGCAAGCTGATAAACATGGTTTATTCTTTAATTACTAAAGTTTTGGACACTATACTGGAAAATTTGTCAATTTCTAATAAATACTTTGGCATAGGGAAAATATGTAAGTGAATATGTACTTATATAAACGTATACATTTGCAAATACACTAAACCCTTCATGTTTGCTGTTATAAAATTCGCCGTTTTAAAAATTGCTGTTTTAATTATTAGTGGGTTATTTGTACATCTATTTAACATTCGCGGTTTGTTACTCTCTATGCTCATGTTACATTCGCAGCTTATAAGATTTTCTATTCGCAGCTAACCTGCAGAGGTTTACATAGTTTTTTGTTCTCTATATCCCCGTAGATGTGTTGTGACGATGTGAAAACTTTGGAAACTACTGTTTTAGAGTAGGGTGGCGGAGTGGTTAGAGCGTTAGCCTTTCACGCAGCGGTCCCAGTTTAGAATCCGGCGGAAGTATTTTCTCCTTGTTTTGATCTCTATTGGTATAAGTAATTTGAGATTATATGTATCCATCTGATTAACCCTCTCCTGGCCTAACTTAAATGATCCCATCACCCATTAATTACCCTATTAATTAGCAAATTTTCTACTTCTCTGTTATACCTTTTTACTTTCTCCATTCGTAGTATAGGGGAAAGTATTCTTTTCCTGAAAAAAATTGATTTCGAGATTTCAACGGAAATAGACGTTTTGAGGTCCTCTGAACACGTTTTGACCATTTTCTCGATGATGTCTGTGTGCGCGCGCGCGTGTGTGCGTGCGTGTGTGCGCGCGTGCGTGCGTGTGTGTGTGTGGGGTTGTGTTTGTGATAGCTTTTTAGTGGGTGCTCTTAACTCAAAAACTATTAATTAGGTCAACGCAAAATTTTATGTTTAACATTTTTATAAAAGTCACAAGAACTGGTTAGTTTTTGGTAAAAATCGGTCAATCGAAAGTGGGTGTTTATTCTTGTCACTTATCCATTAGTTTTAAATATTATCTTTAATATTTGATAAAGGTAAAAATATATTGGAATAAATCTTGTAGAAAATTTAATTTTCTACAATATTTGTTTGAAATATTTTCCCATATAATGAACTGTTTAAGAGATATCTTATATTTTTAGCTGCCACAACCACGACACCTGCCGACTATTGTTAACAATTGACGCTTAGTTAGGTCTCAGTAACGCTCCTTTTTCTTTTCTTAATTGATGGAGCTTTGTAGCTATATCCAATATCAGAAGGCTATGGTTTGTTTATTTCTGTTCTTTGTAAAGTCTAAAATTTTCTCGCAGTTTCTTAAATATTTTTTTTATTATGTCGCCTATTTGGAATATTTAGAAATATTGCAGATATGGAGAAAGTCATGTGGTGGCCATATCAGATTTTTATTATTTAAAAAGTATTTTACTTGGTCAATTCCATTTATCTGCATTTAAAATATATAAGAGCAACAATTATTAATTTTTTTACTTTATATTTTATTTAGTTTTCCGCTTCAGCTTTCCTTCTTTGGTAAAATTTGAGAAAACATCCAGGTTTGCGAAGAGATATATCTTAGTTTTTACACTTCCACGTAATTTGTATTCCTTTTCTAGAAATGGTTAGTCTTTTTCACCACTACAATACCTTTTTCTACCTTCGATGTTCACTATTTTGTGGAAGTTTTTCTATGCATCTAATTTAGGTGTCAAATTTTTTTTACATCCTGCCGACTTTAGTGAGGATGAATTTCTTATCATCTCTCGATAAGTATAGTTCAAAAGGAAATAATAATCTTATAACCGAAAAAGGTTCTTTATAATCTATTTTCTGTGAATTACCACTGAAGACTGCTGCTGCTTTGTAGCCGAAATGCTCATATGGTTTTTTAACCTTGTTGTGGCTATTGGAGATACCTAAAGCAAGTACATTTTTAAAGTGCTTGTTCTTGAATCTAGATATAGTGCTTGACAGAACTGTTTCTCAACTAAGTCTGGTCGGGATTTAAGAAATTCATAGAGAAGGGTTTTAGGATGCTGACGAGACGGGGTTTTGTCAAACCTTATTTTCTATGGAGGAAAAATCTGCTTCAGGATTCAAAGCGGCTAAGAATCGACTTACTCTACTCTCGTTTGTGGAAGCGTAGCAAGCGAATTCATGGCCAAACCAATAATGAAATACATATCCACGAATCCTCGAGCCCTCAAAGAAAATAATAAAGATCACCTTCTGATATTCTGGCGTTCTAACAGAAGAGCCTGATGACTGCTGAACTATTTTTAAACTGGTTTAGCAAGTGCTTCGTGCATGAAGTGAAAATGCACCTGCCGGGCAAGAACCTAGCATTCAAAGTCCTTCTGGTCTTGGACAACGCGCCAGGCCATCCTGAAAGCCAGCAGTTCGCCCACTCGAAAGTGGAGGATGCCTTCCTACCATCTAATACCAACTCCCTCCTCCAACCGATGGATCAGGGTATTATCGCGGCATTCAAGTCATATTAAACCCGTCGTACACTCAAGAAAGTTTAGACCAGATAGAGAGCGATCCTCTGTCAGTCAGCGAATGCTGGAAAAGTATAACATCGCTGACTGTATAGCAAATATAAAGGAATTTCTGGATGAAATCGAGCCAGCGACACTGAATATAAGCTGTAGGAAGCGGTTGGAAGATGCGGTGAACTACTTGAAAGTCACTTCATCTGTGGAAAAATAGATGCGGAGGATTGTGAGGCTGGCACATGATGTGGATGGAGAGGGTATTGACGACCTCCAAAAAAACGATTTGGAGGAACTCCTCAGCTCCTATAAAGAAGAGTTGACCGAGGAGGACCTTTTCGAGATCATACACACAAATGGAAGCTATGAAGAGGAAGCCTCAGCTATCGCTCAAGGCACTAGCGGAGATTCTAAAAATGTCTAAGGCTCTGGGTGGCAAGGTGATTGAAATGGACACTTTATTGGAGTGCAGTAGTATAAAATTTAAAAGAGGATTGGAGGCTATTACGGCTCTTAGAAGGAGACGTCCAGGGATTTGCAACGAAATACGAATCAAATGTCATTAAGGAGTTATTTTAGGAATATCGCTATTACACCTTTCTCTGCAGACTCTTGTAAGTCACCACCCCGGAAAGATCTTTAGGACTCTTTCTAACTCATCCTGCCATATCACCACCATGCTCATAATTATTTCAATATCGTCATCGTCGATAAATTAAATTACTTTTTTAACATTCCCTTCTAATTTATTCTTCATAAATAAGATATTCATAGCGTTTTAATTTATTTTTTTAATTAGAATGGTTATTAGACTTATTTTACGTTTATTATTATTTATTATGAACAACCACCTTGGTTTCCGTGATGAATACCCACCTAACCCCCTTTTTCCCGTAAGTCTTTGGTCTTAAGATTCACAGTTTTTATACTCGCGGCGACTTCCAGGAACGTATTTCACGCAAATACCGAGGTTTACAGTATATAATCATAATATATAATTATTTGTTAATGAATTAGTTCAGCTGTTAAGCAGTATCAGAATAACGATGATACGTTGGCATACCTTCAACTTAAGTAATCATAAGCTGCACACAGCGTCGTCTCCAATCCTTTTCCGAGTACTGAGTAGGAAAGGAAGTCTATCTAAATCCTATGGTCGCGACCATACTACGCCGTACATGAAGACGTTTAACGCCAACGGAGAACCCCCTTTTAATCATTCATCGTCGCGGTCTGGTGGTTTGGACTAAGACTTACCGAAGGAGCAAGCCTTCGGATCCCATTCCAACGGGGGAGTTAATGTTCTCATTAATACACGCGAAGCTGTAGTCTGGATCACGGTTCACAAAGCGCCTATCCCGATTAGTAGAGTAATTGCTTGGGGGGTATCTCTCAGAGACGTCTGCAGTAAATTTGAATTTTTATCCTCGATTACTGACTCGGTTTTTTACTCAGAAATCAAATATCAATTGCCTTATTTAGCTATAAAACAGAATTACACTCGCTGAAGAGAAAGTGAGGGGGTATTAATATATATTTAAGGTTAATTTGCTAGTCCATCGATAATGTACGCCAGAAATCCTGCATAAATTTAATACTAGCTTTAAATATTCATCAAAAAGTTTTTCGATTGAAAATTTACCTTTAATCGTATTAATGATTTTTTAATTTAACCATTATATCTAATGAAAATAAACAGTTCACTGAAAAAGCTAACAGATGAAATAACTCGCCCTTTTGAGCATTAACTGAAGTAAACTTTAAAATTAAAAAATGTCGGAAAAGGTAAACGAAGTAAATTCACCAAACGCAATGCGGCAAAATCGTGAAATATAAATGGCGTCTTTCATTAACGTTGGTTAACGCGGTTTTCCATTCGCTTTCATCAAAGACACAATTTAGAAATTTGTAACTTCGTGCTCAGCCTAATCTATTTTAATGAGTCCCTTCCAAACCAAAACAGCTTAATTTCGAAAGATAATTAAGTTTTCATGCTCAATTACGTGTTCGTGTCAGAAGACGGCCGCGGAACCTCAGACTGACTCTTCAATTGCAATGCACACGAATGTGAGGATAAAAAGAAGAAATATTGTGCGTAAATGGAAAAAAGTAATTTGGACTAGGTATCACACTCCTAATTCTAGAATTTTCAGGAATTGAACCCGCATTTCGTCGCGTTGCTAATTTAAAAATATTAAATAATCTTAATTGGTAAACATTCATATTTTCTAGGGCGGAGAAATTCAACAAGGAAATTCATTCTTAGGAATATCTTGATACAACTTAATACCAGCATGTTAGACGCGTTTCCAGTGTTCTCTCCATCCGTCCGAACGCATGTTCGTTCTCGACTTCTGCCAAACGGATTATCATGAAATTTAAGTACCTATGGCCGAATAAAATAAGAAAATGGTATAAATAGTTCACAAAACCCAATCTGAGGTGCCACTTCACTGAAAACAAAAAACGAACTTATCCTCATATCTCGTAAAATATTAGTCATAAATAAAAGTTGCAAAAAAGTCGAAATATTTCTCGTAAAATATATTTATCGTAGGAGTAGCTGTTTTCAATAAAATCAAATAAGAGAGTCGTAATTTGATTTGTACTTAGAAAAATGCATGCATTGATTCTTGATTGTGGTCAACGAAAACAACGGAAGTATATAAGACGTCATAATTACGAAAATACATTCAATTTCCTTACGTGTGAATGCAATATATTGTAAGCAGAAGGAAATGGATTATCTACGACGATGAAAATAACACAAACGTAAATATTACAACTATGTACTTAACACAAGTGAGGTTTTATATAATTTTCGACCAATCACAGCTGATTAGAAAATAAATTGGTAAATAAATATTTAATACTTCCCTGGAATAATTTCTGATATTTTCAGTATATTAAAATTACGTAAATACGTATATGAATGCACAAACGTAGGGGAGAGAAGAAGTTTTTAGTAAACAGACATAATCGGTACGTGGTGTTTCGCTGTTTTATATTGTACGTTCATTCAAACTATATCCTTTAGTTTGAAATATTTCATCGCACAAAACGCACCTATTTGTGATACACTATCCTAACTTGTTTAATTTAAGAACAAATATATAATTCACTTCTATCCATATAACTTTTAAAATATTATGCACTTGTGTCGTTAGCAACTTTCCTCATATGATATTATTTCCATTAATATTTACGGTACACATTTCAATATAGTTGTATTTAGGTTACTAACCATATGTGACAGTAACATATGATAATTACTGGGTAAAATTTAATGTTAAACTTTACTTCTGATCACTTTCAATTTGTACTCATTCACTGAAATTCTGATAAATCACCAATTCTATAACATATATGCAATGTAAAAAATATTTTTAGGGATTAGAGACTTCGTCCCATGTTATAAAGCAATTTTTAATCTTCTTCGAATTTCATCTTTGTATTATACAGGGTGCCCGGTGACTTTATGTCATAACTTCGGGATCTTATTCCTTAAGTGATTTTGAGTAAAAAATGTCATATGAACATGGGTCCGATTCTCATTTGTTACCGAGTTACGGGCAATTGAAATTATCTCGTCCTTTGATTTGTACAACTCAATGGTTGAAAAAATGCATTAAATAATTATTGGTATACATTTTTAATTGTTGAAAAATTTATTATTTAATTAATCATCCGTTTACATTGATACTTAATCCATTGTTACAACAGTGAGAAGCATGACGCTTGCACTACAGATGTGGACGTAATTTGCAAGCTCGCAGGCAGCATATCAGTAGAACGTAAGCTAGCATTCAGTGTAGTGCGCTGTGACACGTGTGGTATCATTAACTCTCAATAATGCCGTTAACATTTTCAAAAGAAGAGTATGCGGATATGTACTTCGTGTACGGGTTTTGCGATGGAAACTCCGTTGCTACCGTTTACGAATATCGACTACGATTTCCACAAAGAAGAACACCAGATCGACGTACTTTTATTCAAGTTCAGTGACATTTACGAGAAAATGGCTCATTTCCGTGTGTCTTTGAGAGCTGAACGTCCAGTACAAGTTAATGTGGATGAGGAGGAAAACATTATTCAAATGTCCGCCCGCCTCAACGTTCTGCGAATGAGAATCTGGCAAACATTACACGATGAGGGACTTGATCCATAACATATCCAGCAAGTTCGGGATCTTCAACCCGGGGATATGGCTAGTCGGTTGAAATTCTGCCGTTGGTTAAATGCACAACCCCGCCTGAACCGTTACATCTTGTAAGTATCAATGTAAACGAATGATTATTTAAATAGTTCATTTTTCAACAATTAACAATGTATACGAATAATTATTTAAACAATGCATTTTTCAGCCATTTAGTTGTACAAATCAAATTACGAGATAATTTCAATTGCCCGTAGCTCTTTAACAAATGAGAATCGGACCTATGTTCATATGACATTTTTTACTCAAAACCACCTAAGGAATAAGATCCCGAAGTTATGACATAAAGTCACCGGACACCCTGTATAGATAAAAATATACATTAAATACGTGCAATATGTTAGACTATTAATATAGAAATAAAAGGCAAGCATTACAGTTACATTTCGTTACCACAAAAACGTGCAAAATAAAGACTCAAAAGCTCTTTTTCAATAAATAATGAAAAAATATATTCCAAATTTTCTTTCACGGCTTCCTCTATCCAAAAGAATTCTAGTGGCAGGAGTGGAATTACCCGTTGAACATTAACGGGACTTTGCAGTGTGATTAAAATATAACTTCTGAGGTGTCTGTGTGCGTTTGTGTAAAAACCTATAATATATAGTAAATGTAATTGTTTGATTAATTAATAAATCATTTGAATTCTCCCAGAAAATTAAGCGCTTGAAATTTATTACATTCTGGCATCAATATACGACTTGATTTGCCACTCTTTGGCTCCGTTATTCTTCCTCTTCTTATGTTTACTGAATATGTAATAATATTCTTCAATTATTAAAGTTGCAATCTATTAAGTTTGACATTGCGCGAAGCGAATAACATAATTCTTTCGTCTATTTGAAAGCTTAATAGACGCTAATTTATCGGAGGCAACAATGAGGTTCGCCTTGGCAACACCCGGAAAGAGTACAAAAAAGGCATAACATTTCGAAAAGAAATGCGTGTTTCTGATAAATTCTTCCGTGTAACATCTAAACATCGCAAGAATAAGATATTTTAAAGTTTTAGCCGTCGAATAAAAAAATAGAGAAATTCGGTCCATATTTACATATTTTAATGAATGAAGGAAATAAACCTTGTACCTTGAAAAATCGAAAATCCCCTATAAACTTATGGGAAAATATAATTGTCTCCCGGAGTCGAATCCGGGATGTTTGATTTTTCTAGAGACCATCTCATGGGGGTTTAACGATTGTAAGAGTTTCAGCTCTTAATTCCAATGGAAAATGTCCAAAAAACACCGGGACAGATAGGCGGACACTAGGGAATTATTATATAAGGATCATTCTGTCATTTTCACTTACATCAAAATGAATGTATATGCTTTAGGAGTTAATGCTGATGTCGCATTGGGGACAATAACTCTATACCAGACTACCTCATCCTCTCAGGGTTTAATAAATTACGAGCATCCCGGCGAGTTATGGAGTTCCGAATAGAATACTTTTATTGCTGGTGAGCTGCCAAAATCTGGAGTGATGTTTGAATCTCTCGGTAATGCGAAACATAGCAGATGAGAGCCAGGTACTTTCTCCCCCTCCCTCACTCTAGAATTCGAGTGCAATTTCATTTGTGCTACGAGGGAGATGAAAAGATAAGGATTGGATTATACCATTACCCGCGGCTAGGATCGAATTGCACTCCCATTTGCTTGGTGACCTTTCAAATATAACATTTGCAGTTAAAATCTACTGAGAGTATATTTAAGAATTTCTTTAAATAAAAAATTTCAACTCGAATAGCAAAAATTGACTCTATTTTGAAAACAGTACATTTCAGCAGTTTCTCTAGGTTTCATAGTGTATATAATGACACATAAAAGAAAATTTTTAATTTACCTCAATAGGAAATGACTCACACCTGAGATATTTTATATATCATACAAAACCAAATTTTCATGCAAACAGATGGAATTTTAATTCCATGTAGCGCGACATCGGTAAATATAACATAAGAAATCTCTTATGCTGGATGCATATCTAGAAATGCAGAATCCCTTCATTATCTCTTTGCCCATCAAATATTGCCATAAATGACGTCTATATTAATAATAAGGCGAACCCACTGCAAAATTATCGAGCTACTCTTATGGCTGAAAACAAGAATAAGCACACATGTTCAACAGAGAATTAAACAATACGCGTATTTTGGTTAAAATACAAATATCTTCATTGTAGACAAAATGCCCATCTGGCTTTTTATAACCTTGTTATGGTTATTGAAAATAACTAAGATAAGTATTTATTTTCAATTTTTTGTACTAAAGCGCTTATTGTTAAGTATAAGGGTGGTAGGCATTCTGAAGAAAACAACTCTTAACTTATTACTGGAAAGTTACGAGTAGAAAATAAAATACAAGTGTTATAACGATAATCAGACAAAAATTGGTAAATGAGCAAGACATCCACGAGAATTTTACGTTAATTGCGTTTACCTACACGACTACTGTGTAAAGACTAGCAACCGCATCATTAACTGTATCATGGTAAAATATCGAATATTAGCAGTGCTGGCTTTACTATGGAGAGGCAGATGAAGCAGTTGCCCCGGGCGCAGCATTTAAGAGGGCGCTGTCCTAGTTACCCCGCTGCAGCGTGCAGTTGATGAAACCTGACACGGACGTAAAATCAAACAGTTGCAAATACTTGATAAATTTTTAATTACATCTCCGACATCGACAGACTATATAAGTGTTACGAATCCAAAACGATATTACCTAATTTATTATTTTATGTATGTCGCAAAACG
This sequence comes from Tanypteryx hageni, assembly GCA_028673005.1. Classification (NCBI taxonomy): domain Eukaryota; kingdom Metazoa; phylum Arthropoda; class Insecta; order Odonata; family Petaluridae; genus Tanypteryx; species Tanypteryx hageni. Next base: position 152,735,444 of record CM054115.1, read on the forward strand.
CGATGGGAAATTTTTTTTAAACCAGTGATGACGCCGCCAAATCGCACAAGAAATTAAACCAAAACATGCTAAAACTACTTTTGTAGCAGCTGTCGACATTAGCATGTATTCCTTTTCTATGCGTTTTGGTTAAGCCAGAATAATAGTTACACCTAAAATAAACCTCTATAAATTTTTCGCTCGTATTGTAAGGAAATTGCTGCTGAAGCAGTCAGTAAATTGCGGTTCTTAAAAAAATTGTGAATACAATGCCTTAATTTATGCATACTAGTATGATTAGACTAAAATATATTTATTAACAAGATGATCCAAACAGAACTTATGATGCCTATTTTTCATTTAATCATTTATTTAATACTTATATTGGTTTTAGTAGCTTTAAAGTCATGGCGGATATGTAGCACTTTGTGTTCTTAAATTTCGTAATTTAGCGTTATAGAACACTACAAATACTTTCGAACGCAATATTAAATTGATCACGCGTATTCGTGCGGCAAAAATAACACGTGCACGTGTTGGAATATACTGAATCTGAGTCCAACAATAGTTGTTGCTAAGGCAGCACTCGGAATGAGTGATAAAAACTGCAAAATCGCCAGTATTTACTCGAAATTCTAAGAAATACAATTGATAAGCAAAATTCTACCATAAAAATTAGAATCTTCATTTCTTTCCTCTGAGAACAGTAAATATCTTGCTCCGATATTACAATTCTAAGATATTTTAATGTGAAAGAGAAAATAACCCTGCACGATGGATTTTAGATTTCCCATGTAAATCGAATGGGAAGGGTAGTTTTTGGAATCGAACCGAGACTTTCAATCTTCACAACAAAAACTATCCTCGGGAGCTCGGCCCCAGTAGCAAGAGATTTCCAACAAGTGTCATGAAAAACGGTGTATTAGTTCAAAAGTTAATGGGAAGACAGACAGACACAACGACGAAACTATAAGCATATTTACATTCTGGAAATTAGGCTAAAAATTAATAAATTCGAAAGGACAGTCGGAAAAACCGAGAAAACGGGCGAAACGAGACAATACTAAATCGATTGGTGAAAAAACAAATTCTGTCTGATTTCGTTCAGGAGTTAGCGCATAAGACAGACAGGCGGTAAAATCGAACGCATGGGCGTTTTTTATCACTAAAACATATGATCTTCAAATAGCCAGCAATCGATTTATTGTTACATGAGACATTTGTTTTATACGCAAAATGCGAATCTGGTTTTTCCAACTGTTCAATGTCTGCAGCTGATGTTTTGATTATCAAATCGTTTTCATTATATTTAAAACTTTTATATTTATACTAGCGTAATTTCCCGTCAAATATGACGGGATTATCATAAAAATATTTCGAATATGTATGATCTCTATATGAAAAATCAGTAAGAAACGCTATGATCTGTTTAGGCTTTCATGCACAATCAAATCAGTGTTTTAGAAAGTTATCTTTGTTTTAATTATATTGTTTATGTAATTATTAGTAGAGGCTATATGATTATCCAAATATTTGCTGAAAATAAGAGGAAAATCGAAATAATAAGATATAATGCATAAAGAAGTAGCTGAAATTTACTTATAATATTTGAGAGAATTATAAGTTATTTAAAACGTACTGAATTTAACTTAATTAATGAATTATTTCACTCTTATTAATTCGTAAAAAACAGGATACAATTTATTTATTTAATTAAAAAAGGTCCATAAACAGCCAAATTTTGGCCTTTTACAATGGATCCATAATATAACAACATAAAATAACAAATAAAATAAATTAAATTAACAATCGTGGAACAGATATTAAATTGTTCCAAACAGGAAAATGCAAAAACAGAAACATATTCAAAAGCGTTTAGACAATAAGAATTATGGGGGTGACCGGGCAACTAGTGCAGAGAAGGATGAGATGGGGGAAACATATCAATAACAGGAAACAAACGAACCAGAGAATTAAATGTTTGGGGCAATCGATAGAAAAGAGATCTTTTGGTGATGGAGAGTCGGCATTTGGGTAAGTGTAAGGGGTTGGGATTGCGGGTGGGACGAGGGGGGACGTGAAGAGAGAAGTAGGTAAGAGGTTCATTTGGTCGGTATTTACCATTCATTATTCCATGGAGAAATTTTAGGTCTGATGTTTTCCGACGCAATTGCAGGGAGGAAATACCCATCACTGAAGGCAATTCCTCGCGATACAAGTTACGGTAAGTGGGGACTCGATGCCGCACGATTGCTAGGAAGAAATTTAGAGGGGATTTAGGAGTTTAAGGTTGGTGGGAGATGTCGTGGATCATACAGGAGAGCAATATTCAAGTAGTGGTAGTACACAACCGGAAAAAACTGATTTTAATGCCTGAGGGTTGTTGATTTCTGTGAATCTGTACAACAGGCCAACAAGGGACATGGCTTTGGATGAATTTTTTCTTATATGTGAGGTGAAGGTAAGCTTGGAATCGAAGAGCACTCCAAGGTCACTGTGTGAGGAAACTTCGGGTATGGGTTGGGCGGAGTATAAATAAACTGAAGGGATGGGTTTGGTTCGAAGGGTGAACTGTATAAATTTAGATTTGGTGGGATTAACTTTAAGTTTCCATGCAGAGCTCCAATTAGAGATTGAATGGAGGGCAAGCTGAAGCAAGTGACTGTCATTGGAGTTGTCTATTTGCTTAAATATCTTGAAATCGTCGGCGTATAACAGTATGTTGCAGGAATGGGGAAGAACGGAATCAGCAATATCATCAATATATAAAGAGAAAAGAAGGGGACCAAGAACACTTCCTTGTGATGTGGATGGCTTTGGAGTTTCCAGAAAGACAAAATCACTTCGCATGCTATCTGTGGTGTATCTAATCAAGAGGATGATATAGATGTGAAAAAATGGCTTGAGAATGTTGAAATCGTTAAGAGCTCACATTCATGTCAGGGCATTTTCAATTTGAATGGGACGGGAGTTTTCTTCAATCTTTTACCAGATCGTTCGTTGATCCTCAAAAGTGGTGTATATAATGGTGGTATAAAGAGCAAGGAGTGTCCTACTTGTCATTTGCTGCAATGCCAGTGGTACAAAACAATTAAAATTGTAGGCCATTGAAAAATCCAAGAATAAATTTAACCAACTTCATATATATTGTGAATAGAGTCATCACAAGTAAATCTGGGTCGATGTTACTTTAGATTGGAAAAATAAATCATATTAAGAATTACTTTTGAGCAACAATTGGGCCATTTTTGCTAAATTTCAAATAATATTTTGCTCAAAAATCATCATAGTCAAAATTGCATTTAATTTTTACGTTTACATGTGACCGCATATCGTAAAGTGAGCCCAGAGCACAATGCCTTTAGATATGAACTGTAAATCAATATCAACATTGCAAGTTCGCCTCCAAACTCAATTAAACCTCCAACAATATCCTACCAACTTTTCCCAACTAAGTTAATCAATAATCGACGTTTCTACACACCCTTCTCCCTGTGTGAGATTCACCGATATCATCACTTCCAATTACTTCTCAGTTCGAACCGCTTTTACAAACCAAGAGAAAGGTTTTGCTTGTGCATATAAGGTCCGTTGGTCTAAATCGAGCTGAATTAAGTGGAACGGTTAACATACGTGACGTTCATAATCAAAGTCGTAAATCAACTTTCTGCTTTTCTATCTCGTCGAACTGTGTTTAATTCCACCAGTTATTAAATAAAAAAGCAACATTACTTTACAAAACATTAACAAGTATGATCTTAATATTTGTCAAAAGCACTCGAATGATCTCTATTCAGTCCTGAAGATCTCAAGACACACGTATATGGATGGTTTTTGTTGATTAAATTGCTTTTGTTAAAAGCAATATCACAGTATTATAATCCAGCGAAGCTCCAAGTGAAATCAAGTAGAAGAAAAATTAAATAACATACAATTACCCGATACAATTTTAAATATTATTATTATAATAATTAAACAAAAGCTATATAAATCAATTTGAAATTCTGCCTGTCTGTTTGTTACCACACCACGCAAAAACGGCTGAACGGATTTTCATGAAACTTGCAGGGTATTTTTAGGATGGTCTAACTTAAAATATAGGCTATGTAGCGCATCCAAGACATTTTTTGGTGGGGAGGTTTTGGGGGGAGAGGGGTACATACTTTTTTTTGAAGAAATCCGTGGTTTGTGGCCCATATTTTTAACTGTTTTTGAAGAGCTAAATACAAAAATGTAACTTTCTTATACACTATGTTATTTTGTCTGACCGATGTGCGAGATCAAGACTAGGGCAGAAGTGGGAGTCGGGTGGCGGAGTGGCGGGTGACGGCGGAGTGGGGGGGGGGGCACGCGTTAGCTTGCTGTGGCTCAGGGCTCAGTCTTGATCCAACCTCCGTACTGGACGAACTATCGCTCTCTTAACTGATACTGGATTGTTTTATTGATTTACGTTCCGGACAACGCCGGGTAATACAGCTAGCAACAAATAATTTTCCTAAAATGATGAACGCTAAAATTCTTGAAAATTGCATGATATTTTTAATTGTGATTCAAGGATATTGAAAATGCATATTTTATCCCACATATATTAACAAATGTTTACTTTAAAATCGATCGAAACAACTTTCGCCAACATTTAAGATGCTTTATCTAACTATTCTGTCAAGATTGAAAAAATGCAAAAGAGAAAAAGGATTGCATTTATTTTTTGAAATGCATCAATAGGGGTGGTAACATTTCACGGAATCCTGAATGTTTTACATATTTTGTTAAACTTCACCCCAAAAAATTGAGAAATTTCTCTCATTATATGAAAAGCTCTGAAATGTCTTCCTGAAGAGGCAATACCTAGGTAATGGTAAGGCTCACAAGAAAGTTTTTCATTCTCAAAGTACTCAAAAGAATTCTCTCACACACTGTTATATATTCAACTTCCGTGTGTTGAAAGATAGAAAAACTAGAGCACCCACTTAAAGAAAACTTGAAATTTTACATTTCTTGGCCATCGTAAAATATTCGGCAAAAATGATCTTTGTAAGTTTAGAAGGTTTTAATAGATGGTAACAAATAATTTTGGCGCGAATGTGTGTGGAATGCAAATATTCCGTAAATGTTCGTATCGATTATTATTTCATACGCATTTTTTTGCCAGATAAATTCCAATTTTCCCTATCTTGTTTTGCATACTTACAGAAGTGTTGAAGCTGGAAATTTTTATTTTAACACTTCTATCCTCTCTCTCTCTCTCTTCGTTGGCTTGGTAAGTAGTTTTACCACAAATATAGGCCGTCCCTCGTGATAACACCCACGTTCCCGGCCGGTCAGAAAGTGCTCAATTACAAACAGATCGCGCGGTTGAGAGTTTAAAGTTTTTCAGTTAAACTTCTAGCTTGCATATTTATTATATTCCCAAATTTACGCTTAATGATAGGGTGATGAATCAAATATTAAATTTCAACAATACATTTTGAACCCTGTGGAAATATATTTATAACGCGCGTCTTGTCGTTAATGTTAACTGAGAAGCAAAATGAACGTTGCAGGAATTTAACTTAACCAGAGGACCTTACGTTTTTTTGCAGTAGTCAGTCGTGAAATTTATAAAACTATATCAATAATTACTTCTTGGAATAAAGGAAAGATGCAATTTTATGTTATATTGAAGACTATAGATTCAAAAATAATATTTCATAATAAAAAGAATATTATAATTCGCCATTGCTACAAATACAACTAGTCCATTAACGCTCAGTCCTTTACCGAGAGAAAAGGGCCAACTACTAGAATTTTCTTAAGTGGAAACGAATTTCTATGATATTTCAGAATATACGGAAAAGAAACGGCCTCCAAGATTCACTGAAGCTTTCCCACGCATCAAGGCGGCAGTGCTTCACGGACTAAGCAGATTATTCGGGCTGAAATACAGATTGGATTATAAACAATTCCAGGCCCAAAACTCTGCTCCAAGCAAATCTCCCATTTCGGCTCTGTCGAGTAAGCTTTCGGCGGGACGCACTTTGAAGTCAAAGCGTTAAAGATTTTATGCGGCTTTCGAGTGCAACAGATTTGCACTTTGCCAAGGTCTCAAGTAGTAATTCTCATTTGTACCGAATTTGCACGGAATTTCACTGCGCGAAAGTGCACGCATGAATTTTTCCAATTCGAAAAACCTCATCCGTTCAACTTTTAATTCAACTTCCCGTCATCCGTGCTCGTTCTCGAATCTCAGTTTTGCTGTAGTACGAGGATTAGATATCATATGCTTACAGATTTGAGTCGTTGTAATCATAAAATTGTTCTCATAACTTATAATAAACAATTCTTATTTTTAATATACAATGATTCTAGATTAGGAATCGGCAATCTGCGGACCGTGATCCGCATTCTGCTCTTCAACGACTTAAGTGTGGCTTCCTAAATCAACTCTTACTCTCGTATAAGAGGCCTAAAACGTAAAGTTTAAACGTGGCTTCAGTTACTGCACGTTCGCGTTTACTTAAAAGAATTTTCTGAAATGTGAGTTGATTTTTTTTAATAAGACCCGTTTTATTCACCTAAACTGCGGCTCTTCTCGTTTTAGGTTTTACACCGAGTTGGAAATGGGGTTTTTTTGAATTCAGTTATTGACCCCTGTTATAGGACATAAAGATAACTTCTTAGGGAAAATCAACTTTTACGTTAACTTTATAAGCTCTATAATTTTTAGGGAGTCCAATTTTTTATTCGGTAATACGTTAGTAACTAATGCAACCTTAACTATGATACTTCTTATAACAAGAAAATAGTTTGATTTATTTTTCTCATAGTACGCAAAATTTTAAGTCTTCCTCATGGATATATACACATTTTTCTCATATATTACGCATTCGTTTGATTAAATTTCACGACCACATATCACTGGAAGTGACGGATTTGTTAAATATCTCTAAATATTTATCTTAACATTCTTTTGACGGAGAGCCGAAGTTAAATCATCATATTTAATAATAATACCCGCCCTTGTAAGCACTTCAATTTTGCGTAACAAGTCACTAGTGACATAAAGTGCTATGTCAAACAAACGAAGTCAACATAACAAAATTAGCACCTTCTTGAGCTTCAAGGTGTAAGAAAAGAATTCAGCAAAAACCATTCGTTTAAAACCTTCCATCTAACAAATGCAATGAGTACGCTATATAATCACCGTCAACTGTGAAATCATTATTATGAATCATTAAATAATAATATGGAGGACCGTTACGGTACACGCAGGACTCTCTAATTGTAAATAATGATTATCCTTACGTTAGGTAGTAATAGTAAGGTTCATTTTTCAAATGAATTATACATTACGGGAATATAATTATTGAAAAAGCTATACGTTTTAATAGCATATTGATACCGTTAATTTTGAAATGTGACCATAAATATTTTAAGTTATGCATAGCTAGATTTCAGGATTTGGTTGAAACGCATCTCGTAATTCACATTTAGTTAAATTAAGGAAATGACTTTAAAGGTCGCAGCTAAATAATTTCTGTATTTATAATTCACAAACTTTAAATTCTATTTCAATTAGGGCCATTGCCTCAATGCGCTACGCGCGTAAACTCCACCCTCCGCTCGATCCAGGGGCTTCGGCGCCACGCGCCTTGTATTTAGTTTCCTTAAACTGAAAATTGCTCTTATCAAGACGAATATAAGTATCGTTTTTTATCTCTTAAGGAATATTTTATAATCCTCATCCTCTACCAGGCAGTATATTTTACTTCGTCAATATGACGATTGAGTTAAATTCCACTTTAAATTTGTCAATAAATAATTCTTATGCAAAAATAATAAATATACATTTCACCAAATTATTAATTCAGCTGAAGCGAGCATACGAATAATAAACTTGAATATTAATTAAACCGATCCATAAAATGATATTCTGACACCTACTTCGATTCAGTCACAAATAGTACAGCCTGATGAGTAATTAATACTAATAGAGGTTCTTCAAGAACAAGCATTTAAAAAATACTTGTCTCAAGTATCTCCAATAGCCACAACAAGGCTGTAAAAACCAGATGCGCATTTCGGCTAAAAATCAGCCGTCTTCAGTGGTAATTCACCAAAAATAGATTATAAAACGGATTACCACTGAAGACGGCTGCTTTGTAGCATCTGGTTTTTTATAGCCTCGTCGTGGCTATTGGAGATTAACTGAGACGTGTATTTGTATTTATTGATTTTATTTCAGTCTTAAGATGAGTTTGACAGTTTTCTTTCTAATAGAAGTTCTTGGCAAAAATTGTAGGCATTATAATCAGTATAAAAAAGTTTAATTGTACTTGGACGGCTTTTAAGGAAACATTATTTCAGGCACTCATCACACCTGATCAAAGCGGATATTTGAATAGTTACTTTTAAAATATTTCAGGAACAGGAAAATAAAAAACGAATGAATCAATAATTAACCATTACCGTAATACATATATTTAACATTAAAATAATTATAACAAGACGCGTTAGCTCGTGATAGTTACCAATTATTAACACACATAAAATAATTATATCAAAAGAAATATTCATTGATTGTTTCTGATGCAGTTCTGTGAAACGCATTTCACATGAAATAATCACTACCAATTCATTGCTGAAAGTATCAAGAGAAGACCCAAATTTAAAATAACTCGATGGTTGCCGTAAAAGACAAAGTAGCAGTCTTGTGCAAAAACACAAAACTAAAACCATATTGACCGTACCCCGATTTTGATGTGTACAATATTTGTCTATTTTAAGATAACCAGATTCCTTCCTCTCCAGCATCTGCTCTGCTCTATTCTACATCCGAGTGAGAATTCTCATTTTCCCGGGTTATTGAATTAAACGCAAGGCCTGGGGAAGGGCGACTAAAACATTCTATCCCTTTATGTTGAAAACGAGCGGCAAAATGAATATTCCAATGTAGTGCGGATGGGTGCTTTCCTCTACTTTTTTAACGATCAACCCAAGCAGAGTGTAACAATAAAGAGGAGTATATTGCGGATTGATCATGATGCTCCGGAACAGGTGGAATCTTATTGGATAGGTCTAGGCCGACGGCCAAGTTCTCCCCTACAATGGCGCCTGCGGTTTCGAAAAACATTCAGATTTCCCGTGCCTCTCCGCTAGAAAGGAAAATAGACCTGGTGAACGGGGCAGAATAGCGGTATTCCGGGGATAACTGCTCTCACTCCCCCAACATTCCCTCACCAGGTTGCCAGGGGAACAGCTCCCAGTCTTTGCTTAGGCTTTTGACTCTCCCCCAACTATTCTCCCTTACGCCCCCGCAACGCAAATGAACCGGCCTTCGCTCATTTGAAGAATCGAGGACAAAAACCGAGATCATCACCATTGACCCAACCTCGCAAGAAGACTGGGCATAAAAATAAAGCATTTAGCAATGGAAATTCTTTACTGGAGGTTAAGGGTTACTGCAAATGCAGACCCTTTAAACCCTCGGACTCCTCACCCCTCACTCTCCCTCACTTAATTTATCTCACTCTCCCTCCCCTTTCCTCTTTCTTCCTCTCTCTCTCCCCTTCTGTCTCGGCTTTCACATCACTTATTTTTACGGTCACCCGGTATGACTTATTGCAGGGCGTTTTAATGTAAATTAAGAGGAGAGCATTGTTCTTTACATACTAGACGGCAGTGCGCTTTCTCACTCACTCTCTCTCTCACCCCTCAGATCCATTTTCACGCTAGGCAATACGGTACATCGCAATGCAGGGGTCCATTCTTTTCCGAGAAAGTGGAGCAGGAGATAGATAGTTCTATCGCGTGCCTCGTAATTCAATTTTAACGGTTAGTTTGTGTGTGTACCTTATTCTCTCGAGAATAGCGATTCTTTCTCTCGCTCTCTCTCTCTCTCTTCATTTGCCTCTCTTTCACTCATTCTATTTCTCAAGACGAGCCAGTATAAGAGAAAATCGTCAAAGATTCCACCCAAGATTCATCCATCAATTTTTTCCGCATGCTCTGCTTTTCCCATTGTAGTAAAAGAAGACATTACGGGAAGAAATATATTTTCCTATAATTTAGAGGTAGAAAATTGAAACGCGCAGATTCTGTTGTCTCCGTATTATTTGGAAAATGGATAATGCCATTATGTGATCTGTCGGCCGTCACAATATTAAATTTCTGCACGCATATTACTTGGGAAACGATTTGTTTTTATTTCATTGGGTAACGTGAAATCTCGCTTTCAAATTTTTTTTATTCCTTTATAGCTCAGAGAATTCTTAATTTCCTGTCAGATAAATAGATTTCAAATTTTCGTAGATTGTAACAATAGCAGATAAAAACAACATGCATCTAGACTTAAATGAGATGAAGTAAGCTCATTCGTATAAAATATTCGCTTATTTTTTAATATTTTGGAGAAACAGTATTAAAATAGTATATTAAAACTCATTCGTGGTTAAAAAAAATTCAAAAACTATCCAGGCAACCAAATGGCTTAAATCGATTCCATAATCAAGGTATCTTCTGTAGCTATAAAACGGTCGAGTAAACCAGATGCGCTTTTCAGGTCCATCAGAATAAAAAAAGAATAGTTGCCTCTATTTGGGGTCCTCACGTCGTCGTCTTTACCGTTGAGTAATCATTTGTTTTCTTCCCTCCTGACAGATACTGATAGATTTTTCTCATGGGCATAATCAACAAAAATTTTCATATAATAAAATAACAGATTACCATCATATGTTTGGACAATTAAGCACGGCAAATTGTTTATCATTTCCTGGTAAATAATCTTTGTTGTAACTGATCTAAACTAGATTAGGTATAATTACGTAAATACGTTAACTTCCTTTCGTGTACACACACAGCGTTAAGTGAAAAAATGTGATGTGGCCACAACATGACTTTCTAGCCTTCTGATACTGGATATAGCCAGGAAGCCCCAACAAATAAGAAAATAAAAAGGAGCATTAACTATGACGTAACTAAGCGTAAAATATTTACACTAGTCGCCGGTACGGGGCGTGGTTGTGGAATCTAAAGAATTAGATTTTAAGACAATAGATTATAGATGGGAATAATTTTGAAACGAGAAAAAAGTCTGCTATGACCAGGAATCGAACCCGGGTCTTTCACTTGCCGGGCGGATATTCTACACTGAGCTATCGCAGCAGATCAATTTTCTCGTTTCTAAACGCGGATGTTTTCTTGGTTGGGACGGAACTAGCCAAGCTGGTATGAAACTGCCTCGAAGAGATACACCGAAGAAAACTCCTCCCTCTCAAATAGTCATAGCAGAGTTTTTTCTCGTTTCAAAATTATTCCCATCTTTACAGCTTATGCCTGTCTGCATAGGATCTTCGGATTGCATATTCCATCAATTTCTTAATAGATTATAGAGGCAAAGGTTTCAAACAAAGGTTGTAGAAAATTAAATTTCCTACAACTTTTATTCCTATACTTTTTACATTAATCAAATATGAAAGCGAATATTTAAAAAAAGCAGATGTGTCAAGAGTCAACACCCACTTACGGCTGACCAATTTTTACCAAAAACTAATCAGTTCTTTTGCCTTTAACTAAAATGTCAAATATAAAATTTCACGTTGACCTGATTAATAGTTTTTCACTTAGAGCACCCACAAAATCTTGGTCACAGACATCATCGAGAAAATACTCAAAACGTGTTCAGGGGAGCATAAACCTTATTTCAGTTGTAATCTGAAATTCGGTTTTTTTCATGAAAACAATATTTTCTCTATACTTCGTATATGGAGAAAGTAAAAATGGATTATTTACAACGAAAAAATGAACGTAAAAACGATTTTTTACTTTTCGTGCACAAAACGAATTTTTAGTGAAAATAAATTAATAATTTACTACGATGACATGAAAGGGGATAAAAATTATAATACAGACACTTATAGCCATGCATTTATAGAGTTACACCTGATTCTGTTAACTTTATGAATGAACGTGAACCTAAAGATTACATCCTAGCCCAGTACTTACTTATATCCCCACCATTATTTCCTTGGAATGAACAAAAGAAGATCGAAAATCGCAAGTGAATATGTGCGGGGGGAGGAGAGAGGATAAACGTTTGCTATAATTACGTAAATACGTTCATTTAATTTTCTTTAAATTTATCGTAAACATTACGTTTTACGGGAAAATTACCTGAAAATGTGTATTTAATTATTTTATTCAAGTTTTGTATGTCGATATTTTTTTCTCAGATGAGTATTTAACGAGATGTTTTCGAGGAACTTTGTAAAATACATGTAGGACCTTATGTAAAGTAATCGTTATTATCGTCCAATTTTAACCAAAATTGAAATCGGTCGAAAAATTTAGTAAAACTCCCCAATACCAAATTTCATCAAAATATGTCCAGCGGTTCCACGAATTGAAACATGCAGACAGACGGACAGAAACGGCATTCCCTGTTTGCGTTCACTTCCTGCAAAAAACGCATAAAAAGCCATATAATACACCTTCATAAAGCCGACTTTTGACAGAAAATAAATCCGAATAAAATATTACATTAGTTATATAAGAAAGCAAAGAAAGAAAATAGCTTGTGGATATGCAGTTTTCAAGATATTTCTCCAGTTAGTGGTTCGACACATCATTAAAGAAGTTCGGAAGAAGGCATTACCCTTAATTTGATGAAAAATTAAGGTTAAGAAGCTAAAGCTATAAGAACCCTTAACTTTTTAAGGAGCAAATTGGTGGAATATCAGAATAACGGCTTTTTTCGTGAAATTCGAGTCTTAAAATACAAACGACCAACTGTGACGTTTTGAAGATGTGCATTTCCATGTCTCCAATAAAAAAGTGACTTTTAATCAATAGACCCAAAAATAAATCTATCCTCGTATTTCTTCTTTTCGAGAATGGCGGAAGATATATTTCCTACTTCTGCTTCAGGGCAAGTGTTTCTGTCATTCCATCACGGAAAGTGTCGTACGCTCCAGATTCCGCAAAAATGTCGGTGCCTTTCTTAAGAGAGATAATTTTTAAAGAGAGGAAATCGATTTACTTCAAGGTAATAAGCCTAGCATTTTGAGCAAGCTAGTGTACATCCGATTATTAGGAAGCAGCAAGGGGCAATGAAATCAGAGAATTCTTTAAGGAAACGGCTTTTCTGTCTCGAAGGAAAATTTGTTTTTAAAAAAGATTAATTTCTTAATTGCACTAAAATAGTCTTCTTATTGTTTTGGGAAAATAAGCCAAAATTATCTGTAAATAAATAACTTCAATTTTGAGCGATATAAAATGCGTCATCTTGGAAACATACCCATACGAATAGCCATTTTGCTGACACAACGTTTTAAATTAAGTAATATCCATGCGCTATAAAATTCATCGATCAAGAAATAAGATAATCAAAACCAATATGCTGAGACAAGCATCTTAATTTAAATAATATTAGGCGTAAGGTAATATCTTCAACTAAATGTATCAACAAATCATTTTACAACTAATTCCTCTTCAACTAAAACTACTCCATGTTTAAGCAAACTAGATCAGCAAGCGCTGATCAATTAGGCAATCAGTGAAGGTAATATAACAGGTATGATGTATTGTTGGGTAGAGTCATAAAGGTTAACTGCCCTTGAAATCTTTAAGAAGGAAAGACGCAGCAAAAAATCTATTTTTTTCTCTGCGCTCAGCGACTTCCAATACGTCAGTCGTCCACCGATCTATAAAGTATCACTCAATCACGAAATGGAAGAGGTCGTGAAAGCTACACGCAGGTAGCCACATGCGCTGCCCACAACATGGCTCACCAACGAATTACAGCAAATCAAATGGCGGCCAGATGCGCGAATGGGTACCACAATCACCAGACGTACTGCGAGTACGAGGTTTGGCATATGGACACGATGCATCCTTAATCGCACGTTTCGAATCCTTTCGGGCTAGAAATGACGATAAAGGAGGTATTGCAGTTCTTAATGTCGCATTCATCGTCATGCGATGAGTTGAAAATTGTTTCTTCAAAAATAATATGCGAAAATTATTTTAATTTTGAGAGTTGGGGAAGTTGTGAAGCATAAATTTCCCTGCTGAAAACAAGGAACGATCAAATGGATATCAAATTGAACAATTGCTTCAAAAGATCCTAGATACCTAAATACCTAATTGGTAAATTCTATTTAAAGGAATTTAACAAATATTAAGTAAAATGTTTTTAAAATATGCGTGTTAATGACTAATAATTCTTCGCCTAAAAATGGCTGAATTCTCCTATTAATGAATAAGTATATTCTCCACATGCCATCAGTATTCCAATTAAGACTAACATTAGAATGATTCTAATTTTTCTGCCATTTTTCAAAATAAAAACACAAACTGATGACCCATACATAAATGTTTATCCTTGATCAGATATCGGCGATGTGTCGGCGTATTTGGTAAACAAGAGATTTCTCACTAAGGCTTCTTCTATATCTCTAGAAATCAAGGTGAATGAAAATTTAAAATTATATATCGTTGTCTGCTGAAGCATTGTGTTTATGAAGTCCAAATATAAAAAAAAAACCCTGAAGCAATGTTCCAAGGAACAGATTTATCAAAACAACGATATGATCTCTAATAGAAAATAAGTATTTTCTGTTATGTTCACCAGCAGCAATTGTTACTAGAAAATTTCAAAACCAATGTTACTCTCGGCCACATTTCTATAGATCTTTCCAAAGAATAGATCAAAAATTCCACATCAAAGTTAAAACACTTCACAAAGTAAGATCTTTTAAGTTTAATGATACTGGATTCTATGTAGATATGTACCTATATATTCAATGTTGTTATAAAATTTTGTGGAAGAATATCAGCGGCAATGAGACTCACTCACCTGCTATGGCCTAAAAGTTGTACTAGTAAATGTGATCCAAATGTGCATTATAATAGGATGGATATATTCAAAGATAAAAGAAATAATCTAATGAAATATTTAGTCTCTAGCCATGTTTTTTATTTATTTACCTATAAATATACATGTATTCAGAGGTTTCCGATAGATAGAGCGGAACTGCGTGTTGTCCGGACTTCATAAAATTAAGGATTAAAAAAAATGACGAACGTGCAATTATGTAAATGCTATGAAACAGACGAGATTTTATTTATGTTTAAATGCTTAATTTTTGGCATAAGAAAAAACTGTGTAGTGCAGAACTTAATTTTCAATAAAATCTCATTCACAAATTAAAAACATATATGATACCCCTGAACGAGTCAATGGAGTGCCACTAATATACAATCAAAAACTACTTCAAAATATAGTATAGGGCCCACATCGACTTCAGTGACAATATACATTAATATAGGTATTTTAATATTGGTGACACGCATTATAATGTAAAAAATGTTTCAAAACTAAGGCACAAATAATTTACCATCTATATTGGTTGAATAAAGTTATCCGAAGATCCTATGCAGACAGGCATAAGCATTAAAGTTAGGAATAATTTTGAAACGATAAAAAAGTCTGCTACGACCGGGAATCGAACCCAGGTCTTCCACTTGCCGGGCGCATATTCTACCACTGACCTATCGTAGCAGATCAATTTTCTCGTTTCTGAACGCGGATGTTTTCTTGGTTAGGACGGAACTAGAATATCCGCCCGGAAAGTGGAAGACCCGGGTTCGATTTCCGGTCGTAGCAGACTTATTTTTCTCGTTTCAAAATTATTCCTACCATCTATATAGTTGTTGTTACGAAACGAGAGTAAGGAAAAAACCAAATTAAATGAGAAAAATCTTAACTACCTTATGGATGCATTCATACATAAATAGTATGATCGATCTCGCAAAAATTCGAACTATAATATGGAAAAACAACATAGGATCTTATTATATCTGAAAAAGTTCTTCTCATAACTTCAGAACAAACATCTTTTTCATATTGGCTAATGTTAGACATATTTCTATCATTTCCTTAAGCAATCCACCAAAAACACGAATAACCTAGAACTATAAAATCTTTACCGAAAGAACAGAAATATGGTTCGATGTCCTTATATAATAATAATAATATATCGAACGAAATAAAACAATGACGAATTCTTTTCATCTTATAAGGCAGTATCGATCGATGATGAAAAAATCAAGTCTTCGTCTGTATGAGACAAGAGCAGAGTTGCGTAAACAAAAAGAACGAGTCGATTTTAAAGGTTCGAACTGAAAAGGAGTCAGACAAGACGCGCGCAATTCCATTGCGCCAGATCTTTCCGCCCGCTCAACCCTTCCTTTATCAGAAAATCACTTTCCCTAATGCTCACAGCCATTGCCGCAATCAGGGGCGGATCTAGGTGCATAGCTTAGCGGGGGAATTAGAAAAATATATTTACTGACATCTAGTTATGCAAAATAATACCGTCTCATTATAATAAATATAAGGTGAGCCATATTCCGACAATCTAAGATTTGGCGATTTTTAATAATTTTTTGGCATATTGTAGGAAGCTGAAAATTTGTAAAACGTTAGTATCTGTAAAGAACTATTCAGGAAAAAAAATTTTTTATATCCTCAGTAGACTCAGAGTAACAAGAAATGGGAAAAAATTCTCCAAGTGTCGGAATTTAGACCCTATGATCCAAATTCCGACACTTAGTAGAACTAATAGGAGACATTGCTTACACAAAAATGAAATAATAAACTTTAATTGTGAAACATAATACTACATATTTATAACAATTAACAAAAAAATCAGAACTTTTTTATTAAAATTGAAACAATTAGGAAAAGAAAAAGTGCTCACAAAATTTTTATGAAAATGTTCGTGAAAATTGAAAGCTGAAAAAAATTGTGAGGTTAGGCTGGGTTACTTGAGCACTATTCAAATGTCTAAAGAAACAGGTTAACATTTTATCAGGGTTTTCAAATTATGCAGAAATAAATATGTTACTCACATAACTTAAATACACTGTTGGAATTATGGATCCCTTACTTTTTGTTATTAATTGGTCTGCTACAGGAATATGATTGATCATTTCTCCTATCAATAAACACCACGTTAAAGTGAATCAAATTTGCTTTTAAGTGGTATATTGGATGAATTACTTTCTTTCAGTTTTATATCATAAATTTAGAAAAATATCACCCCTTAAAATCGACGCCAAGCTCCAACAAAACAAAGATGTGCTCTGACAGCGACAATGTTACGACCAGGGAGATGAAGCAAGCACTGCGCTGCTGTCATTAAAGATAGATTAAGGAAGTACTGCGTTCTACCCGTTACGATCAATACTATGACCAATAGAGCCGAGTGTCGGAATTAGGACCGTGTCGGAATATGGCACACTTACCTTACATAGTATATCATACCCTGCTTATATATTTGCAAAATATTTCTAGAATGCCGATTACATAAAATAAATTGATTGTGATAATATTTTAATGAAGATTGATCATATCTCTTAGGGAGATAATTATCCTATTACCCTCCCCCCTTTGTATCCGCCATTGGCCGCAACTATTATTCAATCCTTAGCCATTCTCTAGCCATTATTATTTTTGTACTATATATCTCTATTAAATTCTTTCTTTTCCCTTTTCAGTTCGTTTTATTTGATAAACAAGCTTATGTTTTCGCTTTGTCTGTCTGTCTGTGCAATAGATTAAATTAAACAGCAAGTAAACTGTAACAGATATAACGCTGAAAATTGCAGGGTGTACGTGATCTATGATTCCATTTGTTTTTCTTTATATCTGAGTTTTGAAAAATATACAGGATTGGATAGGGCCGGTTAAATTTTTTTTATATTTCCGAAGGTACAAAATTTGGAAAGCGGAAATTAGGAGCGTACATTTTCGCATTGATACCACTTACAAACGAGGTCCTACTAACCGTATATATGGCGCTATAACCACATAAAAAATACGATAAATTAAATGTACGCATACAATAAGTGATCAACTTCCAAATTCTCCTCAGTACGTCAATTACGTTAATGGGAGAAATCTTCATCGCGAAATAAAACACAAAAAGTTATCGAATTCAATTATAGAAGGAAAACGCGCTAATTTTATCAAGGTTCATTTAATTACTTATTACTTATTTGATGAATAGTTATATTAATAATGTAATTTTATAGCATAGCAAGATTTCACAAATTATTTCGAAATAAATCAAATAAATTATTAGCTTTATTTTATATTGTAGATTTATTCATAAAATCGCATTCATTCCAAAGGCTCACCATTGCAGCATGACAGCTAAACCTGTGAAATTTTTCGCAAGCATTATATAATTAATGCTGGGCCAACAAGACATATCCCTGGAGATAAGTACAATTTTGTAGGGTCACGAGTTGGGCTAGATATACAACCACGGTGAAGAACATGCTCAATGCGATGTCGTCCAAAAAATAAAACACATTGGGTTCCCTGCTGAAAAATACAGTTTTCTTATGTTCTTGCTTAATCTCACTCATTGTGATCTAGTACTTTATTTTGTTCCACCTTTTTATTACTTTTACGCCCTTTCTCTTCTTATTCCACGTTATCTTCTTTTGAACTCCCCAACTCGATCTCTCATTCTTTTTCTATCACACCCATCTTCTCCCCGTCAATCTCCCCGTCTGTCTCTCCCCGCAATGTGCTTCTAACTTTCTTTATATATCTCTTGGTAAATCTTTTTAAATTACACAGTAAACCTTAAACTGAAGCCAATGGAAACATCGATTTAACTGCAACATTACTTTAGCATTTATCTTGAGAAGCATTCGAAATCTCTCTTTTACGAGTCGTATAAAATGATCAATTTATACTTTATTCACTAACAAAGATTTTGTAGGTCTTTCTTCGATAAAAACATGAAGATTAAACTCTTTTGGATGGTCATTTAATCTAATTTGGGGTTTATCCTTACCTAAAGGATGGTTATGCAATCCTTGATCATTAAACTGCTAATACATTCTACCAAGATACAGACGATAATTGGTGGATAACGATATTATTGTTTTGTATTATTATACCAAATTCGGAGTAAAATAAATATTTACAATGCAAAAAAATAATTATTAATAATGAAATTCCATCTAAAATCTAAGTAATAGGTAATATCAATATTAATAAAACTGTAAATATCAATTGTAATCCATACAATTACTTTTACTGAAATTATAACTTTTGTCGATACAATAATATACGGAATGATTTTTATGAACTATTTATTTCAATTATTCTTTGAAGGTTATCTATTAGAGTTTTAACGTCTAGTCAGCAGCACCATCAATCCTATTCAACAATATATACTTACCAAATTTGAAAAATTAAATCATAACAGGGGAAGTCTTAGGCAAACAGGAAACCATCAAGGTATTGCATATAATGAAATCAAAAGTGCATATATTGGTTTTAAAATTCTAATTGTGCAATTTGTTTGCTTGGATTTCAAATGCCTAAAACCATTCACTTTTCATCAACTTTACTTTTTAAATATTTATGAATTCAAAAGCAATAAAATTGTTCTCACAGACTTAAAATGGGCTTTAATTGGTAAAAAAGCAGCTATTTTTCAGATCTAATGCTAAAATGTCTATAGTCATTACACCACGAATCCACAAAACGACATTTTCATTGATGACTTCTGACCTAAAAACTGTCCTTATTCTCCAAAAAGTTCCCTGAAATAAATCGGCGGTTTAAGCTGCGGTATTACATAAGTTTAAAACGATTAAATATACATTAAGAATTACCTACAGCAGTTCAAATTGCAGCGTCAGCTTTATTCACATTTATTAATAATTCTATCGGATCAATGGGATGTGAAGAATTACGTTTTTCGATTTCTGATTGCGCTTACTTCAGCAAATTTTTATTTATCCAATAACATTATCCCCCGAATCTGATAAATAAAAAATTGATATATATAAATTTTGAATTGTAAACAGAATAAGTTAATGAATATATAGCAGTGGTATCATATAAAGAGAAATAATCCGCCAAAATTCCTATCCTACGCTTATACTTGATTTTTAAAATAATTAATGACGTAGAATGCAATCAATTCTGAAGACATTTATACAAATAACCGATGCCATTGAATTCCGGTAATGATATATATAATAGAACAATCCCCAAAAAATTAGTATTTTTTTACAAATTTATGAAGGTTATATAACGAAAGGTTCAGCATTTTATCCTCTCTCATCGCACGTAATCTTACGTCAAGAAAATCGATACCTTGGATGAGTTACGGCATAAGAGCAACAGGAAGAAACATTGCGAAAAAGGTATCGCTGATGCGGCAGTAGCCATCCAAAGTTACAAATCATATTTAATATCATACAACTTCCAATTCCAGATAACATGAATACGCTAATATATGGTCCAACATCGCCATT
Source organism: Tanypteryx hageni (assembly GCA_028673005.1). NCBI lineage: Eukaryota > Metazoa > Arthropoda > Insecta > Odonata > Petaluridae > Tanypteryx > Tanypteryx hageni. Next base: position 152,755,751 of record CM054115.1, read on the forward strand.
ATTTTTCTTTATCATACATTTAAAATTCGTACAACAATATAAATAACTCATCGTATTACTATTTAGATTCTTTCTCAATATAGCAAAATGAAATTTAGGCCAATAGAAATGGCCTTTTTCACATTGTCTATGAAGAGTATTTCAATGTCGGAACGCTACTACTCTTTATGAGCCATTAACAAGACTTTTGCATCGTTTAATAGGCCAGAATACGAATAAAAATAAAGTTTATTCGTCAACAAAATATAACTGATCTGTTTCCATTTTATAGTCAGATGGTTTTTAGCATCTTATTTACAACCTTTAATCTTATTATTGCGAGCGTTACTTAATGTGTAAACATAAGAAAACGGTATATACTTAGCGGTAAGGGTAAACGTTTCTACGAAAATATTCGGCCGAGAACGCAGCCCATCTATCTCAATTTTCCATGTGTGGCCGGTAGGTGGCAATATCCCACCTTCTATTGGTAAAATTTATCACCACAATATATAGCACCGATTGAGTCGCCTCATAAATTCATTTGTTAAAAGCAAAAAACAGTGCTTAAAAACCGAGTTTTTTTTCAAACATTGCACCCGGGAAAATATTTACTGAACGTTACACAACGTAAGTTCCAAGTTCACACGTTTGAACGGCTGAAGAGAAAACGAATTGCGCCAAAGGTAGATTTGGAAAACGACAGCCGCGGCAAATTAAGTCCTCTTTCGAATAAAGAAAACCGGAGAGGAAAAAAATAAATCGAACGCTTGATAGAGTACGCTTAGCCAATCTGTGCAGCGAGAAGAGGATACTTGAAAGGAAACGGCGTGTGTTTCTTGGCAAAGAGCCTGGAACAAAGGCGTTTTAACGGGGCAATCGGACGAAACGGATATGGACGTCTGGTGAGTGTACCATCCGGATCGTTTTGTAAGGGACTTATATACTCTCCGCCACCCTCCAAAATGAACGCATTTGAATCTGAACGGGAAAGGCAAAGACTGAGTAAAAGCGTAATAAAATCAAATTTACTCTCCTTCGAAAACAGTTACATCCATTTCATTGCTTATTCAGCAAAGAGTCCGTAAATAGGTATATGTATAAAGTTACGTGGTATCTACAATTACAGTTTTAGCTCAATTATGAGTACATATCTTTTGACAATTTATTTTATCTCATTTTTCAGCTGAAATTAGAAAAATCAACATCCCGGAAAAGTCCCGGATTCGGCTCCGGGAGACGATTATATTTTCCCATAAGTATACACGGGATTTTCAACTTTTAAAGGTGCAAAATTTTTTTCTTTCATTTATCAAAATACGTAATTATGGACCAATTTTCTTCATTTTTCTTTATTCGACGGCTAAAACTACAAACATATATTATTCTTGCGATGTTTAGATTTTGCAAAGAAGAATTTGTCAGAAATACGGATTTCTTTTCGAAATTTTGACTTTTTCGTACTAATTCCGGGTGTTATCAAGGCTACCCGCATTGTTGCATCCGATTCAATTATCGTCTATTAAACCTTCACATACACAAAAGAATTGCGTTATTCGCTTCGCACTTGTTGTGATGCATCGAAATTATTGTTGTAGCAACGTCAGACTTAATAGATTGCAAAGTTAATAATTACAGATAATTATTATTCAGTAAACTGCGTGTGGACTGCGGGCATTTTTAACGATTGACTAGAAAAATCTTCTTTCTTTATTTCAATACTGGAATCCAACGCATTCTCTTTATCTTCTCACAATATTCCCATCTTTCGATAAATCCAATATTCCTCTCTCTTTCTACTTCTGTCCCTTTCCTGGCATCCTTCCTTTCATGGATTCTTCATATTTTGTCCGATCCACATTTTAATAAAACTCCATTCTTCTTTTTCTTATTTAAGATTTCATTTGTTTTTCACACAGCCCAACTAATTTTCTCCACACTCATATCTCAAAATCCTCTAATTCTAAGACATTTTCTATTCTCACAGTCTGTCTCGCACGCGTGATGTTACACTCCATATCAAAATTTACACTAAGCTTTTTTAATATTACATTCTCTTAAACTCTCTTGTATCAACTCTGTCAGTCTCATAAATGCCTCCTGATATTTTCGTTCTTATCTCATTCGTAAGTCAGCAATCTTGTGTCAGAATACTTTCAAGTAAAATGATCCACTTGTTCTAGTCTTTCTCCATCCACCATTTTAATATTGGCATCTGATTCTCACTCTTAGAAAATCTAATTACCGCTGTAGTTTCCTATTTATTTACATGCCGAATTACTTTGACCTGTCATTAAACGAATTTATAATACCCGGCAAGTCCTTTTCTTAATTGATTACCAATGCTTATTTTAACAGAAAACCTGCTTTTACAAATTCCCATTCCTCTTTCAGTGTTTCTTCTGTTTAAATATTAAATAGCGATGTAGAAAGTGGATTGCCCTATCTTACTCCCATTCCTAGTGTTATTCAATTTGATTCTCTATCTGCTAATATTTTTAAATAAACAAAGCGTACAAATACATCCTAGCAATTTTCAGCGATTCTTCTTACTAAAATCCTCATCATCCATAACCAGGGTGTTCAACCGAACCGAACCTGAACCGAAAACCCGCTCCGAACAGCTCAATTTACCGAACCCGAACCGTGATTTTGTTTTTACTTTGAACCCGAACCGAACCTGAACCGGTTTTAAAACGGGTTCTAAATGGCTTCAAAATCTTCCAGACATTCCATATAAGTATACATATAACCAAATCAAATAAAAAGAAAATAATTCTTACTGAAGTTTGGTGGACGTGAGGAATGTTATGTCTCGAATTTTCATATCTCTCAAAAGGCAGAACATTTCTCTTCTATTTCTGGATTTGATTTGTTGCTTGATCTTCTCACACATCGTGAATCAATGACAGTGATTAGTTTCGTTATAAATTGGACCTCTGTAACGATGTTCAATGTTTGGTACAAGCTTTACTTTCAAATATACTTCAAAGAGAGGAGAATTTTCTAAATAATGATCTTTTGTTTGCTTCTGTACATTTAGATCCTAGACACAGATTGACTTTAGATGAAGAGAAAGTCAAGAAAGCTAAAATCCAAATTACTAAAACGCTGAAGTTACTGGAAAATATACGTCTTGCAGACAGCTTGAAAGAAAATATGAAACATTCAGTACCAGAAGCAAATATTTCTGCAGCAGATGACGACTTGCAAGAGCAGTTTCTAGAAAAAATCGAGAAATCTCACACAAACACTAAAAGCCAACCTGACTACAGAAATCAAAACAATTTAGTACATGCATTAGAAGTTTATGAGAAAATATAAAGGCTTCCAAGAGACAGTCAAGTTCTTAATTTCTGGGAAGAAAATAAAAACCAGTATCCTATTTTGTATCATGTTTCTCAGGTAACTTGAGGAGTTCCAGCGACACAGGTCAGTGTTGAGCGAGCTTTCTTAGCATTATTTCTCAATTTATTTTATCAACAAATTGTGCCAACTTATTGGAAACACATTTGAAAATATTATGCTAGTCCGTTTGAATGAAATTTTTTTTATAAAATTTTTATTTTCTGATATATTTTTTTAATTGATTTTTTTATTTGTCAATTGTTGTAACGTTTCCCAACATTTCTTATGGAGCTCCTTATTCTACCAACATTTGTTATTAATTTTGCAATTCATTTTGTTTGTAATTATAATATATTTTTCGATGTTGATTTGCGTTTTTTAAATGTAGCCATCACCTAATATAAAAAGCTTGATATCTTTGTCTGCGCGACGGGGATGCATCGCCAGTTCGCCGGGGATGTCTGCAGGCGGCGTTGGTTGGTCCATGTCAAGCTCTTAATACGCGAATAACTCAATCAAATACGCAGATATAAACTTTAAATTTGGCAGAGGTAATCTACTCGGATATTTAAATACTGTGACGAAGAAAAATTTACGAAAAAGTCCAGAGTTCGACTCCAGGGGATGATTTGCATTCTCCATAAGATAACAAGTAAAAATCGTCTTTTTGACGTGCAGGTTTATCTTCTTTTTGACATTAAAATTAGAAAACATTGATTCACGAGCTTTAGATCTTAACCATTTTAACAAAAAGTTTACAAGGTTTCTTATTCTGTTCATCGTTTTTCGTCTACAATTTGAAATTCCTCGTTATACGTTTAATTCGCATATTTTGGGGAAATCTTGCCATTTTAACGGGATGTTGCCATGCTTACCAATTACATTGTTAAACCTCGAAATCCTATTGTTATTTCAATCCTTATGGGTTTAAGCGTACTTTGAAGGCTTTTAATAGGAGAAGGAGAGAAAGACAAAAGGGGGTGGAAAATCTTTTCATAACAATCAATGCAAAACAACAGTCGTTGCGTTATTTACGAGAAGGTATACCTAAAAACCTGAAATACTATTTAAAATTAGGTTAAAATCGTTATGATGAGCTAAATTCAATATTATATAAATAGAAACGGTATGAAAATCGGAGGTATTTGCCGGACGTTTTAATAAACAAACCGAGCATGTAAAATGTTTATAGCGTGAAGAATTGTGTGATAGGTTACGGGAGTTAGTTAGAAAAATGGAGTACTTGAGGACGGTTTTGGAAATAGGGAGAGAAAGAGAGGTTTAAAAGAATCAAAGAATAACAAAAATAATAATAATATGCTAAATGTTCAGTCCGTTGGTCTGAGTGACAAGCTATTAAAACGGGAATAACTCGATCAATGATGTAGGTAGAAAATTGAAATTTTGCAGAAATTTATATATTGAGCTAATCAGAATTTTTTATTTAAGGTTGACATGGCAATTAAAGAAATTACTGTCTGTATGTGGCGCTATTTTGAGGGGGGATATATTGCACTTCCTCAGAATAAAAATAACAAAATTTTAGAAGAATGGGTGGGAGGAAGATGGAGGATGGAAAGAAAAGAGAAGGGTGAAGAATAAGAGGGAGAGAGGGATGGAGAAGGAGAAGGAGGGAAAATACGAGGGAGAGAGAATAGGAGAGGAAGGGAGAGAGAATAGGGGAGGAGGGAGGGAAGAGAGTGGGAGGGAGGCAGAGAGAAAGGGAGGAAGAATGGGAAGTACCTTAATTTTAATACATAATCTGCACGTACCCGTCATGTTTGACGGTCAATTACGCTAGTTTTATAATAAATTAATGAATTTTATATTAATAATTAATTAAATTTTTTTTAACCAAAACCTGAACCCGAACCTGAACTCGAACTTGAATTCGAACCAGAACCGAACCGTTCCAAAAAATTTTCATTAACAGAACCCAGAATATTTGAAATTGTCTGAACCAGAACCGAACCCATAAATTCTCCAGTTCGATACCCATAACGTATCTATTGCTTCGTCCATGCCGAAAAATGTACGTATTCTCGCGTATGACCTTTCGCTTTAACGTCTACTTCCACTCAAAATCATGCATGCAAAATTTGCCTGGCTGTTTTATAATCTTGGCATTCAGTTGCTAGCTTTAAATAGAACAGAAAAATACTATCGCAGAAAAAATTACAAGTAATACTAAAATTCAATATGAGCATCGTATTCAACCATTGTTAATAATTATTCAACTATTGGTAACCGTAATTAACCAATTAATACTTTGTCAGGAGAAATTAATATAATACAATTAATCATAAAAGAATTAACCCTGCAAGGAATTTTAAAAAAAATATTTCTATTCCAAGTAAACGTAACAACGAATATCCTCATACTCACCATATTTTAAAATTTTGCGCAAATTTCTGAATTATTTATATCATTGGCTGACGACAAGTTCATCGTTTTTATTAAGTCACAGAATACGACGTAATATAAATGGCAATGCGTGACCATCGCTTCAATAGACCTTAGATGCTAGAGTATAAATCTGGAATATATTTTCGGGGCGAAACTAAACTGTAAAGTTTAAATTTATGAATTACTTCAAAAATAAAGACAACTTTTTATAAACAATTAATAAAATTACATTATGCATTTCAAATTCCTAAAAAATCAACTTCAATATCGTATATCGCCTATTTCTGGATTTCCAAGTTGGAACAGAAAGACACACGAAGCTGTTGGCCTCATACTTTATTTATTAATAAATTACTATCATGCGACCCTTTTACACACACAAGTTTTCCCCAAGCGTGATACAAAGACATTATATTTCAATGGCATCTGAGATGAGAACGATATATTCCACGGTCACGCGAATGTCATTTGTTATAAACTTTTCCGGGAATCACAAACAAATATGCAGTTTTTATATAAAAATATGAATCAGAAGATAAATTCACAAAACGTTGTTATCTGAAAAATCCTTTTTTAGCCATACGGATTAAAATAAATTGAAGTCCATCAAATGCGCCGTGAATTCATAAAGTTAAGAGTTTTAGGATGAATTTATGGAACTATTGCACACTTTCCGCAAAGAAATGAGTTAAACTGGTCATAAATCCAGTCTTCCAGTATTGAGGTTTATTCCAATACCTTCATTAACTGCAAAAAGCAACCAACCAACTTTTTTTTAATACTGGAATGTTAACTTTTTCGTAAGGGAAAAGCAATTAAAATTGCACATATAAACTATAAAAACAAACATGAAATTCGAAATGTCAGTCGTCTAATTTTATAAGAAGAAATGGGCTATCATTACTTTTTAACATGCAGATTTCTGACTGACTTCGCAAGTTTTTGCGGGTACCACTAGTCAATTTAATTTTCTTTCGTCCGCACGCAACATTTAGCAAATGAAGGGAAATGTATTATCTACGACGAAGAAATTAATGCAAATACGCCTATTTTCGTTACGTATGCACAGCGTTTGTAAGTGAAAAGAAATGGATAATTTTCGAGGAAGGAATGAACGTGAACGTAAGGATCACATTACTACTATTCTAGTGAGGTATGTTTTAAATAATTTTTGATTGTTTTATTAATTACAACCGATTAGGAAATAAATCAGTGAATCAAAAATTCGACATTTCCTTGACATCACTACTGGCATACCATTTTTCAGTTCTTAGACATTATACTAATTGTAAGCGATTAATATTTATATTTTTGGCAGGATTTCATAAATCGTAAAGCTTGCCCCTGCCTTGCATGCATGCACGCATGATGTGGGCATCTTTCCTCTCTTTTTTTAGTCTGGGAAATGAGACGTTTCATTCAAATTAATAAATAATTAAAGATGAATAAATAAGTAAAAAATACATAAATATACGTATATCATTACAAATTCTTCATATCTATAGTGTTCTTTGCTTTATTATTATATATTAGGTTAGAATGGATTTGAAGTAAAATTCACCGAGAATCAATTTTTTAAGACTTTTAATTAATTTATTTTTTCTTTTCAATTTTTATAACAACAATCATTTGTGATACGTTCATTTAATTCATAAAGCTGCTTGTACATATTTTATCTTTTCAAATATTCTGAGTAAAACATTGATTGAATAACATTTATTTTAACATTATTAGGAGGATAACGCTGGAGCAATGCTATTAACGATCTTTACAAACCATAACTTTCATTAAAAACTTTGTGTCCAGCACATGACTATATTCATACAGAGTAATGGATATGATTGCAATAGTAATTACAATCTCCTCTCGACAACAGTTTCCTCAAGAATAACTCTCAGCAATTATGCTAGCGAGTAATTTTCAAAAACTTGCCTACAACTTTGATAATGACAAATATTTTCATTAATGAAAGGAGATATTTGGAAAAAATGGAAAAATGACAAGAGAAAACCTCCACTTTCCTTTGGAAAATTTTAGTCAAAATGTAATCATACCTTGATTTTCTAATTAAGCTTTTGATTATAAAGTTGATTTTATAATTAGTTTTCGAGTTATAGCGCGCACAAAATTCCTATCACACACGCACGCATCATTGTATTTCCGTTGAAATCTCGAATTCAATTTTTTTCAAGAAAACAATATTTTTAAGTAATAATAAAATACTAACTGTTAAATAATATATATCGGGCCAATTCAGAATGTGGGCAGATCGAGAGCCGCCCGGGCATTACTAGACTCACCCAAATTTAATGGTCAAATCGCGAAGTTAATATTAGATTCGTGATTTTTTCGGACATCGCAAAATGTCCAAAGATGCTTGGGTGAGTGAGGATATGAGAACACTAGAAATTTGAAAGAATTTACACAAACATTCATTTTTAGATCAAATTATAGCATTTCGCTTTACAACTAACCCTTTACTCTGTTGATTGTGTTTTATCTGACAAGTTTCACAAAGAATAAGATGTCATAATGACGTCCCTAGACACATTTTCATACTTACATTTCAAATTATGCTCCATTTGGTTACGACCTTCATGTTCACAATTTATATGGACTGTGTGCAAAACATCAAAAAGTTCACCAGTATGCTGATAATATTTCAAATCCCCACCTAGGTCTGTTGTTGGTGCAATTATGTTTTTGGATTCACCTATCGTCATCACATTAAAGCACTTTATTCTTCTGTTGTCCAAGCTTTACTTCTTTGCATTTTCATTGCCTGTTCTACTTCCCGTCCCTACTCATTGTTAAAGTTTTACGATTGATAAATCACTCTAGTAACTATCCTTTACCTCCCGTAGCTTTTCTGCAAACCACATTTTATAACACTAACAAAGTTTCCAACAATCATGTTAATAACGTGAGAAGGGCTTGAAGAATAAAGAATATGGGAGTCTTCGTGTAGCGAAGGGCTTGCCGACTAAAATATTAACGACTAGCATGTGAGTAAAAGGCACAGGTTACGCCACAGTAGTGATATCAGCCTTCAATGAGCCTTCGCTCAATCTATGGCTATAACGAAAGTATAATTAAGTAGAAATGACCAAACCTATGTGGTCACATCTCGATTTGCTTGGTCAAATCAAGAAAATGTTCATGTTAGGAAAATATATCAGGGATCTGCCTAAAGCAGTGTTTCTCAACCTTTTTTGTCTGCGTCACCCCATTTCTGTTCTGCGTCATCCCGTTTACTGTTCCATTTCCTTCAAGTCATCTTTAAAGATAAATTAGGCTTTATCTACAACATAAAGGTCAAAATTTATGCATTCAAAGAAGCAGAGGCAGGTATTCTTCTGGTTTTATTTATTTTTATAAGCCAGAATATGATACACTGTGAATTTATCAAATACTTGCGTCACCCTGGGGTGTGATGTCACCCAGGTTGAGAAACACTGGCCTAAAGTGACAAGAAGAATCGAGATTTGCCTGTATTTCAGGTTTGTCCCGGAATTTGTATGTGTGTGTGTGTATATATATATATATATATATATATATATATATATATATATATATATATATATATATATATATAACACATATTTTGAATTTTCAACGACTGAGAACTAAAACAAATTAGTTCGCGTATTTCTCTTAGCAAATTTCATTTACTAAAACCATGAGAATCAATAGAAAGGAAGACCGTGCAAAAGAAGTAAAGAAATAAAATAACCCGGAATGGCTCATAGAGAAGTCTAGTGATGTGAATTAATTAACAACGGAGGAAGATGAATGGTATAAAGAAGTATTAAATAATTCCGCCACATGTTAATGGTACGATTATCCTCACGCAATGAATGATCAAGATATTTAGTTAATTTTAAAAAAACTGATGTGGACACCACAAGACTTTCTCCATACCTGTAAAATCTAAAAATTCCAAATAGGTTACGTGATAATAAATATTTTCAGGAACTGCGAGAAAAATTTAGACTTTACACAGAACAGAAACTCAAACCACAGCCTTCTGATGCTGGATATAGCCTCTAACCTCTAACAATAAAGAAAATAAAAGGGAGCGTCACTAACAATAAGACGAAACTAAGCGTCGTTTACAAAAGTTGCCTCCAGGTGGTGTGGTGGTGGCAGCTAAAAAATATAATTTTAAATATATCTCTTAAACAATGCATTATATGGGAAAATGTTTCGAACAGACATTGTAGAAAATTATATTACTTAGAACTTTTATTTCAGGAATTTTTATATTAAAGCAAATATTTAAAAAACGGAAGTTACAAGAGTAAACACCCACATCCGTTTGACCGATTTTTACCAAAAATCTATCAACTCTTGACCATTTAACAAAACTCCCAAATACAAAATCATTCGTTAATCTGATTAATATTTTTTTAGTTAGAGCGCCCACACAATTCCTATCACATACAGACAATCAAGAAAATGGTCAAAACGTCTTCATGGTACCTAAAAACGTGTATTTCCGATGAAATCACGAAATCGATTTTTTTTTCCTGAAATAACACTTTCCCCTATACTACGAATGGAGAAAATAAGAAGAATGAATGTGCAGGAGTTTTCCGTGGTACAGAAGTGCTTTTCGTAAAATTTGCCGTAATATAATCGTATACTTATGTATTTGCTTTGAAATGAGAAGATTATTTTTACTTGTATTGTGATGGACCTGCTTTTTAGTACCGTTCTAAACATGTTCATTTCGTTTTGCCATTCTATGCTCACCCTACAAACGAAATTATTTTTTGAAATCTGTTCAGCCAGTACCTTCCAAATTCATAGTTACAGAAAAATTCTAACCTTGATATTGTGGTAGCCCTCTCTAGTCGACTCGGTTAATATATGCTATTTTGTTTTTTTTTAATATGAAGATTATATATACCAAATTTTGTTAAAACCCATGCGATCAGTTTTGCAGAAATACGTGTAAAAGAAACATTATTTAACCTTTTATTGCTGTATCCCTGCTCTTTAGGTCTACTTTAAACATATTGATTTCATTATGGTTATGTTCTACAACTCTTACATACAAAATTTAATTGAAATTTATCAAGCCAATTCCTTCGAAATCCATAATTACTGAAAGAGTTTAATTTGTAATTGTGGTACCGCTCTTTGGCTCGTCCAGTCAAAATACGTTCTTATGGCTTTGTATATAATTGTACATTATAAATATTAAATTTGGTTAAAATTGATGAGGGCAGTTTAACACAAATTGGTACGTTTAAAATGATTTTTTTATGTTTTATTGTGGCAGCCCTGTTTTTTATATCTATACTAAACCTCTTGATTTTGTTTTATTATGTTGCATTCCTACTTCATACGAAATTTCGTAGAAATTAGTTCTGCCAATTCCTTCCAAATTCATAATTACCAAAAGGATTAACTTTGCAATTGTGGCACCCCTGCTTAGTCGATTCGGTCCAAATATATCATTTTGGTCCTGTATTTATGTGGGTATTCTATGTACCAAATTTGGCTGAAATCGGTATAGCCAATTCTTCCCTGACATATGCGTACGGACGGACGGACATTACGAAGATAATAGTGCTTTTCAGCAATGACGAAAAGCGCTAAAAAGTGAAAAGTTTCCAAAAGACGCAAGAGTGCAAGTGGAAAAGTTCCCTTAATTGAACTTATATCCAGTGGTTACTTTAAAATTTAAATTTGTAATTCATAAGACCAAAAATAATCATTGCCATGGTATAACGTATATGAGATTTAAATTAGCATTAAATTTTCATAAATACAACTATAGGCGATAAATCTTAAAAATCATACGCGACAACCAATTAATACATATATCTTAATCCCGTGCAACCCAGACAGCAACGCTTTGCCGAACTTGCTTGTATATTCCACGCGCGCCCGCGTGCGTGTACATATACATACATAAATACACATAATATAACTTCTTGTGATGTAAAATTTAAATAAAACCGAAGGATGACGTTGAGCTAACTATTGTTGTTAAGTGAAAATTTTAAACCTCGTAAAAAATAACGAGAGTTAATAAACTCAGTGATGCTTTGAGAAAAAATCGCAATTTGGGATTATCATAGTCCAGATGGCTGATTCGCTTTAACACACACGCAATTTGGGAAAAGAGATAATACACCATACGAAATGAGTTGAAAAGTCATCATTCTTTCGGCCTCATCAAACCTATTCTTTCGAATTCAAGAATAACAATCCTTTTCTAATACCTGCAAACGAAAGAATTTAATTACGCCTGGAAATAACGACAGACGATTCCGTATTGAGGTTTATATTCCATTGTTTCATTTTACAACTAGGCCTCCCTATTCTAAAAACAAGCAAGCACGTGTTACATTTTTTAAGCACAGTCGTCAAATCTTTTAGGAGGCGTTCACGCTCCGTAAGGTGTAAAAAGGAAAAATAATTACCCGGACCGAGATTGGAACTCGGAGTATATATTCTTCTCTAAAATATATAATTTTGGTAGATTAATGATGGACACGACTTAGCATAGTGAATCGGTGAGGCGTGCGGAATATCTTTTTGATATACTGGAAAATGTCACAGTAAAATATAACTGTAACGGAAAGACGTTCTTTAACATCACCTGAGTGAGTCTCTATATCTATTAACCCCAGCACGAAGGCCATTCTCGGACGACAGTGTATTTATACCGAAAGGGGCAGAAATGTACTCATCTTATTCCCTGATTTTAATAGTGATGTAAACGAAAGAAATAAAAGAATGTAACAGCAAGCGAAAATAGAACTAGTATAGTACTACGTAATATTTGACTGTGAAATACAAAATATATGTCTTTTTAAGTAAATCATAAAGTTAGTGACATACAGGCATTTCTGCTTTAACTAAAAGTGAGGTGGGTGAACATCCTTTGTAAATTTTATTGAATATTCCAATATGAGTGGACTAATAATTTCCACAGATGAAGATATGACAAATTAAATTGTGGATTATCAAATAGAATACGTTTATTTTTCTCCATCTCTCTAAGGGAAAGTGGAAAAAACTATCGAGTTTTTAAGATCTTCAACGACGAATTAATGTATTTGTCAAAATGTCATTCAAAATTTTCAATTTTCCATTAGGCAGCGCCTGCACTAAAAAATCAACCTAGCCAATAAATTCCCAAACTCACAGTTTTTCAGGTCTTCTATCCAGGAGAGAAAGAATATTTTCAATACGTAACAAAGTTAATTGGACACAAACGGGCTCGTAGAGCAAGAAAAGCGATGACGAAATCCTTTTTAGCCTACTTTCCAGAATGGAAATAGGCTTATAGTTTCGACGTTGGGTCTGTCTGTCCGTCCCCCATATTAACTTAATTAACCAATAAACCGATTTTCATGAAACTTAGTGGAAATCTCCTGCTACATAGGCCAAGCTCCTGAGAATAGTTTTTGTTGCGAAGATTGAAGTCCCGGGTTAGATTCCAGGAACCATCCTTCCCATTTGATTTACATGGAAAATCTGAAGTCCATCGTGTAGGGTAATTTTCTTTTGCACATTAAAATATCTTATAATTGTAATATCAGGGCGGGATTTGTACTATACTCTGAGAAAAAATGGAAATTTTAATTTTTATTGTAGAATTTTGCTTATTGATTGTATTTCTTAGAATTTTGCGTAAGTACTGGCGTTTGTGCAGTTTTTATCACTCATTACTAGAGTGTTGCCTTAGCAACAACTATTGTTGGTCTCGGATTCGGTATAGTCTAATAAGTACACGCATTATTTTTGTCACATAAATACGCGTAATCAATTTAATATTCTTTTAGAATGTATTTGTAATATTTTATAACGCTAAATTATGAAATTTGGAAATACAAAGAGCAACCCGCGGTGATCTTTAAGCTATTAAAGCCAATATAATTATTAAAAGTATTACGTAGATAGTAGGCATCATAAGTTCAATTTGGATAATCTTGTTTATATATAGCAACATTACAATTAAAAATAAGTTAACTTGTACATTAATATATAGTCTAAATCACATTTATACGATAAGGTTGAGACCAAGTTCATTTCGTAATAATAAATTTTCCGGACGAAAGTTAATTGGCAATTTATCATTATAATTTAGTTTAAAGATCTTTGAACTTACAGTTATATTCAACTAAATGGTAGGACTGACTGTTTTAAAGATCATCGGATGTTTTTGTAGCATTGTAAACAATTTCTAAATTACATTCATTTTGCAGAAGCGGAACTTCCGTTAAAATGGTATATAACGATATTTTACTACATATCATAAATTATTATTACATTTATTCGGAAAATAAGAAATAAGCAGGAGAAATTCAAGCAAGTAACGTAGCATAATCACTCAAAAGATTTACGCATTAAATTTTGATTTATATTTCAACTAATGCGACTGCTCTGATACAGATATATCATGGAAATTCGGTGTTATCTCTGTATTTTAATTTTTTTAATACCGATTTTAATGAAATTATATTTTAAGATTAAAGAGTAGACAAAACTTTTATTTCTGGGAATATGTCAGTCCTGGTTGTGGCATTTAATATATATAAATATATGTTTATAGAGCAGGGGTGCGCAAACTTTTCATGCCGCGCCCTAATTTTTGTTCAAAATACAAACTTGAGCCCCCTACCATGGCTGGCAAGATTTTTTATCAAGATTTGGTATTTGGGAGGGGTTTTATGTCGATGTTAATTTTGGGAAATAGGATGTTACAAAAAAATGGTATATTTTATTAAAACTGAAAATAACAAAATAATTCAAGATAAATACACAAAATGAACATTCTAATAGGAATAAAATCAAATATCACTAAATTAATGAATTTATACAGCAATATGAATGCAAAAATAAATATCACATTTTAAAATAACAATAAGAAAAGCACAAAAAAAGAAAAATAACACTTGATTTTTGTATGAATAGATTTAATTCAATGGGATCTGTGGGCTTGTCTCTTACTGGCAATTTCGTCCAGTCTCGGCTTAATTTATGAAATCGCCACTCTCAATTCTGATTCATGGTGTTCTTACTGACAATTATTTTACTAAATTTATTTGTAAATCAATAAAGAATAAATCCACCGGTTCAGAACTAAACATTGCACATTTCAATAGACGTATTCACATGACGGCCTTTGTTCGACAACGTACTGCAGTATAGTGCAATAACGCGCACTGTAAACAAAGTCACGGTCACGCTGAATAGAGAGAGGTTACTTTCGTAAATACGAAAGATTACAGAAATATAACATTGTAAACAAAAAAGATATATGAAATATGAAAAAAGAACTAAATATTCTTACAGTTAAAATTAAATCATGGCTATAATCGCGCCCCTCGCATCATTTGTCGCGCCCCAAAATGGGGGCGCGCCCCCTAGTTTGCGCACCCCTGATATAGAGTGATATGATCTCTATATACCATTTTGTTTTTTATTTCAATACAACCCTAAAATATAAAATGCCATGCCAATAGAAATGCTTAATGACAATTTTCTGAAAAAACAGAGAACCTATCAAAATGTATATAGCAAATATTTGTCATTTGTTATTCTTTAAAACTCCTAAAAAATATTTCCTTGGATCAATATTTAAAATGTATGCAAAAAGTTACTTTCACTTTATAAAAACATCATTTTTGTTTTCTACTCAGATATGGATTATAAACATAAATACCGAATTCATCGACGGACAGACGGGCGAACAAAATACAACGGGCGCTTTTTCTTAAAAAACGAAACGCGTCCAAAAAGTCGATATTTATAATTGACTTTTAGAGAGAGGGAAAATTCCTATTTATTTGCGGGTTATGAAAGCAATCTGTCACTATTATTTTAACGAAAAGAATGTATATGAACGTTTTTATCAATATCCAACAGTTTAAAAGAAATTTTTATGAACTCTCAGTGAATTTTATCAAGTGCAACAACAATAAATTGCAATCGCCAGGTCTAGAGACGAATTATTACATTTTAATCCAGTTCAAAAAAATTTATAATCTATCAAACAAATAAAAATAGACATTTACGTGTTATCATTTAATTTTCTATATTATGGGTTCCAAATCAGTTTCATATTTATTCATGTCTACTATGTCCTAGAAAATAACGGGCCTTTATACAAACAAATGTATCATAAATTAAGAGAAAAATTGGAAAAATCAATTAATAGCATTATCAGGTTTAAATACTAAAAACAATGTCAAAATCTCTTTGACATATTTTGCATTTATTTTTTTAATAAACGAATTTAATAAATGCTACTGTTGATACGCTAATATGTCTGGATCACCTGTCCATTGCTGAAGAGTAGTTAAGCGGAAAAGAAAATAACACATTTGTTCACTCGTCTATGCTCAAGCCGAGTTCGGTAATAATCGTCTCCATGGCACCAATTCGATACAATGCGATTTAAAACGCAAAAACACTATGTTTTAGTAGAAATTCAAGAAAATACCATCAATTATCAACATTCGGTGATAAGAATTAGAATCTACATTCTTTTCCTCTTAGAACAGTACAAATCTGGCTCCGATATCACAATTATAAGATATTTTAAAGTATGAAAGAAAACATCTCTGCACGATGGATTTGAGATTTCCTATGTAAAACAAATAGGAAAAACGTTCCTGGAATCGAACCCGGGACTTCAATTTTCGCCAAATAAAATATAGCCCGGAGGTGGGCCCTAGCAGCACGAGTTCAAAAGTTGTCAGTAGGGAACACACAGACCGAACCATTCCATATGGCTATGTTTCCTTTGGAATTCAGCCTAAAAAAGAGCTAATAATGAACATTAATGTTACCATGTACCTTAAATTTAAATTTAATTTTACATTTATGCGGGTGTGAATTTAAAATTCACTAATACAAAAATCTTTTATCATATTAATCTTAGAAAGTTCTAAGACTTTTTAACCTTGATTATGTGCTTTATTAGAGATTTAGAGACAGTATCTAAAGCATTAAAATAACGTCGTTGTGAGGAATTCTATGGTAAGCATAGTTTCGACATGTACCCCATTAAAACACGGATAATAAGAGTAACACATTACAATCAGTTACTGTAATTGTAATCTACTAAGAAGATGTGGCCAAAGGTCACAAACAAATATACTTGGAGAGAATAAATGAGAAATGAGATGTCCGTGACCTTTTAAGCCAATGATCCCAACTTTGCGTGAAACATAATGGATTCTAAACAAGAGTTGGAAATCAAAACAGCAATGGTTACAAATAATGCCTGTTAGAGCAATAAGAAAGGTCAAACAAAACGTTTCGAATTTTTATGTAAATAAAAGCGAGGAAAAAGTTCCCGCTTTGTTTTTACATGCGCGCAGGAGAAAAGAATATAGAAAAAATTGTTTAAAAATGGGTAAACTTTTTTACAATGACATTTTTATCTTATTCACGAAGGAATCATCTGCTGAGTTAATAGAAATGCTAATTGCATTCCTTTTACCAGTTGTACTGATCAAATATTAATACTCATTACTTCACCGTCACGAAAAAATAACAATTAATTCCATGAGATTTTTTCTGTGAATACTGAGTAAATACTTTCAAACGTACAACATACAGATAAAATAAAACATATCCATGTACATAAATATATGCATATATGCTCTCTCCACATATACATATATATGCATAAATAGAATGTCAGCCGATAGCATTACAAACAACTGAAATACATCATACATTTATATTCCAAATAGATACTAATTCCTCCATTTCATCCAGATGATCAAAAATAACTAACAATAAGCGATTTAAACGTTCTTCGTTTACGGCGCGAGATATTTTATGACTATCATCCGTGCCCAGGGATTACGAAAAGAATTGAAACGAAGCGAAGGGCTTAATTGAAATAATGCCCGAGCCTTTCAATGCGATAGCAAGCCAAGAGGAGTAGGATGAAGTGAGGTAGGAAACATTCAGGGTGTTAAATAAAAGTCTCCCTTCTCCCGCTTCCTCCGACCCTCTTAATGTGGTCCGTATGCCCACTCGACCAACAATGGAACGAGTTCTACCGCTTCTCTGGAACAAAGACTTCAGAAAGCGTTAAATTCGAAACACGACCGCCCTCAACCTCCTCATCAACCTTCTCCCGACTCTCTCATGGTGCTGTACAAGAGAACAAGGGACATGCTGTAGGGCTGAGTTACTTAATCGTTCAGCTTGAAAGGAGTTGATACGTTTAAGAGGGGGAACATAATGACGGGAGAAGAATAATTTATGGTTACGTAATCGCATTTTTTAATCAAAGTAGAAGCATTTTCGAGAATACTTTGATGGAATTGAGTTAGATAGCGTTTAAACGCAAAATTTGGATTTTATTTTAATGCGGGTACGATTTCTCTCAAAAATTTTAAAAGATATTCTGCAATAAAAACTATAAAATTAAATCAAAAAGTTTTTTAAACCTGACCTTTAATGCCAAAGTACTTAATCATCTGAAATTTTTTGTGGAAAAGAATGCTAGTTAAACGGTGAAAATTTAGTCAATTAATTACTTTTAAACTTTGCCGTGCATAAATGCTTATAACCCCAAAATATAGCAGGTAATCATACAAGATACCTGTACCTTTGTGACTGGCAGAAAATAGGACTAAATCGGCGAACATCAATTCGGGATTTAGTGAGTTAACAATGGAGGCTAAGTTTCAGTTGTAAAGCTGTTTTTCCGAATTTAATATTACTTTGGGCCTAATTCGATTTATATTTGATTTGCAAGAAAAGTGGACCTCTGCTATTTTGATCACAAGTGGTCTTAAGTTCCGAGTTAGTGTCTCGGTTCTAGCCTAATCTGAAATGAAAATGAAAAATTCAATCATTTTATTTCTAGTGAAAGTGCGAAAATAAACGCTCCTGGAATCTAACAACGACTCTTCAATTATCTGTTAGAGGTCATCCTGACTAATATCGATGGCCATCAACTGACCTATTTTTGACTTACTTGATTTCATGAGTACTCTCATTTTATTGCACGAATCTTGAAAGTCGAGTGAACGAGAAAACTTGGCTTATATATAGTTCAGTTATTTTGTAATTAAATTATTCTACAAATAATCTACGAATAATCAATCCCACGCTGCTTAGTTTATCCAACGTCATTCATACGAAACAGAGAGTTATGTATTCTTCATTCAGATTTGCATTATATTTATCTTCAATGGATAAAAAATAAACTAATGATTGACAGAATAAACAAGTAGTTCTGGAAAGAACTAATCCACCTATTTCCTTTCAATACAATTTTAATATATTACAAGTAGGGGTGCACACCGGTTTCCCGTGGTACAGAAGTGCTTTTCTTCAAATTCGCAGTAGTATAATCGTATACTAATGTATTTGCTTTGAAAGCAGACAATTATTTTTCCATATAATATGATAGCCCTGATTTTCTTTGAAATCCGTTCAGCCAATACCTTCGAAATTCATAGTTACAGATAAATCCTAACCTTGATATTGTGGTAGCCCTGTTTAGTCGAACCGGTGGAAATAATATTTTGGTTATTTATTTATATGAAGATTAAATATACTATATGTATTTGTAATGAAAGGATAACTTTGTAGTTTCCACGACTTTTAATATAACACGACCGATTTCACTACGGTCGTAGCATCATCAGGTGAAAAATATATAAATTGTTCCATATATATAGGGTAAATTGAGGGGGGAGAGGGAGACAGTAGGGGTTACAAAGAAAACGAATGAGAGGTAATTGGATGAACGGTTGGGAAAAGAAGGGTTGGGAAAGGAAGGCGAAAGCAACATAGTAGGAAACTGTTACAAAAATTATAAAAACTTGGTAAACGAGCCAAGGCAACCATGTAGATACAAAGTAGTTACAAAATTTTTGGTAAGTTAAATAGAGGAGAATGACTGTGAAAAAGGTATTCATTTAAGAGGGGCGAGTCTTGACAAATAATTATCTCTAGCTGTTCGAGGGCATCCAATTTACGACCTTTACTTTCAAAATGGAGGAATTTAGGGTTGAAGGAACTACGATGGTTGAGGTTTAACAGATGTTTTGCAAATTGGGAATTCAAGTTATTTAAACGGAAGTATCGTTTATGTTCCTTAATCCTCTTGTCAAAACTCCTCCCCGTTTGGCCGATGTAGACCGCTCCGCAATCACACGCCAGTTTGTATACACCACTTCTTAAAGACAACTTTATCGGGTCTTTAGCATTATGGAATAATTTGGAAAAAGTAACTGGGGAGTAGAAAGCAGGTTTAAGTTTGAGTTTAGGAAAAAGATTGGACAATTTATAAGAAATGTTTCCTAAAAATGGGGGTCTGCGCCAACTAAGAGGTTTTGGGTTGAGATTAGGCGGAAAAGAAACGATTTTTTGTGAGGCAATCAGAAAACGTTTTTTGGAGACAATTTTATCGATTAAACCAATTTGGTAGCCATTATTAATAGCAATCTGTTTAATGGTGTTAAGTTCTATAAGGAAATTGGGTTTAGAAGGGGTATACTAAGAAGGCGGTGAAGCATAGAATGAAAAGAAGCGTGTGATGATGGGAAGAGTGATTGGGAATAACCTAATCTGTATAAGTGGGTTATCAGAAAATCGCAAAGGTAGGTGTGCTGTTCAGCAGGGACAAAGTGAGATCTAAAAAGTTGAGCAAACCATTGGATTCATATTCGACCGTAAAGGAAATGGAAGGATGGAGGGAATTTAAAAGGGTTAAAAATTCAGAAAGTTGGTCATCAGTACCACTCCAGACACACAAAATGTCATCCACATACCTACCCCAAAATTCGGAATAAGTTAATAAAGGATGGCCAGAACTAAAAAGGTTAACTTCTAAATTGTTGAGGAAGATGTCGGCAAGGAGAGGGGAAAGAGAGGACCCCATCGCGAGAACATCTGTTTGTTTATAAAATTTATTGCCAAAAAGGAAATAGTTTTGCTCAGAATACGCTTCAAGTATGTTAGAAAAGTCATTTATCAAAATTTGATTGACACCATCTATAGCCAAATCGAAGGCTTCTTTATTATATATGTATTTGGTTTAAATCCATTAAGTTAGTTGTCTAGAAATGCGATTAAAAATATTATTTAACTTTTTACTTTGGTAACTCTGCTCTTTAGCTCCGCTTCAAACATTTTGATTTAAATATGGTATCTTGTTCAAATCTTATATACAAAATTTAATTGAAAACCGTTCAGCCAATTCCTTCCAAATCCTTAATTACTGAAAGAGTTTAATTTGTAATTGTGGCACCCCTATTCGGTTGATTCGGTTACATATGCTAATATACTTTTGTATAAATGTGTGTATTATTAGTGTTAAATTTGGTTAAAATTTATGTGGACAGTTCAACACAAATACGAGTAAAAAGAATTTTTTTATTCCTTGTATTGTGGCAGCCCTGCTTTTTATATCTATACTAAACCTCTATTTTATGGTTTTTTATGTTGCACTTCTCCTTCATACAAAATTTTGTTGAAATAGGTTCATTCATGAATAAGATATCAGTGGAACACACACGGACACCCAGTCGATCTCATAAGACTACTATCCATTTTTTGGAAAGTAGTCTAAAAAGCGTCATTTCCAATTCTTTCGATAGCGGAACAAAATACGTCCTTGAGAATGGGTTATTATTATCTGTTGCCCTTTTTTCCTATACCATTCAATCATTAAGTGAGTACCTCTTTGAGATTTTAATATTTAAGATTGACTGAAGATGTGCTCAGTCGATGCAACATTATGAAAAAAATTAACATAAGCAATGGCAGAATAACCTTAAACCAACCTAAATGGCAATAGGAAGTTTACACTTAATATGTTGATAAACGCTAACACGGATCAGCAGTGGTAGCCGTGCAGCTCTCAAAGCAGCGTATCAGCGTTTGAATCTCGGTGGAGGCGTATTTTGAAAAACAGATAACCACCGAAATCGTGATTCCCGCTCACTTATTTTAGAGTTTTCAACCAAATTTAAAACGTCGGAGTGTAACAAGCCTATCTAAAACATGCAAATATTTGGGAAAAACAAAAATGTGATGATTACCTCTAAAAATAAACAAATCACCTGAATGAATAAAATAATAGCTCGTCCAATCGTAAGGCTAATGACGTATAGTTGGGTAATTGGGGGAAATATTAGACATTGCGGTATTAAATTAAATACTCTGTATGTCGTTTATTTTTTTTATTGACAAACAGTTATAGGAAGTGTATGGTTATAAGCTGTTACATCCTATTAGATATTCCAATTAGACAAGACGTCTCCATGCTACAAAGTTGAAATTTATGGAACAGAGAAAAGCGGTAGAAAAAAAGAGGATAAAGGAAATAAGACTAGAAATGGACAACCTGTGAAAATTAATTTTTATATCAAGAGTCTAATGATGAAATGATAATCGACGCAACTGCTGAACACCAAAAACAGAAAAAACTCAATATAAGGCTGCAAAAAACACTTGCGTATTAACTTGGCTCAATTTCTTCCACCCGCCAGCCTTAACAAAAAAGCGGAAATTAAGCGTTAACGTGAAAGCGTTTCCTCAAAGAAACTTATTAACATGGAAAAGAAACCTTGAGAAAACATATTATCATACCCTACTTGAGATAACATATTATCATACCCTACTTGAGATATTATCTCTACAGTTAAGCGATATGCAATCAACACAGTCCCAATAATTAGCTTCATCCAATGTACAAGTCTGAATAGCGTTGCGTAAATATGGACGAGACTGAAACAGCTGATTGTTCGATTTTTTCAGAATTTGATCATTCAAGTGAATTATAAATTATATGCTAATCATATGAATAGACTAATAAGGTTACTCATTTAATTCTAAAAAACATGACTAGGTCAAATCTTCTCCTAAATTAAATAAATAGTGTTAAATAGAACATCAATTTCGCCGTAGTCTCCATCTCTACTTATTTAAATAAATAGTGTCGATTTTTGTACAAACAGAAAACGTGAGAATTAGACAAAATTTTACTTTAATTCTTAATCTGGCTAAAAGAAGCATTTCTACCTTATTCTAAGTGAACCTTTTTGAAATACGAAAAAATTATTTCCAGTATGCATTACCACCTTAACAATCTCACCCATAAACTTTCTCCAATGTTTATACCTCGGAAGAAAACCCGGAGTAGCTTCCGATAGCAAGAAAACGCCTCGAGTCACGATAAAAAATTCCGCATAGTTTTTATCGTTGCGATGAGTTTCATAAAAACGCTACGCTACAAGGAAGAAGGGAAGAAATGGTACCTGGTCGAAATGAATTGTAAACATACGTGCCAAGTGCTGGACGATTTTTATGAGCAGTTGCTGCGAACTGAATTTTCCGTATTTTTTATAGTTTGACGATAATTGCTGTTTTTCATTTTGTTAGCACTTCGGCGTCAGAAAATTTGGTTTCTCTTGGAGCGAAAAAATAATATGTTTACACGGAAGGGAAAGGTAAAAATAAAACTTTTGCCACTATTAATGGAAAAGGTTTTATAATGAGTTATATATATGAGCAGGAGATAAAGAAGTTCACTTTTTGTACGCCAATTTGTTTAATTTTATCAATGAGACACCATTATTTTATTAATTTTGTTGTCTAGCGCTAAATATGAAATTAAACAATGGGGATCACTGAATGATAACGACAGCGTGCATTTGGTTTCACTCAAAATCTTTAAATATTTTCATAATGAAAAAAGCTTGAATGTATTTTACAGAAAGTTTGACAAACCATCGAATTAATTAAATTTTTTAATTATCTACGATTGAATGAACCCACTAATAGAATACGAGAAAATATTTTCTTGAACTTTTTATTTTTTTTAATTAAAAATGTTCCCCATCACTAATTACCATTTTTTAAATAGAAAAACACTGAATTTAAAAAATAATCAATTCAACTCTCCTATCTTTATTGCTATACTATAGTTTTTCTAATCAAAGCGCGGGTCTCAATATTTAATTTTGTGCAAAGACGCGGACATTTTTACAGCCAGGAAACGATATTCACAGTTATACGAAGATTTCTGTAATTAAAAAAGTACTTATACAACTTCATTCCCTGATAGACCTGCTATTTTTGTTTTGATTGTTTAAACCACTTGCGGATAGTTCGAGAAAAAGCTGCCCTTAAATCTTTAAACTTATTTGAACCGTATGTTAATCCATGGTAATTGGAACTGGGCCTGACATATAATTAAAAACAGATATAATCCGCACGTTGAATTTTTAAAGGTAAAACATCTGTTTAATATTGTACCAATGTATTTAAGCAATAACATGTCACATACAGTCGTTTCCCAGATGAAGGCATCAATACAAAAAGATTATCATTTAGTAACTATGATATTCATGTAAGGATGCAATTTACTTGCTTAAATGAAATAATTTAGCTCATTTTTAATTGGTCGCACGGTCGATCCGCATAAGATCAAGCGGGGTTTTACTCAGTGTAAGGAAAATATAAGCAAAACAGGTACTTTACCTCTGCAGTATTGCTATATACATATTTTATCAGATGTACTTGCAGGTAAATCGAATTTCTTCAAATATTTAAATGACCGGGAGAACCTATATACCGCAAATCTACAATTTTGTCTTGCATTTAAAAAGCATTGGTAGCTTATTGAAAAGATAAATGTTTTTTTAAGATGATAAACATGTCATCGCTACGTTAAGTAACAAAATAATGTAATTTTTATAGATTAGTTATGAGAGCATTTTATTTAAATGTATATATTTTATCAAGTTGAGGTCATGAATTTGACGCATTGAAACGTGGCTAAAGAGCTGAATTTCACCAAAAATTTGGCCTTTAATTTAAAAAAAAATTTAGTGTTCAAACTGCGTGACTTTCGGAAGTTTTTTAATCAAGATTACTTATTCCAAGGCCAGAACATTTTCCTTGAAAAAAGCCATACGGCAATCTGTGAGGTTTATGGAATGTTGTTTCGTGGATGGACTTTTCCCACGAGCTCCGAAAATATAGAATATCATATTCTTAAAAAATGGGACGAGTAAAAAGGATTTTAGAACCAGCCCCATATCATGCCTGGTGGATTTTCGCTAGTGGCAAATTAGGAAATAGGTGAATTGCCACAAACGCGAAGTGGGAGTGAAGGACGAGAACGGGAATGGAGTCTGGAAGTTAATAATGAGGCCTGCGAAAAAAAGTGAGTTGTTTCGGAAAATGAGATGCATGATGGGATAAGGGAGGGCGACGAGGAGAACTAAGAAAAAAATGAAAAACAAAAGTGCGGCAGGAATGAGGTGGATAATTTTCTGAATTTTTAATTTCGGCGGAGGGTGGAAAAACGGCTTGGTCATCTTTATTTTCCTACCGCGATATATTCCACATTTTTTTCTTAAAGTTACACTAAGTCGGCAAGATGATACATCCAGTCACTTAGTTTTCAAATTAACAATATAAATTGCATTAATAATTATTACTCTCTGACCGTAGTTCAAATTGATCCATTCGATAACTAATTTAAAATGCCAAATTTCTATAAAAGTATGTTTCTAAAACGCTCTATTTTAGTTACATATACGAATTCTAATATAACTTTTTTTCCGGCTAAATTAATACAGATACCCCGATGCATGCAATTCTTTACGGTGGAATATTAAAATATGAAAATGAAGCAATATAATGAAACATGTTAATAAAATATTTTCATAAAACCTGGATGATATATTCACCACGCTCCTAATTTATATGCTAAATTTTCTTCGTGTCAATTTAGTGTTCAAGAAGAAACTCAACTCCTCAAATTTATAAAATTTATATTGAATGCCCACGTCTGGTGATTGCTTAGCCACAGATTAATCTTCTTCCATTGGTTGTTTATTAATACCATGACTTAAGAGGTCATAAAAATACGTTTCTAAATCAAATTTCATTATGTGATGTTACTAATGTTTAGCTCCAAATTCGACTTACAAAGGGGAAGAACAAAGTGACTGGGTACAGGAAACCAACCAACCCAACCCGGGGGGAAGAGGAGGACAGGGAATCCCCTAAAGCTAAGTGTTATATTCCCTAAGTTTCAAATTTCCATAATACGTAGATGTGACGTCGTAGTACAATGTCTCCTCGCTTTCTCGCCACTGTCACCTCTGGTAGTAATACAATGTCTCGTCGCTTTCCCGTCATCGACGGCGCCACTGTCGGCGGACCCGGTTAAATTTTGCCTTATTTTTATATTTTCTATAACATACAGACGAAAGATTTATTACGCCAATAGAAAGTCCTAGACGCGTAAAATTATATGGTATTGATTCAAAATTAATCTCGAAGTTTTATCATGACACACATTTGAACCAATTGTCCATAAACGAATAATAATAGGAAAACAGCTTCCATGAAGATCGTAGCCAAGAAATTTTTCGTTTTTATAACAAACATTCACGAAGCTTAGAAGCATCTTTTATTTTAACGATATAAAGTATCTGTTCTATAAAATTTTCTCGCATAAAGAGAAACAAATAGGTATTAAACACTTACTGTACGTAGAACATTTATTTCCAATCGTATATTTCAACTGAACCGGATGGTCTGGCCTTTCTGCATTATTGAAAAATGTCGCGACATATTCACCGCGTGCGTAGGGAGTTATCCTCTCTCTGGTATTCTCTTTTACCTTCTCTCCACCATTCCAATTAGGAGCACTTTCATCACACAGAAATCAAGCATAAACAAATGTTTAGCACAGAATTTGTCCCTGCCGAATGAATTATGAGTCGGCAATTCTGCAATCTCAGGCAGTCACTGCCTCGACAATTTCTCTCATATTATTCTGAGCTGCTTCTATTAAGCCTACATCCCGAATCATATTTTAATCAGTACCAATTGGGAGAATTTGATTATTTATTCCTCCAAACTTTGCAATCTCGCCAAAATACTGTACATAAATTTTCAATGTCCTATTGCTAACGCAAATGGCGACGTTATCATAAAACTTCATTAGTATTCGAAATAAATCGAAACTTTATGATTTTTCAATCACAAATTAAGCTGATTTAAATAATATTTATTCAGCTCCACCACAGTTTTCGAGATCGCCGAATACGCCTACTTAATTTCCTCTAAACGATTAACTTAATTTAAAATATTTAGTTCATTTATATATGAATAACAAATATAAAAAGTACTTGAAGCTGACAAAAGGGGAATCAAAAGGAGAGACAAGGACGTTTCGAGAAAATATAAGATTTTTATTAGTGAATAGCTATATCGATAAACTTTATGCAACAAATTCAAAAAAGGAAATTCAGAATTTACAAATGGCAATCATGCCCTCTAAAGATAAGCATTTGTTCGTATAAACCTACGTTGAAGGTTTCTATTGATTTCTACGTTTACTATGACGCAAATGTTTTTCAAGAACTCTTTCAAAATCAGATTGGGAAATTGCAAGTTAAAATACAGACACCAACGTAATGATTGAAATACTCGTACGATATTCGCGTAGCCGACATGTTGGTTTCCAGGAGATTAAGGGACCGTTCTTTGGATACCGAATTACCTCGAAAGCACAATACGTTCCAGTCGAATTTCATCGTAACCAACGAACGGGTTGAGAAGTTACGAGTTTTAGAGATACGTAGGCGGTCCGGAATCACGGTCGCACACATTTCCATAAAACTCTTCCCTTAAACGGAAACAAGGATGAAGAATGAGCGGAGAATAAAAGAGACGAGGGGCAGATTACAAGGAAATGAAGGCGTACGTTTATGAGAGTGGAGAATAAAAGGCGAAAAAAGACGGAGAAGAAAGGGAGAGATTACGTCATTACTTCCATAGCACACATGAAAAACACAAACATCTATTCATGTATAACTGTATATTTATACTAATGAATATGTTTTTGCTCGTATAAAATACATGTATACGTAAATGTGCAAGAGCATGCATATACATGGGTGTAATCATGCATAAACATAAGGATAAATGTACTTAATGTATCTAAGTACGTCATTCAATTAACAACTTATTTATATATTCGCATACAAATGTAAAATTCAGAACCTTCGCGGAAGTCGCGTTACTGAATATATGCAGAATTGCTACCGTCACTGAAATTAACCTTCAATTTTAACTTATACAATTTAAACGGGACCATTAAAATTTCAATAGAACATATTGAAACCCGCCTAAATACAAACATGACAGGAGACTGGAGAGGGAGTATAAATATTTCAATTTTCGATCGATTTAACCGTTTTGATTTTTAAACAGACGTAATTTTGACTCTTTAATCTCCACCATACTTGTACATTTGCTCCGTATCTGCTATCATACTTGTTGCTCGTTTTAATGAGCCTCTATTCTCCGACATTATTTTCGTCAACCTCATCCTACCCCTTCTCTCTCTGCACGTTCATTCCCTATCATCGTAATGGATGGCTCTTAAAAAGGAAACATTTTTCCGCCATGTGGATTCCGCTGCGATAAAGGTTCAAAAAAAGCTTGACGCAGTCAACCCAACTTTCCATTCCCCATTCATCTTTAAATAAGGATCGGTTAATAAAGAACAGGAATGAAGAATTTAAAAAATATGTAGGGGTATTGAAGTGGGTTCTAAAAAATATAAAGCTGAAAGAGTATAAATATAAACGTAAATGAGACTTTATGAATACGCAAAAACACTTTGAGAAGATTAGACAGTCATTTTGCAGATAATGTGAAAATCTGCGTCAATCATAGAAGTTAGCAATTTTTGCTGCGAAAGCGCGGTAATAGTTTGATAAAGTTATAGATTCTCTTGTTTTGTAGCACGGCAGTTAAAAATTACGAATCGTAATCATGCTTTCACGCAAATGATATGTTTGTCCTTGCATATCAATGTCCATGTCTAAAATCTTAACAATGCGGTCATCATATTCGTCTTAAGGATGGGTTCTTATGGAAAATATAAATACTCTAATTCACCAATAAGAGTAAATTCAATATATCCTTCACAAACAATACAATTCTTCGAAAAAAATTGGCGTCTCTTGTCTATTATAATGATGAGTGACATATTAATATTTACCGTTTTGATTTATTAAGTAAAGAATAGGGGTTTCATGCTTTCCTGCGGCTTCCGTCAAGATAACTCGCATTTGTCAAAACTGGAAGCATATAAGTTGGTTTGTAGATTTATGATAAAAAGTACAAGATAATTTCCCACCTATATCAAATGTTTACCTGCAATAAGATGGAAGTTATAAATACCGTACTTAATAGCCTATTCTAATGGCATATCACTATTAAAATTTATTATTCACAGGAAAAATTACCATTACCATCCCCAATAAAGAATAACATTCGTTTATAGCTATAACCTCAGCGAACCAGAAGGATAACTTGATTGGATTATGTCAGGGAGACTTACAGGTTATCGAAGAAATTAGTCGCATAATAATTACTTTAAATGGTTGAGATGTTACTTATATCGAACTACAACGGAAAGAAGAACTAGATGAAATATTTTAATGGCCTGTATGCCGCATTTATAAGAGTAAAAACGATCGATTATTATCTTTAAAACACTCCTTTTCCTGTAAAAAAGGAGTGTTTTTACCCTTCAACATTAATCAAGAGAGTTTGACATTTTCCATTTACGTTTCCATGTCAGTGAAACGCAATAAAAATCCACAGCAGAAAGATACATTCATTACGCGTTGTTACTTATTGTGAACGAATCTGTTTACGCTGTGAAAATGTCAACTTTTGTGACAAAAAAACTGTTAAAAACACAAGACGACATGTTTTCCCGCAAGTCACGAGTGAACTATTAGCAAACCATATATAAACATAGGGAAAAACTGAAAGTCTAATAAAATTGAAATAAATCTATTACTCTCCGAGGATGAATCCAGTTTGCGTTCAGTTAAGTACTACTATTTAGCATCACTTCAACACAGACAGCTGATTAGAGAAAAAAAGTACTCGTTTGCAGCTATCCCACAGGGAAAAAACCAGCAACACGTAGCCTTCGAGTTTATCGCAATTATCTTTTTTATTTCAAAATCTGAGATGTACAGTACATGACTTTCTCCATACAGAGTAATGAATATGATTGCAATAGTAATGAGAATTTAATTAAAATAACCCTTGGAACAGGTTTCAGCGATGAGC
The DNA here is from genome assembly GCA_028673005.1 of Tanypteryx hageni. Classification (NCBI taxonomy): domain Eukaryota; kingdom Metazoa; phylum Arthropoda; class Insecta; order Odonata; family Petaluridae; genus Tanypteryx; species Tanypteryx hageni. The sequence goes on from CM054115.1 coordinate 152,785,613, forward strand.
TCAACATAAAATCAGACGGAAAATTGAAACATTAAATAATCCGATTTATGAAAAAATATATCAAGCACAACATGTAGAAAATCACATAGGTTACAACTTTAACAATGACAAAGATTTACATACAATATATCCTAGATATTTGAAAATAAATCTGATGTGACCATCACGTGACTTTCTTCATATCTGTAACCTTTCTAAAAATGCCAAATAGGTTACATAATAATAAATATTTTAAGAAACTGCGAGAAAATTTTAGACTTTACAAAGACCAGAAATAAACAAAACATAGCCTTCTGATATTGGATATAGCCACAATTAAGAAAAGGAAAAGGAGCGTTATTAAGACGTAACTAAGCGTCCATTGTTAACAATAGTCGTCGGCAGGTGCCGTGATTGTGGCAGCTAAAAATATAAGATATCTCTTAAACAATTCATTATATGGGAAAATATTACAAACAAAGATAGTAGAAAATTACATTTTCTACAAGTTTTATCCCAATATATTTTTACATTTATCAAATATTAAAGCAAATATTTCAAAATAACGGATAAGTGACAAGAGTAAACACCCACTTCCGGTTGACCGATTTTTACCAAAAACTAATCAGTTCTGACTTTTATAAAAAAGTTAAATATAAAATTTCGCGTTAGAACATCCACAAAAAAGTTATCACATACACACAGACAACATCAAGAAAATGGTCAAAACCTTTTCGGAGGACCTCAAAACGTATTTCCGTTGAACTCTCAGTCGATTTTTTTCATGAAAACAATACTTTCCTCTATACTACGTATGGAGAAAGTAAAAATGGAAAATTAAAGGTAAACCTAAACTTTCGCTTGACCAATTTTAGCATAAATCTAATTAGTTCTTGATTTTTTAATAAAAATTTTAAAGATCAAGTTTTGTACTGATTCAATAAGTCATTTTGGAGTTAAAGTGGACACAAAATTCCTATCGCACACACAGACAACATAGAAAAATAGTGAAAGCGTACTCAGAAGACCTCAAAACGTGGATTTCCGTTGAAATCCCTAATTAGATTTCTTCACGAAAACAATACTTTCCCTATACTACGTAGGAGAAAGTAATAAATATAAATTTAAACACTGAAATTTTGATCACTTTTTATACATTGCGGTACATGATACGCATCACCACAAAAAGATTTTTTGGAAGTGTATTTCAACTACAAAATTTATCCTCGACCGTTAATTCTAATATGAATTAAACGGGACGTCCATTGATTTTTCCCTCAAATTACTCAAAACTCTTTACTGCATTAATAAAATTAAACATGTATTCGATAATAAAGCTTTAAAACACTCTTATCAGCTCACATCTATGCCGTGCATAAAAATACCTGTAAAGCATATTCGCCTCTATTTAAGCGCTGATGCTTCACGCGGACTGCACGCTTGCCTAATATGTAGCATCAGTAATACATCCCAGGCGCACATTTTACGAGGTTTTATTTTCTATTCCGACATAAAGATTCAATGCGCTCATTCGCTTCACTTTTACCCAACTAAGAAAAAATCTCCGATTATCGATTCGTCAAAAATTTCACGTTGGCTCGTCTGCAAAATCGCCTCACCTGCACTCGCCAAAAACCCATCAAAACAATTTGTAATCCGACTCGCACGTGAAATCCCTCCTTCCTCCCTATACATCGGTTCCCTTATTAAATGCTGCATTTCTAACGAATTTACCCAACGGTCGTTTATTTTTTATCCGCGAAGAGAATGATTGGATTCTGCGCCAACGTTCTGGGTAAAACTTAATAAAGCCGACCGCCCCTTAGTAATACCTCCTCCGACCGAACGCTGCCCTACGCTTTCCCTCTTACCTCCCTTCGCAGCCTCTTCGTTCCGGTTCACTCTCCTCTATCCAATTAACCCCGAACATAAATCTCGGTTGGCCGGAGGAGTTCATATCACTGCGCTTTTCTCTTTTAATGTCCTTCCGCCGCAAGAACTCGAACCGGCTATCCGATTACACTCGAAAATGCTTTTTTTTAATTATTGGAACTCTCCGAAAGTGGAAGAGCAGCACCCTGTTCCACGTGAAAATAAAATCTCCAAGTAAAACGCCGCTGTGCGCGGAACCGAATAGGTTTGGAGGGCGATTTTTTTTAACCTGCGTTTGAGTAGGAAAAAGGTGGTCTTTGGGAAACGGAATTGTAAATGTGCTGATTGCGTTCGAGTTGGATTCGTCCAATCATTTTTTCATCAAAGAAATGCTTTTATCGACGCATGCATTTTTGTTTAATTGAATGCTGGATGAGAGGTTTTCGATGAAACCGCTCGAATAGATAGCATTTTGTTCCGGCACAACGCAGTCGGTGGGAGTGGAAAATATAAGGTGTCAAGTATGGTGGGATGCAACGAGGATTTCTTTTAATTTCGTTCGACAAATTATATTTTTGTTGACGTTGAACGTTTTTATTTAAAGTACATTTATAATCATTCATTCAGTCATTCTAGTGTTCTTTCTTACGACAGGTCCTACCTATCATTGATTGGTTTTGACTAGAGAATATAGATAGATGTTGTGGTGGTTTCAGGTTGCCTTCCACACCGGACACATACACAGAAGGGAGGAAGGAAACCCAGTACCGGCATTTGCCTACCCTTTGCGAAGAGCACCAAAAGGCCCAGTTTAACGTCCCTTCCTCGAACCACACAAGTAGGGAGACGAGCGACCTCGGAAAAAGCCCACTTTCGCAGGATTCGTGCCCGGTGCCGCTTAGCGTAGCAGGACAACGCCCTTACCACCCCGCATTTTTACGTAATTTATACTTAAATATATTTTAAATAAATTATACAGTGCTAACCGTTCGTTAATTTCCATATTCTCAGACTTTAACAAGTAAGGAAATAGTTGCTGAAGCAGTTAGAAAATGGTAAAAAAAATTCTTAATATAGAATTTAAAAAATGACATATACTAGTATGACATCCTCCACAATAAACGTGCACAACGGGACAACATACTGAATCGATTGGCGAAAAAACAAACTATCCAGCTGCTATCGTTCAGGATTTAGGTGCCGTCCATTTAGTACGCACGCACAGAAGGGAAGGGGGAGGTTGAAGTTTGCGTATACCCTGCGTATGGAGGGGAGAGGGGGAGTAAGATCATGTAGTACGTGCGCACAAAAAACAAAACAAGCTGTATAGAGCTAGATTGTTGTTAAATTTTTAGTCTGTAAGTGTTTGAAACCGACACATCAAATTCTGTTCTCTAACATTAAACTTCATAGAACACAGCAGTATAAATACAAAGTTATATGAAAATATAATATTATAAATAATAAATAGGTAATATTATAAATAAATAATTTAACTGATTTAATATTTTAATTACAAAAATGATTTTTGCGATGAACTTGTGCAATTGAGGGGAGGGGATACTAAGCACTAACGTACGCACGGGGAAGAGGGGTAGAAAAAGTACACCTTGCAAAAAGGGGTAGACTCGAAAATGGCTGATTTTTTGCGTACGTACAGACGGACCTCCACAAGAAAACGTGGACAACTAAATAGAATACTAAATCGATTGGCGAAGAAATCACTATCTGCTTTCCTTTCGGAGGAGTAAAGGCGTCAGAAATACGGAAAACCCGAACGGATTAGCGGATTTTTTTAAAGCCGCTAAAAAGTGGGTAATGAAAAAAAATTAATAAAGAATAAACTACAGGTATTCGTGGAAGCTCTTTGTAAAAGGTCATGGATGTGCTGTTTAGAAGCTAATGAATATTATATTGACTGCACGGGACAAATATTACAATTTTTCAATTTTTCTAAAGCTCCCGCTCTTTGTAAATAGCTCTACTGACGTCATTGAATGTTGTTTGTTTTCCCAATTTTCGCATAAATACGCATTTGAACAGAATTTCAAATAAATAACCAAGATTCAATTTTAAGCTTATTACCATATTTTTAAGATTAAAGCTTTCATTTTTAATATTTTGTATGTAATGCTTTAACTTAAATCGAGGATTTTTGTGAACAACAAGTGTCGAGAAAGGTAATTTATGGCAAATAAGTCGCTCTTTATCAAATATTCTACTTTTTCATTATATATACGTCCAATTGCACCACCCGAAATCGAAGGATAATATTACCCAGTTACATAATTATAGCAAATACACATACATTATCAAATTATATTTATCGGGCAGTCAATTACTGTCATAAAATCGTAACAGACACGACTCTACGGATTTGGATTTTTATGCTTCCAACTCTTGTTCATATAATATTTTGAAGTGAAACGGCAATTATTTTTTCCCACAGAAAGTAAATAAAAATCATATTTTTTAATACTAAATACAAGCGCAAAAACTCCTTGAAGTTCTCTTTCATCACCAAAAACACACCGAAAACACAATTAAAATTAGACGTTATCATTAAATAGAGTAAGCATATACTATGCTTGCTCGAATCGCAGAGAACTGATCTACGGTTTGATTGATGCATGTATTTAATAAATTTAATAAATCAATCTCTCTAACATGAGCTATTGTTTGTTTCTGTCCGTCACCCATAAAAGCGAGATTTTTTCGTGACGTGGACGCATATTTGAATCCATTTTCGCACATCCTCTTCCCTTAGGAATTGAACTTCCATACGACAAACGTAACGAGCGCACATCCACTGGATGTTACGAGCAGCAGACGCTATGGGGCGTTAAGCCCGCGAGCATCCGATCTCCCTTTCCCATCTTCCTCGAAAAAAGTAGGCTAATCTCCATGTCACTGGATATAAAATCCATCTCCCTTATCTTCATTTCAATTCCAGTATTCTTGCTTTGTAACTAAATCTTGCTTCATAAAAAACGGATGATGGAGTAAGTACTCCGTTTTGTTCCCCATCTTGCCTTTTTCATATTCCTCTTCCGATTGTATACGGTCGTAAATACATTTTCAAAAATTTACATGTTTAATCCGTAACCAAAAAGAATCATTGCTTGGTTTTGATTAAAGGTTAAGTTGGGGAATTTTTATTTCTGTTTTTAACGATTATTAGTCGGAATGTTGCGTTTCCTTCTATCGCTTCATTAAAAAAATGTGTGTTCAGCCCACGTACTTCCGCATACAGAGTAATGAACATGATAGCTCTTCACACCATCGTTCTCAAGGATAATTATTGGCAATTACACTCTTGAATAACGCTTGGAATAATTTTCACAGTAAAAATACTTAGAGCCACTTTTCAAATTGAAAGAACAATAAGTAAACAAAATTGTTATCCGTTGCCATGGATAAAAATAATATCGATGAGCGGTTAAAATTACCATTGGTGGCGCTGGGATTATTGTCAATATTTACAACAAGATATGTTTACTAAATATGACGCTAGATTGCATTGTGATAACTTTGATAGCAATTAAAATTGCCCTTGGCAAAATTTTCATAGCGACCTGCTTAACATAAATTCAGACGGATAATGAAAATATCTCTTAAACAATTCGTTTTATGAAAACGTTTCAAAAAAATCTGTTTTTGATTTTTCAAAAAAAATCCTAAAGCTAAGTTTGTACTGATTTAACTATTAGTTTTTAATTAGAGTGGAAAAAAATTCCTATCAAACACACACGCCACCAATAAAATAGGGAAACCTTACTCAGGGGATCATAAAACGTGCATTTCAGCTGAAATCTCTAATTCGATTCTTTTCACGAAAACAATACTTTCCCTCTGTGCTCAGTAGAGAGAAAGTAAAAATAGATGTCATGTTGATTATCCTATCTAAAGAATATTTAAAAACAAAATATTATGAACAACATTCTATTAATTGCATCTTGCCTAGCAATTAAACAAGAATTATAAATAACTAATTAAAAGCTTTTTCGGGATTTTGAATAAAATATACTAAATTCCGCGTGGAAATCCTAAAAGATCGTCGTCCTGCTGCATAGCATAATTCGCCCTCATCTCAAATCTATATGTTCTCAGAAAACATACCCTACTTATAAGCTATCCGTGGTTCTTAATAGGCCTAAGTACTTATACTCCAATCCGCTTGGCGGACAAAAAATGGCATTCCGAAAATTCGAGAATATTTTTACTCTCCGTTAAATAAGAAGAGCCTCTTTCCTAACTTTCTCCTCCAGGCGCGAATAATATATAAGGATGCAATACCGGAAATATAATATTATATTTAAATAAGGAAATTGTTCATAAAAATCCGTCCGAAACATGACTGCCGTCAGCAGAAGGTGTAAATACGTCGCATTTCGCAAAATAGTTTCGTAAATCAATCCAAACTTGAAAATAGGAGTTCGCCAAAAATAGTTTCACTAATTTTTATATATCAACAATTTTAAAAAATACGATTTCTTATATTCTCCAGGTGCAATTATACCTCTATGTTCGACCAAAATACTAAAGAATAACGGTACAGTTACAGGCTTGCGTAAATTAAATATACCATCATTTCTTAACTCCACCATTTTTCATGGAATTTCAAATACTACTTTTAAATTGTCACTACATTTCTAAGACGATAGTGGAAATATAAGATAATTCGATACGCTGTGAGCTACCTATTAATTAAAGGTTGCGAACTCAACTAGTCGTTTGAGTTTTTTCTGGCTAATCAGCGTCTTGGACTGATACTTCTTCCACACCAGGCACACACAGAAGATAGGAGGGAAACTCGGAGCCGGCATTAGCCTACACTTTACGAAGAGCACCAAGGGGGCCAACTTAACGTCCCTTCTTCATACCAGACAAGTAGGGGACGGGACAATCCCAGTTTTAAAAAGCTGACCTCCGCCGGACCCGGGACCGCTGCGTGAAAGGCCAATACTCTAGCCACTCCACCACCGCAGCACCCTCGAAGTTAGGCGTGTTGGTGTGCGCCACTTGTGATCAGCTTGAGGCATCGTTTCGGATGTCGACTAAAAGACTGTGGTACTTCTTCAAGTGCACGGAGGTAAAGCGATTCATTTAATCGATTATGCATCCTCGAGTTGCATAAACTTACTATACGTGACAGCCATTTTAAAACATGTCTGAGCTTGTTAAAACGTACGATTATTTAGTTATAAATTTTCAAAGACCTCTTCTAATAATGCGTTACTCTAGTAATCTCACATTGTTCATCACATTTCACCATATTAAATTTATATTGGGAATTATTTTATCGTTAATCTTAGTAGTTTATAAATGGTTAAAGTAATATTTTCCATCGTCGGAATTAAGAATTCCATTAAGTCAGTGGAACACTGTTGTAAAATCATTCGATTTTCCAAGGGCCTACTTATTTCGTTCACTTTATGAGGAAATACCTAACATCCGAAACACAAATTGATCGTCTCGAGCAAAGCACTAATAAATTCGATTAACATTGGGCGCGGAAAAATGGTCGCCAACCGATTCCCAACTCCTTCCCGTAAATATGTGCGTCACAACTGCAACCGTAATCTTCTTCACTATTTCCGTCCGCCACCCACACGTAGAGGAGGAACGCTCACCGCCTTCCTCCTTCCTTCACGCCCTCCAACTTCTTCAGCCTTCCTTCCCGCTATAGCCCTCCCTCTTGTCCTCAATCCCTCGCATTCCCGTACCAAATCACTCCCACACCTCATAAGTGGCAATCGTGCGCTCCTCATAAACGCTGTGCGATCTTTCTCTCGCTCTAAGAACCCCTTAGGTTTTATAATAAACTTTACCTAACGCCTTTAAATAAAAAGATCTCAGATAAATAAAGGGTGGAATAACTCGCACGCACGCCCCGTTGCAAAGCTTTCCCTTGGAAAAAATCATCGTGCCGGAAAGGAGCTTTGGTAACTTTCGGTTCGGCTAAGAAATCGGCTGTTTCACCGGATAGAAATAAACTCTTGAATAAAATTAGCATATACCCTTCGAAAGCTTCCATAGTTTTTTGTCGTAAACTATTGTAAATTGGCGAAACTTTATATTTTTCCTAAAATAAAGATCGTTTTCTCTTCCTTTCGTTACTTTCTTTTTTATCTCGTAAATCTAGCATGTTAAAAAAAGCTTAATGTATTGCGACTGTGGCGAATCTCGCGGTTAACGTCGGCATTGCCATTTAACCATTTCGAGTTATAAACTGTGCTATTTATGAGGTGTGATAAAAACTCTGCAATTTCGGGCAAACAAATTCCACCAGCGAGACATGAAGGAACGCAATTTGTTCGTTTACGTATGAAAACGCTCGACGCTCGGAGTCCGGTCAAAATTCATCATGGTAGCAATTTTAATAAGTAAATGACGACCTACATACGCGTATGACAAAAAATATTCCGACATTTATAACGCAAGAGCTAACTCCGGAAAAGTACCTGGAAAATCAACGAGATCTCGTTTTAAAGCAAAAGTTAAGAGGTAAAATGCCGCGAAATTCCGACGTCGGCATTCGTACAGCAAGTAGGCGAAATAGAATTGCGTTCTTCCTCTCTCCCCGATGAGCTTAAGCTGCCAACCATGTGTGGACAGCTTTGCTTATGGATAAGGGCCGGTGGAGAGAGAGGGAAGGGAAAGAGAGAAGAAAGTCGAAATTCGAAGGGGAGAAACGAAAAATATTCAATCTTTCCTTCCAAATCCACCATCGAGGAGTTCACGTCACCGGGATATAATGGAAGCTGCTGGTGGGAGTTTATATATTCCGAACGTGAAACGAGGCAAAATAGAAGATATCGGCCTGAGATTTTTTTCATGAAGATTTAACGGTTAGCTGTAAAGACACGTGAAGAAAAACGATCTATTACTTGCTGGCCTCCTTAGGATTTATTTACTCGTATAAGAGAAAGTATCAGGGAATGCGATGCGTTGAAAGTCTGTAAAACAAAACTCATTTTCTAGAGAATTCGCTAGAAAATATGTATTGAATAAAATTAGCATTTGAATTATATATATAATAAAATTCCCAAATAGATTACTCGGAAAAAACCGTACCATTAATATTGGGCATTTCTTTCTCTTTAGAAAGTCATATTACTCGCAGACAAACTTTTTACTCACATGTTTCGGAATGAAAAACATGATAACAAACATACGACATATCGCTTTAATTATTCTTAAGATATTATCTATTCCTTCACTAGTTTCAATAAAATAAAAAAACGGCTGAATATTTTACATCGCGAATCTTATGATATCCTGATATTTGTTCGCTAAATGCAAATTATGCAAGTATTCATGCATATAATTATATGAAAATTAAAATAATGTTTACCGTAAATCAGCAAATGGTTTTTTTAAAATCGACGACACATTTATGCGAAATCTGTAAAATATGTTTTCCTAGAAAATCCTAGCGCCGGCAGAAAATTAAATCTAAGCGTAATCCTTTTGCTCTATCATGATGAGAACGAAATTATTCAGAAATTAGTTCGAAAATTTACGTTTTAAACAAAAGAGGAATACGGTGGTTGCTAAATATTTTTTTATGCCTTTACGGGGATACTACGCTTAATTAGGTTTTACTATGGATCCGGCGCGTTTAGAAAATTCCGATTACATCATATTTTGAGCACACCGTTCTCACGCGCAAAGCAATGGTCAAATTGTTTATATATCGAACAACGTTTTTGGATTGTTTTGCTCCCAGGTCTGTATCTAATAAGTTATCAGAAATAAAAGAACGGAGGAAAACATAAACCTTTAAGAGCCACAAAACGTTCTGAAACACGATATAAAGATATCAACTGTCAATCAGCCGCCTTCAATTTCAATCTGTCTTATATGAGAATAACTTCCTTCGAAACAGCATTGGTTGGACGAGATCTTGTCAGTTATAAACTTTAGGTATTATTTCCAAACAATTTGAGAATATAGAATATGCACATATTTTTCATTTAAGCAGCAAGAAAGCTTCCCGAATATAAATTATGAAAATTCCATGATATACCGATCCAAAATTACTAAACGAGGGAACTCCTCGAAAAAGGTGCCCACAATAGTATCAAAAGTACACAGATAATGTCAAACATGCATTTTTACTTGCGGAGATAAAAACATTTCCAGATCCACTTAATGTTATAGTATAGTCACGTATTTAAGTAAAGGTATCATCTAATGTCCGTGACTGACTGACGCTAATTCTAAAGTACTTCTAGAAGGGCTAGACATCTGAAATTTGACATGCTGGTCGGTCATAGGTCATAACCAACAGAAAATATCGAAAATACCAAAAATTCACATTTTAAGGTGGTATTTTTTTACCCCATTGCTCCATTTCAATACTCCACAAGAAAAGCTTGGGTTTCAATTCTAAATATGCTATTTAAATCACTTAAAATTGAGATGCAAACTCGGAATAAAAACAGTTTTGTAGATGAAAGAATGAAGATATGTAATAATTTTTGAAGAAATTCGCATCCATGCCAAATCAGCGTAAAAAGTTTATTTTAATCGCAAAGAAAGCATATTTTTCTGAGGCACAACAATGATATATTCTAACTACCATAGCAACGAGCTCAAGCATTTTAAAAGGTGAATAGCAATCTAATTACAGATTGCATTGGCTCGACGCTTTCAATAATAATTAAGGACATCATAAAGAATTATTGATTTTGACCTAATCAACTTGCAACAAAGGCATTGATGAAAACCATAGACTAAACGGTCTCCTTCTGAAAAACTGAAAAATTTAAAGCTGCTTGCAGGGTTTGAACCACCTCACCTGCGATAATCATCGCGTAAGAGGAGTGATTTACTGGAGTAATTTAGTGGAGTAATTTAGTGGAGTGATTTAGTCACCTCGGCCACCATATCTACGCGTTGACGCTGCGATAAATGTTAATTTGAATTCGCGTGAGAATATAGATATATCGTATTAGTTTCATATTTATTTATTATTTTAAATTGTTTTATTTTTCGTTGTTTATTTTTATAATTTCATTATTGTGATGACAGTTATCACATTATTTGCACTATATAGACTTAGCTTTCCTTTTCTGTTTACATATATTGTTGAAGCGAATCTGAACAAATTACAAGTGTCCATCATAGCAACGAGATTAAACAAACTATTTTCATTGCTCGTGGTGTAATAGGAGTCTTTATTTTAATGTGGATTTGTATTGTACGAGCATTCCTACGATTTTTTAAGGGATATTTCTGCTAATAATTGTAAGTTTTATTGATCGTAATTATTATTGATAGTAAAATTTTATTTATCTTAAAAACTTTTTATCTTTATTCAATTAAGATTATTCTGAAAACTATTTTCCCAATGAAAAGGCCATTGAAAATATCTTCTATACTTATACAGTGCTTTTATATGGATGGTTGATGTGATGTTAGGAAAAGAACAATTTATTATTTTTGTCATTTAAGTTAGGTGACTAAAATATGAAATATTCAAGTTGCACCCCTACTAGTGTCTAAAGCTGAATTACTCTTAACTAGCGGTATATTTTCGTTGATTGTAAGCAATATGAATGGATAAGTCAGTATTTTCAGTAATGAAACAAAAGATACTATCAAACTTCTTACTGCTTATATACCAAACATTCTTACGTTTGCCACTGGGTTCTCTACTTCTGTCTGCCATTCTCTCAACTGTAAAAATATTCAAGGTTAAATAGAGAGACCCTCACATCACTCAACAACTGGTAGACACTTTTACAACTTTTGACGGCCATGCAAGCCAATAGGTTATCATAATTATATTTTAGAGTTTATTTATATTAAAGTATTAACTATATAAAAGTTGGTTACCAAAATTCATTTTTATATCTTCACTTGTTTTCAAAATTCATTAGTGTAACGCTGAAATGGTATTACTTGGGCTAGTCCGTGGCCTAAATAGGTACTTTTTTACATAACGATCGAGTTTCAGTATTACAACGCACAGTATTCATCAAAGTTTAATTTAGATATCGGTAAGTCTAATATTTTATTTTGATTTGTTTTAATAAAAGTAGACATTTTGTGATAATTGCTTTGTAATCCTCACTTTCATATACCGCCTGTATAATTATGCAAAGGCAACTTATTCAGAATAGATATCAAATTAAATTTTTCTTTGATAAATTCTTCACTAAAATTTACATTTTTAAGCAAATTAAAGCAATTGAATGAAAATATTTAGGTACGCTTGGTGTGTTAACAGTTTACAATGTTGAAATAAATTGATTTGTTTTCCTTCAGATAGTTTTCAAAGAAATTATTCCGCAAAATGATTAATTTGTAAGCTCAATTTATATTTCAATGTCTCCAAAAATAAGCTTTATTTATTTATAACAATGCATGGAAATGATGAGACAAGAGCAGATAGAAACGAAGATTAGCTAGAGAAAGGAGACAACGTAGGGTTGACGGAAGGGTGTAGGCGTAATAGGAGATTTCATAGGGGCATCGAGTGCAATACAGTTTTTGGTCGCGAAGTGAGAGAGTCCACCTGCAGAAGCCGTAATAGAGCAGTTAATGCTTCGGGCGATAACGAGAAATTAATTATTGTGGTTTTAAACTGCCGCAGCATTCGTAGGAAGTCTGCCGAACTTGAACACGTAATTCGCACGTTGCATGCTGATGTAGATATAGGTACGGAAAGTGGCTCACCGAAGATATAGCTAGCCAAGAAATTTTTCCGAAAAGCTATAGAGTGTACAGAAAAGACCGTGCCAATAAAATAGGTGGCGGAGTATTTTTGGCAATAAGTGAAAAGTACGATAGTTGTCAGATCCCTATTATCGATGAAACGACCGAGAGCGTGTGGTGCCGCCTAGGTAAGGATAATTCGAAAAAGATATATTTATGCTCATTTTACAGACCGCCTAATGCCAAAGTTGATTATATTTTAAGTTTAGAGAGGCAATTAGCCGAGCTAAGATCTATTGTGAACGACGGTTATGTGATAATTGGAGGCGATTTTAACTTACCGTCAATCGATTGGGAAAACCTATGTTTCGTTACGGGAGGTAAAGAACGCGAATCGTGTGAAGCCTTAATTGACACGTTTCATGAATATTCCTTAATCCAGATGGTACGAAAAGCCACGCGTTCGGGCAATGTTCTCGACTTGCTTGCTTCTAACATCCCGCATAGGATAACTAAGGTATCCACAGAGGAGGGACTTAGCGACCATCGAGCTGTGTATGCGGAGTGTGAATTAAAGCTCAAAAGACATCCTAAGCCCCTTCGGAATGTATACGCTTTCGCCAAGGCCGACTTTAAAAGTTTCAGCTTACATCTCAAAAGTACCTTTGTCAGTTATCGTGAAAAGACAGAACGATTAGGTATGGAGCCATCATGGTTATTATTTAAGGATATACTAGGAAAAGGTATCAATAGATTTATCCCCAGTAAGTTAAAATCTGATAAGAAAGAATCTCGTTGGTTTAATAAGGAAGTTAGGATTGCCTTAAGACGACAGAGGCGTAGCCACGCAAAATTGAAAAACATACCTACCACCGCTTCCGATGAGTATCGCACAGCTATAGTCCATGAGTATAACAGTGCCCGCGTACTAGCGAGAAAAACCATGCGTAACGCATTTAACACCTTCCGGGATGAGGTATTAAATACAAAATTGAAGGAGGATCCAAAAGCGTTCTGGTCCTATGTAAGAGAAGTCAAAGGAGGGGTCCTTCAATACCCTCCCTGCGATGTGATTCCGGAGACATCCTTCACGATGGGGAGGATAAAGCTAATCTACTAAACGTTTACTTCACGAAGGCGTTCATGGCAGGTGGAGATAGACTTGAAGATAACCTAATTCCCAATGGATGTACTCGGATGGATAATATTAAAATCTCTGAGGCAGGAATAGCGAAGCAACTGGGTGCGATAAAGCCCAACAAAAACCCAGGACCAGAAGGATTTCCCGCGCGTGTATTAAAAGAACTAGCAGAAGAAATAGCCCCCTTCCTTCGGATAGTATTCGAGAAATCCCTTACCCTCTGTGAGGTTCCTGATGATTGGAGACTAGCACACGTCACACCCATTCATAAGGGAGGTGACAAAGAAAACCCCGAAAATTATAGGCCGATTTCTCTCACATCATTATCATGTAAGATTTTGGAGCACATAATTGTTAGCAACACAATGCGTTAACTCGAGAGTAGATCGCTCTTAGTCAGCTGTCAATATGGCTTCAGAAAAGGTAGATCCTGTGACACCCAACTCGGTCTGTTTGTGAATGATGTTTTATCATGCGGCGAAAATAATAAGCAGGTCGATGCAGTGTTCCTCGATTTTAGAAAAGCATTTGACAAGGTTCCCCACCGTAAGTTGTTATTAAAATTGGGATATCTTGGCGTTAATGTTAAAGTCATTAACTGGGTTTGCGCTTTCCTTTGGAATAGAAAACAAAAAGTAGTCATCGATGATAAATCCTCAAGTGTGGCAGATGTAGTCTCCGGAGTGCCGCAGGGTAGTGTGATCGGACCTATGCTTTTCTTGCTTTATATAAACGACATCAGCTCAGTTGTGAAAAGTAATATCAGGCTTTTTGCGGATGACACCGTAGTCTATAGAGAAATTAGTGGTCCTAGCGACCATCGTCAGCTTCAGGATGATCTGGATGTGTTATCTGTTTGGTGCAAGGAATGGCAGCTAGAAATCAATCAGAAAAAGAGTAACGTTCTAAACTTTTGGAAATCTAGAAGCCCATCGTCCGTGTTTACCTACTCGATAGATGGTGAGAGCATTCCTGTTTCTGAATCCGTGAAATACCTCGGGGTAACCTTGAATCGTGACCTGTCTTGGGACACCCACATAAGACGAGTGATAGGTGCGGCAAATAAGAAGTTGGCTTTTGTGCGTAGGATAGTCAGGAAAAGCACGGAGAAGGTGAGAGAATCCTGTTATTTATCGTTGGTTAGACCTCAAATGGAATACGCAGCAGCGGTTTGGGATCCATATCAGAGGGGACTCATAAAGGATTTACAAAAAATACAGCGGGGAGCAGCTAGGTTTGTGAAAAAGAATGACGATAAAAAACAGAGCGTTACGTTACTCATTGAAGAGTTGAGTTGGCCATCGTTGAAAGATCGTAGATTACAGGCGAGACTTAAACTTCTAGATAAATATAGGTCGGAAATATTCGTAAATGAAATGAAGGATATTATTCGACAACCAACGTATATCGGACGGAGGGATAATGAGGACAATATTCGCGAAATAGATAGTAGGACGGAGAGGTATAAGGAGTCATTTTTCCCTAGGACAATACGTGACCACAATAGATAAGTGAATAATAATTAGTTAGGAACTTGGTGCGCGGCACCCCTTGCCATCCACCGTCAAGGTGACTTGCAGGGTAATATGTAGATGTAGATAATAATTCTGGGACTTATTGAACACGTGCTCAATCTTAGCTGCGCGTTATATATGAGAGTGCGTTATACATGCGAATTTATGGTAATTTTAAATGATAAATTTCGAGATCATAAAATAGTTACATCAATCGAAGCTCGAAGGGCTTTGAGGTCCGAGGGAGTGCGGCAGGGGGGTTGGCGGCCGCAGGGGCAGTGCCCCTAGTACAATATGTAGACACTTCGCATACCTTTAAAAATAACACGATTAATAGTAAATACAGCATATGGGCCATGTCCAGCTGTGATAACATTGCATAAAACTGTCATAGGTTAAATGTAGAAGGACGGGGACCTCGCGGCGGTCAATCCCTTGGACTGTCATTAGCCCGCGAGATTCCTCAAGTCCTAGGCTGTGCGAACCCTTCATCGACGTCCGAGCTCACCCTTCCCAGCGGGGTGTCCTCTGACCGCAGGGATGACTAAACACGAATTAATCAAAACTTCTTTAATGCACTTCTGATGAGAATGCATCTCTGTTTAACACTGTACGTAGTTTCTCGACTATGCACGTCTTTTAAACGGCTTTCTACATCAAATATTAAGGAAGTTGATATTTTTCGCTTAGAGGTACCAACCCAGTGGTTTGTTTTCCGCGGTTTCTGCCATATTTAATCGCTCTTATATATCACGAGACGACATGACACCATTATGTTCTCATTTCAACTACCATGAGTTTTAATTTCGTCCCGCTTGATTTTTGCACTCAAAATATAAAAAATATGACACTAAATATGTGCAAGCTCCATAAATGCTATAAAAATAATAGATTATAAAGATCAATGGTCAAGTTCAACCAACTTATTACCGTAATTATGGCAACCCTCCGTATGTACCAGTTTATATTCTGATGGGAGACCCCATGTGAATAGGATGATCAGATGCTGATCGTCAAAACCGGGAAAAAATGAGTTTTGAAAGATACAGTCCGGGACATTTTAAAAAAAAAACGGGGCAATAATAATTTTGCTATTTTTTATGTTCTATGCTCTATAATTGAAATAAAAACATTTATAAAACAGGAGATACATTTTTTTTATATTTTAATAGCAATTTAATTTATATATTTTATAAATAATTCATCAGTATTACAATAAATTAGCCAAAGGTTTTTTCGGCCATATTTCAGAGTTCTTCTATCTGCCTTAATCAAATTTTGATCCTTTTTTATCATCTCATAAAAATCTTAACAAGTAAAATGTAAGTTAAATTTACATAACAAAATGCAATATATTAGTTTTATATACAGAAGATTTCGGTCATCAAAGGGGAAAACGACGGAGTCACAGTACAGAAGCGGAAAGAAAATCTGCAGGAAGAGCATATCCAATGAAGCGGGCGTAAAGTTGGAATAGATATTTTTCTATCAGTAGCGTTGGCGTGGATATTGGTGTATCCAACATCTGTTATTGTTAAGAAAACGAAACATTGCCTCGAGGCAACCATGCGACTGATATATTGTTTTAGAGAACTTTTGTTCGCGTGGTTGGAGGAGAATTCGTCTTAAATTGGAGGTCCAGGACACATAGTTGAGATTGATGAGAGCGCTTTTGGCCGTCGGAAATAAAACCGTGGGCGACTGACTGAGACTAAATGGGTATTCGGCGGAATTGATAGGACGACACGCAACACATTCCTATGCGTGTTTTAAAACAGAAATTCACAATCTCTGGAAAGTGTTATTTGCCAATTCATAGCCAAAGTATCGGTTCTCAAGAATGATATGTAGCAAGGATACTCGGGGCTAAAAGACTTGGGATCTACATCTACATCTACAAGTTACCCTGCAATTCACCAAGTTGGTGGGTGGCAGGGGGTGCAATGCACCAAATCCTACCTAAAGATTGTCTAACGCAATTCGAAATTTCCTATTGTGATCTCTTATTGTCCTTGGAAAGAACGAGCCTAGATAACGCTCCGTCCTACAATCGATCTCACGTATTTTATCGTGTCGATCATTTCTACCTATATACGTCGGTGCCACAATTATTCCCACTACCTCCTCTTTTAGACATTCTGACCTATATTTCTCTAGAAGTTTCAACCTTGAGTGCAATCTACGGTCCTCCAGTGATACCCAGTTCAAATCGCTCAATAAAGAGGTGACGCTTTCCTTATGTTCGTATTTTTGTTTTACAAATCTGGCTGCTCTGCGCTGTATCACCGCCATTGAGTGAATCATTCTAAGAATTTTGTGAATCCAGAAGACACCAGCACTGCATACTTGTAGGACGGAGCGTTATCGAGGCTCGTACTTTCCGAAGACATAACGAGATCACAAAAGAAAATTTCAACCTGCTAGAGACAATCTATAGATAGGTTTTGGTTCATTGCACTCCCTGCCACCTACCAATTAAGCGAATTGCTGGGGAAAATTTAGATGCAGTTGTTGAGTTGTTGAGGAAACTTGGAAAGCTTTCTTGTCAGTAATTAGAACAGGCATAAATACGTACATACCAAGTAAATATATTACCGATAATGGAGAACCTAGGTGGTATAATCGGCAGGTTAGATGTGCTCTCAGGCGACAAAGAAAGCTTCACTCAAAACTTAAATGCGCCAAAAATAATATGCCACAGGAGGTAATAAATACAATTTCAAACAAGTACAGAAATTTTCGGACTTTGACTAAAAATATTATGCGCAAGGCATTAATGAACTTTAAGAAAAAGATTCTCTGTGAACATCTAAACGAAAATCCCAAAATCTTTTGGTCTTATGTTAGAGAAGTTCAAGATCGACGCCCAACCGTAGCACCATTAAGAAACTACAAAGGAGAGGTAGTTTACGATAGCATAGATAAAGGAAACTTGTTAAACTCATTTTTTCAAAGCGTATTTACGACCGAAGTAGAGAAAAGGAAGGACGATCCAACCGAACCAAGCGACGAGAAGATGAACGATATACTCATATCAGCGAAAGGTATAGCAGAACAGCTCAAAATCATCAATGCAAATAAATCCCCGGGACCGGAAGAGATACCAGCTAGAGTATTAAAGGAATTAGCGTTAGAAATAGCACCTTATCTCGAAACAGTTTTCAGTAAGTCACTTAGTCATTGCGTTATATCTAAGGAATGGAAATTTGCGTTTATAACTCCGCTACATAAAGGCGGGAAAA
The DNA here is from genome assembly GCA_028673005.1 of Tanypteryx hageni. NCBI lineage: Eukaryota > Metazoa > Arthropoda > Insecta > Odonata > Petaluridae > Tanypteryx > Tanypteryx hageni. Next base: position 152,804,029 of record CM054115.1, read on the forward strand.
AAGACGACCGAGAAAACTACAGGCCGATTTCGCAAACCTCAATATCTTGCAAGATTCTAGAGCACATCATCGTTAGTTCTGTGATGGACTTCTTAGATAGCCAGGACTTGCTCAGTAAATATCAGCACGGTTTTAGGAAGGCAAGATCTTGTGAAACTCAGCTCGCTCTGTTTGCACATGATATACTACGATCCGGTGATCGAAAGACCCAGCTAGACGCGGTTTTTCTTGACTTCAAGAAGGCATTCGATAAAGTCCCACATATTAAACTATTGAAAAATTACAAGCCTGTGGAATAAATCGAAAGATAATCGAGTGGATCAGGGACTTTCTCAATGATCGGGAACAAATGGTAGTCATAGATGGATTTAAATCAGATTCGGTCAGCGTGTCCTCCGGCGTTCCACAGGGAAGTGTCATCGGTCCCCTATTATTCCTTATATACATAAATGACTTAGATAATGTTATTACAAGTAAAATCAAGTTATTCGCGGATGATACGGTAGTTTACAGAGAGATTAACAGCCCTGCTGATCAAGCATTACTTTCTAACGACCTACACGCAATTCTCGAGTGGTGTAAAGCGTGGCAATTAGAGCTGAACTTAGGTAAGTGTTCCGTCATGAGATTCTGGAGAAACAAAGAAATTGAGGCTATGAATTACAGTATAGAAGGCGTACATCTAAAATTAGCCGAATCCGTCAAATACTTAGGTGTCATTTTAACAAGTAACCTCTCGTGGGATACACACATACGAAATATATCCGGGAAAGCTAAGCAGAAACTAGGATTCATCAAACGGATAGTAGGTAAAAGCGAAGAAAAAGTCAAAGAGTTACATGTTACTTTTCTTTAGTTAGACCACTGCTAGAGTATGCGTCGAGCATATGGGATCCGTACGAGAAAGGATTAATCGCCAAGTTAGAGAAAGTGCAGCGAAAAGCTGCTAGATTCGTCAAAAATTGTTATGATAGAAATAAAAGCGTTACAGGCTTGATACAGGACTTAGGATGGGAATCACTAGCTGAGCGCCGATCACGTGCTAGGTTAAAACTTCTTGAAAGATTTAGAACGAGTACTTTCTCTAGCGACGTCGAAGAAATAATAAGAACTCCCACCTATATAGGTAGAATGGACCATCCTCTTAAAATAAGAGAGATAGCCTGTAGGACAGAGAGATACAAAGGCTCATTTTTCCCTAGAACGATAGCTGAGCAGAATAAAACTTGCGATCAAAAGTAACCAAGGCCTAATTTTGGAGTTTTCCCCTTGGTGTTAATACACCCCCTGCCACACACCCTTGCGGTGGCTTTCAGGGTAAACTGTAGATGTAGATGTAGATATACTCAAAATATTGAATGTTACTGGTCCGTGATAAAGAGAGATATAAGAAGAAGGGTAGGAAGATTATCACCAGATTCTTTGGAGGCGTATCTCATAGAATACATGCGGAGAAGCAAGCATGCTACAAAGGTAGGGATATTCTTTGATTTCATTGACGCTTTAAGTATTTCTACCCGAATGAAGTATAATTGAAATGATTTTGTAGAAATTTTTTGCTCCACGAGACTCCTTAAAAGCCGCTAGATGTTATTTGTATATAGTCCGTGTTAATTCGCCTCCGAAAAGTCTCTTTTCAGATCCTTTAGGTGGTTTTGAATTGTACTTTGGTATGTCAATTACGGGCGTTTAAATGCGGAAGAAACCGCGGAAAACAAACCACTGGGTTGGTAGCTCTGAGCGAAAAATATTAACTTCCTTAATATTTGCCGTAGAAAGCCGTTTAAAAGACGTGCACAGTCGAGGAACTACGTACAGTGTTAAACAGAGATGCATTCTCATCAGAAGTGCATTAAAGAAGTTTTGATTAATTCGTGTTTAGTCATCCCTGCGGTCAGAGGACACCCCGCTGGGAAGGGTGAGCTCGGACGTCGATGAAGGGTTCGCACAGCCTAGGACTTGAGGAATCTCGCGGGCTAATGACAGTCCAAGGGAATGACCGCCGCGAGGTCCCCGTTTGTTTACTTTTAACCGTGATGGTTAATTTCTAATACATTTCAGGGGGAATATTTTATGCATTAATTCGAAATATTGAAACTATCGAATTTAGCAAAGTTAATTGTCTTATACAATATCTTATTATCTTCACTTAGTGAAGACAATGATCGGTTGTATAACTTTTTAGCCAACCTTCTAGAATGGACATAGACTTAATTTTCTTCGCTGTGTCTGTTTGTCCCCCCTATTAACTTTTAAACTAATTCACCGACTTTCATGATACCGAGGATAGTATTTGTTGCAAAGATTGAAAGTCCCTGGTTCGATTACAGGAACTATCCTTCCTATTTTATTTACATGGAAAATCTGAAATCAACCGTGCAGGGTTGTCTTTTTCAGATTAAAATACCTTAGAATTGTAATATCGGATCGGGATTTCTGCTATTCTCTGAGATAAAAATGGAGATTCTAATTTTATCGTAGAATTTTGGTTATCGATAGCATTTATTCGAACTTTGCGTAAAATATGGCGTTTTTATCACTCATTACGAGAGTGTTGCCATTGCAAGGACTATTGTTGAATTCGAATTCGCTATAGTCTAGTACAGTGTTTCACAACCGGGGTTCCCGGACCACTAAGGGACAGCGCGTGATTTCTCGAGGGTCTGCGAGTTGAGTAGGATAAGACGTTTATTTATATCTATAATTTTTTGGTCCCGCGCACAGCTATGATTAATATTTCAAAGTGAATAATGAGACAATGAATGAGAAATGTATGAACTTTTCATAAAGAGGGGGTCCGGAGAAATTGTTGGACTTCGTAGGAGGTACGCGGCTCCAAAAAGATTGAGAAACACTGGTCTAGTAAATATACGCGTTATTTCTGCCACACAAATACGCGTCATTAATTTAATTTTCCATTCGAATGTATTTGTAATATTTTAAAATGCTAGATCATGAGATTTTGGAAGACAAAGAAGAACTCATCCGCGGGGATTTCATAGCTATTAAAGCAAATGTAAGTATTAAATAAATAATTACCTGGAAAGTAGCCAACATAAGTTACGTCAGGATCATCTTGTTTACGTTTACATTCTCACTCATATTTCTTTAAGTATATCGAAATGTATGTAAATATATAACCAAGGCTGTAGTAAACCCTGCAGCCCAACTTCTCGGTTTGCGTGAGATTTTCTCATCATTCGTTATGGAACTATAAAATATACATGTAGAAAATTTAATTTTCGTGAAAAGAGAAATATATTCAAATGTTTGCTAATTTATGAGTCTTCTCGGAGTTTCTTTCTTAAATCAAGGATTATAAGATAAAAATTTCGAGTTAAAAAGTATTCATTCACCATTATCTCTGTTTGGTTATTTCAAACGCCCAAGTCCAAAATAATATGCGAGTGAATTAATTTTAAGAAGGCAATCAACTAAGGAAACCTTAATGTTGTAAAATTCCATAATGCGGAACAAATAATACAACAAACTATGTAACACTACAACTAAATCATAATCTATGGAGTTGGGTTCAACTTTGTGGCAAGTGATAACCATATTTAGAAGAAAGGAACAACTATGTAACTTCCACACATTTATTTCACGACCCGTTTCACTAGATCTGATGATGTAAGTTGTTTGCAAAACCGGTGGTGAAATAAGTTTGTGTGGAAACTACATAGTTCTTCCTTTCTTCTAAATATCACCATATTAAGTTATAAGAGGTCCAGGTTTCGGCATAACTACGACATCATTAGATGATGGCGTAGTCACGTCTGAACCCGGTCGTATTATTAATTAATATAGTGGAGTTTTACATAGTTTGTTGCATTACTTGTTCCTAATGTTGAGGAATTTAGACGAAATTTTCAAAGCCGAATATTTTAGGAAATAATGATAAAAACAGCGGAAATCAGATTGATAGTTCCTACTCCCAATATAGCGTGACAGTTAAAAAAACTGCAATAACGGTAATTGAATAGGTAAATAATATCTGGTTTTCAAGGAATTGCATATTTAAAATCTGATGTAGCCACACTATCTCCACACTTGTAATACTTCTAAAAAGTCCAAATAGGTTAAATGATAAACAATATTTTAAGGAACTACAAGAAAAATTCAAAGACTTAACAAATATTTGATATAAATTCAAACCGTAGCCTTCTAATATTGGATATAGGAACAAAGCTCCGACAATTAAAAAAAATAAGGAGCGTTATTAAGACAACTAAGCGTAAAATGATTAAAATAGTCGCCGGTAGGTGGCAGCTAAAAAATTAGTTTTTAAAATACCTCTTAAACAATGCATTATACGGGAAAATGTTTCGAAATACGTTGTATAAAATTAAATTTCCTACAACTTTTATTCCATTACTTTTTTACATTAATCAGTTATTAAAGCAAATACTTCAAAATGAATGTAATATCTCCATAAAAGTTCAAACAAAGATTATAAATAATATTATCTATGAAGTTTATAATAAACAAAATTTACATTTATGAATATTTAAAAGTTATTTGCCAAAAATCAAAACATGCCTAGAGTAAACATCCACTTCCGGTTAAGCGATTGTTGCTAAAACCTAATCAGCTCATTATAATATAGTACTCTCTCTCAATATGAAATTCGGTATTGATATAAGTGTAAGTTTTTGAGTTAGAGCGCCCACAAAATCCTATCACATACAGACAGACAGACTGACTGTTTGATTTGCATGGGAAATCTGAAATCCATCGTGCAGGGTAATTTTCTCCTGCACATTAAAATATCTTAAAATTGTAATGTCGTTGCGGGATTTGTACTATTCTCTGAGGAAAGGAATAGAAATTGTAATTTGTATCGTAGAATGTTGCTTATCGATCGTATTTCTTCAAATTTGCATAAAAACCAGCCTTTATGAAGTTTTATCACTCATTACGAGAGTGTTGCCGTCGCAACGACTATTGTTGGACTCGGATTCGGTATAGTCTAGTACACACACGCGTTATTCTTGCCACACAAATACGCGTTATCAATTTAGTTTGTAGTTCGAATGTATTTTTAATATTCTTCAACGCTAAATTATAAAATTTGGGAACACAAAGAGCTACATATCCGCGAAGATTTTAAAATTATTAAAGCCAATATAAGTATTAAATAAATGAATAAATGGAAAGTAGGCATCATATGTTCCATTTGGATCATCTTGTTATTATTAGAATCCCTCAAACTATATAAAAATATAACACATTATGAGAGCGAATGGTGGACCTGGTATTCTCCTGGGCCTACTGTGGCAAAGGTTCTTATAACACGGATTCACTAAAACACGGTTTGTTTTTTGATACCAGAAATTCAAACAACGCGGATTATGGTTCTAATTAATGCGGTTTGACCAAACTTGGCATTCCAGATACATAGCTGAGCGAGGGAATGACGTGTTGGAAGGATGGAGTGCTTTGTGCATAATATGAGATAACCGGCAACACACTATTCGAGGAAAATACCACAGTAGGACTACCTACCAACATTTTCGGTTTAAGTGCTCGGAGGAAACTCGCTCCCGGCAGCAGAGGGTAAAACATCTCGTCTTCTTATTAAAAGAGACGGAATATGAGCTATTTGTTTATGGTACGTGTGAAGCAAGATACAATAATATCCTAATGTGTTTTAATTTCTTTCCTCTCTATCGCATTATTGCAGACTTTTAGTTTGGTGAAAAGGCTTTTGCGGCGTTGGGAAACAACTTGTTATAGTATAGGGATAACAGTTCACTCGTGTTTTTCGCGGTGATTGTTTGTATTCGCACTCTCGCTTCTCTCAAAGTTTCTTATCTTTCGTGAGTATTCGTGCGTTCATTTCGTAATTAATTTTGTATATTTAGGCATTCTTTACATTAAGTAAAAACAGAACGTCTTGTGGTCAGGTCGTTTCCGTCCGTCCACATATTTCATCTCAGAAACTACTGGGCAAATGTTGATGAAATTCGGTATTTAGAACATAGGGGCAAAGATACTAAGAAAATGATATAAATAGTTTACGTGGCCTTATCGGGAGTGGCACTTTACTGGTGACAAACATAACTTTTCATCATATCTCGTACAATATTACTTATAACAAAAAAGTCTTTAAAAGACTTTGTAGAACTAGTTAAATAGCATATGTTTTGTTCAGTACATTTTTATTGAAGAAGTAGCCGATTTCAAGAAAATCAAAGTTTAAAGTCGTAAATTACTTTGAACTTCGAACAATTTTCCCATGTTTTTTAATTTTCGTCAACGAAAACAATCTTCGTGACAACTGATGTAAACAATATCTGCTGCAAAATCTAATTAGTTTAATTTTCTTTCGTGCGCACGTAAAATTTGGAAAATGGAGGGAAATGGATAATCTACGATGAAAAAATAAACATAAATACCATACATACTCGTGTATAGGTCGAGGTTTGAACACCAAATTTTTAACAAAAATACTCGGGGGTTGACTTATACACGAGAAATATATTCGATGTGTTTAAACCCATGACTTTATTAGCCCTGCTGTTATTAAAATTTGATGTAATTTACACTATTTTTGTACTTTACCTGTATCGATAACTATCGAACATTGAAATATATACCGATGTATAGAAAGACTAAATTACTATATAATTTGGTAATCCTAAGTTGATCTCTGATGATTTGCAAATAACTAAGCAATTTTGGTAAAAACGTTCGGCAACGTGACGGCGGCAAGACAGAAAACTGGCAACAAGACAGATGCGCATCTAAATAAATAACATCCCATCGGTGATTCTCGGAAAGGCAACGCCTACCTCTAAGCGTCGCAGATTAAATTAGTATCGCCGAAGTATTTATGGAATAAAACTTATCGTACTGTGCGCATAACCGGGGCGAAGATAAACAAGGCGACGAGAAATGGAACTAGTAGGAAGAAAAGCGGAAAAACGGAAGACAAGCGTAAATATCAAATTTCGAGGTTTAAAATGTAAGGGAGACGTAAAATTCTTTATTGTAACGTCGGCGGCGCTAGCGTCGCTTTGTTTACCTTTCGCATCCTTTCCTTCTAAGTTCACGTTTGCCCTAACCGAGATATTGTACTACGCACTCATAGCTACATATTACGGAAATTTGGAACTTACGAAATATTACGCTCCCCCACCGGGTTGGATTGGTTTTAGGTTGGCTTGATTTTCCTTCCCGTTCACATTTGCCCTCACCGAGATATTGTACTGCGTACTCATACCTACATATTACGGAAATTTGAAATATTACGCTTCCCCACCGGGTTGGGTTGGATAAGGATTTGCTTGGTTTTCCTTTCACGTTCATATTCACTCTCCGAGAGATAGGTCCTCCGTTCCTCTCCAAAAACGTGCGAAACAGATTTTCTATGGCCACGTAGTACATTTTTCCGCCGCTTTATCGTCAATTTCGGCACCACCCATCCTCTGCAATCCAACGTCAGTTTTGTTCCCTGTTATCCTTTACAAATATAGCTTCTGAATTAACGCCGGGACGAAATACGAAGTCTATTCCGAGACATCCGAGCTATTACAAAGGCGTATAAACGTAACGATTTTTGATGTTATGCAGTGGCGCTGGGGGAGACATCAGACTGCTTCCCTGCTACTTTGACACAACGTACCTATATCGGACTAAAGGGAACTTAACGTGGAACTTAATGGATCAACATGTTTTGATTACAAAAAAATTCGTTCTACTACACCTGAAAATCTAGAGTCCACTTATACGCGAAATATACGGGAAAAACGAAAAAAAAATAAGAAAAAGTCGGGGGTGGACCTATACACGAATCGACTTATACACGAGTATATACGGTACATACGTCTATTTTCGTTACGTATACACAGCGTTTGTAAGTGAAAAGAAATGGATAATTTACGACGAAGGAATGAATGTGAACATAAAGATTACATTATTACTATTCGGGTGAGGTATGTTTTAAATAATTGTCTATAGTTTTATTAATTACAATTGTTATAAAATGAGTCGGTGAATCAAAAATTCGATATTTCCTTGGCATCACTACTGGAATTTCATTAATATTTATCTTTTTTCACATGATTGCATAAATCGTAAAGAACGCCTCTGCCTCGCATGTAGGCACGCATGATGTGTGCACCTTTCCACTCTTCTTATACATATTATGCCTACCCTCATGATAAAAGAATGTACTAAATCTTGAATTAAAGGTTATTCGACAGTTAGATAAAAGAGAGGCTACTGCGTCGCTTGCGCGTTAATACGAGGTGCTACCCAAAAGTTCCGGGAATTTAAATAGCGCACGCGAACCGCTTGTAGTACGGCCACTCGCCGCTAGTTAGTGCTGACAGTATTTTTTGTGAATACGTATGCAACGTGGTGGCTAGCTGAGTACACGTGTTTGCAAGTTCTGTGAGTTTTTGTAACGTCGTGTTTGGGTGGTTCTGCGAATTCTTTTCGTACTGAAATGGCTGATGTTAAGGAGCAAACAATTTGCATCAAATTTTGCTTCAAACTCGGCAAAACGGCAACAGAAACACACAGAATGCTAAAACAAGTATTTCATGTTGATGCTTTATGTCAAAGCAAATCGCTCCTTTGGTACAAACGTTTCAAGGACGGACGGACGTCTGTCGACGACGATGAGCGTTCTGGTCGACCGTCACCAAGCACAACTCACGGAAAACGTCGCAAAAGTGCGTGAGCCTATCATAGCAGACGAAAGGCGAACGATCCATGATGTTTGTGACATCGTCGGACTATCGTACGGGACGTGTCAATGCATTTTGTCGAAGGATTTGAACATGAGACGCATTGCTGCAAAATTTGTTCCGAAACTGCTGAGCAACGACCAAAAAGACCATCGCGTTGCTGTCTGCAAAGAGCTTCAAAATGAAGTTAGAGATAACCCCAACTTCATCTCCAAGGTCATAACTGGCGATGCATATGCACAATAAAGAAGAACGACGACAAAAATAAGGTCTAAAGCTCAGCCACTCTCAATTAAATTAAATGATTCAAATACAGCCATAACTCAACTTTTAAAGTATTTAATTTTAACTGTGTTGTGATTTAAGAAGAATTTAAATATAAATTAAAACTATGTACTTCTTTCTGATCAAACTAAGATTTTCTTCTACTAAATGTCCTTAAAACCTCCTTCTTACCACCACCCTCTTCACAAGTTCTCTCTTTTATTTATTTTTCTATAATCGTTCCCAATGAAACCACCAAAACTTCAGTTGGATCATTAAAAATCCAGTTTTCTTTTATAAATAGAGAGAGACCATCAACAGTTGGAAACTTCTTGTGCCGTTAAACTTTCAATTTTATGTGTACGACATGAGCCCATTTCCGCCCCATGGATATTAAACGGCTTTAAAATAAAACGTAACTTTTAGCTTCACACACCAGTCAATATCAATCGAGATCACTCGATGGAAAACAGAAAATATAAAAATCATACACGGTTTGAAATGGCCTCATATACAAAATATTTAATTTTATAAATGTCAATTAACTATAAACATACGATTGAAATTTTAATTTTGTTAACTTTGTTTTACAACCCTTGGTAATGACATTTGATTTGGCATGAGTTTTAAGGTATGGATCTAAAAAAATTTCCTAAGTTACTTAATTATCTACCATAAAAGTAACTAAGTATTTAATCATAAAGTTATCAGAAAAGTTACCTAAAATCTACATATAAAGTTACCTGTAATTAAGTTACAAACTATTAAAAAGCAAAATTAATAGCAGAGTAATGAGCAATTAATATCATTTGAAAAAGAGAGCTCGAAAATAATGTTTTCATCCTTGGTAAGAATCGAAATCGAGCTCCTATTCCTAACCCACTTCGAAAATAAGAAAATGAAAAAAGTTATTTATATATAAATAACGATCGAGCCAAAGAACCCTCACGAATCCCCGAAAGAAAAAATAAATAAAAACAACTTCGAGCGGAAACTTCACGCCACGGCCACACAAAAAATCTCCAACTAAACCCCCTTTAAAAAAAAGCGTGCCACGCCGCACGGGATCACGCAAAACACGGCCCTCTCCGCACACCACCTTTCCTTATTCCCTTAATACCCACCCTCCTCCAAACTCATACCCCCGACTCCCTTCTCTTCCCCTTCCCCTGCGGAAAAAACCGCATACTCCCATCTGATCCCACACAAAACACCGGGACAATATCTTCCCTCCGATATCGATCATAGTCCTCGACCAAGAACAGGCACCACCACTAATCCCCGAACCTCAAAACCAATCCCCACCATCAACCTCCTAACCGAATAAGAAAAAATAATCCCGACACACACGAGAGTCGGCCACTAGGAAGAAATCCTTTCTTCTCTCCCTCTCGAAAACCCCCTTCCACCATCACTTTAACTCCTTCCCCTTTCCTTACCCCTATTTCTCTTCCCCTATCTCACCCCTTCTATCTATCCATTTACCTCTACCGGACAAATATCTTTACACGAACTCCTCTCTCACTCTCGTCCTCCCTCAATCCACATCCCGCCATCTATCGATTCGGCTTGCCATGCGAAGTGGTTTTGTCTATATAATTAATGCGAATATTCATGCGTGTGAAGCGATGGATGCGGTGTGTTGGGGAGAGGAGGAAGTGGGCGGGCCGTAACGGGGTGGGCGGGATTCGGCTAAGGAGTTGGAGGGAAGGTATGGGTTAGTAGAAAAATTTTTTCCTCCTTGAAGGAGAGCTGAGCTTGACGTTTTCCTCCGGTATGGATAGGAGGAAGGAAGAGTCTTTCCGGAAGAACGAGCGAGTTAAAAAGTCAGCAGGAAGAGGTTGATGCCTCGTTCGCTATGGAAGCTTTCGACTTTTTTTTAGGGCTATGAGAGTAGGGGGGCGGAGGGGGTGCTACGGAAAATATAACTGGTAATGCGAGACAAGGGAAAAGATCAGGTCGTGAAAGGAATACCTCTCTTGTTTCGATTTCTTTTCTCTCCGAATACGATTTTATTTTCTTGTATTTGGAACATTCTTTTCGATGAAAACCTGTGAACACCACATGGCTTTTTTGTCTTTCTTATAGGCACAACAGTATCCGAGAACTTTTTACTTGCACATTCTTAACGATTGATCGATGCTAATTATTTTTTTCTTTTTGCCATTATTACTATGTACAAATTAACGCCAATAACCATTAAAATTTTAGAAAACTCAGATATCCATTTGCCTAAAAAGTAGTCGACATCATTGGTGACCCATCGATTGTAGTTATTATCTAATTATTTATTAGAATCTACTATAGATTACCCCCAATGATGACGACTGTTTTATAGTCGAAATGTGCCTAGTGTTATCCAAATCTTTTTATGGCAATTGGAGAGGCATGCTGAGTCAGTTCGATATTAGCCGTAAAAACAACTCGACGATTGTTTATTGAATTACTATATTCAAGGTGGGCAAATTTATGTAGAAAAATTACATCTGAGTAAAAGAATCTTTTGAAATGCTCCACCTTTGCTCTAGGCTAATTATTTGTCCTCTAATTTTATCGCGGGCATCAGCCGCACTCAACTTTGACGAAAAACAAGCTTTGATGCCTTTTTTTCTGAAATTAATTGAACCATTTGATCTCTTTATGGTTAGCTACGGGCAAAAGTGTACAAAATAATTATTTATTCCCTCCTCAATAACTTTTTAAATTCGCTGTACAATTTTGGTCTCATTAATACCGGATCACAAGATGAAATGAAGTACAGGATTAAGTAATTTAGATCCCAAGCTAATATAGTTAACAAAAAATTCAGCTGTAATTAATCTTCACAGCTCATCAAAATAAAAAATTAAATTTTCAACTGTTGAAATTGAAAGTATGGGTAATATGTTTATCTCCTTCGCAAAAATATTTGCTGTTCCTGATAATGGATTCTACAGCTAGATGCTAAAACGTTAAGCAAATTATATTTTTGTATTGTCGTACAATCAAGATAACTCTCGATTAAAAATCGGTTAAGCGTACAATTTAATTAACATGTAGCGTAATGTAAAGGTAAGCGCCATACCTTTTATAACTATCTTTTGCTTTCAGCAGACTTGAACGGATAACTAGTTGTTTTCTATTGTCACGGAGAACAACACTACTTTTTATAGTTCTCACAAGCATTGTAGAGGTATAAGATCAACGAATAATTAACGTAAGGCTAATAACGAATTCATTCAGCTCAGTCACTTCTGCACAGAGCATGTTATAGGCCTGCGTTTAACCTTTCAAAACACAACCCTGCGATTTCACGCCTGGATGCAAAACTTAATTTCGAGAGAAAGTTCCATTGCATTTAAAATATGTTTATTCAATTTAAGTTGCGCCCGACGTCCTCATTGAACGCATGAACTTTTTCGAGTGTTTTTAAAAAATTATTTTTCTTCAAACATGAGGTTTTTTGTGTTTACATAAAGGATTTTTATTGCTCAAATTCCTAAATAAATCTAAATACCAATGAAAAAATATATATTGAGTAATAAATAGGCTAATATTAAGTCATGTTTTTTAAGTAGCAAAAAAGATGAAATAATTTGTGAAAATAATAAATTTATTATTCAAAAATAACGATTTCTGACTAAATTGACAATCTATTTTGAGATAAATGAAAGACAATTTATCCGAATAGCAAGCGAGCTCCTTTTATGCTTATTTAGTTTTGAAATGTGCATAAATGACCATGAAACCCCACAGGAGTTTTTGAAATCATATTTATTTAGATGATACTTCCGAAAACGACTAAAAGCGAACAAAATCTGAAAAAGTTGATATTATATGTAGTTAGACATTCACGTATCAAAATGCGAAATACGTTTACACGATCGTCAACATAGTGGTGTATAAATAATATACAGATCTTTAAACCCTGTTATCAAGATAAGAATGCTCTTGACTACACTGAAAAGTGAAACTACATATGTACATTTCAAGCGAAACCGAACGACCAGCTGTTGACATAATTTTAATTCGAATATTATTCGTTCCTTTCCAAGTTTGATCAATGTGCATTTCCACTAGGTGCACAGTTTTGTTCTATTCTATCATTTGAATAGTTGTCAATCGGCGAGTTGATAGTTTTGCAAAATGAAAAAACCAGGGTTCAAACGCGAAACGGTGTTTGTTTCGGTAACGAGTTTTTGGTGCTTGCATACTGCAAGCGCTTAAAAACTCACCATACACCAAGAGCTGAGCCCGTAAATAAGACAACGCGACAGCATTTTAACTACGCAGAGCCCATATAAGTAAGACAACAGATTTCATTTTCCGCGATATTAAGAAATCTATCCGAAATTTCTAAATTCTCAGGCAAACGGCTCTCATCCAAGTTTTCGAATTTCAAGTTTCATGGCTCAGATCGCCGTTTCAGCAATAACTATAATCAACATTAAGACAATAGCCTATATGTTACACCAAAATTTATGCATGGCGTCGTCATCCGTGCCTTTTAGTACGTATCCGGATAAAAAAATTAATTTAACATTGTCACGCCATCATATGAATACGTCGTTGGCTAAAATCAAATGGATTATAATGCAGACTAAGATTTAAATCAATGCTCTGTATGGTATGGTATGGTAAGTATGGATAATCAATTCCCATTAAAACGCATTGGAGTCGTTCCTATAGTAGTTAATATTTTTCATTGTTGAAGACCGAAAAATATTTCATAATTTTATAATTAAAAATGAAATTTTTACGCAAATTCAGTATGAATTTGAATTTTATCTTCGAGAGAAATACTTCATTCTTTCTTCCACAGTACAGTGCATGTCCCAACTTTGTATCTTAATTTTAAATACTTAAAAAAAGCAATTTTATATAGCCATGCACAGTTTTCAAGGTTTTTCTTATGGGTGTTTACAATTGGACATTGGGGTCAAAAACAACCCTTAAATATAACATTTTCTGAAATTTCTGGTTTTTTCCAGAGTTGGACCCAATGATCTATCTTCCTCCCAAATTTCAGCTCTGTAGCTTCTCTAGAAGTACCTTAGGTTTTATATGATATATATTCTATATATGTAAAACGCAGCAATTTATAATTATGAGAAAGAGTATGTCTCAGAGCACTAAGGATCTATGTATAAAAAATACACTGCGTACGTGAAACGAATCAGATTCATAAGTTCGTCGTGAGAAATGCATGTGGCATTTTTTTCATGAATTTCCATTATATTCTACCGTATTTTCCCTTTGTTTATTCAAATTACCGATTCAAATTAACAACAGAGAAAGTTATATTTTTTAAATGAGCTTTTGTAAATTTGTAAATGCATCTGCGCGATTTTTATTGCCCAAGGTATGAATTAGCATTCTTTCGATTTCAAAAGTTATTAATAGCCCGTAAAATTTGAAAGCTTTTGTAAAATACGTTTCCTAACGGAGATTTTGGATAAATACACTCCTTTTCACTCATACACGCATACGTGCAAGTTTTTTCCTGGAGATTTCACGATAGATGAAAGCTAAATAAAAATATATTAATCACAACTTAGTGACGTGATGTTATCAGAAGTATGCCAAACATAACTATGAAAATATATTGCGAACAGATGTAAATATACTCCAACTTAAATAACATGCAAAATAAGATTTAATTTCAGGATGGAATGTAGAGGAATTGAGTTGTTATTCATAAGCGCATAAAGCTTAACAGAAATTTGAAATTTGAGGAGAAAAAATTCTGTACGTCATCGGGAGACCCGAGATCGATTCCTGGTCAATTATAGGATATTTTTTCTCCTCAAATTTCCAATATAAAAGTTACTAAATTTTCTCATTGCAAATATGAATGCAACTCTGAGCTTTGTTACATGGCCAAAAATAATTTTTACATAAATAATTTTATTATGTATATATGGACCGTACACATTAATTCTTCCACGAAGGATAAATGCCGTACCATATAAATGATTTGTTTCGACCTTTTTTCCAATTTTCGATCCATACGAAAGTCCTCTTGATTAAATTGAAAATACCGCTTGATAACTACCAGATGTAGTATTAAAAAGAATGTTAACACAACAATGATTACTCTGTGGATTATATTTTTTCTTTCGTCAAGTAATAAAGGCGAGTTTTTTTCATTGCTTAAAGACTCACGTAAACAAATCAGTATTCGTTTACCTGATTGATTCAAATCTCTCCGAAATTTCAATTAATCAAAAAGTAGCATTTCGTTCATTGTTTTTATTTTACTAACCCGCATATTAATGCATATTTCTTCAAACTACAACAGACGTTTTTGATTCACGAATATATAACCTGATTTAGGTTAGATTAATATCATATGACAGGTACAGTCGCATAACACATCAACATCAATATATATAATGTTTCATCGTATTCCACGAGCTCTTTCATTGTCTTCAGGATGTCGGATTCATTCCATGGGCGCGATATTTTAACGACCTAACTCAATGTAATGCGGACCAATTCCTGAGAAACGACGCTGGCTCCTCTGGGGGAATATTGTGAAAGCATTTCTAATCTTTCATTGCATCTGACACCGAAAGAAACCTTTGTAGACATTATTCAAGTAGAGATAAAAACCTAAAATTACTCTTTCCCGTGCAAGTACACTGAAAACGTTCGTTTCATTTGATATTTAAGTCCGAAAGAAACCGTAAGAGCATTGAACGTAAAAAGATATTTTCCGAAGCGAAAAAATAATTGTTAAACAATGTCCCTTAGATGGATTTTCTATGAGATCTTGAACAATAAAAGGTTTTCTGGGAGAGACTCACAAGGTGTAGCTCTAAATTGCGATGCACAATGAGAAAAAAATCGACCGCGAATAGAAAGATCAAGGAGTGACTCGTTCGAAGGGTCGAGATAAACAGAATGGCCGATAGCGAACCCTCTCCTTTGAATCGGCTACAAAGGAAAAAGAAAATAAAACATGAGGACTTGGCAAATACAGTGCAAAATTTTCCCGGAGCGAATGGAGAACAAAGTAAAATAAACTGGAAGTCCGTCTCTCCATCGCGCGCATGAACTGGACCTCGGCATTTTCCTTCCGAACTTTTCCGCGCCTGGAAACAAAGTAACCCTATAAAAATTCAAACCGTTACGACACCTGAAAAAGTGCCTCCAATTCACCCTTTTCAACCTGTCTCGCCACTTTTCCAGCAGATGGGGATTTTGTTTCAATTTCCTATTAATTTAGTGCCGTTTTCCACAACTGAAATTCGACATGGTATCACCTCGATGATTCAAGGAGTATTTTTTTCGTACTTGCGGAAAAAGCTACTTCAATCATCTTTATATATTAATAGTCAATGTCTGTCCGTCCGTCTCCCCTTTTATCTCTTGAATAGTTTGCCATTGAGAAATGCTGTAAACGCCATTTTGTTTCTGCCAACTAGGTGACCCCGAGAAAACTATTTTTGTTTGGATAAGTGTCCCGGATTCGATTCCGGGAGACGATTACATTTTCTCATATGTTTACACAGGAGTTTCGGTTTTTCAAGGTGCAAGATTTATTTCCTTCATTCATTAAAATACGTAAATTTAGACCGAATTTCTCCGTTTTTACTTTATTCGTCGGCTAAAACTACAAAATATCTTTCTTGCGACTTTTAGACGTTACACGGAAGAATTTGTCAGAAACGCGTTTCTTTTCGAAATGTTATGGCTTTTTTGTACTCTTTCCGGGTGTTGCCAAGGCGAACCTCATTGTTACCTCCGATTGAATTAGCATCAATTAAGCCTTCACATAGACAAAAGAATTGCGTTATTCGCTTCACGCTTTTTATGAAGCATCGAAATTATAGTTGTACCAATGTCAAACTTAACGTTGCAACGTTAATAATCGAAAATTATTATTATTCAGTAAACTGCGTGTGGGCTGTGGGCATTTTTAACGATGATGATTTAAACATGCTGTTTACTGACTGACTTCGCAAAAGTTTTTGCGTGTACCACAAGTACTGGAAAATGTTCTCAAGCATCGCGGTGATAATACATTGCCCTATTACCTATATATATATATATATATATATATATATATATATATATATATATATATATATATATACATACATATATAAAAATATGTCTGGCAATTTACCAGAGGAAATAACTTTTTTGCGTTACAAAGGCGATGTTTTGAAAAACCCCTTCCAACTTTTCTAAAAAAGAAGCACAAATTTAAATGAAATATATGGGTTTACGATTTTTCTGGCTAACTTTCAGAACTACACGGGTCCCTCGAGTCGAAGCATTTTTCCTTGTTAATCACGGCTCGGTGTTTTGTGTATGGAGTGATGATGAATGCCGAGTTTGTGACATGGCGGAAGAGTTCTAATAGAGAAAAGGGACCCGAAAGTCATCAATACTACGCTCACATTTCTGTTTCCATATCCCATGGGTAAAAACTGCGGAAAGGGTTTCTATGCTCGAAACTTCGAATATAAACAAAAAAAAATTTCTCATTTTTCATTTACTCAAATTCTACCACTTAATAAAAAGAATTTTCATTCCGCGTAAAATTAGATAATTGTTTGTTATTGAATAATGATTTCACGCCTAAATTATCAGTGTAAAAATATGACCAGTTGTAACTGACGTTTCAAGGATTTTTAGAATCCAATCTTTCCTGTAGGTACTTTCCACTCTTTTTACTTTGTTATTCAATTTTTAATTAATGTTAACTGAGCGTAACTTACTCCAAGAAAAGTATGTCCTAGATATTACTGCATATTATTATATTTTCAATCCTTTATGTAGATTAATACAATGATCATATCTCTTGTATCAAACCAATAATAGTGCCAGTTAAAATTAAATTCCACGTAATTTTAAAGTCTAGTAAGTTACACTATAAATTTTTGTGTGAACTTTCATAATTTGATAGCCTGCTATTTAATAACAAGTTTTTGAGTTGGTATGAATTATATTAAAAAGATTTGTAAAAAGAGTCGCGAATTTTATAAAACTTCTTCAACCGCATTTCTTGCCGATTCGTATAAAATTGGCAAGCATTGATTTAATACAAAAAATCTGAAGTATTAACTGAACATGCTAAAATATGTATGTTTACTATAGAAATAAACATTCGATAGGTAACATATCCCAGAAAATTACATCACTTTATATTTCAAAATACAGTGCTCTGAAATGAAATCGTGTACATATGCTTGCCTACGCAATCTTTTATATACGAGAACTCGGATCCTATCCAAAGGGAATAAAGAATGTTTGGTATATAAGTAGTAAGTTGTTTGTTAGTATCTTTTGTTTCATTATTGAAAATACTGACTTATCCATTCATATTGCTTAAAATCAACGAAAATATACCGCTAGTTAAGAGTAATTCAGCTTTAGATACTAGTAGGGGTGAAACATGAATATTTCATATTTTAGTCACCTAACTTAAATGACAAAAATAATAAATTGTTCTTTTCCTAACATCACATCAACCATCCATATAAAAGCACTGTATAAGTATAGAAGATATTTTCAATGGCCTTTTCATTGGGAAAATAGTTTTCAGAATAATCTTAATTGAATAAAGATAAAAAGTTTTTAAGATAAATAAAATTTTACTATCAATAATAATTACGATAAATAAAACTTACAATTATTAGCAGAAATATTCCTTCAAAAAACGTAGGAATGCTCGTATCAATACAAATCCAGAATAAAATAAAGAGACTTCTATTACACCACGAACAAAAGAAGCAAAATGTACGGATGAGATCAGGACTAGAATAGGAAAAGCAAAAACGGCTTTCAGAAGAAATACACACCTACTTACGGGAAATACAAGAGAAGATATCCGCAAGAAGTTCATAAAATGTTATGTATGGAGTTTAGCTTTGTACGGGGCAGAAACATGGACGGTAAGGAAAAATGACATCAAATACTTGGAAAGCTTTGAAAAGTGGAATTGGAGGAGAATGCTGAAGATCAAATGGACGGATAGGATAAAAAACGATGAAGTGCTATGAAGAGTAGGAGAACAACAGCGAATGGTTATACAGACTATTAGAAAGAGGAAGGCAAACTGGGTTGGACATTACCTGAGGAGAGAGAGTATGATTAAAGACGTGTTAGAAAGAAAACTAGATGGAAAAAGGGAAAGAGGTAGGAAAAGGTTTCAGCTGATAGACGATTTGAAAGGGATAGAGAGTTATCAAGATATGAAGAGGACAGTGGAAAATAGGAGTATATGGAGAACGAGCTTTAACCATGAATAATCACGGACCTGTCTACGGACAGACTACCTATGATGATGACCATATATCTATCTTCCCACGCGTGTTCAAATTATCATTTATCGCAGTGCCAACGGGTAAATCTGGTGGCCGAGGTGATTAAATCACTCGTCTTTACACGATGATTATCTCAGGTGAGGTGGTTCGATCCCTGCAAGCAGCTTTCGTTTATTTCAGATTAGAGGGGATCCAAAACATATATATATATATATATATATATATATATATATATATATATAAACTAAAGGAAAAGAAAAGGTAGTGATGAGGGTGGCAACAAGGTGTTGAGGGAAGCCCAGCGGACACTTACCAAGTTGAGGACCAAGCTGGCATATATATATATATATATATATATATATATATATATATATATATATATAATGTATGTATGTATGTATATATATATATATATATATATATATATTCATAATTATATATAAACCGAAGTTAATATATAAGTTGGTAATAATGTATAAGGAATTATAAGGACTTTACGAGCAAGGAATGGGCTCTAAAGGAATGAAACCTATCCGAAAGTAGAAAATTGTTCTCTTCCATATTTTCTGCGGAGGCTATGACTCGCTCAAATTAGTGTAACAGATCTTCGCTGCGGGTGCTTTTTTATGTTTTGTTTGTTGTAGAGCTATAAGAAAAGCGGAAGAGCGCGGAGCGACTTGGATGACCCAGGTGAAAATCGATCGAAAAAAGGGAAATAATTTTCTGCGTTACAAACTGAAAAAATACAACGATAGAACTCCAAGTTTTTACTTCAAATAAATAATTTCCCCATGCATCTTATGTTGTAAACAGAAGAATATCTTGAAAAAACTCAGAGAAAATGAAAATTAGCCCGATGTTTATTATAGAAACATCAAAGCAATAAAAAGAACCCGGACGTCCATTCGTACTTAAAAGAAAAAACATTTACCTAGAGAACTTCTGTATTAATGTTTTGAAATGAATACTTTTCAACAATGGCGTACAAATTCAGCTTTGCCAAAATTTCACAATTTTATTGATAAGATATATCATACAAAGGTTATAAAATGAATTTTTAATTTTACAGTTACATCAAAAAATTCATAATAAAATTTTTTATCATTTATCGCACCTTCTCACTTGTATTCACTTTTTGATAAAGATGACAACATACAGCAATCGAGTAAACCGGCGCATACGCTATTTTAAGCATAAGTATTAATTCACTTCGTAAATTCTTCGACTGCCGACTCTTTATCATAACTCAATCACTCTATTTATGGATTCAGGAAATTTATGGAAAATCAACAATATGTTTTTCGTAACGTACCTACACCTTGATTACGCAGCGTAAATATTTTCAACAATTTGATTGTTTTTTAAATTGCGTTAAATGTTTTGAGACTTGAAATATCGGTTCTAATATTATAAATCACTGATTAAAGAAAGACAGGGCATCTGCCTCTCAATAATAAGTTCTTGCGTTCGAGTCTCGTGGTATGCTCGTACAAAATGCTAAAGATATGTGAATAACCAGATTTCTTAGATTATCGTTAATACACGGTTTTGCTAAATGGCATAACATTTTTCCGCTCTTTTAAAAAAGAGTTTCCTACGTTACAGAATGAAATCTTCCGATTTAAAATCCAAAACGCGCAAAAAATCCTCCGAAAGAAATCACCGATGTGATAATTTGATATAAGACCGCATTATCTCGATAGATTTATGTGCGCAATTCAAATGTTTTTTCGTTGGCGGAAAAGCCTGGAGTAAATAAACAAACGAAGGAGATTTTTTTCCACAAGAGTGAAAACATAGAGTCGTGTGAGAAGCGTTCCGTATGTCATGAATATTAATATATTCTTGACTATAGAATAAGTATAAGTAACTATATAGAAATTTCGCTCAAAGTATTGAAGATTTATTCGCAAACTTGTCAGCAGGAAGTAGAAAATCGGTTTAAAAAGATACCAATATGCCCGATGGTCCTTGCAGCATGAAACCTCGGAATAACTCACAAACGATAATATGATAATTATACCAATTCCATAACAATGCAAGCCCGTTTGGTTTGAAACCAAAAGAAGGAGTTCTTTTAAGTATGATTACACAGCTTGGTTTTAGCTTCCAATTTATCTGCCAGGGATTACTGTATGTATGGCCAGGCATATGCACCTCTCGCTGTTCCTTAAAAAGATTCTATTTTCACGTTCATTTCTTCTCTTTGCGCACGTGCGCGATTTATTCTCGGAAATATTTCTAATGACTAGTTTTATCGCGGGTATGATGGAGAAATACCACGCGAACAAACGCCGTTAGTTAGTCGATATCGTCGATATGACCATGTGCGTATGACATGCGGGCAATCCTTGTTTACAGCCTGAGAGGGATTCAGCGCGGATCGACAGATCCATTAAGAAGAGACAAAACCCCGGCATGACTCAGTCGCAAATCAAATTTAACAGTTTATCGTATCTCGATATGGCAATCCGAAAGCGGATTGGAAACATCTGAAGGGCTTTCCCCCGTGAACCTTAAACTATCCCAGCAAAATCCGATGGAGTAAAAACTACGCCGGACCGTGACGGGGGAATTAATATTAAAGCATCCCAATACGCTTGTCACCCCGACTGGTTTTTTACAGATAAATTGACACCCGGAAATGCCAATGACAAAACGTGAAACTGGGTCTTTAAAATGCCCGAAACAAGCACAAATAGAATGTTCGGACAAATGATACATTAAAATCGAGCAAAGACTACTGCAAACACGAGACAGTGAAAGAATTCTATCCATACATCTCAGGTCGTGTGTTTCTTTGCAGCGCGAAGGGCGTCATTTGGTTCCAACTTCCGCAATATTTCCTCAAACCCAGAGCGCATAAACACTAAATTGAGGAGAAAATTTAGGGTTTAACACGGCGGTCGAGCTCTACTTGGGTTTAAAAGGACGGACCGCACGAAATACTCGACGGAGTAAAACAGGGTTGAGCAAACGTTCCATTAGGGAAAATGGAAACAGAAAATCAACCTAAAGAGGGAATAGAGGATGGAAGTTGAGGGTGGAAGATCGTCCAACTCCTCCTTTCTGGTTGGGCTTTTCAACAAAGCATAATTTAACAAAAGGGATCTGGGAACAGCATTAAACTGCACTTTAAGTATACCACGTCATCCACGACGGATATAGTGTTTTACTTCCCGGCCAGGCGGGCGGTCAATTCAATTTCTCTCGTTATTAAGGAACGGTAGCCTACTGCTAAAGTGTAGAATGCCGGTGCGTCGGCCTTCCACGAAGCGTGTTCGAATCATGGCGGTGACCTTTTTTCAACTCAGGTTTGCCAATTACCCTAAATGGAAATATAGCCAGAAAAAGAGAGGCACTTTCAATAAGAGTGGGCTAGTGAGGGCAAAGGATTTTGGATTTTGCAGAATAGATCATCTCCCTATCTACGTCAAGCACATGCCTACGTAGCAAGGCGAGGTATAACGGATCAAGAAGGAAAATTTTCAAATAAATATGATTAAAAAATGTTCTCTATCGTACTGTAAAAATATAACCCATGACGTAGAATATGCGTAACAAATAATTAGGCTGTCATTTTCTAATTCTATCGTTACATCTTCGTGTCACCACCGATACACAAAAATCGGATCGTTTCAAAGAATAAAGACCAAATTATAATCTACGAAAATTGACGTAAGAAAAGTTTCCGAAAAAACTCACCTGATCATAACAAATGGCCTGCCGCTGACACCGTCTCCTAACACAGCATGAATTTCCTTCTTTTGACAGCCCGAGATACCACTCAAAAAAGTCCTGCCCTTACCCTCGGCTTCCGAGGCCGGGAAACAAACTAACCGATCGACGCACAACTCTCTTCGCCGCTCTCTTTACATACTCTCTCGTTCCACGACAGGTCCGACTAAAACCTCTCTATCCGTCAACTCGGTCCCGTGCAGCGAACACCACCACACTCGCGGTGAGACTGCCGCCGGCAAACTGATTCGTGGCGGCGTCCGCGGTAGGGCGGCGTAGAGGGAGATACCCCTTCGTGAGGGCGAACTCGGCTATTTTCGCCGCCTTCGGCTCCCTTCTTCCCGGTCCGCGGAGAGTTGGCGAAGTCGTCAGGGAGAGGGGAGAGGAGGAGGAGGAAAGGGTGGGGAGAAGGACCAAAAGGTGTGCGGAATAGCAGGGAGAGATCGCGCGTCGTTTCCACGCTCTATTGCTATTCTCCAGCGAATAAGGAGGCGCCAAGTGGGTTTCCAAGCTGATATATATGGTCCACCATCATTCGACGTGAAGCGGGAGAAATTATGCCAGAAGAAATGCTCGAGAGGAGCACGTGTATCCGTAATCTAGCAACAATAAAAGTGGGTAATTGTTCCATAACGCTCGATTGTAGTCCCGTCGCTATGAAGCGGATAAAATGTGAACTAATGTTTTCTCCAATGAAGAACCGGTGCAATTGTTTCGAATGCTTTTTAAGGGGTAATATGTATGTTTAATATTAAAACTGAGTATGATCTAAAAATTTAAGTGTATATAAAAAGACCCTATTTTCGTACCACACATGTAAAGCATTCGATTAATTTAAATTTGCAGCATGAAATTTGGCGCATGAAACTAATCACGTTTATTTTAACGAGTTTGGATTCAAACGAGCGCACAACAAAAAAAACGAAGTAATTTTTTTTTGTTTAAACGCGTCGTAATCTCTTCTAAAATGTCTTGATTTTAACACTCAAAATAGCTAGTGTAGATCAATACAATAAAAATAGCTTTCCATCTTCCTCCTTCAAGAAGAAGCACTTGAAAAATACATGTCTCGGGTATCGCTAATAACCACAACAAGGTTATAAGTTTTTTATAACCTTGTTATGGCTATTGGATATACCTAAGACAACTATTTTTTAAGCGCTTGTACTTGAATTTTTTCAGCCATATGACGAGCACAATAATTTCCTGTTGTATCTTCCTTCTTGTTTCTTCGTTTCGCGGTAAAAATTCGATTTGCTAATTTTCCCTCTCTCTATGTATCTTTCCTCCTCTTTTCTTCCTTTTAATTTCCATTTAAAATAACTGAACTCGTTCCCAAGGTATCAGAATTTCTCATTGTTAAAATCTTGAAAAATTTCCATTTTTTCTGGAATCAAAAGTATTATTAAGCCATTTCGGCATGGATTCGGATTCTCTTTTCGAGGAAAATATACTTCGTTCTATTGGCTCTGGAACTGTCTTACTAAGTCTCAAGTTAATAGCTAATTTTAAATATTCTGATAAAGCAATGTTATGTATATAAATGGCGACGCGATGTACTTTATTTTTTAAATTTATTCACTTCATAACTATTCCCCATTTCAACGTTTTCAGAATTTTCCTAAGGCTTTCACGTTTATAACTACATACCCGCCAAGTTTCATATTCTCAACTATTACGGATCTACCTACCACTTCCACAATCGTAACGTACGCATCTGTGCTGCAAAATTAATATTTAGGAAAAGAAAAAATTGTCTACGGCAATTCTAATTATTTTTTAATCAGCAGGATATAGCTATGAAAAAAACGCTTTGAAACACGTGACTCTTGCTCTCCTTTGAGACTGCGTATTTTATTTTTTTTTATTAGCAAGAACTCAGAAACAGCACAAGGCCAATTACGCTGAATATAAAAAAATCAAGTGCATAACAAATAATACAACATACGTCACATTCCTATTAAATTTCTGTCGTAAAGTTATAGTAGTATAATAAACTCCAGGTAACATCGATTTAATTGCGCTTTTGCTCTAGAAATGCCTTTGGTCCTTATTAATTTAAAAAAAATATTTAGTGGACTTCAATGAAGAGACAGATACCTGCCGGACTACATAATAGGGAAAGATTAGTGCGGTAAATAATGCATATATACGAGATTATTTAAACTTTGTATTTATTTCCTCAGAATAATTGATACATTACCACTTTTGACATTTAATCTTCGTGACATTAAAACGTCGAAATTTATAGTGTAATAATTTTTGTGGCAATAACTACTAATTTTAAATAATTTCGTTTTTTATATACCGCACGAGCCTTGCCTTATTTCTATTTAAGCTTAAATCGATAGTTTGCGAATTTTCACGAGATTTCACTTTTATCGAAATTCAATAAAGGAACGACTTGACACACTGGTTTATAAACACTGCCCAAGCGTTTAAGGAAGCGCAAAGTAAATTCTGACCTTGGTAAATGGCTCACCATCATTCGACCATAAGCGATGGAAATAGTCCGGAGAAAACTCCGCGAAAGGAGCTCGTATATACGCAATTGGAGAAATATCGAACGTTTGAAGGTGTCCAGTTTTTATTTTCATGTCGGACGCAATATTTTCTGCGCAATTGCTCTTAAAAGTGTTTTTTTAACTCTTAGCCTAATACGAAAAATAACGAATAAACAAGTATCTAGAAGGCCACACCCTATATGAGAAAAGGTCACTTTTATGGACGCCCAAGTAGTAAAAGCGAGCCAACATACCCGCCTTAAATTCCCCTGGTCGTCGTCCTATAAAAATTGTATAGCCAGCGAAATATAGTATAACGCAGCAATAATGTCTCCCGTAACAGTTAAATTTCGCATTATTGAATTCGTGAAAAAAATGCGTTTTCAATTCCTGCACGATGCTCTCGGCTTTTTCGGTACGCATTTGTACGCTTTTATATCTAGGAAAAATTATTTTCTAAGAGTTACACGTGCTCATATTTAGCGTTAGAAACACACATATAGATCACGCCATGGTTTCATTTTCAAATTTTAAAAAATTTTCGTGAACAATTATCAAATTAGCTGGTGAAAGATATTTATGCGTTAAGGGTTTAGCAGGGTCTCACAAAAACGTAAGCTGGAATGAATGATAGAGATAAATTTCCGCGATAACAAGCTATTAGTAATTACAGTTTCTAATATGAATCAACATTCGAGAATGTTTTCCAGGCATTCAATACTTCAAGCGGCAAAAAATGTTTAAAATTCGTTTTTTGCCATAAGTTCGTGTTTCTATAAAATCAAAGATATTTATTCGAGGGACATAAATATAACTATTCAGTTTTACTAAAGAGCTAAATTTACGCGTTGACGCCAACGGCACGTTTAAATCCTTCGAGCGCTTTTATCGTAAAATACGCCCCTTGACAGTCCTTTGGAGTTTCCAAGAAATATAACTGTACACGAAATCGTTTTCCGATCGTTAGTCGGGAATTCACGAACAATAGAAATTCCTATGATGTTCGATCCAGCAGGATTACTCTCTTTTTTATCACATTTTATTAATCAAACCCGGCTAATGTTTTTCATTTTATCCGTTGCTTCATTCGTCCGCGAACACATTTTTGGAGACGGTTTATGGCCATTTGGGTAGTTAACAGTGACACACCGTTTCCAATATCGTTTCTTTTTCGCCGCCTGACGCGAGTATTTTAAGATATTGGTTTTTCCGACACAGCAAATTGAAAAGAGAAAAATGTTGAATGGAATTTAACGTAGTTTGCTATAAATCTATAATATAGTTTTTGCCGGTTTTGGATTGGTGTAAAAAGGACCCCAAGTCATTCCCTTTTCCATATTATTTCGGATAAGAGCATGAAACGCAACGCGCCTTATGTGCAATGAATTCAGCAGTTGAATTCTTCCTAGGAAAACCATTGTTCGGTTATTAGGCTTGGGAGATATTTTTAAATTAAGTAACATCAAATTTTGAATGATTTTCATGATGCGGGGAGAACTCAACAACAACATATTAAAAATGCACTTTTATAATTGCTGATAAGATGATCAACTTGTCACAGTTATGTTAAACATAAATATATAGTTTACAGTGTAGTAGCACCGGAGTTTCATTGATACAGATCAAGTATTTTCTATACTCTAAAGCAGGGGTCGAGGCGGATACGATCTCCGAGAGCGCTTTATGCGGCCCGCGAAGCCATAAGAAAAAGTGATCGGTACAATTTAACAGAAAATTTCGTTTTTTTCTGTAACATATTTGTCTCAAAACTGTTTCTGATGAATATTTAACACTGTTAAATTATTTAAATAAGATTTTTACTAATATGTGACCACAGAATCTCGGGACAACTTCGGATGTAAACACCCATTCGGCCCGCCGAAGCTCTCATGACTTTTAATGCGGCCCTCCGAAGCATTCACATTACGAATGTGGCCCGCCATGCAGAAAAGGTTGCCAACCCCCGCGTCTAAAGTATAAAAATAGAAAGCTTTACTGCCTTCTTGAATTTCCCCATCTGATAGAATGTAAAGGAATATATTTGATAGGTATTTTCTTTGAAAAATCTCGTGAAACAAAAATACCGCAAGATAGTAACCATTCCTTTTCTTTCGTACAACAATACAATATAATAGTATTTACATAGGAGAATGTTTCACGAGTTGTTTTCTATACGTAAATATCAGCCTAGGTATTTTAATATCTTTGGAAATCATTTTCGAAAAATATTTTAATGCATACTAAATTACCTTTGATATAATATATTATGTTCCGTGGTGAGCCACCAGGTACACTCTTACAGACATACCAATACAAATTCACGGTCTATCCTAACAAGAAACGCACTTAAAAATAATAATCGCCACAATATAAACAGCTGAGGACTTGAACGAAAACAATCCTATTTTATTGGATGCTTGTGGCGGAGTGCCGCGTCGACAAAATGGCTATCACTTCATGTTAATTCATCGGATGAAAAATAGCGATTTCAAGCAAAAACTAAATGTACGTTGCGTACATATCCAGGTTAAATTGAATTAACCTCTCTCTGAAGATTGTTACGAAGCGTGTCCTCCTACCAGTGTTCCGTTAATTTTCATTTGCTATGACAACTAAACGTTCCTTGTTTTTTTATGCCACCTTCATAGCAATCCTTGGCAATGAAGAAGGCTCGAGAGAGAAGCAGACGGCTAATTTACATACTAATGGTATTTTCTATATGCAGTCTACGTGTTGAGTTTGCAGTTTTTATTCGTGCAGGAAAGAAGGCACGGAACGAGTTCGAAACGTCGTTTTCCTACATACATATAAAGTTACACCATATTACATTTTTTTATTGTGTCAACGAAAGATTTTTTAGACTTGTTATGAATTAAAATACCACAATATTTCCAAAAAGGTGGATGTATTTAGTGTATTTAGTATATACATACTTCCGAGCACGCGGGAGGCGTGATGCCATCATCTTCTTCCGTTAAGATTGCCTCTGGGCTGCCTTCTGCTCCTGGGAGTGGTGTGAACGCTTCCTCAAGGTGGCCGGCCATCATTTCTGCTTTCTCTTTGGGGGTGATCGCTTCTCCCTGGGCGGTTCTCAGGGGAGTTTCCCTTGTTAAAGTTCTTCTTAGGTTCCTGACTGCGCGCCAGATGGAGCCGTCCTTTTGGGTGAGGTTGAATGCAAATTTCTCCCAAGCCCGCGTTCTGTTGTCTCTGATGTCTATTTTGATTTGCTTTTCCATCCATCGGACTTGTCTCCAGTCTTGGGGGTCCCCTGTCCTTTGGTATTTTCGACGAATTTTGTTTTTGCGCGCTATAAAGGCTAGGATATCCTTTGGCAGTGCTAGGTGGTCGGGTGGACGTGCGCGGACTGTAGGAGTGGCCGCATGTAGTGCTTTCACTATTTGCGACATTTGCCACTTGGTCCACCTACTCGCTTGTTTCCAGGTCTTGGGCGTCCGGCAGTGCCTCCGTTAGCGTTTTCCGATATTTTCCCCAGTCTGTGAGGTCGTAGCGTAGTCTCGGCATCTGGGGAAGGAGCGTTGGTTTGACACCAATATAGATTATGACAGGATTATGGTCGCTGCTTAATGCTGCAGCGGTATATAGTGCCATAGAGGTGTTTATTCCTTTGTACGCCGCTATGTCCAGTGTTTGGTGAAACCGAGTTGGCTGGGCGGGTGCGGCAATTGCCACATTATTGGAGTCGGCCCATCTTCTTAGTTTAATTCCGTTCGGGTTGTTCCTGGTGGAGTTTCATGACATATGCAGGGCGTTGTAATCCCCGACAGCAAGAACCGGGTCGTCAGTGTTGAATATGTTTTCCATATCCTCCGTGGAAAAGTGTCCAGTCGGTTTTAGGTAGAGGGATGCGATCTTCATGCGTCCCTTTTTGGCCTCCACCGTGACGGTCGTGGCTTCGATTGAGTCGGTGTCTATCAGTGCTTTTTTTGCCGAGATGACTTCTTATGCGAGGATTGCGGTGCCGCCTGCACCTGGCCTGTCCCTTGGGACCTCTCGGTCTTTTCTGAAGACTTTTTATCCAGGAGCGCTCCATTTGGCCCCTGGGCGGAGGTGGGTTTCCTGTATAAGTGCATTTCCTATATTGTGATGTTTCAGGAATTGCAGGAGTTCCGGAGTCTTTGTCTTGACTCCCCCGTTCGCGTTCCATACGCAAATGATCGTTCCTCTAAAATTGTCTAGCTTACGGGCCATTTTGGGCTGCTAGATTTGTAAGGAGTGCTGTGAGGTGGGCGAGTTGCTCTTGGAGGGCGCTTGCTAAGCCTACTAGTGCAGTTAGTATCTGAGTAATCGATGCTTTTGATCCGGCAGGTTCCATCGTTGCTTCCATCATCTCTTCAGTGGTTTTAAGTTCGATTAGCGGGTCGAATCTATTGGACAGTGGGACAGCGGCGGCTGTTTCTTGCTGTCTTTTCCACTTCTTTATGGATTCCTCCGCTGGTGTGAAGGCTTTGGTCTTTGTTAGTCCCCTGCTGGCGGTATGCGCGGCGGTGGTGGCCCCGTTTGCGCGGTTTTCCTCCTTGTCAAGCTCATTATTAAAATTATTATGCTCCCGGGTGGGTTGCTTGTATTGTGAGGTCCTCGGTTGGCCATCGTCAGACTGAAAATCGTTACCTTGATCGGTTGAGTCGCTATCATTACTAAAAACTTGTCCAAAGAGGACTTGTTTTATGTTTTTTTGGTATTGTCCCAGAGGGAGTCGTTTTTGGTGCCTTTTTGGCCGGCGGAGACCTATTTAGCGGCATTATGGTCGGTTTAGGGTACCTAAGGGGAAGGGGGGGCGACCTACCAACTGCCACCTAGCCCAAGAGACGAAAAGTACGAGCGGATGAGAAGGTGGGACCTCGGTAGCCACCCCCCGCAAGAAGAAAGTGAGCTTGTCCGTGCAATGGCTCCCCCAGGGTTACCCCTGGGCAGAACCTGGACTCACCCGGAAGACCCTGGTCTCTGGACCACAGCGAATTATATAACTTCCTCCCATAGGGGAGTTTTCGAACACGAGCCAGAGACGGAATAGCTAGGGGGAGTACGTTAGGAGAAAGGCCAACCATAAGCTCAAGCTCCCTTGGTTCTGGTTTCCTCGATGTGGTTTTGGTTTGATAATTTGTTAAAATTAAATGGCGATTAAAATATTAAAATTAAACAGATTAACTTTTTATTTATGTATCGCATTCTTTCGAGGGAAATTAGATTAAACTTCCTCAAGCCAATCAGATTCTTCAGATTGCGTTACCAACAAAATTAGCTTACTATATATGTATAGAAGGATGTCGGTGAACGGCACAGTTATTTTTGAGAAATATGACACCAAGCTCTATAACTTAATGAATTTTAATCAAAATCGTTACATCAATTTTAAAAATAAATTTCATATTATAATAAATATATCTTATCTCTTTAAATAATGAGCTAAGAAATCCTATGACGCTCGACTAATATGAACTAACCGTAAAAATCGATTTTTCGACGTACAGGCTCTTACTTTTTTACAAATTAAAATTAGAAGAAATTTACCTACAATATTTGGACCTAGACTGTTTTAAAGAAAAATAATTATCCTTTCTTATTCTTATCGTCACATTTTGCCTACGATACAAAATCGCTCAAGTTCTACGTTTAAATTATATTTAATGGAAAAATTTAAGCTTTTTAAAGATATGTTGCCTTGCCAACCGTGTCATTGTTAAACCTCGAGATTTTATAGTCGTCTAAATCCTTATACTATATACGTAAGGGAAGCGTTCTTTGAATGTTTTAATAGGAGAGAGCGGAATAAAAAAGGAGAGAGATGGAGTAGGAAAGAAGAAGAGAGAGAGAGAGAGAGATAGGGAAACAGAGAAGGAGGGAGAGGGAGAGATACATAATGTTCCTTATTAGGGCGAGACTGACAATGAGACTAGGAAGTCTATTTTCCAGAGAAGGAGAGAGAGGGGGGGAGGTAGAGTGAGAGAGATTTCCTGGGGTCTCCTAGATTTATTAGGTGTTCTTTACCAGCGAGGCGATAGCAACGGAACGCTTTATGGGCACATCGCATACGTCCGTCCGTCCGCATATTTAATCTGCAAAACTACTGGACGGATTTTTATTAAATGAATTATTAGTGATCCTTTGTAAAATTGATCGCCAAATTGTGATTTCAATTATAACTTCCACTTTATATAAGCACTTAAATAAAAACATTTGCCACGATAAAGTCCGAGACCACAAAATTACGACTTATAGTTTCGGAGATAAACATTCGAGAAAACCCCAAGCATAATATCACATATTTTGTTTGCACCGATATCTAAGACATTTCTATCGGCAAACAACAATTAAAAATCCATATTTTTCTCTCCTATGCTCATATATGTTCTGCGAAGTAAAGATTTAAAAATTTATTAGAATAGAGTGCAACATTTATCACAAAAAGTTTCGCGATACCACATAATTACGAATTATAGTTTCAGAGATAAAAATTCCTTCTTTTATTTTAATCGCAGCATCTCTCTACCTCGAGGTCGAAGTTTTAAGAATAAACTTCTTAGCGCAATGTTCTCTTTAATAATTTCTTTTTATCAACTCTAACAACGTCAATTTAATTACGAAATATAATAGTTCGAAAATATGACGTTAGGAAGACTGAAAGCGCCGGGGGTGGAGAAGAGAGGAGCCTTTAAGTGATTAAATTTATGCTGAAATTAGCAAAAATGTGATTTCCCTTGACGACAAAAGATTAACCCGAAAACTACGCGGAATTTTCGTTTTCAAAACAAATCTGCGGACCGATTCAAGTGTATTTGAAAATCGACGGTAGAAAACTGAATTTTCATTCTTTTGATCGTTGTTTGGTACAAATCCCATATTCGTAGAATGATTATAAGTAATTTAAAATGTGATTAAAACTAATGCGGTGTAGGGACAAAGACAGAGTTACACAATATGATGATGATAACCATTACGTTTTTAGCCTACTTTCCAGAATGGAAATAGGCTTTTAGTTTCTTCGCTGTCTGTTTGTTCCTCCTATTAACTTTTGAACTAATTGACCGATTTTCATGACACTTGGTGGGAATCTCTTTCTACTAAGTCCGAGCTCCCAAGGATAGTTTTTGTTGCTAGAATTAAAGTCCCGGGTTAGATTCCAGAAACCATCCTTCCCATTTGATTTACATGGGAAATCTGAAATCTATCTTGCAGGATAATATTTGATTGCACATTAAAATATCTTAGAATTGTAATATCGGGCGGGATTTATAATATTCTCTGAGGAAAGGAATAGAAATTCTAATTTTCATTGTAGAATTTTGCTTGTAGCTCGTATTTCTTCGAATTTCGCGTAAATACTGGCGTTTTTGCATTTTTTATCACTCATTACAAGAGTGTTGCAATGACTACATATTGTTGGACTCGGATTCGATATAGTCAACTCCATGCACGCATTATTTTTGTCACACAAATACGCGTGAAGAATTTAGTTTTTCGTTCGAATATATTTGTAATATTTTATAACGCTAAATTATGAAACTTGGGAACTCAAAGAGCAACTCATCCGCGGTGATTTTAAGACTATTAAAGCAAATATAAGTATTAAATAAATAATTATGTGTAAAGTAGGCATTATAAGTACCGTTTGGATCATCTGGTTATGTTATTTAGAGATAGAGACGGTTCGACTTCGTTGCAATACTAGTAAATCCCTACTCTTGGTATAAATAGCTTAAATTACACAACAAAGAGAAGGGTTTCCTACTTTTAAATGGCTGGGATTTCTCCGAAATTTCATAATTTCCAGTTTAGAGAGAGCACTTTAATGAAATATATGGCTTTAAACAGGTTCTGAATACATAACACCCCAAAGTTATGCCACGCGTACAAAATTTATCGCACAGAAATGCTGCAATGAAGTTCTATCACATCCATCCAAGCGTGGAGTTATCGTTACAATACACCTTCACCTAATAGCCTAAGTAAGATGCATTATGTTTGGCAAAAGTAGAGACTCTAAAATAATATAGGATCACACGACAATATACATTTTCGAAAACGCCTCCATGTGTAACCTAGATTTTAAGAGCTGATTTTGGTTAAAAGGAAGTTTAATCTTCACCGAGTAATTATTGTTTCAAAATCTTTATTAATAATGCATTTTTTTAATTATATATTCATCCATATTAGTTTCTAAAAAAGAATTTTTACTACAGGTAAATCTCCAATATGGCGGCTGCTGTGCAGACAAAATGCGCATCTTGTTTTTCAACATTTTTATGGTTATTAGAGAAAAATGGTTTTTCATTTTGATTTTATCAGAGCAAGATAATTCTTCCTTGAATGCATGGATAAAATATGTGTAAGAAATTAATTTAGACATCTCCGGCACTGCAAATGTAATTATCCGCTTGAATAACAGAGCATGCAGCCGTCAAGCAGTAGTAAATACAAGAACGGTACAAATTAATGTTTTCCCGACTAAAGAATTGAGACGGTTAATTAGACCAGCTGTGAACAACCTTAATGTAGGGTCGATCCAAATTTCACGATTTCGAGGGGTCCCCATGAAACGGTCGGTCCAAATTTCGGCAATGTCCGTCTGCCTGTACGTATATATCAGGGAAGATCTGGCTGAACCGATTTCAACCAAATTACGTAGGTACATAGAATCTTCACATAAATACATTACCAAAATGACATATTTGGAATAGATAGACCAAGTAGGGGTGCCACAATTGCAAAATAAAATTTTCTGTAGTTATGCTTTTGAAAGGAAATGGCCGAACCGAATTCAACCAAATTTGGTACAGAATTTTCACAGAAATTCATGGCCAGAATGCCATACTTCCCGATTAACTAAGTAGGGGTGCCACAATTGCAAAGTTAAACTTTTTGGTAATTATGAATTTGAAAGGAGTTGGCAAAACCGATTTCAACGATATTTTGTATGAAGGAGTTGTGCAAGATAAAAAAAACAAAAATAAGGTTTTTAGGATATACATGCAAAGCAGGGCTGCCAAAATAAAAGTAATAAAAATTTTCTTTTTATAAGTGTTTGTGTTGAACTGTCCGCATCGATTTTAACCATATTATAATATTTATTATGTACACGTATATATAAAGCCATAATAGCATATTTGGACCGGATCAACTAAACAGGGGTACCACAATTACCAATTAAACTCTTTCAGTAATTATGGATTTGGAAGGAATTGGCTAAATGGATGTCAACTAAATTATATATATATATATATATATATATATATATATATATATATATATATATATATATATATATATATATATATATATAGGGTTTTTACAAAATACCATAACGAAATCAAGATTTTTAAAGCGGAGCTTAAGAGCAGAGCTACCACAATTAATAAATAATAAAAATCGTTTGCAGCTTGAAAGAAAACTTTCCCGAGCGTAGCCGGGCGTTTCTGCTAGTAACCCGATAATGTAAAATAACATGGAAAAACAACGTACCGAAAGCATTCGTGTCAAGTAAACTTCAAGTTAATTCAACAGAAAATTATCGAGCTCGTCCTATGGCTGAAAAATTCTAGAATTTCAGAATTTTTTTTGGTGAATTACCTCTGAAGGCGGCTGCTTTGTAGACGAAATGTACATCTGGTTTTTATAACCTTGTTGTGGCTATTGGAGATGCTTGAGATAAGTAATTTTTTAAGTGCTTCTTTTTGAAACTTCAATTTAGTCTGCAGAACCTTTTTATGCAAAAAAGATCCGTTTAAACGATAAATTTTAGATTTAAATAAAAGATAAAGGTAAAGTTTTTTCCTTAACAAATGCCGTATTTCCTGGAGAGAACCCAACCGCCATTACCAAGAAATAAAAAATGCGACACCATCTAAAACGGTTGTCTAACTGCACACTTTATTTTGCAAAATTATTTATTTTTGCAATCATATTCGTATATTTCACCGCCATACTTCTGCTCAAATCCCAAGAGCTTCGGAGAAAATTAAAACCAGCTCTTCTTTGAAAAGTCGCTTTACGAAAATAAATAAATCAGTCCTTAAGGCGTAATTCAAGGAACATCTCCGGTGGGATGAATTCCATTCCTCCCGATGTTTTTCGCGCGCGAGAAAACCTTTTCTTTTCCGCAGTCAAAAGATTTTCTTCCCCATTCCTCTCGTGGCTGGATAAATAACCTCCCATTCTCTTTTTCAATAGACCCAAACTCGGTCTTCACTTAACCGACCTGATTTTGCCAAGCGATGGCAGCAATCCAAGCGAACCCTGCGTCATCAGGGGATAGCCCGTGGCGAACGTTTCCTCTACGCGAAGAGCGCGAAGAATCCTCCAGAAAAAATATTTCTTCAGTATCATCCATCCGATCTCTCGGAAGACTGTACTGGATGCCAAAAAAATAGTTTCGTTGGTACGATTTCCTCTACAAGGAAAGTGAAGATTTCCTTCGCTAAAGAACTCGTACACTATTTGGTTTTATTTCGATGACTTATTTTGTTCCGAGCACCCCTCGTCTCTCTTTATTTTCGTTCTTCTCTTTTTTGAATGCTCTTTCGAAAGAAAACTGAATGGCTGCTGCTTACGACCACTGAAGCAACCCGTTGTTCGTTTGAAGTTAAGAATACCTATATTGCACTTCTGAATAAAATACGAAAAGGTACTTTTTTCTCTCTATCGAAGTAAAATAATTTTCAAACAAAGCTGCCGTAGCGTTCCATTGTACCTGAAAACAAAGCACTTGAGACTCACGGAGAGCGCGCACAAAATATTTTTGGCGCATTAAAAATATGACTGACAAAGACTGGGAAGTTTGATTTTTTGTAGTTCTAACACGCTCATGCTACTTTTAAATTCCAATGAATTGCAAGCGATTTTGGCACTTTTAGACGAAATTTTAGACTTGTTAGCTCAACTGTTTTAGGCCTGGATCAGACACTTGGTAAGGCCGGCTTGACGATTCCTTCAGGAAATTTTGATTTTTTTTAAATAAATGAGCACCTTTATTTACTATTTTAATGAAAATGTTCAACGAGCAATATAGATAAACATAATCATAGGTATTGCGTTACAACTCAAGTGTGTGCTTCATCTGATGCATGCAGAAATTTTTATGTACAAAAACATTTTTACGTCATTTTTAAAACAATTTCATTTCATTAACACGTAATCTTAGATAGCAGTCTAATTAATTGGCATTACTATAAGATCTGAGCCGGGACAAGACTTAGGCGAGCGAGGTACCCGCCTAGGACGCAGCACGCTTAGGGGCGCAACAATGACAATTTGAAATTTTAAGTGTAACGTTTCATATTATAAAATATATTTAATATATTTTATTTTACTTCTACATGGTAAATAAACTAATGTTTGAGAGGCAAAAGTGTGTACTGTATACTTTCATTATGATCGGGAGGGAGAAGGAATTTTCAAACCTTGCCTAGGGCGCAAAAATATCTTGTCCTGGTTCTGTATGAGATGTATATCGCAAAATGCTAAGGTGTTCACAGCGAATATTACAGTTTAAATGGGAACCAACTTTAAAAAATATGCTTTACCCTTCTATCACGTACAGAAACATTACGGTGTTAACAAAACACATAAGACTTTTATGAAGTCTGTAGGACAGAGAAAGGAAGTTTTGGCTTAATGTTTCTGTATAATAAGAACAATCTCGAAGAATTCTCTACGGAAGAAAGTACAAAGTTATATACAATACGTTAGAGGAAGTCTCACGAAACCTTGCTCCAAGTAATGTTTTTTTAAAAGGAATACCTAAATGCATGTAAAATTTTAATAATGTTCTTTTCATTGTAAAATACTGCATTCAAAAAATGTAACCATCGTTTTTCTAATAACATTTGATGATTGATAATCCATTTTCCATATACACAATCCATCGAAAACGCTTTTTTTACTCCTCTTACAAATTCATTAATGATAAATAAGGGGAAATAATTGCTTTTGAACCAATAAATTCAATTTTAAAGGACATTCTCATAAAGATTAGCACAAACATGAAATACATTATGCATTAGGATTTGCTAATAAAGGTGGATTATTGCATTACTAATTTATAGCCACCGAAAAATCGATTTTATCCACTATCTATGCCGAGAGCAACTAATTTTTGAAGACTTTTTCCTCATAGACATTCATATTTGATATTCTAATCTTCAAGAGATTTATATATACTCCATGCAAAACGCCTTGCCTCATTTTATCATCATCGAATCTAGGTTGTCCAGCAGACAAAATTTAGCCGGAATACTGGAGATGTAAAATATCGCCTAATGAATTATACATATCTGGATGAGATTATTCATAACTTTATGTGACATTAATATGAAATCCTTTGAGATAATTCTACCGTGGAGACCTGAGTTCGAAACATACGTTATTGACTGCCATATGCCGTAATACCTGAAGATTCGGAGATGATTTTGATAATGATGTTCATTTACGTTGCTATAATAATTTTCAGCAGTTAAAAAGATAAAGAAAAGTATGCAATTAAATTTAAGTACTGAGTTAAAATATGTAATAAAAACAATTTCGCAACACATCTTCCTCTCTGAAGCTCATGATATGAAAAAGCTAATTCGAACTAGACAAAACAAATCATATTATCATTTATAATGTTGAATGATCATATCTATGTTATCATTCTTATGTTCAATGAAAGATGTATGAACAGAAAACTTGCATTATTACTTCATTAATAAAATTTTACCATACAAGATTAGTAAACAGGGATTAGTCTTTTTTTCGTTTAACTGGTAAAAATGGAATACATTAGAACAAATGTTAATTTGTGTTTTTTTATCGGCGTAATTTAAAGCTGTGGGCACCAAATTCATTGCTTCTTTATTTATTCGCCACTTGAAAAACAGCACTTTCAAGAAAAATACAAAACGAAAGGGTCTATAGAATTTGGATGGAAAAGAAATTAAAGGTTTTTTGAATCACCAATAAAATCTAAAGAATTAATCAGTACATTAGTTAGGAAGTAATTGGCGGCAGATTCAAAAAATCACCAATAGCGTGACTATTGGCGTCAATCGCTTATTATCTACCCGCATATCCTCTGTTCAAGGATGAACAGTTAAGAGGATTGCGCAGGAGTCTAAACACGGCAGCGGAGTCGGAAGTCGATTCGAACTATTAATCGTGACGTGGGAGGATGAGGGGTTCGACAACGCGACGCCGGAGTACCTAAGCTGAACATAGAGGTATAAGGCCACAATACGCAAAGGGACAGGGATCAATAATAGACACGGTGACAGGAAATTAAAGAAGATGGATATTGAGGAGTTTGGGAAATGTAAGTTAGAAGCGGAGTGCGAGTAAAACCTGTGTGATTGAGAAAATGCCACTACGCATTGGAAGAAAACATACCGGTAAGAAAAGGATGGGCATTGAAGCTGCACAACTGAATAAGTTCTTGAGAGTCATTCAAAGGTATTTATTTTTCATAAGAAAAAACTCAAAATATCACATTTTATGTTAGTATAAACCATGTAAAACACCCTAAAATATATTCTGAAATCTTTTCAGAAGAAAAATCTATAATGTTGCCTTATATTCCTCGGCCGATGAAGCGATTCAATTGAGATATCGAAATTTATATCCATTGACCCACCTATGAAGCATTAAAAAACCCAAGTAAGAAGTAGTGGTGAAGTTTCTCTAGAACGAGGTCACCAAAATAATATTGAGCGAAGGGATTTCTAAAAAAATTAAAGAAATTGAATTTGAACCTACGAGTTCTTGAGTATTTCATGATCATTATTAGGCTATAAATAATAAACCATATCGATTTCTCCACCTAGGTCTAGCGAAGACACTTGATCATTTTAATTTGACAAAATTCATTTATTTCAAAGACTGTATGTGACCTGGAATAACAGAAAGTGGCTATTAGAAAAGTTATTACGATATTTGCCCGTTGTTGAAGATGAGAAGTGTAATGAAATGTGCTTCCTCGTATAATAACTAATTGGATCATATATAAACAAGTTAGGAAAAAGTTCAGTGTATAAAAAATAGGCGCGTTTCTTGCGATGGAGCATTTGAAACTAAGGATATAATCTGAACGAACTCACCATAAAAGAGCAAAACACCACGACTTGAATATATCTGTCAACTAAAAATGCATCCCTCTCTATGTTTACGCATTAATAAACGTATTTACGTAATTTTAGTATAATGACTAAATACTGCAAAACGATACATCAGGAATTTTGCCAGGGAAATATTACATTTTTATTTACCTATTTATTTTATAGTCAGTTGTAATTAGTCAAACAATCGAAAATCATTTTAAACGTACCTCACTCGACTTTAGTTGTAATATTTAAGTTTACGCTATTTTCTTCGTAGTGAATAATCCATTTTATACCGCATACAAAATTCTTCATGCAAACGTAAGAAAATTAAACGTATTTTCGTAATTATAGCAGATATAATTTAAAATTAATAAACGGGGACAATATTTCGTGAAATTCCATAATATGGATATTATGATGTTGTTAAAATTTAAAACAAAAATTTAAAGAACACAGTTTAACCACACTTCGACTTATTGCACATCACACTATATGACAGGGGTGGCTAAACTTACTTATTTTATTTCAAGAGGAAATTTAAAAAAATAATAAAACAATGGTCTTAAAATGAGATATATGGTCTAAGTATTATTGTGCCAGTTTTCATTGGTATAAGAGAGAATTAAGAGAATTATGAGATGCATGAGCTTTGGTAACAGGCTGTGACTATATGCCCGTAAGCAAGATCGGTAATTGATGTTTACCAATAATTTAGCTCAAATTATGGCAAGTAACCAGAAGATACAAACTTTTAGACGACGAAAGGCAAATGGTTTGCATCTGTGTATTACCAATTTGAGGAATGAATTTCTGTACAATAACATATTATTTCGCTGGGTTTTCGATATTTTTTCTATTGATTTCCAGAAATGCTCGGGATAACCAATTTGAGAAAGGCTGAGTTAGTCTATGTCCACTTCAATGATTCAAGGTAAACGGATTTGTAACTCAATCTACCGTTTTGTGTATATTGAGGATAACATACGAAACACCACGCCAACTGAATAGGCTAAGCCCTTGGGCTCGATTGCGGGCTGTCGTCGGGAGTACCCAGGTTAACTCTTTGGGTTTCACCCCCTGCCCTCCTTCCCAATCCCTCCAAGGAAAGTGGGCAACCCTCAATGCACACACAAACAATTCCTACTTTCCAGTTTCTAGGAACAGGAAAGAAACCATTGCGTTTCTAAGCTCTGAGAATAATTAAATCACAAAAAATATCAAGCCAAAAGTATGACATTATAAATAATATTTTTATATTAACAATATGATTCGTCAGCGCATATATTTACCATTGATGATTTATTTTTTCGTGCTTCGTTATATGCACAAAAATTAATGTCGCGGCTATTTCGACTCGCGAACAGTTTATGATGATGAAAACACAATGTCAAATAAATTCACGCCTATAAATAGCAACATCTATATTTAACCATGAATTTATGCGCGAATGACCCCAGAATCGTTTCTTATGATTACTCTCCTAAATTCCCTACAAAAGAATTCGCCTGAATATATAGGACATAAGCCCGCAAATGTGCCATCATCTTTTCGAAATAAGTAATTTTTCTGCTCAAATTAAGAGTTCCGGATGGCGTCTGTTAATGTCACATCCAATGCTCCAGTTTCCTAATCCCTAATATGGAAGATCCCTGTTATTCGTCCATGCAAAGTTTCTGTTTATTTTATTATACTCAGAATCGTCGATTTAAAAATAAGTTTTTCGCTGGAGAATACATTTCCTGTCGCTTGAATAACTTAATGCAAACGAGTATCGCGTCAGCTTGAGTTGGCGCCTGCCACCTTTTGGCGACTGGTCAATCAGTTGCGTGGAATGAGAGAGAGAGGGAGTGAGAGAGGGAGAGAGGAAAGAGGGAGGGCTGTCAGATGCACGAATTCACCTCTGTTTGCTGAATGTTCTCGATGTCCGTGCAGTGATAGTATAATCATCATAAAAAACTAAACAAGAAACGCCACACACGGATGCATTGGAACGCGAAACCCAGTTTTGGTAAACAACTTTCAAGCGTAGTCAAGGACCGTTGATTGGATTTTTGCAGAAAATGTGAATGTTTCGTGTTAAATTGCGACGTTTATTGAAAACGGCGGGTTTTCTACCGATTCTATTCGGCCGTGTAAATAGATTGATTTTTTATAAATTAAATAAAAGAAAAGGCGATGCAGAATAAACTCATAACAACTTTGTGCACTCTACTGGAATTTCCGAAATACCTAAAAATACATACCTGTATATATTTTTTGCTACATCATATGAAGCAGGTTAACGTATTGGGTAAACAGTTGTTATACATAGGCTACGTACAGCATATTCAACATGGGCTAATAAAATGCATTAATACTGTTAAATTTAGCATTTAATTTTTCTAATCAATCCCAAAAACACCGACCGCAATTTTGTTTTTTTTTTATTATTAATCTGTAACTGCAATTAAGAAGTAATGAATTTCTGGCAGATTTGCGAAGTTAATTATAAATTTAATTGCGCAATTGAAAACAACAACGGCAAAAACCAAAAACAATTTATTCGGAAATTTTAAAAATTACGCCATGAAATCAATTTCAAGTTTTAAATTACGATAGATAAATAGAATTTTTTATTTTTAAATAAACAAAATATGTTGAACAGTTTAATTTTTAACGAAAAAATGCCAAATTGAACATTTTGAAAACAACGAATGCTGATGTATTCTTGAGTGAGGAGTTCGATTTGTCATTGTTTTTGTAAGGCCACCATTATTTGTATAAATGAAAATAAAAAATAAATGTAACTTTATTTTTATTTAAAAACTGTTATGTATTTTAATATAAAAACCGAGAACTGTAACTGTTGTCTCGTAAAATAAAATTTTTACGCATAATAAAGGCATTTCTTGCCCTCGTTGGCGTATCAAATCCACACATTTAGTACTTTTTTCTAAAAACTGTCTTATCATTCATCCGTCGGTTTGTCTATGTACAAAATATCAAAAATTACGTAAGTTATAAACACCAAAATTTCGGAATTGATAGTTCTACATTAAGGCTAAATATAGTAAAAATTTGGTGAATCTAGAATTAGCTTCTGAGGAGTAAATTGTGGGTACAAAGATCAATTGCTAATAACTCAAAAAAGTGTTAGTTCTAGCAAGATGATTTTTTATGTGTAGAATGGAATGTGAAGACCTTTGGAAATTATCCGGTATCTGGAGATGAAAGTTGGTACAAAGATTCATTGCTAAAAACTCGAAAATAATGAAATCTAGAAAATTTGAATTAAACTATGATATTTTTCAACAACAAATCCAGTAAATAGCAAATAAAACTCCTGTTTTTGAAATATTCCAAATCAATGTTGCTGAAAAACCACGTGTTAAACCAATTTACATTCACAAATATATTCTTGTTCGAAAAAGAATATGATATATTATTTTTTTATCGACGGCCATTTAACTATTTCAGAAAATTAATTTGTAGAACTAGGTAACTTCACTTAACGTTTTGCTTCAGTAAAATAACCAATATAACAGCGTCACAAGCTCTGAATTTGACATCACGTCTTTTCTATAAAACAAATGTTGAACAACAATAGCAGTAAATAGCAACGTATTATTTACCGTCTTTAAGTGAACCAATTTAAAGAACATAATTTCCCTAAAACTCACATGATATACCTACTAGAGGTCTGCACGGGCCAAAAATTTACGACCCGGGCCCGCCCGGCCTAGTTAATATAAGGCCCAAGCCCGAGCGGATGGTACTTTCATCCAACGGGGCTCGATTATGCGTTTAAATATTATAGGGAACATTACAGACAGTAATTTCGTATATCCTATTCCATCTACTTATACCCTTTGTCTCAAATAACACTTTACGAATCATTCAAGACTAATTATCTGTTTTTCAGTCACTTTCACTCATTCAT
Source organism: Tanypteryx hageni (assembly GCA_028673005.1). Taxonomy (NCBI): domain Eukaryota; kingdom Metazoa; phylum Arthropoda; class Insecta; order Odonata; family Petaluridae; genus Tanypteryx; species Tanypteryx hageni. Next base: position 152,847,496 of record CM054115.1, read on the forward strand.
TCTTCCACTCTTTCCCTCTCACTTACTCATTATTTATGCTTTATTTTAAATTTTAATTAATAATACCAAGATAATTTAATTCTATTTATTATATATTTACTCACCAAAAAGAAAAGCATTCCTCTCCTGTGGCAAAAAACTTTAAGTTTTACTTCACGTTATTTTGCAGAAACAGAATCAAGTCTACGCTGTCACAGCTTAAACAAGTTCGTCGCTCGTTCATAACCCACCCTGAGGCACTGAAATTTCTTTCGCTGCTTGAACTTGTGGCTGGAACAGAAAGAACTTGCTTCGCCACTTGCGACAACAACGGAAACTGTTTTTCGCGATTTTTCCACCACATTAAAATACTCTTCATTTCAGCTTGCGTCGCACTATATCTCACATACCTCTCGAGTTCGTCATCGTTTTCTATAGCTGATGTATCTTCGAATGAAGTAAAGTTCAGTAACTTCATACATACTACATACTACTCCAACTTCCTGTATTCTGTCACTGTCGGTTGTAAAATTGAACTTATCAGTGGCTTTTGGATGTTCTCTCAAATTTTCTTCCCTGTTCTATTCTTCCATTAAATCTCGCAATGAACACAATTGCAGCCGTCACGTTTAGTAAAACTCTCAAGTGAGTCAATGCCCGAGAAAAGCCCGAATGTAAATCAAAATCAGAGCCCGAGCCCGAAACACTCCCTGATTTTCAGGGCCGGTCCGAGCCCGTGCAGACCTCTAATACCTACCGTTTTCAAACCAAGATTATCGTTATATACGGAATTTATCTTCACGGCACAAATGAACGATAAAAAGTGAACAAGTTCTCCAAATTCCGTAATTTAAATTCAGGTATTATGTAATAAAAAAACAAAGATATTATAAATGCCTATGATAATATTGAATCAGATGGCGTATTTTATCATTCACGTAAATAAAAGGCGATTGTAATATTACTAATTCACAAAATATAGAAATCAAAATTAATGTTTTTCGTTATATTTTACTCAAGTCCTGTAACCTCCGCTGTAAATATAATAGCAATTTTGGATAATGTTTTCGATAATTGTGATGTTATCATGAATACAGATTGAAATAAGCAACTTATAACGGAAGGACACGAGTTGGAAGAATTCCTTAAAACCAGATTTGGATTGGATTTATTATCTCCAACTGAAACAAACAATTGATGCAATTTTCGGTAACATTAATTCCTACCATGTGCAAAGTTTAATCAATGATTCTCTGTTTAGCTATCACAAGCCTCTAGTCTTATGATTATGTTGTATGATGCCTTGGTAGACGGGTGGTTAGAGAATCTGTCAACGGATATTAAGGTCGCGGGTTCAAATCCCACCTAGGACATGGATGTTTGTGTTTGTTGTTTGTTGAGTTATAAATTTCACTGTAAATTGGCTCTGTGTTCTGTATGTAAAATTTTAATGAATAAATAAAATAAATTTGAAAAATAAATGATTTTTTAAAGCAAAAGAACGTCTTTTTTTTTCGCCAATGGATTAAGATTGAACGCTACTTAAACATTTTTCGCATAAAGACCAATTTTCAATCAGATTTTCGCCGCCCTTCAATTCAAATTAAGCTGAACTGATCCAAAGCATGCGGTAACATGAATGTAAATCACTTCTTGCGAAAACTGCCTTCCCCATTTTCCGTCGCAGCTTCGGGAATTGAAAATGATCTTTCTCAATAAATCTCGTATCACTTCTCCCTCGCACGCAATTCCCTCCGGAGTTTCAAGGAAAAATAGCGAAAGTAAATCGACGAACCTTTTCCGTCTTCTTTTCCAGATCATGTTAAGACGCGAGTCACGTGTTTAGCCCTCTCCGATGCGGTCAAGGACACTTGCTCTTTCTGCTTTTTTCTGTTAAACTCGAGCCCAAAGCAGTCTTTAAAAAAAAACCTCTGTTCAGCACCTAAGGCAATGAAGTACGGATCTCATTTATCAACATGGCTCCCTACAAAACTTCGAACGAGTTAACACTAAGAAGTGGCAATCGCTGTGCAAATTGAGCAGGCATTGAGAGAGATCGTATCCCCTCTATATCCCACGATTAATTTTATTCCCTCGATCCTTTTTTTTAACTAGATTCTGGAAACTTTTTCCCGAATTCATCTCTTTTACATGCGCGTGAAAGTTTTACAGAATGGGCTCGCTATTCGTTGAAAGAAACACAACTATATTTTATTCTCGCTGTTAAAATTCGCGAAAGAAGTATTTCTTCATTAAAGAAAAAAGCATCAAGACATTCAACACTCGAAAGACTCGTGTTACTTCAAACAGCATCTACATGTTACCCTGCAATTCACCAATCTGATGGATGGCAGGGGGTGCACTGCACCGATGCTTACCTAATAGTTAATACTGACAGATTTGTCTTTCCTGTTATGGTCTCGTATTTTTCTAGGAAAGAATGAGTCTTTGTAACGTTCCGTCCTACAATCGATCTCACGTATCTTATCGCCATGATCGTTTCTACCTATGTAGGTTGGGGCCTCAATTATTCCCACTACATCTTCTGCTAGACATTATGATATGTATTTCTCTATGAGCCTAAACCGTGGGCACTTTCTATGGTATTTCAGAGATCTCCATTTTAAGTCCTTCAATAATGATGTGACAGTTTCCATATGTTCGCACTTTTGTTTAACGAATCTGGCTGCTCTCCGCCCTATTCTTTCTAACTTAGTTATATGGCCCTTCTCATACGGATCCCATATTCTGGAGGCATATTCCACCTGCGGTATAAGTAGTGAAAAACAAATAGTTTTGGAAAGAGCTACTCCGCCTACATTCCTTTCAATACAATTTTAATATGTATATAAATACCACCTTAAAAATTAACAAATTTTCGTGTTAGTTGTAGCAGAAATTTATATTTTTAGGCTCAACGACGGCTAAGGTCATATTTCAACGTTGAATTCTATTGAGAAAACTTCAGGTAGGTATGAATCGACCTAAGAGTCAACTGTTACCTCGATAGCTATGAATCGAAACACGACTGGAATGTGCACTCGGCTATGCTCCAGCCGAGTTCGACAATAATCATCGTCATAGCAACAAATCTATAAAATAATATATATATATTTATATATATATATAATCTAAAATATTTTAAAATGCAAAAAAACTATGCACGACGGATTTCAGATTAACCATGTAAATCAAATGGGGAAAGAACTCACCTGGAATCGAACTAGGGACATGTAAATTTGGAATATAAATTATGGCCCTGAGGTAGCCTCCAAGAGCACCAGCCTTACATCAAGTTTCATGGAAATCGGTGCATTCATGAAGAAGATGTTAGTGGAGGACACACATACACACGGACAGCGAGGCGATCCCATAAGATTACTTTCCACTTTTTGGAAAGTAGGCTAATAACACGCTTCGCGTACTTACTATTTCTGTACTATTCCGCACTATTTTGCCTATGAACGCCAGTTTCTTGTTAGCTGGACCTATAACACGACGAATATGCATATCCCACAAAGGTCGCGACAAATGGTAACTCCTAAATTTTTATCTCTTCTGCATATGTTTAACCAAGTTCAACAAATTAAGTTATCCCGTCAACTGAGCGGTTGATTGGCATGCATTATACCGAAGTTTATCGCAGGGAAGCTGCAGATAAATTCAGGCACATGAAATATTTTATCACAATTTTGTTAACTAAATATATTCAAGAATAAGCACTTGAAAAAATAAGTACTTATCTGAGGTATCTCTAGAGCAATGTTTCTGAAACGGAGGGTCGCGACCCCTTAAGGGGGTCGAAAGCACTCTTCACTAACAATAAGGCAAGTGATTTTATTCTGGTTTAAAAAGTTCTGCAAGGTTTAATTTATCGAAATGTTCTGTTCAAAAAATAAATAAAATTCTTTAGCTTATCAACGTACAAAACCTTTTTGACAAATGAATTATTTTTATGTAATAAAAACAAACAAGAAATTATATCTCACTAGTCATTAGTACTTCAAAAAAAACTATACAATACATTTTGTCTGAATGATTTTAATACATATACGTTGTTGTAAACAAAATATTTTATAGTGCTAACCTTTTATTTATAAAGAGCATAAAATAAAAAACTCTCTTATTATTAATTTCTTGATCATCGTCATCTCCCCCTTCCCCTGTATAGAGAAAACGAATTTTTTTCGCTTCTCCAAAATTCTCGGGAGGTCGCGGGGAACAAAAATCCAGGCGGAGGGGTTACCTGACGAACCTGCCTGAGAACCACTGCTCTAGAGTGTCTGTCTCAAGATTTTTCACGAGAAATTCTTTCACACAATCAGCCATCTACGAGGTGCTGCCTTTGAGCCTATGCTGTCCCTAGGAAAGCACTGCCCTTGGTGTTATGCTGCCTGTCAGAAAGTGTCGCTTTTTCGTATTCTAAAACCGTTGATTTTGGTTCTAAGCTAGGAACAAAAGACTGGGGTAGGGGGTGATGGTACCATTCTTCCACCCAACCAACTCCGATAACCTTTGAGGGTCTAGGGTCATTTTCATTCCTAGGTTTTTTGTTCCCTGTAAGTAGAGCTTGTCTCGTGGGGGGTGAGCGGGATAGTCGCTTGGGGCCGTTCATTTTTAAACGTCTAACGAATTGCATAATATGCACTATGTAAACACTGTTTTAAAGTCTTGTATGGTTTTTGTCTACATGTTTTGAATAATTTATCTCTTATGTGATAAAAGATTAAATAGAAAAACAATTACATCCTTAAGTCATAGTTAAACGTATATCTGGCGGCAGATGAAAAGAGCGTGTCTTTCCCAGAAATGCTCTTGATTCTGAGAAGAAAGGCGCGGAGATTTGAGAGACAGAAGATGCTCCTCGTTTTCGAAGTACGAGATCGCACGTGAACAAAGAGGAGATGGCGTGGTATCCAGTGATGGCTTAAGGAGCAATCACCTGTTTGGGAGGAAAATGCGACTGATGTAGAGGAAAACATGTTAACGGCGTGACATTGGGTGAAGGGTGTGAAAAAAATTGCTTACAAAATACTGCTGCAGTGCATTAAAAAAGAGGTCGGTGTGAATGGTCAGATTCAAATACATCCACTCCATATGTTCTACCCGAGTTTTAAAACTAGCCGTGCCTCGACCACTTCTCCATTCTGCTACAAGAATGTAGTCCGAGTGGTCGTTTGTGACGGAAGGCGAATGGTTTTCTTGGCGTGAAGTGAACAATTTGAAGATGTCTTTTGCTAGTGTTTGTTCAAGGCTAATGCATTTATTTTTATTATCGAAAAATTCATGATCGTATAGGACGTCGAACGTTTCCTGAGAATTAAGATTAATCCCTATCAAAATTTTAGCTGGATGATGTGGGACTTAAACAAAATATTTAAATCATCAAAATCGCAAAAAAATTAACAGATATTATTTTCAGTTACCTATAAATCTTACCAAAGGCCAACATTCTAAATCTTGCCTAAAAATAATGAAGTTACACTTCATGAAAAATTACATAGTAAAATATTCGCTTGTTTTTAAAAAATGCCAGTTAATGAATATTATAATAAATTCATGCTAAGATAAATAAACATATATGAATCTCATGGACAAATCACTACCAACCAAAAAAGGTATTCGAGGTTTTGAAAACTATAAGACCGACGTCAACTGAGAGCGAGAGAAGTTTTCAATAGCTGGAAATTTTGTTAGGAAAAAACGATCACCATTGTGGGACGATTCAATTAACGCTTTGTGTTTTCTGAAAAGCCATTTTTTGTTAAATAAAAACCAAAGTAATTTTGGTGCTATAATAAATATTTATATATTTAAAAAATAATGTATATTATTTATTATATTTTTAACTCGAGATTTCTCGTATCGTCGAGAAATAAAAAGGTCGAGAAACAGACCTTCTAGGTATCTCCTAGAGCAATGTTGCGCAAGCGTGCCACACAGACACGGAAAATTTGCGAAGTGCCATGCAATTTATTATTCAAGTAAAAATACTATCAATATAAAGACAATGTAAGTACTTATGGTAGGTTGAATTTCCATTCTAAAGCCATCTTTTTCACCTTTCGATAATTATCTTCCTCCCTAATGATTCGACGGTAAGGTAAGCCGATGAGTTAATAAAATTCAAAAGTGAAAATTGTTTGAAGGCTCCGCGGGCCATCTGAAATCGAGTCGCGGGCCACTAGTGGCCCGTGTACCACAGGTTGAGCACCACTGTCCTAGATCCGTAACAAGCTGAATTTATTTTTAGCCTTAAACAAATATATGCTCTACTCGTACAAAATTTCAAATTTCGTTTGTCACTACTAATATTAAGGAACATCTCATACCAACAATCTGGTCTCTAGGGAGTACATAACAAGTGAAGGAAGAATTGCAGAGCAAATTGCACCGACTGCTCTCTTTCCATCGGAGTAAAGAATCGCAGATGCGACATTTTGTTGGGTGCCTATATTTGTAGCAGCGTGTACTTTTTAGCAATTTTCCACCAATTACACCCAACACCTAATTCTATATTCAACAAAATTTTACCATATGTAGCTCTAATGTGGTAATATCTATTCTGGAATTTTGTTTTTTCTAATTCAAGTCATGTACATGGACAGACTACCGAATACATAAGCGCTAAAAAGATCAAAGCGCGGGCAAATAAAGTTCAAAGACTTGCTAACAGAATTCCGAGAAGGTTTCCCTTTGAGCTTGAAGGAAATTGCGTTTTCATTCAATCGTTGAATATTGCTGCGCGGTCAGGGAACCCTTCGAAGAGGGTTTACCAAGTGATCTCGAAATAGTTCAAAGAAGAGCGGCTATTTTTCTCAAGAACGACTAGTAAAGATACACTCGGTGTACCAGAACTTTTGAGAGACTTGCTTCAGCGGTTTATTACGTTTAGAAGGATAGAGCACAAACAAACCTCGAAAAATTAAATAGCACGGAATCTAATGACGATGTGCCTGGCGCAGATTTGTCCTCTAGTTCTAACAAACTTATTAGCCAATCATATCGAGAAAGAAAATAACTTGAAATAATCTTTGGATCCGACAGATACAACCGTTCTCTTCTCCAGGCTAATAAATATTTTCTTTTGAGCGAAGTTGTTGTGCAATAATACCCCCTGCCACAAACCTTTAGCTGCATAAACTGCAAAAAGCTTAATATAAACTATTAATCATCTCAAACTTTTCGAGTAAAGTTTACAGTAAAGCTGCCGTGGACATGAGTGAGAAATATCTTTATATGGAGTTCTTAAGCAGAGAACTTTTCATCATATATGTTTGTCGATACATGGAAGGAGTGGCGAGTTGATTAAAATGACTGAGAAAAATTGAGTTAAAAGAAATAAAAAGAATCCCTTGAATACTTACTTTTTCATCTGGATACCCATGGAGACGAAAGAAACGTTCTATTTACGATAAGCTTCCAGGCAGTCGTCCCTTCAGCTTAAGGGAAGACTCGCAGTTACACCATTGCCATCACTTTTCGCGCCCTGCACAATCCTGGTAACAAAGAGAAGTAATTTTATATTTCATTTCTTATCCACCACAAGGTTGAATCGCCGCTTTAAGAGAAAAACATACAGATTAATTGTGAGCTCTTTCTCTGACAAAGTAAAATCTATTTATGGGACTCGGCGGCTCTTTAACAAGGTATGCACAGGTTGACACCCGCGTATACATGCACACGGGTACACGCACGAACAATGGCATGCTTCCCAACGACCACGCCCACTGCCGTCTCCTACCCTAGGGACGGTGAATTATCATTTTAAAATGCTCCATCCGGAGAGGATAGATCTGTGGGGAAGCGAAATGGTACGGCGAGAGAGAGGGGAGCAGTCGTCCCTCCTATAATACGAAGGATACGTCCCTAGAAAACACCGTGTAATAGAAAACCGCGGTATAGGATAACATAAGTCTCTGGGAAATATTTGAATAAATTTCGATAAAATAAACTCCGAACAACATTGTAAAACACGGAACAATATAATAATAAATTGATATATTATAATAATAAATCGATGTATTAATATTAAATTGATACAAATCTTCATGAACAGTGGTAGAAAACTCCTTCAGCCAAAAACTATAGGATAAGCCCTATGCATTTCGCCCACTAACACGACCTACACGCAATTCTCGAGTGGTGTAAAGCGTGGCAATTAGAGCTGAACTTAGGTAAGTGTTCCGTCATGAGATTCTGGAGAAACAAAGAAATTGAGGCTATGAATTGCAGTATAGAAGGCGTACATCTAAAATTAGCCGAATCCGTCAAATACTTAGGTGTCATTTTAACAAGTAACCTCTCGTGGGATACACACATACGAAATATATCCGGGAAAGCTAAGCAGAAACTAGGATTCATCAAACGGATAGTAGGTAAAAGCGAAGAAAAAGTCAAAGAGTTACATGTTACTTTTCTTTAGTTAGACCACTGCTAGAGTATGCGTCGAGCATATGGGATCCGTACGAGAAAGGATTAATCGCCAAGTTAGAGAAAGTGCAGCGAAAAGCTGCTAGATTCGTCAAAAATTGTTATGATAGAAATAAAAGCGTTACAGGCTTGATACAGGACTTAGGATGGGAATCACTAGCTGAGCGCCGATCACGTGCTAGGTTAAAACTTCTTGAAAGATTTAGAACGAGTACTTTCTCCAGCGACGTCAAAGAAATAATAAGAACTCCCACCTATATCGGTAGAATGGACCATCCTCATAAAATAAGAGAGATAGCCTGTAGGACAGAGAGATACAAAGGCTCATTTTTCCCTAGAACGATAGCTGAGCAGAATAAAACTTGCGATCAAAAGTAACCTCGCGTAGGGGCGTAAACCAAGGCCTAATTTTGGAGTTTTCCCCTTGGTGTTAATGCACCCCTTGCCACACACCCTTGCGGTGGCTTGCAGGGTGAACTGTAGATGTAGATGTATGTGTATACTGTGTCCAGTTTCGAGGATATGAGTGGCTACGCTTGATTTCTCAAAACGATTGTGTTTGTAATGGGCTAAGTGTTCTTTGAATCGTGTTATTAGTTTTCGTCTGGTTTGTCCTATGTACATTAAATTGCAATGTGAACATTGTATTTTATAAATTCCGGATTTGTTCAAATTCTCCGTTCTGTCTTTGGTGCTATCCAGTAAGTTTTTCAAACTATGTGGGTTCGTGTATGTTATTGTGCAATTCTTATGTTTGAAAATTTTATTCAAGCCCCTGTTTAATATGGGACAATACTGTAGTTTTATATATTTGTTTGCCTTATTGTTGTCAAGTTTGAAAGTGGTGGAGTTGGACAACGTTTTTTTAAGATTGTTTTTTCTTATCAATTTATTGATTTAATTGGGATCGAAACCAAGTTTCTTTGCAGTTTGTTTTATATGTTTGAGTTCTTTAACATATCTATCTTTGTTAAGGGGAATGTTGCACAATCGGTGTGTTAAGAATTGGAAAACAGCTGTTTTTTTGATTCATGGGATGGAAGGAGTTATTTGAAATATAATTGTCAGTGTGTGTTGGTTTCCTGTAAATATCAAACTCTATTTATTGTTGGTTATTAATGATTAGTAAATCCAGAAATGGTAATGAATTGTTCTCCTGAAGTTCAAAAGTGAATTTTATGGATGGATATATATTGTTTAATTGATCTACAAAGTCTTCTACTTTTTGTTTTTTTAAATCAAAAATTGTAAAAATATCATCAACATATCTTAACCAGCCACAGTAGCAAGAGATTTCCACAAAATGTCATGAAAATCGGTCCATAAGTTCAAAAGTTAATAGGGGGGACAGACAGACACAACGACGAAACTATAAACCTATCCATTCAGTAAGCTAAAAATCGGTTTTAAAAAGTCGCATAAGCGTGAACCTGGACCGCGTTCTAGGATGCTATAGCAACACTTTATCGCGTATAGTGTACGTGAAACCGCGTTATAGGCGGGCTCACTGTATTAACATACTATACGTGCGAAAGGCTCCGTCGCGTTGTCGCTGCATCTCCCGATGAGAAATGTGAGCGAATGAAAAAATATATAAACTCCGCGGAAGGAAACTTTCGCATGCTGACAAAAGGACGAGCATTATCCGTTTTCAATTAAGGGCGACTCATCGCTCGGGCCTACCTTTTTCAAGTGGCGATGATTGATTGGCTTTTAAAGGGAATATTACGAGGTTGCGGCGGACGTGTCCCAAGCTGCGCTACCCCCACACTGGGACAGAGTTTTCTCTTTTCTGGGAAAGGGGACCCATCATCTCTGTTCGTCATAGCATCGACGAGCCGAGTTCAAAATCACGTTCAATATGGTCATAATCTCATTAGCGTCCGATGGACGTCGGATCTCTACTGTTTGAAAGCTAATGCTATTAAATCTAACTTAATTACCAATAGAAATGTGATATTCTATTAGGAAGGAAAAAATAAATTCTTACTATAGAGAATTGAATTTCGTATATATAATCCTACGCAATTCTGAGTCGTCTGCCATTTAAAATATTTCAAGGTCATCTAAAGAGGGACAAAGTAAGCGGTGGACAAAGTTTCCATCGCGTTCACTATAGAATTTCATGTTTTTCATTTAAAAGTATATATTTATAAAAGTATTATATTTATAAGTATATATTTTTAAAATTTCATTATTATTTTCCGACCTTCGCAATTATTTAAGTTAATAACCGAATTCAGAAAAGCATTGCTGATACATTTCGAAATGAATGCATTTATTTACATAGAGAAATAAGTATGTAATCTAAATATACAATCAAAAAGTTGGATGAAACAAAATTAAAAAACAGTTTCTTTGAAAAATATGTACTTTTAAATGAGCGAGTCTTCAAAAATTATTCAGTCGACCATCAGGTAATGGACGTGAAAGCGCCAACAAAGCCACTATGAATATTTAGTTTCTTAATTCCATTTATGGCTTCAAGGATGTAACATTTATCCAAATTGACCTGCCTGATGTGTTAACATTTAAAATATGATTTTTCATTAAAGACATGGAACCAAAAGACTCGACTTGATGACATAAAATGGAGAATGAGATAGCACGACAGTTACGAGACTAGTAAGCTGCAGTTACAAATTACACATTTATAATGCTGCGTGTCATCTTGAATTTGCTTCAACTCGCAATATTTTTTATATATTAGGAAAGCCAAAGGGCCGGAATACTTTAATTTTAAGGAACTAAATCAGGAACTCCATTTACACTCCTTATTCCATATAGGATACAAAAAGTTTATCTTCTGTGATTACTCTCTTACAATAAATAAATAACGCATACCTTTCCAAACTTTCTGTGTTATTAAATTAATAAATGAGATGAATAACACTTGTTAAAATTTGTCCTTCTTATGAGCTCAAATTCCCTTTAGCACTGCAAGTGTATTAAAAAATGGAGTAACCACCCGTTATTTTCAAAATACAATATAAGGCTTGGGGTGTAGTAACAATATCTTGTATCACATAATAATAAGTTCATTAAAAACAAATAGTCTATTTAATCGATAAAACATTCATTCTTAGCCATTCTGAATAAGTTTTTTTAAATAAATGTTATTCTATATAGGCGATAAAATAAAACGGCCTTAAAACCTTCTCAGGTCTATTTTATTAGGTCATAATATAATTTTAATATTTTGTCTTTGCAACTGCAAGAAATCCTTGATGGAGTTTTATATAGTCTTTATCAAATCACCCGGAAAATTTCCCACTTTTTCCTTATAAACTAAAGTTAATATCTCTACCAGTTTCGTAAATCAAAGGAATAATATATGAGGGGCATGTCAAAAGTGCCTCATTTGGTGAGTTAGTGTTCAAATTTGCGTCATCGCCATCAAGAGACCACCCACTTAAGCTTATGAGAGTTCCGTTCGAGGATATCATTTCAAAATGTAATTTAGACCACCAGCCTTTCACTTTGATTCCTTTCCTATCCTGATTCAGTGGCGTAGGGACAATGGTTCCTCGACCAGGGCCCGGAGCTCGGGGGGACCCCAAGAGCCCGTGCGACAAATCTTCGAGCCGCACAATAAATTGACACTTCTGCAATTGTAATCAATTTTGCATAAAGTAAAGCTCGCAAGAAGACTTTGGCTAAGTAGCAAGTTAATTATGTGTTATGTGATAGATGCTACATATCGGCTACAGATTATTCGTTTTGCAGCATAAAAATTGTTGTTATTTATGACTTCATAATCGTGTAACCTGATTTCTGTGATACTTATTTGTTCTCTTAAATAATATTATGTACAATTAAAATCATAAAATTATTCAACGATTGCAATATATTTTATTTATAAAAAACTGAATTAATAATAAATCTATGTCAATAAAATTATTCTCTATAAAAAATAAGATTGCCAATATATATTGGAGTAGATTGCGGCCCCGTAAAGAGTTCTCGAACCAGGGCCCGACTTCACCTTGCTACGCCACACTCCTGATTAATCAATTTTGAAATCTAAGTGCGCGAGCATCGCTTCGTCGGTAAGTTCGCCATTGCTTTGTTTCAATCCCAACAGCGAGTACAAATGAGATCGGTCTTTCATTTGAAAAAACTAGGAAAAACGAAGTCCAAAAACAGAAACTTAGAAATCAAAATTGAAAAATAAGTGCATATCTCAGGCACGTCCAATTGTAATATAAAGGTTGAGAAAAAGTATATGCACATTTCGGCCACCAGGCATCTGTTATCTGTGGTATTCACCAAAAGATTCTTTAATCTAGTCTAACCTCTTGGAATTTTCTATACTAGAATACCACTGATACCGGCTGCCTGGAGCTAAAATGGGGATATGGTTTTTCACAATCTTTTATTGGCAATTGGAGTTGCTTGAGATAAATACATTCAATTTTCGTATTTAATAGCTTACTTTTAGAGCATGTTTTAGCGATAATATCTCGATAATTTTCAACATGATGATCGAACTGAAAACCAATATCTATTGTATCAATTGGTGATTTCAATAAATCAATTTATAAAATGAAGGATGGATGGAAAAACTCTTTTCTTATGTCAACATGGTGCTTTTAATTGACCAGGAAAAAATTGAAACATTTTCTCGCTTCTATAAGTGAATTCGAAAATTTTCAACGCATTATAATGAATCGCTTTGGAATAATTATTTCCAGTTTATTTCCTTTTTTATTTCGGCGAAACACGTCAGTTTCGGATAATGAGCTAGGACATAATGCGTAAATAAGAAAAGCGAATGAAAAAATAACGGGATTCGACGCTTCGCGAATGTCACGAGATTCTTTCTCTGCGGCCACGCCTCCTAGCTAATTTCCAAATTCACGAAACGTGATGGGATACGATGTGATCTACAGTGTGCGTGTGTGCACTTAGCGTGACTGATGCATGACCGCGGAGTCACGTCTCATTCCCACGAGGCTGACATGATATTCCCTTGAGATAGGGACATCTCAATACGTTACCTTTCTACTTATATCGCCTTTACATTTGAATTGAAACTTAACGCGATGGATCTTCCACTAATCCAAATATTTAATCATGCATTATTATGTGTAATAATATAAAAAATGGTGCGTAGGACCACAATGTTTATTTTGGCAAACAAAAAGAGATATTTTGAAAAAATATCTTATAACCAGCAAGTATTTTGACCAGGTTTTTTTATTTTAAGTTTTAAAATTTTTGGTCATGTATATTTAAGGTAACAGAATTTCTTAAAACTTCAGATGTATACAATTCTGACTTACGCTAGACACGTGATTCAGTTTTAAATAATTGCGTTATTTTTTAAATTTTCCATGTATTCAGCCGAGCATTGCATAAAATGGAGTGCCGTCGTTCAAACAGCTGTGTAGTGGACAAAACATGAACCAATACAAACATCTAAAATAACCGTAATATTTCAAAAAATCCTCATTTCAACCCATTTTCCCATCTGGCCAATCTATCAGCAAAGGGGAACCAAGGTCGTCGATCCATCACTATATATAAATATCAACGTAAACTGAAACTCATCACTCATAGTAAAAGCCTCGGGCGACATCATTTGTTTATTCAACGAACATGCATTTCGATTATCACCCCACATCGCTTTTTGTTGCGTCTCTTTGCAGAGACGCTTTTTTAGAAAATCTAAGCAGTATCAGTTACGACTGAACGTATCGCCACTGTTACAAACCTCGCACTTTAGCACAGGAAGCATCTGGTACCGCTGTTAATTTCAATACATCTGACGGAATATGCATGCGATTACAGTAGCTTCATTGAGAGAAATATGAATATCTCCCCTATTTATGCATTTCTTTGACGTTACGAGGATTATAAAGAGTATATTGCAAAATTTAGCATATGAAAGATTTCAAAGGAAACTTCAAAATACATTCAACATCCAACTATTCGCATTAGTGCTAGTTATTCTCTCGTCGAGTTTTTATCACGAGTTTTGCATCAAAAACCTCAAAAGTTACACTAAACTCATAAATTTATTAATGACCAGTCAATATTGAGAAGTAAATTAATTATAATAGTGAAAAAATCCTTAAATTTATCTAAATTTCGGTAAATAATGCATTCTATTAAAACTTCAATTTTAATCTTAGTAGTAATTTAATTACGTGATTACTGCGATTTTATAATTTTATTTATTTTATACCGTACTCGCTTTCCTAGCACAATTTAAAATACCCTTGTACATGATTTGATGAGCTCGAACAAAGTTTACAGTCTAAATGATTTACATTAACAATATTTTTTTGTATTTCCAAACATATTTACAATTTTTGCCATCAATCACCCTAAATCAAACTAGAAAATTCATTTGGTCCATAAAAATATTTGAAAGCTAAGGTAAACCAAAATACTAGGAGTTTGCGCTTCAAATCTTATAGAACATTTTCTGGAAAGTTTTCGCGAATTCACATATCATTTTCTCTATTTTGAGAATTTTTTCTCATCAATTATACTGTCTGATCTCACTTAAATTGTATTTGAAATTTTAGTGAACATGTTAAATCATACATATAAACCTGTACCGATAATCATCAATGTGATTCAGCAGTCAACTCAACCCCCAAACAACGCACTTATCATTAAGAAAAAAATACACTATATTATAATGCAATATGAAAGTTTTACAAAACAAATTTGCAAGAAACTAGCCTACTTACAGTAGATGTACATTACTGCAAGATGAGCGCGAGTCCAAAACTCTGTAAATCCCTGCTTACGAGAACTCTCGAAGAAAGAACCACAAAAAATATATTTCTACTCCTATTTCCTTCAAAAAATGAGGAATAGGTTATTTTATTTAGTCCAGAGGAGGAGATATCCATTGAATCACTAGAAAATCTTTTTGGTTCCAAATGATGGGGGAGTGAAATATTTCTACTATAAATCTAAAATCAATGCATAATTTAACGAAAATCTCACCTGTTAGCAATTCATTTGGTATAAATAAAGCTCTCGGTTCACGTTGAAGAGGAACTGATGAATATTCATGGTTAAATCCTTTTAAAAGTATTTACTGAAAAATAAAAGTTTAAAAACCTGGTTTCAGTATTTAGAGAATTCAAAAAATAAATTACACTAAAATAAGCTTCTAAAGAGATAATTACCTTTCCTCTTATATGCGTAGCTACTCAATTTTCTTGGTAATGGACTCCCATTCAAGGCCAATCAGAACAAAAGCTTTTTGATGGTAAAAAGTTAATGACATGGCATATGCGGCTGTTAGTAAAATGTTAATGTTTACTAACCTAAAGATAACTACTAAGAACCTTATCAAATTACGCGCCTAATTTTTCGTAAGTACGTCTGGCATGCCTAACATAAGAACATATCGCGCCTAGGAAACACGGAACACGGCGAAGGATGGCGCAAACAGCTGTTCCGTTGCGCCAACCACGTACTAAATTAAGTTAGTCAAGTGTTAGTTAAACGTTAGTCGCATAAAAAGTTTCCTCTACCCTTCGCTGAGGCCGGAGCATCGTCCGTCGTCCATCGTTGGGAGAGCCATCTGCGGCGATTAACACTGACCTTAGGGAACATTTATTCCATCGGCGATTCTTGTAGAAAGCCGTAAATCCTTGCACCATCCTCACCTCTGTAGCGGATTCCAGATTCCGACAAGTCTTGATTTTTCGCCGGAAAATCGCTTCACAAAAAAATTCTTGGTAGCAATCTTCTCTAGCAGCTTTATTCACCAACTTGCTTTAAAAGGGCACTTTAACTAAGCAACAGAATTTCACACAGCAAGTCTAAACTTAACGAAACATTTTTCACCATTTCTCACACCAACACTATCTCAATAAATAACCAATTTTTACAATGCACTTCTTAATTTCGCAAAACTACTTTCACCAATTCTCACTTCAGCACTATATTTGACGAAACCACCAATGTTCACAATGCACATCTTAACTTCACAAAACCTTTTCGACCAATTCTCACATCACGGAAACACTGGATGAAACAAGGTATTTCTTAAATTCTCAAAATCTTTGTATCTTTATCTCACTTTGCCTCTCGAAATGTCCTTTGCTATTTTTCTCATATCTTGATAACTCACTTTCCTCTTCCATTCGTCCAACAGCAGAATCCTTTTCCCTCCTCTTCCTCTTTCAAGTTTTCCATCAATCAGGTCGTTAAATATCAAGGATTATCATGAAATCCAGTTAGCTTCTCACTTTTTTCAGTTGTATTATCAATATTTCCTCTCTTTTTCTTACTGATCCTTCATTTCTTTTTCATACATACACCTATTTTCTGCTTTCTTCTCAATGGTCACATTCTGGAGCTTTCAAGTAATTCATATCATTCTTCCTAAGCCTGTATGTTTCCACGCCATTAAATTTGTTACTCAACAACATTTTGCTGACTTCTTCCTTACCTCTTTGTTGATTTTACATATCGTATATGTTAGCGGTAGCCGGGACGGTTCGAGAAATTTTGGCACCCCGAGCGAGATTGCACTCTAGCTCTTCCCTCCGTAAATGTTTGTTGAGATGTTTTTCAAGTATATTTTATTTTATTCATCGCTCTGAAAAAATAATTTATAATTAGAAAATAAAAGGAATGCTACCCATATTCCAGCCGGTTCCGCGATATAAATTGTTATCCAATATTTATTCACTTGCAAATAATGCACAGATAGATGGTCGGGATAACGCCTCCAAGATTTTGGCGCCTCCTGTCTCGCCCATACATCAGGCCGGCCCTAAGCGATAGTTTCCGTCTACTGAAGGCTGTTTTTGTTTTCCTTATACTAGTCCTTATTTAATTTCCGTGTTTTACATCTCTATGCATAATGCTTCCATGGTATTATTTCTGCTCAATCTGTTCTAGCAATCCTTATATTGTACACTTCTTTTCTCACAGTTTGTTAATTTAAATTATTCCATATTTATTTATCTTTCATGTTTTCTCCTGGTAATCACTAATATATTACATTTTTCTGGAGCATTTTCCTTTCTTCCTAGGCTTAAATGGTAATCTGCATATTCTACTGATCTACAAATATGTCCTCAAAATCTCCAGTATCTCCTTCATCATATTGAGAAGAGTGATAAGCAACAAATATTTCTTATTCCTCTTCTTATACATACCCCACTAATGTAATCATGCTCTAAACAAAGTCCTTTTTAGTCTTCTATCTTCATAATCCACACCAATATGGATTAGCATATTCATTAAATTTACCCAATTTACTCAAAAGATGGATTTTGCTGGACAGCAATACATGCAGCATTCAGGGTTGTATTCCATCTGGAAATGTAAAAATTAAATATTGCTAATTAAATAACTTTGGCACACACAGAGATATATTAGACGTCACAGTATCACATTATAAAATAGGCTAAATTGATACATGACCTCAAGACATTCATTTACAGCCAAACAAAATGACTTTTCCTCTTTCAGAGAGGAATTATTACCCTACTAAATCTAATCTAATATTGCTTGTTCAACATATTCTTTGGAGCTGAGATTAATATAGTACGTATATTGATAAATATATTAAATTCAACTATCTATAAAAGAAACTCCAATTCAAATGAATCCTCTGTTGTTCGAATAAAATATGGTACAAGATTTTTTGCAAGGATTATACAATTCCCTAAGTTGAAAAGAAAAAATCAATAACATCGCTTTTCTGCTATAAATATTCAGAGAAAGATATTGATCAAACCATGATACAAGAGGAAGTACAAATTTTCCAAATAAAATAAAACATTTGCAATATGCGATATATACGTTAATGAATAAGTAGGAAAATTTAATACTCAACTTCACCTATGCAGATAGAGTTATTAATCAAATATCCTTCGTTTAAAACATTCAAATTGAACAAAATAATGGAAATCTTTATTTTTAGAAATAATTTTATATCTGCCTTATATATCAACAAGGCCGTTGCATGGTAATCTGCCACCTGAGGCATAAAGACGAAGTGTCGCCTCATTTCACGTTACAAGGTTGCAGATAAAAAATCAGGTATACTCAACCTTCCTGCATCATGGGGGATGCGTTTTGGAAAGTTTTGTGTAATGTGAATCCGTGTTATGTAAACTTAGCTTTACACAGTTAAAGGTGGGTTGCCTTCTGAACTCCAAGGGTAGGACTGACGTAATTTTTTCGTCTTTCTTTTTTATTGTGCTTATGCTTCATATGCTTGATTCATTCACGTTATATGAACGCTCAAGCGACGCAAAAATCTCTCTTTTATCTAGCTGTCGAATAATATCGTCTGATTGTAGATTTAGTGCATTCTTGTATTTCATCATGAGAGTAGGCATAATATGTACAAAAATACACAAAAATAACGGAAAAATGAACGCACGGATACTCGCAAAAGACAAGAAACTTTAAGAGAACCGCATGAGTACACGAATACAAACTAACTGTTATCTATATACTATAACGAGTTATTTCACAGCCTGCAAAATTGTGAAAGAAGAGAATGGAATTAAAACACATTAGGAGATTAATGGCTCTCGCTTCAGGCCTACTATAAACAAGTAGCTCATATACCGGCACTTTTATTGTGACAACGAGATGTTTTATCCTCTAAGGCCGGGAGTGAGTTTCCTCCTAGCACTTAAACCAAAAAGGGTGGTGGGTAGTTCCGGTGTGGTTTTTTTCTCGATTAGTGTGATGTCGGTTATCCCATCTTATGAACAAAGCACTCCGCCCTTCCAGTACGCCATTCCCTAGCTCAGCCATCTGGAATTCCAAGTCCGGCAAAACCGCGTTAATGCAAACCATAATCCATGTTATCTGATTTTTTAAAACAAACCATGGGTTAGCGAATCCGTGTTATAAAAACCCGTATTATCCGTATTATAGGAGAGCAATGCGTTTTTCAAAATATATCTTTTCAGCTTGTAAATTTCGTGTGCTTCGGGATAGTTACGTGACAGGGGGAGGATAAAAATGGAAAATAAGGGCGGTGTGCTAGGAAGGTGAGCGCGCCGTATAAACTACATTAGTTATCAATCCATTTAAAAAAATTAAAAAATTTAAATTTATCAGCATGTTTCTTAAAATAATTTTTATTTAAAGATGTTGTCATTTATTGCACGTGAAATTTTCAAAGGTTCACTTTGGTTCGTGTTATGCTGTGATTACATTGAACGCGAATTCAGCCAAATTTTCGGTCGCACGAATTCTTAGGGATTCGTACGAATATATCAAACAAGTGTATATGTAGCTGGTTACGCTGGATACGAATTATTCATACAAGTTCGTCCGAATTCGTATGAGGTTTTGTACTAATGAAATGAACTTAATTTATCATCGGAATTCATACGAACATTAAAGGTGAGTGAATAGTATGAAAATAGACCGAAAAGTTAATTTCTGCTGTTTTTGAAAAACGTTCACTTTAGAATAAAAAACTATCATAATTGTGATACTAACAGGAGGTTATGTGCGGAAGTATCAGCAGATTAAAATTGAACAAGTGCATAAACAACTTTTATTTAGTTATTTTTAAATCAAAAAATGGCTGGAATTAAAATGAAAAACTCCTGATCCGTAATTTTAATTCCATTCTGTACACCGTAGTCTCCAAATTCCATTTTTTTAAAAATGGCTGATAGACAATTAGAAAGATCTGATTCATAACTATTTAAACATTAGTAATGTTTTCTTGTTGAGTCATGGTTCCTGCGTCACTATTAACGTAGGTTTTCGATGTGTTTCTTACATTGTTCCCTCTTTTTTACACCATGGTTGAACCGCCTACCTGCACGATATGCATTTTTTGTTGCGACGTTTTCGTATTTCGAGTAGAGAAACTTAATTTACTCCTTCAATATCAATAAGAACAGTATGCAGTAAACAAACTCATTTCACTATTTTAACTACATTTTCTGGATTAACTTGTGTCTCCGTTTTCAAAATTCTCCATTTACGGGTTAGTGAGATAATCTCCAGTTAAATATTTAACTTACGAAAATCATCGAATGAACTCGTATGCAATGTAATCAGGACTTCGCAAGAATTTGTTCGTCGAAAAATTCGAAGGGATTCGCAACCAATGTAAGCTCAGCCTTATGTGATGTTTTATTTTGTCTAATATACAAAATTATTACCTATAAAAATTAGATCAAAATATATTCGGCTCTAATCGCATGTTACTAAATATTTTCAATATAGTTATTTTAAAAACCTGCGTGACCTGTTCTCAACTTAAAAACCACCAGGATAAACCTTTTCCCTGAGTGTTTATATTTTCCATTCTGCTCGAGGAGATTTTTTTTCGAACCCGCTTGAAATAATGGTAGAGCCTAAGAAAAACCGCACGGGACCCCATGACACTGATTAGATTGTCTGGTCCCAACCGCAGCGCCGGCGACAGGGATATTTTGCTCTAACTAAGCGAATAGCAATGATTCATTTAAGCTCCGAACGCACGAAGGTATTGCTCCGTTGGAACACCGAGCCCAAATGAGATATAAAATGAGGTGATTAGCTGAGGAATGAGTGATTAATCCTCTCTTTACAACGTTTCCAATATCCCCCAAAAATATTTTCCTTTTTAAACGAGAGAAGCTGATTTTTATCAATTGGCAAGGTCAAAGGAAACAAATTTTGAGTTGAAAGGTAAAACATTTCAAGAGAGAGAGAGAAAGGGGAAGGGAAGGTCGAATTAAAAAGGGTTGAGGACCTACATCGAAATGGGAATAAAAAGAAAAACAACATTTGTACGCAAAAAAATAGGCCTTCAATCACATAATAAAAAAATGAAATACCATGAAGCAGTAATACACGCAGTTAAAATTATAATTAAATAGGTAATTATAATAATTAGGGAAAATGTTTCTTTTTCTTGTTCTTTAATGACACGTTATCTTTCATGGGACGTAATATCAATTAATGCTGATCACGCTGATTTCACCACGGCTCACGATATATTTTTTATTATTATCCCACTTAACGTTAATTAGCATTTCTATCACTTGCATAATTTATTAATTATTTAAATTCATTTCAATTTGTGAAGTTGGTTCAAGTTCAATTCACTTATGGCTATTCTAAATAAGTTATGTCCAAAACTCCTTAAGCCATAACAACATAACACCGATGCATTTCGCCCACCAAGTAGGCGAAATGTATCGGTGTGTCAACATTGTTATGGCTTAAGGAGTTTTGGACATAACTCATTTCAATTTAATAACTACACCAATTTTTTTAGTATATGGACTCATCTTATCCTTGATTAAAAACTAGAATAATGCTTGAAACCTTAATTATCGTTTTATCATTAAAAAAAACAAATTCTACCTCATAAACTCTATTTAAATAAATTCACTCTTCTACTTTGAGTATGATAAGTTATTTCGCACACTAATTTTATATCGATTACTATATTTTATAACATTTGCAAATTTCAGGGGTATTTTATAATTTTACAAAAATTGGTCTCTCTTTTATAGAATTTTGCGCTTGGTCGACTCTTGAATCTTCAACATCGTACTGTTTGCATAAAGATAGTCCTAAAACTTCTACGTATTTTGTGATCGGGAAATCAAGAATGTGCAATAAAAAGCTGAACGTTCGGCTGGCAAATAATAGACTTCAAACAGTGAAGAATAATGCAAATTTAAAGACTCTATTCCTTGCAAATTTTAAAAAAATATTTAAATTAATCCGCTAAGCGCCGTCTCAAAACCCCGGCTACCTCTAAACAAACACATTCCAATTAATTTCTCTTACTTTTCATTAAATAAAACAGGAGATAGTAGCACGAGAAAAATATTTTCTCGGCGGAACTGCCACACCCGTCGCATTTCTTGGGCATTTTATTGGACGAGCATACCCCCCTGATTTGACCCCATCTGCACTTATTCAAATTAACCAAAATAAGAAAGATGGGGACTCGGGCACTCGGACTAATTAATGAGGCGTGTAGAAGAGCAGTTATATAGGAGAGGAAGGGTGGGGCAGGGCAGAACACGAGCCGAGGTCCTCTCAACATCTCACCGTTGATATTCCCAGAAGATTAGACCACGCGACTCCTTACCCGAAATGGGTTTCAGGATACGGGACACGCTCCACCGAGATCTGTTGCCATAGATCAAAAATGCTGATGACGGTCGCAAAATATTCGCGATCTTTGTCATCAAAGAATGTTTTGCCTTTCCCGAGAATTAGTTTTTATCTATTTGGAGAGTATTTATGGAAAAATATTTTTTCTATTTGTCTCAGTACAAAGGCATGACTTTTTCAGCAAAATGTCGAAGGATTTAAGTTTACATCCATTATTATTCACTAAAATCACGCACATTTCCACGCTATCTAGCATATATGACGCATTATAATTCAACACATTTATGATGCATTTAATTAAACGTTATTAGCTTAAACCCTAATAATTGACAAGTAGGTGAAATATAAATACATTTTATATATAATAAATATATTTTGGAATGATATGAGTATGAATATATCTCGAAAACCTTAAAGTAGTTGTTATATTGAACATCGTGAAACGGACAACCAAATATTTGTTTCGCGACTCTGTCTACAAGGCTTGTACAACAATTCATTCATCTACTAAACGATAATACTCTCGTATATTTGCTGTTATCTTTAAGAGCATTTGCGCATCTTACTATCATCTTAAAAATATTTGAGAGTGTGTGTATATATGTTCTTTATACGTTTTTACACCGTTGAAGCTATCGAATTCAAAAGTTTCATGGGGCATACTATGGACCAAATGAAGAACTTGGTCTAGGTCTTGAACTTGGACTCTTATATCCCATGGGGGCCAAAAAATACTATTTCCATAAGAATGCATGGGAAATTGTGTGGATAAACCCCAAAATGCCATGCAGCCCTTCACTGATGTGGATATAAATATACCTAAATATTAACTTACAATCACGGGAAATAACTTATTTTACGCACGAAAGACTGAATATTTTAATTCAATTCATGTTTTGTCGTATTACACGCTAAATTGCTCGAAAGTTTCCTTTAAGCGCAAAATTTATCGGTTTAGATGACCATTTTCCAGGCGACAACAAAGCTAAATTTCTTAATTGTTGTCCTCTTCAAAGGGAGATAGCCACGTAAAGATTAATGCAAGGAAAATTCACGACGTGGTGTGCCGTTGAGGAAGAATAGCCAACGCCAAGATTAAGGGTACAAATTGATTCATTCCTATGAATACATTTAAAGTGAGTCAAATGATTTTTAAGGAATATTAGAACATTGTTATCTTTTACCATTAACATTGAAAGATTTATCGCAACATAAATCGATACATCTACTTACATTTGTTTGGTAACCAAGACGTTGTTTATTGTTTACGTTTTGGCTAATAGTATTGACATAATCCACATAATTTTATTGCTGCTTTAAATGCTTCGGTGCTATCCATGTGAATATTAAGTAAGACGTTAATGCGTAATTATATTAATAGTAATACATTATAATACAATACATAAAATAGTATATGCTGATTTAAAAACGGAGTAAATCCTATTTTAATAAAACTGCTCGATTACGTCAAATATTCTTGGAAAAGCAGTCTGCCTTGATTATATGATGGATTCACCATTGAGATACACCCACGAGCACAAGCCTGACAAAAATTTATCAATAGTTTCTTTAGGTGGTAGTTAACATCCCGTATGAACCTCTTCTACGAATAACACATTTGAGAAATTTGGGGGCACAGACAGCGCGAGGCCCCTAGCAATAAAAATCGTTTGCTACTTAAAAGAACTTTCCCGAGCGAAGCCGGGCATTTCAGCTAATCTTTTATATATAATTACTCAATGTCTATCCGTCCGTCTGTCTGTCCGTTCCCCCTTTTATCTCTTGAAAACTTTGTCTAGAGGTATGCTGTAAACGCCATCTTGTCTCGCCAACTATATGTCATTTCATTTATCATTGCGACTGACATTTCGTACGTACTCGGGACCGCTCGTGTGTTTCCGCTGCTAGGAAGTGGAGAACCATTTCCTCTCCTAGCTGAAGAACTCGGCGCTGCCATATCTACTATATTAAAATACGCTGCGGAGAAAGCTGCCAGCGGTGAGCTACCGGGACGGGGGAGTTTGATTGTTCGGGCACACGAATGAAAAAGCAAAATCCAGGGGTATGAAACTCTTATGGGAGAATAGATTCCCAGCTTTTACACGTAGTTCACTATGCTAAGGGGTCCGCGATAGGCGCTGCAGTCGCAGTCAGTTCTCTCTCTCTCATTTTCTCCCTCTATTTTTCTCCTATTTCTCTCTCTCTCTCTCTACCGCATCACCACAGTGCCACACGTTCCTTGTGTATCGTAACGGAACAGCGGCCATTTTGCTTGATAAAAGCTCGCCATTGCTTATTGAGCGGTGGTCAGTTTTTGATTTGATTTGATTTGATTTGATCTGATCTCCAATCAACAGGTAAGTCTTAAAAATATCATATTTTTGAAAAAAATTCTAACGAACTAGTTCTACGAAGTGTTATGTGAATGCGTTTTGTGAGAATGCTTTTATATTTTCTTGACAGATACCTGCAATGGATAGATCTTCTAGGAAGGAAGGAAAGAAATTTCTCTCGTTTGTTTGTGTGCGAGAAGCATTTTGAGAGGAAATGTTTCTCATTTTTATGTGTTATGCTTCGCTTACTTCACCTAGCTGTGTCATCCATTGCCCTGGCCGTGAATATGGTACGTGTCAGTTCACAAAATAAGCCGTAATTTTAGATTGAGTAACTGAAATTTCTGTTTAAAACTTCTCGCGGTAATCAGTAGATTATAGTGAGTTTGGAAGTTAAACTGCAAGATAGACGCCAGAGGATAGAATTGTGCATGTAATAGAATGAAATAAGTGTACCATAGCGATGTCTCATTGTTTTAATATGAAATATTTTGAATTTACATAAATTGTTAACTTGATTATTTCTTGTTTCTCATTATGCATTTGTTTATAATCCTAGACTTTAAGATAATTTTTTGTTTCAAAACATTTAGAAATGTGTATATATTTTTCGATCGAGAAATTGAAATTTCTATATCAAAAGTTTTCCTTGTTATATGATGAATACATATAGATCTTAAATGGGCTAACTGTAACTGCTGTGAACACGTAAACGCCAGTAAATACAACTGTGCTTAGAATAAATTATAAATAAAGTGGACATTTTCTAGTGCAATGTGATGTGTTTAATTTTACAAATGGTAATGTGATCTTCATAGAAACATTGTTTATGGACCGCAATGGGCCGTAAGCACATTTGCCTTATTTTACATTTATTGCAACATTTGAAGCATGCCCATTGCCTCCTGCATCAATTTCATTAGGTTTAGCAGGTTTAATGATTGACATTCTTAGAAATTCATTTTCGTTCTTTTTACAGGTGCAACAGAAAGAGAATGTGTTCCAAAGCCGAAGAAATCACTTTACAAATAGATTTTTGCTTGATCCACAAATTCATTCTTGACGTGAAAGTTTGACGTTTTTCGTCGTCCACGTGAATTTCCTTTAAATACGTTTCATGCATAAAAGGTATTAACGTTATAAAATTCTGTTACAATAATTCATTTTTATATCTTGATTGTATAATATTTATGTAAAAATACCTCACTGTTATGTAATTTGATAATGACTTTGTACTCTCGCTATGTGTGATATACGGTAATAAATTTGATTTCTTATATGCAATTCTTTCTTTTAAGTCCATTTAATCTGTCCGTGCAATTTATATTTGCTACGATTATCGTATTAAAACGGGAGGGGAAGGGGACGAGGGACATCCTGTGATGACGTCACGCTAGCATTCGTTAACACGTAGTTCCGAATTTTCCCGTTGACCCATCGATTGTCGCCCCTCCATGGAAAAACCTGGGAATCGTCAACGGAGGCCAGAGAGAGAATGAGCTTCCGACAGGGGAGGCTCCGCCTACTTCATTCCTATTGGTTCCCGTAAGATCACGTGCTGGAAAGCTCTCTTCTCACCCGCAAAGATATATAGGAGACCCCAGGAAAACTCTTTTTGTTTACGGAATATTCCCAGATTCGTCTCCCATGTTTAAACAGGAATTTCGATTTTTCAAGGTGCAAGGTTTATTTCCTTCATTCATTAAAATACATAAATATGTACCAATTTCTCCGTTTTTGCTTTATTCGACGGTTAAAACTATTAAATATCATATACTTGCAATGTTTAGATGTTACACGGAAGAATTTGTCAGAAACAAGCGTTTGTTTTAGAAATTTTATGGCTTTTCTGTGCTCTGATTATCACTTCTTCAAGCATCTTCATCACATTTTAAAGGGAAAAAAATTCATCAATCAAGCATCAGTTTAAAACGCATTCATTGAGTTAGTTCTTTAAGAATGGCAAAAATCAGCTTGTATCTCGTTGGCAAAAGTGCATTGATTTTGTTTGCGCTTACTTCGACTAATAGTTTATTATTAACTAAGCTCAAGCAGTTTAAAGTTTCACTAAAAATCGGACATTTCATGTGCAACAACCTAATACAAACAAACAAAACTATAGAAGATTTTTGCATTTGCAATAAAACATTTGAGATACTGAAGCAATAATTTGCTATATCTAGCTGTCCTTATAAAAACTCGAAGCAATTTTGCACACTTTGATGATTAACAAAAGTGCTTCCATTCAAAATAAACAGACCCGTCAAAAGAGGCTAAACATACGACATATTTTGAAAGAATTTCGGTTGTTTTTCATCAAAATATTGGAAACATTCGACTGAAAGATATAATTTACCTTAATGTTTCAAGGTCTACAATCCAAAGTTTGTATGGTTGTGAGAGTAATGCAATATTTTATGAAACTCCTGAATGAAACGTTTTTGATGCTATTGTTTTGAGTATATGTTTCGATGTCTTCAAACATGCACGCCGTAAAATGTCAGTAACTGTTCGAAAGGTGGAAACGCCGTGGAAGGAAATTAAAAAGGATGGCAAATCATATAAAGATAATCGCACAACCTTTTAAGAGTATTAAAGTTACATATTAAGCATTTTAAAACTCGAATTTCAAAGTTTCTCAGGAAGAAACGGTGAAATTTGTGACCATTGATACGACACTATTGATTGTGTATTTCTACTGACTAAAGCATTTTGATTATATTACATTTTTGCATTAAAATATGGTAGAGGATATCGCTATTTGACAAAATTTCAACACAAAATAAGTTGTTTAGAAAATCGGAAATTTCCTTTGGAAATTAAAGCAATGCAATATTTAAACGAATACACATTAAAAGTTTATTAAATTTTCTCCATTAAATAGATAATACGAACACAATTTTTTCGAAGTTAGTCATGCTTATTTATCAATAACATCAATATATAAGTGTAAACAAAAAAACAAGTTTAGCTTCACGAGCCATTCAGCGATAGTTTCAAGCCGCCGTGTGGTCTTGAGGTATGTTTCTACATCTTCTCATTCCTCGAAACTCAAAAAAATAACAAAAAACACCCACGCAAACATAAACGAGGAAAAGCTATCGTTTCGCACGCTTGTTTTCCATGAAAATATCTCAAAGATAGAGGGTGAGGGGGAGAGTCTGCTTATAGGTTACGATTTTAGACCTACGTACCGAATGCGGAAGGGGTGTGTGTTTATATTCCAACAACATCCGGACGCGTTTAACGCGTCAACAACTCCGCCGCAAGTGCAACGCCAAGGTGCGAGCTGCCTCCCCTTTGCATTTAACGTATCCTATCCTGCCTCGTAAATAAGTTCTGGAGAGGAAGAGCGTTAAATTAAAAAGCACATCTTCTTAAGGGTCACGTATGCGCGTTGGGGTTCTTTTTATGAGGGAACGTTAAGGGGCAACGGTCTTTTTAAAGTCCTACGTACGAGCGGCCGCGGCAGAAATCACCGTCGTAAAAATCCCCGCGGTCGAACACTTGAAAACCTCTTTACAATATTGAAAATTTCCCCTTATCTGCCTCAATATGAACCACTAAACCTCAGAACTTTTTTTCGTGTCGTATTTCATAACCAAATGGACTCGATCATCTCATTTACAGTAGATAACCGAGAAAAAATCCCATGGCCATAAAGCGGTCGGGAAAACGACGTCAGTATTTTGGCTACAAAGCATCCTTCCACAATGGTGAATCTAAAAGGAATCCCCATTAAGGACGACTGTTTTGAGACCGAAATGCGTACTCCGGTTTTCAAAACAGTTTTATGGCTATTGGGAGTCATCTCGACTATCACTTGGATTCCAGCCATTATATGAACTCAATAATTCCGGCCATAATGCTGAGTAATTCGTTTTTGCGATCTCATTTCCGTAGGTTATTTTTTCGGTCCGGATAAATTTAGCTTGGCTTGGAAATTTTCGTGGATAAAAGCGTCCGAGCTTTGTTTTTACGCAAATGAATTACATCGGTAATTACCGATTCAGTGATCGGTGAATGGCCGCAGAGAGCAGCTGCAGTGCAGCTGAAATACGCTTGAGGTTCACTTTTTATGACTACACAAATTACCTATATCATTTCTTCGGTAGTAACCACTGAGTTAGCTCGATAGTTTATTTTTGAATGGGTTTATCAGTTTTTTTAAAGAACTAGAAGATTATAGAGAGTAATCCTTTTGCAGGATAAGGACGCCAAATTTCAATTATGCGGGTAAAATAACTTAAAATACTGCTGACAAATAAAATTTAATTTATCATTTTATTTCTCGAAATAAATAACTCTAAGAGATAATTGATGGATTTTATCCATGCAAAAATTAGCAGAAGTATTAAATGTATTTTTAGTAGAGGTGGGACGAATCCAAAATTTTCTCGAATCCGAATCCTGAAAGGTTCTCGAATCCCTCGAATCTCTCGAATCCTTCATATAAGAATAATAAGAAGAAGAAAAAAGAAAAAACTTTTACTTAAAATTAACAATTTTTAATTAAAGCAAAATTTGAAATCTGCGTTTAATGAAAAATAAATTTAAGAATAGTTTTTGAAAATACACCTATATTTATTAAGAAGATACAAATGAAATTTTGTTAATGAAGTACATTATTTAAACTCTTGAATCTTGCTTGAGGTTCATTTACTCAACATAATTTGACAAAAATATTTGAGAATTAGTTCAATTTTTTTACATTTTTCCAAATCCTTTTTAAATCAAAGCAAGTGTAGAGGGGGGAGGATTATTTCAAGAGTTAACATAGATAAACACTAAACATGGAACACTAAATTCTCTCCAGAATATTAGAAAAATCAAAAACTTGTTTCTTTTAAGAGTTCATAAAAGTACTGAACACTGAACACTTTTAGGACAATCTAAAAGAGCAGAAATCTTCAATGAAGATTTTTATTTAAGAAAACTAGCATTCGAACTCGCTCTGGGTCGCCACGAGGTGATATTGGTGATCCGGGTACCACTGAAATTGCGTTCTTTTTTAATGAACGCTTCAATTGGACGTCAATAAAACTAATCTTTCCAAAGTTTTGAGTTAAAATGTTTAACGGTTTTTTAGGTTAGGATTCGAAAGATTCGAATGATGAAAGAAGCGCGAAGATTCGAGTTTTCGAATCTCGAATCTTTTTCAAGATTCGCGGGATTCGAGGAATCGAATGTCCCATCCCTATTTTTTAGTTATTTCATATTCTTTCGCTGCATTATTTACTTAGAGATTTACATAGCGATAATACATCATGTGACTATTGATTGTTTATTGAAATCGGTCGACCAATTTTAGAAAACTCCCCAATACCAAATTTCATCATAATACGTCCAGCGGTTTCCGAGTTATAACATACGGACGGAAACGACTTCCCCTATATGCGTTCACTTCGTGCAAAGAACGCATAATAACCTACACATACTCGCCGAAAACGGTCATGTATTAGTAAAACTTGTGTGAATTGTAAAAAATATTCTAAAATTTATATTTTTTGCAAATACACTAATTTTTAAACTACGAATACTAATGACCTTGATTCAAGAAAGTTTCGACCTAATTCAGATAAAACTGCATTTGCATTACAGATAAATATAAATCCTACATTATTTATTTTATGGGTGCTTTAAATAAAAACGAATCAACCATTCGACATAAAAGGCGATTAAAATTCAGGGGATTACATATCTTGATTCAAAACTGCATGGAATGATGCGAATTCTTCCACTCGTTGGCTTCTCTTATCCAAATAGATATTTTACTCCATTTTTTCCTCCTAATAAGTCTGTTTCAGCCCACCTGACAAAATAAACTTCTGGAGTAGCGTTATCGAATGAATTTTGGCGCAGTTTTTATTTTTTATCCCCTCTTTTAAAGAAACTGCATCTATTATCCGGTTTCATGGCTGCGTCACCTTTACGCATAGGATTTCAAATCGCGACAGGGAATACCTAAATCGCCAAGATGAAATATTTGCGATCAAAATATTCGAGATTATTGAGAGAAAATATTTCGTGGTGGGGTTCAGACGAAGGAAGGGGCGGGAGGAAAGAAGGCTAAGGAGGGGTCGGGAGGAAAGAAGGCTGAGGAAGGGAGGGAGAAAACGGAAACTTCGACAAGAGGCGCAGATAGGAAATCAGATGCGCCACCATCCATCAATGTGATATGGGATAATGGAGCTTTGAATGTGGATCGAGAGTCCCCCTTCACCTCTCACCCCCTAAGGAAACCCCGCGTTCGTATTTTTAGCCCAAAGAGGTAACATACAGGAAGAGTTGGTGTGGTAACAAAATCGGATTTACCTCTCGTTATCATTCCTTTCCTTTTTTGTGAGTTAGTTCCTCCATTTTCACAGCCGGAATCAAACGACATGTATGAAATTTTCTGTTAAATTTATTGACGCATATCTTCACCGTTCTGAAGCAGAAACTTAAATTTCATTTGGATATTTCTATCGTTAGCAACCATATGGAATGTCGTGTAGTTGTGACGGCTGCTTGTAATGGGTATGCATCTTTAAAATGAATTGTTATGGATTTCTGTTTTCTAAACGTTAATTAGAATAATATGGTCTGAGAGAAAAAATGTTCCGTTAAATGATAAACATTAGATGAAACAATACTTTCCCTTATACTACGCATGTAGAAAGTAAAAATATACAGACAATTTTGTTGGAAATGCAGATTAGCACATCCAATTCTGACATTTTCAGTTGCTTTTAATCCACGGATGATAAAGTTTTACAATAAAATTACAGTATAATTTCTCGAATAACTTATTCGTTAAATGTGTATAGTATATTCAATTGTTGGTATACTTTAATAACTATTCCCACTCAAACAATAACTATAGAGTGATGATGATTTTTATTATTTTACTTTGTGTATATTTGTGCTGTACTATTCTTATTTTTTTATTATTTATGAATACCTTGAAATGATTTTCATTTCTCTATATTGATTTGTATTGAATTCTGTACATTTATATTTATCATATTGTGTATCATAATGGTTAGGTGGAAGAAGGGGCCATATGGCCTCAACCTCGCCGTAGTAAGAAATAAATAAATAAATAAATAAATAGAGCTCGCCTTACGGATGGAATTAAATCGATAATTAGGTAGCTACAATAACCGTAACAAAGATACGAATATCAGATTTACATTTCTGAAAAAAGCAGCCGTCAACAGTGGTAAATATACGATAGTAGAATCTGACAAAGAACCTTCTGGTTTCGCAACATTTTAAAGGCTAATGGAGTTATCTAATTTATAGACTTTTCAAATTTTGATAGAGCTAATTCTGGAAAATATTGCTCCAGAAAATTCTCACGCGATGCCATTTATCTTAAAAAAAGGTATCCCTTTATTTAATAGAATTCGATTAACTGGCGAGATAGTCCACCTTATGCGTGTAACAAAATAAACGACTGGTTATAATGCGTAAATCATCTATATGATGAGGTAATATATAGAAATCCATTCGCTCGGTTATATTAAAATAGTTTGTAATTGTTTTTAACTCCATATTCAGTCAAATTGGGGTGCCGGTGATGTAGTGGTTAGGGCGCTGGCTGCTACTAGCCTGCTGCATGAAAGGGCAGCGAGCACGAATCCTGCGAGAGTAGGATATTTTTCCAGGTCGCCCGGTCCCTGTTTCTGTAATTTGAGGAGACCGCGCAAAGTTAGCGTTCCGTCCTTCGGAAGAGACATTAAGCCGTTGACCCTCTTGGTGCTCTTTGTTAAGAGTAGGTTCAACCTGCACCGCCTTTCCCTCCTCCCTTTTGAGTGTGTTTGGTGTGGAGGGAGTTATGGCTATAATAATCCAAGAGGTTGATTAGCCAAAAATACACATACACACATCCAGTAAAATTCCCACTTCAGTCAATGAGAACTAATATCTTGTTTTTTAGCGTAAATATGTGAACTCACGTAAGATTTTAATTATTTTTCTAGGCCTACACAAAAAAAGATATTTTCCATTGGTACAAATAAAAATACTACCTTTAGGGAGTAGCTCCAAGTTCTGAGTTTCTACACAGCGGGCTCAGTGAGACCTTACGACACCAGCGAGCTGCTGCAAGGAAGAAAGCTGCTGACAAGATCAGGGAAGAGTTTTTTGGAGCGCCAGTATTGGTTTTACATTGGGACGGGAAACTACTTCCTGCTCTCATAGGGAAACAGAATGTCAATCGGCCTGCAATAGTTGTAACCGGGGTGAATATCGAGCAAATTCTTGGCTTTTCTTACACGAACGAAGATACAGGTGCTGAGGAGGCAGAGTATGCGTTTCGGACGGTGAGTGACTGGGATATTGCTGATCAAATCAAAGCAATCTGTTTCGACACAACAGCATCAAACACAGGTAATGAGTGACCTCAATTTGTCTTAATCATTAATGAGAGTGTTTTGTTCCTCTATAAGGAGTCGTTTCCCTCTGAAATATTTTCTTAATAGGTCACTTAAACGGCGCATGTGTTCTACTCGAAAGACTTTTGAAAAAACAAATGCTAAACTTTGCCTGTAGACGTCTTATTTGTGAACTTATACTTGAAGCAGTGTTTGGAGGTTCACTTGGTTCATCAGCGGGGCCGGATATTGCACTGTTCAAGAGATTTCAAGCCGCCTGGCCACAGATGGACCTCACTAAATACAAAACTGGCCTTGGTGACCACATCGTTCAACAGTCTCAAGGCAACCCAGACATGATCCTTGCATTTGCCAGCAGTCAGCTTGAGGTGAGTTCTCTTTTACTTTGGCCGGATGGGTCTATTAAA
This sequence comes from Tanypteryx hageni, assembly GCA_028673005.1. Classification (NCBI taxonomy): domain Eukaryota; kingdom Metazoa; phylum Arthropoda; class Insecta; order Odonata; family Petaluridae; genus Tanypteryx; species Tanypteryx hageni. The sequence goes on from CM054115.1 coordinate 152,881,117, forward strand.
GAAATGCTTGAAGATATGTAGAAATGTATGTGTGTGTATGTGTGCGTGCGAGCGAGCGTGCGTGTGCATGCGTTCGTTCGTGCGAACGAGCGTGCGTGCGTGTGTTGTTTCGTGCGTGCGTGTGTTGCTTTGTGCGTGCGTGCGTGTGCGTAACTTAGTTCCGGAAAACAACAGTCGGCGAATACACATTACATATATTTTCACCATACTATTGTTTTTTCGGCAGACATACCAGCCTCGCAATGACTACTGGGAGCGGTTGGAGCTCTCCATTGTGTACCTTTGTGACGTCCCATTGCGTGGTGTTCGGTTTATGGCACCTGGGGCACTCCACCAAGCAAAGTGGATGGCGAAAGCCGCCTATAGTCTCAAGATATGGATGCTCTGCTCCGAGTTTAAACAGCTCACGGCAAGGGAAGAGAGAGGGCTCAGAGATGTATGCATTTTCATTGTGAAAATTTATCTGAGAGCCTGGTACACTGCCCCGGATGCTAATCAGCACCTCGCAATGACCTCCGCCTGCTGCAAAGCCTTTACAAGTACAGGGAACTCAATGCCTCGCTCGCCGCGAGTGCCTTACGGAAGCTTAGTGCTCACCTCTGGTACCTAAGTGAATAACTAGTGGCCCTAGCTTTTTTCGGCAGTGAAACCTTCACGAATGTGAAGAGATATGTTACAAGCAATAAAGGACAAGGAAGCCACAACAAAGCCCTCCAAGCGGGCCAATGTGCCACAGGAGGAGAAAATTATAGAGTTGATCTTGGCTGACTTTGTTACTTCTAATTTAAGACTTTTCTTCGAGAAACTAGGGATATCGTCCCAGTACCTTTCTACTGATACAGATTTATTGGCTGAAAAGGACGACTTTAGAGATGCCCGGGGAGTAGTGAGAGGCCTCAGAGTGACCAACGAACACGCTGAGAGCACAGTGGACCTCATCAAGCAGTACAACAACCACATCACTACAACAGAGGAACAGAATCAATATTTGTTGCAGGTTGTTGCCGATCACCATGTACGAGTCTTGGATGTAAGGCGACACGCATGAAGGAATACGGACCAAAGTATAGTCATGTCAAGTGAAAGTACATGGAAGTAATACTCATTGTTACTTTTTAGCGCTTTAAACTGTTTACCATGTAATGTAGCACTAGCTCAATGTAAATATCTGTCATTTAAAAATAAATTTTGAAATTTTGATATATTTAAGGCCACAGCAGTGTTGTGCTTGATGCTGCCAACCGACTAAATTACACTGCCTGACAGTATTTCCCACAATCTGCGACATGTACAGTAATGTAGACGGTGAAGGACGCTGTGTCCATCATTCCTCTGTGGAAAACTTCATAGCCGTTGAGCGCCGGGTTAGTTTCGTCGTCGAGGACCCAAATTTCGTTCCGAGTTTTTTTAAAATCAGTTGTCACAAAATGCACAACAGCTGTAAACATAATTCTGAACTTGAAAAATAGATCCCCTTTAAGTGCCACCCAATGTGCAGGCAGTCGCTGAAAAGTAGAAAACGCCAGATATATATATATATATATATATATATATATATATATATATTTAACATCAAAGTAAATTTTAAGATCGGCTTTATGAATTTCATAATAGTTTGTTACTTAATTGAAATCCTTTGTATTTATTCAGTAGTGCAAAACTGAAATCAGCGTTATATAAAAATCATACGAGCTGTCATGTGAAATACTGTGGGCTAAGTACTCAAGTTCTGAAAAGTTTTATAAGGAGTTGCATAATTTCATTAAGCACAAAATAAAGTTTTCTTTTCATAAAAAATACTTTCGATGACAAAAGTTTGAAACTATAAATTATCTCTTACGATATATTATTACTATATCTTCATTTTGTATAACAAAGTATACTTTATGATTTTGACGAAAGAAAAAAGTTATTGATACAGAAAAACCTTTCACGATTCTTTCTCTCTAACCATGTGGAACAAATTCCGAGACTGGTATCAATTCTTGGGAGCAAATCTTAATCCTCTACGAATCGCTGAGGTCTTTACGGATAACAACACGTAGAGAAGGTCTAGATTTTCCAAGATGGAGGATTTTTACGAGCCAGCTACGATCACCGTCCTCTCCATAAAAAACTTTCTTTCGATTTCCCGTCGGATTTTTACTTATTTATTTTAGCGGATCCGATTTTCTGAAGAGGAAAACCGTTCGGAGGATCGCTTCTCTCCGCTGTTTTATTTTCAGCCAAGCGGAATCATATATTACGTTGAATTACACGCTTTGAACGAAAGTTAAAATTCCGTGCTAACTCGATCGCTTGTGTTTACGCTGGGATAGAAGTTGCTGCTCAAGTATCCATCTCTAGATAACGTGGCGTTTTTATTAAAGTTAAAGTTTTCGGTAGTTTACGCCCTAAATTACGAAGATGTTTGCGTTACACTAGCTACTAATGTTATTCTATAGCTATTTTATCATTCGCTGTAACATACATGAAATTTTATCATATTATTTTAAGAATAATTTCTTTCATCGTTATTTACATTTTGTCACTTTAAATTGCCAAGGGAAGTGATAGCGGAGTGGCTTGAGTGTTGGTATTCCACGCTGCGGGAATAGGTTCGATGGAGGTTTAATTTCTTTAACTCGGGTTTGTCCGACTCGTGTGCTGTGAGGACACGCAAGAACGGCACTCAGCCCTTCGGAAGAGACATACAGTTTGCTCCCTTGGTGCCTTTCGAAAAAGTAAGCTAATATCGACTTCGGGTCTCGCTTCTCCCTTCCGTGTACGTGTGTGGTGTTATCCACCTGGTAAGGTGGTTATGTGATAGGCTGGCAACCCATCCGTATGAAATACAAGATGGCTAGAAACCTTACAAGACGAGGCCAAGGCCCAACTTGTAGTGCCACGAATGATTATGATCGGCTTAATTTATCACCAAGTAAGTTTCAGAAGTGTCTTAGTTAATTAAGAGTGATGTATTTACAAGTATGTAAAAATAAATAGAAACAATAGTACTTATTATTACCGCTGAGTATAAATCGTGAATTAGTAACCATTTAATCATCAAAAGTGGAATTTTATAAAAATTACTATCGGAATTTACAAAATATATAATCGACATTAATTATTAATTCAACTACAAAATTTTAGCATGGCCACATACGTCTTTTTACTAGTTTTAAGTGGCAATTCTTTGCAGACGTCCCTTGAATTTGTTGAACATTAGCTTAATATATCCAATTTAGTTTTATAATATCATAATTGATAACTATTTCGAAACAAGTTATCGTGTGAGTTTGGGATTAAATTTTACAGCTAATATGGCCAGTGACACTAAAAAATAAAACCACTGTTCTCTTGAAGGGTTTTAACTTTCAGCACATATAAGTTGCATGGTTTGCCCATGAAGTATCCACAGAATGACCTAAATTTTCGCACCATTTAAAATAAATGTCGCGGTAGATAATCGGTAAGACATCCGATTCTTTTGGTCTTTACGGTATGCTGGTACGGGTTGAACTTAAAGATGACATTTAACATAATTCCAGAAAAAAGTTCAAATGGCTTCAAGTCAGAGAATCTAAACTATCACTCCTTTGTGCATCTACTGTAAATCGACCTTTCGCAAACCTATTTTACACAATTTGCGATCGAGGTCTACTGCACGTTGAATTTCCAAACTTTTGCTGACAAAATTGCAGAAACATTCTTCGAGTTCTCCTCTCCTTTAGCTATTTTTCTTTCACATAAACTGCTATCGTGATCGCAATATAAAAATATTTATTTCGCTTATAATAATGATGTACTTCGAAAAAATACACTTCAAAATTAATGTTAAAATAATCTTGTCCTAACTTTTTCCTTTGGATGCGATCATTTTTGTGCACTTTGAATCGTAAAATGAATAAAATAGCTGTTACTTCCAGGGATAGCTAAAACTAAGAACGAATTGAATTTTTACAGAATAATCCTACATTTCCCTATTAATTATGCAAGTGAGACTCACAAAACGGTCACTCAACTCATTTTACGACGTAATTATTCATTATTAGTTTTTTACGAAAGTAAACCAACTTTTTTCAACTATTATGCGCTTGCTTTTCAGCCTGTTTCGAGTAAATTTCTAGATAACGATCTCTTGAACTCTGTGGTAACACGTTTTTGATTCTCTTACAGAGAAATAGAACGGCAACGAGGGAGGTTTTCTTTCTCCGCGACATATTTCCCTCCCGCCGCAACTCGCTTCTTTTAATTTTACATGACCATCTCTTCTTCCTTATTCATCCAGAACGCTCCCTTTTCCTCCTTCCCTCTCCTACCCAAGGGGCTACCAACTGGGCGTCTAAAGCTCGCGTGATTCGTGCAGGCAAAGAGGTGGAGAGAGAGAGAGAGAGGTAGACTTCACCACCCTACGAAGCGAGTCACGCGAGCCGCCATCCCCTACCTCCTCCTCCTCCCCCTCCCTAGAGCGTGTCTGACCCAGAGCGAAAGGGTCGACATACTACAGTCTCCATAATAATGCTTTTCTCCCTCTTCCCCCTCTCTCTCTTTTGCCCTATTCCACTCGCATAATCCCTTCGAAGAGACAGATCTGGCCTGAGCCTAGAACCTCCGCGCACGCAACGCCACCCAAGTACACCGCTCCCGGCGCCTCTCGCGAAGACGTAATTGAAGCCACAAGGGAGAATTACGGATAAGGACACTTGCGTGGAATTTTCTGCGATCGACGGCAGAATTAGGTCGAAGACCTTCATTGCCTGGCCGAATAAAAGATGCGGAGGTAGAATAAAACTATGGGATACTGGTCGATTTCGTCAATTGGCGGTCATAAATTTGAGCTTCTCGTGATTGTTAACTTGTTGAAGAATGCGACATAGCCGACAATGAGAACAAAATAATAAAATTTTAATCGCTTTATATATTATTCCATTTAAATAAATAAACACAATAGATCGAAATTATTGCTGGGAAAAGAAATAAAAATGCAATCGATTTGAAAATTATACATGAATGCAACATGCGATCGAGTTTTTTTACTTTTATTCTATAATCCAAATTTCTATATTGTAAGCGTAAATTTTATATCCTGATATTAAATTAATGAATGTTCTATTACCGAAAGAGATCTCAAAATAATGGCACCGGTACAAACACCGGAGGGAGTAATTCGAATTCAACTGATTATTTAATCTATCGCTTTATTAAGGAATGAATAACACCTGTTTCAACGTATTACTGTCAACGGGAAATCACCATATTATGAAAAGTTACGTGAAAACCGGTCGAATTATTCTATGATAAATAAGATACAGTTATTAAGACAATTTTACTTTCTCCTTGGATTAATTATAGATTATTTAAGAATGACATTTAATATCTCACACCGCGAGCTGAAATATAACCAAAAATTGTTTTGCATATAAATAATCAAATAAACTATCCAAAAACGTATTTTTCACATACTTCCGTTATCGGAACACCGATTTGTTATAAAAATTATATTTTTAAAAGATAATTTTATAACGATAGTCAAATATTAATGATTTTCCCATTTATCTTACAAGTTTGCGCTGTTTGATAATGTCGTAGGATTAAACTTGCTGAATCGAGCGTGATTCTCGAGTCACCAGAGAATTAGTCAGTAAGATAAATAATATCAGCAAAAATTCTAAGCGAATTGAAACAGTTTTGAAAGGTCACACGCCACAATTTTATCGCAAGATTTTCGACGATATAATCAAGATTTTCCCGAGAAACAAAGCATAGATCGACACCTTAGTCAGCAACCGAGTAGAAGCACAATTCCAATAAAGGAAGCAGTTTTCGTGACCCTTCCTGGTAAAGAAAAGTCGGATATATATTCTGAAGGGGAAAGAGACACGCATCCAATATCGGATCGTAAAACTACGACATTTATTTCCGACTTGGCGTGGCACGTTATATTTATTTGGGATCACAACACTTTTTTCGGCACGAATTTCCCTGCGTTTTATTACGTACAAAAATTCGCGTCACTTTTATTCTATAGGCCGACTGGTTTTTGTTACGGTAAACTCGCTTTACTGTTCGTTTTGCTTTTTCTTATTATCCGGAGTTTTTTTCTTTCGTCCTTCCTGCTGAAATATTCAGGAGTGAATCGTAAATGAGGTGATATAAATGATATTAATAAAACGAACTGACTTCTAGCGTTAATTAAATCATTTTTAGCAATTTCGAAATTTAATTTGTATCATAAAAAACTGAAGATATTCTTTAATTTTTCTTAAATTAAAATACACAAAAAATATATTTTCTCAATATTTACATCAACCGGCAACAATAACATTTGTATTTCATGGCTCCTGCGTAAGAGCGCACATGTTCAAGTAAATCGTCCTTGATGCATGCTTCAAGACTTCTTCAAAAATATAATCTATCGAACGTCTTCAATATTTTTCTAGAATATAATAGTAAATAGACATTTTTCATTCAAAAACAAGCACTTAAAGAATACTTGTCTCAGATACCAATCGTCTCTCTGTATCCGAAAGAGATATCAGATAACGTAATTCAGCATTCTTCGTTGTGCTTGCTTAAAACAAAATGTCGCAGGAAGTAAAAATCCGGACATTTCAACAATTTTATAAAAATCCGCCCGGACAGAAATTTTAGACAAAAAATCCGGGTAAAAGAGGACGGATGGTAACCCTAGGTAATACTGTATGTAATATTTCATAGCTTTTGGTTATTGCATTCGTTAAACTTTCCATTTCCTTTAATATTAAATGAATAGATGCATAAAAGATATGCTTTAACCTCTTTTTCTATGGCATATTTATAGTTGATTACAATTCAATCAATAGTGTTCGCCAAAGGAATAGCAACTGAATGAAAACATCAACAAAAATGTTTTGAAAATAGATAATTCTGAGAAACAAAACTCACGCATCGATCAACACTGCTAGAAAGGAACTCGAGCAAAAACCTTGTTATGCTCTGCTGAAGAGATCAAACACTCTTAGCCAATTGAACATTTCTCCAATAAAAAATAATCGAAGAAAAAAGCTATTTATCGTGTTTTAAAAAATTTTCAAACTAGTAAACATTAAAAGTTGAAAAATATAACGTCACAAAAATGTCTGGCCTAAAATTGGCTAACGATCAGCGAGAAAGATATAAAAACTTTTGTTATCTTTAACAACCTTTTTGTTAGAAAAATGCAGTGTTTGTTTTATTCATTTCGTGATGTTCGTAAAAACTGTCAAGAAAAATAATTTGTGACATGAATGAAATCGGCTTTTCTATCTCTAATTTTTCCTTGTTTTAAAGCGAATAACTAGGTACAACGTCTCTCGTGATTGAATACTATAAAACACCAAATAACAGATACCATGCATGCAAACGTGTACGATATGACGCACTACTTGTTCCTGTTTTTACTTTCCTCCAGGTTTTTATGCAACTGTTCTATATTCGACTCCGCAATTTCGATGCTAACACGTATCAAACGAGACAACCTTTGAGACAAATAAAGAACGCTGCAAAAAATTAAAACGGAAAAATTGAACAAACACCGAGATGTGCGAGCCATATGCATTTCTCGGTAAAATAAAAAAAATCGATTTAGATCGAGTTAGATTTTTTGCGTAATGTCGTATTATCTATATTATCTGCAAAAATATTACAATCAAAACAAGCTGATATATTTTTATACATTCCATATGTTAAATTGGAATCTATTCTAAATATAAGACGATAAACTACAAGGTAATTTTTACAAGGGCTTACAAAATAATTCTCGTTGTCCCTTCAATTGGTATCACGCCAAAATACCGGACCTAAATATGAAAACCCAAGTAAATAGGCTAGAAAAAAGAACAAGCAAGTAATAAAAAAACTAAGACAAATATATTTCATTCATTTTATGATGGCAGATACACATGGCATTTTCCGTGGCCAAGAATAGTTTTGCGGTGTTCAGTATGCGGCAACCAAACGCCTTCTACAGAATTATTTCCTGTATCATACATGTATGGTTATTTATACTACCTTTTCTGTTAGTTCTAATATATAAATAAATCCATCAATTCTTAAGAGTTCGATTTTCACTTCGTATTAGTCATTTAATTTTTTCCTCCATTACGCATTAACCTGCTGCAATCAAAGTATTATTTCTGTTGAACTTGAAACGACCCATAATCATATTATATTTAAGTTATAATTTCCTTTTTGACTGATAGTTACAGCAAATATTACGGCTTAGTTAACTTTCAAAATTTAGCATAAATTTTAAGTAAAAATTAGATTACTATTGCTCTTAAAAAACAGAATATTCAGCAATATTTAAATATTTACAAAGACTGCTTAATTTGATGTAAACGCCCACATTTGTATGGTAACGCACCGTTATTTTAAGATTGTTATATGAAAAGTGACCTCCAGCGGATAAATTTTATTCAAAAATGTTATCAGCAGTAATGTCAATATTACAAACGAAACTACCTTATTTTTTTAATTTTCATAAAAAATTGAAGCCGCTATTTAAATAATAACCTTGAATTTATCTTAAGTTTCACTCTAGAATTCTTTTTGAAGGTTTTGAATATTACAACTATTAAAAGAAAGCAACAATTCCAATATTATTCCAATACATACTATATTAGTAGGCATTTGCTAATCCATTCCTACTGTAACAAGATGGAAAAGTCTCTGTGTATTCCATTTATGAGACTCATGAGATTTCAAAGACATTCTTTATGGGAAATGCGGATAAAACTGTATCGAAAGATTGGAAGGTTCTTGTATATTTATTTTCGAAACTATACGTCGTAATCATGTGATCTAGCATACTTTTTTGTGGTAAATGTTGTCCTCTAACATCAAAAAAATTTTAATGTACACGTCACAGGTCATATAAAAGCTAGAGAAAGAAAAATAAGGATGTTTAAGTGTTGTTTGCCGATAGAACCCTCTCAGCGATCGATGTAAATAAAATATGTGATATTATGCTTGAGATTTTCTAAATTTTTTTATCTCCGAAAATATAAGTCGTAATTATGTGGTCTTGCTGACTTTGTTGTGGCAAATTAAGTCCTCTATCCGAATAAAATTTTCAATCTGTACCTTACAGATAATATAACAGCTATGAAGAGAAAAACATCTTTTATATATAATTACTCAATGTCTGTCTGTCCGTCGGTTCGTCTCCCCTTCATCTATTGAAAAGTTTGTCATAGAGAAATGCTGTAAACGCCTTTTTGTTTCTGCAAACTAGGTTAGGCCGGGAAAACTATTTTCGTTTACGGAAGTATCCCAGGTTCGACTCCATGAGGCTATTATATTTTCCCATATGCTTACACAGGAGTTTCGATTTTTCAATGTGCAAGGTTTTTTTCATTCTAATTTAAATTTCTCCGTTTTTGCTTTATTCGAAGGCTAAAACTACAAAATAACATATTCTTGCAATTTTTAGATGTTACACGCAAGAATTTGCCAGAAACAAGCGTTTCTTTTCGAATTTTTATGGATTTTACGTACTCTTTCCGGGTGCTGCCGAGACGATCCGCATTGTTGCCTCTGATTGAATTATTGTCTATTACAGGAGTGCGCAAACTTTTCATGCCGCTCCTCAATTTTTGTTCAAAATACATACTTGAGCCCCCTACCATGGCTGGCAAGATTTTTTATCGAGATTTGGTATTTGGGAGGGGTTTTATGTCGATGATAATTTTGAGAAATAGGATGTTACAAAAAAATGGTATATTTTATTAAAACTGAAAATAACAAAATAATTCAAGATAGATACACAAAATGAACATTCTAATAGGAATAAAATCAAATATCACTAAATTAATGAAATTATACAGCAATATGAATGCAAAAATAAATATCACATTTTAAAATAACAATAAGAAAAGCACATAAAAAGAAAAATAACACTTGATTTTTGTATGAATAGATATAATTCAATGGGATCTGTGGGCTTGTCTCTTACTGGCAATTTCGTCCAGTCTCGGCTTAATTTATGAAATCGCCACTCTTAATTCTGATTCATGGTGTTCTTACTGACAATTATTTTAATAAATTTATTTGTAAAACAATAAAGAATTAATCCACCGGTTCAGAACTAAACATTGCACATTTCAATAGACGTATTCACATGACGGACTTCATTCGACAACGTACTGCAGTATAGTGCGATAACGCGCACTGTAAACAAAGTCACCGTCACGCTGAATAGAGTGAGGGGATTTCCAGCATGTTACTCTCGTAAATACGAAAGATTACAGAAATATAACATTGTAAACAAAAAGATATATGAAATATGAAAAAAGAACTAAATATTCTTACAGTTAAAATTTAATCATGGCTATAATCGCGCCCCTCGCATCATTTGTCGCGCCCCCAAATGGGGGCGCGCTCCCTAGTTTGCGCACGCCTGGTCTATTAATCCTTCAAATATACGAAAGACTTGCGTTATTCGCTTCGCGATTTTTATGAAGCCCCAAAATTATAGTTGCAGCAACGTCAAACTTAATAGACTGCAACGTTAATAATTGCAGATTATTATTACTCAGTAAACTGCTTGTGAACTGTGGGAATTTTTAACGAATGACCAAAAGAAAAAATCTTCTTTCATTATTTCATTACTGGAATTTTGCCTTTTTCGTAAGACAGAAGCAATTAAAATTGCACGTATACATTATAAAAACAAACATGAAACTCAAAATGTCAGTTTTCTAATTTTATAAGGAGAAATAAGCTTTTCAAGATGCAGATTTCTGACTGTCTTCGCCAAAGTTTTTGCGGTTACCAAATATAATATAAGAGTTAAGGTATATGGTATTTAATAGTTGCTTGACGGATGCCATTTAACGAGATACGAGTATAAGTTTATTAAAATACTTAGGTATAGTGAAAGTTCTAATTGACGGATGCAGTTCAGAATCACAATTGGGCGATAAATTTTAATAAAGATCACTGGTAGGTACTTAATTTAACTAAAATTCGTCCAGCGGTTTAGAAGATGAAAGTTACGACGGACGAGACGTGCCCATAAGGCGTTCCGTTACTCACACTTTGCTGGTAAAGAACGCTAAAAAAAAACAATTTCATTCTGTGTATATTTGATGAATTAATGCGAATGACTCAATAACGGTAAATCGATTTCGATAAATCTTTTGCTGCGTGCCCTTAGACGTTTGAAATGGGTCATCGTCCGTAAACGCATAGGTTCGATTCCAAAAGAGTTGACATTCCCTATTTGATTAACATGTAGATGAGCTTAGAATATTATTCGTCTCTCTTTGAAAATAGTTCAAATGGAGATATGAGCTCAAGACTCGAACGTGTTGATGTTAAAATAAACTGACGTTTTAAGTTAATAAAAATTGAAAAACTTCTCAATTACCATAAAATTTTATTTAAAAATGGAAAAAACGAGAAATCTTCGAGATTTAACAATGAAAATTATTGTTGCCATTAATACGTCGCGCATTATTACCATGTCTGAGCTCGTCATATAATTACCCTTATTATGGATTAATTAACAAACTGCAGTTGTTAATAAACAACATAAATTAGTGTACACGCATCAAAAGTTCGATTCGCAAAAATATTAGTTAAATCTGATTAATTATTAGCGCGAGTAATGGAAACAAGACAGCGGCAGGCAGTTAGTTTTAGTAGCACGGATTTTGACGTCAATGAAAACGAATATATTTTTATCTATTCTATCTATTTTAAAAAGTCAAACCTAAACTGATGGCGAATTAAGTATTAAGTATTACATTCTGTATTCGTTTAAAAATTAATTACGAAGGATGGAACTAATTATCATTATTTCTATATGATAAAGGAAAAGAGCTAAAATTCGCTTTATTATTGTAACGATAAGTTCTGTAAAGTTAATGTTACGAATACAAAGTAAAATTCTCCATGGATTGCGTGCAGTACATTATAACTCAGAGTAAAATGACACTCCAGAGGAGAAAAAGACTGCCGTGAAAGTTGTTGTAGATTAAGAAGAAGACCTAAGTCAAACATAATCGAAAACTTCACCAAAGCTTTTCAAAACAATCCTAAGTACAAACCTTGGAATAAAAACTTTCGAACCAAAATCACCAACATTCTTCCGCAAGAATATTCATTTTTTCGAATATTTCCAGATCTCCTAAAGTAGTAGAAATGGAGAAAATCCACCTCGTGAGACAGAGAGAGAATCGCTCCGAAATATTGCTCTGCTCCTCCATGTTTCCAAAAAAAATCCGACGAGACCCGGATGAATAGGAGAAAATATTTTATAAAAGACGAAGAGGTAAGAAGAATTTTTGATCGATATATGTTCCCTTCGTTGCCATGGCGACTGAAAGAGACTCTCCCCGTCATTTAAGAAAAATGAAGGGATTGACGTATATGATATTTTAAGATTATGCCCTTAAATATCAAAACTTGAAAAATTAAATACTTATATATTTTCGGTGAATCGTCACTGAAGGCGGCTTCGTTGCAACCAATGTCAGGTTTTTTTATAATCTTGTTATGGTTATTGGAGCACACACACATACACGAGAAAAATCGAAAATCACAAAAACGTTAATATTTAAGGGGTCTTTTTAACCCCAATGTTCCATTTCAATACCCCATAAGAAAAGCATGGGATTCAGTGTAAGGCTTTCTAAAAATGCATTTTTAAATTACTTAAAATTGAGATACGTATTCGGAAGAAAAAGTTACATAGGTAAAAAACGGAGTTCTTAATTTTTGAAGGCGAAATTCATACCGAATTAGCGTAAATATCTGCTTTTAATCGGAAAAATGTGTGAATTTTTCCTCTTTTCAACGATGAAAATTTTTAAATACTATGGTAACGACCTCAATGCTTTAAAAAGGATCTGATATTATACGTTAAGATTGCATTGATTTAATGCTTTTAATGTAAATTACTGCCGTTCTGACGAATAACAGCGAAACTTCCATAACTCGAATCTCAAGGCAAAGTAAAAATTATTTGAGTCATAGAAAACTCAAATTATGGAAATATATTTTTTAATATTTGTATATATACAGTAGAACTTCTTTAACTCGAATCTCAAGGGAAAGCAACAATTATTCGAGTTATAGAAAATTCGAGTTACGGAAATATACGATATTGTTTTCTTTTTCTTTAATTGAATTAGTCACGTTTGTTTCCTTAACCCCTCAAGCCCGGAGGAGATTTTTTTAAATCCCACCCGTACGGCCGGATGAGGTTTTTAAATTTTCACGATTGCGTTGCAAAAACGTTCGAAAATATTAAAATAATCATAACTTGAGGAGTTTTCTCTTGATTTTTCTGAATTTTTTTGTGGATTTATGAAAAACATGAAATTTGTAAATATCTATTTTGCGTATAATATTTTACATACAAAGATTGTTGGAGTAGAAGAGAATGTACACCAATCGCTAATTTTCCGGCGTGCATTCGCGCTTTATATATAACATTCAGCACCGAAAAATCTATAGAAGATATTGATGTGCAATCTTAATAAAAAAATAGCTTAAATTAGTAACTATTTCATTCTGCAAGTCTACCCATCTAAACCAATTAGGTAAAAAATTTCACGAATCTCAACTTTTTCATGTCTTGACTAGAAATTTTTAAGTAAATGTAGTATTATGGATTTATTAAAAGATGATTTATTTATAATATAAACGTTTTAGTTATATAGTCATCATTCTTAGTCATTACAGAAGTCACATAGAAGAAATGGTTGAATTTCGTTAATTGGAAAGGGAGATATGACGTTGTATAAAACACGGAAAACTTTAGCTTATAGGTCCTTCCCAAATATTTTCAGAAAATTTACACGTGCGTAATTGGATTCAGCAAGAAATGCCTTATAGCTTAGTAAACACTTCTAGTAATCTATTGTGTAAATATATGGAAGAACTTTTAGTGATTTTTGCTGGCGTGTCCTCTTCTTGCCTACTCGCTTCATCGCTTCTTTGGCCCTGCTAGCACAACAGCGAAGCACTTATCTGAAGAGGAAAACAGACCTCGTCTTCTTTCAAATGTCAAAGAAAAGGAACTCAATTTGTTGGGTTCCCTTTCCTCAGGTATTTATGGGTCAACTTTAGAAACCGAAAATCCGTAGGTCCGTGGTAAAAACTAAAATTCTATCACAAAACTAAACGTATATTATATGTAAACAAATACTTACAAATAGATATACTCAATTCCCCGCAATTTTCGTCGAGATTAAAATAAAATTCTAAAGGTCTTTAAAATTATATGACAGATATTATCCTTCTCACAAAATGCCTCTCTTTGAGGCGTGGCACTAAACTATCGGAAGAATGTCGGCCTTGGATTTTGAAATCAGCTGTTTTGACGTTGACGCTCTCCTATGAAGCGATGAACGAAGGATCGCGCGGTAATGGAAGGGAATGTTTACAGAAATGTTTTTACTCAAACTAATTTCATTCTTCATCAATTGCATTGTAAACATTTGTAATAAGCTGTGCATAGACAGACATAAGATGTTTTCCTTTCTTTCTTTAGATACCGACGAAGACCTTTGTCGCATGACATAAACCAAATATCTCCACCAGGAAAAAAGAGGAGAAAAAGCGTGCTCTCCTTTGAAATGATACACAGTTCCTACATTGCATTTCAAACACCAAGGAAAGGTTCCTTGCTGCATTGAAAAGCGACTTTTATACGGAGAAACACCATCATATCATAGCAAAATTGAAAATTCTATCGCAAAATTCAACGTTGATTATATATTTTATAATAGAGAAAAAAATACAGGACAAACATATATAGGAATTACAAAGCTTCCTCTTTCAAAATATATATAGGTTATTTAGATTTAAAGAAGTCTCTAGCGTCAAAAGATAAAATAAATTAGGGCTGCCGCATGACGTAATAGTACGCCTGACGGCCGATTAGACAGTTTTTGCATGACGTAATAGTACCCCTGACGTCGTTGAGGGGTTAAGCATATAAGTTAACTTATTCTAATTTTCAATATTATGCATATAACGAATACATCATCAACAATATTTTCTTCCGATAATATGTAAGATTTTACTGTATCCAAAACACTAATTGCATCACGCAGTGATTGAGGGCATTATAGATAATTGTAATTCTCACGTACTACTGAAAGCACGAATACGACGATTAAATTTCGGATATCAAGAGCGAACAGGTTTGTTTGTTTTTCTCTAGGACTATAAGGGATCGCCAGAGGAGGAGCGACCCTGATAGCGGTGACGGTAAAACGTGACAAGGATTTTAATGCTGTTTCGTATTTTTTCGAGGAATTTTAACTCTTTTCGATTGTTAAATATGATGGCGATTGTTTTTATCCAAATACGTGCTAAAGGCATGGATGATTATGCCATAATCTTAACTCAAAATATCCTAATCTTTCCATAAATTTAATGTATAGGGTGTCTTAGTGATGATTATTCATATTGCTCATGCAGTGCAATGAGTCACGAAACTTGAAATACGAAAACTTGAACACGAGCCGGTTGCCAAAAAATTTGGAAATTACGGATAAGTGCCTTAATTTCACGGAAAATTATAAATATACTGCTATTACTCATGGAATATCATTTAATACATATAGGCTTCACGTGACTGAAGTGCTGTTGCCCTGGAGATCGCGTTGTTTTATTTACGAGATTAGATCTTGGTGTATGGTGATTTTTTTAAGCGCTTGCAGTATGCAAGCACCGACTACTCGTGTGCATGCATATATATATATATATATATATATATATACACACACACACACACACAAGGCCTTACCGATAGAGGAGGCGGCGAGGCGACCGCCTCAGGCGCCTCTCGTAGGGGGCGCCAAATTTGACCACAATGAAAATCACGATTTGGAATTAATAACACCCAAAAATCTATAGCTTACGCATTGGAGAGATTACATATCTTCAAAGCTGGAAACAAGGCCAACAGTGATCTCGGTTCAATTCCACGCTCTCCGTTATATTTCTTAGCAAAACACATGACACCGATTTATTAGAAAAAATCTTCGGGGTTTAACCCAGGCTCGTCCGGCCATAAACCTAAGTTTTAAAGACAGTCATTTCTCGATTTACGCGGCAGATGCGTTCCTTAAAAGCGACGCACAAATTAAAAACCGTAAATTAAGAACTAATTTTGCTGTAAGAAATAATGGAAAAGGGGAAGGTTCAGTGCAAGGGCCAAGCCGATGCACAGGGATGAACTCCCAGCTAATAGACAAAATTAGAGACGTTTATTCATGTAAAATATGTCTGAAGTAATATCAAAAATTATTTTTATATAGTATGCGTATTAAAATGCATATCGACCGCGTAGAGAGTGAGCTTACAGTACAGAACTGCTTCCCGTTGTCGGCCGCGAGTGGTGGAGGAAAGCGGAGGCGATTGGTGGTGGTCCGTCTGGAATTGAGGAATAACCTCTCATACGTACATCTGGGCCCGCGCACCTCCACTGCTACCTTCTTACATTCTCTCCTAGCTCCAGCATGAACTTAATGTTGAAGCGCCTAATACCCTCGGTTCCTGCCCTAAGTTGTAAAACTTCGCTTCGCGCCGTCGTCGTATCGAAGAGAATATTCTTTGCAAAGAATTCTCTGGACTTCTTTTCGTGTAGATTTGATTCGTCGCGCATAAGTGAGAGCAGATTTATTTAAATCTGTGGTTACAATATTTTTCTGGTTGTCGCGATTCGATTAGGTTTGAACCTACCTCTACCCGGCGCGCTCACCTACATCAACCAGTCGCCTGCCCGGTGCTTTGTTGCTAACAGCGTTAAAATTACAACTAAACAGTCCTAAATTGAGAAGTGATAGGTATATATTGTTCGGCAGCGTTAAACTGAAAAGGCATAAAAGAAACGCGCGTGTATCGAGAAATTACTGTACCTAACCTTTCAAATTCGTGCACTCCAAACTTCTTTTTTTCGCAGTTCGGTTTCTTTTGGTCTGCCCAAGTGCTAACAGGGGTGCATCGTACCCGGGCAGTACCATATGAGGGGCGGCATTTACGGACGGGCAATAATATTTCTTAATTTTGTGCTTTTCCATCTCGCAGATTTGAATGCATGTACTTTAGTAATACTTGACATTAAAAATCATTTATCATTTTTACTTATTAATCAAATTATTTTCTTCGTACACATCCAAAAACAAATAACTGGCTAGAGGGCGGCAGCAGTTTGCCGGCAAGCTCCTCTTTCGGAGGAAGAGCGAGTTTTTAGACCTAAATACGTTCGCAACCAGGACCGTGGCGATTGGTGAGGCAGCGATGCGACCGACTCAGGCGCCCTCCCAGAGGGTGCGCCAAATTCTGAAGGGCGTCGAAAATCAGGGGTGCGTAGAAGATTGAGGACGGTTTACCGATTTTTAGTTTGGTTTAATACATCATAGGTAAGCTACTTAAATTACATCATGGCTAATTTTAAAACTTTCCTCTATGGAATCTTTTCACATATGCAAAATAAAGGATGCGGAAAAACCGAGTAACTCAAAAATTCCTTTATGCACATCAGCCAAGCGATATGGACTACCTCCCTACAAGTCAAAGATGGGAGGGTCATTTCGCAAAACTCGTCCTTTGAAATATACGACGCCCTGTTTGAGTTGTCGACAGATGTAAACAGATATGTATTCAAAAGTTTCATGGGCTTTCCTATTGACCAAAGGAAGAACTTGGTCTAGGTTTGCAGACTGTGGGGTTTCTTATACCTCATGGGGTAAACAAAATACTATTTTCATAAGAATGTACTGGAAATGATGTGGAGAAAGCCCAAAATGCCATGCAGCCCTTCACTGATGTGGATATAAATATACATAAATATTAACTTACGATCACGGGAAATTGCTTATTTTACGCAAGAAAGACTGCATATTATAATTCTGCTAATGTTTTGTCGTATTACAAGCTAAATCGCTCAAAATGTTTCTTTTAATGCAAACTTGATCGGTTTAAATGAGCATTTTCCAGGCGGCAACAAAAATAAATTTCTTAATTGTTGTCCTCTTCAAAGGGAGCCATGTAAAGATTAACGCAAGGAAAATCCACGCCGTGGCGCGCCATAGAGGAAGAATAGCCAACGCCAAGATAAAGGGCACAAATGGATTCATGCCCAAATATAGTCTATATGAATACTTTTAAAGTGAGTCAAATGATTTTTAAGGTATATTAGAATATTGTAATCGTTTACCATAAACATTGAAAGATTTTTCGAAACATAAATCGATAAATCTACTTACATTTGTTCGGTAACCAAGATGTTGTTTATTGTTTACTTCTTGGCTAATAGTATTGACATAATCCACATAATTTTATTGCTGCTTTAAAGGCTTAGGTGCATCTATCCATGTGAGTATTAAGTAAGACGTTAATGCGTAATTATATTAATGGTAAAACTTGACAATATAATACATTAAATAGTAAATGTTAATGTAAACATCGCTTGCGTAATTAAGGAATGGGGAACGTTTGGTAAAGTTTGGATTTTTTTATGGGGGCTCCGCCGCCAAACCCCCGAACCAGCAATTAGAATCTTGGGGTACCCAACAGCAAAATCAGTCAATTTCAAAATTTATTGTGTAATTTTTATTGCAATATGACATCAAAAGTGATATATCAATAAAAATAATAAAAACTTAAAAGAACTCTTTTCCGAGCGAAGTCGGGCTTTTCAGCTAGTATATTATAAGGGCTGAGACGACAATACAACCTCGAGGTTTAACAATGACACGATCGGCAAGGGAACATATCGTTAAAAAGCTTAAATTTTTCCAATAAACATAATATAAAAGTAGAACTTGAGCGATTTTGTATCGTAGGCAAAATGTGACGATAATAATTAAAACGTTATTTATTTTTCTTTAAGTTCGAAGATCGTAGGTCAATTATTTCTAATTTTAATATACAAAAGAGTAAAACTCAGTAAGTCGAAAAATCGATTTTTACGTGTTATCTCAGGGGATATAGAAATTATCTACTGGAGTTGAACCCGGGTATTTTTGAGGTTTTTTTCGTAAATGGCTCTCTATAAAAATCCAACATTCCTACCAAATTTCAAGTTTTTACCTCCCAAAAAGTTTGTTAAAACGGCATTACAGTCAATCGTAAATATTTCTCGATTCTCCCGCCCTTTTATAAAGCCTATTTAAGAGCGGCGCCACAGTCGAGCATGAGGGATAAACGTAGCTTATTATATAATTTTATATTATATTACCGTAATCGTCGTAGTCGTAGGCGAACTTTTTGGTAGGTAGATTATAGCCTATTGGGAAGCTTATATTTCCGCCGCTGTTTGGGCTATTTTCGTTATCTATAATTTGTAAAGACGTAGAACTTTTCTCTTCTTTAATGGTACTAAATTCACCCGGAAAAGTTAAATACTTTCTTTTTTAAGGGGGCTTTTCCATAAGAAAAGCATTTTTAAGCATTTTTAAAATTAGTTAGAATCAAGATACGAAGTCGGGACCTAAACGGTTGTGCTGGAAAAAGGAAGAAGTTCATTTTGGTTATCGTAACAATTCAATTACGTTCCGAATTTCCGGGAAAATCCGTTTTTAATATGAAAAACGCGACTTTTAAAAAATGAGAATTGTCAGTTACCATGGCCACCTCATTTGAGCGAGTGGTAATGTTGGGTGTATACTCGCAAGCCACTTGACGATATTACGCCATTTTGTTTGTTTACATGGATTTTGAACGTTTTTTAAGAATAAGTGAACCTTTCCCCGTTGAATTAAACAACCATTTTATTCGTTATTGTAGCATCGCTTAAAAAATTAATTAAATTAATTTCTTTAAGCCAAGCGAAAAAACATTTTAAACAGTATAAGATTAAAATAGAGCCCCTTGACGATATTATGTCATTGTGTTTGTTTACATTTATGTTGATTTATGTCTTTATGTTGAGCCTGATTGAGCCTATATATTCTGTAATATTTACGAAGAAAGAAGTTTAAAAGAACTTAGCAAAGTCAGTTATTTTTATTTATCACATCACTTGGAAAACTAACTGTCCATCTGTCTGTCCCGGTATTTTTGGGCATTTCCTAATGGAATTTAGAGTTGAAATTTTCACAATCGTTAAACTCGCATAAGGTGGTCTCTAGAAAAATCAAACATCCCGGGTCGAGTTTGCAAATGATTCGTTTTTTTAATATCCACGGTTTCGGTTTTCCAAATTTTCAAAACCACGGTTTCGGTTCGGTTTTCGGATATTTAAAAGTAAAAAATCTAACTTGAACATTTAAGAAGTTTATTCAAAAAACCAACTATAAAAACTGATTTCAGATAGTGAAATGTTAATTATTATCAAGACAAATAAAAATCAAAATATAAAAGTCGATAAAAAACTAAATTTTGAAAATGACAAAATCTTTTAACTGGATTCATTTATGTAATAATATTTTTTAATTATCAAGCAGTTTACAGAATAATCGGAAAGACGGGATCTTAACTTCCCACAACAATTTTACGATGCTGAAAATCCTCTTTCAGGTTCAGTAGAAGATGGTTTAATTGTGCGAAGTGCTTTAAAAAGTTTTTGTAAATTTTCAGTTCTTTCTCCAGAATTTTTAAAAGCAAGAAATTCGTCTTTTAAATTTGAGAAATTTTTGCCGATGTTACTCTGCACAACGTCAATGATCGCTACATTTATTTCTTCTTCCATGGACGCTGGGGCTTCATATTTCACTTCAACCACTTTCACTGTATTTGGTGATTCTGAAGATTTCGGAAATAATCTCTCGAAAAGCATTGATGCAAACTACAAGATCACTCCGGAGGGAACACTGTTGGATGAATTCAGGCAGTCCAATAAAACTGCAGCTCTCGTATTTCCCCGCTGACTCATTCGAGTTATAATATTTTTTAAAAGTTTTTCACTTATTTCACTTTTATTTTCGTCCAATTTTTTAGATAAAAAATGTAATACTCCTTTCGCAGTTAACAAGGTAGCATCTCTTCTTGCTAACGCTTCAACTGCAAGGGTCATCGGTTTTAGCACTAGTCTTAATTCTTCAAGTTTTTTTAAATCAATTTTTTGTAACAAATGAGAGCTCATTCAAAGTATACGTGATAGAGTCACGGACTCTCAAAAATGTATCCAGCATGGGTTCAATCGAATTCCAGCGGTGCTTAACACCCAACTGCAATTTTAACTCGTGTCCTATTTGTTCACAAATCTTTTTTTGTAGAACTGAATTTCGAGTGCTTGGCTTTTTAAAGTGTTTAGTAATGGTGCGAACGCTCTTTAAAATGTCCAGAATATCAACTATTTTTTCATTAATGAGAGCAGATTCTTCATCAAAAATGTAATAGTCATCGTCATTATTTCTATCATCATAATCCTTAGTATCACTGACACCAGCAGAATTTATTGGTTTGTAAAGCGTGTCGCAAACTGCAAGATGTAAGCCATGATTTAAACAAAGTTGGGATTCTAGTGGACTATCTCTTGCATATTTAATCATAACACTGGCACCGTCATTTTCAGTCCCAACAATATCATTTACGAAGGAAAGACCAAATCCTTTTAAATGATCGGTAACAATAGATAGTATTATTGGTGCATTGCAGGAACCAATTAATCGTGCAAGTCCAAGATTGATAACTCTGCCTCCTTCATGGTGTAAATTTGTTTATGTAGCGACGTCCACTTTTATTGACCCATTCGTCTAATGTTATATTATATTTTCTTCCATTATTTTTGGCTGTTTCCAAACTTTTGACTACTTCGTTTCTTCGTACTTCATATTCTTCATGTACCAGACGCATCACTCCATTTTCACTTCTGGGTAAATTTTAGTTCTTTTTCAACAAACTGTCTAATGAACTGTGATTTTGTGATTCTCCGAATTGTAAAACCATCCTGGGCAGCCAATCTAGCAACAATATCACAAATATTGTGTTTCTTAACAAAATCAAGCATGGTTTTTGATGCACATTGCTTAGAGCTTGTTGATGGTTCATATTCTGCATCTCTTTTTAAGAACTATCTTGTGAATATTTCTGAGATGATTTATCATTGCCGAAGTGGAACCATATGCGTTTGTGAGTATTGTTTGGCATTTGTTGCACTGTTCTCTGTTATGATTTTTATGTGATGACGGAATCTTTTTAAAAAAAACCCAGACTGGAGCAGGCGCCACTGATGATTAGCTATTTTGGATAAAAATATATTTTAAAATATAAGTATAAATATATATTTTAAAATATTAATTTTCATGAAAAATAAATTAAATTAATACTTGACCAATATTGTTATTTTGTGTGACTGAATTGTGAAACTAAATCACAGTGCACTTTTAGTCATATTCTATGTTTTTCACTATATATACGCTTCATTACGCACATATGACATTACGACGCCTACCAAGGGGCAAATGAATCACCGTAAAAGTCATAGTCATATTAGAATGGTTTTCTTTTTGTTTTTAGAGGGTGTTCTACTATCTCTCATACTTTTATGCTAAATAGAAATTAAAGACAAAGTAAGAAATTTATTCATATCTTGCGTAATGTTCATATTCTCGTAATTTCAAATTAAATAAAGGAAAGTAATCAATTGAGAAATGAAATCAAGAAAAAGTATTTACCTAACACTTTAAATACATAGATTCTAAAAAAATCCGCAGGAAACCATTCCTCACTACCAACTACGACAACAAGATGAACTGAAGAATATATTTCATATGCATGCGGTTCGCGAACTAAAAGGGTCAGCATTACAAAGTAGTGAATTATCCTTTGACTACAATGTGTTTAATATGTTACACATGCGCCATCTGCTCTTCGGACGAAAATACGATTTCCTAGACGGAAGGTCGCACTTACCCCACCTTACCTTAGTCGTTTTATAAAACATTTTATGTATAATCGACTCTTTAATCAATCTGTGGTGAAAACGTACATTATTGGATGAGAAATTGGTTTTGATCAATTTTTAAATTGCAGTTAGAAATTCGCGGATTATAGAATGTTGAAATTAAACGTGATTTTTCGGGTATTTCAAAACCGAAAACCGCGGGGTTATATTACGGTTTTCAAATACGGTTTTTTTCTTAGAAACCGCAGTTTTCGAATAAGAATAATCCGAACCGGTAAACTCTAGTGCCGAGAGATGTTAGATAGGAGGGGCTTTGAAAGACAGTATTTGAGAGGTTTATTGAGAATGACAATGATTGGATGGCGTTGTTATGTAAAAAGAACGATTATTATTAAATTATTAATTAATTATTAAATTTATTAAATATTATTAAATTATGTAAATATGGACCGAATTTCTCCATTTTTGTTTTATTCGACGGTTAAAACTATAATATATCTTATTCTTGCAATATTTAGATGTTACACCGAAGAAATTGTCTTTTATAAATTTTATGGCTTTTTCGTACTCTTTCCGGGTGTTGCCATTGTTGCCTCCGATAAATTAGCGTCTATTAAGCCTTCAAATAAACAAAAGAACTGTGTTATTCGCTTCGCGCAATGTCAAACTTAATAGATTGTAACGTTAATAATAATTGAGGAATATTATTATTCAGTAAACATACGAAGAGGAAGAATAACGGAGCCAAAGAGTGGCAAATCAAGTCATATATCGATGCCAGAATGTAATAAATTTCATGCGCTTCATTTTCTGGGAGAATTCAAATGATTGTCAGGAATTTATTAATTAATCAAACAATTACATTTACTATATATATATATATTTCACACACACATCAGAAGTTATATTTTAATCACACTACAAAGTCCCGTTGATATTCAACGGGTAATTCCGCTAGTCTTCTGTTCTATTTACGAAGAAAGAAATTGACATCTTTTGTCAAATAAATGTGTCTGATCAAATTAATTATTTTTAAAAATTAAAATCAACTTAATGTGACAGCGAAGCGTCACATGCTCTCTAGTAAGATATAATTTACTTAAGTTTCTCAATTCTCAAGAGTAAATGCATGAATTTTTAAAGGGGGTGAATGACGGGGGAAGTAGGCGAAAAGACCGGCGAGGCAGGAAAGAGACATGCGATTTTAGATAATTTAAAAATATCAGGGAGAATATCAAGCAATGAAGTGAATGGAAATAGATAGGGAATAATCGGATGACTTATAAAAAGAGTTACTGCATTGCTGGGAATTATTGATGGGGACTTATTTTTTATTACAGATCTCCCTAAGGGAGATGCGAGCTGAGGTCATCCCCTTCCACGCCAGATCCGTGGTTTTTAGTAACCGAAATAACGCTGCATATTTCCGGGGTTTCCAAACGTTCGATATAAAAAATCAATCCAGCTATGACTTTTTCCATTCAAACTAATGAATACGTTTGTAATGATAATAACAGGTTGCTTTCGAAATCAAATAAATTACCCCTGGCAGCGTAGGCATCGCTATCAACAATTAAAAATTTTTATCATAGCAATGGAAGAAAAAGATGTCACTTAGCGACGCACTTCACACATTCAAAAAATAATCAAAATATCCCTTAAGCGATTCGTTTTATAAAAAAAAGAAACTCAAACAAAACCCGTAGAAATTATAATTTCTACAACTTGGATTATAACAAATATTTAGGTAAATTAAGTCTATTCTCCTATGGAGAAAGTAAACAAGTATGAAAAGGTGAAGTCCATGTCGGAGTACACAGAGTTTCCAAGCGTGTTCTATGAGATCAACAAATTTTAGAAAAATAGCCCAAAACAAAATTTCATCAAAATACGTCCTGCGGTTCCCTGGTTGAAACAGGTACGTTGTAAACTACATGTAGGTCTTCATGTAAAGTGATCGTAATTATTGTCCTATTTTATCAAAAATTGAAATAGGCCGGATAAATTTAGTAAAACTCCCTAATACCAAAGTTCATCAAAATACGTCCCGCTGTTCCTGATTTAAAACAGGAAAAGTGTAAACTACATGTAGGTCTTCATGTAAAGTGGTCGTAATTACTGTCCGATTGTAACCAAAATTGGAATCGGTAACATATTTTAGTAAAACTTCCCAATACCAAATTTCATTAAAATATGTCCAGCGGTTCCCGAGTTTTAAAATTTTTAATTATTTTTTTTTGGAATAAACAAAATAACATTGAAAATGGTGTAATTACTTAAATAAGTTAATTTCCTTTTCCTTAACTTAATCGCAAACCTTACATTTTACGGGAGAAATTATTTGACAAAAATGTGTATTTAATTATTTATTGGACTTTTGTTCGCTCTGATGAGTATTTAACGAGATACTTGCGAAATACGTTGTAAAATACATGTAGGTCTTCATGTAAAGTGATCGTTATTATGGTGCAATTTTACCCAAATTTGGAATCGGTCGATATATTTTAGCAAAACTCCAAAATACAAAATTTCATCGAAGTACGTCCAGCGGTTCCCGAGTATAAACATGCGGACGGGCGGGCGGAAAAGCCCTCCCGTACATGCGTTCATTTCGTGCAAATAACGCATAAAAAGAGCGAATATCAAGTAAAGAGACTTGAATAAAAATTTTCTCTCAGGAAATGTTAATAGCAAACTGATGTCACGCATTGTACTAAGAAATGAAATGTGAGCGTAAAATTATATCGATGTAACAGGCATGGACCTTAGTATGACTTTTAAATATTTTAGTTCTCTTTATAATGACAAATGGACGAAAATAGATCAATATAATACAAATTGATACATTAATAGTTTAGAAAGAATTTAATAGGTATGGTTTTTAATTCGCGTACGTTTTTATCTGTCATTGATGTTAAGCACTGAAATTAAAACAAGTAGGGATGTATACGGGTATCCCGTAGTACAGAAGTGCTTTTCGTCAAATTCACCGTAGTATAATCGTATACTAATGTATTTGCTTTGAAATAAGAAAATTATTTTTCCTTTTACTGTGGTATCCCTGAATTTGGATTCGTTCTAAACATGTTCAGTTCGTTTTGCCATTCTATACTCGCCCTACAAACGAAATTTCTTTTAAATCGCTTCAGTCAATACCTTCAAAATACATAGTTACAGAAAAATACTAACCTTGATATTGTGGTAGCACTGTTGAAATATGTTTCTCTGGTTATTTATTTATACGAGTTGTCGGTGCTTGCATACTGCAAGTATTTAAAAAATCACCATGCACCAAGATCTTAACTCGTAAATAAATCAATGGGACAGCATCTGAACTACCCATTTGAATAAATTATAGTTTTCATTTTCTGCGAACTTAAGGCATTTATGTGAAATTTTTAAATTCTCTGGCAATGGGCTCGAGTCCAAGTTTTCAAATTTCAAGTTTCATGGTTTACATCGCCCTTTTTTAGCAATTACTGTAATCATCATTAAGACAATGGCTAAAATTTATGTAAAAAATAGGAATTTTGTGTGTTATGCTTATGGTGTCTTCATCCGTGCCCTTAGTACATTTCAGGAAAAAAAATTAATTTAAAATTATCACGTCATCATATGTATATGTCGTTGGCCGAAATCAAATGGATTATAATCCAGTCTAAGCATAAAATTAATTGAAGTGTGAAAAATCAATTCCCATTGAAAGGCATTAGAGTCGTCGCTACGGTAGTTAATACTATATTGTTGAAAACTGAAAAACTTTTCATAATTTTATGATTAAAATCTAATTTTTACGCAAATTCAGCATGGAATTGCATTTTATTTTCTAGAAAAATAAACTTTATTCTTTTTCCACAGTATGATGAATAGTTTTAAAAAGCAATTTTATATAGCCCTGCACAGTTTTCAATGCTTTTTTTATTGGTTTTTAAAATTGGACGTTGGGGTCAGAAACACCCCTTAAATATAACTTTTTCTGGAATTTCGGATTTGTTTTCGAGGTTATACCCAATCACTTATATTCTTGCCAAATTTCAGTTCTGTAGCACTTCTAAAATACCTTAGGTTTTATATGATATATCCTATATCCTGCGAGTATTTATGTAAGAAGCAGCTATTTACAATGATATTTGGTTAAACTCCATGTGGTCAGGTCTCTAGAAATTCATGTAAAAGAAATATTTTTTTATTTTTTATTGTAGTAGCCATGCTCTTTAGCTCCGCTTTAAAGACATTGATTTCATTACGGTATGTTGTACAAGTCTTATATATAAAATTTAGTTTAAATCCGTTCAGCCAATTCCTTTCAAATCCATAATTACAGAAAGAGTTTAATTTGTAATTGTGGCGCCCCTGTTTTATTGCATCAGTTTTAATATGCTAATATGGTTTTTTATATAAGTAATTACAATATAAATATTAAATTAGGTTAAAATTGATGTGGGCAGTTGAACATAAATACATGTAAAAAGAAAAGTTTTAATTACTTGAATTGTGGTAGTCCTGCTTTCTATATCTATACTAAACATTTTGATTTTGTTTTTATGTAGCACACTTTCTTCATACAAAATTTCATTGAAATCAGTCCAGCCAATTCCTGCCAAATTCATAATTTCCTAAAAGTTTAACTTTGCAGTTGTGGCGCCCCTCCTGAGTCCAAATATGCCATTTTAGACATTAATTTGTGTGAATATTCTATGTACCAAATTTGGTTGAAATCGGTTCAGTCAATTTTTCCCTGATATATGCGTAGGGTCGGACATCACGAAGATAATAGTGCTTTTCAGCAATGACCAAAAGCACTAACAAGTAGGGATGTACACGGGTATTCCGTGGTACAGAAGTGCTTTTCGTCTAAAAATCGGTGCAGAAAGTTCAATGCAAATACATGTCTAATGAAAAATTGTTTTTCTCTGTACTGTGGTAGCCCTGCTTTTTAGATTCGTTATACACATGTTCATTTCGATTTGCAATCTTTACTTGCCTTACAAACGAAATTTATTTTTGAAATTAGTTCAGCCAATACCTTCGAAATTCATAGTTACAGAAAATTCTAACCTAGATATTGTGGTAACCCTGGTTAGTTGACCCGGTTGAAATATAATATTTTGGTTATTTATTTATATGAAGATTATATAAGTATACCATATTCGATTATCCTTGCGGTCATTTCTCTAAAAATGCGTGTAAAATTAATATTATTTTACTTTTTACTGTGGTAGCCCTGCTCCTTAGCTCCGCTTTAAATATAGTGATTTCATTATGGTATTTTATACAAATCTTTAATCCAAAATTTAGTTGGAATTCGTTCGGCTAATTCCTTCTAAATCCATAATTACAGAAAGAGATTAATTTGTGTGGCACCCGTTTTTGTTGATCCATTCCAAATATGCTATTATGGTTTTGTATATATGTGTACATTATCAATATTATATTTGGTTAAAATTGATCCAGATATTTCAACACAAATATGTGTAAAAAGAATATTTATTATTTTTTATATTGTGGTAGCCCTGATTTCCATATCTATACTAAACATCCTGATTTTGTTATTTTATATTGCACGCCTCCTTGATGCAAAATTTTGTTGAAATCGGTTGAGCCAATTCTTTCCAAATTCTTTATTACCTAAAAGTTTAATTTTAAAGCTGTGGCAGCCCTGCTAAGTCAATTCGGTCGAAGTATGGCATTGTGGCCATGAATTTTTGTGAAAATTCTATGTACCAAATTTGGCTTAAATCGGTTAAGCCAATTCTTCCCTGATATATGCGTACGGACGGACGGACATCACGAAGATGATAGTGCTTTTCAGCGAAGAAAAGAACTAAAAATGACAATTGAATGTTTTTATCAACATATACATTCTTTCAGTGATAAAACTATCAAGTGAGAATATTCAACAGCAGCGGATACGTTTCCTATCGCATTATGTTAACTAACTCATAAATTAAAACGAAAAAATTGTGTTGATCGGTATCAGAAAACAATATTTGTCAATCTATTAATGCAAAATAGTATTTCATTGCAGTCATTTCAGTCGAAAATATGTGCATTTAAGATCGAGCCACAGTTAAAGATGTAATTGTAAATCGATTGCTGATTTTTCTAGTAAAATGACATTACGTCAATTATGACCTTTCTGCCAGAAGGAAATTCCTAACTTCATACCAATCCAATTAATGAACTTGAAGTTTTCCTCCACCTGTTGATGCAGTGATCCGATTTCGAAGTTGCTCTAGTACTTCGCTCAGAAGTTTTAGTTTTTGAATCTTTCAGGTTTTTTGGATTTGTTGCCCTTAATTTACTTATTCGAGAAGAAAAGATTTCGTTTTCGTGAAATTTTTGCAAAGATCATGTTTGCCAAATGAAAAGGCATTAAAGTCAGCTTTAAAAACTTCAGGGTATGGGATAACTAGCCTGATGAGAATTATAGCCATCCTTGCAATTGCTGTCTATTTTATTAGGGTGGATTTCGCAAGAGAAATTGATAACTAAGATGGAAATTCATCCTTTGAAATTTCGAATGTGAAGATCAAGATAACTAGGCTCCTCATTAAAAATGACATTTTCATCTAGAAGTTACACAGTTTTTAGCTTTCTTTACACCATGCTTTTTAAAATGCCAACTGTGACGGCAATTCTAGCAATAGCATAATACGGTATAGTATATTGAGTATTTCCTCATCATAGGTGTTCTAACTTTCTGTAGGTTTTTAGCTCACCAAACCCAATCTGTCCCATACCCTTCTTTTAAAACGGCTAATAGTCTTTTTTCTTCGTACCTTTTTGCCCCTTTCAAAGCATTCTCCCCTCAATGACATCTTTCCAGAGACCTCTCAAAATTTGATCCACCCATTTCTTTTCTTTCTCGTATTGATCTAATTAAGCTCCTCTCTTACCCTTCCGTGCTTAAAACTTCTTCATTTCACATCTCAAAAGCCTGTAATCTACTCACATCTTCTTTTCTCTTAGTCTGTGTCTCACACCCAAATAAGACTACCCTCCATATAAAAGTTTTTACTAACCTCTTTTTGAAATATTTATTCAGACTTCCTGCCAGTAATTCTCGTCGTTTCACAATTCACAATTTATTACGCTCTGGAAATCTCTTAATATGTTATTAGAAATTAAGAAACTTTTCAAATTATATTTATGGAGTTATTTTTTCAGCAATATTAAATTAAAATTTGAAATTATTGACGAATTAAGTAGGAGTGATCCTTATTAAAATGTATCGCCTAATTGTGATTTTAAACTCCATTTGCCAATTAGAGTTTCCACTTTACATAATTACTTTAATAAACTTACTAGTGTATTACCCGTCATATGACGGGTGTCAGACACTATATGGTTGATAAACCCGTCGTAAAACGTAATCCAACTTAAACCATACATCTTAAGTAATCGTAACTCATTATTATGGATAATCACAAAATTATTTTATTGCTCTAGTGTAATTGCCCGTTGAAATTCAACGGGGAACTTAGAAATGAATAATAACAGCTGTAATGACTGAGTAAGAGCTGGTATAAAATTTGCCAAAATAGAGATTCGGGAGAATTTCTTTCTCATTCTTGTTTTCTCCAATGATGGGCCCCTTGTCAAAAATGAAGTAAAAATAATAAATAAATAATAATATTTCCTCCCTCCCTCTCGCCGTCTCTCTCTCCCTCTGTCTCTCTCCCTTCCTCTCTCTTTTCTTCCCTCTCTCTCTCCCTCCCTCTCTCTCCCTCTCTTTTCTCCCACCTCCCCCCTCTCATTCCCTCCTGTCCCAATCCATATATCTCCCTCTTTTTCTCCGTCTCCCTCTTTATCTCTTCCCTCCCAACTTTTTCTAATTCTATACCTCCCTTACTCTCTATGTACCTTCCATTCTATATCCCTTCCTTCCTATCTCCCTCACCACATCCCCCTCTCTCTTACTCTACATCTCTGCAAAATAATCCAAACTAAATCCCAGTCCCATTAGGATTACGTAATTTCGTGGAAATCCTACGATAATTTAAGGCAATCTATGCACTCGTATATATTACACGTTTGCGGGTTGAGACAACAATTTATTCTCGAAGTTTAACAATGACGTGGTCGGCAAGGCAGCATCCCATTTAAAAGCCGATATTTTCTCCAAATATTTTATTTAAATGTTTAATATGAGAGATTTCGAACGGTGGGCGGAAAAAGATGAATATAAGAAGAAACTTCATTAATTTTCCTAAAACATAGTTCAAATTCGAAGATCGCATGTCAATTCTTTCTAATATTAATTTCTAAAAAAATAGAAGCCTGCACTTTAAAAAGTCGCTTTTTATGTTTTATCTTACGGGAAATGGAAATCGCCCCCCTGGAGTCG
Source organism: Tanypteryx hageni (assembly GCA_028673005.1). Classification (NCBI taxonomy): domain Eukaryota; kingdom Metazoa; phylum Arthropoda; class Insecta; order Odonata; family Petaluridae; genus Tanypteryx; species Tanypteryx hageni. The sequence goes on from CM054115.1 coordinate 152,912,280, forward strand.
AACCCGGGTATTTTTTCGTATTTTTTGTCATTTAATTTTTATATATGAACGATATATTCCTGCAAAATTTCAACCTTCCACCTAATTAGAGAGTTTGTTAAAAACGCGTTAAAAAGTGCTATCAATGGCATCGTTACACAAAAAAAGCCATCAAGTAGGCTAATTTACAAAAGAGTAAAAGCCTTTACATCGAAAAATCGATTTTTACATGTTATATTATGGGAAATTGAAATCACCCTCTGGAGTCAAACCGAGGACCTTTTTGGAAATTTTTTGTCATTTGCGACTGGTACATGATCAATCCTACCAAATTTGGTTTAACTGGCTGAAGAAACAACTGAGATATTGAGCGTTATGGACATAATGACCAAGTGACCATGAGAATTAGCATTTTATAGTTATTAGATAATACTACTCGTTAAATGGTATCGTTAAGCAACAATTAAATACCATATATTTCTCTCCCTAGCTCTTATATGATCTGTAAGTACAGATTTAAAAAAAAAATTGCCACAACAAAGTCAGCGAGGCCACTTAATTACGACCTATAGTTTCGGATGTTGAAAATGAAATTTGGATACTACAGTGCACAGAATGGAAATAAATAAAAACTCCGAACCGTAAGATAATCCAAGTGAGCAATCACACGTCAATAAAAGAAAAATAGAGGGGGAAAAATTATATTTATACTTACAAGTCGCAAACTTGTAAGTATAAATATAATTTTTTCCACCTCTATTTTTCTTTATTGGCGTGTGACTGCTCACTTGGATTATCTTACGGTTCAGGAATTTTTATATTTCTATAGTTTCGGAGATAAAAAGTCGAGAAAATCTCGAGCTAAGCCTATTTTGTTTATATCGGTCGATAGGAGGATTCAACAACTGAACACCATATATTTCTCTCCCATGCTCTTATATGATCTGTGAGGCATAGAGGACATAATTTACCACACAAAAGTCAGCGGAACTATATAATTATGACTATAATAGTTTCAGAGATAAAAATTGAAGAACCGCCAAATCTTTCGATATCGTTTCATTCGTATTTTCCATAAAGAACGCCTTTGAAATGTCTGTGTATTCCATTTATGAAGTACATATACTTTTCCATCTTGTTAACGTTTGGAGCATCTAAATCTCGTATTATTATAATTGGTGCACCAATCTTTCAAACCAATTTATAAGGCATTCCTGGTATCGACATAGTTATAAACTATTTCTTTAGCAATAAATTGATTTATAAGAATCTCATTGAGTGACTCACCGTTTCATTTTTGGAGGGCGAGAATAGCTTTTTCACATAATCATGAAACTGAATTTTCATTCAAATGAGAAATTTCTGGATAAACTTTTGATTTCAGTTCATTCACCGATTTTACCGCATCACTTGGTTTTTCTGGTATTTCAAATTCGCCATTTAAATCTAGAATATTTCCAGAACAATAACTCCGCTAACTCACCAGCTGTATTATTCCTTTTTAAATACATTCACGTTTGTTGAGAGCCTTAATTTTTCTGCTTTTACCGTATAAATGGCTATTTTATATAAAAAATTAGAGAAGGAAAATTTGAAATAACCTGTACAAAATTGTTTATCACTTGCCTTTTTAACATTTATGTAACTTTGTTTGTAAACAATCTGTAACGTACATATACTATAGAAACTTTAACCATTAGGTCGTTTTTGCAACGGCGATATTAATATCAATCATAAATATAATTCTGATATGTTTTTATTGTTTGAAACTCAAGAAATAGTATTTCACGTTTTATGTACGTGAATAATTAGTAAGCGTGCCTTCCGTCTCTATATAATTTGGATTACTTTATTGTCTTAAATTGACAACAATTGGGCGGCCAAGAAAACGAAAAATTTCGATTCAAGAACTTGAAATTTTGTTGTTAAAAGATCAATTTTGGACATTTTCGGCCCCTATTTTAAACTTTACAGAAATAAAATGAAACTTTATTCCATGTTCCTGGGTTTAAATTTCAAATGCATACAATGAATAGAAATAATTTTAAAATGCAAATTATAATTATACTAGACCCATTCCCAATTTATTAAAAAAATGGAGGAAAATAAAAAGTAAGTAATTTTTTCAATTAAAAAGGTAAACAAAATCGCTTAAAAAACCTTATCACACCACTGTACTCTTTATTGAGGTTAAAATGACAACTTCCTCTTGCTTCTACGTTCTTAAGCTGTTGAGTTGTAGATCCACACGCTTACATACAAACACCTTATTTATAAATTGATATAGATGTCCTTTCGGCCAGGTAAATGTCCAACTTTGAGATTATATCTTGATTCTAATGCATTTTAAAATATGCTGTACTTAGGTAGAGGCAGATGAACACGGTTTATCTCGATTATTTATGGTTCGCATGGTTCAATACTCATTTTTCAAGAATTCACACATAAAGCATAACAAGGGATACAATGGGCGCCATTTGGGAATTATTATTACTAGGTTGTTAAACAAGATAACTTCTATATCCAGGGCTCAAAATATTCAGCTAAAACCAACTGGCCACTAGAAAAAATCCACTCGCTCACAACTCATTTCTTAGTGGGTTAGGCTAAAAATCTACTCGCCACCTTCCTTCTTTAACTCGCCCGTGGTGAGTTGGCGAGTGTATTCTGGAGCCAATATCCATAAAACGATTCCAAGATGATTCCTATATACATGAAAGGATTTCATGGCTTTGAGAGTGATCTGGATAATCATTTAAACTCCAACCGTAAAGAGATTTCGATAATTTGGTTTTGGGACTATCAAAGTGAACCCTTATGATTATTCGAACGCATTATAGTTCAGAAGAGTTTTTAAAGACGAGATATACCTTGACAATTTTTCATGTTAGCAATGATTATGTTAGACTTTTTTCTCACTATTTGGCAGTCCTAACATTATTATCACACTAGCTAGTTTTTTTTTGTTTTATGATGATAGATTTTCAGGAAGGTGAGTAGAGATGGACCCCTGCAGGGTCTCATTTTAATGTTCCAACGCGCAGAAAGATAACCTCTTTAGCCTAATTTCGCCCTCCTTTAGGTTGTTAATGCAATTTTATGCCGCGGCGGAGCTCGCTTCCGCGATGCCCGAATCGTAATGAAAGTCACCTCAAATGCCACTCCATAATCACCGTCATGCACGCCGGAATCTTCCGGTTTGAGAAATGCCTTCGTAGCAGGATATTTTTCTTCATAAGCGGGTTAATATACCGCATTTTTTCGAAATTTTTTGTAAAAAATTGTTTGCAAATGGCTTATTTATCATCTTGTATTTGCGCATCTCGTGATTTTTGTTTTGTTTTAAGCGAGATTTATCATTTTAAAAAAAACATATTATCTCAAATTTGGGATGCTTCCTTGGATTCTGTTTTAATCGTCACAAACTCCTGAAGTTTGATTTTAACAGTAAAATACACCTTCCTCCCATCATAATTAACAATAGAGATGTTTAATTAATCTGTATCGTTTTTAATGTTATAGAGGGTATTGTACTCTAGATTAGAATACATTTAATATCTGCACTCGCCGGCATATTTTAATTTGTTCATTTACAAGAAAATAAAGACGTACTTATTTTATGCAGAATTATGATATAAAAGAAATACGTTATAAATTATTACTGATAATAAAAAATTTAAAGGTGGTATATAAAACCTGTAAGCACAGGAAAATGTTAGTCATCGTCTGCCCGTCCATAGGTATATCTGTCATTCTGACTGGATCAACGATACCCTCCTTACTGGAAAAGCTAAAGCAACCAAATTTTCATAGTATAATCCTCTGTAAAAAACTCGTTAATCGATTGATCATTGAATCTACAACTAGGCAAAAATTAAGAAGAACGCATCTAATGTAGCCTGAATTAAAAACTTTATTATGTGGAAATTTTACTCTGACCGTCATTTCAGTTTATTGAAGTAGAATTTCATATAAGTTAAGGCATAGCTTTTGGATACTAACCCTTTAAAATTGTTTTCAGAGAAGAGAATATTGACAGGTAGAGTAATTTTTAAAGGTTTTGAATGATTTTCGTCAACCGTGACCTAAACGATTCAGGACGCATGCAGTAATATTAACCATGACTTATTGTAACATAAATTACCTTTTAAAAAAAGATAATCTCTATCCCCATAAAGCTATTCTTCTATAAAATATCCTAAAAGCGACATAAATATTCTTTATAGAAACGAAAATAAGCATCAGCATAGAAGCTCTCATTAGTCAACGCACTCTTTTGAGTGTGTTGTGTTCTGCAATTTTCCTGAGTTTCCACACCTCCAATATACGTCTTACCCACCACAAACATTACATCGTCGGACTTACTCAAATGAACTTTTCCTCTTTAATGGATTCGTGATGATAAATGTCCGGAGAAAAGAAAGAAAGGCCAAGAACTCCCGTTATAATAATCACTCCATCCCTAATTTTCCAAGCTCGCGTGCTCAATAGGATTTGCCGCCGATAGTAGCGTGACATACATGTAATTCGGGCTATAAAATTGTCCAATTGAAACAATTTCTTATCGCGGAACCATGATTTAAATCAAGGCTATCCTGCTAACGAACCATTAAATGAAAACATTCACTTCTATGATATGAGTTGAGAAATTTTAAGTTTTTCCGTTGATTTTTGACTACTTTTCAGAGAAAAACGCCATATTAATGGTAAAATTAATGATTTCTTGGGTATTTGGATTATATTGAAAATACGCTTCTCTAATTATTCATACAGTAATGACATAGCTTTCAATCTGATTAATAATGATTGGGGCCAAGATCTGTGGTTTCAAGAAGAAACTAATTTCATATCACTTGCGGATCTTGGTCACTGAACTAGTCAAAGCAAAGACGGATTGTTAATAAGTTTAAAAAGAAAGGTCGTTGGTTTAAAATCGCCTTCGTTAGTGACCTTTCCGCAGATAAGCCCGTGATTATAAATGAAATTGGGCTCTACAAAATGAACTTAATCTCGCAATTTTGCTCATTACTCACTGGCTCTTTCATCAAATTATCTAACAGCTGAAATATTTTTCTTACTCTTTCTCTCTTACCCTCACGTTTTCCTTCAATCGGTTCATTAATCTCGGAATCTTACTTCAGAATGATCCAGTTAACTCCCCTCATTTCCATTACAATTTTATCTCTGATTCTTCTCATTACTTCCTTATCCATCCATTTTACTATCAACTATGTAAACAAATTTCGATATTTTCCAAGTTTTTCCTATCATTTTCCGTAAGCTTCCATGTTTTCTTTCGCTTCATACAATTCGACACTTCAAACTGTTTTTTTCCAATGCCTTCCTTAGTTCATAATTTCAACTTCTTTCTTCTGAAGGCAACTTTAACTATTGTTTGACTTTTTATAGTATCCAATAAATTAATAAGATAATTAACTATTGTTTGACTTTTCATGGTATCCAATAAATTAATAAGACGGAAAATTATACTCCATAAATGGAGTACACAGAGATTTCAATGGAGTTCTTTATGGGAAATACGTATAAAATGGTATCGAAACATGGAGCGGTCCTTGAATTTTTATCTCCGAAACTGTAAGTCGTAATTATGTAGTCTCGCGGACTTTTTTGGAGTAAATGCTTCCTTCTCTCCGAATAAATTTTTTAATCAATACCTTACAGATCATATAAGAGCTAGGGAGAGGAAAGTTAGGTATTTCATTGTTGATTGACGGATTCCATTTAATGAGATACTAGTATAAGTTTATTAAAGTAATTATGTAAAGTGGAAGTTCTAAGTCACGGATGCAGTTCAGAAACACAATTGACCGATAAATTTTAACAAAGATCATTGGTAATTAATTTAATAAAATCCGTCAAGCGGTTTATGAGATGAAAGTTACGACAGACAGACGCACTGTGGGCCGGATCGAGGCAAAACCCGCTCAAAAATCTTATGAATGATATTTTCAAACGGGATTCATTATTTTTGGTTTAAAAGCAAACTAAAGACCGAAATATGATATTTTAAAAGCTATTAACTCACAGATTGAAGGTTTGCATAACAAAAAATAAAATTTTTAGTACTTACATATCACTTAGTTTTTAGTCACTATCAGACCCAATAGATTCCAGTGATATTGACGTAGGAGGCCTAGTTTCTTCTTTGAGCAGTTGTAGCACTGCAGGAACAAGTGATGCTTTTCTCCTCTTCGGAGATCGTCGTAGAGAACTTAGGAGTGGATCAGATGACAGGAGGAGTCTATTAACGAGATCTTCGTTCGTGGCTTCACGAGAAATTTTTCGGGTGTGGTGTTCCCTGTATTTTTAATGTCTTCATTTCTGGCTTTTTGATCTCCCTCAGACATCTGTCCGATTTGGAGGATAGCTGCAGTTATGAGTCGAGACCCATGGAGGGGAATTTTATGTACCATGGGTACATTCTAACATAGAGAGTTGCAGTTTCCATGGCATATTTTCATTAACAATTAAATCATTTTTTGGAGGATAGCACTTCTTCTTCGCCTCTCTTATCTTGTGGTAGCTAGGATATATGTCAGCATCTCTTTCTTTGGCCCCAGACCTTATGTGTAGGTATTGCTCCTTAGACAAATCCGATTATATAATCAATGACAGGGCTTCGTCACATGTGTAGGGACGAGGGAATTTGGAAGATGACTGACTTTTCCATGACTCGTATTTTAGAGGCTCTTTTGGGCGTTGTGAGGGTGGCTTCGTGGAAAAGTTTTGCAGCCTGTTCATTTCCTTGAGAACGAAGTTTCATTTTGGGCAGCAAATGACAGTTCTTCCGCACTGAGCTCCTCCCGCAAAGCTTGAGTTTTCCGACGCTTTATCTGTTCACTTGTAGCACCGAACGAAACCTCTGGCGGCCCTTTCCCTGCAAAGAAGCCACAACGATGTCAAAATAAAGTCAGGAAGATGATAAAATCAAAGCAGTATTAATCAATATTTGTGGTACTTGCATCAGGAAACAAGTAAGAAAACCTTGTTACAACAAGTGTTGGAAGAACATTTTCTTAAATATTTTCAGGATTATGGATTGCACCCCCCTTTGTGGAGGTAATTACCCGCACAGTTGTAATATAAATCCTCACTAGACCTTCCTATACTGAAAACTTCACTCCTACAACTTCATTAGTATAGAATACTACTTCAATTTTTTGAATTTTTTTACTTTGAAGTTACCTAGTAAAAAATCAATGTACTACCGGGAAAACCCAATCCGTAGAAAATTTATAGATAGATAAGAACTATTTGATTAAGAAATAATTTTCCAAATGTCTCTAAAAACAAAAACGGTGAATGTTCACAGACAGACGGACAGACAGAGTGATCACATTAGCACGTTTTTTCTTTTAAGAAAACGTAATTAATTTTCTCACATTAAAAATCTGTATTTATTAATTTATCCAAAACTTGTTATCAACTACACAGAATTACTACTTGTTTTTAAATATTATCTTCAAACATACCGATGCATATAATAAATGATTCTATGGCTCACATATTTGAGTAATTTAAATGAAAATCAACGACACATTAAAGCCAAATTCAAATACCCTGTTTTTGTGCTACCTTGTCAACATCATGTGCAGTTACATGAATAGGTAAACGTTCCTCCCGTTACGTTCCTCGCCAAAGAATTTAAGCAATTAGGTTCGAACTTACAAAAGCATTTACAGATGGAACCATTTTAAAAGACCGCAACGACTCCAGCACAAATTTATAGGATTATCCTGTGCACGTGTAGTGAGTACGCAAATATTTTTATCGAGAGAAACAAGAACGCGTTATCTGCTTTCAATCTCAATTTCATGTTTAATCGCCACTTTGCGCATTCCGCTCCAACTTTTCGTGTTTCACGCCTAGCTAATATTTTATCATGGCTCCACGTTCTGTTCTATTAAATTAAAATAAATATTTAAAATGATAATTCAAATAAATAATTTTGTACGTAGTAAACAATCAAATTTAGTGCAAAGTTTAATCTATGTATCTAGTGAGTAAATGAATCTTAGACCTCGTCCACACTATGTAATAAATGTTAGGTAACATAGCGTAACCTGTTATAGTACATCTACATGATACCCTGCAGGTCACATTTTTGGTGGATGGCAGGGGGTGCAGTGCACCAAGGGTCCATAGTTTTCCTACGTTATCTTTTCCTATTATGTTCTCTTATCGTCCAAGGGAAAAACGATCCTCTATATCGCTCCGTTCTACAGTCAATCTCGCAAATCTTATCCTCACTGTCCTGCCTTCCGAGATACATCGGGCTTCTGATAAGTCCTACTACCTCATTCGCTAGTCCCTCCGACATAAATTTTTCCAGTAGTTTAAATCTTGCCCGCAGCCTACGTTCCTCTAACGATGTCCATTTCAGATTTTCTATTAATGATGTTACGCTTTGTTCACTATCGTAATACCTCTTTACAAATCTAGCTGCCCTGCGCTGAACCTTTTCTATCTCGTTAGTGAGTCCCTTTTCGTAGGGATCCCACACAGCTGAAGCATATTCGACCTGCGGTCGAACCAAGGATAAATAACATAATTCTTTCACTTTTTCGGAGCTATTTCGAACTATTCTCCCTATAAAGGCCAGCTTTTTGTTAGCGGCACCCATCAATCGGCGAATGTGGGTGTCCCACGAGAGATCACGATGGATCGTGACTCCGAGATATTTAATCGAGTCTGAAACTGAAATCTCTACTTCGTCCAACGAATAAATAATATCCAACGAGATACTCTTGGTTCTCCAGAAGTTGATGACGCAGCTTTTCTTTTGGTTGATCTCTAACTGCCATTCCTTACACCATGCACCAATAGCTTCTAGGTCATTTTGGAGATACTGGTGGTCTTCCGGATTGCTAATTTCTCTATAGATGACGGTGTCGTCCGCGAAAAGCACTTCTAGCACTTTGAATGACATTTTTCTCATGGTTACGTAATTTTTTGTTAATCACAAAAGGCTCTCTGTCTAAATTATTTTCTCGAAAAACGACCGTATTTGTTACTACTAATATTTTCTATTCGTTGTAAAGGTTGTCGCTTTCTTCGAGGCATAGCGAAAACACGAGGCACCAACTGGACTGAGCTGAGACACTAAATGAATTTAAAAAACAGAACTCTAGATAATACAAGTACCTTCTTTATTACTCATTGTATGAGTCATTAGCAACCTCCAATGAGGCTGGATAGAGAGAGAAAGAGATAGGAATTTAAATCCCGCTCAGCCATCCCGCACGACAGATGGATGTGGTAACGTCGCTACCTACACCAGTATATGAAATGAAGCGCCTTATGGAAAGAAAAATATCTATATAAATTTATTAAAAGTCTTTATCAAAATTTTGGTCCCTATAAAAAATTTCTTTATGTATCTCATTACAACAGTGTTTTTACAATTCCTCTATCATTTTTCCCCACTGACGAGTATCTTTTTAAAGTTGTAACCCAATTAAAACCATAGTAATTACTATAGAGCTTAGAACATTATAGCATTGCTTTAATAATATCTTATTTCATCACTGTTTTAAATTTCAAATATTTTGTTCTGTAGTTATTCGTTTATGAATTATTATATATGACTACTTTCGCGAAAGTTGGCCGCGTAGCTGTTTTTTACGGGTAGTTTCTGTGTTTAAATCGCCGTAAACTTTTACATTATCTATCTAAAAATATTAAAAAATTAAACCTTATTAAGCATAAAATAAGCTTTCCTTTGATTTTTTTGTATATTCTTTCCAATAAACATACCGCAAATGATCGCGCGTCAAAATTGAGATGAACGTCTTTTTGACGCGGACAGTGATGTGGACAGGAAGAGTAACGTAACATCATGTTACGTAACAAGGTAACAGGTTACGGTAACAGGTTACGCTATGTTACGTAACATTTTTTACATAGTATAGACGAGGCCTTACATAACAAGATGTAAAATATTCCTGTAACACTGTTACGTAACGTTTGTTACATAGTGTGGACGGCGCCCAACATTCAGAATGTTACGTATAACGTGAAACGTAACAAGATGTAACACGTTCCTGTGACACTGTTACGTAACATTTATTACATAGTGTGGACGAGCCCTTATATCACATTTCTCCTCTTTAGAACTAATATTTTGGAGAACGACTGGCAATTGCTCAATAAAATATTTCTTCAAAAAGCTTACCAGTACCACAAATGTTTGTAGATATTAAGGAAGGAAAATTAAAAGAGAAAAGTTACGATTTAATTTATGCGTTTAATAAATTAAATGCCCTCTAGCATAACGATTGAACTAAAGAAATTGTTTTGACAAAATAATAGACGGCTTCAGTCGAAAAGGATCAACTATGTAACTTGAAGTCTTATGAATCACAAGGACTTTTTAGAATATAATAGATGGAAAGAAGAAAACTTGGCTGAACTTCCAACAGATATCTTTACTTTTCTCGTTATCTTCTATAAAATACAATTCAAGTCTGCAAATCATCAACTAGCGAACAATGTTAGATTTTCTAATAGAGAGATAGTTTTCTGCCTCTTTGCTTTAGTCTTTCGAAAATGCGAACATTTGTATTTGTGTTTTTGTTTGTATTTCACTCATCATCCTCCTCTTCACAATTTAAAACAAGATTCTTCTAATAACTCATTCATCTATTTTCCACCCCGTTTATGCAACACAGAAATTATCATACACAATATATCGTGATAGAAGTGGATACGTGAGCAAGTTATCAGCTACGAATTGCCCTTGTGTTTTTAAAGAAAGGGCGATTAAAGTAGGAAATTTGAAAATTTTTGCATAATTTTATAACCAGTAAGCTATCCCGTTAGTTTTCGATAAGCCGTGACTCGCTGAAGATAAATTCCAGAAAATTTCAGCCTTATGGAAAAATGAGTTACCTAAACGATTGCCTTTAGAAAAAATTCGCTGCGTTCGGCAAAATATTGCAAATTGTCTAGCTCTACTTGAAAAAGTTTCTCCGTATCACCAATCATCTCATCGATAAACAAGAATCGCCTAATATTGCTTCGTGGTGCTTGTAATTCTTCAAAATAAGAAGAATTTCGACTATTTTTAGATCTACTGTAGTTAATTTCATTCGCCAGAGCTTATTCCTAGACTCAACGCGTCTCGGCGATCTTCTTCTCACTCGCGCTGTATTTTTGGTCTCCTCAGCTCGGAAGAGTAACTCATTATTTTTTCACATTTTTCCCTCACCACCTGGAAACCCTACGTTCTTGGAATTCCAATTAGGTATGGCAAGGGACGGAATGAATGCGAGAAGCATAATGAAGGGCGGTGGAGGAGACATTCCTCGCTCCTCTGAACAGATTCGGGATCATCTCTAGTCTATTTTTTCCGTTGATGGAAGAATTTATTCTTCTCCGTCTCTCGTTTCTCCAAGAGCTTCGAAAACACTGAAGACTTAGGTGGAATAGATGAATCAAGGTCAATTTGAAGGTCATAAATGGAGTAATGTGATCAATCTGCGATGAACATGTTTCTAAATTTAGTACCATAAAAATCACGTAGTAAATAATAGAAAATGATAACCATAATAAAGAAAAAATTTAATCCTTTTATTTAAAAATTTTAGATTTCTCTTTTTAAGAAACATCATTAGCGCCGCAGAAGAAAGTGTGAGAAGTAAGTTTTCTATGAGCTGTCCAGAAAATCTCTACATTTGGAAACTAACAATTTCGTGGTTAAGTGAACACAAAAGTAAGTTTCGTCTTGAAAATAAAATACTTGAGTTCTTGAGTCTTTCCCTTGAAATGAAGAATGTTAAGCCCTTTCTCAAATCTTAAGGATCTGCTACACATTACTAAACTTGAAACCAGAGTCCTCTAGGTTTAAAGTCTTTCTCTAAATAAAATTTCAAAAATTTCAATTTTAAAACAGTCAGTCCAAAATGGCGAACTATAAGGAAACTAAAGAACTGACAATTCTTCAATAATATACTAATCGAAAAAAGATTTTTTAAATTGTCACGAAAGTGACGAACATGAAGTTAAACAGAAAAATAAAATTATGATATGATATTTTCATTGTTAAAAAAGTGTGGAGATGCATGCCTATATTTTAATTATATATAAGGTATTCCTCAGTGGCATCATTTTGCCAAATTAAGTCGGTACAAATATAGTAACTATGAGAAAACCTGAAGTGTCGTAGAACGTTCTGAAGGCTTTTGCTTATACCGATACACCCAGCTTTCAATTCAGAATTTAATCAACTGAAGCCATAGTTTTTCATAAAAAGCGACATACCTATAATAAAATTTCCGTTATCTTTAGTTAAAGACATGATATGTCGTTGCGTTAGCTAAGTTCATCCAGAAAGGGAAATGCATATACGTGCGGACGATGCAATGGATAAACACACACAGTATGGGCGAGTACAAAAATCTATTAAATTTTACAAATCCGTGTATTTCAGCAGAGGCACCAAGTGAATTTAAGTTAAAATGAAATTCTCGCGATGGAATTATATTCAAAGTAGTCGTACCGAGACGGTTCTCCAAGCTGACACTTAGTAAAAGCGTCTCAGGAGAATCCAATTTTCTTTACCTCTCGCGAACTTTTCCCCTCATTCTCGGATGCTTCATTAACGAGCACCTTCATTTCCTTCGCTCGTTCCACAGAATGTGATATGTTTTAGGTTCGTTTCCCTAGCGAATGCTTCTTTGCAGCGCATCCACAGACGGGAAGGAAAAAGAAGCATGCACAGGTGTTTCGTTAAATACTTGGAATAGCGAAACTCATTTGAGAACCTTTTATCATTACGGCGAAAAAAGAATGTGTCACAAAACGCCACCTTGATACGTGATATATACCAACTTTAACGCTCCAGCTAACCTTTAATCTCACCATTCAAATATGTGCGCATATGTGTTGGCGAGCGTACATATCGTTATTCAATATAATTAAAAGATGAAATGTCGAAACATTGATGAAAAATATAATTCGCGATATAAGAATCTCGTAAGAGGTTGTACCCTTGGCGATATTTTTAAGAATATTACAATCTTACTAGTGTGATTGCCATCAAAAACGACGGATATGCAACAGTTAAACATTCAATTAAAATAAATTTTAAATAAAAAATCTGATGTGGCCACCACATGGCTTTCTCCATACCTGTAATATTACTAAAAATTCCAAAGAGATTACATAATAATAAACATTTTAAGAAACTGCGAGAAAATGTTAGACTACTAAGAACAGAAATAAACTCAAACTTCTGATACTGGATATAGCCACAAAACTCCAACAATTAAGAAAATAAAAAGGAGCGTTAATAAGACGTAACTAAGCGCCAATTGTTAACAATAGTCGTCGGTAGGTGGCGTGGTGCTGGCAGCTAAAAATATAAGATATCTCTTAAAAAATGCATTATATGGGGAAATATTTCAAACAAAGGTTGTAGAAAATTAAATTTCCTACAACATTTATTCCGTTATATTTTTACCTATATCAAATATTAAAGCAAATATTTCAAAATAACGGATAAGTGACAGGAGTAAACCCCCACTTCCGGTTGACCGATTTTTACCAAAAACTAATCAGTTCTTGAGACTTTCATATAAGGCACTTCCCATTCTTCCTCCTATTTTCTCTTCCATTCTCCTCCCTCATATTTTAAGTTTATATTCGATTTTTTCCAATTTTTCGACATTTCATAAAAAGGTTGCTATGGTAGCTGGCATTGTTGATCTCGGATTTTTGCAATATTGGGCTCAATCTTTCAAGTGCATTTACACAGCTTACAATGAAACAAAATCATGAAGGACAAAAACCAATTGAAAACTGGTGAAAAGTTTCATATAAATTTAAAGAAATAGCGTAAAAATAAGTCAGAAACGACTCCAATGTAATGATGGAAAACTCAACATTTCAAATAGAAAGATACTTCATGCGGACATTGAAAATATCTTTTCGTTTGCAAATTTTATTGGACAGTTTAAAGCAAATTACTATATTGACAATGATTATGAGTAATTTCTTTCGATAATTAAGCAAGATATTTGACGCATGCTCGGTGCATTTATAGCGATTACAAAAAATGTGTGAATTAAAAAAGCTACTTACTAAGTTCTTTCGTCGTCAAGGTATACAAAACAAAAATCTAATTAAAATATTAGCGGTCGTATGTTCGTTCGCATTTCTTCCACGCCTTAAAAATGGCACTGCAATAAACAAACCTATCGTTCAAATTAAGCCATCATAACTTCCCTTTGAATTAAAATGCATTCAAAATAGATAAGAAGAGTTCTCGCCATTGATTTGAAATACAATATCAAAGTTCATGTAATTACTTTTAGATATAGACGTAATTTAGCTAGATCAGCAACAATGCTGTCGCCCTTGACGAAATTTTTTCGTCTAAAATTTAGCCAAGTTTTCGTGTTAATAACAAATTTGTGGAACAATTAGACGCGTATTCGAAAATCGATGGCTAGAAAATGAATATCCGTTCTTTTAGAAGTCGTTTGGTGCAAGGGCTGTAATTATATCGCAATTCTAAGTGATTCTAAAATGCAAATGAATAATGTGCTGCAACTGTGCAAACGTACAAACACGCAGAGATAAAGACAAAATTCCCTTTAATATATGTAATAAATTGGAGTCGTTGCTATGGTAGTTAATATATTTCATTGTTGAAGACCGAAAAATTGCATAAATTTATGATTAAAATCGATCTGTCTTCAAGAAAAATAAACTTCATTCCTTTTCCACAGTGTGGTGCATTTCCCGACTTTGTACCTTAATCTTATTTGTCTATATAAGTAAGCGTTTGTATGTATGTGTGTGATTCTATAACTTGAGAACTACTATAACAATTCGATTGACCCTTTTAATTAAAAAAAAAATTCCCTTCTAATTTTTCCCATTTGAATAACACGGGAATGAGTGGAGACAAATTTTAATTAGGACTTTAAAATTACTAATAACCCAAGTACGAGTTCCAGACTTGTACTCAGGAACGCATAAATTAATCAAGTTTTGTTTCTCTACCGTCGAATTTCAAATACGGGGCAAATATTTCCTAAATTACATTTTTAACAGCAAAATTTCGACATTTTTTAATCAAAAACTTATGGTTGTCATGTATATTCAATTGTTGCCGACTTCTTGAACTAGAAAAACCGGGTATGCGAGTTTGTTATTTTTATCATGGTAACGTAAATAAACAAACTTATGTCAATAGCATTGTTGGTATTGTGAGATAACGATTAGCGCAAGCTATATGTGAAAGCGACTTTGTAAATACAAGAGGCATATTTTTAAGGTATATAGTGCGAAAATTGAGGAAATAGTAGAGAAAATTTTAAAATAAAAATAACCTCATCAGAAATATCAAAACTATGCATTTAAAAACTTGAAACATTTGCCCAAATCAAAATAATTAATATTTTATTAAGTTGGGTTAACAAAGTACAAAAAATTCTGAAAGTTACTCAGTAATTAAAAAAATTGTGTTTAGATTAAAAAATTAGCGTTTGTTAACGGAAGGCACGCATCAAATTCGCAAGAATGGCTCTCAAAAAGTTCATTACCTTTGACAGAGTCCAACCCACTCCTGGTGTACATATCTTTTGCTAGAAATGCAAAGTCTTGTCTGCAATGGGTCTTCGCTGGTGTTGAAATCGCGAGCAGAATTTCTTCAGCGGGAAATTCTCCCAAACGTATACTCTTAATTATTTGATCGCATTGTGTTAGTGAAGACAAATTTACTTAAATTTGCAAGAAAATGCGATGTGTGATCCAAATAAAGTCCATCCGGGCCTTCATGGTGAAATTCCTGTTTTTTATAGCTTCCCTCTTCACTGTATAATTTGAAGTTATTTGTTAAAAGAATCTTTGCTAAATTTAATATATTTTACAGGACTGTTATGTAATAGAAGGTTGAATGATTAACACTCAAATATAAATTTCTTATCAATATTAAATCAGAAACCAGAACAAATTTGAATTGAGTCATAGTAGGTAGTAGAAGGGCCCACGAGAGGAGAAAGTATTTTAGACGTTTTCTTGGTTATACCCAGCGATTTGGTAACAAGAACGGAAGTATTCGAGGGCATTAGTGACCATAAGGGTGTAATTATGGACATTCAATGGGAAATACATAGAAAATGTGAGCCGGGTATATGTGTTAGATTATACCACAAGGCGGATGTAACGGCTTTCAGAGAATATCTACGCAGAGAATTTCCAGAATGGGCGAGTAAGGGAGACAGTGTTGAGCAAATATGGGTTAACTTTAAAAATATTCTATCGGAGGCAATTGAAAAATTCGTTCCTAAGAAGTCATTAGGCAGTAATCCAGACCCGGAATATTATAATGTTTCTATTAAGAAACTAAAGAAAACAGCACGGAGACTTTATCATAAGAGGCATAGAGCAACACCTCTTTTTGAAAAGTATAAGGCTACCTGTAGAGACCTATTGAAAGAAAAGAAAAAAGCGAAAGATAAGTTTTTAGAAAACTCTATAATAAATAACGGCTGGGGAAATCTTCATAAATATATACGAAGAAGACGTAAAGGCCGAGATGAGTTAGACAATGTAAATTTGGTACGAAGGCTTCCACGGCGTGCTGTTGATATGGTGGTGATTTCCGGGGATCTGCCGTGTTGATCCATTTCCTGGACAATATTTCGCCGACGTTCCAGTCGGCTTCTTCAGGTCCGAAGTGTCGGTGGCCCGTGGCTCATACCCTCCCGTGGTATCTAATATTTCTGAGTTGCCTTCCAATGTGGCTTTACTCAACGTCGGGTATTAAATTACAGGCACCTCACCCGTGTTTCATAATGGTCAGTGTTAATAAAAGTTATATTCGCCGCTTTTTAGGAGGGACCCTATCCTCTTCACCTGTGGATGCCAATGCTCTCTTGTACTTATCCCAGACCGACACTTTGTTAATTGCGAGATCGCGGAGAACGTCATTCGTTTTATTTTCCAGGGCGAGTTTGTATTTGTTAGCCAAATCTTTGGCAAAGTCCCTAATCGTTGGTATCCCTAGCATTTCATGGACATCAACATTTCTGCCCCATGTCCTGCCTATTCGGCTTAAAATCTTTCTCTCCGCGATCTCGAGTATTTTCCAGGATTTCTGCATGAGAAAACCCGTCCACACCGGTGCAGCGTACATAAGTGTCGGTCTGATCATTGCCTTATATAGGTGTGTTTTTAATTCCCTGGACACGTCAGTTGATTTAAAAATTGGGAAGAGTCTGGCTCTCTTCCCTGCTGCTGTAAGGTTGACCCTTTTTACATGGACGTCAAACCGTAGTTTCTCGTCCATTGTTACGCCAAGGTATTTAATATGTCTAGCCCAGGGAATTTCAACACCTTCTATTGAGAGCTGTCTCGGCAAATCGGCATCCCTTTTTTGGAAGAGGATTGCTTGGGTCTTTTTGGGGTTTATCTCCTCTCGGTTAAAATTGTACGGCTGTTTTGTAATTTCGATCGCCTCCCTGATGAGTCTCGGGAAATAACGATTTTCTTTTACTAAAATCTGTGCGTTGTCGAAGTCGATGTCGCATCCGGGATCGGTCCACGCGTGTTCTGCTATGGCGGAAAGGCGGAGTTGTTTGTTAGGACGGTTACACGCTGTCCAGCACCTGGAAGAGAGTCTTCCGTAAGACTAAACCAACATCAGCCAATCCGAACGCACCAGACTCGGCGACCAACCAGAGCGCTCCGAACTCGGCGACCAATCAGAACGCACCGGATTAGACGGAACCTGCCTATATAAAGACGACCAAAAAATCTGCACCGACACTTCGGACCTGAAGAAGCCGACTGGAACGTCGGCGAAATATTGTCCAGGAAATGGATCAACACGGCAGATCCCCGGAAATCACCACCATATCAATGTAAATTTGGATTTAAATGGCATAGTATTCAAAGATGACATAGCAAAAGCTGAAGCTTTTAACGTTTGGTTTACGAATCAGTTTAGCAATGACGAGAGTGACAACAACGTGCTCTCGATAGCCAGCAACGAGTTTGAATATATAAAAATAAGAGACAGCGACATCTTAAAGAGCATACTCAGCATTAAGAAGCATAAATCTTGTGGTCCAGACGGAATTTTGGGAGAAGTTCTGAAACTGGGGGGCGAAGCTATCGTACCGTATCTGCGAGTATTATTCACAGTATCGTTGAATAACGGGGAAATACCGAAAGAGTGGAAGAGCGCAATTGTAGTCCCTATTTATAAAGGAGGTTCTCGTTCCAATTTGAATAATTATCGCCCGATAAGCTTGACAAGTGTAGTTTGCAAGCAAATGGAGCACTTACTGTCTCACTATATTAGAGAATTTTGGAAGGCGAAGAACTGGCTAAGTAAAGCACAGCACGGTTTTCGTAGAGAATACTCGTGTGACAGCCAGACGACCGCACTAGTACAGAATATTGCAGAGACGCTAGATAAGGGGAAACAGATAGATGCAATTCTCATAGATTTTTCCAAGGCCTTTGACAGAGTAAACCATAGGTTACTTATGGATAAAATATCTGGAATGGGAATGGACAAAAGAGTGGTTAGATGGATTGGGGAATTTTTATCAAAACGTAAGCAAAAGGTTCGAGTAGGCGGTGAACTTTCGAATGATGCGGATGTCACTTCGGGCGTTCCTCAGGGAAGTGTCCTCGGAGCGTTGTTGTTTTTGATATTCATAAACGACCTAACTGAGTCTTTGGGGTGTAACGTTAGGTTATTTGCGGATGACTGTTTAATTTACAGATTAATCGAGAGTACTGAAGATTGCGGATCATTACAAAATAACTTAGATGAACTTGTACGTTGGGCAGAAGTAAATAAAATGAAAATAAATGCAGAAAAAACAAAACTAATACGTTTCTGTAGAGGAAGAAGTGCATTTAACTGGGAGTACGTTTTAGAGGGTAGCGTCCTAACGGAGGACGATGAGTGTAAGTATCTAGGGGTAACTTTCACGAAGGACCTTCAGTGGGGACCGCAGATAGACAGAGTTGTAGCCAAAGCTTACGGAGCACTGCATTTTATAATTAGGGTCTTAGGAAAGAGTAGTGCCGCCACAAAGGAAATGGCTTATAAATCGTTAGTTAGGCCTATTCTGGAATATGCTGCAATAGTGTGGGATCCTCACTCAGTGGGTCAGATAAAGCAGCTTGAGATGGTGCAGAGAACTGCAGCGCACTATGTCTTAGGAGATTTTAGAAGAACCGAGAGCGTAACAGAAATGTTAAAAAAACTAGAGTGGGAATCGCTAGAACATAGAAGAAGCATAGCAAGGCTAGGGGGACTTTTTAATGCATATACGGCAAAGCCAGCTTGGGCAGATATTTGTGATAGGATTAAAAAACCTTCTTATCATGGACGCTGGGATCATGAGCACAAGATGGAGCCTCCTCCACAAAAAACAAACTGGGGAAAATTCTCGTTTCTTAATAGAGGGATTGAGCATTGGAACGCATTACCTGCAGAGATCTTCAAGCCATTCCCTTCCCGCGAAGGTCTCTTTAAAGCGAAGTTAAATACCATTTAAAATGCATAATAATTATGGGTAATTCTAAATACGAGCTTTTGAGTGATACGTGATGTTTCCATTTGTGTACCCTTCTCTAGAAATGTTAAAACCTTTAAATCAAGAGTAAAAAATATCACTGGGAACGATTTTCATTACTTTTAGTTAATTTATTGTTAAATAATATTGTAAGATGAATTAATTAACGAAGGAGCTCGAACTCGAAGCTCCTAACAGGAAAAATATATGAATAGAATATTGTATGTGGTATGTGAAAAATTGTAAACTGAATCTTCTGAATATGTTTTTATATGTTTTAAATATGTTTTTTTATATATGTTAATTTTGTAACCTTGCCACCGCGGCAGGCGCCCACTTGCATTGTATATTGAAATAATAATAATATAACTTGCAACTTTTTCGTACTTAAAGTGATTCTGTATACTCGGCATTGATTATTTGCTCTTAAAACTCGAGCAACGTCCGGGTACTTCTGCAAGCTTTAAATAATTTAAAAAATTAATTTTATATAGCCCTTCACATTTTTCAATGCTTTTCTAATGGGTGTTTAAAATTGGACTTTGGGGTCCAAAACTAAAACAAATCGATAAAGAAACGAAATTACAAATGCTCAAGTCCTCCATTCTTCTACCTAACTTTCGTATCTTGTCGCCTAATCCTTCACTCTATAAATTTTTTACGTGGTCGGCTTGTTTATTAAAACGTCCAGCACATTCATCAGATTTTAATAAACTTTCTATTTCAATAATATTGAATTCAGCTCATTTTTAACCTTTTTGAATGGTATTTCAGCTTATTAGGTATTCCTTCTCATAAATAACGCAACGAATGTTGTTTAGATTGATTGCTATGAAAATCATTTCCCTCTTCTTCCGCCTTTCTCTCCTTTTTAGGCGTCCTTTACCAGCGAAGCGGTAATAGCGGATCGCCTTATGGGCACGTCTGGTCCGTCAGTCCGTCCGTCGTAACTTTCATCTCTTAAACCGCTATATGGATTTTAAATTAATTAAGTATGAGTGATTGTTATTAAACTTTATCAACGAATTGTGATTTTCAACTGAATATGACAATTAGAACTTCCACTTACATAATTACTTTAATAAACTTATACTCGTATCTCGTTAAATGACATCCGTCAAGCAACAATGAAATACCAACTCTCCTCCTCTAGCTCTTATATGATCTGTAAAGCATAGATTAAACATTCATTCGGATAGAGAGCAACATTTACTACAAGAAAGTCCACGAGACCACATAATTACGAGTTATAGTTCGGAGATAGAAATTCTAGAAAATTTCGCAAAAAACATCGCATATTATGTCTGCATCGATCTCTAAGGCGGTTCTCTCGGCAAACAACAATTAAAATCCATGTTTTTCTATCCTACGCACTTATATGATGTGTTGTATAGTTTAAAAAATTTATTCAGATAGAGAACATTTACTACAAGATAGTCTGCGAGATAGTATAATTTCGACTTAATTTCGGAGATAAAAATCCCGAGCAAGACATAGCATATTTTCTTTACATAGATCGCGAAGACGGTTCTCTCAGAAAACAACAATTATAAACACATATATTTCTCTCTCATGCTCTTATATGATTCGTGAGGTATAGATTTCAAAATTTATTCTGAGAAAGAACAACATTTACTACAAGATAGTCTCCGAGACCATACAATTATGAATTATAGTTTAGGGAATAAAAATTCGAGAATCGCCGAATCTTTCGATACCGTTTCATACGCATTTGAAATCTCTGTAAAAACCTTCAAAGCACGCTTAAGCCCATTAGGATTGAAATAATAATAGGATTTTGAAGTTTAACAATGTAATTAGTAGTCAAGGCAACATCCCGTTAAAATGCAAAGATTTTCTCAAAATATATCATTCAAACAATTAACATGAGGGATTTTGCGCTGAATGCGAAAAATGACGAATCGAATAAAAAATCGCAAAACGTTATTCTACAATTATTAAAGTTGCAATCTATTAAGTTTGGCATTGCGCGAAGAGAATAACACAATTCTTTCGTCTATTTGAAGGTTTAATAGACGCTAATTTTTCGAAGGCAACAATGAGGTTCGCCTTGGCAACACCCGGAAAGAGTACGAAAAAGTCATAAAATTTCAAAAATAAATGCGTGTTTCTGACAAATTCTTCCATCTAATATTTAAACATTGCAAGAATAAGATATTTTATAGTTTTAACCGTCGAATAAAACAAGAATGGAGAAATTCGGTCCATATTTGCATATTTTAATGAATGAAGGAAATAAACCTTGCACCATGAAAAATCCCGTGTAAACTTATGAGAAAATATAATCTTCTCCCGGAGTCAAATCCGGGACTATTTCCGGGGTGTTTGATTTTTCTAGAGACCACCTCATGGGGGTTTAACGATTGTCCACGCGGTGGACAATGGTAAAACATTACAATACAAAATAGTAAATGTTAATGTAAATATCGCTTGAGTAATTAAGGAATAGGGAACGTTTGGTAAACATGGGTACTCAAAGCGAAAGTACGTAAATTTCAGAATTTGTTGTATTAGTTTTATTGTAATATGACATCAAAAGTGATATATCAATAAAAATAATAAAAATCGTTTGCTACTTAAAAGATAACTTTCCCGAGCGAAGCCGGGCCTTTCAGCTAGTATCTTATAAATATTTTAGTGTATGAATGTTCCTTATACATTTTTACACCGTTGAAGCTTTCGAAATCAAAGGTTTCATGGGCTATCCTAAGGACCAAAGGAAGAACTTGGTGTAGGTTTGCAGACCGTGTGGTCTCTTTTACCCCATGGGGTCAACAAAATACTATTTCCATAAGAATGCATGGGAAATGGTGTGGAGAAACCCCAAAATGCCATGCAGCCCTTCACTAATGTGGATATAAATATACCTAAATATTAATTTACGATCACGGGAAATGGCTTATTTTACGCACGAAAGACTGCATATTATAGTTTATGTTTTGTCGTATTACAAGATAAATCACTAAAAAAAATTTCTTTAAGCGCAAAATTTATCGGTTTAGACGACCATTTTCCAGGCAACAACAAAGCTAAATTTCTTAATTGTTGTCCTCTTCAAAGGAAGATTGTCACGTAAAGATTAATGCAAGGAAAATCAACGCCATGGCGTGCCGTTGAGAAAGAATGAATAGACAACGCCAAGATAAAGGGTACAAATGGATTCATGCCTAAATATAGTCTAAGAATACTTTTAAAGTGAAACAAATAATTTTCAAGGAATATAAGATCATTGTATTCTTTTACCACTAACATTGAAAGATTTCTCGCAATATAAATCGATACATCTACTTACATTTGTTCGGTAACCAAGATGCTGTTTTGGCTAATAGTATTGACCTAATTTTATTGCTGCTTTAAAGGCTTCGGTGCATCGATTCATGAGGATATTAAGTAAGACGTTAATCCGTAATTATATTAATGGTAAAACTTTACAATACAATGCATAAAATAGTAAATGTTAAGGTAAACATCGCTTGCGTAATTAAGGAATGGGGAAAGAAAATTCAGGGCTTATGGTGCACTCGGAGTAATTCCCATGTTAATAAAACCGCTCGATTACGCCAAATATTCTTGGAAAAGCAGTCTGCGTTGATTATATGATGGATTCGCCATTGAGATACACCTACGAGCACAAGCCAGACTAAAATTTTTCAATGGTTTCTTTAGATGGTAGTTAAAATCCCGTGTGAACCTCTTCTCCGAATAACACATTTGAGAAATTTTGGGGCACCGACAGCGCGGGGCCCCGAGAAATAAAAATTATTTGCTACTTAAAAGAAAACTCCTTCCCGAGTGAAGCCGGGTAACTCCAGCTAGTATGATATAAAACCTAAGGTACTTTATATATGACATGGACCTAAAAATTTGCAGGATGATAGATTATTAGGTACAACCAACCATAAAATCAAAAATTACGAATTTTTAAATTTTTATAGGGGTACTTTTGGCATCATTTCGATATTCCATAACAAAAACATGGAAATCTGTGAAGAATTTCATAAATTTGCATTTTAAAATTAGTTATAATTCAGATAGAACTCGCGTTGAAAACAATTCTATAGCTAAAAGAATGAGAGTATTTATTTTTTAAAACTAAATTCAAATTGGTGCCGAATTGACGAAGAAATATGTTTTAAATCGGAAACAAGAATTATGAGCGAACAAACTTTCTCTTTTATATATATTATATATATATAGTCTATATATAATGATATATATATATATATACACACACACAGGGTGTCCCAGAAGTCCGGCCACATAGGACAACTTTGTTATTTTGCAGAATATCTAAAAATAATAAGAGATCAAAGTTGCTTACAATAAACTATTTTTCGGGAGAAATGTTGCTTTTTTTTGTCTAGGACCTTCCGTTCGACCGCTACTCTCTAGGCTCATCAGTGGTTAGGTGACTGTTCTTGAAGTCCGGCCACATATAACAACTTTGTTATTTTGCAGAATATCTAAAAATAATGAGATCAAAGTTGTTTGCAATAGGCTATTTTTCGGGAGAAATGTTGATTTTTTGTCTAGGACCTTCCGTTCGACCGCTACTCTCTTGGCTCATCAATGGTTAAATGACTTGGCGAAAATTCCTACGTCCACATACAGGAGCTAGGAGCCGGCTATGTGAATAGGAGTTGCAAGAAAAATGAATAAAAAGTCCAACTCATGCAGCAGTGTTTATTACACATTTACAATAAATTTTCAAATTGGTTTCCATGCTGGCGTACACACATTCTGATTCGTTCCCTCAAGCTTCTCCGTACACGTAGCAATGTTTGCGGAGTAATTTCTGTACATGCTGCACGGATGTTCTCCCGAAGTTCTTCAAGGCTTCTTGGCCTTCTGTAGTAAACAACTGATATCAAGTGTCCCCAAAGGAAGAAATCAAGGGGTGTAAGGTCAGGAGAACGTGGCGGCCACTCCACTGGGCCCCTTCGTCCTATCCATTTTCCCGGCAGAAACGAATTTAACCATCTGCGCACCGTGTTAGAATAATGAAGAGGCGCTCCATCTTGTTGGAAGTAAAACACCGACGCTCGTCTAGGGGCATTTTGTCCAAGAAAGGCAGCAAATTGGTTTCTAAGAGACGAAGGTAAATCTTACCTGTCAGACGTCCATCTAAGAAGACAGGCCCCAAAATTTTGTCACCAAAAATTCCACACCACACGTTGATCCGCGGATCAATTTGATAGTGCCCTTCTTGGACTGCATGGGGATTTGTCTCGGACCAATACACAAAGTTGTGCCTATTTATAGAACCATTAAGATGGAAGCAGGCTTCCTTCCTTCCTGAACAGAATATGCCCCTCCAAGTTTCTCAGAATTTGTCCGGTTCCCTGAAACCACTCACAAAATTCCAACCGTCTGTCTGCGTCGTCTCCGTGCAGATGTTGAACGAAAGTTGTTTCGTAAGGGTGGAATCTGTCCTTGGCAAGAATCCGCTGGACAGAACTTTCGCTAATCCCAATTTCCTGGGAAATTTTACGGGTGGATCGTCGAGGACTGGCGGCAACTTTAGCGAGGACAGCCAGTGTTTCTTCAGCCCCAGTAGAACTTCGCGGCCGTCCTGCACGAGGCCTATCATTCACGCTTCCCGTTTCGTTGAAGCGATTGAAAGCATTGTGTATCATTTTCTCTGACGGTTCCGGTTGCTCCGGATGACGACGGTGATACTCCCTTGCTGCTCTACGAAGGCTCAAGCCGGACACGTAAAGAATCACCATTTCCGCCTTATCACGCGCTGCGTACATTGCTCCGCCTGCACTCCAGAACTGCCACTTGAAAACTGAAGTTTCCGGTGTGACTGTCACGTCTCCAAACACAAACAATGAAAAATGAACGTTAAAATGAGGCGACAACATCAACAATCACAGTTTCCACCGAAATTATCAGTAAATTAATTAATTCATTGTTAGGCATTAGCGGCCACACTAATCTATTTTAATGCCAGCAATTCACACTTCTTGCCTCCTCACATAGCTCCTTTATGTGGACCTAGGAATTTCCGCAGAGTCACTTAACCATTGATGAGCCAAGAGAGTAACGGTCGAACGGAAGGCCCTAGACAACCATAGCAACTACTTCAATGCCTTTCAATGGGAATTGATTTTCCACACTTTAGGATCATTGATTTAATGCTTAGACTGCATTATAATCCATTTGATTTCAGCCAACGACATATACATATGACGTGATAATTTTAAATTACTTTTTTATTCGGAGACGTGCTAAAAGGCAAGAATGATGACACCATAATCATAACACACAAAATATCCTAATTTTTACATACTTGTAAGTTTTATTGTAACATATAGGCTATTGTCTTGATGATGGTTATAGTTATTGCTTAAAAAGGGCGATCTGAGCCATGAAACTTGAAATTGGAAAACTTGGACGCGAAGCCGATTGCCAGAGAATTTAGAAATTCCGGATAGATGCCTTAATTTCGCAGAAAATGAAAACTATTATCTTATTTAAATGGGCTCTGTGTAGTTCAAATGCTGTCGCGTTGGTTTATTTACGAGTTTATATCTTGGTGTATAATGATTTTTTAAACGCTTACAGTATGCAAGCACCGACAACTCGTATATATATACATATGAACATCATAAGGATATTATGACCGGGGGGATGAAAAAATTGAGGAAAACATCGCTTTTTCGGATTCAATTAGATTCCTCTGGCTTTTTGCAAATACCTTCCAATTATGTAGTCGAAAACAAACTCTTGGCATTTTCATTCGCATATACGTCCAATTTTTGAGATGGTATATAAATTCCAACCGTTTTAAAAATAAAACTTGATAACGGCTCGCCGTGAGATTTACTGTTACCCGCACTTTCTAACAAACGCCGGCAATTTACTATAAAACAGGATTAGATGGGTTCAAATTCTCAAGTCCTCAGTTGAAAGCATGTACACCAAAAATAAACTAGACGATTAAATTGCATAACGGAAAAGCTAACGAATGAAATACGGATGTTTCTGAACGTTTTTAATTTTCTAAGTCAAAGCTTTGCTCTGCGTTTCCAACGTTATTGCCTGGTAAGTTATGCAAAATAGCTGGCGTAAAAACTGAGCACTTTCTCAGATAGAAAAACGTCTTTCGTAAATAATTTCATTTCAACCATTTGTCCTAGGGATGACTCCACAAAGGCATTTTTGGGCAAACGGGAATTTTTTCGAACATTAAATTAAAGTAGGATAAATTGTAAGGCGCAGGAGATCATTATCCGCCTCTGTTTAATTTACGGACTGATAAATTCCGCCATTGAAGCTCCTTTTATCCTACTCTCTCGCTTCCCTCTTTCATTTCCCCACTCGTGTAGATTCCTGCAGTCCAACTCTTCATCACGGGTCCAAAACTGCGACTTTTTTTGCCGCAAGATGGCGGCTGCCTCGAGCTCCCCACCAGAAGGAGAAGGGCTTCCGGTCAAGGGCTACTTGAAATTGACCCCGCACGATGGAGCAGCTGTATTTTTTTAAGAGGCACGGAGAAATGCCAGAGGTTGAGAAAAAAATCAAGATACCCGCAAGTTATTTTGTACATGCTCATTCTCGTTTCATTTAAATTTCGCAACGATGGCGCTCAAAATCCTTTTCACTTAACTCGTTTAGAATAACTTCGATCAAACATTAATCTGCTGAGAGGATTAGGCAAATTCTCGATCCGCGAAAAGATTGGGTAATTACATGTGAAATTCGATTGAAATGAATTTCCCATCAGTAATTCACCAATCGATTATTGTTGGAATGCGTAAGTATGGTCAATTGTGTAGAAGTTCACAATATTATTTATTCACTATAGTAGCGTTTTTTAACCTTTTTGCTTTGGCGACACACTTTTTAAATGATTCAGCTCCCGCGAAACACCATGAAATAAAATGTCAATTTTCTTCGTTAAAACAACAAAAATGATTCAAAAATTCCTTATTTAACAATAAGAAATCATAAATATTGCAAACAATATAACAAAATGTTTTATTATGCTTAAGAAAGACGATAACTCTCCTTAACAAAATTTACTTTAATTGATAGTAGCTCAATAACTTTGGCTAAGATTAATAAAGGTGAAATACTCCTTTAGCCAAAACAACTAGAGGGCTACAAAACCCAATGCATTTCGCCCACAAGGTGGGCATCGTCAGGAGTAAAACCTGTTTCAACAGTGACTGGGAGCCAACAGTTGGCTCCCAGTCACTGTTGAAACAGGTTTTACTCCTGACGATGCCCACCTTGTGGGCGAAATGCATTGGGTGTTGTAACCCTCTAATTGTTTGGCTAAAGGAGTATTTCACCTTTATTAAAATTTACTTTGTTTAATATAGCTGTTATTAACATTTTCGGCGACACACCGGTTGGAAACTACTGCACTAGAGTAATTTCCTGTCAAAAATGACGGGAATACATTAATACAGTATTAAGAATAACATTTTCAATTCTACTGCCCTCTCTTTTTCTCCCTGCATATCTCCTCCCCGCAGCCCATTCTTCCTCTCTCTTCCCACCCCTCGTTCTCCTCCCTATCTCTTCCCACCTCCCATTTTTCTCCCTCTCCCCCTCCTATTCTACCTCGATCTCTCCTTCTTTCAAAAATGTAGCTATCTCTCTCAACCTGATATAGTATATGAAATCTTACATACTGGCATAAAATACGACGAACGGAAAATACACACATAAAGTTAGCATGAATGCATTTAATGTGATGCGTAAGAAACAGATACTTAATGGTACTTATATAATTAAGTAATCTAACGACGAACGAAAAACGCATGCACAAAGTAAGCATGCGTAACGTTAAACTATTCCCCCATGAAAAAGCACTAATGCAAAAGCCCGTCAATATAACGGGAAGTAATATATTACTTATTATTTTTATATATAATTACTCAGTGTCTGTTCGTCCGTCTGTCTGTCCGTCCCCCTTTTATCTCTTGAACAGTTTGTCATAGAGAAATGCTGTAAACGCCATTTTGGTCAGCCAACTAGGTGACCCCGGGAAAACTATTTTCGTTTACGGAAGTGTCCCAGATTCGACTCCATGAGGCAATTATATTTTCCTATATGTTTACACAGGAGTTTCGATTTTTCAAGGTGGATAGTTTTTTTCCTCCATTCATTAAAACACGTAGGGTAAGGTTGCCTATATTGGACCATCTCAGATATATTTTTATTTTTACGAGAAATAAAAGCTTAAAAAGGCAAATTTTCAAGTGAAAGAGAATACATGTTTATTTTTCATCCGTAATGCACTTACAAAATTAGAAACGAACAAATACAATAAAAGAAGAAAAACATTTTTAAACAACGGCATTTGGTCCAAATTGGGAAACTGGCTGCTTAACGTGTTCCTCAAATTGTACCATTGCATGTAAATGCAATTATTCATATTAATTATTAAAACTTGTCCTACGTTTTTGAAAAAATCTTTGGTTGGATTGACTGTTTGGATAAATTTGTTTTAGCCATTTTGTGAAGAGCACAGTATTTATGTACCCCGATTCGGAAATTTCAACTAAGCTTCCTGAGGGAACTACAATCGTTAATTCATTAGCCAATCTAAGTCTTTCAAAAATAATAATTGGTGGTATGTACTGTCCAGAAGCACTAATGCAGCACACCATTGTTGTATTCACACCTCGTTCAGCGCATGAAATTGTACCAACTTGTTTTTTTCCCTTTCTGAGAAACAATTTTCTGGGATATTTTCTGCACCGAAGAAAATCCGCTCTCATTTACGTTTAATATCCTTGTAGGATTCGACTTATTTTCATCACATATTCCCTTCAAAATATTTAAAAACTCTTCGACTTTTTTCCTGTAAAAACCCTTGGCACGGGCCATTGATGTTGATTCTGGCTGTCGTAAAGATAACTCTGGATATCTACGCATGAAGGCGTAATACTTTTTTAATCTGCCATGCCATTGTCTTTGTTAAAATTATGAGGAAAATAATGTCTGCGACGTCATACGCTAG
Source organism: Tanypteryx hageni (assembly GCA_028673005.1). Classification (NCBI taxonomy): domain Eukaryota; kingdom Metazoa; phylum Arthropoda; class Insecta; order Odonata; family Petaluridae; genus Tanypteryx; species Tanypteryx hageni. The sequence goes on from CM054115.1 coordinate 152,941,830, forward strand.
TTTCATGATGTCCTTGATATTTAATCCAAACATCATCTCTTCAAACTACAGGATGTGCTTCGTGAGTTCATCTTCAATTTATTTGGAGAAGACAGCACTCCTACCAAAGATTTTCATTTCATCATGGGCATGCTCATTTTTATTTTCAGCGTGCCGTTTAATTGTAGAGGTATGCATATTATAAACGCGGGCACATTCGTTTAGCCCAAAGTCATCATTTTGGTAAGAAGCCACGGTTCGGCTAAGGTCGTCTATATTCCACTTCCCATATTTCCCTCTTGATGCCATGCTGAAATAACAATCACCACCTTTTATATACATAGGATTAAAATTTTGGATAAAATGTAATCCCATTATCTTTGTAGTGATTGTTAGTAAACCTAAATTGGACCGGTTCAATTTAGGAAACTCTTCGTGGTCCAAATTAGGCTACAACGCCATATTGACTTGCAGCGAGCAATATCTAAATGACTTGCCCACTTACTGGCTATTTCGTACGATGAAATGAAAGACAGAAATCTATAATTTTAGCATGACCACTTGACATATTAAAGTTACGTACCTTGAGAATGAATTTGCGCTTAGGTAGGGTTCCCAAAAATAGCTATCTATGTACATGCTAAATTTGAACTTTTCTTCCCCCACCAACCGTCACACAGCTCTCACAACTGATATTGCGGTTTAATACATTAAATACTTCCTATTCGTGACCCTAGAACGCCCCCATGTACAGAAACTTCTACGCTGTAAGCATGGTCCGATTTAGGCGGCGGACCAATATACGCAACTCTCCACTTAATATGGACCGGATTACTCCGTCTTTGCTTTATTCGTCGGCAAAAGCTACAAAATACCATATTCTTGCAATATTTAGATGTCATATGGGGATTATTCAGAAACACGCGTTTCTTTTTGAAATTTTATGGCTTTTTTCGTACCCTTTTCTGGTGTTGCCAAGGCGACTCGCATTGTTGCCTCCGATCGAATTAGCGTCTATTAAGCCTTCATATGTATAGACGAAAGAATTGCGTTATTCGCTTCTCGCTTTTTATGAAGCATCAAAATTATAGTTGCAACAACGTCAAACTTAATAGATTGTAACGTTAATAATTGCTGATTATTATAATTCAGTAAGCTGAGTGTGGACTGTGGGCATTTTTAACGATTGACCAAAATATCAACATATTCTTTCTTTATTTCAATACTGGAATGTTACCTTTTTCGTAAGGGAGAAACAATTTAAATTGCACATATAAATTATCCTATCTTATAAATATTGTATAGTGTATGTGTGTATGTATATATGTTCTTTTTACGTTTTTACGCCGTTGAAGCAATCGAATTCAAAAGTTTCATGGGCCACCCTATGGACCAAAGGAAGAACTAGGTCTAGGTTTGCAGACTGTGGGGTCTCTTATACCCCATGGGGTCAACCAAATACTATTTCCATAAGAATGCATGGGAAATGGTGTAGAGAAACCCCAAAATGCCATGCAGCCCTTCACTGATGTGGATATAAATATACCTAAATATTAAAATAGCTTATTTTACGCACAAAAGACAACATTTTAATTCTGTTAAAGTTTGTCGTATTACATGCTACATGTACCTTAATTTTAATGCTGAATCTGCACATGCCCGTCATATTTGACGGGCAATTATGCTAGTTTAAATTCATAAAATGGCATCCATTTCAGTCTTGTTACAGATTTTGTTCGAAAATTTCGTTGTATAAACATTTTAAACAATCCATTTGGAATACAGTAAGGTTTATTTAACATTTTACAAGCTCGAAAGATATGGTGCAACAATCTAGCGTGAGATAAAATTAATTTCAATGTATTTATATTTGAGGAATTTTATATGTAGAAATAAAATCAATGATAATATGACTTCTTTTATGTCATTAACTATTTGATGCCTCTCCGTAAATCGACCATGTAAAAATAAAAATTTATTCTTTTAGACGTTTTTTAGTTCACGTTCAGAGTTTCTACGATGATAATAAGTAATTTTAAGATGAAAATAAAAATACGCTGTAATAATTCCCGAGCTATTTTAATGGGGAAATATAAGCTCCTGAAATCGAACTCGAGACCGTAGAATCGGATGCAAGCATATCATCCCCCTGGTTGAAAGGGATACCATGCAAAATTTGGCTCTCGCGGTGTCCGAATGCATAGAGGACAAGCCAGAGCCGTAGTGAGGGCGGGGCAACCGGGGCACGTGCCCAGGGCGCAGCTTCGTAAGGGGGCGCCAAATGGAAGTCTTATTATACACTAGATAAAATGTGAGTTACACGAAAATAAGAGGAAGAAAACGGAAATGTCATGACAAGATAGAAATTGAAGCACTCTCAATACCTGAAACAACAGAAAATACTTCCTACGATGCAGTACATAAGGCAATAAATTCTCTTCAAACGCAGCTTTCGTTATTATTTACATCTTTATATGAAATTGATAAAGCTTTTAAACTTTTAAGTTGAGCATGAACATGAACGAAGATGAAATCATAAATTTCTATAAAAATGCTGCTGGTATGCATAAAAACGATGTGGATGAACGCGAGTCAATTGACGAAGTTCGCGATTTGAAACACCACTTGCCTTCGATATAAAATGTAAAAATGGTCCAGAAAGAAATTTTAGGGTTTATTCACGAAAACGAACTTTTAAGTCAATTTCCCAATGTAAAAATTTTACTGAAAACCATACTGACATTCGCCACATCAATTCCAACGGGAGAGCGTTCTTTTAGTAAACTAAAATTGATCAAAAATTACCTACGGTCATCAATGAACCAAGAAAGACTTTCTGGTCTGGCCATCTTATCTATTGAATATGACACGGCTAAAAATATAGATTTCAATGACACAATCAATATGTTTGCTGGAAATAAAGCTCGAAAAATAAAAATTTTAAGAAATGATTGTTTATTTTTACTTAAATGCCTTTTTAAAAATACGAACTTACTATAATTTTATTAGATAATTTTGGGGCGCCAAAAACTCCTCTGCCCAGGGTGCCAAAAGTGGTCACTACGGGCCTGGGACGAGCAGATAGATACTCTTATTGAGTTGGAGGCTTTCGCAGCGTCGTTGAATGCTGGTGGACGCTTTCGGATTTCGCTGCGATGAGGACATTGCTCGACGTTTCGTAAGCATTGTAGTCTGCATCTTCAGGGAGCTCGCACACCAGAGAGGCATGAGACACGAAACATGCAGCGTGAGGCACGCGATAAATGCTGCGCGAACCGAAGTTCCCACACCAAAGATATATGGAACACGCGGTCAGTTGACTTGAGTTCCTTGAGTGAAGACATACTATTTACATTGCTAATGAAAATCAAGTGTTGAAGATGCAGGCTGTAATGCTTGCGAAAGGTCGAGAGTGGGCAATATCCTCATCGCAGCGAAACCCGAAACCAGCAGACGGACTCTTCTTTATCTAGACAAACAAATAATTCTTGGAATGAGTTATCTGGAAGTTGTTCGGAAAAACCCATTAATTCGCGATTATGTATCAACTGGTTACATAAAAGCCTTCATGATTCGAATGGCAATTTCTCAGGAATACATACATTATTATTTTTTTGAGAAATAACCCGAATGTGCTTTAACGGCATGTTAATACCGACTCACAATAGAATAAATTTTTTTACAATTACAATTCTAGTCAGATACGAATATTCCATTTGCTTCTAAATGGCTTCAGTTTATGATCAATCGTTGAAACAGTAGTTTCACAAATGTGCATTGAAATTTACTCGCTTTAAACGCGCGCATAGCGAAAATTTGTCATACGAAAAAGTTTTCATTGAATTTAAAGCAATCGCTAGACATTCCGGTGTTCCTCAAACCGTGAATTTAAAGTACTGCGGCTTCTAACCTGTGAATAAAAAATCCAGCAACGAGAATTCTCCAGTGTAATTTATAACTTTGATCAGATATAACATTATCGATATTCGCGAAAATCGGAGAGCTTGAAAAACTAGCTAAAATCTTTTAATCCAAATTCCGTGAGGGCATGATCGCAATTTTATTCGTCTTTTTTTGATGCACAATAAAGACGTTATAAGGAGTGTTAAACCGGCATATAATTCCTTTCTTCTTAAAGCAGTCACTGTTTCTTACATATTTACCAGCTCGATAGGGAAGTTTTTCCTGGAAGAATCGTGAGCGCAGCTTTCTTTAATTGCTCGATTCGATCCCTCGTCTCCTCAAAATGCAGTTGAGAGCTCGACACACATAACTACTTGGACACATTGTTCTTTTTGCGTATTCCCGCCAAATTTAGTATTTTGTATTGACGCTGAGAGAGAATGGCTTCACATTTCTTCTTAAACGTCTGTACTGTGCCAAGGCCAAGAGGAATCGTTTTGCAGAATGCGATGTTCTTAGCTCATGTGGATTAGCTTTAAAATTACACTCGGTAGAAGTAACTGACAAAGAGGCAAATTGGAGACAAAGCAAAAGAGAAAAAATACTAAATGAGTTACTATGAACTGATGTTCATTCTAGCTATGAATGGATGCATACATCACGAGAAAACAAGTAGCAATGAATTTTCTATTTTATTCTCATATTTTAACATGTGATTAATGAAACTCACGAATTTGGGAAAAAATATGCTCATTATCTTTTTAATGGCCAAAATGTGTGAATTTTTGAAAAAACGTTCTTTTAGCTAACCGATATTAAAATTAACAGTCCTTGATTGGTGAATATTAATGTGTTAATAAATAAGATTATTAATATCAGATACCTAAATTGGCGTTTAGAAATTCCCCTTTAAATATATTTACTAACATTTTCAGTGAAAATTCACAAAATATTTTATGATGAAAGGTAAAAAATCTCCAAATGCTGTAGTAAAATAATAATTGAGATACTCCACTAAGATCTGGTTGTGTGGGTGAGGTTTTTATGTACTCAATTTTTAATTTTTTTAACTTTTAAAATTAAAAAAATCCCCCCTTCCCTTATCTTAGTGGAGTATCTCAATTATTATTTTACTACGGCATTTGGAGATTTTTTACCTTTTATCATTGTATGTGTGCCGTGAAGCTCATTCCCAATTATAAAAAAATTTATGTGGAATTTTCGAATCCAGAACGCCAGCTAGTAAAAATTTGAATTCCGAATTTTGCATATGAAATGAGACTGTTCGGACCAATGTATCGATTCTCAAATTGGTCGATTCATGATGGGCTCTTTCATACCTTGTACTGCCTATGACTTTTTTTAAATAAAAAACTGATACAGAAAGCGTATGCAATTATGCAAATACAGAATTTTATCTTCCAACCCTCTGCATACGATATGAACAATATTCACTTCATTTCTTTTTAACAAAGTTATACCGAACGTGTAATAAAACTCTTTCTGAGGTTTCCAATCGGAAGCAGGACAGCGTTAACAATGTTGATTTTACCTCCTAATAAAGAGAAATATTTTTAAGCGATTAAATCAACATTTTTTCTGGAAAACTTCGATTAAAACGCAGCATAATTTCAGTCTAATGTATGAATTAATGTAAACTTTTAAAATATTCATTTCTATTTCAATCTTCAAAACCAAATCTATCCCTTAAAACTGCCTAGTGTAGTTTAACATACATACATTTACTTATCCTTTAATGCAGTATTCTCAAGCTTTTTGGCATGTAACCAAGCAGAACACAACACCAAATCCTACGATCCTCCAAAAACAGTTCCGATCAGTTTTCATGCCCATTTTAATTAGTAGAATATTCCAGAAGAAAACCATTTGTCTTATAGTCAATCGATCGTTCTCTGAGCGTTTTCACATCGTGCAGGCGTTTGGGTAATAAGTGCACGCACGGCTGGCACGATCCGAGGAGCCCAGCTTATTATGTTTTGAAAGATATGAAAGGTATCAATCAAGTATAATGAATCCTTCTACTGGATGATGAAAAAAATCCCAGAATTCCTTTCTCCTGATTAACTCCTCGAGTTCCGAGGGATTGTCCCCGGGAACAAGAGCGCGCACAAAACGCGCAGAGAAGGCTCAATTCTTTAATGGACCTGAGGGAGAGAGAGAAGGATAGTGAGAGAGAAGAGAGTTTCGGAGAGAGGAGACGGACCTCCCTCTTTCTCTCTAACGTAGGACAGAGAGATCGATATATTCGTGGACGAAGCTAAGGGAATCGAGCTAGCCGACCCGTGAGGTTGGTCTCCTTAAAACGGCTATGGCCGTGAGCGAATCGACTCGCCCCTTTAAGTCACGTCTCTTCCTTTATCCGCGCATGCACCATAAACGTACGCCGCCTTAAAAAAAAGAGGACAAAAGAAAGGCGGAGGATATTCTCCGCGTCCATTTCGACGCTTCGGGAATTGTGGTCGTTTTCATCATTTTTTGGAGACGAAATCTGTTGCTATTTTTTTTTGTGGGTGAAAGAGGATCAAGGGGGATATGCTTATGAAACGCCTATATGAACCATATAAGAGATCGTAGTAATAAAGAGTTAAAATCATTTTTAAAATCGGATTAGGAAAATAAAACGGCAAAAAAGAATCTATTCTTCTTGGGAGAATATAAACGGCGTTCGGGAACATCGGCAAGTAATAAATCACAAATTAACTTTGAAACCGAACCAGTTTTTTTTCTGTTTCACCGACTGCAAGTTAATTTACGAAACATAAACAAGTTCTCCACCAGTTGCCTAATTTGGTATGCTCAAAATTATGTAATTTATCTCTTCTTTTTCTTAATAATTTGTAAATCCGAATATATCCGCTATTCGCCTGTCAGAAGGAGAACTGAAACGTTTAAATGAAATCAATTATACACGTGGTAGTTAAAAATGACATAACTTCCTTCCCTTCCTTTGGAGGTCGAAGATAAGATACTTTTTTATCGCTTCCGCGGAGTTAATTTGAAATATGTTTGGAAAACTTAAAATTTTCAATAGACGACAACAAATCTGTTGGCAAGTCAAAATAACTCGTTGTTATAATATTATTCACCCATTTTATTTTTATTTGTGGCAATATAGGAGAATTCCGAGGCTAAGAAATTATTATTCATTTGCCATATAATTACCTAAATCAGAAACCCCCTAAAGCTAACTATAATTCAAATGGCTTTTTTAAAAAGTCAATATTTTTGGCATTTTTTCAACCTAGAATCTTTTTATGTTTTAAAATTTATGGTTCTTGAAATGGTAATATGAACAAACAATCTATTTGTTTTGAATTAATAGATATCGACCTCTCGAAATTCTGAAATATTTATCACCCGGCGGCTACATAGCGCTGCATTTTTAAAACTTAATTCCTTGAGGTAATTGTTCGAATCAAAACTCATAAAAGGCTTGAAGCAGACATCTACCCGTATAACAGAAATTTTGCTCCTAATATAAATAATAACTGTGATATTATAATAGATGCCATGCAGTTGGAAGAAATACGCGGAAAATTCTATGAACATTTTTCAGCATGTAAACAGCAATGCGATAAACTGTCTTTTATTTTTTATACTAGGGGAATTGCCCGCCAAATATGACGGGTATGCGTGAATTGAGTACCTATTAAGCTATAATTAAAATTGAAATAAAAATCAATGAAACCAACTATAAAGATTATTTTTTTGGGGACATTGAAATAAAAATGTAGCTTACTAATTAACCAATATGCGGAATAATTTCTTTGAAAACTATCTGAACGAAAACAAATCACAAATTAATTTCAACATTTTAAACTGTTAACACACCAAACTTACCTAAATATTATCTTTAAAATGCTTTAATTTGCTTAAAAATGTCTATTTCAGTGAAGAATTTATCGAAGAAAAATTGAATTTAAAATCTAATCTGAATAAAGTTATCTTTGCGTAATAATACAGATGATATAATAAAGTGAGGATTTCAAAGCAATTATCACAAAATATTAATACTTTTATTCTAAACAAATACAAAATAAAATATTATACTTACAGATATCTAAATCAAACTTCGATGAATATTGCATGTTATAACAATGAAACTCGGTCGTTATATAACAAACAAGTAGGGATGCACACGGGTTTCCCGTGGTACAAAAGTGTTTTTCGTGAAATTTACCGTAGTATAATCGTATACTAAATTATTTCTCCTTATATTTTGGCAATCCTGCTCTTTAGATTAGTTCTAAACATGTTCATATCGTTTTTCCATTCTATACTCGCCCTAAAAACGAAATTTCTTTTACAGGGTTATCGGCTATTATAAACACATTATCGGAAGTTAAGGACACATTATTGTTAGTTATAAACAAAGTATCTGTAGTTATAAACACATTATTGGTAGTTATAAACAAAGTATCAGTAGTTATAAACAAACTATCATTAGTTATATGCACATTATCGTGAATTATAGACAGAGTATTGATAATTATTAACAATACTAACCCTACCCTATAATGGAAGAAAACTCTCAGGAAGTAGTAAATGAAAATGGAATACAGAGTGAACTAAATGATTCAGTTGCTAGAACAAGAAAGAAAAGAACCTCAATAACCGACGAAAAAATTGAAGTATTTAAAAATATGAGAGAACAAGGTGAGTCAGCGGTTAAAATGGCAAAATGTACAAACTAATGAGGAAAATACACGAAGCTGAGAAAAATATGGAAGAAGTTGATCGGTCCAGTCAACACCTTCGAAGTTGTTACGGAAAAATTCTAACCTTGATATTGTGGTAGCCCTGTCTACTCGACACGGTTGAAATATGCTGTTTTGGTTAATTATTTATATGAAGATTATATATATCATATTTGGTTAAAATCCACTGGGTCAGTTCTCTAGAAATACGCGTAAAAGAATTATTATTTTACTTTTTACTGTGGTACCCCTGCTCATTAGCTCCGATTTATACATCTTGATTTTATTGTGGTATGTTATACAAATCTAATATACAAAATTTTATTAAAATCCGCTCAGCCAGTTCCTTCCATATCCTTAATTACTGAAAGAGTTTAATTTGTAATTGTGGCACCCGTTTGGCTGATTCGGTCTAAATATGCCAATATGGTTTTTCATGTATGTGCACATTATAAACATTAAATTTTGGTTAAAATTAATGTGGGAAATTCAACACAAACACTTGTAAAATGTTTTTATTACTTGTATTGTGGCGGCCCTGCTTTCTATATCTATACTAAACATCCTGATTTTGTTATTTTATGTTGCACGCCTACTTCATACAAAATTTCGTTGAAATCGGTTAAGCCAATTCCTTCCAGATTCATAATTACCGAAAAGTTTAATTTTGCAATTTTGGCACCCCTGCTAAGTCGATTCAGTCGAAATATGTCATTTTGGTCATATATTTATGTGAAAATTCTATGTACCAAATTTGGTTGAAATCGGTTGAGCCAATTCTTTCCTGATATATGCGTACGTACGGACGGACATCACGAAGATAATAGTGCTTTTCAGCGTTGATGAAAAGCACTAAAAAGTACTGATTTAGGCTACAGACTGGCCCAAGTACTCCCATTTTTGCGTTACTATGTAAACGAAGCGTTTAATACAGATACACAATTCTGGCCTTTTATATATTTTTAATATCCATGATTATTTGAAATTTAAAGATAGAACAATAGACGAATACATCGAGAGCGCACTTTTAACTAACACAGCACATACCAAACTTTATGCATCTGCAACGCTTCTTTAAAGGCAGCCAACCTTATCGCGATCTCATTAACCCCATCCGTCAACCAATAAATATAAAAAGCAATCTTAACTTCAAAACATTATAAATCTTTTTTATTTTCACAAAAATTAACTTTATTCTAAATAAAAGATTTTCCATTACTAAATGAGGCAAAATTCGAGAGATATGCAGCGGCGTGAATAAAAATATAAATTCACGATCGATTTACGAAGGCAACGTATAATAACCACGTCATAATTAATTGCCAAGCTTACAAAATGCCATGAAGACTATACGAAATTCATTGCAATGTTGCTCCAAACTAGATCTCAAAACTCCATCTGGATTTTTGCTGAAAATATACTAATAAGTAATTAAAAGTTTGGTGGGAATAAACTTTCTTGTTTTGATAAGCCACGATAAAAGTTTGCGGTACATAAAAGCTAAATTAGATTTTAAATTTTTCCTAAATCTTAGCGATAAAACTTCGCCAAGTTTCGTTAATTACTGCAACTAATAATCAAGAAGTCTGTCCTACGAAATATTCTCTTGAAATATACATCGTAAATAGAAAGTTGGGTTAATTTATTTTAAAAGGTTTTCCAAAAAAAGAAACTTGGAAAGTTTTTCTTATAGTAATAGGATTACAAATAGTAATTAAAGCTTTTATCCGTTTTCTAAAAAACAATATAAATATTACGAAAAGTTTTGCTCTCGGATTTGCCATAACTCTCACTGTAAACACGAGTTTGCTTTTACGTGACTTATAAACTAATTTTTATTCAGATTCTCTAAAAAGTCATACATATACGTCACACAACCTTGAACAATTACTCATTTGTTTTATTTTTAGAAATAATTCTGCATTAAATATAGCATGGAGAGCTTTCTTTTGACACTAAAATTTAACAATTAAGACTTTTGAGTAATAATTTTTTCTTTGAATGGCTAAGTCATGTGGTTCAAGCGATTCGTTCTGTAGTAAACATTTTATGAAATTATACGGATAATTGAATGTAAACATGACACTAGAATTGTGATTTATCTTTCTGTTAAAAAAGAGTATCTATACTTAAGAAGAAGATAATTGTTGAAATTCAGTAACTAATTCTACACACTATCATAGGGCGTAGTTGCTAGACCACTTAGGCTATTTTTTATCAAGTGCGTATTATTGTATCAAGTTTTGAAATGGGTTAATGTTGTTTTAACAAGATTTAGACTTATTTTCATTGTTCAAAAAACTTTACTTCAGACACAATTTATATCTTAAAATTAAACTACTACATATTCCGTGGTCGTTATCCCTGCATATTAATTATTGTTGCCTTTCCAACAACAGTTATCAGTTATTCCAAGGATTGTTTAATATATTTTAACGATGACGTGATTTTTAGAAAATGAATTCTCAAGAAAATTCGTATTTGAAATTTGACCAGAACTGCTGTTGTGGTCAAGGGTTTTCAACTGTTGCGCTAAGAAAAATATCACAAAAAATACAATCAAATTCCAAGGCGTCAGACATAAGACAAATGGTTCGTATGAAATAATGCTCTTGACTCGTCTTTTTCTCCACGAATTTATCGCCATTGGAGATAAATACGTGCCGTTTTAAAGCCGTAAAAAGTCCCTAAATCGTTTCTTTCCCGCAATTCCGTTTCCAAGAGCTCCCTTGAACTTTAGCTTGTAACTTTGAAACGCTTCCTTTTTTCTGCACGCCCGGCCAGAGAGAGAGAGAGCTGCGGGACAATTAAACCTCTGAGGGTATTCAGGGGCATAATATATGAAGATCCAGCCCAACGCGGAGATTTCATCCCTTTCACAAAAGATCGGACATTTAACCGCGCTCCGCGTTCGCTAATCCCAATTTACGACCGTAGGATCCCGTCGCATTCAGAGCATACCGGTCCAAACGCACAATGAAGAGGGATTGAGTGGAGGAGAGGGGGAAGGATAGGAAATGAGGGAGGGAGGAGCACGGGATGCATTCGATCGCCCATTCCACGAAATCCGAGAGTTCTCTATCATCTCTCTCTCTCCTTTTTACTGACGCCAATTAGGCGAGCGCTTCCACACGCTTTGGAATAATTAATGAGCAACACACGCTGGTCATACATTCCGTTTCCGACGTCCAGGCGAATGAACACTAGAGACTCCGAAGTTAACCAAGAATAATATTTTCTTTTTCATTTCTGCCGACTCAATTTCTGCCAGTTAACCTAGCAAAGCTTTCCCTACTTGTAATTGGAGCATGAATGCCGTAGTCGCAGTATGCATACGGTTTTTCAGCCGTTTTTATTTTCTGATTTTTTGTTGAATAGGTTTTGCATTAACTTTTCCAAGAATAGATTAGTTTGTGTGCAGTATAGGAAAATGCAATCGTGTCGAATATTGGTAGAGCATCAGAAGATTAGGAAAACGTGCTAGTGACGTAACTTTTTTAACGATTAAATAACCTTACCAACGATGTGCACATTTATTTTTAATTGACGCAAATTGAATTTTTTTATTTAAATTTCGACTTATACTGTTAATTGGTGTCTTTCTGCTGAAGTGAACTCGGGAAATGCGCATATTCTGACGTTCCTCACAAAATTATCGCTCAGATAAACAGCAATTATCTGTCCTAATAGTTTAAACATACATGCAAAGCAAACTGCATGAAGCATTTCCCAGTTTTTCTACAGAAATATCTCAAAAGGTAAGAGTACACGTAAATATAAATAAAATCACGCCGAACATAACGTGCTCGTCCATGATATGACTTACACATTTTCTAATTAAACTGTCGCATTTCAGTCATATACACTTGCTTTATTCAGGGTAGGAATTTGGGTTGCGATAATTTGCCAGTTGAAAACATTTTCTGCATGTGCTAGTACAGATCCCATCACTTCGCAACAATTAGCCTCATTAGATGCTATGAAAACTGTCCCTTCGAATGAAGCTGAAGTAAATCTTCCATATACTAGGAAATAAGCGATTATCACATTAAAACATTTCATAGGAAATATAAACTTTATACGTTTCCACTAATAGTTCATCATAAAATATTTCTTCTTTTTGAATTGCAAATGTTTATGCTCATAAAAAAAACAATTCTAACACTATACCAAGAGAAAAATTAAGACTGGCCTTCTACATTTACACCAATTTAGGAAAACTTTTAACCAACAATAAGGAGAAGGGTATACAAACTCACATTCAACGATTGTAATGCCATTTACAATGGACAAACGGATAAATTTTCACACTAGGGCTACAAAACAAAAACTCTTTCCTACATGGCTCCTTAAAATCCCATTTTGCCCAACACATTCTCATAAATAACCATTCCTCCAACTTCATCCTTAACATCATACATTTTGAAAATAAAGGCACCAAATAAAATCTCCTCGAATAATTAGAAATGCATCTACACAAACAGAAGAGTAAACATCAACTTGCTAATGAGCTCATCTTCCCCACTCATTTTCCCCTGGTTACTTTGTTTCTTCCCAACCTACATCCCTTTCCCCATACTACAACGTGACTATACTACACCTTTCTCCCCTCCTCGACTCCTGTTTGATCCCTTCCTTTCCTCTCCCACCCCAACTCTTAATGTTGCCCTATATGTATATTTGTGTTGCTTTTTGCCTCCCTTACGTGATGATGATTAGTTCTTAGTCAAAACCGATCATTTATTATTATTACTATTAAAGTGGAACTTTTTACTAAATTATCTCTTCATTTCATTTAAAATGGATATACCTATTACTAGAAAAACATCTTGCTGATTGAATTGGTAGCAGCAATTTTTGCGGAAACATGAGCCACCTGAATTGGCACATGGCACTAATAGGATTAATGAAACATGGCATTTATCAACCAGTAACATGTGAAAGTATGATTTAGCAGAGTTTAAATGAGTCTCTTCCAAACTTTTTCTAGTGGCGACACCCTAAGCCAGTAAAATCCTCTCGCGACCCCCTTTTGAGAAACAATGCCCTAAGTCACATAGCAAAATAATCATGATCCCCTTCACCTTCCATTTTCTCGATTTCATACATATGTATGTGAAGAAGTGTTAAATTCATGTATGAGCAAATTTATTGCTGCAATTCATGTCATCATCAACTGATAGAGTCACAGGTTGCCAACCCCTGGGTTAACACATTATAATGAGAAGTTTATATTATAGCCCAACACTTTTTTATATTCCTACTTTTGTTGTATTTACCCATTTGTTTCTCTGTTTAGTTTTAGTGATACTTACAGTTATCGATCTTTATAAATTTTTACACAATTTTGCTACATTTTTGCTGCAAGAATTATACTTTTTTAAACTTTCTTGTACATGTTTTGAGTACATCTCACTACATACTTTATTGCACATAGCTGCACACTAATGTGTCACAGTGCACAGATAGGAAATAAATGCCTTAACTGAAGCATTTCTCAACAGATATGGCTGGCATTAGAACTCTTAAGACATTCCTACAGTCATACAGTACTCCAAATCATCTGATATCATATAATTTACAATAATTGCATTAATATTTCTCTTATTCTTCTTATTCAAAATAAAAAATCAAATATTATTACCATATATGAAGCGATTAACTTCATTATAAATTCCATAAATTACAATAAACAAACAATTGGCATATTCTTTGATTTGTCAAAAACCTTCAACACTGTTGGCCATGAACTGCTTCTCAAGAAACTTGAAAGATATGACAAACAATGATGCACTAACACAGCAGTTTCCAAACTGTGGGGTGTGCTGACCTGGGAAGGGGCAAAAGATTTGGCATATATTTACTGTCTGTTTAAGCATCCTAATTGTTATAAATGCAGCCATAAAATTCTAGCCTTTAAGTAGTTAAAATGTATTGTTTATGTCTATGTTTTAGTTAAGGTGGTTATTCTAATGAAAATTGTAGAACCAGTAAGCATAGTTTATGAATTCTGATTGAACATGATACAGAGGGTGGTACAAAGACAGTTTTTGTAGGAGAGAGGGGTTGTGGCTTTGTAATGTTTGGAAACTGCTGTGCTAACAAATAGTTAACATCCTATCTCAGTGGCAGAAATCAAAAGGTCCTTGATTAGAAAGAAGCTAATTATATATCTAACATCAGAACCTCATACTCTGGCTTTCTGCTGGGCTCTATACTTGAACCTGTTTTATTCTTTCTTTACATACATGATCTTCCCTCTACTGTCAATAGCAACAATTACACTAAAGCAATAGTCTATGCTGGTTACACCAACTTACTCATTTCCAATGACAATCTACCTTCACTAATAGTATCTGGTAACAGAGCCACAAGTGCAATAAATAATCATCTTATCATAAACTGTGATAAAAAAGATGATGAAATTTATCAAAAAGTAAAAGTCTTCTTGTTAGGATAAGTAATAAGTCACTAGAAAAAGACAGTCATACTCGATTTCTTGGAGTTAATAAATATATCACAAAATTTATCCTAGGATATTCATATAGACAGCATACTAAAAACAGCATATGCTATCAAAGATGCTTTAAGTGAAAATATTTTTATAACCATATATTATAGTGAATTCTACTCATGGGCAACACACACGAACATCTTCTAGGGCTCCCACCACAACTAGACAAGGTATTTAAACTCCAGAAATGAGTCATTTGTTATAATGCAGAGAAATCTCACTATGCAACAAGCCATCCAATTCTCAAGAAACTCCATATCCTCTTACTACCAAGTGTTTACATCTATCTTTCATTATTCTTTTAAAGAACAATAAATGTAACTTCGTATCTAACAACATTATTCATAATCTCCAATCCAGATTTTGTTAAAATATTCATACAACACAATGAAATTGCAAGATGGTAACAAATGGCCCATATGCAATGGGTCTACATTTATACCATTAACCTGCAATAACATGCACCTACGGGGAATCTCCGTGCTTTTTTGATTTCTTCAAATATATGGCTAGTAGCATTTTCTGCCTCCCTGTTTACATCTAAGTAATTAGTCAATGTTGTGCTAGTACATGTCTGTGTGAAACTGGTCATTTTGCTATCTTTGCGGTCAATTCCCCGTCGTGCATGTTACCACGTCATTGAATTTTAGTGAATTTCTACGAATATATAAGTGATTTATTTGTTCTTTTTTGTTCTTGTTTACATGTTTATCACCCTTTAAAGTTTTTAAATTCTATTACCCTTAGTTTCAACATGGACAAAAACGAAAGGCAACGTATTTTGGCTATGTGTGGCAATATTACTGAGGAGGAAATGCCAAATCTGGAAGATAGTGATGATGATGATGTCGCAGATATATAAACATCTTCATTTACTTATTAAATATGTCATTACTAGTTTTTTTCATAAACATGTTTGTACAAATACAATTTTTGCATTAATAAATTTCAATAAGCAAGCTTTTGACAATTGGTGTTTTCCCTAATGTGCGTGCTATGCTGTTAAAAAGGTAGCACATGTTTTCGCGGGTTAACCAATTGCTTTAAAAACCCAAGAAAGTATTAACGTGTTTAAAATTCAATTGAGATTTCTGCTGCTAGAGAAAATGTTATAAAATCAGGGACTTTTACCAATAGCTAGAAAGTAGCAGGGGGTAATATTATGTATAGATATTATAATTGTGTACCTATATGTAACCGTATTGTATATTCTTAACTCGTGACTTGTCCTATATCACTCTGTATGATCGTCGGATAAATAAAATATTATATTATAAATCTCATTAAAATTTTTTAAGAATTTTTCGATAGATATTTCCAGAAATTGCTTTGAATTTTTAAAGCAACAATATTAATATAAATTTGAAAATTCAGTTCAAACCCTCTACATTTCATAATACAATATCTCTCTCCAAACAAGACAAAGTCAATAAAAAATATTATGTATTCTATACACAACAAATTTAACTGCAGAACAAAGTGATTAATTTCTCAAACAATTCTAAATACCCTCACAGTTTATATATTCTTAATAAAATAAATCATTTTCTAATGAGTAATTTAATTAAAATTTTGCAGCGCTTGCAAAAGGTTAGAAAATACTGTCAAAATATCTTTATCAGAGCTGTGCCTATGCAAATAACATAAATTATTAACTTTCAGAATGATTAACTGAAAAATTCTTTGTACAGAAAGGAGAAAACATAATAAGCTGCCCTTCTTAATGTGATAATAAAATATAATAATAAATATTTTGAAGGAGTTATACTTTACACAATATTATACTAGAGCAAGTTCTGTCACGTATTTTTTTAATATTTCAGGATGTAAAATTTAGAAGTTAAAAACAGAAAAAACTCCTTCAACCAAAAAATTGTAGGGTAAGCCCTATGCATTTCGCCCACTAAGTGGGCATCTTCAGGGGAGAACCTGCCTTGGTACCAAAGCAATCATCAAAGGATGCAATAATATCATAGACAAAAAATTAAGTTTCAAATTAAATACTTCCAACCCAAACATACCTAAACTTTATTGTCTTCCAAAAATCCATAAGAACGACAACTCAATGAGACCTATTGCATCAGGGATCAACAGCCCTACTTAAAATTTAGCTAAATGGCTAAACAATGAATTCAAACATATGTCATTCCTTGACAAACACTCAGTCAAAAATTCTTATGATCTGATCAACAAATTGGAAAATACAACCATAAAAGAATCAGAGATTTTGGTCTCTTTCGATGTGAAAAGTCTTTTCCCAAGTGTACCCTTAGATGAAACATCCCAAATCTTAAAATCTCTTTTATTAAAACAAAATTTTACTGACGAAGTTGTCCACGAATACCTACGGCTCACTAACTTATGCATGCAACAAAACATTTTTCAATTTCAAAACGAAATTTATCAGCAAACACAAGGTACCTCCATGGGAAACCCTTTATCCCCTTTTTTAGCCAACATATTTATGTCACATTTTGAAAAGACTTACAAAGCAAATTCCATTATTTTCCTGAAAGTTGGTTTAGATATGTTGATGATATTTTTACAATTTTTTATTTAAAAAAACAAAAAGTAGAAGACTTTGTGGATCAATTAAACAACTTATATCCATCCATAAAATTCACTTTTGAACTTCAGGAGAACAATACATTACCATTTCTGGATTTACCAATCATTAATAACCAACAACAAATAGAGTTTGATATTTACAGGAAACCAACACACACTGACAATTATATTTCAAATAACTCCTTCCATCCCATGAATCAAAAAACAGCTGTTTTCCAATTCTTAACACACCGATTGTGCAACATCCCCCTTAACAATGATAGATATGTTAAAGAACTCAAACATATAAAACAAACTGCAAAGAAACTTGGTTTCGATCCCAATTAAATCAATAAATTGATAAGAAAAAACAATCTTAAAAAAACGTTGTCCAACTCCACCACTTAAAACTTGACAACAATAAGGCAAACAAATATATAAAACTACCGTATTGTCCCATATTAAACAGGGGCTTGAATAAAATTTTCAAACATAAGAATTGCACAATAACATACACGAACCCACATAGTTTGAAAAACTTACTGGATAGCACCAAAGACAGAACGGAGAATTTTAACAAATCCGGTATTTATAAAATACAATGTTCACATTGCAATTTAATGTACATAGGACAAACCAGACGAAAACTAATAACACGATTCAAAGAACACTTAGCCCATTACAAACACAATCGTTTTGAGAAATCAAGCGTAGCCACTCATATCCTCGAAACTGGACACAGTATACACATAGAGGACTTAACCTTGGTAACTTCAGCCAACCATTCACTTAACTCTTTAGAAAATCTGCATATCTATAAAAAGAGAAACAATCTCATGAACACAGGTACTGATTTTAATAAAACTTTATATAAATTGACTGAACTTGACGCACAAAATTCTTTTCGACCCTCAAATGTTTTTCAGTCTTCGTTATAAACTTTTCTTCTAACTTCGTCGCAGTTGAATTCTGTTCACTGCCAAGGCAGGTTCTCCCCTGAAGATGCCCACTTAGTGGGCGAAATGCATAGGGCTTACCCTACAATTTTTTGGCTGAAGGAGTTTTATACAACTGTTCAACTTGGAGCCAAAGTGTTTACGAGCTACCATCTACAGAAAAAACTCGATAAAATTTAAATTTCCTACTTGGCTAATTGGAAACTCCTCCATCAACAATTCCTTTTCTGTCATCCCAGGTGAAGCAGTATTTGAATCTCTGTCATTCTCAACACTCAAGCATATGATAGTTTTCAGTAGTGCACCAATACGTTCCTCCTAGAATTTAAAAGATATAAGAATAGCCTTTTCATCAGCCAAACCTATTTTACAGAAGGATCTTGTTACCAACCTCTAAAATTAAAATTTTTGAAATCCAAAAAGTAATTAAGCAGGTAAAAATATTTTTCTATTAAGATAAATGTGTATATATCTAAAAATTGCCGTGAAAAATTTAGGAGACATGGTATCTCCTTGCCTCAATCCCTTTTCGATTTTAAAAGCACTTTTCTTCATACAGCTGGACAGATGTCACATTTTTGCAGATATTTTTTATTAAAATAATGTTTCTTCTATCCCTTGCTTCTTCAGTGCATTTAACACCAATGAAGTTTGAATACAGTTGAATGCTTTCTCATAGTCGATGAAGCACATACTCAATAGTCTGACTGATTTTCTTTTTGAGGACTTGATTGCAGTCCATCGTATTATATCAAATGCGAAATCCCGTTTTTCTCTAAGTTAGGCGAACTCAAGATGCTTTTGAAAGCACGAAGTGAAAATCTTTGTGAATACTTTGTAGACTGCCGGGAGCAGGCAGATTGGCCAATATTAATTCAAATCTCCTTTGCAACCTTTCTTGTGCAAAACGATGATGCTTGCATGGTTCCTGGTATACAATGGAGAATTAACTGGGGTGCAGTGGTGCAGTTGAGCCAGGATCCTGTGATAACAGGGCCCCCACAGAGGTCCCAGACACTGTGTGTGGGGTGGAGGGAGGGAACTGCAAAAAATTATGCACCATGACCCCCAAGCCCCTTAATCTGGCCTCTGGTATATTCCTCTTCCTTAAGCAAGACATAAAAAAACTTGGAGAGGATCTTGTCCATGCAGTTACCTGTTGCCTTGAATATTTCTTTGGTGATGCCATCAATTCCAGATGCCTTTCCATTCTTCATGCTTTTGATTGCATATCTCACTTCTTCTGGAAGAATATCTGGAACCTCTTTCGTGGGCATATTTCCTTCTTCATTTACTTCCTATTGGTAAATAGATCTTCATACAGTTTCATGTAGTATTCTTCTACTCATTTTAGAATTAATTTCCTGCTATGGATAATCAAGTCATCTCCTAACATCATTGCCACCAGCTGTCTCTTACCAATCAAGAGATGGTTTCATTTTTTTATAACTTCTATTGTTTCCTATAGTTTTCTTGAATAGTTCATAATTATATTTTTTCACATCTTCTATAATGGACTTCCTTATAGATTTGTTTAGTCCTGCGAAGTGAATAATTTCTTTAGGGTCATTAGTCATTTTCATTTCTCTTCTTTTCTTCATCAGCAGTCTGGTTTTCTCAGATAACTTTTTATCTGGCTTAACTTTAACACTTCCACTTATTTCTAGTATGGCTTTTCTGAGTACTTCTGTTAACTTTGATTCCGCTTTTTGGTCTTCTAGTATAATGAATCAATTGTGGAGTTCAAGCTGAATTTCTTCTTTTTGCTCTTTTAGCACTTGTGTGTTGATTATAGGTTTAGGCTTCCTTACCAGCTTTTGTCTTCCCAATTTACCATTGAATTTTATCCTACATCATACCAATCGATGGTTAGCTCCAGTTTAAACCTGATTGAGGAAAGAACAGTCTTCTACCACATGCCTTTTATTGACTGGTATATATGTAGTCAATTTCATTTTTTAAGCAATTGGGTCCCTTCCAGGAACATTTTCTGTTAGGGACCTTCTTAAAGGAGTTCATTATGTAGAGGCTGGTATATTCAGCAAAATCTACAAGTCGTTTTCCTCATTCTTTTCTGTCTTCTGTCATCTTCCTTTTGTTCTCCTGCCTTTGGGTTGAAGTCATCAATGACCACATTTTGATTGCAGCTTCCTTTGTCATGCAATTCTCCAATTTCTTGGTAAAAATCTTCCACTTACTCATCCAAGTATGTTGAAGTTGGCACATAGACTATTTGGAGTTGATACCTCATATATTTGAATCACAAGTCTAGCTGCTTGCTCAGATAAGCTTTCTATTTCCACAATGTTGCTTTTCAATTTTTTGTTGACAATGAATCCAACTCCTGCTGTTCTTCCTTTGTCAATTCCCATGATAAAAATTGTCCATTCTTCAATTCCAGCAGGCTTTCTCCTTTTCTTCTTACCTCATTAAGCCCTAAAATATCCCACTTTATCTTCTCCAATTCTTCTTGAAACGCCTGAAGTTTGCCTTTGCTGGACAAAGTCTGGGTTAGCTAGGTTGAGGTTAAAGGAATTGGGTAAGGATGAGAAAGAGCTGCAGTGGATGTTTAACCTCTGGGGATTCTTAGCATCCTCTGCCTTAATGCCTTGATCCTGACCACTGCCACAGTCAGGGGCAATCCAGCCTCTGTAGAATGAGGGCTGTTTTTTTTTAAGGTTGTACATCATAGGGGGTTTTGGTTCATAAAACACCATGCCGGATCACAGTGGGTTGCTGAGTTCCTCTTTCACTTTGGCCAGAGATATTGCAGAAAGACTTCACAGAATGTTTGAACCTACTAGTGTCCTAGGACACCAATGTGCTTCATCCTTTAACCTCTATTTATATATATATATATATATATATATATATATATATATATATATATATATATATATATATATATATATATATATATATATATATACACACACACACACAGTCAACTCTCAATTAACCGGTGGCATATTAACCAGTTTGCAGATTAACCGTGGTAAAAAATAATAATAGTGTATTTGTGACAGTTTCTCAGTGACAAACTGATGTTGCAAAAGCTTCATTCTAATATTCGAAAAAAAGAGAGCTCAGCTAAGAAACAGACAACATTAACAGACTATTTTAACAGAGTGTAACCTTTTTGCTGTTTTTCATTAAGCAATTTATGTGATGCTTTGTGTTCCTAAACTATTTTACTTGTATTTTTTACACTTTTGGTTGATGTCTGTAGAACAGTGTGTTCATAAATATTGGATGTACCTAAATTTGTACCACGTTTTGACTAGTTTTGTTTTAGCCATGATTTTGGGATATCCATGACCTCCTTCGCCCCCATTACCCCAGTTAATCAAGAGTTGACTGAATATAGCAATAACAAAGCAAGGATAGCAAGGTAGTTATGATGAAAGTATTCTTTACAATACAATATACTACAGATTTTTGTTGAAAATCAACAGGAGTGTTACATGAATTTAAATTCACCCAGAAAGTGAAGCACTTGAAATTTATTACATTTGAATACTGCTATTAATACTACTGATTATTCAATATAGCCATTATAATTTTCTGTGATGTTAAGTTATGGCACCTATATACCTTGCTCTTTTCCTTACAACTTCATTTGCCATTCTCTGAATTTGTTGTTCCTCCCCTTTGTTTTTCTTGTTATTTTCTAGCCTTGCAACTTAATCTGCCAGTTTTTTAGTATGTTGTTTGTTTGTTTCAATTGAACATTTTGGTCTTTTTCATAGAGCTTGATCTAAATGTTGAGAGTGCAACTGACCAATCTCTACAATGTGCAACCGATAGCGACCGTCTCATGCATCTTACTCCCCTCTTCCATGAAGGGCTCTCCCCTCCTTACTGCCCCTTCAACCTCTCATTCACACAACACACTCCCCTCTTCCGAGCAGCTCATTTCCCTCCTTACCATCCCTACCACTTTGAGCCAGGACAACAATGTAGTAACAAAGCAGCTCACTCCTCTCCTTACCTCCCCTACCACTGTGCCTAGAGACAACAGTGTAATAACAAAGCAGCTCAATCCCCTCCTTACCGCCTCTACCAAAGTGCACTGGGACATCGTACCGGAATCTTTTGCCTTTGGCAAATTATATATAGATGAATGAAGTAGACATGAAAGACAAGTTACTTGTCTTTTTTAGAGGAGAGGGAAAAAACTCACATATGATGTGAGAAAATATTCTGATATTTAATAAATGTATTGAATGCATTAATTTTATAATACAAAAAAGGCAATAAAAATAAACTATTTTTATTCAGAAGATAATTAATAGATGAAATATTCATGAAATATTTGAAATGTGGAATGGAAAAGAAAAAAAATTCAATGTCAAAGCCAGGACAAGACATTTTTGCACCCTAGGTAGGGTTTTAAAATTATGCCCTCCTCCTAACGAAAGTGTACAGTATACAATTTTATTTCTCAAAACTAGCTAGTTTGTGATTAGTTAGTTTAGTTAGTTACAATGTAGAGATAAATAAATATATTTTATAATATAAAACAGCATACTTAAAAGCTCAAATGGTCATTTGTCATGTTCCTAAGTGTTTTGCCCTTGTCTCAGCTTGAGCCAACGTGTTGCAACCCCAACATTATGCAACTAACAGAATGCCACTTCCTTGAAGAAAATCCTCTTTCAGGATCAAGGAAGTGTGTTGTTTTCTCAATGAGGGGAATAAGCAAAAAGGCATCCTACTACTGTAGGACATGCCCATGGAATAATGTCATTTGATACAAATGAAAGGTATCACACATTATCCAACCTAATAGAATCAAGTTTTAAGAACAAAACCTATTAAGAATTAAATAGTGTCAGCTTAACAAAATGTATATAATGTGAACCAACAGTGTTCAACTTTGCTTACTTTTTTAAATATTTTTTTCATAAATTTTCTGAAAAACAAAATAACACAAGTTGCATTTTATGGTGTATAAATCACCGAGGTAGCTGTTCTTAAATCATGCTTGAGGAGTAAAATCAAGTAGTGCAGGCATAAATTGGAAGAGTTTTTAATGCAAATTTGACTTGTCACTTGACCAAGTGTTTCATAGCCACAAAGGTTTGTGGCCATCTTTTTCTGCCTACATATATTTCCATAGTATAGTCTTTCAATTTTCTTTGACTAAAATAAATGAATAAATTATTATCACATAAAAAGACTTCCACGGGTGTTATAATTCCATTGAAATTATAAAATTAAGTTATTTTCAAATTATGTTTAGTTGAAAGTATTATTCAGAAAAGTATTGCTAAGCATAATTTTCTAAATAACTTGAGATACTAGCATAAAAACTATCTATTAATCCAGAATATTAACAAATCTTCAAAAAATATATTTTCTCATTTCATGACACTGAAAAATTTTTGAAACACCAACTGAAATAAGAAATGTCTTTATTCAGATCTCTATAGAAATATTTAATGTGCTCACTAAACAGTATTACTTATATATAGTATGGATTTTTCAGGTTTTGCTCAATTTATACCTTCCAATGATTTTTTATAATTTAGATTAAACCTTAAAAATATGGACATTTCTTTCATGACCAAGACAAATAGCTTTACTACTAGGAAGTATCCATCAAATTTGATGTCTTTGTCCCTTCCTCCTGAAGCAACAGGATACATGTATCCAATGTATTCAACATTGTTCCATCTGTAGGGCGATCAAGAGGGGCCAATATACAAGTAGTAGACATACTATAAAATCTGATTTATGTTGTGGATTTTCATGTAAAAGTTGATATTCTTTCTGCTTCATGTTACCTAAAAGTATTTAAAGCTTACAATATTAAATGAAATTTTTATATTAACTACTTATATATGTAGAAAATTGCTTATGAACTAAAAATATAGACCATAAGCATGGGTGCCCACAATATGGGGGATGAGGGGGCTCTTGCCCCCCCTCCCCCCTGCATTTCACAAAAATGTAATCATATAATAAA
This sequence comes from Tanypteryx hageni, assembly GCA_028673005.1. Lineage (NCBI taxonomy): Eukaryota > Metazoa > Arthropoda > Insecta > Odonata > Petaluridae > Tanypteryx > Tanypteryx hageni. The sequence goes on from CM054115.1 coordinate 152,966,418, forward strand.
CACCAGTCACTGTCACCAATAAAATTATTTTAATATAATTCATTTAATAATTTTTTGAGTTGAATTTCCCCACCATATCTCAATCGAATATTGTGTTTTTTTGTCAAGTGCTGACACCTAAATAAGCCAAAAATAATTTTTTTTAAATATTTTTAGTAATCACAATACTTGCAGCTGTGATTATTTCAATAATTGTTAGTTCCATATATATGATCCCGGCAGCAAAAGTGTGCCTACATCATCTTATGTATATTCTTCCATGACTACAGATAATTGATTTGCCCAAAGCTGTGGGGTTCATTTCATGGGTTTCATGCATCCCACAACTGCCTGTTTCTAGTAAAATATGCATTTCAAAGACGTGTGATGTGGTTCACCAAACAGGGACCTAGGTCTATTTGATAAGTATCACCAGTTTTCTAATTGCCATTCCGTCTAAGAATTCCACAGTGATGCCACCCCATGGCAGATCGCCTGGGTGTCACAAGTGGCCCAAATTTGTGTGATGCTGCCTATCCCCACGGAACTTCCAATCTACTACACTGAAGGTCTTGCCGCACTGTGTGCAGCCATCCATGCACTACAAGTGGCACCAAAATATTCTGAAAACTGTATTAAAAATAGATCAAAAGATAGCTCTTCATAAAGTGATTTTTAATATTTTTTATTAAAATTCATTTTGTATCATTGCCAATTTTGCACTACTTATGTGTGCAGTACAAGATATGAACATTTTTAATAAAAACAGGTACTTCTTGTTAAAAACATTTATTCATACTAAATCCACATATGAAAGCAACCGGATGAAAATTTACCCATGGTGTAGCAGTAGCATGATTTTTCAGAAGTGTAGTCTTTAAGGGTTAGTAAATATTGATACATATCTACTCTTGTTGCTTTATGCGCCCTTCACTTTCCCAATAACTTAAGTTGCGCCCACATAGGTGCCCTACAATAATGTTTTGACTGCCAACAACGTACGCTGGCCTCTCTTCTCTCCAGTGTGCAGGTAGTTTCCTGCTGCATTGTTCATGAACCTTCCAATCCCAATCTCAATAAGACATTAAATCAGGGACAGAAACATTTATTTCATGAAGAGAGAAAGCTGTATAAAAACTCGGGAAAATCCGGACGAGTAGTAATGCTATATTTTGGGGATATCTCTAATATTTGAAAACCAGCAGGATTTTATCTTTGTCAGTCGAGTTAGTGCAATGTAGAGTGAAATTGCTTTTATTGATTTGGCATAAAGTGATTTCAGACTGCAATGCTAATATTTTCCACACAGATATGTAGGTTGTGCTCAAATTTGTTTATCATACATTTATTTCTAATGTGTTTACTGAAATTAATGGACTACAGAATTCAAAATTCCTTAAATCATGCTAATCTATGCAGATAATGCATAAATAGTTTATACAGTGCAGAAGCAGCTGTAACGAGTTGAGTAAAGTGCTATACATGTTTTTGCTTCTATGACATATGTAATTTACTTCTTGTTGTTTTGCGAGATAATTTATTTAAATGATTCTTGTTTAAAGATTTTTTGTGATAACTGGTATTGATGAAAAACAAAATACAAGCAGAATAAACAAAATTTCCATTTCATTTTGATTATATTTTTATATAATTTATAATTTTTTAAACTAAATTGTAACCTTGTATGTTAATGGATGTAATGTGTTCATAAATGATTATAATTACCTAAATTAAATATACTTTATTAATTTATTATTTATTAATGCCAAGCTGCTCCCATGTATAATTTGCCCTCCCTCCCTTTAAAAAAATCCTGCGTATGCCCTTGCCCCCCATGAAAAAGTTTCTGCGGGCGCTCTTGATCATAAGTTATCAAGGAAACCTGATTATATTTATTAACAGAACATGATTTTATTTTTAACCTTGAAGCAATAATGAGTACAATAATGGAAGGTAATTAATTTTTATAATTTTTAAATTATGAAAATTTGGAATTTTCTCAAGTATTGAATTCATACCTCAATTGGAATATAAACAATTATCATTACTCCCTACAAATATATTAGATTAAGTATTAACTTTGGGTTGAAGCAGTTTTATTTATGAAACCTTATACACGAAATAACAATGAGAATTGACTTTTATTATAATAGATCATAACAACAACACATTTTCACAACTTTTGACTCAGGATTGATAAATATTATCAATGCCAAAAAGTGACAGGTATACCTGAATACAAAATAAAATTAAGATGCTTCCCATTCTCCCTACCATTTTCCTCCCTCTTTTCCTCCTATTCTCTTTCCCTCTCAATGTATTTACATATGTGTATTTCATTTTGTGTACTTATCTTTTATGATCCTTCAATCTTTACATATTGTTATCAGTAGGTTTTGCAGGTTTTTCACACACCCCTTCTTTTGTGGGTGTTTCCATTTAGTGGGGTTTTTCCTAGGAAATAGTATTTTAATTATCCTTAGTTTTTCTCCACAAACAATTCTCTATCTCTTTTTATTTAAAAAATGCTAACTTGGCATTGTATTTATGTATCACTTTATTTTATGCAATTTTTTTATTTTATTCTCCTCCCTCTCTCCCATCCATTCTCCATCCCTGTCCCCATCCCATTCTCCCTTACTCTATTCGACTCTCCCATTCACACTCCCTCTTTCTCTTCCTCCAAGCCATTCTCTTTCCTGCATTCTCTCTCCCATTCTCCCTCTCTTTCAAGCCTCCCTCTCTCCAAATTCTACTACCACTCTCCCTTCCATTCTCCCTCCCTCCCTCTCATTCTCCCCTCAAAAATGTAGCTATTTCTTTCAGTCTGATATATATTAAATTTTACATACTGACAAATTAAAAAAGAAACAAATGATGAATGGAAAATACACACAAAGTATGCATACATAACCTTTACTGTACAAAAGCATTGAACACTCAAATGCAACAACAGTGGGAGTTGTCATGGTAGCTTACATTTGTCACCGTTAAAAACCTGAAAATTCTGTTTTTCTTAATAAAAGCAAATTTTCAAGCTAATTTAGCAAGGATTTAAATTCTCTCTTAAAACCAACTTGAAAAATAAAGTCTCAATATTACATACATGGAATTAATTCAAAGTGCAACCAAACTTATTCAGTCCTTCCTAGAAGTTAACGTTCTGACTGTCGGAGATAGACAAAATATCGGGGTAATGAACTCGCACAGTCATTTGCACCAATGAATCCAAATTTTACACCTTACAATGCAGTTGCTTTGATTGCTATTCCAGATATCCTTTACCCTACCAAGGAGTCTGTCAATTGCTAGGTCATTCGCCCTGAGAGGGCTTTCCCCAGGCACCCTTTTTTATCCTCAATTCCCAGGTCCTTCACCTCAACCCCTGGAGATAAGTATGAACCCTTTTTGGATCGGTCTTTCAAAGAGCTTTTCACTGCATTTATTCATTGAACATTCAAGTGAATACATCTAGCATTTTTACTTCCATTTGTGGTCCATAGTAGTTTTATATACAATGTTGCTTTTGTTATACTTTGTTGTATTTTGCTATATTTCATTATAATTTGTTATATTTTGTTACTGCATATCATTCTTGTTGACTTTATTTGCATATTTCATTGTCATTTTTGTCATTTTATATCACTTTACTTAAGCCTAATGAAATGAATTACAACCCTTCTTTTTTCGAAATGTTGAGGAAAAAATGCAAGTTCTTCATTAACATTTGGGGCTGGTATCATTGGTGACTCTTTGATCAGACCTCATGTATTACCATGCAGGCTCAGGGGGCCAAATTACAAAGATTTCTTGGAAAACAATATGCCTGCATTGCTGGAAGATCTTCCACTTCAGGTGCGAGCATATATGTGATTTATGCATGATGAGGTTCCTCTTCATTTTAGCATTATTGACTATGAGTTTCTCGATGCTGCATACCCTGCTTGTTGGATAGGTCAAGGGGGGCTGACTGCATGGCCTCCATGCTCTCCTGACCTAAACCCAATGGATTTTTATTTGTGGGGACATTTAAAAGCTCATGTATTCAACCCCAGTCCTCAATGCCCTGAGTCTCCAAGAACATATTGTGGATAGCTGTCAGACAACCTGCAATACTTCAGGTACTTTTGAGCATGTTCTGCAACCAATGCGAAGATGTGTTGAAGCCTGTATCAATGCTGAAGGAGGACATTTTGAGCACCTTTTGTGGAGGAGAAGCATCAGGAAGCCAGCAAAAAATTTAAAGCCTTACCATATTCCCTAATTGCTTTTTTAAGAGCTGTGCCATGCTTTGAAACTAATCTACATTAGTTAGATTTAAATTTAAATAAAGTTTTCTATTAAATATTCACTTTCTTTTGGACTGTTTCAACCTAACAGGTGTTTTTCCCCTCATCATTTCAGAAAACTGAGAATGGCTGTAACTCGTAAGGGAAGCATTTGTGGACCTATGTTTGTATGAACTTTTTTCATTCTTTTGGCAAGTAGAACTTGCCCCCGAATTTTGATCCGACCTTTCAGAAACACCATGTATATTAAGATTCTATGTGGTTGTTTGTTTTGAGTAATTTCAGATCAAGGAAAGGTATTTTATTGTCTTTTTCTATTTTGTATGCAAATTTAATGGTTTCATGTTGACTATTTAACCGTAAGAGAAATTCATTGATATCCTGTGTCAAAGATTGTAAATATGTCATCTACGTATCTTAGTCAGGTGTACGAAAAATATTTTAAGGTAGATTTGCAAGTTGTTTCAAAGTAGTTCATGAAAAGGTCTGCGATGAAATTTGAGAGTGGATTGCCCATCATTTTTTCGTCATTTTGTTTTAATAATAAAGTAGTTTCATAAGTCTTATATATTCACGTCTATGTTTAAGGTTTATGTTTTTGTTGGTTAACCAGTCACTAAGATACATGAGAGATTTTTTGACAGATATACACAGAAAAACAGATGATATAAAAAAACTAGAATGTTTTTTTAGAGTGATATTTTTTGTTTTTCCAAACAGTTGGTAGGATTTTTTGAGCAAAGAATCATGCAGGGTAGAAAGTTGTCTAAATTGAGCGGTGAGCCAATTGGCTATGTTATATGTAGGAGCATTGATGGATGTGACTATGGGCCTGAATTTATTTTATGTAAAGCATACATTCTGGAAACGCATGGGTTTGGAACATTAAGTTTAAAGCTTAAGTTACGGTCAATGAGTGTTTTGCAATCTTTGTGTTTTTGGTATTGTTGACCATTTTGTTTAGAGGGTTTTTTGAATTTCTGTATATGGCCCATCTTTGAACATAAGTTCTACTGCTTCTTAGTAAGCAGTTTTATCTAACCACTGAATTACTTTTATAGGCTTTGAGGTAAAAACAAAAAACATTACTGAACTGATCACAGATATCGAGATAAAAACCTTGTACAGAAAACAAAAAACTTCATAAGAAATTAATGTAAGAACCTTATTTCTTCCAGTATCAATAACAACAAACATATAATAGGACAGTGGTTTCCAAACTGTAGGGTGTGCCTCCCAAGGGGGGCACAATGGCCAGGTCAGGGGGGTGCAAAGGATCTCTCATATATTTACTGTCCATTTAACCATCTTAATCTTGAGACTTACAATATGCTGCAACCAAATTCTAGCCCACAATTGGGTAGAATGTATCATTTGCAACTGTATTTTTCCTTAAGATGGCTTTATTAATGGAAATTGTATGTCCAGAAGGTATTGTTTATGAACTGTAATTGAACATGGTATAGAGGGGGGCATAAAGGTAGTTTTCTTAGGTGAGGGGGGCACGGCTTTCTAATGTTTGGAAACCGCTGCAATAGGAGCACTTTACTCCAAACACTAAGACACTATCAAAAACTTACAGGCTAAGATTGTTTCATTGCTTCATTTGTTTTACGCTCTGATTCTACACTTAGCTGACACCAGTCTCAGCATTGTTTACTAGATCTTCATTACACTTATTCTTTCCATCCATCTAGCTGGCCACTTGGCCTAATGAATGCAAACGTCCTTCCTTGGGATTCATCTGACAATTTTGGAAGACAAAAAAGCCAACTGTACTCATAATGTATGAGAAAGTTCACGTAAGATGCCCAAGATTATGGTTTTGGCCATTTCATGATTGTGTTCTGGTCTCTGCATATAATATCCTGCTCAGCATTCCCTGAACATATTCCCTTCTGAGCAGGGCAGGCCAAGTACTTTCGGAGGCCCAGATGCAAGCAAGTTTTTGGGGCCCCCCATGTCAAAAAACCTGCCGTTTTTTACACATCAATGTCACAACTTAGAGAGAACATGTATTTTCAGAGGTGATTAAAAAATATTGCTTGGAACAAAAAATATAAATATATTAATAAAACAAATTACATTTTAATTGCAATAATTATTACATATGGGATTTCTGTAATGCCATATTCTCAATAACATCAGAAAAATCACATTCTTTAACGATATCTTTTTCAATGTATAATAAACTAAAAGCGTTTAAATGCTCATTACACATCATTGAGCAAAGATAGTTTTTAATAATTTTTAATTTACTAAAAGATCACTCGGCACTTGCCACCGTTATGGGCAAGGTCAAAAATAACCTAAGTCGACCTTGGTAGACAGGTGGTTAGAGTGCCAACGAATACCAAGGTCACGGGTTCAAATCCCGCCTAGGACAAGGATGTTTGTGTTTGTTGTGTTATAGATTTCACTTTAAATTGGCCCTTTGTGTGCTGTATGTGAAATATTAATGAATAAATAAATAAATAACATTGGGTAATATTTCACTAAAATTATTAGTTAATATAAATTCTAAAATCTCCTGTGCAGAATTTGCATTATCTTCATTTGATATTAAATCTTTTAGTATGACTATTTCATCAATAAGCTCAAATTTCTTAATCCGGCACTGCTTACAAACAATTATAAAGTAACTATAATGATAATTAATTTAATAAAAAAGCAAAAATTTGTTTAAAGATGTGTATTATTTATACTCAACATTTGGGGGCCCCTAAAAATCGGGGGCCTGGATGCCTTGCATCCGCTGCACCACCCACTTAGCCGGACCTGCTTCTGAGTTCCACTCTGACATTACTCCAATTCCCTTGTGTTCTCTCTAGTTGGACATGTAACAAAGGGCAAGGGACATTGTGCACTTCTGTAATAGGTGTCTATTTTTTATTTCTGCAGCATTTTTATGATATTTGCCTTCATAATTTACAAGGTCTGACAATTAAGTTTGCAAACCCCACCAATATCTACCCGTACTTACGTTATTGGTGATTGACTATGTGGTCTCCTTCAAAGTATTCCCCTCACAATGCACACCTGCCACCGTTTCTTCCATCCAGCATAACTAGAATTCATCTTCTAGAAATGTGTTTACTGCCACTGTTGTATGTACTTGATGTCTTTGACATTCTGAAAATACGCTCCTTTGAGAACGTTTTTTATTCAAGGCAATAAGAAGTTGCAAGAGGCCAAATCAGGTGAGTAGGGTAGATGTTCCAGTGTGGAAATCTGTTTCTTGGTCAAAAATGTCCTCACAGTCAATGCTGTGTGGACAGGTACACTGTTGTGCTGCAGGATCCATTTGTTTTCCCTGAAGAGTTCAGGTCTTTTTCGCCTAACTTTTTCTCTGAGGTGCTTGAGCACTTCCAAATAGTAGTGATTAACTGTCTGTCCTTGAGGCACAAATTTATGGTACACCATGCCTTTTGCATCGAAAAAGAAAATGAGCATTGTCTCCACTTTGGACTTTGACAAGCTCATCATTGATTTCCTCTCTCCCCTCAGAAAATCTCTTAATCCATTTGCAGACTGCTGTTTTTCCGATCAATTGTTCTCCATAAACTTTTTTTAACATTTCACGTATTTCGAGACCAGTTTTCCTGAGTTTCACCAGAAATTTGATGTTCATTTGTTATTCTAACAATGTCTGCCATGGTTCCGCCAAGGTACACAAACATGCCACTACAATAACTGGTACTGTGAACAAGTGACTTACCCAAGGTTAGCCAATCTATTGCTGTTTACTCATACTTGTTTGTGTCATATTACGCCATACTCACTTGTTTCCCAGTGTTGCCAGTCGGCGAGAAAAAAATCAGTTTGCAAACTTAATTGTCAGAGCTAATATTTTTACTGCACAAAAGTGTTGATAATATCAAATTCTAGTGGTGTTTTACCTAAAGTTTATTGTTTTCATGAATATTCTATTGTCACCAAACATCATGCACTACTTAAATGGATTAAAGACCAATGGATAGTTAATTTTTGGTGTCAAGAATTTTTCCCCACTAAGTGCCTTTCCCTCCAACCCACATTGCATTTCTTTTTCTTCTAAGCCTTTATGAAAAATAAGATGAAGAGCTAGGTATTAATAAAGAGAGAAACAACAGGCAGAGCTAAGGCATTTACATTCAGCAAATAATAACATGGGTCACATTTAAGGCCTGAAAAAAGCCCGAATAGAATCAACCACTTAGCCCAAGAGAGGCACTCCTCCGGCCACCCTACCTCTCTGTCCACAGGAGTGCCGTGCACATGGGTCCCTTTCTCACGAGACTGCTTCAGTATTGGAAGCCCTGATTGCATAACTCATCTTTTAAAGAAAGTTAACTTTTAGGATGTCAAGTAAAACACTAATGATTTTTATTTACTCGTTCCGACATTCACAATTATCTTGTGGCATCAATACCTTTTCCAGAGGATATTCTAAATATACATTGCTCATGGGGGGAGGGGGTTATAACCCCCAAAACCCCCTCTGAATATGCCACTTGACCCCACCCACGCTGTAACAAACCGTAAAACCTTGTATGAATTCTACCCTTACATTTACCACGAGTGGCTTTTATATGACTCAGTCTAATACTGTTTTAAAGGAAAGTTGTTTTTTCATTTTTAGCATGTATAAAAGCTATTAATAATATTATTTATTTATTTGTGTTTAATTTGATGTAAAACTATTATTCTTTCAAAAGTCAACATTGATTTGATTTTACAAATCTGATATTCATTACATTAATATTTAAAATTACCGTATTATTTGGCATCGCAGATGCTATTTTTTCCTGAAATAAGTCTCGAAAATTTACCGTGCATCCTGGAGACTGAAGGTTATGTTTTTCGTAGGCCTATGGTAACCCCAGAGGAAGGTTATCTATGCTAGATAGTAAACTGAACTCCTATATATGACCTCTGAATTAAATGTACAAATTATACTTAGTTAAAATAGTAAATAAACAAAGTATCATAAAAAATATTTTAAAAATATATACGTAATCACAAAAATTCATTCCCATATCGGCAGACGAGCATTTTCTTGATTTTTTAGTGAAATTCAGAGTGCTGTAACTCCCTTACTAGCTGAATATCAAACTTCAAGTTTTAACTTTAAGTTGCACTCCTATAGGGCTTTGTATACTATGAATTTCAAATTTTTAGAAGCTCCCCCATTGGAGATATTACACACCTAAAGTAGCCAAATTTGAGCACGAAGCCATGTTTAACGGCTTCTAAAAAATTTAAGAATTGAATATCAAGCTTAAAACTTTATGAGCATACTCTCTGAGTAGTCTACAATAGTGTGAAAATTTGAGTTTTGATACTCTTCCCCATCATACATATCTTTTAGGTCAAAAATGGAAATTTTCAACAAACATAACCCTAAATTTGAAGCTAAATTTGAAGTGTAAGGAGGTGAAAAGGGTTAACAATGTATATAACACAAAATGTAGCTCATTTTATGAGGAACATAATACTTCTTTACCCAAGTCTCTAGCTCAAATAGGCTTTGCGATATTGACGATTATGTAAATGTCAAAATTAGCAAAAAACGGCGTGCGCCATATTGGAAAAATGGGTGTACCAGGAAAACCAGGTTGAATAAAAATTAAAAGAACTTCATTTTGAACTACCAATATATGTAGGAATGTGTGTGCAAAAAATCAATTTTTTTAAAAATAGTCATGCAACCAAATAATTTTCGATTGGGTGATTTCATATGGAATGACCCTATTTCTAATACTTCCTATTGTGGTGTTAAGTATTTCCTTTGTCTGGGATTTAAAAAAAATTGCTCTATAAGCCTACATTCAATACTATAAAAACCTTGATATACTGCACCAGCTGTAGCCCCAACCGGTAGGCTAGGTGTAAACTTTGGGAGTAAACTTACTGTCTCTGCATTGTAAAAGAAAAAATTCAGACCATAAGTGGTCAAGAAGATCTACATGTTGCTCAGCCACCCACAAAACATCTTGGTAAGGTAGGTGAAAGTGCTGAGACCTAATTTTTATGTTTATTCTTTTTTCTCAAAATTTTGCCTTTTAAAATTGGGATGCGTCCTTGATGCCGGGAAATACGGTAATTAATCCTTTATTTATATAGCATTTTATAGTCTTTTAGAATTTTATTGAACATTTTTCAGATGTTCCAGAATGTTTATTCATTAATCCATTGACAGCATAATGTGACACTAGTCACTGGCAGCTTTTTTTACCATTTACCACATAAAGTAACTTTTCCCCATGGCCATCAAAAAATGTTTACAACGCGAAGTGTCATACTTCACCATCCTTGATTCCACAGCCTAGCATTGGATATGTTTGGCCATGGAGCAAAGTGGTGAATGGTAAAGAAAGGTGCCAGTGGCTAAAGTCACTTTATGTGGTCAAAGTGTTAAGATGATTTAAAAATTTAATAATTTTTCTGAAATTTAGATTTTGGAAGGATGATATATGAGCACATTTTTGAGAGAAATCATCTCAAGTGAAAATATGAATTTTGAAACAAAATTGATATGATAATTATTCACCCCAGTCTGCATTGGAAGGGATACAAGTTAAAATTTAAGTAATTAAAAATCATTAAATACAATAAACACAACTTACAGCTTTTAGCCATGCATGCATCAAGGATAATTTCAAAAGTGAAGTTTTATGCACAACAAGATACAACCAACATGAATTTTGTGGATTTAATAAATATTATACGAAGTCAAGGCCATGCCTGTTCTTTTTGGAGCTCAGAGCACTATATATATTGGGATGATGTTTGCCCACTAAAAGTTGAAATCTGTTATGCCATCCCTCGCTAATGTTGTTTGTTCTTTGTATGTTCTGTCTAGTTGCCTCGTACTGGTTCCACTGCTTGATAGGGTCGCATGGTAGAACCGCCCTCCTTTGACCTCTTGCTCTTCTTCCTACCACATACATTTCCTCAAAATAATTAAAAATGATAATCAACTCTTCTTGCACATACTCCCTTAGTTATGCAAAAGTCTCGCAGACTTCCTCCATCGGGACAAAAGCTAGGGCAAGCAGCATGTGTTGAAATTTTTACCTCCCAATCTGTAGGATCGTTGTATGCTTCCTGAAGGTGCTCAGCTTGAATCCTTCTGTACATTGACTGCCCAAGATGGAATAAGCAACAACTAATCAACACATAAACAGCACTGTTTATAATGGCTTTCTCAAAATCCATCATTATCCTTTCTGGGAAAATAATATCTATTCCTTATGAACGTGCACTACTGAGTACCTCTCGAAGGACCACAGTGTACAGGGCTTGTTGTTTTGAGGACAAGAGGGCAAAAATTAGTGGCAGCGGTATCTCTCTATCATCATCTTCTGGATTCAGACCTGGTATTCCGATTATTCCCATTATTGTAAAAATTTGCGTAAATATGTTAGGACTTACTTTAAAAGTTCCATCAAGAAACCAAGTAGCACTCTTCATTAATAACTCCAAATTTCTTCTTGTCCCAAAGATAAGCGCACGATCCTCTCTTTCAGTTTCCTGATACAAATCATGTAGGAGAAACAAGTCTCCCTGTAATGTTCTTTGGTATCATGGAGGTATTTTTACCAAGTCACGTAGAGAAGTAGGATTTTGTGGTTGGTCACATCAGCATTCTCTTCTCAGTGTTTTCTTCAGGTTTCCCTTTCTGGAAGGTGACTAAGTGTGCAAGAAGACACATTATGTAGTTTGTTTCTCAATATCTTTGCAGGTGGCATTTCTGGCTGGTCTTGAGCTATCCGTTTAAACCTCAATTTCACCCTCTCAGCTTCAGCCTTTTCCCTAATAGGGAGATGCGATGAGGAGATTCATTTTCCCCCTTTATTACTGTAATATGACCTTGAACCTGGATGGTCACTGCTCTAGCGCTACACTCCTTGGTCTTTATCTTACAACACTCCCAATATATCTTGCCTTTATATGTCTGTGCCCTGTAATATACAACCATTCATGAGGAGTTTTGCTTCTCCTCTTGGTGACAGAATAATTTCTGGTTCAGCCTGCATATTCACTGACATTGATGGGTCCATGAAAACAGGGACGTAGCTATCCTCCTAACGGTGGGAGGGCCAGCATAAAAGTCAAAAATATTTAGGGGGGGGCACACAAAAATATGAAAAATTTAATACATCTATTAGGCTAGACCTGCATTTTTGTGCCAATCCTTTGCTTATATTAGCAGTGAGCTTCTTTCCTACCTCTTTAGGTTATAAAAACCGACATATATACTCTCGATTTGTGACTCTAACTTACTTGAGTTATCGCAATTTGACATTATCTCTCTTACGGAGACGTGGCTGTCTCCCAATATTAGTGATAGTGAACTGTCTTTTTCTCGCACCCATCAGATTTTCAGGAGAGACCGCACCTCTAAGGGTGGTGGAGTGCTACTTGGAATTAAGTCCAGTTTGCCGGCTAAGCACCGTATGGACTTGGAAACAAATTGTGAGACAGTGTGGACTGAAGTCTGTATTGGCCCCTGCAAACGATATGTTAAAAATAGAGTTTTTGTGGGTTGTTTTTACCGTCCCCCAGCTAGTGATCTAGCAGTACTTGAAAACTGTTTTTCGTCTATTTTGAATGTTTTACCCCTTGGTCATGTTGTGCTTTTTGGTGACTTTAATCTCTCTATTCTGTGGGATTCCTCGTCGTGTGGCACTACAAAAAATGCCCATGATGAATATTTTATTAATCACTTTGTATCTGCTCTCCGGCTGTTTCAACTCAATCCTCACCCAACCCGCAATCTGGCAATGCTGGACTACATTGTATCCTCTGTTTCTGCCCCTCCGAACGCAATTACCCCTGGCCGGAATATTTTCGACAGTGACCATGTTTCGCTAGATGCCGTTCTCAGAATTCCAGGCACTGAGAAACCCCGTGCTGTTTCCCCTCCCCCTCCACGACCCTTTCCTGCTTGGTCTAAGGTTCACTGGGATGACGTCAACAGCTGTCTCAACTTTATCCCGTGGTGCCTGCTGAGCGCTCTTCCCCCCGACGAGGCCGTTAGTCTCTTTTACGACCTCATTGATGGTGCTCTGAAGGACTTGTTCTGGTTGTTACTCCTAAGTCTAAGAAATTCCCTTCATGGTTTAAAATTGACACAATTCATACTCTGAGAAACAAAAATCATGCCTGGTATCTGTGGAAAGCCTACCCTAGTGAAGAATCTCGCAAATCTTTTTCCGACTTACGGCGATATTCCAAGCTTTTAATTCGCCACGACTACGCTGAGCATACGAATAATATATCCGACTCTATTTCCTCCAATCCCAGGAAATTTTGGTGTTTCGTTAACGGCCGCCGCAATTATTCTAGGATCCCAGAAGAAATTTATTATGAAAATACGAATGCCGAGGGATCTCGTAGATCTGCTTTATTTCGTAATTTCTTTTCTAATTGCTTGTCACCCCCTACTACCTCCCCTCTGAACCTGGATAATGATGATTCTCTCTCACCTGTTTGTAACTTTTCTCTCTCAACTTCAAACAACCCCTCAAGAAGTTTTTGAATTCCTCTGTAAAATTTCCCCCTACCGTACTCCGGGCCCTGATGGTATCAGCCCTCTATTTCTTCGTAAATGCGCTTCTTCTCTTTCTATTCCTCTATGTATTATTTTTAACCGCTGTTTCTCTCTGGGAACTTTTCCCTCCCAGTGGAAATCTGCTAACATAATTCCCATTCATAAGTCTGGTTCAAAATACGATGTAACTAATTACCGTCCTATATCTATCCTCCCTATTGTCTCTAGTATCTGTGAAAGAATCATCCTTAACCGACTTTACTATTTTACATCCCCTCACCTATCAACTAGGCAACATGGTTTTCTTACTGGCCGCTCTTGCCTAACTAATTTAGCAGTTTATCAACACCATGCTGTTGATGCCATAATAAATAGGGCTCAGCTAGATACTGTCTACTTGGACTTCTCAAAAGCTTTCGACTCTCTAGATCATAAATTACTCACTTATAAACTTAGTCAACGGTACAATATCCATGGTAATTTTCTTAATTTGTTAAAAAGTTTTTTAAATAACCGCGTACAACGTGTTGTCTTAGCTGGAATTGCCTCGGATTGGTTGACTGTTACTTCAGGAGTCCCACAAGGGAGTGTCTTAGGACCTTATTTATTTAACTTATATGTTGATGATCTGGCTACCTTCATCCCTTCTCCCACAGCAGATATATTGCTTTATGCTGATGATTGCAAAATTTTTAAAGTGATCTCCGGTATGGCTGATTGTGTGTCTTTCCAATCGGCACTTAATCTGGTAGTTAATTGGTGTGATTTCTGGAAACTTAAATTAAATTCAAATAAATGTAATGTAATGTCCATCTCTCTTCTTAAAAATGTTATAAATTTTAATTATACACTAAATGTTGTTCCATTGGTTAGAGTGTCCAAACAGAAAGACCTTGGCGTAGTCTTTGATACTAAACTTGGCTTCTCTGATCATATTTTGAAAATAAAAAATAAAGCAATGTCTCTCCTGGGAATTTTATATCGTTTTACAGACATTACTGATCCACTGGCTCTTAGATTGTATTTTTCTTCTTTTATTTTACCTGTGGTTAACTACTGTTCTCCTATTTGGTCAATGTCTTCTGTTTCCAACCTTGCCTCTTTGGATTGTGTCATTAATTTTTTTCTGAGAATTGTTAAATCCCGTGTGCCCTCCTTTCGCCAACTCTCTAATAGTAAGATCTTATCTTCCCTTTCTTTGGATTATCCCTCTGTTCATCGAACTAAGTCTGATCTTTCTTTTATATACAATATACTAAACTCTATTACTGACTGTCCTGAGTTACTTGCTCAATTTAATTTCCGTGTTCCTAATAGATCTACTCGCTCTTCTTTCTTATTTTACTACCCCACCCCCAGAATTTCACTTGCTAAACGTTCTCTTTTCTTTCGTCTCCCCTCCCTTTTAAACTCACTTTCCCCTAATGTAGATCCTTTTTCAATGTCCAAAGAGTCTTTTCTTAAAAACGGAATGTCATGTTGTCGCACAACCTAATTTTATTGACTGCTCCTGCATACACTTATATTATATTGTATTTCATTTTATATTATTTGTACTTTATTTTGGTTGTTATGTTGTTAATTTTTGAATGTTTAATTTTCATTGTAAATTGGCGGTATCGCTGTATGTGAAAAATGATTAAATAAATATATTAACTGTTTGCTTTTATGCATAAAAATTATGCTCATTTTTATTGATAATATAAATGCATTCTTTTTGTACCATTTTAATAATGATACTTTCCATACAAGGGGTTGCATTCTGTTGTTATTACTAAAATTGGATATATTATTTCGCAAATTGGACCATAATCTTTTTATAAAAAGGGGGAAATTTTAATTTCTAAAATTTTATTGTCATACTGACAAGTTTACAAATTAGTCTAACATAAAAATAAATATTATTGCAAGAATGTAAAATGTAATTTTCGATCAATAAAATGTTATAGGCGTTCCCATTTCTAGTATAAATCAGCGCAATGTATTAGATATGTTACAAACATACAAATTATTTTTATAACAATTATAATAACACAAGTAATGAAAATAGACAACTAATTATCTCAATAAATTAGAACTATAACATTAATGTTATATTTAATTATCTGTATAATATAAATTAATTAAAAAGTAACATTTCTATTTTTGTAGCTGAACTCGTCTACCTCCAGCTTTTTGTGCAAATATTTCTACAATTAAGTCTAAATCAATCAATTCTTGATTTCTTTTTCAATGTGCAGTACAGCTAAATGCAATAGATGTTTGTTGGCAATTTTATTTCTTATGAAAGTTTTAATTTGCCTCAAACTTGAAAACGATCTTTCGCACACTGCAGTTGATACAGGTATTGTTACAGCTATTGTACATAATTTGTAAAATTCATAAAAAGCTACTCTGAACATGCTTATCATTCCTAATAGTTGAAACAGATTTTTAATTTTAGTTTTTGTTTCAGACTCATATCTTTTAATGGTTTGTGGTAAAATTTGTAATTTGACCTTCAAATTTTCAATATCAATTTCATAATTTAAAGCAAAAGCTTTTATTTCTTCAAAATTTAGAAAGTTTTCATACAGCAGATTTAAGCTACGTATACCTTCTAAAATTGACAGAGCGAGTCATATGGCATTAATTAGCATTCATTGTAGCGTATATGGTCAATTAGAATCAAAAATTAGCTGAACTAATGTCCGTCTCGTTATAATGAATGTAACTTACTCATTTGTATAAAAAAACCGAATACTTGACAAAGAAAGTCATATGGCATAGATATAAGCAAATTAACTAAAAAGCAAAAACAGCTGTAACTTAATGCTTTACTCGTGAATGTAATACAATGTTGCAATATTTTTCTTCCTATGATAAGAAGTGTGAATATGAATAGAACTCAATGTAATATAAAAATTATATACTTACCCTATGAAAAAATATCTGTTTCTGTCGGAACTGTTTTGCTGACCTGCTAATCAAATCTAGTTCTTCTTGCCATCACACCAAACATGATAATCCTTGGATGCCATGCCAAAGGGCATTGCTTGCGAAGCTTTAGGTGAAAAGAATTATCCTTAATTTCATGAAATCCAAAGCAGTCACTTGAGTCCACCACATATCATTTCTTACTTCTTCCTTATTTTCATGAAAAATGCCAACCAATATAAATATGATTGTTTCTAAAACAAAAGGTAATAAGTAAATTTACATACTGCGTTGGTCTGGACATAATGCGCTATTTTTACTGAATTAGAACGAAAAATAACGAGCATATGTTTAGTGATTTGATTTAAGAAAAATTCTTAGATTTTTTTCAGAAATGTCCTACTAAAATAAGCAATCTCACTAAATTTCACACAGCTTCACATTCGCATCAATATGTTATATTGGTATATCCTGGTGTAAACGTACAAACTTTTAAGGCAATGAATGTTGACGTTGAGTCCGAAGTACAAGAACGAGGAGATGCTTCTTTGACAACTAGCACCGAATGACTGACGACAAGTGACTGGAAATTGAATGGAATGAGAGGATGTGCAGCAATAAACAACCTAGAGTAAAGCCCGTCTTCCACAAAGCCGGCCATTTGAAAAAAACACTTTTTGGAAGTTAAAAGAAGATTGATTCTATCTGTTGAGAACCAAATGATTAGCATTTCCTTAATTTTTTATGTTTTTGTAAGTGAACCAGCCCTTTCCCTTTGTGAATAGAAAGGCAACTGAGTCCCTATTCTCTGTTCTCTCCATCCTTGTCCTTCGCTGAACCCAAGCAGTGACAGATTTATGAGGATTTAGGAGACTGCCTTCACTGCAAGGGCTGGGTTTCAGCCAGAGAGAGTCATTTAGAGATTTATTGGTGCGAACCCAGAAGACCCCGGTTAAAAATGAACAAAGATGCATATGGAGGTCTCGTATTTACCTTGTTAAGGAATTTTTTCAGAAGAATTCTATGCTCCGAAAACTCGGTACTCGACTATGGCATTGAGCCAACACCTGAGTCTGGCATGTCGCCTGCAGGGCATGCGTCAGTTTCACGCTAGTTTGGGCCTCGTGCCGCATCTCTGTCTAAAGAGAGAAACATGTCTTAGCATGGGTGCAGAGGAAAAGGTTTTGGTTCTCCTGTTTACCCTCATCCATTTTCGCACATGGTCACCAAGTCTTGATATACGAGGGCGGATGCTTGCTTGCCTAACAATTAGTAAAGGGCTGAAGGTTTTTCAATAATAAATAAAAAATACCAAATGGCAATCGGAAAACCGTCCTTAAGATCCCGGTGCCTCTCGTAACTAATCGTGCAATTGATTGATTGCATTCAAAAGAGATTAAAGGAGGGGCCAAGGGGGGGCTGATGAGTTTTTTGGGGGGGCCTTGGCTATGTCCCTGCATGAAAACCCAAACTAATAATACAATCTCCTAGCAGCGAGTCTTAGTTAGTATGAGGAATAAAAGGAAATGTGTGACTCAATGTATGAGGGTAAGTGAAGCAAAAGAAGTGTGCAAGGATAGAAGTGTCTGGAGGAAGCATGTGGTGATGGGTTGGTAATTGGCAGACATATGGCATGGCTTACCCGCAAGGGAAAGCGTCAAGGTGTGTTGTTGTTGTTGCCATTAGAAATATTTGTTTAGGAAGTAAACTTACATGTACCAAACAGATCTACTCGTCGTTCCTGCCTCCTTAATCTCAGTATACCTACGCTGTCAGTAATCAAACTCGAACTTTTCTTCTGCCTCCTTGCTCTTCTTAACTCATTACCTCCAGACTCAGATGCATTCAATCAACATATAAAAACCTTTATCTCCTCTCTGTCTCCTCCCCTTTATTTTATTTTCCTTGTTTGATATTAATTTATTTTATTTTTCTCCTGTGTTATGTGCTTATGGATTTATGGTTACAGATTTCACTGTAAATTGGCCTTTGTGCTGTATGTGAAATATTTATAAACAAATAAATAAAAAATCAATAAATTTTAGAAAAACTGTTTTCCAAAATATATCTTTTAGGAAAAATGGCCATTTGGAAATAATGATTAGGAAAAACGTATGGGAATCTTATTCCACAGATAGTAAGGAAGGACTGGTGGAAGATGAGTACAGTTCACGCAGAGAAAGAATAAGTTTAAAAAAATTTATGCGAACAGAAAATGAGGAATCAAATAAATAACAGTTTTCGGTTTCAGAATTTTTTTTTCAGTTTGGGTTCGGTTCCACTCCCAAAAATATGTTTTTTCGGTTCGGTTCAATGCCTTGCTTTATACTGGAAAATGTCTTGCATGGTAACTTAGGGTAAGCTTGGGTGAATTAGGCTGTTTTTCTAATTTTCGTAGATTAAAATCAACAAATAATGGAACAAGCATAATTTTACCCTGGTGGCAAAGCTGGGAACTTCACCTGTCTGTAAAAGTGTAAATAATTACTGTCAATCTGTGTGTTTGTTAAGGAATAGAGTTTTTGTGAAGGTCTGCTGGTAAGAACTGGCTAAAATGAGCATTTCAATTATGTTGATGTCACGAAATCACATATTACTCTGTTACTAGCTTTCTAATTCATTTGATTCTTATTATGGTAGCTAACCAATGCTTTCTTCTTCATATGCCCAGTTTTAGGAATGATTTGCAGCCATCTCAGGGGCACCAACCGGTAAAACATTTTGTGTCCACTTCGGGTGAATTGGGCCAGTTATATCTTTTGTCACTAAAGGTCAGCAAATAACGGAGGACACCTCTAGTATAGCTATAGTTATTTTGCTCTGTTGATAATTTTGTGAACGGATTCTGTCTGAGCGCCAAGAACCTGGTTAGTCTTCAGTGTAAAACTTTTGTTATGGTTTGCATGGTAAGAGAATTACAAATTTAGCAGGTTTCTCTTATTTTGTTACAAAATCTCTTAATACTCTCTTAATAATCTGCTAGTCCTGATTTTGGCCATGCCAGTTAAGTATATTTGTATCCTCGTGCAAAGCAATGCTGACTCACAGCCAACCCAGAGATACCAACCGTACAATAATTCACCTAATCCATTTTAGGTGAATGGTGTCCGAGATTTTCCATTTAGGAAAAATGCGGGTGTTCTTAGCAAATTTATGATGAAGGAATGAACATGAATGCAAAGATCACTACTGCTTATTTCAAGTGAGGTATGTTTTAAATAATTTTAGATTGTTTAATTAATTACTAGTGATTATAAAATAAATCAGTAAATCAAAAAATTCAATATTTCCTTGACATTGCTTCTGATATATCATTTTGCAGTGCTAAGACAATAGACTGCCATTAATATTTATCTTATTTTTAACATGATAACATAAATTATACTAGATTTGAACATTTTTAAATGCAGAAGAGATTTAATAGACTCATTCTTTCTCTCAATAAAAATTCCTTTCTTTTTTCTTTGCAATACTGATGTTTCTTCTTCTACATACTGTGAAATTGTTCCAAATATAGAATGCCTTATTTTTAATATATATGAACGAGATGATTAAATATTAACCCATTAGTTTATTATACTGGTTTGAAAATTTGAAGCTAACTTAAAAATACCATTCACAGACATTTGTAATATCTGCAATGATTAGGTAATCTAAGTAGCTGTCTTCCACAAAAAATGTGAATAAAACTAAATTATGACATCAAAATTAATTAATGTATTTGAATCATTCCTTTCATACATAGAGTGGATAGCAAGTTATTCTCATAATAGAATAAGTTCAAACAAAAACCGAGTTATTGTATGTTAACATATGATGGAGAAACATTATATTAAAGAACTACAACGAATCTCGAAAAATTGTTGTATCTAATTCCTACTAGATCATTACCTTGATGCTACTCAATTTTAGCTTTTACTTGAGTTTAAAATGTTTAGCGAAAAATGAGGTTTAGTGATCCAAATTTTTAAAAATTGCTTTAATTAAATATGATTATTTTTAAATATGAATAGTTTACAAATGTGAATACCACCAAAACACCCTATGGACAGCTTATTATTTAAGAACTTCTGAAGGGATGGTTGAAATGTAAATTAAACTTAAAACGATCTTTTTTGTAATTTCCCATTGTTGGAATGCACAGATATTAAATTTGGCGTTGAAAATATTAAATATGAAATGCTAGTTACCTATTCATTTTCAGTACAATCGACTGTAATCTATTCCTTTTCTTTCTTCATCCAAACATGTACCACTTCTACATTTCTCTTCCAAAATACAACAGGTTTTTTGTCATTATCTTCCTAAGGTTATAACCAGATAGTCGTTTCTCCTTTCCAGTAGAATTTAGAAGATGGAAAATTTTATAATTCCCTAAAATGTGGGAAACATAAGAAATTATTATAAAATGGTAAGTAATATTGAAAATACACAAAATTCAAAACTTGACTCGTAAATATCAAACACCAGAACTAAACTTTGAAGATTTTACATGGCGTCACTATTTCTAAAATACGTTCGATTGCTTACAGAAACCGTTAACTCATTAAATTCAAATTTTCGCAAGTAAAACAACGCTAATTTTAGTAAGAGTGATAAAAATATAAACGATACATCCGTGACATTTTCTTTGGTCTTATATTTTCTACCGTCTCACTGGAATATATTCATTTGAAATATAACAAAGATATCGGCAAAATGGCGAACATGTATCTTCACTTGATAAAATACTGCAGTACACCGTTCATGTTACCCATTCCATCTCGATACACGTCGTCTAGAAAAATAAATTTTTAACAAGTGCAAAACTTTTAAAATTCATAAATATGAGCAAATTAATTCTATCGTAAATTTTTAGGATGATTTTCATTCACTACGAATAAGCACTAGAACCGATCACTTACATTCAGTATCGAAAATTGCGCCTTTTTCGAGTTGCGTCCTACCGGAAAAGGTCTGCATATACTTCGGTCTCTGGTGGATGTTTTGGGAATTAAACAAAATGTCGTCTTTAGCCAGGTAAGGAGTGTAAACTACATAGGCTAGTTCATTTCAAATATAGTAACCAAAATTTTTCGAATTACCGTATAATTCGTATATAAGAATTCGTTTAAAGCCCTTCTTAAACAATTTTGTATTTCCTTGTCTGCTTTTTTATTTTTAACACTAAGTGGTAATTGTCACGATTTTGCTTGTTATGACGGTGTATTTATTTCTCACCTTTTTATCATTGCAGTTTACTTCCCGCCCCAACTCAACCTATATGGGATAGGGATGAAGAGAGAAACAAATTAAGACAAACAGTTACTACTGTTGTTCCTGTAAATAATCAAGTACCTCCCTATGGTCATCGAGCCGGATGGGTCCCGAGAGCAGCGGAGGCAAGTATTGGTCAATGTTTGAGTTTAATTATTTATTTAGAGAATATTAACCGAGTGACATTTGTAGGAGTTTGGAGATGGAGGTGCCTTTCCAGAAATACATGTTGCTCAGCATCCTTTGGGAATGGGAAAAGAAAGTGCTCCAAGTACATCCAACGCGTTAGCTGTTCAGTTGGACACCCAAGGAAAAATAAAGTACGATATTATAGCTCGCCAAGGCCACTCGAAAGATAAAGTAAGTTAGTTTCACTTGCAAGTAATTCATAATACTTTTACTTTAAGTTGGAAAACTTTGTTTTTATCCTTATAAAGTATTTAGTATCGTATACGCCCAGAAAGCGATTAATGCTTAATTTTTTTCTTTGTAAAGATTATCTATTCTAAGCTGAGTGACCTGCTACCTCTTGAAGTTGTTGGCGAAGATGATCCGTCTTTGGAAAAGCCAAATGAGGAAGAGCTCGAGGAAACGACAGAGAGGACAAGGAAGGCGTTGGAGAAGCTCACTAATTCTAAGATCACAGCTGCAATGCCAGTTCGTCATGCTGAGAAATTGGTATGTTTTAAACACTAACTGGTCTTATCAGAAGGTTGGAGTTTTAATTTTGAAATTTATATAATTCCCATTATTGTATTTTTCAAATGTAAATATCATTGAGTTGATTAGACATTTTGACATCTAGATTTTACTCATTCTAATTCACATTTACATCTAACTTTTGAATTAATCAAGTTTTATACTTTTCATTTCAGGGTCCTGCACAATATATTCGGTATACACCATCTCAGCAGGGAGTTTCATTTAATTCCGGAGCCAAGCAAAGAGTAATCCGTATGGTTGAAGCGCAGAAAGATCCAATGGAGCCTCCGAAATTCAGGTTGATAAATATCATTTACTTGGAGATCACATTTCTGGTGATTGATCTAATTTGAGCATAATGTGTGAAATTTATTTCAACTGTTTTGTTTAGTTATTTTTGTACATTTTCTGCAATAATGCATATTATACAAACCATAATATATTTGTGATACTAATGATCTTATTAGTTAGACTTGGTTCATTTAGTTATTCCAATCTATTATTAAGAATATTAAACTTTTCTGAAACTATAGGATCAATAAAAAGATACCAAGAGGACCACCTTCACCTCCTGCTCCTGTTATGCATTCCCCAACAAGGAAAGTTACTGTGAAAGAACAGAAAGAATGGAAAATTCCTCCTTGCATTTCTAATTGGAAGAACGCTAAAGTAAGGTTTTATTGTAAAATAACATTAATCTACATGCCGGCCTTGGTAGAGGGGTGGTTAGCATGTCTGGCTCCCAATGCTAGGGTCACAGGTTCGAATCCTGCCTAGGGCATGGTTGTATGTGTTTGTCTTTGTTAATGTTATTTCACTCATTGTAAAAGGCCATTAATGGCTGTTTATGAGCTAATATAAAATAAATTTAAAATGTCTTTAATAACTTCAGGCACTGTGGAATTTGCTCAAGATACATAGTTGATTTTCATTTGTATCAATATTAAGCTTGTATTTTTGTGTGCCATTGAGCTGACAAGTTCTTATTTACAGTTGTGCTTTAAAATTCATTTCACCCAATTGTTGCTTTATAACTGTAAAAAAATTTATATCTAGATCAAATTGTTAAAGTAACATGTTTTGAATAACATATTATAACTAGTGTTAGTCTCATGTAATGAATTTTCAGTTAAAAATGTGTCATTTAATTCATTTTTGCTTTCAGGGGTACACCATACCTTTGGATAAGCGCCTTGCTGCTGATGGAAGAGGTCTTCAGCAAGTTCATATCAATGAGAATTTTGCTAAGCTAGCCGAGGCGCTGTATATTGCTGACAGAAAAGTAAGTCTTTTGATATTTCTTATTGGTGATCTTTCTCAGTAATTTGACAAGTGAATCGTATCTTATAATAGATACTTCATTTTAATGTCTATCAGATTTTTGCGAGGAACAATCAAGTAATTTGGATTGCTACAGTAGAGCTACAGGAAAAAATAAAATATTGCTCAATTAAGATTAAATAATGGTGTATGATATTTTTGTGTCTCTAATATGTAAACAGGTTTAAAGATAAACACTGTATTGTTTTTTGTTCTATAAATTTATAAGATTTACTGTGATAATTTTTAAGCCTCAGCCCAGGTTTTTAAGCACTTTCTTTCACAACTATTTTTTACAACTTATGCCTTTTCTCTCACAGATATAACCATTATGAAACAAATGTAGTAAGTTCTGTTAAAAGTTTAGGATGAAAATGGTATAGTTTATTAAATAGTCACATACTGATAATGTGTGAATCAAGTCTTTTGTGCTAATAATATTACTTCTTCTCATTTGAAATGTTAGACAGCATTTAGTCACACACTTTGATCGTATTGTTCATGTATGGAGATTAATATAAAAAGGATGAATATGCATTCAAAATAAATACAAAGGTTGCCAAATCAACCATCTTCATTCAAAAAGAGAAAATCTTGGAAATTTCAATCAAAATATGCAGCAATTACAAAGTTTTCTTGTTTGGTGAAAAAATCTTGTTTTTTTTATCTTCTTGTCCCTGAAATCCAGTGCCATTTTATCTCTGTCCATAAGTTTTTCTTAAAATTTTCAAACAGGCGCGTGAGGCTGTGGAGATGCGTGCCCAATTGGAGAAGAAATTGGCCCAGAAAGAGAAAGAAAAGAAGGAAGAGAACCTCAGGGCTCTTGCCCAGAAAGCCAGAGAGGAAAGAGCTGGGATACGGACATTGGCAGCTGTTGGTAAGGACCTGTTATTGCATGTTATTGGATAATAGTTCTTCATAAAACAAAATATTTTTGCACTTCATATCTTCAACTCAGCACTGGAACTGCATTTTTGTGTGTTCATTGCATTTCTTTTAATTATTCTATGTTTAAAAACTAAGTACCGTGAAACTCCTATTTAACGTTTCTCTGGGGGAATAACGGTTTGTACACTAAATTGGACTAAACATTAAATAGAGATTTCCTACTATTACAGTAACCTTTGTTTATTACAGCGAAATTGCTTTATATCATTTTCTGTGTATATGAATTTATTACATATTTTAAGCATACATTAGGGTGAAGGCACCATATATGGCCACTTAAAGCCTTTTTTAAACATGGTATTTATATAACTTCCTGGTATCATTACTCTTTCACAAATGTAGTTGTTACTTTCCCTTATGGCAATAACAATCAAATGTCATTTCTGTGATTCTCATGTTCGAACTCGTGCATGAAATGCTTGGAACACCCACGCACACAAGCAATTTTTTCACATCCAAGCTGACCGTGAAGTAACACTATACCAGACTATATGGTAGCACTCTTCAAGTGACTGCTATTCTCAGTGTTTGCTCAGTTTATTTCAAAGTGATGGATTTTATTGAAGTTTCTTTAGCTATTCTGTTGGTCAGGCATAGAAGACAAAAGTGGTGGATTCATCCCATAATCAGTAAAATACTAACAAAAGGAAAATTTTATTTATTATTTTAACAAACTCAAGTCACCCTGAATGTTTTCTTTTTTGAGTTCTATAGAATGTCCATCAGTTCATTCATGATGATATTACACATAGTGGACACTCAACTGAGGAAAGACCATACAAATTTGCGATCTTCCATTGGTTTGGAAGAAAAGTGTGTAAAAGTAGTTGAGATGAACTGAGAGATAATATCTTAAGTTTTCAAAAAATAAAATAACTTAGTGGTCAGCTCACAATCAGATGTAAAAAAGAGTTGTTCTGAGCATTTCACATCCAAACTTATTACCATAAGCAGTGGAGGGTGAGCTGTAGTGGGCTTGCAAGAGCCCATTGTTAAACTTTTTTTAATTTGCAAGCCCATTGTTAAAATTATCATTTATTAGGCATTCTTTACCAGCAAACCAGTAATAGTGGAACGCCTTATGGGCACATCTGGTCTGTTCATCAGTCGTAAATTTCATCTCCTAAATCGCTGGGCGGATTTTAATTAAATTATGTATGGGTGATCGTTATTAATATTTATTGCCCATTTGTGATTTTGAACTGAATCTGCCAATTAGAACTTCCACTTTACATAATTACTTTAATAAACTTATACTCGTATCTCATGAAATGACATCCATCAAGCAACTATGAAAGACCAAACTCTTCTCTCCTAGGTCTTACATGATCTGTAAGGTATAGATTAAAAACTTTATTTGGATAGAGAACAACATTTACTAAAAGAAAGTCTGTGAGACCACATACTTATGAGTTATGGTTTCAGAGATAAAGATCCCGTGCAAAACATCGCATATTTTGTTTAGATCTATTAAATTTTGTGGAAGTGTCAAAGTTCTTTCATTACATCTCATAATGAGCAAATTCCACAAGGTTGAGCCTGATTTTATTAATGATATAGCATATTTTGTTTACATCAATCACGAAGATGGTTCTCTCAGCAAACAGCAATTAAAAATCCATAAATTTTTTTCCCATGCTCTTATATGATCTGTGAGGTATAGATTTAAAAAATATTTGGATAGGGAACAACATTTACTACAAGATAGTCCCCAAGACCAGATAGTTATGACTTATAGTTTTTGAGATAAAAATTGGAGAATCGCCCAATCTTTCCATACCTTTTCATATGTATTCCCCATTAAGAACGCCTTTGAAATCTCTGTGTATTCCATTTATGGAGTATACTTTTCCATTTTGTGACGCGCTTTTAACTTTCATCATAAGTGCCTATTAGCGTTGGTTTGTCTGTCTGTCCGTCCACATAGTCGTTCTCGGCTTCTACCAAACAGATTTGTATGAAATTTGATATTAATGACTGATTGTCAAAGACAATGAGAAAATCACAAAAATAAGTTACATAAGCCAATCAAGGATACCACTTTACTGGGGACAAAAATGAACTTTATGTTATATCTCTTTTGGTCAAAACAAAATAGTTTTTAAATAAACTGGTAGAACTAGTAACGTAGAGTATTTCATTTTCTCTACATTTCCTCTATTATTTTAATTCGACCAGAAATTTACGAGACAACGGAAAGTTCATTTTTTGTCACCAGTAAAGTGGTACCACTTATCGGCTTACATGATCTATTTTTGTGATTTTCTTATTGTCTTTGACTGTTGGTCCTTAATATCAAATTTCATAAAAATTCATTTGGTAGCCAGTAAGGGTAGCAAAGGCAGTATCAAATTGGACATTGCTAGGAAGAGGTGTTTGACAGGGGTGCCCACTCTCACCAGCAATGTTTAACATTTATGTCGAAGGAATGATAGGGGAGGCATGGGAAAATGTAGAAAAAGGGATAAAAGGGAGAGGGAGCTTGGTTAAATCAGTTAGATATACAGACGACAGTACATTGCTGACTAATTCTGAAAGAGGCCTTCACATGTTAGTTGCTTAAATTAAAAGGCAAAGGCATCCAGGATGAAAATTAATAAGATTAAAACAAAAGTGACGAGATTTTCCAAGAGTCAGGTCAATGTTACAGCGCTGAAGTTGAACCAGATGGAATATTTTAGTTATTTTGATAGTATTCTGTCACAGGATAGAAGAAGTACGAAACAGATCAGGACATGAATAGCAATAGCAAAGGAGGCATTTACAAGACAGCGAGAGTTGTTTGAACGAAGATATTAAAAAGAGGTTAGTGAAAACCCTGATATGGAGTATACCATTATATGGGTGTGATACATGGGCAATGAGGAAAGAAGATGTGAGCAGATTAGAGACGTTTGTGATGTGGGTATGGCATAGACTAGAGAAAATTAGTTGGACAGATAGGAAAACAAATGAGTAAGTTTTGAATAGAGTAGGGGAGGAGTGGACCTTAATTAGAGTAATAAGGGATAGACAAGAAATGGGTGGGTTAAATTTCAAAGGAAACATTATTTAAAAAGTCTTAGCAGGGAGAATGTTAGGAAAGAGGTAGAAAGAGGAAAGGTATATTAGATGCATTAAAAGAGGGAATCGGGTATGAGAACTTGAAGAGAAGAGCTTTGGATAGCACAGAATGGGTTGGGGGTGCCTAAAAACTTTCGGCAGGTAGAATTACTATATATACAATATTTGAGATGCTACAACTTTTCCCAGATTGCCTTAAAGACAAATTAAGCAAAAATGCAAAGGCAAATCCTATAAAGCAAGTATCTTTTAGTTATCTAAGCATGCCTGACCAAACACCATATAATACAATGGATTCAGTTTGTTGATAGACAAATACAATGTAATCAATGATTCACTACATCAAAACATCAAGTAATCCATTGTCAATGATTATAGCCTGAAATATTGTTTCATTGCTGTCAATTTTTGTGCCTTATATCTTATAGCATTACATCAACAATACATTTGAGAGAATCTTCTTTGTCCAATCCTTTATCAACAGATTTTGGTAAAATTTGAAATGGAGTTACTCTTTTTTAAAGGTCTCTAATATTGCTTAATTAGCCTGTACGTTAATCATGTCCTGGGTTTATCATTTCAATTTAAAGACAGGTTGTTGATTGAACTCCATAATTTATTACAGAAAAAGATGAGGAAGCAAGGGAACGAGATCAGCTTCGCTATGAGCGTCATAAGGATAGGCAAAGGGACAGGAACCTAGCCAGAGCTGCTCCCGATAAAAGGTAAAAAGTTTTTAACTGATATTAAGTAAGAAAATTTTGACAAAAGGTTTTATATTTGATGTTCCAAAAATGTTGTATTCACTTATAATGTTAGTAATATTTTATCTTCAAATTCTGAAGGACGAAACTTCAAAGAGAACGAGAGCGTGATATCAGTGAGCAGATTGCATTGGGAATGCCTTCTAAGGGTGGTGCCAGTGGTGAGACACAGTTTGACCAGAGGTTACTGAACCAGACTAGAGGTATGGACAGTGGCTTTGGTGACGATGAAGGCTATAATGTCTATGACAGGCCATGGAGGGAGGCTGGATCACTTGCCCAGCATCTCTACCGTCCTACTCGCAATGCTGGGGACCGTGATGCTTATGGAGAAGATTTGGAGAAATTGGTCAAAACTAGCAGGTTAGTCTCTCTTTTGCAATTGGAAAAGTTGCATATCAAATACCTTTTTTGGAAAATAAACAATTTTATTTGCTTTGTATCCTGTAAGTAAATTTTACATTTTATCAAAACAAAAGTTTGATAAACCGTATGGTAATCTCATTTGCTGAGTTAAAGAATTGCCTATTATAAATATTTTATATTTTTTCACTAAATCAGATTATTTATATGCTTTAAGTGAAATTTATAGTTGACTTTGAAAAGGCCAGCTTTATTAACTGCATTCCAGTAAGGTCTCAGGTTCCAAAACTATATTTGGTGTATATGCTACTATTTTTCATTCTTATTCATTATTCTAATTTATTCTAACTTTATTGTCTTCGAACTCCAGAGTTGAAAAACATAATGAAACACTTTTACAACATCTCCTCATAGACCATGTTGATGGTCTTGCTACTTGGCAAAAGACTATACAAGTTATTTTTTGGTTACTTTTACACATGCTATATAAAAGAAAAGCAACGTGCATGTATGTCGACCCAGACAACTTTTAGCGATTGACCTTGGGTCTTGTTAATAGTCATTGCAAAACAAACCTTGACTGGATGGTTTGAATTCAAAAGGGTAGTTGCTAGGAATCATAGTGATATGTAGCATAAAAACACTCCTTTTGCGCATCCTGTCAAAATAATTGCTTCAATAACGTAAGAATTTGAAGTTTAAACTTGCAAACAGGTCCCATTACAAAGTTCTGGAATATCTCAATTTCGTGCTACATAATTGATGCACCATCTTTTAACACTAATTTATGACTCGACATCCCTGAATGGTTCTGTGAATTTAAATACTCAACCATATAATTAACTGCTTCTTCCACATTTGTTATGGTATCCACAGAGTTATAAACTATTTCTTCAGCAACAAATTGCTTTATAGCAGTGTTTCTCACCCGGTGGGCAACAAAAGGATTTGAGGTGCACTGCGAAAATTTTAAAAAATTATAAAATAAGTTAAAAATATTAACAAACTGTTGCAAAGATATAGTGAAAACTTTATTTTTGTTAGAGCCATTTTTGAATAAATCAAAAAGTTTTGAAAATCAACAAGAGTAAACTACCCTTCATTATTGCTCTATATAATTCATCTCTTCATAGTTTCTATTCTGGATAAAAGTACTTTTAAATGTGAAATATCATTCCATTTTGTTGAATTGTTAAGGCTCTCTATCACACCACTGTACTCTTTATTAAAATGACACCTCACACATTCTGTAGTTGTTGAGTTATAGAATTACACAAACACATGCAAACAACCATGAAACGAACTTTTATATACTGTATTTTTTGGCGTATAAGAGGCATTTTTTTCCAGAAAATTACTCCCAAAATCAACCTGCATCTTATAGAGTGAAGGTAAGATTATTATTGTATTCAGTACTAACACTCACGGACCCACTCATCTTCAAAATGGAATAATTGGCAGTCATTCATTGCAAAAACATTAAAATATACATACATTATTAATAATTAATAGTGAAATAAATGGCGCAATATATATTGCACAAACTTTCTCATATACCTATATATGTATGGTCTCACGACACTCTTTGCCCCGAAATGAACTCTTGTGTGCTTGGCAATTCACTGCCAATTATGTTAATAATGCATAGCAACAGAACTGAAGCGACTGACACTATCAACCTCTCACTAATAAGTGCATGGCATTAACAGAAATGTACTAAATTTTAGATTAGGGAATCCCTGGGATCCCCCTCCCCTCTGACGCATGGGCTGAGCATCTTGTACAGAAATAATGCCACTGGATGATATACAGTGGAACTTGGTTAGCACGTTTTCCTCTTTAGTACGTCGATTTCTCAAGGTCCTGATTCCATTCCATTTAAATACCTGTTAAAAATATTTGGTTAGTATGTCTTAAAACAATGACGTTCCCTGGTTAGTACGTTCGATGAATCATCCCAAAAAAACGCACCACTCCATAACTTGCCTCTAATGTATAGGCGAAACAATAAAAATGCAGATGCAAGTTATAAATCATTAAAAATGGAATAGGTTCCTCAGTTTTAAGATCATATAACAAATATGTTGGTCCTCATCGGTCTCATCCAGACACAATCAACATTTTTGTGGTGTCATGTAAGAACAAATAACGGCTAATTAGCCGTAGTGCTGTAGACAACGTTCCATTCCACATGTTCACAAAGCAATGATATCGCCCTCTGTCATTAGGTGACATATATAAACAGCAGGTCGCAGAAAATGAAGATGGGATCATGAAGAGGAACAAGAGCCGTAATCTGTTCCCAGTCTGTCAAAAACAGTTGAGGCTATGGACATTGTATGCCGATACGTGACTAGTTTTGTGGTAGGAGACAATGTTATCAATCTAATTACAAAGGTGGACTAAACAATTTATGAACTGGGAATTAAAAATATAAAACAGAATACTGTGGACAAGTTTTTTAAGTAAATTTAAAACATTTTCATTCAACCATGGACGGTTCACCATTTAACTTGCCTTTGATTCAATATATCATTTGGTAGTCTATAGCACAGCTCACGATTTACATTTGAATAAAGAACTAAAATTTATCATAAAAATACATATTTTTTACATTATGTCATATATGTAATCGACCAAATTAAGTTATGATATCGTAAAACAGAACAAAAGATGAAGTTTGGTTAAAAACCCTATTTGAAAATCTTACGTGTGGCACTTGAGCTTGGCGTTTTCTAATGAATACATTGATATTAAGACGTATCCGTGATATGCAGGCTCATTTCATCTTCAACACATTTGAGCCGTTCCCCTTTTCTGCATTTAATGTTTATAAGTATCAAGAACCCCAACTCACACAGATAGGATGTAGAAAACTGCATCAAAACTGCCAAAGCTTTTTTCACAATTTCTGAATATTCTTCTTTAACCGGTACCCAGAATATATCCAGAGACAATTCAGCGAACTTGATTTTCAGAGTGCGATCAGTTGAAAGAGAAGCTAACTCTTCTTCTTCAGAGAGAATAAAAACGCATAAGTCAGTTGTCACTGGTGTGAACAAGTTCATTACCCAGTTGTATTTCTCTGTAGTCAAGGATGGAAAGTAGCTTGCTCGATATTGTGCTCTAGAGTTGCTAAATGCTCCACTACGAGAGCAACCATTTCTTTCGTATGGGTGTTTGGAATCAGAGGAAACATTTCAAGATTACCTATCTAGCTCTCTTATGCAATGCCAGTAGCTTATCCGTAGAAGTCATGATGTTTTCATTCTGCCCTTGCATGCTGGTGTTCACACTATTCAGATACCTCTATATTTATGTCAAATATGCTAATTTGGCACACCAAAGTTCACAGCTAAGATATTCACAAAAATCATTTCCCTGTTTCGAAAAATAGTAACATCTCTTCTTTAAGTTCATATGCATGAGACAACTCTCTTCCCATTGACAGCCATCTTTTTTCTGTGTAAAACTAAATATTTTTACTGTGAATCCATAGTATTACAGAGCCGTTTGAAAAGACGGGTCTTTAGAGGTCTTGATTTCACAAAATTAACCATTCCGACAACTTGGTCTAATACGGACTTAAAGTGAAGTCCTAATGTCTTTCCAACAATGGCTTCCCTGTACAAAAAGAAATGGGTAGTTATTGTAGTTGGATTCTGTTGTATTACAAGTGAAATGAAGCCTTTGACAGATCCCAACATGGATAGAGCACCGTCGGTACAAATTCCTGCACATGACTTCCATGAAATTTCCAAACGTTCTAAGTAGGAAGTCAGAGTGTCGAATATATCTCGATCTCTTTTGTGTTCTGGGAGTTCTCTTCAGCACAAAAATTGACTAATTATTTCATTTTCATGAATGAAGCAAAAAAATGCTAATAGTTGTGCTTTGCCGCTAATATCGGTTGACTTGTCAACTTGCAAAGCATAGTCTAACATTTTAAGCTTATTAGAAACATTTTCCTCTATGTTAGATGACATATCTTTTAACCTTCTTCGAATTGTATCATTAGAAAGCTTAATTTTGGAAATTTCTTGTTCCGCTTCATCACCGAGAATTGTCCTAATTATCGCATGGCATGCAGGCAAAATAAGTGACTCAGATATAGTGTGGAGCTTCATTTTTTGAGCTATGATTTCTGCTACCTGATAAGAAGCAACTTGAACTCTATCAGACACTTGAACATCTTTTTCGAAGTAACTTGCTTGTTTAGAATGCAGTTCCATCAACCTTTTGAAATAGTTCAAATCTTTTCCTTCAAGGTGTGCATGTTTTGTGGAGAAATGTCGCTTCAAATTGCTGGAATTGCTGGAAACCCTGGCTTCATTCGATAGTTTCTCACCACACATAACACACATTGGAATCTTTGTCTCCACACCAAGAAAAGCCCAGACTCAAATAACTGTCTAAATACTTGCGAGAAACCTTAGAAATTTTATTTGGCTTGGTCCCACTCATACTGGGTTTTTCCTTAATATGTTCTTCATATTTTTTACCGCTGTTTTCTTGTAATAAATTTGTTCATTTTTAGGGGCGCCACTTTTATAATTTTTAGCAACGATAATTGGACGAAACCACAAATATCACAGTTTCCTACCAACGGTATTACAGAAAACACTTAATAAAAAATTATTTTATGCAAAATAAACTCATGAAACATTCACAGACACCAACTTGTAGTATTAGCCAGCCACAAATCTAGGCTAGTACTGATTTGATAAAGGAATGCACCATAGTCACAGGCAGCCAGGAAGGTCACCTGCAGGCGGAGCATGATACGTCATCATAGAGACTCAGAGAGAGCATCGAGAACCATCAATTGTCTATGGCTCATGCACAAGGAATTTGGTTACTAGGACAATGCTGACAATGTTGTTGCCAGGCTTCAGATTTGCAATTTTCTCTTCAAGTCTCGCAGCACATTTGGGAAATGTTTGCAGCACACCGGTTAAGAACCACTGGTCTATGTGAATGTATGTAACTTGCTTAGCACGTTTTCTTTGTTAATACGTTCATTTGTCCTTTCCCCTGCAAAAATGTACTAACCAGGTTTTACTGTATAGTATTTTTTTGGGACATATGGCTTAGTATTATTTGTGACATCAGGCTGTATGACTGGATAGATTTTAATCAAAATCCTTACAGCCATTTTTTAGTAAATTGAATTTTGTTTCAAAATAGCCTAAAGTACCCTTAATTGTTGCGCAATATTGTTCATCTCTTCAGAATGTCTTTTATGAATGATATTATCCACAAATATGAGATATCATTCGATTTGATTTAACTGTCTAGGCTGTAGTAAGATTTTGAGTGAATCACAGAGGCGTGACATCATAGGGCTTAGGTAAGGTAGCCTAGCGTACATTGTAATGTCACTGGATGCCATATAGTGATTTTCAGAGACATATGGCTTATGCATTATTATTTGTAACATCAGGCTCTAGAGTTGGATTGATTTTAATCAAATTCTCTAGAGCCATTTTTGAGGAAATCAAATTTTTCCAAAAAATCACCTAGAATAAACTAGCCTTTATTTTCGTGCAATATCATTTTTATGAAAAAAAGGGTCTGCGATATATTGCATAAATATGAGATATCATTCGATTTTATGAATGCATTTGGGCCCTATAACTGCGAACAGACGGCATAGCGAAAACCACTTTTATGGACTCAGAAACACCTAAAACCTGTATTTCCATCAAAATCTCAGTCGAATTTTTTCACAATTACAATCCTTTCTCAATGTACTACGTATATGAGAAAGTAAAAATTGTTAATATATGCAGTAAAACCTTATACAATGTGAATTCCGAGGATGCATTTTCGTTATTGCACTTGAATACATGTCTGCTCACAGTGATTACAATTTTTGTGCATTAGCAATGATTTAGTTTCTAATGTGCCCATTGAATAACATGATTAATGCCACAGAACAGTAGAATTTGTGTAGATGCAGTGCTGGAAAACGTTACATGTAACAACGGAATTATTTTGGATTAACGTAACAAAAAACGTTAACAAAATTTTTCAAATAGCTCTAATGGAAAATGTAATAAAAACGAAAAAATAAATTTCGTTAACAGATGATAAAGGGTTATGTTCTAGTGGCAAGGGAAAGTGGCCTAAAATCCCTTTCCCTGGTTTTGCTTGTCCCCCACTGGCCCAGTTTTACCACCTTGTCGCGAAAGAAATGCTATCCTGACCACTACCGATAGTCCTTTGGGTTTTCCTTCCATTTGTGAAAAGAAAGGCTCCCTGGTGTTAAACCTTCTCCAGGAAGCACGAGATAAGGAGTGTGGAGGATGAGGAAGGAAGCTTCAATAAATATGCCACTTGTAGTTTAGGACCTCTACCATTCCCCATCCTCCCCATCAGTGCTTCGTACTTCAAGAACATTCTTTTAGATATTACACTGGAGAGGTCGATGCTCTGCAAGTTCCAATCCCATCATCCCCTCCAATCTCGAATTCTATCCACTGTTCGTCAGTCTAACTTAACAAGGTATTTGAGAAAGGTCGAAGTTAATATACAATTCAAACACGTTGTCATCGATCATTAGAGATCAGTACTGCTTCATATATATTATTATTATGAGACGTTTATAGTAACAGTGGATAGTTATTGTTGTTGAAGACTAATCAGAGCTTAATACAATTTAAAAGTTTATTTGCCGAAAACAGTCACAGGGAGACTTTTCGCCAGCCGTAAGAGAAACGAAGTTCATTCAGTGTTGAAGAAGTAAGTCCCATTTTCATACATATTTCGAGTTTATATTTTGTTTAGTATTAGTTAAAGTCATTTAGTGTGGCGGCTTTCTTCGTCATTAAAAATGCCGTTTTATATACCATTGGCTGAAGACAGCAATGTTCTCCATCTGCATAGGAAGGGAGTATCTGATTTTATAATGAATTAGGATAAACTCAGCAGCGCCTAATGGAATTTTGTTTTATTTTCTTATCCCTTATTTGCAAACTAGTACCCATAAATTTTAATATATTTTTTAATTTAATTCTATTTTATGAAACCTCATGCATCTAAACTTTTACGCTTCTGCTCATTTTCCATTTCTCTCTAACCCACACGTCTTCCTTCTGCTGTCTTACTCCTCCCACAGTTTACATCACACTTGTCTGCTTCCCTTCCCATGCTCTCCCTCTCTCTTCCTCCCTCTCTCTCCCCCTATCCATTTCCTTTATCTTCGTACCCATTTCTCCATCCTGTTTTTTATTTCAAACTTTTTCATATTTCTTGTTCTTGCTATAAATAAGGACAATTTTGGTCATTATAGCTTTCAAAGCCAGTATCAAAATAATGCTCTGAAAAAGCATTGAATCGTGCATTTTAACTGTACTTTCCAGAATGGAAAATAGGCCTGTTTTTTTGTCCCCCTAATAACTTTTGAACCTATTGACCGATTTTCATGGTATTTGGTGGATATCTTGGACCACTGGGGACGATCTGTCGAGGAAAATTTTTTTCTGATATTTGAAAGCACAAGTTCCATTCTAGAAATTTTACATAAGAAATGCAAAATCCACCATGAAGTGCTTTTTTCTGTAGGTGTTAAAAGAAGAAAATCGTACTATTGGCACAGGATTTGTACTATTTTCTGCGAAAAGAAAGATTTCAATTTTTATCATAGAATTTTGTAAGTAGAAGCTAGGTATTTTAGAAGAAAATGTTTCAATCTTAACATGTATTTCTATACAAATGCAAAATAAAAATAGTATGAAAAACTAATATATATATATAGTATATTACACAAGACATTGAGATATGGTGTTCACGACAATATTAAACGTCTTTTAGTTATAGCAGGAGCAAGAGAGACAGTTTTGTTGCATAAACGCAATGAGTGATCAAGAGATCACGAACGCGCTGGTGAAAGCGAAGAGAGATCTCGTTGGGATTCACGATTTATGGTGAGGTTGTGACGGTATGCGACAATATCCTTTATCCTCAATTTATTTAATATTAGGTATTTTCCGATCCTAAAAATTTTTATTCATAACTATCGAGCATAAG
This sequence comes from Tanypteryx hageni, assembly GCA_028673005.1. Taxonomy (NCBI): domain Eukaryota; kingdom Metazoa; phylum Arthropoda; class Insecta; order Odonata; family Petaluridae; genus Tanypteryx; species Tanypteryx hageni. The sequence continues at coordinate 153,003,587 of CM054115.1, forward strand.
TCTTATCAAAATGATAAACCCTATAATCAACTGAAATTAAAGAATTTTTTAAATTGGTTCTTCATTTTTATCAACTGCATTGGAAATAGACTACAAACTAAAAAATTCATATGAACATGGTCAGATCCCGCTGAAAGCATTAAATTTAAGATTTCACAATAATTTTGCTATTAATTAAAATTTAATAGTATTCTTTTCGTCACGACAGCAATTGAATACCCGCATTGTTAAAAATTTCAAATTTTTCTATTTTATCCGAAAAATTACCTCCATTCATGGTAATTTGCAGTGGTTACAAATTTCGTCTTAACGAATAATTTACTTTATTCTTTCATTACAAAATGAAGCTATTCCCGGGTTAATATCTCAAATCTAACTAATCTCGAAATGTAATATTGTAAACCCATGCATGATTTCCATGTATTTCTTATGGAGGATAAGAAAAGAAAGAACGACATCAAAAATGAGCCCTAAAGAGAACATATATTGGAATTTGGATAATTCTCTTTAGTTTTATCTGATGACTGATCATTCTACCAAATTTTAGGTCTGTAGCAGGAGCATGTTCTCCGAGTTACAATCAGTGCAACCAACCAACAGGTTCCTTTTATTATCTTTAATTACAGCTCCCTGGTTTCTCAATGTACTTTTTGTGTTACCTGTAAAAAATTCTAATATAGGGCATAACCGTTACAACACGAATATTTTAGGCTTAAATATGTGTTTAGTATATTAACTTGATTATAAAATTTTGAATATGAAAATCCGAATTTTCATACATGATCATCCAAAACAAAAAATGTGCTGAATACTTTGAAATCTTAAGAACATTCCTTCTGCAGTATATATTTATAAGTGCCTATAAATTTGTATTCTAAATGAGAAGCACACATTTAAGGTGAGTACGTAACCTCGAAACAAAAATAAAAGAGTAACTACGCTTCATTATTTTTTACTGAATTATTTCGTTAAAACATTAAACATAACAGAAAATGAAATGTAGATTTTAGCATAATGAAAAACAAAATCGCATTTTTGCCTGTAACGAATCATTTTTTTTTTTTCGTTTGCCAGCACTATGTGGATGTCATAAATATTTTATGCATATCTAGTATAAATAACATTACATGTATTGAGATTGCAATGGCTACAAAAGTGAAAATATATGCCTATGCTATTAGTTATAAGCTTCAGGAGATTCATTATGCAAAAACACATGGAAACTGAGCAGCAGCACATCATTTTGGTCTACCTCCCACAGAAAAAAATGGTCCGTGAATGTGGAAAACGAGGAAAAACTGAAGCTGACAGGATAAGTAGAAACATGTTATTTGTAAGGTTGGTCTTAAATGGCCACAACTAGAAGAGGAAGTGATGGATAATAGAACCGAGGTAGTTTGATATTGCTGTATTGATCGAAATCATTATGTATGAGGCAAAAAGAGTTGCAGAAGAAAAAGGACTAGTTGAGCATATGTATCGTTATTACATATGCATTCCATTTATTATTTATCCCATTAAATTAAAATATCATCTTGCACCTAAGTTGAACCATTCAATGCTGTCCTGTGTACTTCATATGCCGCCGTCATGCATACCCAGTACACTGCGGAGATCAGTTTCTTTATTTTTCTTAGGCAATAATTATTCATAAATCATGAAAATCTTTTTATATTTCGAAATAGTAAACTTTTGGCTTCTTATTACGATTGGTGTTGTATTTTTTGGCTATCATTTTATATTGTTTAAGACAATTTTGTGATTTAATTTTCACGTGGTGATGCAATTTGTGGAATTTTGGCATCTAAAAAGCTTTCTCTATCGATCTTCACGGTACGGAAAGCAACTGAAATGAATGGAGATATAGGCAAAGTTTATCTTCTTTCTGACGTCTCTCGTTTCTCACTCTTGAAATGAGATTATGTTTCTTAGGTGTCATCGCTGAAAGCCATATGGAAGGAGAACAAGCATTCGTTGTCTTCGGGTCTGAGCAATGAGTTTCGTTCAGCATTCCTCGAGACAATATAGTGTGAGTGAGATAGTGAAAACAGTCATAGATTGTTCTTATTTGACATGGATACTTGAGTGTGGGCACTTTTTGGATTTATGTCTTGACTGATAGCATGAGAAATTACCTCGAGCTTGGACCATCAAAATTTACTCTCATCCCTCTGAAGACATTACGATTAAGTCTGCGAGAAACCTTGGCGCTGTGCAGAGGAAGATTTCATTTATTTTTCTTGTGGATAATTTACAAATACCCTAAATTATCATATTCCACTTGTGATGGCTCTACTTTGTGGAAAGATTCCATAATGTAAATAAAAAAAGAATATTGTATAAATTTTTAGTGGAAATATACAATATTCTATTTTTATTTACACCCTAAATTATCATGTAGAAAGGGGCAAGCAATATGGAGTGATGAAGAAATGGCGGATAGCTCACTTGCGAGTGATTCTGACAATAGTACGAGTTCGGAAAGTGATGGGGAGAATCATATTAAAGATCATACACAAATTGACACGGTGTACTGGTGCAAACCATATGCATTTGGTTTGTGCTTAGAATGCTTCGAACCTTATCACATGAAGCAGAATTACTAAGATAAAAGCATTTGAATTTTTTTTGTTGTACGAAAATATAAAAACTGGTCCCCCCTGTCACCACATGATTGTAGCATCTTTATTTATCTTTAACATTTTAATTTAAAGGTGTTTACTGGAAATACTAACGATGAAGTTGTTGAAATCGAAGATAAAACAGTAGATATTAAGTATTCCGTAAAAATATAAATCGATTAAATAGCTTCCATGATTGATTGAAAGAATAAAAGGTAATTTACTCAAATACTACTTCGAATATAGAATTGAAAAACTTTGATATAATGTTGCATAGTGTTATGCAAACCCTCCAAATATTTCAGGTCAATCGCATAAAAACGTAAAAATTTACGAATTTGTAAACGATTGCAGCCTTAAATAGCAAAGTTCTTTAAATGTCCTCTAGCCTCCGGAATGGATTTGATTTAAATGTCCTCCATGCTTGAAGGGTTAAGTAGGTACTATCATCGATGAGACAACTCCTTCAGCCATAAAAATTTATTAAAAAACCCGATGCATCTTCAGGGGCAAACTTGTTGACTTTCAGTCACTGTCAATACACGTTCACCCCTGAAGATGCCCACTTAGTGGGTGAAATGCATCGGGTTTTTATTAAATTTTTATGGCTGAAGGAGGAGGATGCCCACCTTTATAGGTACTATCAGTAAAGGGAATCTATAAATGCGACATGCATCATCCCTATGAGACAAACTCTCATTCACATTACTCTCATAATTCACAAGGTACTTAAGCTTTAACAGAAACAATACAACCCATTTAAATAACACTGGTGCTGACTCAAGAAATTGAATATAACACAGTGGTAACGTGAAAGACAAAATGCTTACAAATATATTGGAACAAGAATAATACATACTAGAAATATACAATAGAGATACTCAATAGAAATTGTTAACTTTGGAGAGATAATAAACAATACAAAAAGTGCAGTTTGTTGCCGGGAGGAATCTTGCCAGCTGTTTCGCCCTCTCTTGGCTGCCTCACCGTCAGTCGTGCTTCTACTGCTCGGTCTCTGCTCGAGCCTCTGCCTCCACTCGTGATCGTCTCTGTTCTCTCACTGCCTGCCTTTCAGCCGGTCGTGCTTCCCATCGTTCCCAGATCCAATCTCCCTTGGTTCGATCTCTTCTCGAGATGAGGGCATACTTCATGCGGAAGTTTGTTGGTTATTTACCATGATTCCAGCATTCCCTCCTGGGCTAATGTCTGAGGTTTATATAAGTAGAATCTCCGGAAATAACGCATGAATGCAGTCATTTGTGCATTTGCTGGAGTTTGAGCTTTGCTCGAGTTCAAAAACAAAAACTTCTGGCGGACACGGAAAATTGTTGGAGGAGGCTAAAATGTTGCACCTATTTATTTTACGAATTAAGTTTATCTAAAGCATTATATTTAACTGTTGTCGCACTGTAATATTTTCTGTAAGTGTTGCCAGATACAGACTTAATCACGGCTGGAAATGGTATCTGACATGGCCCTTCATAATTGCCTTGGTAAGCCAAAGTACTTTTTTTCCCCAAAAATTCTAAAAAAACCAGAGTGGGTCTTATAGCCTGGTCTGTTTTGTTGGCCGAAAAATACAGTATATTAGATAGGAAACAAGATGTTTTCGAAAATGGGTCTTTAAAACCTTGATCATCCCTTGATCCATAGGCTGTACAACTGAGGTCAAATTTCCTGGGAGGAACTCTACACAGACATTCGACAAGTGTTCATTGTTTTCCCAATGAGCAGGGCAATTGTCGACAAATAAGAGAATTTTCCCATTGCTCCCTCCCATCTTTGAATTTAGGGCATTTAGATATTCTAAAAAATAGCACATCGCCCAGGCTGTCTTGTTGTTCCTGTATCTGCATGGGAACGTTTTTACATTTTTGAAACAGCATGGGTTCCTTGGACAAATAATGGCAGTTTTTTCTGAGCCATCCATATTAGCTCCTACTAACACTATCATCCTTTCCTTGCTCATTTACCACAGTGATAATTTTGTCCTTTGAATGCATGTCTTATTAGGGAGAAGATTATAAAAGAGTCCTCATTCATCTACATAAAAAATATCAATGCTCTATATTGCTCAAGTAGAGGATACAGTTTTCTCGTTTTCCACTCATCAACTTCGGCTTTATTTACACTTCCTTATTCTCCACAGATTACTTTTTAAACAAATACATATTTCTTCTTTAATCTATCAATCCACCCATTGGAGGGAATAAAGTCCACACCAAATCTACTCGCAATGTCAACTGCCTTTTCTCTCAGCAAATTACCATTGATTGGTAAGTTTGCTGCCGATGGCTGCTTAAACCACACTAATAATTTCCTCTCCACATCTCCATACTTTTCAGTTCATTTTCTTTAAATTTTAGATGAAACATCAAGTGACCTTGATTTCAACACTGCTTTTTATGCCATTATTCCATTAACAGTAGATACCAGCATATTCAGTTGTTTTGCTACTTCAATTCGACTGCATTGATTCAACCATTTTAATCACATCCAGTTTTTCCTTTAATGATAAAGCCTTCCTTTTTATTTCTTGACAGTTCGATTCCATGTAAACGAGCCCGTGTTTAAAAAAAAAATAAATTTTGATATTAATGGCACTGTTTTGTTGGGTATGCAAATGTTACGCTACTACCAACAATGTTTTTCCTTTGATGGAGTTTTTATTGCTTCTTTGTGCATGTGATGCATTTTTAAAATCAAGTCCTTTGTTTTGTTAAATAATTAACAAATTATTTAAAATAACTAAAAAAATATGCAACTGAAACAAGCATTTAGAGCAATACCTCACACACCAGGGATCTCCTTCGAAGTGAAAACACCACATCAGCAGGAAGTTTTAAAAAATGTAGTTCATGTAACTTACCGTATTTCCAATGATTTTCTGGGTTACAAAAACACTTCACTATAGTCTTAATAAAGAGAAGATAGATCAACTGGTGTGCTTCGTTTTGCCTGAAAATATGTTATAAAATCGATTGTCAGACAAGAAGTGATCATAGAAGGCTAAATAAGCTAGCCTGGCTAGCTTGAGAACAAGTGGTGATAGAATTGTGTTATATCACTTCAGTCGAATAAACAAGAACCTAGGAACAGAGACAGCGCCACTTTCGATGGTGAGAAAGTGATGGAAAATGAAACTACTACAGCATACCTTTCATATTGGCAGTCGCGATCCCTCAAACCAGTTTCCAGGATTTCTATTTCTTTTTTCTAAAACGTATTAAATGGGAAAAACAGCATTACAGTTATACTCTTCGTACTATTTTTCTCAAACTTCTTACGAGGGAAAACCTTTTATGCGGGATACTAGTTATGCAGGAAAATGATAGTTCGCATCTTATGGATTTGAAATGGGACTTAAGAAATCAAACCTATTACAGGGGAAAACTTCTTATCAGGGTTCTACTGTAAATTATTTCACGGCATACCTTTTCAACTTTTCAGATATGTGCGAGTCCAGCATTCTTGAGTTTACAAGTGGAAATCTGCCAATTGAGAAAAATTCAATTATTTTTAGCTTTATTTTAACATCAATATGTTGTTAAAAAGATAATTTTTTATGTTTTATCCAAAATGGTTATTTGGAACCACAAAAAGTTTTATGAAGTGATGAGACCAGATTTTCATTACTTTTAAAATTTTCTGCAGTTTCCAAAATATGATGCCAACATTGCAAACATTTCACTATGTCTGTGTTCCTGAATGATAAATGAGCATCAGTGAATACTCTTTAAACCACCCAGTTCAGGTTAACCCTTAACTACCGACCACTTGTCAGTGAGGCGAGTGCGTTTTTTGTAATCACTGTTGCTCTCTATTATCTAATCTTGGAACCTCCTGCATCCTAGTACCTTCAAATGGCTATAGATGGAGTATTTGGGTATAGTGTTTCAAAACGATCAGTTGAGTGGTAGCAGTCATCAAGGTAATTAAGTTTGTCTTGCAGACGACACGTCGGTGACATTATTTTTATCGATTTTTCGTTTTCTTGTAATCTATTTAACTAAAATGTATTTATTAACCCTTAAAAACATACAATTGCAATAAGTTTTGTATTTTTAAGACTTAATAAATTTGTATTAAAACATACTGTACCAACTATTTTCTTTCTTTTCTTGTGGTACTGTTTACATATATTTCCAATTTAAATGGTTAGGTTTGGCCATTTTTGTACAAAAGAGGAAACTATTTGGCAATTAGATGTTAAACAAAGGAAAGTGGTTTTAGCGCTCTTAGCATGCTTTATCACCGAGATATGTGAGTGAGAAGGTGAAGTAGTCTGTGAGGCGAGGCGTCAGTATTAGCGTGTTAAAACTAAGTGTCGGTAGTTAAGGGTTAAATAGATGCAATATGACTAGATTGTTTGACGAGCTATATTTTCTCTTCTTTCAGATTTGTTCCTGATAAAGACTTCAGCGGTACTGATAGATCAGCTGCAACTGCTTCAAGAAGTGGCCCAGTTCAGTTTGAGAAGGAAGAGGAAGATCCTTTCGGTCTGGATCAGTTTCTTACACAAGCCAAGCGTGCTGCCAGCAAAAGGCCTAAAGAAGGAACCGGTGGTGGTCCTGGTGGTAGTGGTTTTGATAAGGAAAGAAAAGATGACAAGGAAAAGAGGAGACGAAAGGACTGAAGCATGGGTTAGAATGATTGTGTGTTATTTAGCTTGCTTTCGAGCAATTCCTTGACTGTAAACATAATGGACATAGTACTTGCATTCACGTTGGAGAAAAAACTTTCCTTTTGCCAAAGTGATTGCTGGTTTGTCAAAGTTGCAACATTTTAAAAGACATTCTCATGGATAGCAGTTTGATTTTGTGATAGGCATGAAACAACTGCTTCAAAGAATACGTTTTTTCACAGAATAGATTCTGCAGCATTTTACATGAATCTAGCCTAAAAATTAATGCCTTACTCAGGTCAGAAATGGTCAAATTTATTCTTTCCTGTTCCCCAAAATCCACAGGACTGTCTTTATACTTTGTACAGCGGTATATTTTAAAATATGTTAACTTTGTTAGTTAACATTCATTCTGAGGAATAACAAGTTATCTGCACCTAAGTGAATTAATTATAGTATGAATGTTAGTGATTAGTGCGATGTAAATTTTAAGTCATTTCGTTATACATCATGATCGGTAAGAAATTAAAAATTGGTTTTATGGATATTTGTGCAAACTTTATCATTTAATACCATGGTAAATTAGTATTCATTTGGTCTCAATCTTCTTTTATAAAGAACTTTGTAAAAATGGCCATTTAAATATTTAAAATATTGGAAGAATTTACAAATAAATTTTGAAAAAAAAATTGTGCAAATTATTTGTAGCCTGTAAATGCTTATTTTTCTTGTTTTTGACTAGGATTGACCAAAACAATTGAGTAAGCTGAAAGAATATAAGATATTTAAGAGTTATTTTCCTGATATTATATCAATGTAAATTAACTGACCATAATTGGTGAAATAAACGGATCCTGAGTTTGTAACCTATTTGGCCGATTAAATAATATTCTCTTTTTGTATGGAACTACTTTACGATTGATTAAAAAACTTGAAGATAACTTGCTCAAAAAATCTAACAAAGGTATACTGTGTATACTAAAACCTTGCATTAATCGCTCATCTAAGTTTTAAATGATCATTTTTTTTCCTTGAATTTTTTATAAGATTTTATTCTAAGGTTCATTTTTAAGTGTACATCATATTGCCATAAAAAGTATGTTATGTATGCATTTCATTCAAAATGTTGGAAATTCACAGCTATGATTTAACTAATTTTAACTGAAATGTTTATATTTTTTACCCTCTTATTTTGCATTTAAAGGAGTTAAATAAATAACTTGATAAAATCTTTAAAATAAACTTACTTCATATTTGATTATAACATTTTCTAAGAGTACCTGTGAGCCAATAATGGTCTACTCTGCCATTGCATGCTTTCAGAAATTGAATATTTCTACTAATAAGTGTAAAAAATTAGAGTAGAATTGTCTTACAATTAGTCTGAAAATGTTACTTGTAGGAGAAACATCAGCCTTAGTGCTTTGTAGGCCACACTTCATGAAATCATTATTTCTTACAAAACTACCAATTAGTATTTCAGCTATAAAAATTGCCAAAAGGAAAGAAGGAAACCATTAGGTTGTTACCAATATGTATCCATATTTTAAAAAAATAGTAGTATTGCTAAGCAGTTCTTTCTTTACATTTATTTAACATAGCTAAATATAGTTCATTTTTCTTAAACCACTCACACGTATACCTGCATTTTGATTACATTTTATTGCTTCATATTTGACCAACAGCATCTCTTTTTGTTACATATTTAGTGGTACTTCTTTTTGCCAAATTGTCTCATATGTTGAGCTGTGGCCGTGCAATCTTCCTTGGCCTAAAAATCATGATAGGCTTTCTTCCAAATTCTTGAAGTGGCACTGTCAGCTTCCTTTATTAGCAGAAGAGTAAAGGAACTCTCCCTAGTATATTTTTCTCCTATTAGAATTTCCCTGTTGGGGAGAGTTTTTACTATGCAAAATTTTTTCGTTGAGTTGTACAGAAAGACATGTTGATGAGTTCCAATAGTGATGATTGTGGTTATTCATTAATTTCGTTCAATTTTATTCATAAACTAGCCAACAGAAAACAAACATGGTCATACGCAATTGAAATTCGGAAGAAACCTTGTGGCCCAACTCATTGGTAATTTCAGTGGCATTGTAGGACGGTGTCATGTTTCTCACCAAAATTTTCCAACCGTTATTGGAAAATAAGAGGGCCGAGTGTAGGCATGTATTACTTAATTTGCGGGAATGGAAAACTCAATTGGGAATGGCTGAGCAATTGGCAGACAAGTGTCAACAACCTCTATGCCACATCTGCTGTTTGTAATTAGGCAAGTTTAATATTATTTTTCAAATTTATATAGTTCAGAGTTCTATGAAAATTTCTTGGAATTTCTAATATAATAGAAATAATTTAATAGCTTTGTACACTAGTGCTCCAGTGCAAAGCATCATGAGGCACTTGCAAAAATATTAAAAGGAAGTTATGTAGGTAAGGATGTTATGTTTTATAAACCCCTTTATTACATTTTATTGGTGGGTACAATCTTTTAAAGAAATAATGTTATTAATTAAATTAAATTGCAAAAATTAAACCATGGAAATTAATTTATACATAATGCTTATCTCCTACAAAAATATCACTTTCTGTGCCTTTATACTAACCACTTCAACAATCAGTTTTCACTTTTGAATTCACAAATAACACTTTCGATCAATATTAATGACAGTCCTACTAGCCTTTCTTCTGGTATACTTGATCTTAGATAGTTTTTAATTAATTTTAACCTGGAAAATGACCTTTTGCCAATTGCTACAGACATGGGCAATCTAACTAAAATTCTGAATAAAATGCATAAATTTGCGTGCATATATATAAATATATACCAAAGTAGGAACTTTAAAATATTACAGACCTAGGAAAAAATTGTCTCCAAGTGCCTTTAATTCATCAATTAATTCAAGAGAGTTGATGTCTTTATACTTGCCATCAATTAGATGATTTTCCAGGTCATCACAATATTTTTAAGGACTAATTTTTTATATCATTTAATTTGTGTAGATTAAAAAGAAATTCACAATAATCACTATGGTTTTATTAATTACAACTGATTAGAAAATAAATTGAGCATCAAAAATTTAATGTTTCCTTGACATCACTTCTGAGATATCATTTTGAAGTATGTACTTCAGCATTAGCTGGTTGGTCAGTACATACCATCGCTGGGCCTATTTGCACAAAATGATTGAGATTATTCATTGTAACTGGTATTAGCAATAGTAGGTTTACCTTAAGGCATGGATAGGCAGTGCATAAGGGCACAAACATTTAGGGAGAAGCATATTTTTTATTTTATGTAACACATTTATTATTTGAATATAGTAAAAAATGTGATTGAAAACTGTTAATGTGATGTCTATTTAGAAATATTAGAATAAAGTTAATTATAAATTTGAATTAAAAAAGAGAGAGGGAGGAAATAAATGTCTAAGGGACCGTCCATATATGATGTCACGCACCGTGGGGGGTCCGACTGGTGTGATGATGGAGAGTAGGGAGTTTTGAAAAATGTGACGTCACAAAAATAACACCAGAGAAAACTACGTACATATACTCCTTTCCACCCGTAGAAGACAGCATTATGCTTATTGCGTGCACAGTTGCCAAATTTACCCAGAGCTATAAGCTTATGCCTTCGTCCTTTATTAAACGCTAAAAAAATAAAATTAATAATTTAATTTAGATCACTGAATGCCGATAAATGTGCATGTTTTATCATAATTATTGGTTAATCTTATTACATAATTATATTCGGTAATTAAAATTAAGCGTATTATTTTCGTGAGTTATTTGCAACATTATCATCTTAAAACAAAAAAATTGTCAGAGTAATTTACTGTTTTAAAAAAATAATAGTAACTATGAATCACTACGTCACTCATTGAGGACATTTTCCGTAGTGGAGTGTGTCGAAGGCCATAACACATCAAACAATCACTTGCATTAAACTCTCATACGAGACTGTTTTATTGTGTCAAACACAGTCCTTCTCCCTTGGAAAAAATCCTCGGCACTTGTCCTGTCAGATAATTCCGTTCCTTCCTTCATAATTCACACATTTTACAGAGGAACCAAAAAGCTGACACCTATTGACCATCTCCCTTAGAAAAATCTCAGTGCAAACCTCTCGTCTATTCATTTAAACGTCATAAACTATCCTTGTGGAGGATTTGCAAATGAATTTGTGTCTATGTTTACTTCTAAGGAACCCTCTTTCTTCACAGGTTGGGAGGTCAAGGATAGGTTTTTTTTATTATTATCTGTGTCTCATTTATTAGGGGTATTTTTTTGAGGCTTCAAAACTGCTTTTTAGAGCAAGGTGGAGGAACCCAAAAACCAGCTTTGTTAAGCGTTATATTTTTAGCTGCCCATATATACGAAGTTTACATAATTTTCCCTTAGTTGCATTCTTAACTCCTCAACGTCGTCCTGCGTACTCAGGATGAAAACTTCATATGCAGTCATCCCGCATACTGAGTATGCTGCGGAGGTCGCTAGATTTCCTTATTTTTTGATGCAACACATTCTCTTAATTCTGAAAAAACTTGATAGATTTCAAAACAGTAACCTTGGGCCTTCATATTGTGCTTAATTCTGCAATTGTTACTGTATTTCTATTTACCTTTGTTATATGTTAAATTTGGTGGTTGAATTTTCACGTAGTTATGCGAATTGTGCCTTCTAAAAACCCTTATTCAGTGCTGAGACCAATCGAACCTCTGTACTAAAGCTATTGTGTAGTGGAAGGGGATTTAGGCACTGTTTATCTGCTCGGAGACGTCTCTTACTCTTGAGATGATTATTTTTTATGCATCAACACTTGAGAGCTATATGGAAAGGGAAGAGGAAGGGTCTTCGTGTCTGGGCTAGTGCTTGGTTCAGCATTTCTTGAGAACAACTTAATGAGAGTGAGAGAGAGAAACACTTATTTGACATCATTGCTCAAACAAGCCCATTCAAAGATATTTACAATGCTACCTCTTGACCGAAAGTATTATGTAATTCAGAACGCAATGTTATATTGTTGTGTTTTTGTAAATAAAAAGTGATTTCAAACCAATTATATCTTTTGCAAATTTGTATTTGGGGAGAGGGGGGGGGAGGAGGGGTCAAAGCTTTGTGACTTCATATATGGGGGGATCTGAGTTTTTGTGACGAAATATGATGAGGGGAGGAGGGGGCATCAAAAATTCACCAAAATTGCGTGACCTAAGGGTGCAAGATCTGTAAATTCCCTACTGGGTTTTACTGTAACATCTTGTGATAGAAATATAAAGTTATTTGCCTTCAGGCAACAGCTTGTAGATTCTGAAAAGACTGAATCCAATTTCATTAGAAGTCATCATATTTAAACTACTTGAGATCTGAGCTAGGTTGCATAATAGAAAAAGATAAGAGGTGAACTACTATAGAAAAGCCCTAAAATATACTGAAATGTTGTATTTATGTAATTCACTGCTGCATTTATTTAAAATAAATGCTGTAGGTCTACACCTGGTGATGGCAAGAGAAGAATGGATGCCTCAGCTATTATGTAAGATCGGTAAGAAATGAGGCAATGGGTGCACTGGTGCTGTAATCATCATTGGGAGCTGGATGACTGGTTTTAATGAAGGAATATAAGGTAAGTCATTACACAGGCAAGTGGCAGAGGGATTCAAGTTTCATTAGCTGAGTTTTTCTTGCTGTATAATTAATCTACTTAATTCATTGTCTCTTCTTATAACTTATCAAAAAAATTAGTGTTCACAAATCTCCATTTTGCTGCAAAATTTCTTGGATTCATTCATTCATTTGTTTCACTTTTTTTTATTACAAGGTAACATAAAAGATGTCATGATATTACAATAAGCATATTAAAAACATGGGTTTATAACTTTCTTTTTAAAAATGACAAGTCAATATTTTTGGAGTGGTTAGGTAGAGCAGGGGTGACACACCTTTTGCATGGTGGGTTATGTTGTCAGCAGTGAATCCTTCAGTGGGCCACATTGGAAATTGTCAATGGTTCGGATTAAAGTTAAATCAGAAGTTACCTAAAAAATTTTAGGCACCATATGAGTGAAAATCAAGTTAAAATTAGATTTTTAGGGTTGACAATTCAATATCAAAAATCATTTTAGAAGTCAATCTTAGGAATACCTTTGAGAAAAGAATTTATTTTAATTGAGAAATATTTTCTAACAAATCCCAATTTAACGCTAGATATTTTAACAGATTTTGCTAGATAAAAACAATATTTGGTAGGTATTACAAAAGAAAACGGAAAAAAGTTTTTAAAACTATGAGGCACTGGCGATGGGTCGCATAAAATTGTTCAGTGAGCCACATCCAGCCTGTAGGCTGCAGATTGTGCACCCCTGATGTAGAGCATTGAGTAGTAATGTGCACACGTGATAGGAACTTTGTCCATATAACTTGAGGTTATGCTTTGGAATATTTACATCATTGTGCTGCCTAGTTACATGTTTACAATTTGTAGAGTTGAGACTGAATTTCTTTAGATTCTATTTTGTAAATAGAGTACATTTGCTTATACACAAATCTGGAAGAGTTAGTATATTTATCCGTAATGAGATCAGGCTCAACTCTGTGGAATTTACTCATATTGAAAAAAGAACTTTGTTATTTCCATAAAATTTAAGTTAAAAACGATCGGTTTCACTACGATCGTAGCATCATCACCTGATGAAAAATTAAATTTTGTGGAAATAACAAAGCTCTTTTTTCAATATTCAATATAGTTAGTATATTATTGGATATGAATACATTCTTACATGAGAAAGATTGTTTTACTGAAAAGATTCTTAGAGCTTTTTTTTAGAATAAAGAATGCTAGAATGTGTAGAGTTACTCCAGATCCATATCTAAAAAGAGAAAATATATAGTTATAATAAATCATTAGTAGTATATCAAGAGAGGATAATATTTTTAGCCAATTTATCTGATAAATATTATTGTTCAGTTTATTTGCTATGGTTTTAACATGATCAGACCAATTTAATGTGCTATAAAAAGTTAATCCTAGGAATTTGATGGTAGTAGAAAGTTGAACTGGATGGTTATCTATCATTAAACTTTGTTTATTTTGGTATGGATAAAATTGAAAGAGTTTTTTTTAGCCTTGTTGGTCTCTAGATCTTGTTGTTGAGCAGATGAGGAAACTCTTACATGAGATGTGTCATCAGCAAAGAGAGAGAGGTGGCCATTTTTCAAGTGGAGGTTGAGATCATTTTTCTCTCTATATCATAAAAATCTTGTGTACATACATCCTAGGTGCCCCATGTCTCATTCTAAGATACTTCTAGAAAGGCTAGAGATCTGGCATTTGGTCAGTCATAAGTCACAACCAATGAGAAAAACTGAAAATTCCGAAAATTTGCATTTTGAGGGTGCCTTTTTTAACTTCATTCTTCCATTTCAATACCCCATAAGAAAAGCATTGAATTTAATGCAGGGCAATCTAAATATGCTTTTTTTTAATTATTTAAAATTGATATACAAGCTTGAGATAAAAACAGTTTTGTAGATGAAAGAACGAATATTTTAATTTTTTAAGACAAAATTCAAATCCATGCTGATTAGAGTACAAATTTGTTTTTAATTGCAAAGAAATCATATTTTTCTGAGGCACAACAACAACAATAATTCTAACTACCATAGCAATGACCTCAAGACCTTTAAAAGGGAAATGGCAATCTACCATATATAATTGTGTATAAGTCGATCTTGTGTATAGGTCGACCCCTGTCTTTTTCATAATTTTTTTTGTTTTTTTGTACATCTCATGCATAAGTCGACTCCATATTTTCAGGTGTAGTAGAATGAAATTCTTTGTATTCAATACATGTTGATCCATTAAGTTCCTTTTAGTCTGATATAACTATGTTGTGTCAAAGAAGCAGCGAAGCAGTCCAGTATCTCCCACAGCGCCACTGCATAACATCAAAAGTCGTTACATTGTATATGCCTTTGTAATAGATCAAATGACTTAGGTTAGACTTTGTATTTCATCCCAGCACTCATTCAGAAGCTATCTTAGTAAAGGAGAACAGGGAACAAATCTGACGTTGGACCACGGAGGATAGATGATGCCGAAATTGATGATAAAGCGGCAGAATGATGTACTACATGTTTCTAGGAAATCTGTGTTTCACACGTTTTTGGAAGAGGAATGGATGAATCTACCCCTCAAAGTGTGCAAATATGAACATGGAAGGAAAACCAAGCTAACCTCTAACCAACCCAACCTAGTTGGGGAGCGTAATATTTCATAAGTTTCAAATTTCCGTAATATGTAGGTATGAGTGCATAGTACAATATCTCAGTGCGGGCAAACGTGAACATGGAAGGAAAGGATGCAAAAGGTAAACAAAGCTACGCAGGCACCACCGACATTACAATAAATAATATTACATGTCTCCCCTTACCTATGTTGTTTCATTGCAAACCTTGAAATCTTAAATTTATGTTTGTCTTCCGTTTTTCTGCCTTTCCTCCTGGTATTTCCATTTCTCGTCGCTTTCTCGGCATCACCAGCACTAGCGTCACCTTGTTTACCTTTGGCCTGGTTATGCGCGCAGTACCATAATTTTCATATCATAAATACTTCGGCAATACCAATTTAATTTGCATCACTTAGAGGTAGGCATTGCCTTTCTGCGAATCACCTATGAGGTATTTCTTTGTTTACATATCACAGAATTACCATATTACGCATCTGTCTTGCTGCCATCGCATTACCAAGTGTTAGGTTTACCAAAATTGCTCAATTATTTGCAAAGCATCAGAGATCAACTTAGGATCACCAAATTATATAGTAATTTATTCTTTCATATACTGCTATTTAAATATTCAATAATTATCGATACAGTTAAAGTATAACAAGAGTGTAAATTCCATCAAATTTTAATAACCACAGGACATATAAAGTCATAGTTTTATACCTATGGAATATTTTCTCATGTATAAGTCGACCCCCGAGATTTTCTGCTAAAAATTTGGTCTTAAAACCTTGACCTATACATGAGTATATATGGTAATTAAAGATTGCATTGGCTTGACGCTTTCTATAATAATTAAGGATGTCATAAAGAATTATTGATCTTGATCTAATGAACTCGCAACAAATACTTTGATGCAAATCATAGACTAAACATACTCCTTACCACTGGGTTTGTTTTCGTTGATGCTCCTCATTTTTTACACTAAACTTTTGACTCCTCTTTTCCATTCCTTCTTCATTTGCTGCAGTTATATGTTTGCATTATATATGAGAATTCTGGTACTCATTGAACACGTGCTCAGTCTTTGCTGTGCATTATCATTGAGAGTGTGTTATACATGGGAATTTGAGGTAATTTTTAGTGGGAAATTTCAAGGCCATAAAATAGAAAACATCCAACAAAGCCGAAAGGGCTTTTAGGTCTGAGTGAAGTGAGTAGAAGAGGGGGGTTGGCGGCTGTAAGCTGCAGGGGCAATGCCACTAGTGTATAATAAAAACAGTAAGGGTTCTAAGACAGACCCCTGGGGATGCCACATGTAGAGGTTTTAGAGGAAGAAATGACTTCTAGCTTGAAATTTTTTTTATATAAATTTGGACTACTTGGGTTGTCTTCTCTCTATAATGAATGAGGAGATCCACCTGAGAGCAATGCCTCTAATACTCATTAGATCAAGTTTTTTTAGGAGTATAAAATGATCTACTGAATCAAATACTTTTGTCATGACATAGAATATCCCTAATGCCTTTTTTGTTATCTAAGGCACCATAAACTTTATTTAAGAAGTCAAAAATAGCTTTTGTGTTGGGAAATGTTTTTCTAAATCCATGCTGAGATGGAGAGATAATGATATATTTTTTGAGATGTACCGATTAGTCTTGTAAAGATTAATTGTTCAATGATTTTTGAGAAGGAAGAGACTAAAGAGAAGGGCGGTACTTACTGACTGTTTATTTCCATTTTTGAAGTGGGTAAATTTTACAGAATTTTAACTTACATGCAAAATGACCATGAAGAAGGGATTCATTATTTATATGCAGCAATGGAAGTTTGACATATTGGCTATACATGAGTATATATGGTAATTAAAGATTGCATTGGCTTGACGCTTTCTATAATAATTAAGGATGTCATAAAGAATTATTGATCTTGATCTAATGAACTCGCAACAAATACTTTGATGCAGATCATAGACTAAACATACTCCTTACCACTGGGTTTGTTTTTGTTGATGATCCTCATTTTTTACACTAAACTTTTGACTTCTCTTTTCCATTCCTTCTTCATTTGCAGTGCTGCAGTTATATTTTAACTTAGATGCAAAATGACCATGAAGAAGGGATTCATTATTTATATGCAGCAATGGAAGTTTGACATATTGGCTTGATTTTGAAAGTAAATAACCAGGAACTTCATCAGGTCCAGTAGAATGGGAATTACCTATATAGTTTATGCAGTACTGAGAGGAGTTCTCTTTCATCAACTGGAGTTTGGAAAATAGAGTTAGGAGATGGAGGAAAATTCAATGGAGCTCCATGAGTATTTACTGATTTACATTTTATATTTTGTAGAGAATAACAAAAGTGAATATTAAATAAATTGGCAATTTGATTTGTGTCCTATATGGTTCAACTCTCATCAATCAGGGAATAATTGGTAAAAGGAAATTTATTGGGGCTTGTGGTATCTTTTATAATTTTCCAGGCTGTTTTTGAAATATTAGAGGAATTTAAAATGAGGTTGGTAAATTCTTTTTTTTAAGTTTTGATCTTGCTTCTATAGTTACACATTGTCATTCTCTCTGAGGAAGGAGTTAATCCCTAAGGTAAAAACTGATGTGTTTTAATTTTGGGATTATCCATTTTAGTTTGAAGGATGAATTATCTTTAACATTAATTTTTGGAAAGCAGCTGTTAAAATTTACCAAGAAAGAGTTGAGGAAATAAGAAAATTTGTCCTCAATGTTGGTTGCAATAAAAATATTAGATCAGTCCGCATTAAATAAATTGAGTAGACAATGTTCAGTCTCAGCAGGAACAAATTTTCTTACATATTTGTAAGAGGCTTTGGGCTGATTAGTAGAAAAAGTTAACTCGAGAAGCTGAAGTAAATGTTCTGAAAATCCAAGGTTGATGGTAGAAGAGAAATTTTCTGAAAGATCAATGGAAGTGAAAATATCATCAATGTGAGGGGTTATTCTAGAAGGGTATGTATGGCAGAAGTAAGGTTGAAAGTTGAAGCTTGATCAGAGCTTCTCAACCTTTTTGGAGGTACAGAACCCTTTATAAACTGTACACTGTCTCGTGGAACCCCACAATGCTCTTCACACAAAAAAGCTATTAAGCTCATACCTGATAAATAATAAATTAATATTGTTATGTTTTATTTTGTGTCCATAAAAATAAAAGTACATTATATTTATCACACTTCATCTTCCAACCTAGATCCAACTTAAAGTTTAAGAAGGTTAAAGACAACTAAATAGATATAATCAAGTAATTTTAACACTGTGGCAAAATTTATTGATGTCATGATCAATAAATGATGAAACAAAAAAATTAAATCTGAAGCATATTTTGGGGAGAGGGGGGAGGGGAGGGAGGGGGGGGAAGGAGACTCAAAATTGAAAATCTCTGGGTTGACACTGAGCCATACTTCCCCTGTTAATGAAAGTCTGTCACAGCAACATACACAGCTGTGTCCAGCAGACACTTCAACAGTCGCCAAAATCCTAGAAGTCTCCAGTATGTGCTACTATATAAATTTATTTATATCAACCCAAGTTAACATTTAATTGCAATAACAAACCATATATATGAATTAGAAGTGAATGGTTTCTGTTGGCATATGCTATAAAGGCGATTAAACCACATCCTTTCTGTTATACATGACATATTTTTGCAGAACCCCTGAGCTCTTCTGTGGAACCCTGGGGTTCCATGAAACCCAGGTTGAGAAGCACTGAATTAGATCACTGAGATAGTTTATTGGAGTTTACTGTTGAGAAGTCAATATTAAAATCTCCACATAAAACTATATTATTTGAGTGCTGTGATAATTAAAGTAGAGATTCTTCAAGCTTATTTAATGGCAATGATACATCACTACTAAGTGATTGATATACAAATATATCTGTGACACTAAATACATCAGATTTTCACTTAACTGCAACACACTCAAGCACTTTTTCACAGGAAGATACATTCAGCGGTAGAGTAATAATGTTAGATATTGACTACATAGCAACACCATCACATTTATAGTTTTTCTGCAGAAAGAAGTAACATGTTGATGGCAATGAAGTTGGAGTACGAATTTATTTCAATTCCATTTAACCAATATTCAGACATACACAATGTCTGGGAGGTAGTCCTGAAGTTCTGCTTCCAGAGAGTCAAATTTGTTTAAAAGGCATTGGACATTAATATGAAGGATTTTAAGTTTATTTTTCATCATGTTGTGACTATCTTGAGAGCAACATAAATAATTTTATTTGATCCCAGATTGAATCCTGACCTTTTCAGAGGTAACTTATTTGAATTATCCACATTTAAATTTACGATTTGATCACTAATGTGACTTTCTGATTTATTCATCATATAATTAGCAGGTTCCAGAGATATTGGTGTTGGTCCAAAACCATAAGGAAAAATCGAAAATTCCAAAATTTCCCCTTACAATGGGGTCTTTTACACCCCCAAATGTTCATTTTTATGTCCCATTAGAAAACCATTTAAATCCGTACAAGCCTTTTTATAATTGCATTTTTAAATTACTTTTAATTTTAAAGTACAAACTCTGGACCTGAATTAGAAGACGGGAAAAAGAACGAAGATTATTTTTCCTGAAAGTAGAACACGAATCCGTGCCGAATTAGTCCAATTATTCAATTTTAACTGCATAAAAACAGGATTTTATACAATTTATAATAATGGCCCAATATTTCTGTCATGACTATGAGACAATGCTTTTCTTCGGGAATTTATTTTACGTGGTTATAAAACTGAACGAGAGCTTAGTGCCATGAACTGAAAAGTAGCTTAGTGTCATGACATCACTCTCAGACCACGACATTTAAAAGCAAAGGGAAAAGTGATTCCGGTATGTAGCCCGAACTAAGAGAAACACAGACCTGAAATTGTCAGGGTTTATAGATGCCTTGAATAGACTAGCAAATATTATGAGACCACTCCTATTCCTCGGTTCGACACCAGGCAATCCAACATTTGAGTTTTTCCTGTGTAAATAGCATTGCGGAATATTTGGCAATTAATTTACGGTAATTCTCATCAAGTAATAGGAATGAAATTTGGTATGGTGGTTATAGGGCACCAATGCTTGCAAGCACTGATTACTAGTATAATTAATAATGATTCTCTTGAAACAGTTTTTGAAATTCATTATTCATCATTCTTGATTATAAACTTAGTTTTGTTAATCATGTTAATTATATATCCTCTAGAGATCTAAAAATGTTAGGTTTTATCATCAGAAACAATAATGCTTCTACCAGCATTTTTGCTCTGAAACTTCTCTATTGTTCACTTGCTTGTTCCCTAGTCAATTAAGTTTCACCCTATTATCAGGTGAACTGTAAAACCATTGAACAAGTGCAGCACAGGCTACTTAGATATATCAATTACAAGTTAGAAAACCACATAGATCAACAAAATTATGATTACCTTCAGCATAATTTAATCTTGGATTCTTTATCTTCTAGAATAGGCATGTCACACTGGTATCCTGCAGGTCCCATGCAGCACATTCTATGCCTTACAGCAGCCCAAATGCTAATTTGTATCTTAACTTAGTATCTCAGATTTTTTTATAAATACTTCATTTTGTGAAAAGGAGGTAAGAATTTTTCATAGTTCCTGACATACATAAAACGTATCTTCTAAATTACTATTTTTACTTTTTTAATAAGAGAGATGGTGTCTTCCCTGACTTTCTAAAATGTTCCAAGACAGTGCCTATTTACAAGAAGAGTGATAGTGACAAACAAAATAGCTATTAACCAATAAAAATTGTTCATGTTCTATCCAAAATATTTGAAACAGTCATAAAAGACCAACTAAATTTTTATTTTGAAAATAATAACCTGTTCACTCACTCTCAATATGGCTTTCGCTCTGGCAAATCAACAGCTCAGGTTGTGGAATCAGTTGTGAATATGATTCACAATGCATTTGAGCACAGGGATGTCATTTATATAACCCTATGTGACTTATCATGAGCTTTTGACTGTGTTTCCCATGCAATTTTATTAAACAAACTACAGCATTATGGTATAAATGACTTTACATTGGAGGTCATAAAATCTTATTTGTCAGGTAAAAAACATGCAGTTCTATAGCTAGGCTATAGGACTATTTTTTCTTTGATTATTATTAATATAAAATGTCTTACAGTGTCTTGTATAACTTAGTAATTTTTAAGAAAGCTAAGAAACTTCCTTTGGGAGAAAGACTTTTATTCTATTATAGAGTTTAGATTATTTATTTAAGAAAATAATATGGGTACTATGGCACCCAATTACAATATACATTATATAATCACATACTTATATTAGTAAAAATCACAATTAATGATCATAGGTAATTTATATTAATAAAATTCCAAATTAAAGTAAAAGATACAATAAAAAGATAAATTTAACAATAGAAGTATGTATTATGCTATAAATTACATATCCAACTAGGCAGTAAGATGTAAAATATCCATTTATAATAACCATTCATCACGAATTTAATCACAAAAACATTATAAAAACTAAATAATTTCTTAATATCCTTATGAGTTCAATTAAAAACATCAACATAATTATACTTATTTCCTACTTGCATTAATCTATTAATTGGAGAATTAATACCATAATTTGTTCTGTGAAATCGCACTGAAAAAGTGCCATTAAAGCGAGTACTATACTGTGGAACATGAAAATCAATTAAATAAATTAATTCAATACAATCATTCTTAATTGTATTTTAGAATAAGGTATTTAACATGCCTTATATCTGAACAAACAAATCCTTTAGACCAATAAAAATTACTATTATCATTTGCAAGTTAATTGGAATAAATATATTTCTAAATATTAGAATTATGTAGTCGATTGGGATTACAGTTTCCAAATAAGTTTTTGTATCAGTTTTGTAAGCATTTGTGTTAGACAATGCAACTTATTTTTATATTTTATATCCTATGTTAACAGTCATGATGTAAGCTTTTGCTGTTCTTGGAAATTTACTGGTAATAATCTTGTTTATATTATCAACCGATTCGTTTCTTGATCTTAGAATAAATATGTTTGCTATATTTTTGTTTATTACCCTTTCACTGTAACAATTAATATTTCTTTCAACTATAGATAGGAATAAAAAATATTTTATGCAATATGCAATTATTGTTTAATGACGTTACTTGAAGTCGAATCACATTAGTATTGACAACAAATCTTCTTTCATTCGATTTTCAACATCTTCAAAACATTTTTGAGATTATAGTTTATGAAAAAAACTATTTACTTATTGTTAGACAACTAAAGCTATGAGTCTTTTCTTTTAATTAGAAATTCGCGCTACTAAAAAATAGTTCTTCCCGCTCTTTTTAAACAACATTTGTTTTTAGATAACCAAAGCAAAAACGAAATTACGAAAGAAATTTCAAAAATTAGTAAAATAAAATATAAAATTCAAACATTTATTTGGTGTTCTAGTTATGATTTGCTCACGATAGTTTATATTTCGGTTTCATGACACTTGTTTTAAACCATCTTACATTTCGGTGGCGTAACGTACTAATTTAACCGGTGTACTCAAACGTAGCAATAAGTAATGGCGGTAAAATTTCTCTTTGCTAAATTGGCGAAAACTTGGCAATTTATCGGATGCTAAATATTTATTTTTCTTTATTATGAACAGGTTTCAATTGTCAACAACGAAATTGCTATTCATTCTTTGGGTGGTACGAACTATATAAATGCACATGCTAATCTAATTCTGAATGATTAGTAAGAATGTATTGCGCCATTTATTGTACCAACCTGAAAATAAACTATTTTGGAACAGAACAAGTGCACTTCTTTGAAGAACTGAATTGTACGGACTCGCCCAGAAGAAATTTGAAAGAGGTTGGTGAAAATTCATGTTTTTGGCATTAGTAGCATTATAGATAACTTATATTGTTACTTTTTCTATTGCTTTATCTCTCTGTCGACAAACGTTACACTGTATTAACTATAAAACGTTATACGATAAATGAATCACAGACACTTATGATAATGCGTTGTTTCTTGTTTGTTTTAATTATTATCGTTAAAGTTCAGGCTCTAGTATTTAATTGAAGTTGTTAAAAATTGGTTAATATAATAATTTTCATTTTAAACTTCTTATGTTGAAGCTTATTTACAAATCAAACTTTATACATTGCATTACTTCGAATAGTATTTATTTTGCTAGAATAGTTTTGCATTTACAGAAAACTGAATTATTGGTCACATTTCAGAATAAGTAATTGCTTGTACATAAGAATTAAAATATTCAATGTTAAAAACTTTTTACATACAAAATCACTCTCAAACTAATGTATTTTTTTTACAAATTTGAGTAGGATTCCATACTTTTATTAGTTTTTTGCTAGTTGTATTGGAAAAGTAAGCGTATGGTTTATTACTTAAAACTAATTACATTGGTAAGTATTGTTTTGCCGCCATAACTTAATGATGTCAATGAAACGTTTTATATATATATATCAAATAAGTAAAAAATACATTTCATAGGACATAATTAAAATTATCTAGAATCTTTGCGAATGAAATGTCAAAGATAATCAGTATGCTTTCCAAAAATAATGTTATTAGGTTAATATGTAACTATCAACTGTTCACATACATATTTTTTGTAGCATCTTAGTCACATGAACATAGTGAAGATTCATTAAATGTGCAGTTTTTAGATTAGGTGATTGAAAAGTGTAAATTGTTTACTTTGACTAAAACATGATTTAAATATGAACCAAAATATCTTTGAGAGTTTTACGAGACAGATCTGGAACTGTGGCATCTTCTGCTGGGTAGCCAACTGGGAGTAATAAAGTCAGTTTTTCTGATGGAGGTCGGCCAAGAAGGGTGCGTAGAGCTGGACCACAGTTTAATGGTGTACTTGTCAGAGATACTAGACCAGCATACTGTAAAACATACAACTTTAAATATATTTTCTCAAACCAGGTGATTTAAGCTTAAATTGCCATGTCTTTGGTGCAATATATTTGCAGCTACACTATTTGTTAAACAATAGAAATTTCTATAACTCTAACCAAAGGAACAATGACAATTCTTTCCACATAATGATTTTAACAAAATTCTGAGAAAGATTAGAGATGACTTCTGTAACATCCTAGAATAGTATTTTTTCTTATGGTATCAAGTGATTATAATTTATGTACCACCAAATGGCTAAATATTACTATTATAGGACAGTTCATGACAATAATTCTATTACATCTCTAATATCACATTGCTCCAAATCCACTTCTCTCTCAAGTTAACTATATAGTTAAGGTTTTAATCCTGGTTAAAATTAAAATTTTTGTAATATAAATTAAAGTTTTATCAGCACTAACTTAAATGCCAAGCATCTACTTACATGTACAGCTGTTAACAAGATTCCTGCAGCCAATGCCACACTCATTTCATTGTAATAGTGGACTTTCTTCCCTCCATCTGGACGAATGCTATACATTTGTTTAAACACTAAAATTAAGTATGGTGCTTCTGTCAAATACTCCTTTATCCAGTTAGTACGAAGCGGTTTCAAGTCGGTAGTCCATTGGTTACCTATGAATGATTTAATGATAAAATTTTTAGTCATATTAATAAAATTATTTATGACATTATTTGGCATAATCTACCAATGGGCTTAGGCTCCATTTTTATTTAATTTTTCATGACTTATAATTTAATGATTTTCTCCCTTTGCCTAACATTGCTTGACCGATTATTCCAAGTGAAGTTTTATATATTCTTGTGGGATTAACTCATCTTTAATATGATAGTTTTATCATTAAAATCCACGATTATCACTGCCAATCATTATACTGTAATGGATTAATTTGAAATACAAATTTCATTGTTCTAACAATAAGATCAGTAATTGTTTTTTTCGTAACTTATTTTCATAAAACTTGGATACATTTTAGCAGTACATATATTTTTCATGTTTTTTTAAATGCCTTCAACAGTTCAAGGTTTTTTCACTGATATTTGAAACTTCTTACCCATTCTCTTTTTATAATTTATCTCCTCTTCATCCTCAATAATGCTTCGAACTTTTTGTTTCACCTCAGGATCAGATACAACCACAAAAGTCCATGGTTCTGTGTGAGCACCACTTGGAGCTGTGCCTGTATAATTAAAAATTTTAAGGCATATTTATAATTTTCTTTGGTTTTTACTTTAATTATATTTAATTAAACTCATTTTTAAAAATGTATCTTTTCAGCAGATTTTCATAAGTTTTGAATAGGCATTCTGCCAACACAATATCCCAGAAATGTACACTAGATTTTTCCATTGATAAAAGAAATGAGAATTTGGTAATATGACAGAAGTTTGACTAAAGTAAGCCCGACAGGATCTTTATCAATGAGACAAAATTTTACCATCTTTGAGCTGAATGAGAACATTTTTACAAATATACCATATCTGCCCAATAATGGGGTGACCTCGAATATAAGGCGATCCTCTATTTTAGAAGCCACATGGAAGAAAGAATTTTTGGGGCAGTGGTACATAATTTTTATTCCAAAATAAATGATCTGTTATACTTAATTTTCAGTGCAAATATAATTATGTGATAAGATCAACGAATAATTCTGATAAAACTTATACATGTATTGACTTCCAGTGAAGCACATTAAATTATTAGTTTTATTTCTTAAAACATTAAATATGAGATGAAGACATAAGCACTGGCTCTAATGCAGGAGAAGTTTGTCAGCTGCATGCACCATAAGCTTAATAAAAGTCATTTGGTTATAGCGATTAAAATTTATAACAAGCTACTACTTCATCTGAATGCTTTAGACCAAGCTGCTTGTAAAGCAAAGTTGAATGAATACCTTAGATTATAATTTTTACAGCATCAATGAGTTTCTGGATGAAAACTTGTGAATCAGTAATAATCATTGTATATTTTACTCTATATACTCATAGTTTTTTTAGCGATGGTCATCAGTTGATGACCAGAACTTGTGTGTGAACATTGTTGCTAAGAAGCATATCAAGTGTATTTGAAAATTATTGAAATTCAGAATATTTACACAGGCATTCAGTTAAAAGTGTTAAGTCAAGTAATTGTGATTTAGAGGAAAATACGTGATCGTCTTTTTCCCTTTTCCACTCCAGTAATGGAATTTAAGCATGAAATCTTTGGTCATTGTTGGGTAGTAGGCTTTTCAATCTATCATCACCATAAACATTTTTCTAGCATCTAAAGCACACACTAAATGTAGCAAATTAATGTTTTAAGTGTTTCATTATTTTAAGTTTTTATTATTATAGCCTTAATAAAGGTAAAATACTCCTTTAGCCAAACAATTAGAGGGTTGTGTTGTAACCCTCTAATTGTTTGGCTAAAGGAGTATTTTACCTTTATTAATCTTAGCCAAAGTTATTGAGCTACTATCAATTATTATAGCCTTATACAAATGCTTATCATAAGTTCAAAGAGAAAAGACACAATTGATATACCAAATGTGAAGAGGCAAAAAGAATCTGACTCTGCTGCAAAAAGTGGAAATTTTTAGAGTTTCTGAAGGTCTCTGTGGGTCTCAATTAGGTGACCATACAATAAAGAAAAATGACATGAAAATAAGATCAAGTGTTGGTAAAAGTGCATCAAAAGGTATAGAAATGCCATTTTATACATGTGAAATTACCATAAAAAAGATAGAGAAAGTGCTTATTTTGTGGATTGAGGTTCAAACCCATGAAAGGGCTCCATTGGACGTGCCACTGATAAGAAAGAAAGCCAAAAGATTGTAAGATCACCTAAAAATAGCAGATGCATCAACTTCAGGTGAAGGCAATGCAATTCTTTTGCTTGCCAGCAAGAGGTGGTTCAAAAAATTCAAGAAGAGGCAGCCTGCACAACTTGAAGATGTATGGTGAAGTGGCATCAGCAGACCATGAGGTGGCCAAGAAATTTCCTCCAAAGCTGGCCAAACATATCGAGAAGAAGGGTTACAAACCAGAGAAAGTTTTCAATGCAGACGAGATTTCCCCTCATTTACCAAATTTTGCATGTGCACGAAAGAAAATTAAACTAATTAAGTATTTACAGGAGAGGTTTACTTCAGTTGCCACATAGATTGTTTTCATTGACAACAATTAAAACAAGTTTAAAGTGAATTACGACTTTCTCATTTGATTTTATTGAAATTGGCTACTCCTGCAATAAAAATGTATTGAACAAAACAGATACTATTTGACTAATTTTACAATTTTTGGTTGGGCTTTTCTGTTATAATGATATTTTACGAGATATAAAGAAAAGTTTTTTTTTGTCACCTGTGAAGTGGCACTCCGATTAGGCTACATGAACCATTTATATAATTTTCTTATTTTCTTTGCCCTTATGTCCTAAATACCAAATTTCATGAACAACCATCCAGTAGTTTTGCAGATGAAACATGCGGACAGACAGACACGACCTGACCATAAGGCATTCTCTGTTTACTTTTTGTAAAGAATGCCTAATAAGCTTGCATTTATGGGTCTTCTGATCCTAGATAATGTGCCAGGGCACTCCAGTTGCCTTGAATTTGCATATCCGAATGTTGATGTGGTCTTTCTTCCTCCCAATACTATGCCACTCCTGCCTCTCTATCAAGGCTTCATAACAACCTTAATGTCATACCACACTCACTGTACTCTCTGTTACATCTTAATTGCAATGAAAAACAATCCTATTTGATGAGTCCATTCTGAAAAGACTACACCATCGTGGAATGTAGTTATAATACATATAAAAGAATCACTGAATGAAATAAAGCCATTCACAACCAACTCATGTCAGAGGAATTTGTGACGGGAGGCATTAATTGACTTCCTTAGTTTCCTGGCAGTGCGAGAGAAGATAGTGGAGATGAGTCATCGTGTTGGAGGGGATGGATTCAATGATCTTTAAGCAAAAGAGGCCGGGGAGGTAGTAGCATCAAACAACACCAATTTGATTGAAGAAAAGCTGGAGGAGCTGATTCAGCCAGGCACCAGTGATGATGAAAGTGAAGACGAAGTGGTGATGAATCTGAAACCAAAACTGATGATGAACACCCTGAATAAGAGTTTTTGGTTGGCCAAGAAACTTAGAGACCTATTTTTTGCTGAGGATTCACTCATGTAGCCGAGCTTTAAATTTAAGAGAGAGATTGAATGAAGATTTGTTGGATCCATACATGGAAGAGTACAAAGACCTGCATAATATAATCAAACAATTGTCTATTCTCAGCTTTTTTCACAAGTCTACCTCCACTTGCTCTTCCCAACAGACAGCATGTGGTAGCATTTCATCATTAAAGTTTAAATTTACTTAGATATCATTCAAGTTTTAATGAAATATTTTTTAATAATTACCACTTGATAAACTTAAATACTCTTTGAAAAAGTTAATTGTTATCAGGCTGTTTTTGTTCATTATCTTTTGATGTAATTCATTTTGGTGCTGTAAAACGCTTATTTTATAAAGACCATAACTGATGTGGCAGGATAATCCTGTGAGTCTGGAACCTAACCCCTCACTATCCATAGGCCTTCAGTATCTTTTTACATGGTTTTGATGTACACTGAGTTCTCCAGGAACATACCCTCTGTGTAAATGGAGGCCCGAATGTATATCATATTTACCCAAAAGGAAGTTGAGTTTTTCTCTGCTTTTTGAATTAAAACTAATGGTCTTCTGGAATTTACGCTTTATTTAAAAAAATCTGATGTGGCCACCACATAACTTTCTCCATACCTGTAATATTTCTAAAAATTCCAAATAGGTTAGATGATAATAAATATTTTAAGGAACTGCGAGAAAAATTTAGACTTTACAAAAAACAGAAATAAACTCAAACTGTAGCCTTCTGATATTGAATATAGCCTGAAGCTCCAGCAATTAAAAAAATAAAATCGTAAAGTGTTTATGCCGGTTGCCTGTAGGTGGTGTAGCGGTGGCAACTAAATAATTTAGTTTTTAAAATATCTCTTCAAGAATGCATTATATGGGAAAATGTTTTGAGCAAACATTGTAGAAAACTAAATTTTCTATAACTTTTATTCCAGTATGTTTTTACATTTATTAAAAATAAAGCAAATATTTAAAAAATACGGATAAGTGACAAGAGTAAACGCCCACTTTCAGTTGACTGATGTTTACCAAATACTAATCAGCACTTCTTCCTTGAACGAAAATGCCAAATATAACATTTCACATTGACTTGATTAATAGTTTTTGAGTTAGAGCACCCACAAAATCCCACTCACAGATATCATCGAGAAAATAGTCAAAACGTGTTCAGGGCACCTTAAAACATGTATTTCTGTTGAAATCTCAAATTCGATTTTTTTCATGAAAACACTACTTTCTCTATACTTCGTATATGGAGAAAGTAAAAATTCAAATCAATATTTTAGCTAATACTAGGAGGTCATTTAAATTTGGATTTGCCTTCCTTTTGAGTAAAATAATTTTATGTATGCAGCAATGAAGCAAGGTTATTATAAAAACATTTTAACACTTGGATGCTAGGACTTAGATCACCCCCTAGAACACCCAACCTGGTCATTTTGACTCGTACTATGAAATATCAGCTTTTACAGCTTAAAATTGCAAAATTAAAAGCAATACATTATTTTTGTCATATAAGAAATTATAAGTTATGTTTTTGTATAGTAAATTTTCCCAAACTGATACATTCATGGCCAAAAATAATGTTTGTAACATATTTTTCAAAAACAAAGTTGTTTTATAGTAATTTTTCAATATGATAAATATTTCACTGCTCTCTTATGAGCATGTATGCCTAAAGAAAGATATCCTTTTCCATAGAGTTATATGTTGGGATGTGGCACCTTAAGAAACCAGAAATGTTAGTGATAAACTCCTACCACAACCCAATTTCTTGCATACTGTGTATTTGTTTGAAGTTTTATTTTCCCTTCAATTTTCCATGATCTGGCATCTTCGGCATTTTGTAACAACTTCTTCTTCCAAATCAGATCCTTTGCCTTGATTATCATAATTTGGCCACTTTTTCCCGTACCT
Organism: Tanypteryx hageni; assembly: GCA_028673005.1. Taxonomy (NCBI): domain Eukaryota; kingdom Metazoa; phylum Arthropoda; class Insecta; order Odonata; family Petaluridae; genus Tanypteryx; species Tanypteryx hageni. The sequence goes on from CM054115.1 coordinate 153,034,146, forward strand.
ACTTCACTCGTAGCTTCTCTGCAAGCTGTCTGATGAATTTTCTTCGTGAAATTTTCTTACCAGTGACAGGTCTATATATCACAACAGCATTCATTGCTACTAACTCATGAATATTTTAAAAGGTATGTCCATCCGAAACATCCTCGGGGATGTTATTGAGCTCCGCAAGAATCTCAACAGAATATAAATCGTACCTACGAGTCATTTTTCTGACACTATTCTGTGCAAATGCACGCGAGGATGCCTGCACGTTATTGCATATCCAAATACCACCAGGGGCTGGACAAAGGGCTTGTTGAGATAGAATGAGTGGAAGACAATATCTGCAAGTTCAAATCTGCACACCCAATGTTGCATTTTCGGGACAAAAGTCGATTGAGTGATGATTAGGAGGAAGAGGGGGAATCAGGGAGGGAGGGAGAGAAAGAGATAGAGGAATGCAGGGTTGATCGCAAGGAACAGCTGAAAAATAGTGATTCAAAACATTAGCTGTGGTAACATGGAAGCGTTTTGGCATTCCATGTTGAAGAAAATACGTTTAATTCTACACTCGGGTCAAAATGACCCGTTCGGGCATCCGAGGTAAATTTCATTATAATTCATGACATACTGTCATGACAAGATTAAAATCTCTTGTGGGTATATATCTTCCAAAATGATTAAAAGTCGAGAAAATTTTGTTCAAGATCATATTACAGTAGAAAAACGAATTCAAATTCTCTTTCGGGTCAAATTAACCTATCCAGGCGTTCTAGTGTTAAATGGTATGACCTTAATGTTAATTCAGAATAGTATAACAAAGAAAACTAGGAACTCGCATAATTCATGGTTCCAGAAATAAAAGCAGATTGATTTTATTTGAACAAATAGGCCACTGGGTTTTAATACCTTTCAAAATATATTTTTTTAATCATGAAAAAGGCTATTAGTTAACTGAAATTTAATATTTAACTAATAAATACAGATGAAAATAACATTTTTAATGGTGTGCTTGTAACACATTCACTGCTGTGGACAATTTTGTTTATCTATTAAGTCTCTCCTTTTGCTTTTCAACGTCATTGTGCATGTTTAAAAACTTTTAATTTTTACTCTTAGATGGTCTTTATTGTCAGGTACGAATCTAATGCTCTTTCTTTGTAAAACTTTTAATGCAGCATGAACATTTTTTAACCTTGAAGTGTTTTCTGGTTCACTTAAAGAAATTATATCAAACTAGAGAATGCTTTTGCATTGTAGAAAAGTTTTCATCTGGTCACTTATCATATAAACTTATTTTTGTTCTTCATTTGCTTTTAAATTTTAAAATTGGAAAGTCATCAGAATTTTAAAATTCATTTTTTAATATGTCATCATTTGACTATAGAGTAGAACTTAATTATAACAAAATTCAAGGGACTGGCAAATTATTGTCGGTATAACTGAGTGTCATAATATCTGAGGCTACGTGGCAACATAATATTCAACAGATAATAATTTATAATATAATCTCAAATTTTAATATTTAATACAATACATAATATGTACAAAGTAAGTATGTAGAAGATGATAAAATATTTTTAGTGTTTAGTAAAATAATCTGGTATTGTTTTCTATGTCGAATATGCCACCTTGAAATATTTGGAGATCATCCTCAATGCTGTGGGTAATATTTATTGTCTTTTCGTTAGTTTTTTTCGATTCATATAATCATAATATCACTTTTATTGCTTGCATTGCTTCATTAAATGTGGGAACTGGTTTATCTTCCATTTCTTTGTCTTCTTCATCGCAACACATTCTCTGCTGCCCTACCATGACGCTCCTCATGACATCTAGGTCCATTTGAGTTTCTTTTATTATCACATCCTGGATGATTTCTGGATATGAGTTTATATCTTCAGAACTTTTAAAATTTTCTACATTCATCTACACAAGTGGTGGACAATCTACAGCCTGCAGGTTGTATGTGACCCTCAAGAGCATTTTTTGCAGCGTGCAGAGCTGTGATGAAATTCCATAAAATTGAGCATACAAATTTGTATTTTTTTTTGGTAAAATTGTGACAGTAAAATCTTTTTCATCCTAAAATCCTTATTTAGACTTGATTTTCACTCATATTACCCCTCAAAACCTCTAGGTAACTTCCGATTTAAACTCTAATCTGGCCCACCAAAGCATTGGCAACTTCCAATACAGCCTGCTGAAGGATTCACAAGTACCTTAGTGGCCCACCATAAAGATAAAGTTGTTCACCCCTGAACTACACCAACCATTCTGATATTGTTGGTTCATTAAGATTGATGTCTACTCCCTTGGTTTTAGAAAGACCAGCATGGCTGAAACAGTTCTTAATGGTTTCTGGCATCACTCCTCTCCATGTTTTGTCTAATGTTCTGATGTCCAATATTGAAATTTTGTGGTCTTCTTTATTCTCAGTACATTCAATCATTCAATGGAGAATCAATTTAAAAAAATGATACTTTAGGCTTCTAATTATTCCTTGGTCCATTATCTGAAGAACACTTGTAGTGTTAGAAGGCAGAAAAACAAGTTGAACGTTTCTTAACTTTGATCCAAATTTAGGATCAAGTGGGCAATTGTCAATTGATAACAAAATCTTTCTCTGTTGAGAATCAAGTTCATGATCTCAACTTATTATAACTTTGTCAAATAGAGATGACATCATCCAAGCTTTTTTGTTTGACTGGTGTTGAATAGGCAAACTTTGAACATTTTTAAAGCATCTAGATTTATTGAATTTGCCATTCACAAAGAACTTGTGTTTCTTAGTTCCATCCATATTGGCACAAACAAGACTGCAATCCTATCCTTGGCTAATTTTCCTCATACACACTTTTCTCCTTAAAATTTGAATGCCTTGTGCAGAGTTAGCATAAAAAACTACTCAGTCTTATCTTCATTAAAAATGTTACAGTCACAAAGTTTAGGCCATACCATTTTTAATCACTCTCTAGTTAATGTTAGATCTACGTCATTAGCTTCACCACTTACTTTACCAAAGCTAATGTTTTGTCTTACTTTAAATTTATTCAACTGATTCTTTGCAAACTTCACTTTTAGTTAATTTAGTTAATAATTCTTCTGATTATATCAATTTTTCTTGCAAACTTAAAACTTTTCTTCTTTAAACTTGCCATGTTTCCAACTCAAGATACAGATTATTAATGGCAAGTGTAGGGAGGCAATATGTTGTTCTGAGGAATTACACTACAGTTTATTCTCGATTTAACGGACTAATTGGGGAGATAGGATGTCCGTTATTACCAAAAGTCTGTCAAATCCGAAAGTCATATGACGAAACAAAATGCACCTAAATGGCCACATCTCATAATTTCAAATGCAGTACATTGGGAACACTGTCAAACAAGAATAATGTGTTTATCTAATGCGGTAAAACTGTTAATTCGAATTCGAAGAAAATGTATAATTACGAATTTGAAATTTCCGTACACGTCATCCTCGGTCTCCCACTCCCACGAAAGAAATCTATAAACATCACCACGTTTTTTATCCACATAAAAGTGCAGTAAATAGATAGGACCAGTTGGCAGTCTGAAGATTTGGAACATAAATATGACAACCCAAAATTGCCCGGAAAGTTTTTTTTTTAGTTTCTCCTTTCTCGGCGCAATCACTGCATTGAACTAATGATTATACTGAAAATTTAAATTAGAACGCCTTTTGTTTCATTCGACATAACACCACAATGTTTCCGTCTCGTAAATTACTAACGCACAAGCACGGAAAACATCGCCGCAGTAAGTACACGTACAGTAAGTATACGAAGTCCTGCGGGAAATACTGTGGTACCGAGAATCGAACCAATGTATCCCTAAGTGCAGCATGACAAATGAATTCGTATTTTCACTGCCTCACTCTGTCTCCTTTTAATTTCATCGCACGGTGCTCGACACCCTCGCCAAACATTTCGTTGACGGTCCGGGCGGGAAATTCAAAAAAGTGGCGAATATGTTTTGGCGAAAACTGAAAAGTATAGAAAACAATCAGACAGGAACCAAATGTCAGGCAATAATGCGCTTTGCGAACGGACTGCCCTCGGCATCGACGTACGGTCAGTGGTCTGAAATCGCGGACAAAGCGAGGATAGGGAGTGGATTCTCAGCGACCGGACGGCCGTCGTCCATGAGTCCGTTAAATTCGAAGTCCGTTAAATTCAAAGTCCGTTAAATCAGGGTCCGTTAAATCGAGGGTTTATTGTACTTTGTAACGGATAGTTCAGGGTAGCCAATCATTATAAAGAATTTAGTTGCATTAATATAATGTAACCTTCCACTGCATTTTTTGGTAAGAGATGGGAGAACATGGTGTATCCTGTTCAAATTGTAAATATACCAGCATTCATTTCGGTTACAATGTATAAGAATCTCGAGCATAGAGCAGAGAGATCCACTATCACTTGCTTTTGAGTTATGGTGATGGCATTTGCAATGTATTATTGGGACAGTGTTCAAGAAAATAGCTATTATTGACTGCCCGGAAAGAAATATTAGAGTTTGTTACCATGTATAATACGCATTCGAACATTTTGATTGATTATTTGCTAACAATGCGTAATATATATAGATGCAATTATGGTACTTATTAACTTCTATTGTTGTAATTGAGTTGTTTAACTTGTAATGACCCAGGTGTATATAATGCATTATTAGGAAACGGACGGAACTTGTAAAAGATGTAGTTATATCCAAATTTTCTTATTTAATGAGGTTGTTATAACCGAGTTCTACTGCATATCCAAAATGAAAATAGGTTATGATTAAGTCACAAAAATTAAAAAACTAGGATACATTATTTAATGAAATAACAAATTTGACATATTATGTTGGCAATTAGTAACATGGTTTATTACACACTCCCGATTTTATAAATAATTTTCTATTCTTTGTTGATTCATTTGCTCTTGACTTTTAGAATAACTGAAAATATCCTGTTCATCGTTTGTAGAATAATTTTCTTGTCTTTACTGAAGAATAGTTTAGTGGTTTCATAGATAACAGATATTACCGTATTTATCGAAGTACCACCCGCACCTTTTTTCGAAACTTTTCTTTAGAAAATCAGGGTGCGTCTTATTCGAGGATTTCGTATCAGAGAAAATCTTGCTGTATGCTACGGTACTAAATACGATGACGCGGACGAAGATGCATTTTTCGTTAAATTAAATTATTACTAAACTCATTGCAGTTTTATACCTTTAGCCTACTGTCCAAAAAATGAAAAGTAGTCTTATGAGATCGCCCGGGTGTCCGTGTGTGTCTCCCCCTAACATCTTCTTCATGAATGAACCGATTTCAACTAAAGTTAGTACATAGAATATAAACATAAATGAATGACCAAATTGACATATTTGGACCGAATCGACACAGCAGGGTGGCAAAATTGCAAAGTTAAACTTTTCAGTAATTATGAATTTTGAAGGAATTGGCTCAACCGATTTCGAGGAAATTATGTGTGAATTAGGCATCTAACATAAAATAACAAAATCAGGATGTTTAGTATTGATATAGAAAGCAGGGCTGCCACACTGCAAGGAATAAAAAAATATTTTTACATGGTTTTGTGTTGAACTGGCCACATTAATTTTAACCAAATTTAATACTTATAATATACGCTTATATACAAAACCATTGTAGGAATTCTTCTCGGGTGCACAACCGGGTCAAAGTTTGATCTAAGATCGACGTTTCGACGGCTGACTCCGTTTTTTGGCCGCTATATATACTTCTCCTAGGCCATAGCTGTCTGATTGGCCCGCCCACCAATCAAATTTAGTCTTCCTTCTCCGATTTTTGGAGAACCGGTTTCCAGGTTCTGCTGAGCGAGTACCCCGAGTCCCTGTGGAGTTTATTATCCCCAAGGCGGATCTCAATGGTTAGCATGATGACGTGATAATTTTAAATTAATTTTTTATTCAGATACGTACTAAAAGGCACGGATGATGTCATATTGCTCATGCAGGGCGATCTGAGACCCCAAACTTGAAATACGAAAATTTGGATAAGAGCTGATTGCCAGGAAATTTGGAAGTTACGGATAGTTGACTTAATTTCACGGAAAATTATAAATATACTGCTAAAACTCGTGAAATTTATTGTCCAATACATATAGGCTCCACATGGCTGAAGTGCTGTTGCTTTGGAGATCACGTTGGTTTATTTACGAGTTTAGATCTTGGTGTATAGTGATTTTTAAGCGCTTACAGTATGCAAGCACCGACAACTCATATTATATTTAAACCGAATCGATTAAACAGGGCTAACACAATATCAAGATTAGAATTTTTCTGTAACTGTGAATTTGAAAGATATTGGCTGAACAGATTTCAAAGAAATTTCGTGTAGGGCGAGTATAGAATGCGGAAACGAGATGAATATGTTTAGAACGGATCAAAAAAGCAGGACTACCACAATATAAAGAAAAATAATTTTCTGATTTCAAACCTAATACATTAGTATACGATTATACTGCGACGAATTTGACGAAAAGCATATCTGTACCACGGGAAACCTGTGTACACCCCTACTTGTTATATATTAAAATTGTATTGAAAGGAAATTAGGCGAATTTGTTTTTTTCCAGAACTACTTGTTTATTATGTATTTTTTATTGTAGTTACGATAAACCTTGACGATACGCACGTGAACCACGCCTTCCAGCCCGCTGCAGACACCTCGGCGCTACGCACTTTGCATTCAGCCTCGCTAGTTTCGATAAATTTATGTCGTTGAGTATTCGTTGTCGTCGTTTATTTTAATACAAATGCATTGAGAATAATTGTGATAATTTACGATATAATCATTTATAATCTCAAACTGTGATCGAATAGTCAGTCAAGTTACTACGACATCAAGTTACGCGAAATAGAACACAACGCTACGTAATGTACCTATATGTGCGTGGAATAATTACGCTCCATATTATATGTCTTAAAAACAAATTCTGTGTCTTATAAGGGAGGTTTTTTTTTACCGTGAGAACATATCTTGTATTATATAATGGAAGCTAATAAGATATTATGGCTCGATTTACGAAATTTCGATTTATGAAACGTTTTTCAAGAACGTGACCGTTTCATAAATCGGGGTCGCCCTGTACATCGCAACAATATGGGCAACTACAGAGAGAGGAATGTATAATGCAAAAAGATACTTGCAATAATATTGTCTCTTATATTTGGGCTCATTAAATTGAAAATTTAATGATATTGGTTTATTTCTAATTTACCTTCCCAAAAATTGGAGTGCGGTTCTTATTCGGGTGCGGGTGGTACTTGGATAAATACGATATTCTGTTTTTAAAGATTTTTTTCACAATAAGCTTTCATATATATATTTGTTTTTTGCAGTCATCGGCCATTTTTCTTGAGAAATTGGGTATATCAAAAAATAAATAATGATGGGAGTAATGAATCTTAAGTTATAATAATATCTCTTAGATTTATTTAAAGTGCATAAAATTTTTATGGACATACCTTGTTTGTTTTTTGAAACTTTTTTATAATGAATTTGTTGGGTCTTCTGCACTTAAGTAAAAAAAATCTTTTGAAAATTTAAAAAATAAACAAAATAAAAATGAGAGTATGTATTGTATAGTCAAAATTTGTCATAACAGTGCCTTAAATGAAGCGAAAATGGAAGTTTATATGCCAACACAATAGAGCTCGAGATTTGTCAATGACATGGTTGGAAAGGCAATATATCATCAAAATGTCATGATTTTTTTTCAAAATATGTGATTTAAATGTTAAATGTGAGCTGTTTTGAATTGAAGGCGAACATACACAAAAAGAAATTTTTAACAAAGAGAACGCTTGTAACTATAACATTCTTATCTGATATTTTAATGACCTGAATGCTATGGGCTTCATTTTGTAACAAGTGGAACAGTGTTCCCAAGTTTTCCTGCCCAATTTGAGCACTGAATAAGAGTCAATATTGAAAAACTCAATTCACATAGATATGTCATTGCAAACAGCCACAGTACATCAATGGCTCAATCAGCAATGATTGTATATTCATTCACACATAGCCAAAATTCATCCAGAGGTATCTCATTGAACTTCACTTTATGAGTTAGTCGCTCATGAGTTCTGTTAATTCCTTTCGTATCTTTGGAGAAAATTCCTTTATTGATATTTCCGCAGATGAAGCAAAAGGAAGACAAAGCCAATACTGTATGCTAGTTATGTTGAAGTTGTTTCTTAAGTTATCATTAAGAACTTCCAAATGTTCAACATTCCCTGTCAGTAGCTTCTTTCAGGATGTATTCTGTTGACACCTTTCAACATCTACAATAGTCCACATTTTATTTATTTTTTTAGCCTACTTTCTAGAATGAAAATAGGCTTATAGTTTTGTCGTTGTGCCTGTCTGTCTGCCCATTCCCCCTATTAACTTTTGAACCAATAGACCGATTTTCATGACACTTGGTGGAAATCTCTTGTTACATGGGCCGAGCTCCCGAAGATAGTTTTTGTTGCGAATATTGAAGTCCCGGGTTCGATTCTAGGAACTATCCTTCCCATTTGATTTACATGGCAAATCTAAAATCCATCGTGCAGGGTAATTTTCTCTTGCACATTAAAATATCTTAGAATTGTAATATCGGAGCGAGTTTCATAGTATTCTCTGAGGAAAAAAATGAAGATTCTAATTTTTATCGTAGAATTTTTCTTATCGATTGCATGTCTTAGAATTTCGCGTAAATACTGGCGATTTTGCAGTTTTTATCACACATTACGAGAGTGTTGCCGTAGCAACAACTATTGTTGGACTCAGATTCGGTATCATTATATATCGACGTTTCTTACAGAGGAGGAGGATATAACATACTAGTAGAAGGTGCTTGCATACTGCAAGCATTTCATCTAACCTTGAAAAAATATTAATTTTTCAGAGAAATATTTCATCATGAGAAATATTTCTTTAATTCATAGAATTTCTCCTCTGGACAGGTTTTCGTTTTTCATTACGGAACAATAATGGAGTAAAACTATCGCTAATTTTTACAATTTTAGGAATATTATACCTTTCCCACATCGAGTTAATAATGCCACACATTTCTGCCAAATTTCACATTTATAGTACAATTAAAAGTAAAATAACATTTATCTAATCGTTTAAATTTAAATAATTTATAACGGCCAAAATAACAATTTTATCGATAAATTGAAATAATTATTCGTTTACATAAATTAACCTATAAATAATTTAAAAATTTCAGCTTTCTAACTTGCGGCGTAGTGTCTAAGCATCTACCTATTTGTTTAAACTTTAAGAATTTTTAACTGCCAACCAAATCAAAATATCAGAATTTGTATAATCCCTATTTCGTTTTTTTAAGAATTCTACTTATAAAAAAAATTTCAACTCCGTAGCACATTTGGAAATACATAAACCTTGAAAATTTGTTTAAACAATTGCGAATTTTTAGCGGCCGCATTGTTGCACTTTTTCATGATTTTCGTTTTTTTTTAGTCGGTTTTGCACAAAATCCTACCTAAGAAAAAAATTTCGAATCTCCAGCTCATCTGGAAGTGCCTAAACATTAGTATCCTCCTATATGTATGTTATATCCTCTTCCTCCTCCTCTGTAAGAAACGTCTATATACTAGTAGAAGATGCTTGCATACTGCAAGCATTTCATCTCACCTTGAAAAAACATTAATTTTTCAGACAGATATTTCATCATTAAAAATATTCTATTAATTCTAAAGATTTCACCTATGCAGCGATTTTCGTTTTTCCCACATGTAAAAATAATAGTTTTAGAACAATCCCCAAATGTTGCAATTTTAAACATTTTACACTTTCTCCATTATAGGGTACTAATGCTACATATTTCAGCCAAATTTTAAAGTTGTAGCACTTCTAGAAGTAAAATAATATTTTTCTATTTGTTTAAAATTTAAACATTTTTAATGGCCACCGCAATATATATATATGGAGAGATTGAAATGTTTATTATTTCACTTCTAGAAGTGCTACAACTTTAAAATTTGGCTGAGATGTGCAGAATTAGTACCCCATAATGGAGAAAGTGTTTCAAAAATTGTTCCAAAGTGTAAAATGTTTAAAATTGCAACATTTGGGGATTGTTTTAATCTATTATTTTTACATATGGGAAAAACGAAAATTGCTGCGGAGGTGAAATCTTTAGAATTAATAGAATATTTGTAATGATGAACTGTCTGTCTGAAAAATTAATGTTTTTTCAAGGTGAGATGAAATGCTTGCAGTATGCAAGCACCTTCTACTAGTATTCTAATACGTACACACGTTATTTTTGCCGCACCAATACGCGTGATCAATTCAATATTCTGTTTGAATGTATTTGTAGTATTTTTATAACGCTAAATTATGAAATTTGGGAACAAAAAGAACTACATATCCACGATGACTTTAAAGCTATTAAAGCAATATAAGTATTAAATAAATGATTAAATGGAAAGTAGGCATCATAAGTTCCGTTTGGATCATCTTGTTCCAAATTTGAAGTTTTAATTTTAATCCATTTAGCTCGTCCAAACATGTAAGCATGTTCTCAGCCATGTATACAAGTTTTTCACGCCAGGATTTATCTTATAACAACTTAACATTTCAGTTCATTTTGTAACATAAGAAATGACTGTACCTACTCTCTCAATTAAAAAATTCTTGACAAGACCTTTCCTCATGAGCAGAGCCAACCCAAGCTACGGCCAAGCCAGGTGGCTGCCTGGAGTGCCACAGTTTTGGGGGCACTATCCCATTCATTTATCTATGAATTACTTGCAAGTGAATAAATATTGGATACCAATTTATATTGAGGAACAGGCTAGAATCTTGATGGTATTCCTTTTAATTTTTCATTATCAATAATTTTTACTGAGCGGTGGATAAATTAATATGTACTTAGTAAATATCTCAACAAGCATTAACGGAGGGGGACGGTGAAGTACTTTTTCACCCGGGGCGCCAAAATTCCCCAGGCCTCTTCTGCTCGTGAGAACCAGCGAATCTCAGTGTGAAGAAGCTGGGATAGTTGATTTGCCCCCATATCCTTACAACTACTGTAAAACAGCGATATTTAAGAGGTCTTGATTTAACAAAGTTGGACAAAACTGACTTTAATTCATCTGGTAGGCTGTTTGCCATGAGAGCTTTAAGGAAACAATATATGATTTGAATGCTTGAGTTAAAATTTTTACATTTGACATGCAGCTTTTGATTTTTTCAGTCATTGCAACTGCTGCATCCACGAAAACACTAGTGCAATTTTTTCCATTGAATCCTTTTGTTTTTTATTATAGATACTGGCATAATTGCCATCAAATATGATGGGTATACATGGATTAAGTATTAAATTTAAGGAACCTCCCATTCTTCCTCCTTTTCTCTCTTTGTCTCTCCAATCCTCCTCCCTCCCATTTTCCCTCCCTCTCCCCTTCTCTCCTTCTCTGAAAAATAGACTTTCTAGTCTCAATCTCATCCTAATAAAGACCATTATCTATCTATCTATCCCTCTCCCCTCCTCTCTCTCCCCCTCATTCCTTCTCTGGAAAAATGTACTTTCTAGTCTCAATCTCACTCTAATAATGAAAATTATCTATCTACCTTTCCCTTTTTCTCTGTCTCCCTCTCTCTCTCCCCTCTCTCACTCCCTCTCTCTCCCCTCTCTCTCCCCTCTCTCTCCCCTCTCTCTCCCCTCTCTCTCCTTTCTTTCTTCCTCTCTCACAGGGGTGCCGGTGGTGTAGTGGTTAGAACACTGACTGCTACTTGTCTGCTGCTTGAAAAGGCAGCGGGCACGAATCCTGTGCAAGCAGAATTTTTTCCAAGATCGTCTGGCCCCCTGTTTGTGTGGTTTCAGGAGACCATGCAAATTCGGCATTCCGTCCTTTGGAAGGGACATTAAGCCATTGGCCCCCTTGGTGTTCTTCGTTAAGAGTAGGCTAATGCAGGCACCGGTTTTCCCTCCTCCCTTGTGATTGTGTTTGGTGTGGAAAGAGTTACAGCTATAATAATCCAAGAGGTTGATTAGCCAAAATTACACATGCACAAACTCCTCTCTCTCTCGTATTAAAGCATTCAAAGCGTGCATTCCTTATGTATATAGTATAAAGATTAAGGCAACAATACAATCCCGAGGTATAACAGTGACATGGCCGGCAAGGCAACATATAGTTAAAAAGTATAAATTCTTCAAATAATTATGATTTTAACATAGAACTTGAGCGATTTTGTTTTGTAGGCAAAATGTGAATATAAGAATATAAAACCTTATTTATTATTCTTTAAAACAGTCCAGGTTCAAAGATTGTATGTTAATTCTTTCTAATTTTAATTTGCAAGAGAGTAAAATCCTGTAAGTTGAAAAATTGATTTTTATGTGTTATCTTATGGGAAATAGAAATTATTCACTGGAGTTGAAGCTAGGTCATTTTTGAGAATTCTTTCATAAATGGCTTTTACTATAAGAATCAAACATTCCTACAAATAACAGTTTTCTACCTACTCGGAGAGTTAGTTAAAATAGCATTACAGTCAGTCATAAATTGTTCTCGATTCTCCTGCTCTTTTATAAAACCTTTTGAAGAGCGGCACCACACTCGAGCGTGAGGAAAAAATGTAGCTTATTATATATGTAATAATATTCAACTGCAAAATATTTCATTTTCCATTGCATGTTGAGATAATGATCTTTAATAAAGCTCTCACCAACAAAATACACGATGGCGATGAATTGCCCACAATTTCCTAGGTCTGTTGACTCATCTGCCTGGTGGGATAATGGTTGCTTCTATTTCACCCGATGTGTCATCAATGAACCTTCCTTTGTCCGAAAGCAGTACTCTGGTTAACTCCTTTACTTCCTCAACTCATATCATGGTAAAATAAGTGTTTCCCTGATGGTGTGTTTTTCAGCCTACTTTCCAGAATGGAAATAGGCTTATAGTTTCTTCATTCTGTCCCCCTATTAACTTTTAAACCAAAAGGCCAATGTTCATGTCACTTGGTGTAAATCTCTTTCTACTGGGGCCGAGCTTCGGAGGGTAGTTTTTGTTGTGAAGATTGAAAGTAAAAAATTTGTCCATGTCACACTTAGCCCTTAAATGCAAAACCATTATAAAAATTTTCAAACGTTATCACTGAACACTTTTTATACATGTATACAAATCAACATAATAGGTATTATTTTTTCTCACCATATATGTTGATAAGTCATTCTTTAATGTTGACACTCGACGAATCACTGAAGTGAACCACAGGAGCTCTCACCTATTCACAAAATATTCCTTTGCCTGAGATAGAAATTTTGATGTTTTATATTTTTAATCTTTCATCTTGGATATGAGAATATTAACCAAAGAGAAAATAATTGAAATGCAATTTACCCGATGAAAATAAACTGCTGTTTAATCAGTTGGGATGATTGCTTCATAACTGCCACAGCATAAAGGTAAACTTGCTTTGAAACTGTCTAATTTTTGTAAACTATAGGGGAAAACTCTAAAAAAATTTAATGTTTCAATATCATAATATCATAATTTAATACTCAAACACTGTGGAAAATACATTACCCAAAACTAATAGGAATTCATGGCTCTTCACTGAGCACCTGCGTTTCTTATATACGATATATAAGAGAAAATTTGTCAACAGTTAGGAATATAATTCATTGAGAAAGATTGCAACAGTTTATACAATATGTAACAACATCTCTTCTCACACTAAAGTCTACAGATCGTATACCTGCAACTCAATCAAAATCACTGATATTCCATCTAAGAAGTAACTCTTTTGCAATTTCAAGTAACTGATACTATAACATATTCAACAATAAAGTCAATTTTCACTGAAAAATTCTTTCTGTGGCCATAGCTTGGGAATAAAAAAAGTGATATTTTTCCCTTTGCTATAACTCCAAATATTCCACAGCACACCAACACTGGCATGTCATAGTACACTGGTTGTGGTGTTCTATTGTATTTAAGGCTTCCTCATTTGTTCTTCACACTGCCCAACTAATTTTCTCTGTCATACTCATATCTCTAATGTCCCTAGTTTGCTCACATTTTCTTTTCTTATTGTCCATGTCTCACACCCACATAATGTTACACTCCATATCAAAGTTTTCATCAATCTCTTTTTTATATCTTTATTCAGACATCCTGTCAGCATCTCTCGTTGTCTCATAAATGTCTCCTTTGCTCTTGCTATCCTTGTCTTTATCTCTTTCCTGATTTGATCTACCACCTACTTTTAGCCCTCTATCTACAACAAATGCCATTGTCATCCATAAAACTTTTTAAGCATTGCATAAAATGTAGTCTAAGAATACACCAAGAATGATGCATGAAATGTGCAGTAGGTGAGGTAAAACAGGAATATGCATTGCTTACCCTATAACAAAAAATGAACTTATGCCACCATACTTTTTTTACTAAGAGAATTTCAGTCCTTTCTACAAAGCCAAATTATTAGTGAGCCAAATTATTAGTTTTCATTCTGAAAACTTTTCAATTAGTAAATAAAGAGCAGAAACATTTTGTAAATATTTGTTGTAATAATCATTCAAAACCTTGGCTGGTAAATATGTCAGTAACTTTGATAATTATGAATGAATTGTAATGAGGTATTTTGTTAAAATTTCTTCATCCTAATATATGAAAGGCATTTAGGATAGCATAGATGTAAATAGGTCACATAATGCTATGAAATGTGCTTCATCCATGCTATTCAGTGAGCTTGCATCACTCCAATCTGTTCACCTTGTCCTAAAAAATATTGGCAACCTTTCGCTAAACCTGCACAATTTAGGTCACATGGGTGCCAGACTTTTACTGTACCAATGATAACCATACTGACTATATTGCAATATAAAGAGGTTCAGTTTTGCTTCATCCTGCCTGCTTTGGAGTACTATTATATTCCCTTTGTTTTTACACCAAATATCATACCCTGAAAGAATATTAGTATATTGGAAAATTTGATGACCTTATGAAATGAATGTATGTATTATTTGATTTTCTTCTTTTTGGTAAATGTCTTTTAGGAGGGTTTGGATAGATTGAAATAGGTCCTAGGGTGAATGTGTTAATGTCCAAGATTGCTCATAACAGCTCAAGGCTTCATTCTAAGCAAAATGCAGCCAAGCATTCTAATGTGATTGTTATTTATTTTAAAATTTGTGATGAAGCATTGTTTATTTTTTAGAAATCTTTTTTATTAAAACTCACCAGAGATATGCTCCACTTGAAAGAAACATTTTAAAAATTATTTATAGTATGTTTTAGGTTAAAATTATCATAATGTATTATATGTAATGATTGACTAGTAGAGAAACAAGGCCTTAACCTCATTTCTCTTGCACGAGTTCAGGAAAATTTACATTTCAGCATTATAAAGAGTATCTAGACCAGGGGTCTCAAACTCACATCAGTGCATGAGCTGCATGAAAGCCTTCCACTGAACTTAGATTTACATGAAATATTTTATAAGAAATACATTTGAGTTTTGGGTCTCTAGTCAAAATTCTTACTTCACAGCATGCAGAAATGTACCACAGGGGCTGCATGTGGCCCACAAGTTTGAGACCGATCTAAACAAAATTTAGTATGGATAAAATCTTCGATAAAAATGATTAAACTTATAGTATAAATTAAGAGCATAGCTATAAATATATTTTATGAAAAAAATATTCCATTATAAATGGATGATTTTGATGAACAGTGATGTCAAACTTCTTTTTGCTCATGTGCCCAAGTACAAAAATTTGTTTTTCTTACCTAACTTATATACCAATTAAAAATATAATATAATATTAAAATATAATTTTATGGTTTAACTATGACCATTATAGACATAGAGCTTAGAAAACGATAATTGGTTACACATATAAAATTCAATTTTTCATCTAAAAAGACAATGTCCCAGATCATCGATGGCCGAATGACAATTATGGACATCCTGTGCTTGGATAAAAAGTCACTATTAGTCAGTAATTTTATCAACATAATTGCAATCTTGCTAAGAAAAGTATTTTACATTGTGTCAGAAATGGAAAATATTAAGTAGACAGTCAATGAACATTTTTTTAACATGCCAAAAATGGCATTTGTAATAGAATATTGAAGGTGAATGATAAGCTTCAATTGTTTATTTTTATCTGAGAAAGTTGCATTAGCCTTAATATTATTCAATTTGCAGCTCTCAAATTTTTCTGTGTTATAATACATATTTTGCTCTTTACATATGTATACTAACTAAAAAAATTCATAGAAGGATTACCTGCTGTTTTGATTACATTTTCAATGACTTCAAATGGCACAGGGTCAGAACTAAAAAACCTCAGAGTTCTACGTCCATTCATCAATCTGTAGAAAATGAAAGAAAGATTTTTTATCATAATTAATTTAAAGTTAAGAGGATAAGCATAAACATTTCTTTGAAATGTTAAAACTTTAGATGAATGTATATGAATAACAATATATGTAAATGGAAAGAGAATTATTGTAACAGAAAAATATATAAATACATTTTGTGGCAGGGGATTGCGAAGGTCCAAACGGGTTGTGAACTGAAAAATACATGTACCTAAAATTATCTATTATAAAATAAAATAAAATTCAGTTGATTTTAAAGTTGTTTTGATTGTTAACAGATGGCACTGGGCACAGCCATATCGTCGTGCATTTTTCAAAATATGTGCACTCTAACGTCTGACCTGGGCATCTGCAGTTGGAAAACAGGCTCATTCATCTCATTAAGAATAAATTTATATATTTGTGTCATCACAAAATTATTTTTGTAAGTACCATTATTAATAATTTTTTTAAAATTTAATAATGTAACAAAAATGTACTCTGTTTTCTTGGTTCCAAAAACTAGATTTTCTTAACCAAATTTTAGTCAGTATCAGTGGCGGCTCGTGTATAGGCACTGCGGAACTGTTATCGATAATATCAAGTGGAAATAGGGGGTGCTGCAGTTCCGCAGTGCTTATACATGAGCCGCCACTGGTCAGTATGTTATTAAACTAAGAAGAAAACTAATTGAATGAAGGAAAAGGGGACATGGTTTGAAAAGTTTGATCACCCCTACGGTGTAGTCGGCAAAAAGATTTGATATCTATGTGGTTGATTTATAGATTTGTGTTTACTATGCGGTCTACCTATATAAAAAATTGAACGGGAAATAGAATGGAATTAAGAAAACTAACCCTAACCTCATCCCAACCCAAGGTGGCTGTAAGCAAAACTGGAAATTGTGCAGGAAATAGAGTGGAAGAAAACCAACCGAAACCTATAGGTGGGCCACTTAGGTAGCTAGACCACACCATAAACCACCAGTTCCCAACCTTTTTCACTTCGCGAACCCCTTGAGCTAACCTATTTCTCATCGCGAACCCCTTGGATTTACCTTTTATCTTCACGAACCCCTTGAGTTACAACAGTTTTGGTGGTGAATCCCTTGTAAAGGAGAGTAAATTTTGCAAAAACATCTTTTTGAACACATTTAATTCATGAAAAATAACAAGTTTGTATAGCACATAATATGTAAATGTTTACAATAAAATCTGAAACTGATATTGTCATCAGTTTCTAGCTAGTACCCTGTAAAATTCAAATAGAATTCTTGAAGCATAAGAAAAATTTTAAAATAAAACCATGCAACTAATTTGAATGAAATTAAAATATTGGTAAGTGTGGTAGAACAAAAGAGGTGAAAAAGACCCCTTTACCAAATTATTCTCATGAACCCCTCAGATTTATTTTGCGAACACTTAGGGGTACGCGAACCACAGGTTGGGAAACACTGCCATAGACGATAGCCCATATTATAAAAAATTAATAGACAAGGCAGAGAATTAATGAAATTTCATAATATGGAGGAAATTTTCCATTGTTAAAATTATAAACATACATTAAAACAACAGTTTTAATAGAACTTTGACTTACTCCACATACCACTGTATGTGTATAACAACGACCAGTTTCAATGAATAATTGCCACCGATGGCGATTATTCATCGAGGTCGAAGTGTTTTAATGTTTGTTTTTAATTTTAACAATGCCACATTTCATCCATAGCCCATATTGTTTCTTAATTTCCATACAAATATTTCAGCTTGTTTTTACAAATATTTAATGCATATATATATATATATATATATATATATATATATATATATATATATATACACACACACACAGCACCATAACTAGCTATTTTAGCACCTGAGGAAAACTTCCAAATATGCACCCCCTCCAAAAATTCTCTAATACCAATATTTTTTACTATATGGATTTTGGATGAACAATTAATAAATAAAAATAAACTATAAATGATGTAATTTCTCACTATAAATTTACACACATATATATATATATATATATATATATATATATATATATATATATATATATATATATATAATACATAATTAAAAATATAATTGCGTATATATAATTTAAATGCAGAGAGTATAAATATTTTAATATTAAAGAGTTATTCTACGTGGTTTTAATGCAGCAAACTCATCAATAATATCATCGAAATTTATAGTTTCTGCTGTGCATATTGTCTGGAACAAGTATAGTGGTGAAATTACCCGTCTTTGTGCCATGCAACCTTGCACAACTTGCCATCAATAATTTTTGCGCCCCTTCTTTAGTTGCACCCGGGGCAGATGCCCCACCCTAGTTACGGCACTGTATATTTATATATATAAATTTAATTCATTATTTTGATATAAGGTGATGAACAGCTGTAATATTTCTATTTGTGTATTTTATATGAAGGTACTAATCATCTCAATCTTATTAATGGTATCGATGAAAATGCATAACCAATTGTGATGAAAAATAATTTTCCGTTTAATTTTTTTTTTCATTGAAGATTTCCTCTTCAGTTTTGATCAACATACATTTTGACTGGCATAATTATTAAAATAATTTATTTGGTAATGGTATTGCAATCTACATTTTCCATTTCTTTAAAAGTTAATTGCAAATTTAATCTGTGAATTTGTATTTTTTGCCGCCGATGTGTTTGCGGTTTCTTACTTGTAGAACTCCTCCGATCGTCGTATCATTTCTTGAGGATCATGGCGTTTGAAAATGAATGATATGTGTTTTAGATCTGCTGGCAAGGCGCTTGTTATGTCGATTGGATCATGATCATCGTCCCAACCTTCATCATCCTTCACTTCCGCAACTGTAGAAATACAATTTTTAATTAATAAAAAATAAAAGTAAAATTCATGCTGAAAAAAATAAAAAATTTCCGAATGACGCTAAAATAAGGAGTATCGGCAATATATATATATTTCATTAATCTATTTTTTATTTGCGCGAGCTATTTTATACAAATCATGCTCTATAATGTTGAATTCAAATTTGATAGTCGAAATAGAAAGTAATGAAGCTGCAGACAAAAAATGATATGATAATGCGTGCCTTTTGATTCGCCGGTTCGAATCAAGGTTAGCGGGAATGGCCATAACAGACCTTGACTTTGGAGTTTGGTTGCATCACTGATACCATCAAAGCATTAACAATACGAAATGAGAAGACAAAGCGCGCGTGCGCATTTCAGGGATTTTTTAAAACTTGGTGAAATATGCGTTATACGTCGTATAACATGTTTCTGCAGCATACTCACGTTCGTTTGGATTCGGAGTATTATCTTAACGCCAAACCGCGGATGTATACATAAATACAAAATCTTAACGCATTACAAATTAAATCCTTACTTAATTGCTTCGCCCCAAATGTATGCGCTTTCTACCGGGTAATGAAATTATACATATATTATTATGTATGCAGGAGGACGCATATTAAGTCAGTAAAATATGCGGATTACCAGGAAATCCTCCGCAGAAAGGGAAAGGAATTCCAGTAAATGAGATTGTTGATAGTCGGGAGAAAGTATGGGATGGTAATAAATACAGCTTTGCGAACTGGTTATGTTCTTGTAAAGTTGCCCATAACGCGGAAATTCGTGTTTCGAATACTTTCCACACAAAATCCTGTTATTATTTTGGGGATACGGTCCCAGGGAAAGATTTCCTACCATACGTGATACCGTAAAAAATATGATTGTATGGCAGAATAATACATTAATAATAATAATATTCCACTGTGATACAGACGACTGTACAGTCATTTTAAGAGTGCAGTAAAATGTGTAAATTATCATTTTAATCTATTTAACATAGATGAATTGAAGTCTGTCCATCTGTGCAATCAATTAAAATGGCAAGTAAACGGTAAGAGGTATAAAACTGAAATTTACTGGGTGTATGTGATGCCTTTACTACGCCACAAAAGAATATTTTTTGGGAAAATCAGTAGGCGGCTGGAGATGCCTTCAAAAAACTTTTAATTAAGATTCTGAGCAATTGGTTTTAAATAGAAAGTTAAAAATTTTCAGTTTGTGTGATCTTTAATGCCATAAATAACACGAATAAATTATTTAAAAAATCGGTGGGCGGCAGGCGGTGCCTTCATAATTTTTTCAAATTAAGATTCTGAGCAATTGGTTATAGATAGAAAGTTAATTTTTTAAACTATTTCTGTGAGCTTTAATTTTTTTGAAAAATTGGAGAGCGTCAAGGGGTCCTATTTAATAATGTAATATGTTCGTATAATACGCCAATAGTCATTAGATTAGAAACCTAACATGTTTTAGAATATGAATACACTTTTTATATTAATTATCGAATACATTTTTATATAATTATATTACTATTATATTACTAATTTTAGGTTAACAATTCTAAACTTCAATAGATAAAACGCGCTTTTTCATATTGCGTCAGTAAATGAAGCTCCCATTTTTAGCACTTTTTCTTAAAAGAACAAGATTGGAAAGGTGTACTCCATGTCGGAATACACAGCTTCCAAATGCGTTCATTGAGATTTCACAATGTTCTCAATATTTTTCGCTCAAATGAGTATTTAACGAGAAGCTAGCGAGGTACGTTGTAAAATACATGTAAGTCCTTATGTAAAGTCAGCGCTGTAACCAGCTATTTTAGAGCCCGGGGAAAACTACAAAATATGCGCCCCTCCATAAAAAAATCTCTAATACTTATATGGATTTAGGGCAAACAATAAATAAATAAAAACAAACTATAAATGATATAATTTCTTATAAATGTACATAATTTAAATATATAAATATAATTACATGCATAATTACACACATACATAATTTAATTACAGAAAGTATATATATTTTAATATTAAAGAGTTATTCTGTGTGATTTTAATGCAGCAAACCCATCAATAGCATAATCGAAATTTATTGTTTCTGCTATGCGTAATGTTTGGAACAAGTATAGTAGTGAAATCTCCCGTCCTTGTGACATGCACAACTTGCCTTTAACAATTTTTGCGCCCCTTCTTTAGTTACGCCCGGGGCAGATGCCCCGCCCTGGTTACGGCGCTGTGTAAAGTTATCGTTATCATTGTCCGATTTTAACCAAAATTGGAATCGGTCGACAAATTTTAGTAAAACTCCTTAATACCAAATTTCATCAAAATACGTCAAGCGGTTCCTGAGTTGAAACAGAGGAACATTGTACAATGCATGTAGGTCTTCATATAAAGTAGTCGTAATTATTGTCCGATTTTAACCAAAATTGGAATCGGTCGAAAAAGTGCTATACAATGAATAGATATTTTTAAAATGTGCACATGGAGAAGAATACTGAAAACAAAAAGGACGGATCGAGTAAAAATGAGGAAGTATTAAGAAAAATGCGAGAGAAGACATCAGTAATAAAAATTGTTAGAAAGATTGAGGCAAGCTGGACCGGCATTTCTCAAGGAGAGGCATCATGATTACAGATGTGACTGAGAGAAAATTTTGGGGCAAAAGAAGAGCAGGAAGGAGAAATCTCCAGCTGATCGGCTACTTGAAAGAGAAAGTTACCAAGAATTGAAGAAATTTGCGGAAAATGGGATAATACGGAGGACTCGTTTTAATATATAATAACGAATCTTTCTTCTTACATTACACTAACGATGATGATATTTAGGCAGCGGGAGATAAAAGTCTGTGATGTTTATATTTGCCAGGTCAATAGAAGAATAGGAGCAGTGGCGGCTTTTAAAGTGAAGTTAGTGAAGTGCCACTTCACCTATAATTTATGAATGTTTTTCAGCTGATAGGTACAATTCGATTACTTGGAAATATAAAATTTCAAGTCAAAATATTTCAATTTTGCCTTGAATTTTGCCAGAAGTAAAGCCATAGTTCCAGGCTCTCCTTCAAAATATTATTATTAATTACGGTAGAAGATACCACAGGAAAAAGATTATTTGACAAACTGAAAACATTAATGAATGAATTAGGAATATCACCAGAAAATTGTCGTGGTCAGGGCTATGACAACGGTTCTAATATGAAGGGTTTTAATAAAGGTGTGCAAGCAAGATTTCTGAAAGAAAACTCAAAAGCTCTATATACTCCATGTACATGTCATAACATCAATTTAATGTTAGGTGCTGTCGCTAAATCATCAGAAATTGCTATTAATTTTTTTTAACAGTTTACAACGGTTATATACAATATTTTCAGCTTCAACGTCACGTAGGGAAATATTAAAGAAACATGTTACTCAAAACACACCAAAACAGCTTTGTAATACAAGATGGGAATTTCGCTTCAGCAGTGTTAAAGCTGTTCGATTTCAACTTCCTGAATTTTTAACGCCCTTGAAGAAGTTGAAAACAAAATATTAGATAACGGCATAAAAGTAGAAATAAGAAGGATATATAAAAATATGCATAAATTTGAGTTCCTTCTCAGTCTAGTAATTTGGTATGAACTATTACTAAAAGTTAATTTGATAAGCAAATTATTATAGAATAAAGCAATGCATTTAGCTATTGCAGTAAAACATTTGGAGGAACTAGTCATATTTTTACAAAAATTCAGAGAGGAGGGTTTCAAAACTTGCTTAAATGAAGCTAAGAAATTATTAATAGAATTAAATATTGAGTCACATTTTAAACAATAATAATAGTTGCCGCTATTTGAGCTGCGCGCTCAGCGACCTCCCAGTTGCGCGCGCAGTAGTGAAGTCGAGACACTTATTCGGCTCCTAGGCTGCACCGTTGACGTTGGTTCATGGTAACGATGGATGCAACGACTGCCTAACGTTGACCTTGGTTGGATAGAGTGCAGCTCTTCTCACTCACGCGCTTTCCAGCTTCACTCGCCCAGTTGGGACAAGCCTGTGTAATTTCGCTGGCCGTGGACGTTGAGCGCCCGTTATTTCAGTAAACCCTGAGAGTGTACGTGCTATTCTGAAGTGCATTCAAAACGACGTTTCAATGCCAAGAGAAGATCAAAAGGTTCTTATTCCTGAGTGTTAAATAGTTAAGTAAATATGAATCCTTCCAATGACGCAGTGTGTGTAGTAATTGAAACGCCCTTTTCGCGAAGGAGGGAGGACGATAAAAAAGATCTTTTACTTCTTGGGAGACCTACACCTCTTATCAGCGTGAGTGTAAAAAAGGAGATTAAATGTTTTGGAAAATCATGCAACAAACATTTTAAAAGTTCGTGGTACAATGAATCATGGTTATGCGGAAGTCATTACTTGCAAAAACTATTTTGTTGGCCTTGCCTGCTTGTTGGAGTCAAGAAGCGCATTTGGAACAAGGTAGGATTTTGTGACTTCTTGAACATTAATCGTGCTCTTCACAAACATTCAGATTCATCTGAATACCTTAAATGCATGTTACAGTTTAAGAATTATGAAAAGAATAGGAATACAGTTGTCGACGCCCTGAAGGAAAATTCTCGGCTCTATCTCGCTCAATACAATGTAAATGTTCGATTAAACAGGCTCTTCATGCACACGGTCATTGACGCAGTCTTGTATCTAAGCAAACAAGAACTTGCATTCCGCGGACATGACGAAGGAACTTCTTCTCTGAACCGAGGAAATTTCAAAGAACTTTTATCCTTGTTGAATTCAAGAAGTCCTTTAGAAATTCAAAGTCACTCTAAAAATATTAGTGGTGTATTCACTGGAGAGTTTAAGACAATACAAAACGAATTAATTGAATGTATTTCAGACTAAATTCAAGAGTATGCTAAAATAAAATTAGTATTGCGGACTTCTTTTATCCAGATAGACGATACTACCGACATTACTCAAAAATCACAATGTTCAATCATATTGAGATTAATTAATTCAGATGCTGAATTGGTAGAACGTTTCTTAGGATTTCATAATGTCAGTTCTGACTGAACATCACAAACTCTATTCAATTTAGTAGACAGTTTTAGGGCAGTTTGATTACAGAAGCAAACTGGTTGGCCAGTGTTACGATGGCGCCAGCGTGATGTCTGGGCATTTGAATGGACTTCAAAAGAAAGTAAAAGAAGAGGCTCCCCAAGCTCTTTGTCCACTGCTTAGCGCATCGTCTGAACCTTGTATTACAACAGTTGCAAACTAATTCCAAAATGCCGCATATTTTTCGCTAGCATTAGCGGGATACCCTCTTTTTTCCATCATTCGGCAAAACGAACTTACGCAATGGATACAGTTATTGGAAGACGTATAACAACAGTGACACATACCCACTGGTCTTCAAATTCAAAACTTCTCACAATCAGTGTGACTGTCGAGGAGTGGGATGGATTAAAACTGTTTTCGAAAAAATTCTGGCCGACATCGAGTCAGGAGAGACAGCCGTTCGTCTTTCGAGAGAGTTTCTGAATGAAATGCACGATTTTGACTTTGCATTCTTAGCTCTAGTTTTAATGACATTTTCCAAGTAACTAGTGTTTCATTTGATGTTTTGCAAAAGAAATCCTTGGATATCAATTTCTGTGATTCCAAAATGAAAAGCACCTGCAATATAATTGGCAATAAGCGGAATGAAGAATGCTATGCCAAAATATTTGCAACGGCCAAAAACAGAAGTGACCTATCAGGAAGGAAGTACAGCAACTTAACGGAAGATGAAATGGTTCTGAATTACAGAATGTTGTACTATGAAATAATAGATAGCATTTTAATGGAGATGAACACTAGATTTCAAGAATTAATAAGCTAAGTTTTCCTGGCCTAGCGGATATTTCGAAATTTGAAGAGTCCTCAACAATATTCCCGAATAATGCGCTTTCTTCTTTACAAGAAACATACCCAACTCCATTTAAGAAAATTCCGCGACTGAAAACTGAACTTGAACTGCTCTACCAAGATGTTCAATATAGGAATGTTCCCCTTACAAGAGTGATTTCACTTCTTCGTGAAAATGAATTACATAAGGACGTATTCCAAGAGGCGTACAGATTTTTTTCTTTAATTCTGACTATAAGTACCTTCAGCAAGTGTATCAGTGGAAAGAAGTTTTTCGTGCTTGAATAGAATTAAGACGTACCTAAGAAATGCAGTGTCACAGCAGAGACTGTCTTCATTGGCGAATATTTCTATCCAAAAAGAACTCTTAAGTGAAATTATGAAAAGTCAGCCTTTTCATGAAGACATTGTGGATAAGTTCTCCGCCCTAAAAGTCAGGCGAATCTCTTTAATTTACAAAAAATAAGCGAGCATAATTGCAACAGAAACTCTATATAGGTTTCACATTACACTCACCCTTACTATACAAGCAACCGCTTCACGAGTTTTCGCTTACACGAGAAGGGCTTTTACATGCTTGTTTTTCACTGTTCGAGCTAATTTTTCGCTCTTACGAGGATGAAAAAGATAAAGGAGCAAAATGTTCGCTCTTACGAAATTTCGTCTATCTCGAGCTGCATTTCTACGTTCCACTTTAGAAATGGAGATCGAGGTTTTGTCTTCAAACGAAAAAACAGATGTTCCATCACCTATAAGGCCGAATAAAAACTAAGACCTACCACCACCGCACCATACCCGATGTCAACTTGTTTCGGTGAGTGCTCATTTCTCATTTTATTTTATCTATTTAAAACGTAATTTAAGTATTACAAAGTATTGTTTCAATGTTATATATTTTTTGCTTCGCTTTCATTTTCTATTTGGTAATTTTGGAGATGAATTTTTTTCCCGTATTTTTTTATAGCCAGAGCCGCCGGATTTTCAGTGTTTTTATGTATTATGAGTTTGATTCGTAAGTGTAATTTCAATGTAAAACTTGGATGTATTAAGTGATTTTCTGAACTCGGGAACGTATCGTAATGTTTTTCATGTTTGGTTATGTGAATTTACTTCTCGTTATACGAGATTTCGCTTACGAGCGACTTTTTCGGAAGGGATTGAGCACGCATAGTGAGGGATGGATGCACTTGGCCCTACGATAAATACCTATTTTTTATCCCTGACCTATATATGAACTTCACCTACTTTTTGAGCACGAGCCGCCACTGAATAGGAGCAGAGTAAAAATGTCTTATTTCCAGGAATCGAACGAAATTTTATTTTATTATGAAAAGCGCAGCATTCTCAAAGGTGGGTGGTTTTTAAGTTTCGGCAAATCACTTATCCTCGCTATCTTTTGAAATTATGCCCAGCATTGCAAACATTTTGAAGTTAACTGTATAGTCCCCGTGATATCCGAGTTTGAAACCCCAAGTATACGATAGTCTTCATCTGTTTTCTACTCTCAACAATCGCTTCATTATTTCGCCGATATCTTTGCCATTTTAATTAGCATCATCTCGACTTTGGAAACCATTTCTGGCTAATCTTATTGATAGTACATATTTCTACAAGTGCTATAACGTCATCTAATTTTTTACACTGTCTTGGGGCTATCTCACTGTCTTTTATCCAGTCCACGTTTTATTTTCGGCTAATATTTGTCCAGCTTTGAATGCATTCCCATTCCTTAGAATTACAATCCAAGTTAACTTATAAAGCCTGATGAGGATGACACTCCGTCACAAAGGGTGTTCATAATGAACTGGAGATTTTACGAGTAAACATTTTCCAAGGAAAAATATTCTTTCGAAATATTGTCACGAAGATATTATTGCGGATGAATGTGTAAACACGCACCCCGTTGCGATGAATCAAAATAATATTTTGGTGGGGAAAAACTTCTTCGATACCCTTTGCAGTTACGGATTCAGGGATTCCGGTGACTCGTCCAAAAAAACGTTCTTAGTTGGCATTTAACTCTGCGGTGCGGCTTTTGCGCTTCTTTAATGTGCTATCATATAGCCGCCCTACGAACTTTTCGGTATTTACTAAACAAGCAGAAAGGCGTACTCATCTCCGAAGACTTTGATCTTCGCAAATCAAAAATGCTCGCGGTTTATAACCGTAGTATTTATTGTAGGCATTGTAGTTGCCAATTTTCATTGATATTTAACGAAATAAATGTAAAAAGTAGTTAAATTATATTTGTCTAGAAATCATAATTGTACAATAATAAGCTTGCGTTCATGTAGTTGTGTTATATTTTCTTACCCGCTGCAATCTTTATACAAATTTTAAAATGGAGACATGCATATTATTAGAAAAAGATAATAGTATTGTTGTGATAAATCGAGCAGGAATGATGGGATTCCTATTAAGACGGGATCTTAACAAATGTGTTAGGACGGATTTGGAAATTTCCCGCCCCTAAGCCAAATTTTTTTTTCCGCCACTTTTTGGCGCTTTTTCCTCAAAGAATCGCTCATGTATAAGGTTTGTCTGTCCGCCCGTCCGTCGGTGGATCATAATGGATAGTTTAATTCATCAAAAGTCTGCGTAATATTAATATTTTTTATTCCCGTCCCGACATCCCATTTTTATTGCCGCCCCTAGGCCATTGCCTACTTTGTCCTTATTAAAAATCCGCTTCCAGTTAGGATACTAATTTACTGGTTGGTGACACCCCATTTAGGTGGATATCAGGAATATACCGTTACTCGGCACTGATTATTATTTCTTTAAAACAGTGTTTTTCAACCGGTGGGGCTAAAAAGAATTTGAAATGGGCCGCGAAAAAATTTGGAATAATTTACGATCGGCTTACGATATTTCAAAACTCGCAAAAGTATATCGAAAACTTGATATTTTGTAAAAAGCAAACGTAATAAATAACTAATGACAAATTTTAATAAATTTCTCTAAGTTTTTTAAATAACCCGCTACTTATAGTCAATAAAATCTAATTTTCTCCAGCCTATATATACATGTAGTGATACGTAGCCAACCTGTTAAACGGTCATTTTGTAAAAGCATTTACAGTCGTCAACGATCAATGCGTACATTATTCACCCACTATAAGGCACGACCTGATGGACGATATAGTATTTTCTGAGGTGGGAATAGCAAGGCAATTAAGTTCCAACAGGCCTAACAAAGCCACTGGCCCCGAAGAAATTCCTGCTCGCATTTCAAAAGAATTAGCTGAAGAAATAGCACCTTTTCTTCGGATAATATTCGAGAAATCTATTTCCCTCGGAGAGGTCCCTAAGGACTGGAAGTTAGCGCACCTTACCCCAATTCATAAGGGCGGCGACAAGGAGAACGCAGAAAATTACAGGCCGATTTCCTTAACTTCGATATCGTGCAAGATTCTCGAGCACATACTCGTTAGCAACATAATGCGATTTATTGATAGTAATTGATTGTTAGATGATTGTCAACACGGCTTCAGGAAAGGTGTCTTGCGATACTCAGCTCGGTCTTTTTCTGTATTGTATACTGAGAGGTGGAGAAAATAATAGGCAGGTCGATGCCATCTTCTTAGATTTTAGGAAAACCTTTGATAAGGTACCTCACAGAAAGTTAATAACGAAATTAGAAACCTTAGGCGTTAATTCCAAAATTGTAATTTGGATCCGTAAATTCTTAAATCATAAGAAGCAGAAGGTGAATGTCCGTTATTTTTCTAATTTATATAAACGATATCAGCTCAGTAGTCGGAAGTAAAATTTGGCTTTTCGCGGACGACACCATCATTTATAGAGAAATAAGCAATCCGGAAGACCATCAGTATCTCCAAAATGATCTAGAAGCCATTTCTGCATGGTGTAAGGAATGGCAGTTAGAAATCAACCAAAAGAATAGCTGCGTCATCAATTTCTGGAGAACCAAGAATATCTCGTTGGATGTTCATTATTCGTTGGACGGATTAGAGATTCCTGTTTCAGACTCGGTTAAATATCTAGAAGTTACGTTCTATTGTGATCTCTCGTGGGACACCCACATTAGCCAATTGATAGGTGCCGCTAACAAAAAGCTAATAGGGAGAATAGTTCGAAGTAGCTCCGACAAAGTGACAGAATTATGTTATTTATCCTTGGTTCGACCGCAGGTCGAATATCCGTCAGCTGTGTGGGATCCCTACGAAAAGGGACTCAGTAATGAGATAGAAAAGGTTCAGCGCAGGACAGCTAGATTTGTATAGAGGAATTACGATAGTAAACAAAGCGTAACATCATTAATAGAAAATCTGAAATGGTCATCGTTAAAGGAACATAGGCTGTAGGGTAGATTTAACTGCTGGAAAAATGTATTTCGAAGGGACTAGCGAATGAGGTAGTAGGTCTTATCAGAAGCCCGACGTATCTCGTAAGGAGGACAGCGAGGATAAATTCCCGAGATCGATTGTAGGATCGTTTTTCCCTAGGACGATAAGAGAACATAACAGTAAAAGATAACATAGGAAAACTAGGAACATTTGGTGCACTGTACCCCCTGCCATCCACCAAAAAGGTGACTTGCAGTGTATCATGTAGATGTAGATAGATGGGCCTTGGAAATTTTCCTGTGTCTTAGGTGTCGCTTTTATCAGAAAGTTTGAGAAACGCTGTTATAAAATAAAATGTTCTCCCCACTTATTCTCGTCATCTTTATTTTCGGAAGTTTTATATTTTCTTATATTTTTATCGAGCTACTTGACCTAATAATTATTCTTTACACATTCCTTCCATGCACTTTCTCTCGCTTAATCGACTGTGTCCCACCGTGTTTGTCTAGGTACCACTACAGCATCAAAACTATTTCCACATTGTTTACGTGGTTTCATCACTACGAAAATTTCCAAAACCTTTGTTGTGTTTCACGCTCCATTAATTTTTCCTGAGAGGACATCTCAACTCAGTCGCACGATACCACGAAGTTGAGGATCTGAAAAACAGCGTTAGGAATTTTGAAGCAAAAAAATAATCGAAGTGTATTAGAAAGTTTTCAGACTGGGTAAATAAGAGAAATCGTTAAGGTTAGGGAAGTACAAAGTATTTATTTTGAATATATGCCGGAATGACATTAATTGCACGCATTAAGACGGCCTTATAATATTATATAATATTAAGGGCACTTTTAATAATACATATCTGCTAAATAATTTGCGTGTGTGTGTATTTTCTGGCGAATCAGCCTCTTGGTCTATAATGTTCCAAATAATTTGCATTCGAGAATTTGCTCCAGGGGTGAATTTGTATTGTGTTTTAGGTGTGATTAGGACTTTAATGCCCGTAAACACGGCCGTATACAAAATTTATTTCAGCTGGATTAGAACGCAAAAAATTCAATGAATACCTTTTAAGTTTGATTCAATATTAAGTCCCACAAATTGACAAAATGAGCACAGTCAAACCCCGATGTAGCGCCCTCCCGATATAGTCTATATAGTGCTATCCCCGCATACCGCCCATGGATTTCCATCTTATGATTATATATACCTCGATTTACCGCCACCTCCGCTTCAACGCTATTTAATTGTCAGTGATGGACAAACGGTGGCGCTAAATAGGAGTTTTCACTGTACTTGCTCAGTAGCCGTAAAAAGGGTATGAAAAACCATCTGCTCATTTCGGCTACTAAGCAGCCGTCATGAGTGGTATTCATCGTTAGTAATTCATACGAAATCGATAATTCTTCATTTAATTAATCAAGTACCCCATTTTTTGGTCGGTCAAGGTGTTATAACTCCAAAAATTTGAATTTCATTCTCTTATCTTTAAAATTTTGCATCCATCCAATTCATTGAAAACCTGCTCAGAACATCTATCCTCATCCTACTTCATTTCACTATTTCAAGGCAACCTTCATTCAATCAATTATTTCGAAATTTCCCTTCTCAATATATGTCGTAACCATTTATTCTGGTTTATATCGAACGCGTTGACTGAACTATTCCTCCAGGTAAAGTGCTTCGCTTGTTTTCATATTTTCTTGTTTTCTTTATTCTCTACCTTACCTAAAGGTTGAAAGCGACTGATCCATACTCAGTGGTATTCCTCTATCTTCCATATTTGTGTCCACACTTGTAAAAAGATTAAACTATTTAAGATCGTATTGTTATTTTCAATTAACAATGTTTATTCAATTTAGTCAGCGGTATGTTAAATGTGATATCGAAATTCTAATTTATTCTTTAACCAATCATAATTTTAGGATGATCAATCTCAATTGTCCCTGGCGTAACTTTTTGGAATATTCCATATTCATAAATAACAACTCAAGTAACTTTCCTAGTCCCTAGTTCCTATTTACTAGTATTGTTATTTCTTAATAAAGTCACTTCTCTTTTACCTTTGTACGTAAAATTTGATAGTTAACATTTTAAGGGATCTTTTGTGGTCCGACAATAGTTTGAAAATGTTTTATATTCATTGTACTTATACTGTATTTTTATATTTTTCTATGCGGATACTAGGCCAATGAATTTGATAATAACTATATTACTTCAATGGTACTATTTTTAATGTTTCGAACAGTTTGAACAACTCGGTGCTCTGCAGAAAAGGTTCGGCTGCCCATGCCCCAAAACAAATTTCACCACGGGGATAGATGGATAACAAACTTGGCTCATTTACTATTCAAATAAAATGCGGATTTTTTTTAAATTTCACTTCTTATTGTGAGGTGGTTTCGTAAGACGTCAGGGCGTCTCTTGCCTTCACCCACTCGGCTGAGTGCGCGGTGTTGGCACGACTTTCCTTGCGGCAAAGCCAACACGACACTATGATTTAGCGTATTTTCCCGCAACACATGGTTTCTTCATTTGTTTTTGGTCGATATTCATTTCAGTATATGTTTTACTCGTCTTTAATTAACATCAAATTTTTAGAAATAATATTAACTATAAGTAGTTTTTTCCGACTGACAATTGATTTTATGAAAAGTTTCCAGAGTGCGGTGTAAAAATGGCTGAAATTCTCTAAATTTTAACAATCATCATAGCAAGAACCTCTCAAAGGTTATATCGATAGCGAAACAATTCTTAGATAGTTAGTATCGTAACTGGTTTATGTTCTATGTAGGCTATCTACTTAATTTATAAAAACTGGACGTTATCTTGACGGCGAGAATATTCAAGTTGTTTACTATGACATATAGAGGTATCCATGCTTGCCATCGTAAATGAAGGAGTTTGATGATATTCCTTCTCTTCCCAAGGACGGCATCAAGTACTAGTCTTTCGGCGTCGGCCGTCATTATTACATATAGCTGCGGACAGTCTTTAACCCTCTATTCTCAGATTCG
Source organism: Tanypteryx hageni (assembly GCA_028673005.1). Classification (NCBI taxonomy): domain Eukaryota; kingdom Metazoa; phylum Arthropoda; class Insecta; order Odonata; family Petaluridae; genus Tanypteryx; species Tanypteryx hageni. The sequence continues at coordinate 153,066,588 of CM054115.1, forward strand.
AACATTTTTTTGTCTCATCGAGTATGTAAATAATTAGTCACGTAACCCTTTGTAGGACGGAATCCATTCCTTTAAATACGTTTCTTGTAGATTCTTTCATTTCCACGTTAAGTGAGGGAGACTCCCGTCCACAATAAATAAACATTCAAAAACTTACGGTCAAATTAAAATAACCGCGTTTCCCCGCAAGGATCAATTGAAATTCATTATGATAAAAATTTCAATTTGGAAGTGATCGTCGTCCACACTCGAGAATCGACGCACCACTGACGAGGTATAATTTTCATCAAGAAATTAAAAATTATATTCAACATACTATTTGATCGGCACACTAGGCCCAATAAAAATTTATGAGAAATGGCAAGCAATGAAACGTGAACATAGATACATAGAACGCTCTTCCGTCACATCCATGATAAATCTCCGCGTTATCTTCAACAGCAGTTGAAATAACTTGTCACCCATATGCCGAAGTCTCGCTACGCTACGCTCATTATTTCCCTATCGTTATCCAGTTTCGTAATGTTTTCGAACGCCTGATTTTGAAGTGGTCCAGCGTGAGGAAGTTTGGATTATATCCCGCAGTTTATCTTAGGGTTAAGATGGCCGATTTGAAACTAGGTCAACGGGAACGTAATTGGAGTCGATAGCGTAGAGCCAAGTTTATAAGTATTTTCCCAGCGAATGCCCCAAGGAGGCCACACAGATCAGTCACTGTATTGTGAAAAACATCCATTCCGATCAGGAAGATGATATCAAAAGAAATGAAGTCACGACTTTTTCGAAAGTCATCGAAGGACGAAAAGAAACTTCGAGCAACAGATGATTTGCTATTTCGGCACAGAATAATTTCTACGCTTTTTAAATATAGTAATAAAAGAACTTGTTTTTGTAATAATTAAGGCATCGCCATAATACAGCTAAGGCACTTATAACCATTCTTGAAAGTCAGCTGTATCTGTTTTAGAGACTGATCTACGCCAGGGGTCAGCGACCCACGACCAACGAAGTAATGTTGAAAAAGCGATCCTTGAATATTGAAACGTTAAATATATTTATACTTGGTTTTCACGAGTCCTCCGAATCATTGTCAACTTCCAGCGTAGCCCGCCATTAGGTTCCCGACCCCTCATCATTCTTAAGAATTTGCTTTTCTGTAGTTTAACAATAGCTTCTTGGTGTCATCACGGAGAAATCACCTTTGTCATTCCCGATGAGCCGTTCTTTATAATTTCATTTCCTACACCTTTCCTTTTCCGTTGATGTGTTCAGCCAGGTGTGAAGCATGTGGCTTGATGGATTCGGTGAAAGCGTATGAACAAAGCCTATTTTATTTTAGAGTACAAAAGATTTATCCCCGAAGGTCGCGTTTCTCTTTGAAATTGAACCGGTAGAAATTAACGCTACCTCGATCTTAACAAGGGGAGAAATCGCTATTATTTTATATGAAACGAACTCGAAATAATTTCCTAGAATTAAAGATCATCGCGAAATTCTTAAACATTTTGATCAACTAGTATCAACTAGCGTTAATCAGCAGGCATTTGGTCTTAAGCTCACTATTTTTTTATTACCAGTGAGCTTTGATGTTTTTAACTGTGATGTATCGTTCGACAACTTGTCATAACAGAGGCGTGCTAATTGTATAACAGTATCGATATTTGCTCCGAAATAAATTATCACTCGATAAAGGTTTAATTAATTATTCACAGATATCATTTTGGTTAAACGAACAATATTGAACAGAATAGAACTAGAAAATAATCGATTTTTTACTTTACTAATTTTGATACAGTTTCTCGAATCTTATTTTCCCGTAAACATATAGTATCCTGAATGATATGAAACTATAGAAATACTTGTTTTTAATAGAATCATCGACTCGAACAATAATGAGTTATTCGTGAAAATTCGAAATTAAAGAGAATTTTTCAACTTTCCTTTGCACTTTTCCTTCGCTGCTAAGAGAAAAATTAAATTACGTTGGAGAATTCGATTTTTCCTCTCTTACGCTCGCTTGTTTTACAATATGTCTTTCATATCTTTGAGGGCAAGGGATGCAGTCCGTCTATTTCTCTCGACCCAATTCTGGAATTTTAATGTCCTCATGCGTATGCCTTCGTATTTTTATTGACGCAGTGCCATCACGGAAGTAGATCCTGAGCTGTACACGTGAGATATCTTTCATTCTGTCACGTTAGCAGTGTGACGATCGATATGTAAGGGAGGAACACGCGGAGGCGATCAAATGGTAGTTCATCACACGCACATTAACGGAAGTGCTTTTAGTCGGGAGTCCACCATTTTTTAGAGTGCGGCGAACGGCTTTCGACGGATAGGAATTTTTTGTTTTAACGAGCGTATTAAACAGGAGGCGCCCTTGTAGTTTACCAGTTGTAGAAGTTGAACTTCGTTTTAATTTTAATTGTAAATTCCTTACATTCAGCAAATATTTTATCGATGGAATTTAAAAAATGAGAATGAGGTCAAAATATCACGTAAATAATGCCTGTTGTTTGTTATAATAGTTTTAATTTTTTCGCTTCCATAAATCTAATATTATCAATCCATAACTCAGCTCTGCTGATTTTATTTTCTCTATACATTGGTAATAATTTAAGAAAATGGGAGCATCGTTTGCTGACGCAATATGAAAAAGCGTGTTTTATTTATCGAGGTTTATTTAGAATTTTAAAATTAAAACTCTTTATAAACTTAGTAATATTATTATACGACAAAGTAATTTATTCAGTAATTAATATAAAAAGTATATTCATACTCTTAAACATGTTAGGTTTCTAATCTAATGACTATTGGTTTATGATATGAACATACTACATCATTAAAAAGGGCCTCCCTGACGCTCTCCGATTTTTCAAAAGAATTTCTTCTGCATTGTTATAGATGGAATTAAAGCTCATACAAATAGTGAACATTTTAAACTCTCTATCTAGAGCCAATTTCTCTTAATTTGAATTTTTTTTAAAGACATCCCCTGCCGCCCACCGATTTTCAGAAGACTTTCTTCTCCAGTGTTATAGATGCAGGGCCGGAGTAAGCACTACGCAAAACACCCAAGTGCGTGGGGCCCAAAGGAAAAGGGGGCCCACAGTGGGCAGACACTTTTAGGCATCCGATTAAAGTTTCTGATGTCAAAGGGCCGCCAAGAAGTGCGATACTTGCAATCGCAAATTGCGGGACCACCATGTGTGTGTCGGAAACATTGGCGGATTAGCGCACAGGCAGATGAGGCGCTCACCTGAGGCCTCGATACTCATGGGGCCTCCAAAACAGTCAAAACTTCATTTTTTGTTCGATATTGAAATAGTATAATCTAATACATACGTACACGTCTCGTGTTCTTAATTAATGTTAAAATATTGCAATAAATAATTATATTCATCAAGTTTTAGTAAGTAATCAATAATTTCTTTCTGTGTAGCTATGTTCACGAAGTTTGCCGAGGCACCAGTTTCTCTGGGAACGGAATTGGGATTGAGAAATAGTATGAATTTCTTGCGAGTGATAGGTCGGTGATTCCGGTTTACTTTGTATCGTGTTTGTTTAGTGCACACCTCGAGAAACTGTAAACTATTAAACTGAAGCAAGCACAGCTTACGGAAGAGGCATCTCCGAGTTAACGGCGTTAAATACAGAATACGATTTTTTATCGATATATTTTTAAGTAATAAATTGAAACACATTAATAACCAAAACATATCTTCAAAAGATAAATCAGGTACATAAAAAAAGAAAAGAACGATTAGAGAAAATTAAAATCATAAAAAACTTCCTAGATTACACAACGTTTTTGTAACTTATCATAGCAGTAAGAGTTACACACTGCAGGAGATTAATGTACAATCACCAACTGATGCTCCAGAACCGGAGAATTACACAAAAGGAATTCTTGAACTTGCTAGACCCAGTCCTACTAAACTTGTGCTTCGATAGCGGAGGGTATCATAGTACCACCTGAGCCAGAACCATTTACCTCAGATGAGCATGCTAATATATTAGAATATTTTAATGATCCCATTCATTGGATAGTGAATGATGACTTCCAAGATTTCATATCATCTTTGGAGAGATTACCTCAAGAAAATGATGATAATTTTGAAAATTCTACGAGGGTGGTGTTTGGATAAAAAAAAGTTGACTAGTAACCTTTTATACTCTACCAAACCGAATAATGAGAAAGAAAAAAGAAAATGGCTTATTTACTCTCCAGAAAGTGGTAACGTGTTCTGTTTATATTGTAAGCTTTTTGGAAAACCAAGGAATCAAACAGATACTCTGGTGGTAGGATATAATGACTGGAGTAATGCTGCTCAGCATTTATCAAGCCATGGAAAAAGTTCTGAACATATGACTGCAGGTACTTTATTATTTAGTAGAAGAGCAAAGAAAAGCTGTTTGGTTAAATACTTTAAGGGACAACTTAATGATGAAAAACGTTATTGGAAAGAATTACTTCAAAGAATAATCGAAGAAATTAAATTTCTTGCTGTAAATAACATACATTTTTTGTGGAAATGTAGAAAACATTGAATAGAGAGACTGCTGGTTGGTTTTAGCTACTATGCGAATCCTTGGAAAATTCGATCCATTCATGGAACAGCACATTAAGATAAAAGCAAATCATGGGAAAGGTAAAATTTCCTATTTATCTAAAACTGTCTACGAGGAATTGATAAATATATTGGCATAAAAGGTATCTGAGAAAATATCACGTATAGTGAAGAAAAATAAATATTTCTCAACTATTGTTGACTCAACACCTGAGTGTTCAGATGAAGATCAATTCTGTTATAGAATCCAATATGTACTGTACTGAAGCGGGAAAACCAGCATCATCATTTCTAGGATTCAATGCTTTAGAAGAAAGGCGCTCTGGAAAATATTTGGCAGAAACTATTTCAAAAGACCTGAAAAAAGACATTAAATTATCAAACTGTGTGGGTCAGATTTACGACAATGCAGAAAATTTATCTGTAGCGGTAAATGGAGCACAAAAATTCATCAGAGAGAAGACAATTCAGGCCATATATATACTGTGCGCCATGCACGCCTTAATTTAGCACGCGAAAAAGGTATGAAAGCTGAAGAATGTTCACGTTTCTTCGCCCTTTTGCAACGCTTGTACATTTTTTTAATTCTTCGACTCGAAGATGGCAGAAGTTAAATGAATATTTGAGCGCACTCTTTTTAAAGCGAACCTGTAGTGTTTTATGTCATCCGATTGCCCATCTAATCGCTGTTACCTTTCAGGAATATTCCCTGATCAATAAAAATCCGCCAATATAACATCCATACTGAAATGCGGGAGTAAGTTGGAAGTTGAAAATAATCGCACTGTATCCATCCTTCCTGTAATTTCCATGATTTTTGAAAAAAATAACATTCACAAACGTCTTTTCTCTTTCACTCTCCCATACATCTCCTCTGAACAGCAAGGTTTTTTCCTGGGATTTCTTGCTTAACAAATTTATTTGTTTTACATTATAATATTACTGAAGCTTTCGAAAAATCATCCCAACTGGATGTTTGTTACATAGATTGAGCAAAAGCTTTCGATACTGTGAATCATGATCTTCTTTTTTACAAACTCTTTCATCGTTTTAACATTCATGGATCTTTTCTCTCCCTAATTACTAGTTTCTTACATTCCCGCACGCAAAGAGTTGTAATAGATGGTTTCTTCATCTCTTTCCTCTGTAACATCTCGTGTACTACAAGGAAGTGTTCTTGGACCTTAACTCTTCACACTTTACATTGATGACTTAGTTAATACTATCAAAAGTCATTAGTGTAACGTCCTCATTTACGCAGACGACTGTGAGGTTTTCAAGCAAATTGATAATGATAGCGACTGTCTGCAAATTGCCTTTAGAAGCTTTTTTGACTGGTGTCAAATATGGAAATTAACTCCAAATCCTAATAACTTTACGGTCCTCTCTTTTACTCTGCGAAATAAGCCTATCGCTACTTCTATTCTCTTAGTGATACTCCTATCCTAAAGGTCTTCTCTCAAAAAGATCTTGGTGTAACTTTTGATGCAAAATTATCTTTCTCTCTTCACATTGATAAAACCACATCTAAGGCTATGTCTATCCTTAGCCTTCTTTACCGTTTTTAGGAGATAAATGACCCTTTAGCATTTAAATCCTTCTTCTTATCCTTCCTTCTCCCAATCCTGGACTACTGCTGTCCCGTGTAGGCCACAGCATCTCCGACTAAACTCAAGTGTCTTGATCGTCCATTGAATTTCTTTCTTGGGATAGCGAGGGACCGAGTTCCTGCCTTCCCTTCGCTAAGTAAACATGGTGTTCTCGCCACTCTTAAACTGTGTCCTCTGAATCTCAGACGGCAATATTTTGATTTCCATTTCTTTCATTCTGCGGTGAATGGTCTCTACAGGTCCACTGATATATGCTCACTTTTTTCTCTACGTGCTCCATCACGTTCCAGTCATCTGAGTTCTCTTTTTCATCTTCCACCTTTCCGGTTATCTATACCCCAAAGGTCGCCCTTTTATCGCATTCCTTCCTCATTTAACACATTACTAAAGGCGGCGCCCTTCCTGAATATTTCATGCAGGTCCTCGCTCCTCCGTGCCTCCTTGGGTGGTGAACATCTCCGACAATAATGTCTTATCCTTTTAACTTTAATTCTAATTACGTTCATCTTATACTGTTATTATATGTATTTTTAATTTGCGTTTTTATATGTATTTTTATGTATTTTTATATGCATTTTTATATGCATTTTTATATGTATATTTATATGTACATTATTTTGTTTTGTTTTTTACTTTTTGTATTTTATATGTATATTTATATTGTTATGGGTGTATCCAATGTAAAGGCCAATGTGCTGTTATTAAAATCTTTATCTACTACACAATTTCATGCTAGTTTTCAAACTGTGGATACGTTATACAACGGATATAGGGCTGTGATAGAATGCTTAAATAACCTTATAGAAGACAAATTCTTGAATCAGGAGAGCATAATATAAGGTAAAAACTTGAAGAACAACTGTACTTGAACACAGCAGCGCTTTGTGCCATTTTGAAGAATGTATTAGCAAGGATTGATGCAGTCATTATTTCAATTCAAAACAAAAATCTAACTTGAAACATTGTTATGCTTCATCATAAAGCCTTATTGAATACTAGAAGATTTACCCGGCTTCGCACGGGTTGCTGTTTAAATGAAATATAGAACATATTTTATAAGTAAAATTTATATATTTAAAAATTTTCATATGGGTTTTTGAAATACAAATTATTTTATTCCAATGCTTTTTTATAGACAACATAAAAAACGTAAATACTCACCAGCAATGTGTTGAAAAATACTTTAAATTCAAATTGAAATCAAATAATATACTATATTATTACACCACGTTTAAGCACGATTCACTAAATAAGAATATTTATTAAGTAACTAAATAAATAAACCGAAAAAACATAAGTCCTTGTAATTTAACAATGTCATTTTCGTCAAGGTATTTATCGTTAAAAATGCCAATTTAGTCCAAATTAATGGGAATAAACGTGAAATGCGAGCGATTTCGAGTCAAAGACGATAAGAATAAGAAACTATGATCATTATTCTTAAATACTGTGCAGGTATGAAGTTCTTACGCCAATTCGTCGAATTTATATAAGCAAATGAAAGAAAGCCTGCACTTATAAAAGTCAATTTTTACATGTTATCTTACGGGGAATAAAAGCAATGCGAATAACTTTTTTATGGGAAACCTGTCTGAAATTTAAACTAACCTACGGCCTTTTCCTTGGTGCCCCCAATAATCGTGAAAAGTTTCGTTACGATACCTTTGAAGGTGTGGATTTGTATAGCATAACATACATCCGAACATTTTAAATTATAGTAAAGATGTATCGAGCAAACGTACTGAAAAGGTTTTCATGAGTTATATCAAAATGGAAAGGAAACTGATAAAAGAAACACAGGGAAAATATTTCGAACCAATATTTAGAGGCGAAGGAAAGAGAAATAGGGCAAGAACAAAGTTAATTGATGATTCTAAATGCATGGAGAATGATGAAAAGTTTTCTGAAAACCTAGGTTCTGATTTCCGAGTAAACACTATATTATGTTAGATACACTGATAATGTGTCTCGAACAACGACATGAAAATTAGAAAAAAATAATTGGATGTGTTTGCATTTCTATGAGATAAATACGGTTAAATCTATGGGGAAAATGTTGATGAAAATAGTTTAAAAGAAGAATTATTGTAATATAGTTCATACAGTGATATGATGTTTGAAGTTGATCAGTTGGATTTGGTTGTGTTGTTAACTAATCTCGAACAAACAAAACTATTTCCAAATGTTGAGATTGCATTACGAATATTTTTGTTTGCCCATCTCTAATGCAGAAGGAGAAAAATCGTTTTGAAAACTAAAATTAATAACAAATTATATAAGAACGATCATGACCCAAAATAGGCTTTCAAACCTTGCAATGCTAAGCATCAAAGCAGATATGGTTGAGAAATTAGATTTAGATGAAATAATTGATCAGTTTGCAGCATCTAAATCACGCAAATTTATACATTAAAATGCTAGTTTGTCAACTCTAAACCTAAAAAAATATTTTTCCTTGTTTGAATATTGTTTCTTTATTGAATGTTTCATGGATTGTATCTTGTATTAAATAAAAAAGTAATATTATTTAAATGCGTATTTTAGCGTCACTTCTTTTTACAATTTAAGCATATGGTTGGAGTGCTAAGCGTGTGGCCTGTGTGTCTAAACTATATGGAGGGCAAGGGTCCTACATAAGTGGGGCCCATTAGTCTCGCATGCGTGGGGCCAATTGGTCTCTTGATCCGGCCCTGTATAGATGGCATTAACGTCTACACAAACAGTGAAATTTTTTAACTTTAAATCTATAACCATTTGCTCAGAATCTTATTTTGGAATTTTGGAAGCCCCCCTCCCCTCCCTCACTCTTTCCTGCCGCCTCCCCCTATTTTTCCAAAATTATTCTTTGGCAGCGTAATAAATGGCATCATAGATGACATACCTCGCAAATTTCAGTGTTATATCTCTTACCGTTTACTTGTTATTTTAATTTAATTGATTGTACAGACAGACAGATATCGAAAGCATAAGCGAGTTTAAGAAATAAAACGTGATAAAAAAGAACGTGAAAAGCAGTCACGGAAAGAATTCAGAATGAGTTTTTACAGTTGTGACTGCGCAACCTGTATCTTGACCTTAAAGCGGAGACCGTATGTATGGGATGCGTAAATATAGATCTCCTGGAGCTCTGATATAAAGAGAGAATTCAAACTCTTCAATTAAAAAAATAATTTTGTTATACGTTGTAATTATATCAAAAGAAAAAAATAGCGACACCGTTCTTCAAATTTTCTTAATCGCTATGAAATTTTGATACAAGATGCAGTCTATTAATAATGTATTGAAAATCCCCTACTAGCGGATTAATTGTTGACGTAGGATGTTTATTAAACCCTTGTCAACCTCTTTTTTTAACACGAATGAACAAGTTTGTTCAAGACTTAAAAAAACTACAATTTTTTCCCGACCTGTTATTATATCAGGGAATTGTGTATTTTTAGAAAACGTCAAAGGTTGGACCAGTGGAGCTTAAATTTCCAATAAAAGAGAGTTTTCCACTTTTTCGAGATTTTTTCCATTTTAAAAAAATGGAACATTTTCCAGAAAGTGATTCTTCGAAGGGAAGAAGCGAACTTGGAAATATTTCAGGACTCAATTGAACTTGGAAATTAATGCACTGTCCGTTAATCGTTATGATATTTTTACCTTTCGGTTTTAATACAAAGCTTAGGTTTTTATTTATTATCCTAACACACTATATCAGGGAGAATTTTCCTCAAGATTACTTGTGCAACAGATTCGCTGAATTCTAACGTATCTGAGTTCAAAGTACATTACTATAATCAGGGCCGGCTTAAGCCGAAAAAACATATAAACAAGTTACGTGATCCATTGAAACACTTGGACATCGTGGATGTTCCTTATCGAAAATAAGATCTAGAAATGAACCTATCAGTCTCACAGCTGAAACAAAGATAGAACAGGTTCTATTCCGTGAATGAAGTCTCATTTAATTTTTTTCCCTGTGATGTCATACGGTACGTTGGTATGCGGACACTCACTTAAGAATATTGCGCCTTTTCGATAAAACATGTTTCGTTTCAACTTTCACCTTCCATATTTTTCGTTTCTGCCCACGCGTAACCACACTAATGATTGTTCTTTGCTCGCATAATTTGTAAATCCCACGGTGGTAGAGTAACCCATGTTAGCGGCAAATCCCACTCCAAGCTCTTCTTTTAGGCTCCCTCATTAAAAAACTTAAGCTTATAGAAATGGCATTTTTAGGCTGGTTTCCAAAGGAAACAGCCTTATGAAATGTGTGTGTGTCCCCTACTAACAACTTTTCCATCAATGGACCAATTTTCATGAAACTTGGTATGAGGCTCGTGCTGCCAGGGCCTACCTCCGGGATATATTTTATTTTGCGATGAACGAAGTCTCGGGTTCGATTCCAGGAACTTTTTTTCCTATTTGTTTTACATAGGAAGTCTCAAATCCATCGTGCAGAGATGTTTTATTTAATACTTTAAAATATCTTTAAATTGTGACATCGGAGCGAGGTTTGTACTTTTCTATGGGGAAAAGACGGTAAATTCTAATTCTTATCATAGAATTTTGATAATATTTTCTTGAATTTCTACTAATACAGCGTTTTTGCGTTTTAAATCGCATTTTATCGGATTACTGCCATGGGACGATTATTACCGAACGCGGCTTGAGCATAGACGAGTGAACAAATGAGTTATTTTCTTTTCCACTCGACATACATATTAGCATATAAACCGTAACATTTATTAAATTCGTTTATTTAAAAAATACATGCAAAATATAATGCCAGAAAGAGATTTTGACATTGCTTTTAGTATTTTAAATGCTCTATTAATTTGTTTTCCAATATTGCTCTATCATTGATAAACTATGAATTTATAAGAATTCCTCGGAATGACTAACACATACTGAAACATTTGTCAACTTCGGGAAACCAGCCTGCATTAGTCCTGGTTTGGACTCCTTGTAATATTATTTATTTTATCGCCATACTAGCTTCCGATAGAGATAATGGGGCAAACTCAGATCTAAAAATGAAACAACATCGTGTAATTAGGGACTTCATATCTTAAACTTTTTTGTCGTAGAAGTACTAGTGCCTTATGATTATAATTTCTTTTTATATTTTTTCAGTTGTCTTTATCGGTTAATTCGAGTTGCAGCGAGTTTTTTATTTTCAAACTTATACATATTAACTCGAACTTTCATGCAGTTTCGTAAACCCCGAGTGGTTTACAAGAATGATGATTGGCATGCCGAATATAGTGTTCAGTGTAGCTAAAGGTCTATGGTTCAATCCTCAATTGTGTTTCGTCGTCTGATCTGTGTCATCTCCTTTTGAAATCCCGAGAATCTCTTTTCTATAGGCTTCTTCTTCCTTCCTTTCTTCCTCCTTCGAAATTCTTTTCCGTGGAAAAATTTCTCCAAGTCATTTTCCCTTTCTAATTTTGCAGCTTCTATGTTGATTAAATAATTGCATTGTCTGTCTAGTACTTCACTGCTTGCTTTCTTCTTTGCCCGACTTCACGCAGCTCCTACGAAACGAAAGCTTCTAACGAAAGCAAAATTTCTTTTTCCGTTACCCATGCCCCGTGAATAGCGCGGAATTAGAAGAGGTTTGTGAAGTATGTCAGTTTATTTGTCCAGAATTCTTTAGGCGCAACCGAAAGAAAAAAGCTACGATGAAAGCGTTGCTCTGTTGTTCTCTCTAATTGCCCTAGAAGATAAAGAAGCATCTTCAAAGTTCTGTCCTATTTCTCTTATCTTATCTTCGGTAGTAATACTTGCGTCATTTCGATGTGTGCCTTTCCATAATCATTGAAAGAGGGAAAGTGTATTGAACTTCTTTTAGAAATGCTGATAATAATCTTAAATCTGTAATCGAATCATTCCGTCTCTCAGGAGGAATATTTTGCGATCGCGGTATCAACTTATTTTCCTGTTAAATGATGGGGTCAAGCTTCCAATCCAATAAAACTTTATTTGCATAAAAATACGAACTTTATAAAAAAAACCTTTACAATTTCCACAGCAGTTATTAAAATACGACCGGTTTCAGCGAGTTAGGCATCCTGAAACCGGTCGTGTTTTAATAACTGTTATTGGAATCGTATAAGTTCTTTATAAAAATTGTATTTTGCAATAAAAATAAATTTATTAAAGATGGAGTTTCAGACAGTGTTGCCATGTAACATCGATTACTTTCAATCCAACTTTAAAGACATACTAGGCTTAAAACCTTAAAAATTTGAGGCCTATAATAGCTCAAAATATTAAAAATTCTATAATAAATAATGAACCTCATTCAATGGACTGAATAATATATATCAGTAGCAGTGGCGGATCCAAGGGAGGGGCGATGGGGGCGATCGCCCTCCCCTTGGACGACCCCATTGCCATCCACTGGGTAGATTCTTAAATTCATTCCGCGCAATATTCCTTGTTTCTACACCGAAGATTAAGTCTGTATGACAAGGAAAAGAAAGGTTCTGATGGGGATAGGGATTTTCAAAATGTATGGTCGTCGGCAGAGGCGGAATCAAGAGGGGGAAGGGGCAATTGGGGCGATCGCCCTCCCCTTGGGAAGTTTCTGGATCCGCCCCTGATCAGTAGTTCTCAGGGAAAAATTCGTCGTGGCCGTGCCCGCGACCACTTGCCATGTTGTGGTGGCTGCATTGTTAAATTTAGGGCCTAAGTGATATTTGGTATACTATCTAAGAAGTTTAAAGAGATAAAATAACAAACAATAACAAATATTAATTATAAAAACATGTGACAACAGCATCCGTCGCTGTCTGCATATTCATTATTCCTATTTTTAAAATATAATTTTACTAATGGTCGCATTAAAATTTTCCGGTATGCGGCCACAGTGGCCTCACTTGAGAATCACTTCGTATAGATCAGCGGTTTCCAAACATTACAAAGTCCCCTCATCTAATAAAACTGTCTATGCGCTCCCATCTATACCATGTCAATTACAGTTCATAAACAATACCTGCTGGACCTACAATTGTTATTAATATAACCACCTTAAGAAAAAAATATAGACGCAAACGATACCTCCTAACGTCTTTAGGGCTATAATTTGACGGCTGCATATTATAGATTTCACGATTATGATGGTTAAGCAGGCATAAAATATTTGTCAAATCTTTTGCGTCCCCATCCCCCCGACCTACCCAGACCTTCAGGGGGGCGCGTCCCACAGTTTGGAAACCACTGATAACTAAAATAAATTCTGTAGCCATGTAGACGTCGAGTAAGCTGCTGTAGAATCTTTCCGTGCCATCGATTGCCTTAGTATTGAATTTTTCGTTTTTTATTTCTTTCTTAATTTTTTGAACCTATGAAAATTCTAATACGTGTTCAGTAACACTTTTTCGAGACATTTCCAATTTTGGAATGTTGGCGAAGAGATAAAGAGAGGCTGAGTGACAGACAGACCATGAATTCAAATAAAGTTAATGCTCGAAAATCCAATTTTTTTAACCCTCGCTGAAGTTATTCTCTCTCGTTAGTTAGATTGAAATTACAAAACTGGAATAATTTTTATATTTTGCTAAGGTTTACGTCATAGAAGTTTTGTTGCATTTGTCTTCGTTAATATTTTACTTATTAAAGTAATAAAACTTTAATTTTTCTGAAACTCGAACTCTTTTGTCTTTTTTGTCGAATGGGTTTAAATAACAATGACGCGCAAATAATTTGCGATTTTTGAATTTCGTTTTCACCATCGTGCTCACGGAACCGTTCAGGAATTCGCGATACTTCGGTAGGGATAAACCCGATTTTCAGGACCACTATTGCGCCATGTTGTTATCTGGAAACTAGGTTGGATCGTTTCCTCCCACAAACTCTCCCTCTCCCTTTCCCATAAGGCCTAAAACGAAGTAAGTATCAATGAGGACAAGTATTCGACGCTCTTAAAAATAATTCCCACCGAATTTTATCTTCTCCGGTTGCGTGACACAAACTCTCACGGATTATAATGTTTATTCGTTCTATAAGTAAACCGCAACACGTGACGACGTAAACTAGCCATTGACGTTTTTTTCTTTGCCGGCAGAGAATAAACAGCGTTTTCTTTTACGAAGCTTGCGGAATCGTCCTGCTGATCAAGCGACATTTGTAGGCAGAGCGGATCATTCAAAAAATTTTATTCCGCTATTCGATCGTATAGGTTTGAAACAATATTTTAGCGGGGAGATCGAAAATTGAAATTGTGTAGTGAAGCTTAAACCTAAATCGACTGAAAGACAAATTTTATCTTTCTCCTTGTTTGTTTCTACATTACTTAAATTTCTCTACGACAGGGGTGGAGATTTTGAAAATCGACATCTTTTTAAAATATTAAAACGTGCATTAATATGAATCGTGAGCTTTGTAGCATCACCGTCGCCGTTTTCTACCTTTGGGTAGGAAACGCTCACCCGGCCTTATTCTCCCCTTCTAATGCCTTTCTCTTCATCTCCCCACAACCGTGCCCTTTTAAAACGGGTCGGCAACCTTTTCTACATGGCGAGCAGCATTCGTAGCTTGGGATGCTTCGTTGGACCAGATTACATCGGAAGTTGCCTAGAAATGTTGTGTCATCATATTATTGAAAACCTAAACTTAAAAAATTTCGGCGTTGAAATTTCCAAAGAAAAGGTTTCAGTGCGATGATTTTATTTTATAAAATACGGGATTTTGTGTTAAGTTTTTTGGATCGTTTTTCGTCAAAGCTAAGCGGAGGCATGAAATGATCGAAGGGGGCCGCGTGCGATCCGCGGGCCGTAGGTAGCCCACCGCGGTTTTAAAGCATCCAATATTCGAAACAATATAAAATAAGGAAAAAGTTGAGAGATTAGAAAAAATATATCGCAATAGTCGCAATTATTTGAATTGTTTTACTTTGTTCGTGTATTATTAAATAAAATCAAATGATAATAAAGCTTGAAAGATAAAGTTTAGCAATTAAAACATATAATTCAGTTTTTAATGCTGCAATAGAAACTGGACTATAAAAACATTTCTACACATTAAATTGGTCATGCACAATTTTATTGCATGCGACACGTGACGATTAATTGGTCAACTCATGGAGAAAGACGATATTTACCTAATATAACATTTTTATATTCGATCATTGGCAAAGCAATGAAAAAAATTATCTACATAATGCGCACGGTAATTTTTTATCGTTTAAAAAAAAATCTACGATACCTTGGTCTGGTGTTTTGTAAACCCCTCCTTGTGGCAATGGTTTTGGTTCCCTCGGCAATCCCCTTTCCAGACTTCTTGTGACGCTGTATCGGAATAACACGCGAAACGTAAAATAGATGACCATCCCGGTGACTAAGTAAGGCCAATTTTGGCTGAAGAACGGCATGTACGAAGAGAGCATTTTGCCCAGGTTTTCCTTTATGGTTCGCTGATATGTTCCTACTCCGCGGCAGCGAGAGAGCAATGCGTCTCCCTTCGCTCTATCCAAGAACGTACTGTTCAAGCGAGAGTGGATCGCTCGCTACGTCTGCCAAAAAAAAATTGAAAAAAAAACGCGGAGAGAAAAAACTGCCTGCGATTTCTCCTCCCGCCATTGTCTCGTTGCAGTCTAAACACGCTTCGGCTTATCGACAGATTACCGATGAACCTTTTTCACCTCGACAGATCGTTAATTCTGTGCGCGAAGGCCCATTCTTTTTCATTTATAACGTACACGCGTTCGTAGCGCAATGCTATTAGTTTACGAAATTAGCGCACTTCTCCGCTCAACAGCATTAAGCGATACGCGTCAAACGCGAAATCGTTCGAAATCCTTTTTGTATCGTTCGAAGAAAGAGAAGACATTTATCCCACTCGAAAATTATTTTCCTTCCCACTCCCCCCTTAAACAAGCAGGCAGATAATTCTACACTAAATTAATTCAATTACGACCAAAGGGTCTCAAGACGTTCGCGTGACATGGTTCCCGCGCGAGTCGGTCAGATGACGCTACGAATACGACACCGCCGCGACCGATTGCGCTATCCTGCAAGGAGTTCCGATTCGGGCTTATAGGTGGCAGCATCGTCGCCTCCCGATCCGTCGGCTACTCAGAAAGAGGGGAGGGACGAAATATCTGTGTACAGTGAGTCAGATACATGAAACCGAATTGGGAAGCTAAGGAATATTTCTTACGTTCGTAAATAGGTGAGTATCGAAGAAGTTTGATAAGGATTTTGTCCGCGGATCGTCGCAACGCGACGTTGTTTCGCCTGGAAACTAAATGCGTTGCGAAGTAGATGTGCGCCGGCTGAAATTGTTGATTGGCGCGTACCGTTCCCGTAGATAATGACCGACAAAACCTTATTGACAGCCGCTGGTGGATATTGTACGAGGAAGGAGGTGGCTGGGATGCTGTGACTACGCAACCGAGAGGCTGGAAGAAGATCCATTCTGTCCACGGAAAAATCGCAGAAAGCGTACAGCTGTAATCGCAAGAGGAAGGAGGAGCGGTCCGCTGGCATGGAGGTCGCTGGAACGTCCCGCCAAGAGGTGGGGGAGCCTTCTCAGCACGGGGCGGGAACCGTGGAACACGAGACTGTCACACACGTCCTGACTTACGGTGAGTTGTTTATTTTTTCCTTCGCCCGCTTAATCCAATTGAGCCTTCCTCGCCCCGCGCTTTCCCGCTGAATTTTTTGAAAAAGTGTATTTCCTCGGGGGGGTTTGAAAATCGTTCGATTTTTTCGGTGAGCCGTGAGCTTTCGACGCCCTTGTATTCACTTCGATCTCTTGCAAAACACATGTGGGCCGGGATGATAAATGAAAGTCTTCCGTCTTGTTTATTTTTTCGTGCGTAGAAGGTTTCTCGTCAAAACGAAACGTAGATTCGACCTCTTAGGGCTTTAGTGTGGCGCGTTATCACTGTTGGCCTTAAAAAATCGGGAGTGAAAGTATCTCCGGTCCTGCGGGATCGTTATGTCATGCATATATTCCGGTATAAGTCCAACCTCGAGGAGGAAACGACCGTTATTTGTGGATTTTTTCGAAACTCCTCGTAATCTCCGTCTGTCTCCCGGAAAGGAAGGCTGCGAGTAGTTGAGTACCGCGAATTCTAATTTAATTCCGCCCGCATGGGGAGATTAGGATGTATTTATTTGGAAAAAATGTTAGCAATGACGAGTAGTTTGTATCGGTAGTTATCTGTTGTGAAATAATTCGGGATTTTTCCGCGCTTTTTGACGTCGCCCCGAAAATTCTGGAGTCGAACTTTCAGACGCGAAGGCGGTTGACGCCCACCGCTCAAACGGGATACGTCCCAACGGTTAATTTTTTTCCCTTCTCGATTCGAGTTTTTGTGTCCAATTAAAGTGAGTCTCTCGCTCGCCCTGTGAAATCGGAGCGAAGCTTCCCGGAAGATTTTCCAAACCCTCGAAAATGATGTATTTATTTTCATCCGCGTCTCGCATGTGGTTATCGCTGTGGATGATTATGCCTATGTCCTCCGCCTTCCTTCCCCGGCCGCATCGTCAAATGGCTTAGTTCCGCATCAGCCAGCTAATGAATCCCATTTTGGTTGCCGGTAAACAATGGCGGTTATATTGATCAGGCGATCCATCGCTTCGACGAGGATTTTGAAGACGTAGAGTATAAATTCAATCCACCATTTTTTGCAAGGTAAAGAAATGTAGAGATAACCGAAATTTCTCGAACGGCAATGTTTGATGCATCTGCTTATGCGAAACCCTGCTTTGACCCGAACGTGAGACAAAAAATACCCAAATTATAGAAAGTGAAAACTAAACTAAAACTAAAACTTGATATTTGTTTATGGAATACTATATTATAAATTAAATTATAAGAGGTTTGATGGCATCTAAAAGAAATCAAGTTTTCGCCCGATATTTTCGGATCTCTACTGCTAAGCTTCCTAGGATGGCAGACTAAGCTTCCGCGCGTTTTTTATTGGCGAAAGTTTTACACCACCCGGGTTAGCAGGCATCCGTTTCTCGGAAAATTTACTGGCGATAGGTTCTTTTTTTTACTCCTCGTAAAACGGATATGTGAACTGTTTACACACGGACGCATAGCTCGAAAAAGGAGGAGGAGCGCGACCATTGTTGCGATAAATAAAAAATATGCAATCGAGTCCCGAGGATAGAGGAAGCAAAGAGAAGATTTCCTTCCCGCCTAGAGAAAAGCCACTTCCGGATTGCTTTCGTGAACCTGGGCGTGCCACTTATGTTTCGAGAGCCTGCCTGTCTGCCCGTAAACGTCTCCTTTCTCCTTGTGTACGTTTTTTGTTTTATTCACCACCGCCGCCCTCTCTTCCTCTCTTTCTCTTGAATGGACTCTGCCCGTCACAGTTCAAAACGTGACTCCTTCAAGGTCTCCTCGTAACGACGATTGACGAGTTCGCGCGCACACACTCAAACACACGCGCGAACACATGCGTAACACTTTCGTTTTCTCTTCATAACGGGTCGAAGTAGTCGAGAGCTATTTTCTCCGCCTTTTCTGTGGTAGAACAGGAGTTTGGGACCATTTGTTCAAACATGCTTATTTATTTGATTAGCTCGTAAACAACGCTTTGTATTAATTTACAATGAGCGCAAGAACGATATAAAAAACGAACTCCTACGACCGTGTCCTTGGTCGGATTTTAACGGCATACCTAGCATTGGGATATGGACACTAATCCAGGGCCCGACAAATTTTCTAAAAAATCTAAACGTCACCTCGAAAACCTAGGAGCCAGCGCAGACGTTACATAGTTTTGGCGGATATTTTTAACAATCGTCAGAAAAAGGAATGTTTAATAATTTCGATACGAATCTGCTACAATAATTTATTTCTATATTTATTTCTCACATATTATGTAGTAGAACATAATAAAATGAGCCATATATCTGAAAAAGTCTAATGATATTCTGAAAACATGTTTTCGAACAAGAATAAAAATTTGCACTTATTTTCAGGAACTTGAATGCTTCCAACAGATAGATTTTGCTAATCCTACTGCTGAGCCCGACAATACAATATGCCTACAGCACGTGACTACAGTATTACCAAAACCCAAATACAGCACGCATATACAATATCTAGGCGCCAGCATGAAAATCTTAGGCGCCATGGCGACCTGGCGCCCGGGAGTTTTCGAGCATTGCAATAATAATTCTTTTACCAAGCCGGCGGTGACGAAAATTTCTTTACTCGGTCGAGAATCGAATCCTGGCCTTCCTCTTTTCGAGCGAACGCTTTAAGAAACTAAGCTATTAAGCCAGTGCAATGCAATTTTTATCGAATGTTACTGAATACAATTAATTTAAATTAAATTAAATTACGGTGATATATTACGAATTGTTATTAATAACTTTTATATTTTTTTAGCAAAAATATCAAGCCTGTGTTTTGTTCTCAGTGCTGAAACAAAATGCCTACATAGTTACCGCGTAGTACCGGTCCGTCTCCTCTCAGATTCTCCATTTATCCGTTGCAAGCGGAAAAGCACGCTGGGAATTATTTTTTTGCCATCAACTGATTTCTAGGAATCGGATGCGCGCGGTATCGATTTACTCGAGTTCTACGGCAAAACCGGGAACCGAGAACGCGCTATCATGTCGTCACTGCGAGGTGAAAGTAACATTCACTTGTTTTTTCGGAGGTATGCTGCCGTACGATAAACAAAAAACTCTAAGGGGTGGGATTGTCAGAATAAACACGGGCCTACCATGGATATATTTCGCACAACATTCTAATTCGGAATTTAATTTAGTCTCGAAGGCGTGTGGTCGAACAAGTCATTTTTAAAAGTTATTAGGTCAGCCATCCTTGCACTGCTAAATTGGTAACGCTGTAGCATTACTAACTGATTGCCTCTCTAAGTCAATGGTGATAGTTTAATGCAGTGGTGCATGCAGGATTTCGTGAAGGGGGTTCATGATCGGTGTTAAAGGAGTATGAGGATGAGTCGAAACCTTGTGTTTCACCTAATTTTATTGTTTTAAATCGTGTCAACAGTGAATGTCAGATGTGACTGTATATATACGGTTTTTTTGCGGAATCTGAACCACATCCAGCAGTGTGTCACTTTTCCTCGTAAGCCATTGGTCTTATGTCTATGTACGTATAACACATACACTGCCGCGCGTATAATAATGTTGAATATCTCTGACCTGACCTCTGTAGCTGGAGACCCAATAATTCGAGTTACGAAAAATTCGACGAACAGAATTTTTTATCAGCACGCAGGAAGTAATTGTCCTTTTTCCAGCAATCGAAAATTCGTGTTAAAGAGGTTCGAGTTATGGAAATTCGTCTGATGCTTCTTTTTTTAATCGTCTTATTTAGTCGGAGAACCCGAGTGATCAGAGGAGGCCACTTGGCTCGCTCCCTTTTCTCTCTCTCCCTATCTCCCTCTATCTCTCTCCAAACCTCTTACTCCTCTCTGTAAATCGGCTGTGCCATCACCTCCCAGGGCGCTGTTTTATCCCGCACCTGCGACCTTTCTAAGTGCCTCGAAATATGTCCATAACGTCTGATACAATGAGGCTTAAATAAATTCCTCCGCATCCTTAATTTTTTTAAAGCGGCTTTTTAAGTGCTTTCTACGCTCTGAATAAAAGTTCTATTTTTTGTTAATGTATAATAGTGACTAGGAAACAGCCTGGCTGCGTATAATTGTTTTTGAGTAAAGCTAGAAAAAGATTTTAGTTTCTCGACATCGGGACTACTAGTCAGTGAAATTTTGATTTTAAATGTGGTTCTATTGATATTATTATTTGGGATGCTGAATGGCGGGCCTTACTGAGTATATCTATGTATTTTACGAGGATTCTGGCATAAATTGAAAAGTACGCGTACCAACTCTGTATTAAAAATCACAGTCAATTACAGAAAATTGAAGCTAGAGAAAGAACTTTCTCTGTCATTATGGCTATAAATAATTATATAACATAAATTTCATCGATCATATCTTGTCGGAAATATTAGTTTTTGTTTTTATTTTTTAAACGTAAAGTGTATGCCATAGTTCAGAAACGATGCAAGTAATGTGCTTTCCTGATTATTTTTTATATTGTGAAGTTGAATAACGAATATGGATTATGCGCCATATTTTGATTTTATTCGAAACATACAAAAGAAATTGACGCTTTTTAAGTGCCTTCAAATATCGGAAAACTGGCAAGACCGGTTGAAGAAGGGTCATCCTTTAACAAGTATCCGGATGTCCTTGCTGAAAATTACTGCCTAAATGCTGTAATGCGATGTTTTCACGCCTATCGAAGAATTTGAAGTTGATTTTTATTCCTTTGGATCTTTACTTATTATTAAAAACGTCCATTGGTAGGGGATGGAAAAAATAAATAAAAAAATGTTTGGTAATGGAAGTTATGCTCGTAATATTGCCCTTGATCTTCCGAAACAATTCATGAATAGTTGAATCTCCTTATGTTGTGCTAAGTAATTTTGTAAAATTGTTGCCATTTGTTCGTATTTGCTCGTGATAACGAAATATGTACGTTAGTGATGAGATACTCCGCAGTATTCATTGTAGTCCCAGTCTATTCCGTACTTTTCCAAGAAAGTGCGCTGCCAGCTGCCTCCCTCCAAAATTCAGTTATCCGCATCCACCTACTCCTGGCACGTCAGATCTATTTTTCGAGATGTACTGGCGTGAAAGAAGTTCGCTGTGCGTCCTCACATCATATTTTTGCTGACCATTGATAGTATTTCGGTGCAAGTTATTCATTAGCTCGAAAATAACATAATTTTAATCAAACTAAACTAAATTCATCCATTTATGCGGCGTTGTACGGAGTCTTTCCCGAGTTTTTGTGTTTGTTGGAAAATTTTTTTATAGTAGTTTCTGTTGTTTCGCGTCTTTCATTTATTATAGAGAAAACTAGTTGCTAAATGGAACGATTTTTGAAACGAGAAAAAAGTCTGTTCCAACTTTCACAGCTTATGCCTGTCTGCATAGGATCTTCGGATCATATCTTTCCATCAATTAGTTGCTAAATGTTGATATTACTTATCGAATGGAATTGTTACTATTCGAAATTCATGTGCAAAGATAATGAATTCGAGTTAAAAATTGAGATGCAGATGTTCGGAGTTTCGAACTTAGACTGTAGACCAGGCATGGCCAAAGTGCGGCTAGCGAGTCACATGCGGCTCTTTTGCACCCAATGGGCTGGTCGCGCGGTAATGTTTTTCATCTTATCCCTGAATTAATTTTATCTTAACCTCCCGAAGGCATGTTTAAATATGCGCCGAATCTATGCAACTTATTTTTTGGAGTTGTGAAAGATTAAGAAAGTTTTTTGATAATTTCTTTCCTTAGTTTTCCTTGTTTTGCATTTTAAATCATCACAGTTTTCGCTAGTTCTCGCTTGAGTGCGGCTCTTAATATTCTTGAGGATGATATGTGCGGCTCGCAGACTCAAATATCTGGCCATACCTGCTATAGACTCACTAAGTAAGATGAAAAAGATTTTTTTATTTCATCATTTTCCCTCATTCATTTAACAAATACCATTTATAAAAGAGTTTGACAGAAAGACTCATTATGAGTAAAAACCAAATTACTTTAAAGTATGATTTTTTTATGTGAGAGAATGAGAGGGAGAGGCCAAATATGTGCCGCCATGTTGATTAGGGTTCCAAGAAAACTATTTTTTTAAACAAGAGTTACTTGACTTCAGCAAGTTTGAAGACCGCTGATCTAAATCATTTGCCATTGAGAGTATCGCACAGTTATTGCCTATTGAGTATTCACTTGTAGCTATATTTTAGCAAATTTTTACCGAGCAGTAAACACCTGATTCCTGAATTGAAAACCGAACGAAAAAACTTCAATTAAACAAAATATTTCTGAAACTAAAATATGACTTCCAAATTACAAGATACAAATCGTAGACCAAATGGTCACAAACAAAAAACCGCTGCCAACATTAAATAAATAACCACTCACCCGAAACAAAGAAGTGACGCAAAACAGAAACACGTCAAACTTCCATTTTTTCCATCGCCCACTATGGTGCTGAACTAAAAACATGCTCTTTTTCATAGTAATAATATCTATTTATCTATATTTTCGAAAACAAATAATGAATGAACAAGTGGGGATGTATACGGGTTTCCCGTGGTACAGAAGTGCTTTTCGTCAAATTCGTCGTAGTATAATCGTATACCTTCCAAATTCATAGTTAATGAAAAATTCTAACCTTGATATTGTGGTAGTCCAGTTTAGTCGATCTGGTTGAAATATGCTATCTTGGTTATTTATTTATGTGAAATTATATATATATATATATATATATATATATATATATATAATATATATATATATGATATATACACACACACACCATATTTGGGTACAATCCATGAGTCCAGTTCTGTAGAAATACGGTAAAAGAAATTTAACCTTTTATTGTGGTAGCCCTGCTCTTTACCTCCATTTTAACATCTTCATTTCATTATTTTATGTTGCACAAATCTTATATACAAAATTTAGTTGAAATCCGTTCAACCAATTCCTTCCAAATCGTAATTACTGAAATTACTGTATTTATGGCACCCCTGTTTGGCTGATCTGGTCCAAATATATTATGGTTTTTAGTATGTGTACATTATAAATATTAAATTTGGTTAAAATTGATTCGGACAGTTCAACACAAATACGTGTGAAAAGAATTTTTTATTACTTGTATTGTGGCATCCATCCTTTCTATATATATATACTAAACATTTTTTTTTGCTAACCTCCTTCATACAAAATTTCCTTGAAAGCGGTTCTGTTAACTTATTTCAAATTCATAATTACCGAAAAGTTTTATTTTGCAATTGTGGCACCCCTGCTGAGTCGATCTGGTCCACATATGTCATTTCGGTCATGTATTTATGTGAAGATTCTATGTACTAAATTTGGTTTAAATCGGTTCAGCCAATTCTTCCCTGATATGCGCCCGGACGGACGTACGGATATCGCGAATATAATTGCTTTTTAGCTAAGACGAAAAGCACTCGGCTTAGTGGTTAATTTCTAGCATAAAAAACTTGGTTAAGAAGAGTAAGCGCAATAGCGGATTTACCTAAGGTACGGGTAGGCAGTGCCTAAGTGCGAAAACGGTAAGGGGGCGCATATTTTTATTTTACGCCATATTTTATAGGTATTTATTATTTGAATACAGTCAAAGAATGTTATTAAAACTGTGACATTTATTTAGAAATATGTATTAGAATAAATATCTATACTATAATTTAAAATGTTCGGATGTATGTTATGCTATACAAATCCACACCTTCAAAGGTATCGTAACGAAACTTTGCACGATTATGGGGGGCACCAAGGGAAAGGCCGTAGGTTAGTTTAAATTTCCGACAGGTTTCCCATAAAAAAGTTATTCACATTGTTTTTATTCCCCGTAAGATAACACGTAAAAATTGACTATTATAAGTGCAGGCTTTCTTTCATTTGCTTATATAAATTCGACAAATTGACGTAAGAACTTCATAACTGCACAGTATTTAAGAAGAATGATCATAGTTTTTTTTTTATCGCCTTTTTCGTCTTTGACTCGAAATCGCTCGCATTTCACGTTTATTCCCTTTAATTTGGACTAAATTGGCATTTTTAACGATAAATACCTTGACGACAATGACATTGTTCAAGTCCAAGGACTTAATGTTGTTTCGATTTATTTATTTAGTTACTTAATAAATATTCTTATTTAATGAATCGTGTTTAAACGTGGTGTAATAATATAGTATATTATTCAATTTAAATTCGAATTTAACGTTTATTTCAATACATTGATGGTGAGTATTTTCATATTTTATTTTGTATGGTTTTAAATGCAATTAATAAATTTGCAGTTTCGAGTCAGTCTTGCATATGCGATGACTATAAACAAAGCGCAAGGACAATCGCCTAAAACAATTGGAATAGATTTAAGATCAGACTGTTTCACTCACGGTTAGTTATACAGGCCTGCCTCGCTTAGCGCATGAGGGACGTTCCGAGACATCTGTGCGCTATCAGAATTTACGCAAAAAGAACAGTTTTTAACATAGCACTTTACCCAGTTGATTTTTACTCTTCAGAAATGTTACTATTTTTATCTTGCAACTTATATAATGATAGGACATTTTTATATATTAATTTAAAGTCAAAAGAACGAAGTACCGTATTTACTCGTGTAATACCTGCACTTTTTTCCCCACCAGTTCCCATCAAAAAAGAGGGTGCGGATATTACACGAGATTTGCCCCTTCATCTTTTGAGGGTAGGCCACCCGCGATACGCTCAATAACACTGCGTGCCTGGCGTGAGATGAGTATGTGTTTCCTTCGGTAGGCGCAATATGCCGTGCATTTTATTTCCTCCATTTATAACGAAGGTATTTTTTATTGCGTTGAATAATATAATAAGCACGACATTTATCAGGTATTTTTTAAAATTCCTTGCCAGCTGTCAGTAGTAACCCTAAATCACGTAAATTTCTATGTAACTAGAAAGTGTCATTCATTCTCATAGAAAAGGTGATGTAAGAGAAATAAACAACGGAATTGCATATATTTTTCATTAAAAAAAAACGAATTTTGTTAGATTGCCTTTTAATTCGTGACATGCTCAAATCACATTTTACCGTGAGTGAATTTTTTTGGGTTCCTTTTACGTTACGCAATCCTAAAAGAATATATGTACATACTTTTATTACTCTGTATACAAGCAAAGGACACAATCTTGCGATGGAAATGTGTCACTAAATAGCTGTTGGAATTGTTCGCTTGTGCTTTCGGAAAGCTGTAGGTGATACATTTTATATACAGAAACATGAGAAACGCTTCTATTTAACCGGTCGCAGTGCGTCTAGTGACCGGTTTATTTTTGCTATTGTGTGATCTCGGAGGGATTTGACACGGATTTATTTTGAGCATGAACCGTTTACGTTTATTTATGTAAAATTCGCTCTTTTTCTAGGTGAATAATGGCTGAGTTAGCGTAATTTCGCAAAACTAGCGAAAATTAGTCATTTTAAATTAAAAAACTTGAGAATGTGCGGCGGCTCAAAATTGAAAATTTCTGAGAGATCAAAAATAGGTTTTTGTGTTGTCTGTGTAATATAATGGCAATGGATGTGAATTTTTCATCGAGTTGAGGGTTGAGCCTGACCTCGTTCTTGCATTTTTCTTGTTTACGTACGTTAAAAAAGTATACAGAAATAACTTTTTGAATTCATTTCTTAAATATTTGCTTGTTGTCATAATTATATCATGAAATTCGGCTTCAGATAGATTATTCAACCGATATTGCTGTAAAATATCAAAATTTTGGAAGTGTGGACGTGACGCGAATTACAGTTTTTTCTCCAGATTTTTAGCTCTAATAACGGGGATGCGGGCATTACCCGTGTGTGGGTATTAAACGAGTTAACACGCTATATGACAATTATTTTTAAATAATTATTTATTATGAACTTATTGGTGTACAACAGCTTCAAAAAACTAATTCTTTATGATGGAAAATCACAATTTTCTAATAACATTTGCGATGTAAAAACTTATTATAAATTAAATGAGATAAACAAAATATCATAAGTATTTCTGGCGTATACTTGGTAAAACATCAATATAGTGTATTACCTTGCCATGTTCCTAAAATTCTACATGGTTACGAAGATCTTTGATGACGATTGGCCAGCGCAAAAGTAAACAAAAACGGAATACGAGTGATATTACGATTCATCGGCGGCGCCGCAGCTTCAGACACGTAACTATAGCATAGGTACCAACAGCAAAATAACAGAATAACAAATGACTAACGATAGCTAAAGTCGAAGTTGTCGTGAACCTAATCTAACCCAATCTTAAGCAAAAACCCATCCAAAGCGAACCCAACCCTGCATATCTCAACAGTAACGTTAAGAACTTTAAAGCTTCCGATGTTAGCGTCACTGCAAAGAATGTGGAATTGCGGCAAACCAATGTAAAAAACATAATAAAAGTGAACGAGTGAAATAGAAATAAAGTTAATTAGCGTATAAATAACAACGTCTTTAATTAGAGTGGAATGGCTATATCTGAACAGAGAGTGAAGTACTAATGAAGATGAGAAAAATGCTGGTACCTTAACAAAGGACCGTAGCATTTAGGAGCATTATTTTAAAAAATTTCAAAAGTTAAAATTTTAGTCCCGAGATTCCAACCGCGCTATATCGAAAATGCGCCAAAAGAACACGCGCTAAACGAGGCATACCTGTTTGTCGCGATCTCAAGGGTGGCAGGTGCTCAAAGTCTTCATGTTTTAGCTCAAGAAAGAAAAACAATAAATATTCTCTACAAAAAAGCATTGGAATAAAATAATTTGTATTTCAAAAATCAATATGAAAAGTTTTAAAGGATGTATATAAATTTTTGTATTAAAATATGTTCTATATATCATTTAAACAGCAACCCGTGCGAAGACGGGTAAATCTTCTAGTGACTTATAAATTTGAATGTCTAACAGGTATTTCATTTTAACTAATAAAAAGGGGAAAGGGGGGAGCATAAATCTCTAAATGCATAATGGCGCAAGATTTTTAAATCCGCTACTGATTATGCGTAATAAATGACATTCAAATTGCGCGCCGAAGTTTTTCCTAGATATATTTTCGGTCATTAGGGTTGCAGTCGATATTTTAATTTTGTACCCCTATTCTTATGTGACTATATGAAACGGATTTCGATTTGAATACATGCATATGCGATAATGTGTAAAAACATGCAAACAAACGCCTCACGCATGCATATTCCGCGTGAAAATTTTATGCCCAAGATATTTTTATTTTATAAGCGATTTTCTATCTTTAAATTTAATTTATGCCAGCCGCTTTTTATTTTTTTGATACTTCAGTACCGTTTATGTGTGTGAGTGCGTGTTGATATGTTTGTGTTTGTACTTATAACATTACCTTTGTAAACAAATGGTTCGAACAATCGAAGTGTAACTAAGCATTAGCAAAATTAATAAATTGTGTGTACGTAAGACATGAAGTTTTCAGGTGTTTTAAAAAATAGTTGTAGATACAGCTTAATTGTGTAAGAGAATTTACCGACGAGTAAATGGAGACAGTCGACGCTTCCTAGCAGACGGGTCAACTCTTCCCGAAATGATAAATTGATTACAGTTCGAATTAAACCCCAAAGAAAAGGTCCGAACAGGATTTTCCCATTTGACGCGAGAGACGAAATAATTTATCTCCACGACATAACGGTATATATCTTTCGACTTCCGTGAGATACTGACAATGAGCCTCTTTTTCTATCTCTCCTGGGTGTTCGGACAAGCAGTTCGTGGGAAGGACGCTGTGGTAGTGAATTCAGGTCCCTTGCGGTTTTTTTCTTTCGATGGTGCTGTCACCGGTCGAATAATGAAGGAATTAAGTGGGTGCGTGAGTGGATGGGATTACTAGGCTCCCTTAATTCATCTCTCTTCCGCGAAAATCGCTGGGAAAATTCTATTTAATTATGCCCCAAAAACACCTGGGCCCAAGTCTATTTGCTCCCACCAAGGACCTAAGAAATACTGCAATAACTAGGGAGACGGAGTCAGATATTTTCAATTGTAAATCTTTCTCTAAATGATGAGCGATTTTTTTCATTTTTCTGCTATGCAAACAAAACGGAAGCTAAATTGTGTACAGCGATTAAGAGACCGGAATACGATAAATATTTCCCATCTGAAAGCATTGTACTCGTGAACATGGCGGCTATGAAACTTCATTCGTCATTGACCTTTGATGCGTGATCGTGGTATTCCTGCCAAATTTAGATCTTCTACCTAATCGGGATGTTTGTTAAAACATCGTTTAAAAAACGTTACGCAGACTGGCAGAAGAAGCGTTTTATATTGAGAAATTATTTGTTTACTAATAAATAGAGTATTTTGTCCTCCTATGGATTGGTACTAGAATCAAATAAGTCATTTTATGAAGAATTTTAGGGGCACGTTATGTGTATGTTACACCGCATGTTTCATTGTTGATGCAATTTAACTTTTCTCTAAGGCATGGATTTTCAATCTTTTCTTGCTGACGCACCCCTTAGAGCAGGTACCTCAAACTCGTGGGCCGCATGCGGCCTCTGTGGTACATTTCTGCGTCCCGCGAAGGAAGGTAGTTTACACCAGACGGCCAAAACTCAAATGTATTTCTTATAAAATATTTCATACAAACCTAAGAAATTTAAGAAGTATGATAAATCAGCACTTTTAAAATATACGCAGTTTATTGCCCATTCAGATTTATAAAAATTCTGCTGCCAGTGTGTGTTTTGCGTGTCAAAAGAACCTAATCCTCGACGCCGAAACTAGCTTTTTGTAATGACTGGGTTTAAGGCTGCTTCAGTACATTTTAAAGTGATATTGAAATGAATATCACTTGTGTTAAGATAACCCATGTTTATAACGTTTAAATTCACAGGTTCTGCTTTTTTCTGGTTTATAAGGTTATTCTTAGCTGTAATAGCGCAACTTTTTCTTCCGATGTCATGCATGAAAGAAGAAAGAAAAAAATTATAATCTTAAAAACGCTTTCCGGGCCACATCCGTTCTAGTGAATGCTTCGGAGGGCCACATTGTAAGTCGCGAGAGTTTCGACGGGCCTGTTGAACGTTTATATCGGAAGTTACCTATAGATTCTGTGGTTCCATTGAAGTGGAAATCGATTTTAAATAATGCAGTAGCGTTGAGACTTCACCAGAAGAGGTTTTGAGACCGTAGTTTTACTGAAAAATATGAAACTGTCTACGTTAAATTTTGCCCACGGGCCGCGTGATACACTCTCGGGGGCCGCATGCGGCCCGCGGGCATTAGATTGCCGACTCCTGCTCTAGGGCGTTCGAGGTAATATTTGCATGTCTGTTCGCGTATACATTAACGTACACCTACGCGTTTCTCGGATTTTGCGACCGTACGCATTCTCAAGAGTATATACGCAGTGGTATTGCTAGTCCTTGAAAGAACGAGGAATTTTTCCTGCTCAAGAATAACATCCCGGTCTCTTCGTCAAGGTTTTCGCCTATTATTTCAAAATTCCTGTAAATTTAGCAAATACGCTCGAGTGCGGTCCGAAATTAATTTTAGCCAAGATAGCCACATTTGCGAGTTTGGGGAAAGCAATTTGACTGTACCGGGTCCAATGGGAAGTGCAACGTGAATTATGCAATTATCGATTCGAAAATCACTTAGTTCGAATGCGGAATTAATATTTATAGCGGTTATGAAACGCGAAAGGGAGCTTTGGGTAAAGCAGTTTAGACGAGGGAGGTCCACGGTAATCGGAAAAGTGGTACCAAAACAGAGTCTTTAAGTAGTTCGCATATCTTCTGTTCCGGTCTCCTTCCTGTCAGCTAGACCTTTCTCCCCCGAGTTCCCTTTAGGGGCGGAATGCGCGCTAAATATGTTTTCCCACTGGCACCATGACAATTCCCTTCTCACCCCCACTTACTCTCCTCCACCCTACCACCCCCCTGATAGTAATGTTAGACGCCGTAAATCAAGCGAAAGATAATATTTAATAAATGGAAGTAGGGTTTATCCGAAGGGAGGTAAAGGGTGCCAAACGAGGTCTTTCCCAATCTTGGCCACTTTGCGATGGGAGTTGTCGGTTGTTTTGAAGGGGAAGAACAATGGAGCCTTTGTTTGGCGTCGAAACTTTGCGGTTCGGAAATGGAGGGAGTCCGCGAAAAGAGTGGAGCGGTGAACGCTTTAGTACGCTGAATGTATGTTAGATAATAGTTTCGGTTCAATCCAGCATGCCTCTTCATTTCCACGTGGATTTCAGGTTTTCTCTAATGCATCCCCGATTCCAACGTTACGAATAAGAGTGCTTTGAGTACGCCTCGGCACGATTAGTCGTCACGTGGGCGAAGAATAAAGCGCGTCGTGTTTGGCTCCTTTGGATTTTATCGCGACTTTGCAAAGATCAGAAACGTATACGACGGCGTGTTTCTTTTAAAAGTAAATT
The DNA here is from genome assembly GCA_028673005.1 of Tanypteryx hageni. NCBI lineage: Eukaryota > Metazoa > Arthropoda > Insecta > Odonata > Petaluridae > Tanypteryx > Tanypteryx hageni. The sequence continues at coordinate 153,097,743 of CM054115.1, forward strand.
TCAATATCAGTATCACGATTAGTGTTCTTTTAGTAGCAATAAGGGTAAATTTGTCGATAACTGCTGAGATATGTTGCATAAGATGTAGGATACGATATATAAGAGGTTTATTAACTTAAATACGAAATTAAAATCACAAATTATTTATTGGAGTTTATAAAAAATTAGATTAATTTAGAAAAATTTCAATAGCTCGTTTTATGATTTAAAAAGAATTGGCATTTTTCAAATACATTGAGCATTTATCTTAAACAAACGCTGAAGCTCTTTTGTAAAAAGTAGTGTCTCCTCGTTATTCGCCGTTGATGCTTCCTTTAGAGTCACGACTAACACATCGACTTATTTAAAAAACATGGAAGATTGGTCCGACGACAAAAATATTTACCAGATAAAACATTTGATATGATTTTATTCACTTATTTTACGGTATTATCTTACAAAATACATTAATGTACTCCCAACACAACTTTTAAATGAATGTTGCATCGGGAGGAAAAAACACGACTTTGTCTTTAATTTAAAAACTCAATGTTGATTTGGTTCGCAGAGGCATTGTGGAAGAGTAATAGTGCTTTCTTTGTAAGATGACTCTCGCAAAACCGCTTAAGAGCTGGGCAAAAATCACGAACAAACCACTCTTGAAAAATATCCTGAGTAACCCATGTTTTCCTGTTTGAACGCTATATTACAGTGTCTCTTTAGTCGTTCACTTCTAGTGGCTATTCTGAATGTTAACCAGTAAGGGTTTTAATTTCAAATTCTCTTGACGAGTATCTTCCAAGCCATAGAGTCAAGAGCTCTTTGGCACGCAGTTGTTTTACGGTGAAGCGGTTTACCTTTGATTAATGTTTTGAAAAAGTTCCACAGATAATTTTATTCATTCTCAAAAGACGAATTCACGAAACGATGAACAACGTAACTATGAATAGCGAGGACATACTGCATTTCTATCAAGGGTCTCTCATTCTTCTTCGGCACATATACAGTCAAAAATACTCAGCTCGGTTTTTTTGTTAATTGTTTACTGAGAAGCGGAGAAAAGAATACGCAGGTCGATGCCATCTTCTTAGATTTTAGGAAAGCCTTTGATAAGGTACCTCACAGGAAGTTAATAACGAAATTAGAAACCTTAGGCGTAAATTCTAAAATCGTTAGTTGGATCCGTGAGTTTTTAAATCATAGGAAGCAGATGGTTGTTATAGATGGGAAATCTTCGAACTTAGTGGAGGTTGTCTCTGGCGTTCCACAGGGTAGTGTAATTGGTCCGTTATTATTTCTAATTTATATAAACGATATCAGCTCAGTAGTCAGAAGTAAAATTAGGCTTTTCGCGGACGACACCGTCATCTATAGAGAAATAAGCAATCCGGAAGACCACCAGTATCTCCAAAATGACCTAGAAGCTATTTCTGCATGGTGTAAGGAATGGCAGTTAGAGATAAACCAAAAGAAAAGCTGCGTCATCAACTTCTGGAGAACCAAGAGTATCTCGATGAATAATAATTATTCGTTGGACGGAGTAGATATTCCAGTTTCAGACTCGATTAAATACCTCGGAGTCACGATCCATCGTGATCTCTCGTGGGACACCCACATTCGCCGATTGATAGGTGCCGCTAACAAAAAGCTGGCCTTTATAGGGAGAATAGTTCGAAATAGCTCCGAAAAAGTGAAAGAATTATGCTATTTATCCTTGGTTCGACCGCAGGTCGAATATGCTTCAGCTGTGTGGGATCCTTACGAAAAGGGACTCACTAACGAGATAGAAAGGGTTCAGCGCAGGGCAGCTAGATTTGTAAAGAGGAATTACGATAGTAAACAAAGCGTAACATCATTAATAGAAAATCTGAAATGGACATCGTTAGAGGAACGTAGGCTGCAGGCTAGAATTAAACTGCTGGAAAAATTTATGTCGGAGGGACTAGCGAATGAGGTAGTAGGACTTATCAGAAGCCCGACGTATTTCGGAAGGCAGGACAGTGATGATAAGATTCGCGAGATTGATTGTAGAACGGAGCGATATAGAGGATCGTTTTTCCCTAGGACGATAAGAGACCATAATAGAAAAAGATGACGTAGGAAAACTATGGACCCTTGGTGCACTGCACCCCCTGCCATCCACCGAAAAGGTGACTTGCAGGGTATAATGTAGATGTAGATGAAATTCAATTCTTCCAGCCTGAGTACATTTTACAGTATGATGTCTATGTTAAACTCTGCAGGTTATCATTTTTTATTACTTAAAGGTGAATAAATCAATTATTTTAGTTTCCTCGAGACTCCGTTGCAGAGCGTTGGCGAGCGCAGTCTCCGCCTAAGGCTCAGCTCACTTAGGGGCCCGAAAAATGATCATTTGAACTTTTAAGTGTAAATTTTTATATTATACAATATATTTTATCTTACCTCTACATAGAAACTAACCGACCACTAATTAACTACAGTATACCACATTGTAACGCGCCTCTCTATACCGCGGATTCGGATATATCGCGGGTCAAATCATGTCACCAAAAAAATTTAAAAAGATGCTAAGTATTCGAGCAACAATGTGTACAGTCAGTCTGATGTAACGGTTTTTCGTTTTATTCCAAAAAGGTTTTGTCACATTTCCCGGAAATGGCTAAAAAACATTATGTGAATTACATATTTGGTAAGTTTTGAATGGATCAAGTCCCACAGATCGTGTTCATGAAAAGAAAGGAAAATAATACTTTCAAAACATCAATCTGATCCTTTTAAAAACCTTTTGTAAGCTTCGTTTTTCAAAATGCTGTTCTTTAAAAATCTCCCCTCTATTTAATACTTCAGCAAGTTACTTCATTCCAAGCTTTCTATCCGTCAGAAAATCTCTCCTAAACTTTCCCACTTCACTGGTAGTCGCTCAAATCGCTATGGTCACTGTAGTCAGGAGTGAGGAAACAACGGCCCGCGAGAGCATTTTATGCGAAACCAATATGAAAGGGTAACCGTGAAGGCTAATACAGATAATTTCGTTTTTGTTGGTTAAAATTAGGTCCGAAAATCTTTTTATTGCGAGATTTTGACGCTAAAATATTATCATTTATCGATTTTCACTGATAGAGTCTTTCGCATTCTCTCAAGTAATTCCCGATGTGTACCCTAATGCGGCCTGTCAAAACATTTGCATATGTTAACGTGGCTCGCCTAAGGAACTGCTAATGCGTCCCGTCTCGTCAAAAGCTTTCCCATCCCTGCTCTGGTCCCTCACATCGGAGCGAACTTCGTTGGTCACTGACATACCAATTCGTTATCTTGATTTTCCGCTCGATCGCTTCCACCGCCCGCTTACCGCAGTTTTATATAATTTTGCAATCAAATTTCTTATATAAATAGAGCTAGACCGTAAAAAAATTCTTCCGTAAACTTTCAATACGCATAAAGAGAGGATGAGACTACGGCGAGTAAAACTATGAATTGAAGATTCGACTCCAACCGTAAAAAAAGGAATTTAGCGAAGAATAACAGAGCGCCATAAACTTATTTCGAGAGCCAAGCTCTCATCATCAGTAGCTGGGGTCTACGAAAATTCACCGACCACAATTCATCGAATGTGTTTTTCATCGAAAATTCCAATTCACCTTATGGAAACTGAAATTATGGATGAATAATGAACAATAAATAAACAAATTAAGCTCACGGAGGTGTGGAAGGGAAAGGTTAAAACATTTCAAAACGAAATACTGGAAATCATGGATGTCTCTCGAATGCAAATAACTCGTTCAGGAATAATAAACAATGAATAAACAAATTAACCTCACGGGGGTGGGGGTAGAAGGAGGAAAACGAAATTCGTACATCATGGATGTCTTTCGAATGCAAATATTTTGTAGATAAATGACAAACAATAAATAAACAAATTAAGGCACGGAGGTGGGGGTAGAAGGAGGAAAGGGGAAAGGTTAAACATTTAAAACTGAAATGTTTAATCTTTCCTCTTTCTAACACCACCCCGTGAGATTAATTTGTTTATTCATTGTTTATTATTCATATACGAAATATTTGCATTCCAAAGACATCCATTATGCCAGTATTTCGTTTTCGTTTTAAAATGTTTAACCTTTCCTCTTTCCTCCTTCTACCCCCACCTCCTTGTCTTAATTTGATTATTTATTGTTTACTATTCATCTACGAAATATTTGCATTCGAAAGACATCCATGATGCCAATATGTCATTTTGAAATGTTTTGTCTTCCCCTTCCCCACCCTCGTGAGCTTAATTTGTTTATTTATTGTTCATTATCCATCCATGATTTCAGTCTCCATAAGGTGAATTGGAATTTTCGATGAATAATACATTCGATGAATTGTGGTTCGGTGAATTTACATTTCGATGAATTGTGTTTCGATGAATTGTGTTTCGATGAATTGCGTTTTCGATGAATTGTGATCGGTGAATTTTCCGTAAGCCCAGTAGCTGATGTCAGTTATTGATGAAATACGTTTATGGCGCTCTGTTCTTTTTCGCTAAGTTCCCTTTTTTATGGTTTGAGGTGAATCTTCAATTCATTGTTTCTATATGCAATTCACAATATACCGCGGCTGTTCTTATGTTTCCCGATAACAGCGTTATAACGGTGTTCTACTTTAGTTTTGAGAAATAAAATTGTGTACTTTATACTTTCATTTGGAGAGGAGCGTAATTTTCAAATATTGCCTAGGACACAAAAATGTCTTGTCCCGGCTCTGCTCAGTTGTAATATTTTGCAATTTCATGCTAACTAAAAAGCATCGACATTCTTGCTAAAATCAATTAATATTTTCTTTTTGCGAGGCACAAATTATTTTTCTGCAATGAATTCCTGAGCTAATTTTTATTAACTTTAGATTCGGAGAAAAGGTCTTCGGATTTATAATTCCAGTTAATAATTAGTTTGATTTAATTTTCCTTCGCCGTATTCGCGGATCGATGTTAAAATTCATTTTACCTTGGGAAATGGAACACTTTCTAAGAACTCTTTTAATTTTTTCTCATTAACTCAAGGAATTTAATAAATTTTTAACAGTTTAAGAATGGTATACTAATATTCCCAGGAATACAACTTTTTAATTTTTTTATTTATATGATGTTAAAAATATATAAATGTATCAGAAGCAATTATGCCTTTAAAAGTCGTATGCCTGGAATTTATTTAGAATTCTATTTCATTTAATAGAAAGACCTATTGTTTGTCTTGTGCTTGCCTGGTAAATTTACTTTTTCACTGAGAATACGCCTTATTCAATTTTTCCCCCTAAAAGAATTAGATCTATTTATCGTTCATTTGTAATTAGTATATTTTATTTTAATTTGACCACTTTGAGGAATTGTTCGTTATTTGAAATGCAAACTAGCTAGGTTTCATTAAATCTGATTGTGAAATACATTCAGCTGGTCGATAGATCGAGCAATCTAAGATCGATTTTTGTAAGCATTATACCGAAATTGTGTTAGTGTTCATTTACCATCAATTCTAAGATTCGACGAGATAAATTTTTAGACGAAGGCGTTCTTTATTCGATGACCAATCAATCCGATGACACAGTTCGATATTGAGAATATGGTCCGGAATAACTTCGATTTGATTTAAATTGGATGATTATTTTTAGTTTACATACCTCACGTTCCGCGGCGTTTGTTGTTCTTGACCCGTTTGTCTCTGATGTTCATCGAAGCTATTTCAGTTCTTTTATTCGACCGTTTACGTATTCGAGACACTAAAATAAGGCTAAGGTTGAGGTTTCATTCCAAGATTGACCTACATACGAATAAACACGCGAAAAGGATTATCGAATTAAACGATTTAGATATACTTTATGTTGTCTGACATCATTGTGTTATTTCCCGTTCTAGGTATGACTAGGAATACATTTCAACGGTATCTATTTGAAAAGTGGCACGTAAATTTTTAGTCGAGTCCGCTGTTCGCAAAATACCTCCATCCATTAAGGTAATTACCTAATTTTAGGTTAAAGGTTATGAAACGTAACGGGGTTGTTTTTTTCTCAAGGATAAATGAAATAATCGCTTTCCTTTTCTCAACATTTCCTCGAAAACTTCATAAACGGTAGCGAATCACTGCTCTTCTCTTTATGCCAGGTTTAAGTATTTTTAGAGCTCCAGAATTATTTATACAGAAAATTCAGGAGAAATTCAGCTAATTTAGTTTTGTGCTTAAGGTCCATGCGGATAACACCATTACTTTGTTATAAGTTTATCCCATCGATTAATGGGACTGTTTTTTACAAAGTGCATCTTTCCCATCCCGGAACCCTTGGTTAATACCCATAATGTACCTCTCTAATCTTATTATCTTTCCTCCGAAAGACCGGTTGATATTAGACCTTGCGGTTCTTTCTTAATAACGCTAAGTGCAGATGGAGAGAATGCATATGCAAAATAACGTCCTCTTCAAGCAGGCCGAGGTATTAGTTTTGAGAATTATGAAATTTTCTTTCTAGTTCATTTCATTAGGTATACATATCGCCATACCTCAACATGAAACGCCCTTAGGCGAGGGCGTTTTTGCCTTTATTTTTCACAATTTGTCAATTTTATCTCACGGTATTATTCCAATTTTTTCGGTATCAACGGAAGATTCAACCCCGATGTCGATCTCCCCGTTAATTTATAATTACATCTTTCAACTGGTTAATTACGGGTTTTCAACTTTTTTCTGAAAATTTTTAAACTTTCCGAAAGTATTTTGCTACTGTTGTCTTACTGCATAATAGCCGATTTTTATCGTTTCAATGTCACATCAATTTCTTCTGGTTTGCTTTTTATTACATCTTATGCGGAAAGGTTCGAAAACGAATTAACATATTATCCTAAAATAATAAACGGTAGGTGAATTTCCACCAAGAATGACCTCTCTGCATTTGGAATGCTAATTTGGTTTATTCAAACAATTTATAGGTACAAGAGTTTTCTGTGTCATCTTTTAAGCTGAAAAGTTTTTAGACAGGTGGCATGTTCTTGTTTCAAGCATCATTCTGACTTTAGCATGTATATTTCTTCACGGTATAGTTCGGATAATGCGTATTCCTTGTATTTGATTCTGGCGACACTAAAGCACACCTCGTTCAAGTGTGTCCACAATGAGTCAACTGCGTTGGCGTGCGGATCGAGTTCGTATCCGATATAACATGGGATGAGGTAGATAGGTGAAACACATTCGTACTTGCTACTGATAAACTCTCACATGTCTTGTATTTGCCGCAAAGTCCGAGTTCTCCAGGTTTGATAGTTTATTTTCATTCATTATAATAATCCAAGAGGTTGATTATCCAAAAATACCCACTATTTTCATTCCATTTTTTATCATCAAATTTTTGTCGATTTCGGTAATTGTCTTCAGCTTTATGGCCCTTAAGTTAAAAATAAATATCTTAAGCCTCCAATGACGCACCAAATTAGTATGATTTTGTATAATGTTTTCGTATAAATTATAAATTTAAACATTTAACAGTATAATAAACTTTTTGGCTTTTTTTTGCCTGAGGATAATCTATGATTGATTCAAAGAAATAGAGTTACTCCAAAACGTGAATTAAAATTTTTTAAGATTTTGAATTTCCCTTCGTTTTTTTGAGGACTTCATTTGTTAATTAAGCCAATTCAGTTACTATTTCATATATTAGCCCTCTTATATTCTCTCGCCCATTTTTCCGGATTTGAATCTTAGCCTAGCTTCACGTACAGGTCTAAATGTTTGTCAATTATCGAATCGTTTTAAACATTTGCATTTAAAAGTTTTCCCTAACATGTCTCTACGCTTAAAATTGTTTGGCTTGCATTATTATTTCTGATTTAGATTGAGGTAATTTATAGCCTTTTACAGATGAACATACATCCATGCATATGTATACTTTTGTGTATAAAAATATTCTTACATATATAAATAGTCACTTCCTTTCGCGTTGGAAGCCTTTCTCAAATGATCCGAGACGAAAAAATGTAGAAAAAATAAGGATCATAATTCTTAAGATATCCTTCCTTCCTTGAAAGACCCATATTTATTCTCTGTTCATTTGGATCGCTCTACCATGCGTTTTCTCGAAGGATTCGCTTTTACAGCCTATAAAACGCCGCCTTATCTGTTACCATTTTTATCGGAATCAATCTTTATCAATGAGGTTTTATCTTTAGATTTTCTTTGTTATGTTTACCCTTTCTTAAACTCGTTTCGACCTCTCTTGAGATGAGAAAGGGAGAAAGACAGGGATAGTGAGAAACAGACGTCGCTATAAATTTCCTTCTCTCCTCACCGAAGAGGAAGGAGAAAAAGAGGAGGCGAGAGGATACGTCACCTTTAAGGTCACGTGATCCCTCTTTTCTCCCCCTTTTCCCATCCTCCTATCTCTCACTCTTTCTAGGGTTGCGCAACCCCGTTCCGCAGACAGCTGAGCGAGGCGTTGTCGGCAGGTACAAAAAACCCATGCAAGATAAAGGGATTGTGAGAGGAAGAAGAGCGAGGATGGACGCAAACGGCTTGAGAGAAAGAAATAACACTTGTCTTGTTCGCGAAAGTGTTTCGGGGGAGGAAGAGAGAAAGAGAGAGAGAGAAAGCGGAATGTCGCACTTGCGGAGGATTATTAGAGGTAATTTTTTTAGGGGTGTTAAATCTTGGATGGGGAAAACACGAAAAGGCGTAGTCTATTTATGACATCCTTATGACGGGGAAATACTCATGATTCAAGGTCGGCGTGTCGAGTGAAGCGAGAATGAAACAAGGAAGCAACGAAAGTACGACGTTACGGGGAAGAATGAGAAGGATGCGAGTAGTTGAGTGCAGCGAGAGAGATGTTTGAGCAAATCAGGCTGTATGCCTCTCCCATCCTCATGCCTTGTTTCTTCGCCGAGAGGTTTTTGAAAAAATATCCCCTCCAAGGCCATAACGCGAGACTCTTTTTAGCGCGGATAAACAAAGGAGAAACGAAAAGGGGATGATGGGAGATTTTCCCCTTTCTTTGAGCGCGGAGAAATTATGGTTTTAAACTGCTGTTTTAATTTTTTGTTTTCACAAGACTCCCGCATTAATAAAACGAGATGCCTACAAGGACACCACGAAAATAGATTTTTCGGAAGTGCGGGATATCTCTATAGGCGATCGGAAAAGTTTCCGCAGGGTAACTCCTATCCCTGTAGGAGGAAAATCTCTATTAGAATCGGTTGTTTTATCAACTGTTCAAGTGGGAAAGTCTTTCGCTTTCCACGCTATTGTCATGTACTTCAGGCGTGAAAGTAGAGTGGAGTACAAACCATAATACCCAAGTTCTTTTTTAACGCTGAAAGTTTTTCTTTCGCTTGATATTAAAACTAAGACCTATTGATCAATAAGCGTTAAATGTTATTGTAAGATGATTATAATACGGATTAAATTTTTTCTAAATCGTACAAATATGTGCCATCTAACATGGAAATAACCAGTGTAATCTTGGGAAAGCCAGAAAATTTCATAAGCAAAATTTTGAAATATATTTTTTGTACGCTTTTATGATGATTAATGATTCAGCGCGGAAATATTTTACTGCCACAGTATTATTTTCCACGCGAAAGATATTTTCGTTTCTTTTAATGACTCTCTTAAAATGCCATGCAAACATGAATAATGCGATGCGGAAGTGAGCTTTAATATAATTAGTACTTTTCGCCGAAACTCCTAATTTTCTCCAAGTCGTGAGTGACAACTGTTCTCCAATATTTGCTTATTTTATAATGCCTCATTATTTACGGTTACGATTCGAGACTCGAATATATATCCATAATTTAAATTACATCTCAAATTTAAATGAATTAAATTTATAAATGTTTCTTTTTCGTTTTAATTATATTTTAAACCTAAGTTCAAAAATAATAACCAGTTACCTAACGTAATCGCCTTATTTTAACTCCATTTTAATCGATTTATTGAATTCTAATTATATACTTTCTAGTTCGTCTCACTGAAAATGTCAGCTGTTTAGAAAAGAAGATTATTTGATTAATTTTCTATGCATTCAACATCTTCTTGCAATAAGAACTTTTAAATTGCAATTTAAAAATCAAGATTTTGCATACCATTATACCTTTGATATAATCCCAACCATAATTGGACATTTGAACTCCTTAAATTTTTAATCCTCTCGACTTAATTTCGCAGCTACTACGAACCTACCATCTATTCTGCTTTCTCCGTTATTCATAGCAAAGGTACATGCATAATTCTTTAAGTGCAACATTAAATTTTTGAAATAACTTTACAACAATATTCCTTTATTCACGAACTAACGTCGAGAGTGTTTCTATTCTTCGTATTCTATACCTTAAGTTCACAGCTTTAGCTTTTCAGTTTCGGCAAAATATAATTCAAAAGTGCTTATTTGATTCAATCTAAGAGTCTATTTATATATAACTTTTGAGTCTTATGGCCCACCTGCATCCTAGGTTTGATGCAAAATTGGGTTAAATTTGGTTCTTTGCTTAGAAGTATTGGTATTTGAGTATGGAAAATTGTACTGCGAGAATCTTTCGGGTTTCCTTTTCGTTCTGTACGATGGCGATTCTATTATATTGGAGGGTTCTATCAATCCATAGTTTCCGCAGATTTTTAGCCATATTTTAACTTCTAGCTTTTAAGCCATCAGTGTCCAAAGAACAAACTATTTTTATGTCGAATTGTCCATTGAACAAAATTGAAAACGTTTATGGTCATATATGAAATTATTAGTAGTAATATTTAAACATTAAAAGGGAAATTAAATAATGTGGACTATTCCTTCGAGGATGAAATTCACAGCGCAATAGAATGTCCTAATTTCTCGCATTGATTTGATTTCCGTTCTAAATGATGAAACGTAATATTCGGATGAGGGCAGCTACGGCATCGATTAATTAATTAAAGGAAAACCTTTTTCATATGCTTAAGCAAAAATATCTAACGAAAATATTTTACTTATCTATCAATTGAATCGCCTAAGCATCTTATTAATATAAATACATCGTAACGACTTCAATTACAGCTTCAATTATTTCATAAATAATGGATAATGGTCTAGTAACATATTAAATTAATGTTTGTTAAATTGAAATAATTTTGGAGTAACAAAATTAAGAGGAATAGCAAATGTTTTAAAATTATATTTGGTACTTCATATTGCTTTCGTTCATTCCTGTAATAGCAGCGGTGCCGTAATCAAAACAAAATTATATCGAAAGATATATCAAATATTCACTGATGCCATTCTCCATATTCCATTCTGGTCAAAGTAAGGAGTGTTTCAAAGAATAAAAGCTCTTTTTTAAGTTTTCGATTGACTCCCTAATTCGTAAGAAACTTTTTCCTCGCTAGGGCTAGTTTCATGCCTAGAAAATTATGCATTTTATTTAAATGCAAATTTAAAATATTCTTCAGTATTATTCTTAAAGGAGGGAGGAAATTTTTTGACAAATTTAATAACGTCGTATGTCCGTTGATGGACAAAAAACTTATTTTAATTGGAACTTATCTGATTATATATTTGATTACTAGTTTATCCAGTCCTGTAAATTTTTACAATTTACTTTGATTGCTTAATCGAATTCATCCATAAATCACAGTTGAGTGATAACTTTCAACTCCGTTTCCCTGGAATGCTCAAAGGAACAGAGAGGAATGGTCCCTTCAAATTTCATCTAAATCAAGGAGCCTCAAACACGTGTCTCGCGAGCCGCACTCTGTCCTCCAGTTCAAAGGGTTTCATTACTTTGTTTCTACTCTAAGTGGATCGAATAGAAAGTGTATACGAGACAATAATGGGGTAGCAAAGAGGTACGAAACAATATTTCGATGTTTAATAATTAGGAATTTCATGTTACTTTGTTCTTATAAAGATATATACTATATCGAGTCGCTTTCTTTTAAGATTAAAAAATTCTTAGGCTCGTTATTATTTCACGAGGTTCGCCATAAATATTAAAATTATCGCATGCGGCTCGCCGTTAGCCATTTGGTCCGCATTTAGTTTGCGACTTGAGAGAATTCATCTCATTCGACCGATTCAATTAATTTTGGAAGGTGTTAATTTATGAATATTTTCAATAATAACGTATTTTAAAGCCTTTTACAGTTGTAAATAGTCAATGAACCGCATAGTAAGTTATACATAAAGGATCGTTTTAGTTGATCAGTCAATAATGACAACTTGTTGTAAATATCATTACTATCGTTCTAGGAACATTAATTTATCGTACGCATCTTTATATCCTAGGCATATCAAGGTGCATGGCAGCCTGTTGTAATCGCCATGTTACTTTAAATATGCGCGTTCTAGTTGATTCTAAAACAAGAAAGAGTGAAAAAATCGGGGAAATGAGCAGAATGCTCCACATGACTGTATAATCGTATTCAAACCTACGAGGCTATAAATAATCAGCTCAAATCTTTCCCTCCTTTTTTCCCCCGGACCTACCATGTGTGAAACGGGGCGGGGACACGGTTGTCTTGGTAACGAGGTTTCTGTGGCAATGAAGCGCCTAATGTGGGCGGAGTCGTCCGTTAAAGCGAGAGAATGGCCGAGGCGCGGATCGTCTTGCCAAATAGGAGAGCCATCTCACGGCACACGCGTCGAATGCTCCGTTGGCGTCCTTTTGATGCCCTTTGTACGTTGTTCTGGATGGAGGCATTCGAGCTCGCGTGAAATCGTCGCTCGACCGGAAATCAGGAGGGCTCAAAGAGTGTCGAAAAATCGATGCGTGGTCGGTATTAAAAAAAAATAAATTAAAAGTAATTTTGATGTCAATCGATTGGAATTTACCAATCGATTGTGCGCGTCATCGTACATGTATCGAATCGTTCTATTTTGTTTGATCTTGTTTTGGTTGGATGTATATATGTTCACCTGCTTTGCTTAATAGATGTGAATTGTATATAGATTTGCATAGATTATATTACGTAATTGAGCGGTTCCCAAACTCGGATGAGCGAAAGGTTTTCAGGTCGGTCGTTAATGCATAACAGTGTATACGTAATAGTTGCAATATATTAGTTTTTAAGTTTTAATTTAATTGCATACTTTTATTTCATTATTAATATTAACAAAAATCCTTATTTTATCTGAATATTCCATTCACAGTTTATATAGCCGGATGGGGTTAAGAGATTCAGGATAAGAGGGGATGTGAGAGGGGGTCACAGGTGCATAACGTTTGAGAACTGCTGATGTAAATCCTCTATAAATCCTGTATACAACAACGTTTAGTTGTTGTGATATCGCTTAGTAACAAAGAATAAGTAGGGATGTACACGGGTTTCCCGTGGTGCAGAAGTGCTTTTCGTCAAATTCGCCGTAGTATAATCATATACCTTCCAAATTCATAGTTACAGAAAAATTCTAGCCTTGATATTGTGGTAGCCCTTTTTTGTCGACCTGGTTGAAATATGCTATTTTGGTTATTTATTTATATGAAGATTATATATTCCATATTTGGTTCAAATCCATTCGGTCGGTTCTCAAGAAATATTAATTTAACCTTTTATTGTGGTAATCGTGCTCTTTAGCTCCGCTTTAATCATTTTGGTATCATTATGGTATATCGTACAAATCTTATACACAACATTTAATTTTGACAACCGTTCTGCCAATTCCTTCCAAATCCATAATTACTGAAAGAGTTTAATTTGTAATTGTGGCACCCATGTTTGACTGACCCGAGCCAAATATGCTATTGTTCGAGTTAATACGGTAGGCAAAACAATAAAGAAAGCTAATTCTTTATGGGGTAATCTAATAATCTAGGACAGTGTTTTTCAACCTTTTATAACTTCATGCACCCCTAGGCTAGGTTTTGAGAAACTCATGCACCCCAGAAGGAAAATTACCACAAATTTGTATGTTCACTTAACCTTTGTACATACCTTATTTTCAGAATTAACACATTACACACATTCACGTAGTGTGAATACCAAACTTTATTTGCATCCACACATTTGGAGGCAAAAATTAAATACAAATAATAGCATACATTTTATGCATAAATTAAAACAGCTACTCGTTATAATAGTGTAAACATAAAGATAAATAACTATCTAAACTAAGTTTTAAAACTAAACAAAAAATCTTAATTAATGAATAATATTTTTGTCCAACACCATTCTATAAACACTATTTATTGAACATTTTTCAATGAATGCACATCATTCATGCCATGCACCCGGTCAGTTCCATGTACCCTTGGGAAAATCTCATTCACCAAGCGGTGCATCATGCACACTGATCTACGATCAATCTAGTTCTCATCATAAAATGGCAAATATATTTTTTATACTAAGTGAAACATTATGAAATCATTTCCATTAGTGTATCGACGAGTTCAATTCCTCAACCGTATTGTATATGTGCGTGTCAAATTAAAATTCATCGCTTTCCGGAACCGATTTTTGCATCAAATCGGCCATTAAAAATCTCCGAGCGGACTCGTCTTTTGAGTTTGGTATTTATTCATGCTGGTTTAAAAAACTTTCAATTTCACATGATTCTACTAGTGATGAAATTATTATTTTTGCGTGTCACAAATGTGTATCAATAGAAAGTCCTAAAATTTATTCCAATTATAAATGCATTCCAATTTATAATAGGTACTAATATATTAAAAGGAACTTATTATTCGGTTTAGTAGGAATCTTCGGAAATGAGAGGTTCATTAATTATTCATAGAAAGAAATTTTTAATTAAGTTTGAATAAATTACCGTAAGTTGTTTATGCAATACCTCCCGCATAACAATTCTGTTAAATTAATTCACTTAATTTCTGATGCTTTGTTTATTTCACAATTTTCACTAGGCCTGAAAAGATGCAATTATAATATTTATTAACGAATTTGCATTGATAATTGGCGGGCGGAAACTCTTAAATGTTTCTCTTATTTTTATACTATTTCTGCATTACTTAAAGAATTGTAGTATTAATACTAGTCGGCATGTTATTATTGTGATGGATAATTCATTACATAACTGGCATACTCAGAAATCGAGTGGAACATGTTTTAGTAAATGAAATGTGCAGCATCATGCTTCGGCTATAAGAAACCCACCCACCTTGGAACGCTGGCTCTACAGGATCTATATTAATACCATTAATAGCCTCAAAGGGCACTAACAACAGGTCGAGAGAATCAAGTTCAACCCAACAATATTAGGCAATAAAGTCACCAAATGCAATTTTTGATGTAAACAACGATAAAATTTTCATTGTTATAGTCATATTTTAATGATTTGATTTATCTTTCAGTTTTGCCTCGACCTCTGTTAAATACGTGCATGCATACTTATGGACGAATGTATACTATGCACACATACCATACGCCTGTACGACACATTTCGTTTCATTTGTTTGCTCCCTCGCGCTCCAAAGTTTACCTTAATTTCACGAATAATTTCAGATTTTCTTATAAAAAACTACCGCAGGTGAATGTGTGTTTGTATGAAATGTATCAATTAAATTCGTAATTACTTAGGAAAATTAATTTTCGAAGCATGAAATTTTCTTTCGCTGTCAAATTAAAAACTTTAAAACGCATTATTTTCTCTCTATTCAACGAGCTTTCAATGAAGGCAAAACGAGTCCCTCCGATCCTGAAATTGCGCTAAATTCATTTTCCGATTGCCTTATTTCTAGAGGAAAGATATGGGAGAAGAGTCTCGGCGGTCACCTGTTACTAATTTAAAAAGCTTTTCTGGGAATCCTGTTGCTGTCTTTCCTCATTGAGTAAATGGCCGCTTTTTTTAATATAACGCTGTCAAAAGAGGAAACTCTCTTTGAAATGAGTGAAATTATTTTCGTTTATTTTTGCAAACGAGGCTTTCTTCGAGTTGAACAATAAAAAAACCGATTACATTAATAATGTAAACAAATCTCGAGAATTTTCTCGGCGTTTCTGGTTTCCGAATACAAAAAACGTTCGCTTTGCGCTACATTTTCTGTATCTCCCATCCTCTTTAACGAGATGAAGCGACTCGGAAATAATACAGAAATGTGTAACCATAAAAAAGATTGAGTGAACCAATTAGCTGTATGAGTCTTAAATTTGTCAATTGGATTGGAGGCATAGTTTGAGTTTGACAATTAACTATTCTATGTAGAGGGAGTTATTTATTAAAACCACAACTGCATACAGCATGTACCTACGTATGGGTAGCGCATGTTTTTGCAATCTCGTAGAAATTGATTGTAAAATAATTTCGATATTTATTCTTTTGACGATAAACTTTAATTCGCTATTAAAATATTTAATAGCTCTCCATCAATATTATATTACGAGAGAGTATGTATACAAACATAAAAGAAAAGAAAATCAGTAAACCATGGATCACGATAGAAATGATCGTGATAATGGACGACAGGAGAAAGTGGGAAGATAGAATTAACGAATGAACAACAAGCTGAGAAGGGTGATATGTAAGGATAGAGAAAACTGGATAACGGAAAAGGTAAATAAATACATCGGTTAGAGCTAGGGAGGCGCGATTGATGTATGCTGCCTGAACACAATATATTTTCGTTATTTAGATAGTTATTGCGTAATCTTTTGCTCGCGTATACTTTATTCGTGGTTTAATAGCTGATAGACGACTTGAAAAGGAAAGGGAGCTACCAAGAAATGAAGATTAAGGAAAGCAGGAATATGTGGTGAGCCAGATTTAACCAAAAAACTCTGATGTGGCCACCACATGACTTTCTCCATACCCGTAATATTTCTAAAAATTCCAAATAGGTTAAATGATAATAAATATTTTAAGGAACTGTTAGAAAAATAGAAAGATCTTCCACATAACAGACATAAACTCATAACATAGCCTTCTGATATTGGATATAGCCACGAAGTTCCAAAAATTAAGCATAAAAATTTGATGTGGCCACCACATAACTTTCTCCATATCTGTAATATTTCTAAAAATTCCAAATAGGTTACCTAATAATAAATATTTTAAGGAACTGTTAGAAAAATTGAAAGATCTTCCACATAACAGACATAAACTCATAACATAGCCTTCTGATATTGGATATAGCCACGAAGTTCCAAAAATTAAGCATAAAAATTTGATGTGGCCACCACATGACTTTCTCCATGTCTGTAATATTTTTAAAAATTCCAAATAGGTTACATAATAATAAATATTTTAAGGAACTGTTAGAAAAATTGAAAGATCTTCCACATAACAGACGTAAACTCATAACATAGCCATATATTGGATATAGCCACGAAGTTCCAAAAATTAAGCATAAAAATTTGATGTGGCCACCACATGACTTTCTCCATATCTGTAATATCTCTAAAAATTCCAAATAGGTTACATAATAATAAATATTTTAAAAAACTGTGAGAAAATTTTAGACTTCAAAGAACAGAAATAAACTCAACCCATAGCCTTCTGATATTGAATATAGCCACAAAGCTCCAAAAATTAAGAAAAGATAAAGGAGCGTTATTAAGACGTAACTAAGCGTCAATTGTTAACAATAGCCATCGGTAGGTGGCGTGGTGGTGGCAGCTAAAAATATAAGATATCTCTTAAACGATGTATCATATGGAAAAATGTTTCAAATAAAGGATGTAGAAAATAAAATTCCCTACAGTTTCCCTATATTTTTACATTTATCAAATATTAAAGCAAATATTTCAAAATAACGGATGTGACAAGAGTAAAGATTTTCACCAAAAACTAATCAGTTCTGACTTTTATATAAATGTTAAATGTAAAATTTCGCGTTTACCTTATTAATAGTTTTTGAGTTAGAGCACCCACAAAAAGCTATCACATACAAACACACACACACACACACAGACATCATCGATAAAATGGTCAAAACGTGTAAAGGGGGCCTCAAAACGTATATTTCCGTTGAAATCTCGAAGTCGATTTTTTTCATGAATACAATACTTTCCCCTATACTACGTATATGGAGAAAGTAAAAAGGAGCGTTACTAAGACGTAACTAAGCGTTACGTGGTGGTAGCAGATAAAGAATATAATTTTTAGAATATCTCTTAAAAATGCATTATATAAGAAAATATTTCGAACAAAGGTTGTAGAAAATTATGTTACCTTCAACTTTTATTCCAGTAATATCTTACATTAATGAAGTATTAAGGCAAATATTTCACAAAAACGGATATGAAAAGACTATACGCCCACTTCCGGTTGATTGATTATAACCAAAAACTAACCAACTCTTGTCCATTTAATAAAAGTGTCAAATACAAAATTTCGCGATGATATGATTAATAGTTTTTGAGTAAGAGCAACCACAAAATTCCTATCACATGCACACACAGACATCATCCAGAAAATGCTCAAAACGTGTTCAAGGGACCTCAAAACGTGTATTTTCGTTGAAATCTCGAAATCGATTTTTTGTGAAAATAATCGAGGAGAGCATGATAAAACAGGGTGGTAGGATAAAACAGGGTACCAGTCATATCTTCTAGGGAGGTGTTGCTACCTTCCTCTAAACGGTGTAACTTCTTGTTTCCATACCTGGTTTCAATCTGCAAGTAAACTCAAGTAGAGAAGATTTCGATCACGTTTGCTAGGGGCAATTATCTGTTTTAGTGTACCATTACTGTAAACATTCACTGAATATTCAGTGCATACTGTTAGAAGAAGGCAAAGTGATATTTTGTAGATAGGTATTCTTTAAACAAACTAGTATTTAAGATCTACATTCATGTGTGTTTCATAGTGCATGCTTTGGCGTTACCTTAAGGAAACTAGCTTATTTGTAAAAGGTGACTAATTGGTAAAACAGGGTACCACTGGGTCGGGCAAAACGGGGTACCATACTGAATATTGTGCTTACACCACAATCGGATGCAGCCACTCGACGTCTCCTTCATGGCTACCCTTAGTCAGTATTACTCCAAAGAGGCTAGGAAGTGGCTACATTCTCACCCTGGACGAGTGATCACTATCAACAACATTTGAAAACTACGGAGCAGCTTTCATGAAAGCGGCATCCATTGAAACTGCAGTGAATGGTTTCCGAAAAACTGGGATATCTTGATCCCAATGTGTTCCCTGATTGGATGTTACAGCCAGCAGAGACAAACATCCCAGCAGAGAAACACGGATTTCCAAAATTTTGTATACACTGCTGCCTGTGAAGTGTGCAAACAATGAACATCTAGCATCAGAAAATTCTGTTGTATCATGTAGAGAAACTCCAATAACTTCTGGTGCTCAGGAGCGTGTATCTGCCCCAGATTCTGCACCATCAGTATTCCGAATTTCTCCAAAAGAAATCAAGACCATCTCCAAGGCCAAAAGGAAGGAAGAATGAACAAACAAACGACACGGAAAGATTAATGCTCACTGATTCGCCATAGAAGAAGAAAATGGTCGCTCTGATGGTCTAAAAAAAACTCCCAAAAGAAAATTAAGTCTATCCAATGAAAGTGATGCCAGACGGAAAGAGATAAAACATGACAACAGAAAGAGAATTGATAAAACAAAGAGTTTTGTGGCAATGGAAGAAGACGAGTCTGAGGCGTCCGAAGAAGACAACGATAATGCATTTTCTGCAAGGGCCTGTTTTCTTACTCAAAATCAGAGGAAGGAGGTATATATGAGTTAACGCATGAAAATAATGCCTATTTTTGAAAAGCCGTAGTTGGGAAATGAAAAATCCAATCCATATGCTTTAATGTAAATTTATGACATACATTTTTATAAACCATTCCTTGCAAAAAAATTTGTATTGTTGATTCTCTCTGAAAAATGGCCGTTTCAATATGGCGTCTATGATTCGGCGTTGTCGTCTTCGGGCCATGATTGCGATGTAACGAATAGTCGCAATCAAAAAATAGAACAGTTTTTCAAATTATATGAATGCACAAATGGCCTCTTCTATGCGCATTAAAATTGAGTATTTACTGCTATTTCTGTTTGCAACTAAATATACTGTATGGGGAAATTCATAAAATTTCATATATTATATTTTAATTGCAAAAGAACCAATTTTAATATTTCAAAATCTGTAGTATACTCCATTTCTACATGTTTGCTGAATACATGTATTAAATTTCAGATTTTTATCCATAACGGTTTTTGAGAAATCGTGGCCCACAATGTTGAAAATGTAGTTTTCGGGAAAATAGCTTTAAAGATCGAACAATAATTTCTAGCAATGAAGTGGAAACATACTCATTTCAAATTCCTCCTGGCATGTAATAGGTCCCTTCAGCAGCCAATGCCTCTTCTTCTGCTCTGTTTTATGCGCCTTGTCTTTCTTCGTGACTCTAACTTCGACTGTTCCCTCTTTGATGCAGCGACAGACAGACGCCGCTTGTCCTCTTCTACAGCGGCTGTGGTTGCACGGGTGCCAGGAATGACCTTCAATTCCTCCATTACTTTCACAATTGCCATTCCACCGTCATTGAAAGTTGCAACAGCAATATTTGCAGCTGTCAATAAAGTATTTAAGCCACTAAATGAGTGTTTCGGTGCGAGTTTCCAAATCTTACTGTTTAATGACTCATTGTTATTTTGGTTATAACCACCAATACATTTTTTAGTAGCTCCTCATCAGATAATGCGGTATATACAGGCAAAAGGGCATCCATTACTGCTGTTACGACTTCACTTGAAAATTCAAAGTCAGAGTCATTGCTGGCTTGTGCGTTTTGCCAGCTGCACCAACTGTCTTCTCCTTTGAGACATAAGAAATGTTGCGGGTTGGAATTTGTGGAGCTATAATGATAGTAAGTTGCCCATACAGCATTTCTCATATCATTTAAACTGGTGGTATTTGCCCTTATAGCATTTCCATAGTATGCTGTTAATTTATCAATCATTTTTGCAATTAGTCTTCTCTGTCTGCCAATCCCCTTTCCGTCCGACAACTTCACCCCGGCTGTCTTTTTTTATAACTCTCAATCTTGTTCCTATTATCTTCTGAACATGACCAATACATTCTTTCTTCTCTATTTTCTCATCTCCATATGGTCTAGCTTCACAGACAGCCCTATACACTTTAGAATCACCATCGCCAATATATTTAAGATATTTACATCCGTACTTTTCTGGTGATCTATCAAACATTTCAAGCATTCCTTGCACTTCCATACCTCCGGCACTTCCCTCGTAATTTGCTGTAGAGTGTTCTTTATGATTGTCATGTATTCCTCTGTACCCGACTTCTTCTCCCATACTTCACATTCTTTGCAGTAACTGTTCTTTACTGCTAAGTCGATAACTTTGCCTGTCTTGATGCCAATGACAGTAGTGACATCCTGCAATGATGAAAATCCTCGTTTTTGCCAAGTTCCATCTCCAGAAACGGCAATGCCATCTTCAACTTCGTCTGCGTCAGTTATTGTTGCAGCAATTTCTTCTGTGGCAGCACGTCCAATCGACTCCTTCTTCACAATTTCTGAGGCATCACATATTTTTTAACGATACTATCATAGGTGGACTGTCGTATGGGAGATGGTAGGTCCATAATACAGCAGAATGTTCTTGCACCTGCTTGTCCTTGTCCCAGCATTCTCATTGCAAGAACCATTCTCCTGTTTACGCAGTACTGATTGATTTGATTTCCAATTTGCCGGCTTGACGGTATACAGGCAATATCACTACACTTTTCACAATTCACAACAAGTTTAAATCCTAGTCCACGCACTCTTTCTTGTCTAAAGCTTACTTCTCCAGCACACCTACTACATCGTAAGCACTCTTTCAATCCACCGAATATGATATCAAAATCAATTATTTCATTCCTTGGATTGCATTCACCCGGATAACTAGTGGAAGGGCTGGAACCACTGTGGTGTAACTTTCGACTCGAAGCCGAAGTTCTCTCTTCACGAACTTCATCTACTTCTTTCGTAAATCGATTTCCGTAAAATCTTCGTTTTTTATAACGTCTCTTGCTCCCTTTCTTATCGCCTATCCCGGGAGGACGGTACGGATGCATTTCATCAATATAGCTTGTGATAGATACAACGCCTAAATAATACCTCGAAAAAGGTGTAAACACGTGCAAAACATTCACGAAACTGATCCAAAATACATAAAGTGACCTTCGACACTCGATTGTCACTAGTTGAGCCCTCCTATACCTTCTACTCTCCTCTTATCTCTTTCACAAATCCCCTTGGCAGACAGCTGCCGAGCGACGAAGTTCCTGATGAGTCAGACGACCGCGCATTCTTAGAGATAAATATTTGCTGGTAGCGTAATTTTTCGAACTTTTGGATGCGGTTTGCAGCATTTTGCACAAAAATGATTCAGCTATCGAAAACTAAAATAAAAAAATCGTGAATTTTGAAGATTTATATATATATATATATATATATATATATATATATATATATATATATATATATATATACCCCCAATAGCCACAACAAGGTTATAAGGTGGCTGTTGGAGATTTTGTAAATGCTTGTTCTTGAATTTTTTCTGCCATAGGACGAGTTTGATGATTCCCTGTTGAATGGGAATAATGCTAAAAGTAAAAAGGAAGGATGTACTGAGAATGAAGGGAAATGACAATAAAAGTAAGAGAATGGTTATACAACTTATAAGAAGGAGGAAGACAAACTGAATTGGATGTTTCCTGAAGAGAGATGCTATGATTAAAGGTGTGATTCAAGGAAATCATGAATAAAAGAGATGAAATATATTTTGAATACGAAAGTTTTCTTAATAAATGAAGATGGTTTTAGAAAGAGAGATTATTATCTCGCATGGAGGGTTCGAGCGAATGTCTTGCTACTGATCGGTGAACGCGAAAATTCATACATTCGATTCGCTTCTGTTCGTAATCTCCCTCAAATACCTAATATCTTCCCCATTATATATACATCTGCCGTCGTCTTCTCAGTGGAAGAGTGGATTGGCGCAGGAATGAACTGTCAGTCTGTTAACAATGGGCTTGTTATATGCAGGGCTATGCTGCCAATCTGTTAACAATGGGCTCTCTATATGTTAAAGAAAAAGGGATGAATTTTAGAAATAAACTTGCATAGGAATACAATGTTTTATTTTTCTATTTATAATTACAAGTATTTATTGAAGTAAAATTTGGATTTTTATAAAAAAAAATATATTTTAAACTACGAATAATATTTAGGCGAGCAAAAAATGAAGCGATAACTATCTAAATAATGAAAATATATTGTAATCACGGTTAAAACTAATGTTGTTAGGTTATTTTCATGTCATTTGCTTAAGGATTGAATTTTCAGGTGAATGCAGGTTTTTGCATAATTACATCCGATTTGTAAAGTGTCTTTTATTAGGGAAGACTTCCTTATCTATTCACATATCCGATCAATAGTCTTAGGATACCATAACTTGTGTGCAATTGACTATAGATATTCGCATTTTTGTTACGACACGAACTAATTAAAACAGAATTTCATTCCCATTAATCATATTTTCGAAGTAATTTCTTACACGATTCATCGTGCGCAATTTTTGTGCTGGTTTGTCATAACGCTTGATGAGTGCTGCTTATTAATCTTCTGTCATGTTCTTGGCGAAAACAAAGGAAGTATTTCATGTCGGATTTTAAAGCAATTTTCGTAATTACCACAATTGAAAAAGGACGCATAACTCCGACGTAGTCATCAGAGATAATTATATTATAAATGTGCCTATTCAATATTCATTTAACGTTGCATTAAAAAATTCGACGACGTGAATGAATTTCACGAGTATTAAATCATAAGTTAGAATTTGTTGGCGCTACATCATGTTAATCAGTGCTAGATTAACCGGGACCCGTGATCAGGAGTAAAGGGAGCACCGGACCCTATCAATCACAGAGGTATGTACGTCGGGGGAGGGGGCCTGCAAAAATTGTGCGCCAGGGCCCCCGAATCCCTTAATCCGGCCTTGATGATAATGTCTAGAATTTTGAGTGCATTATCGTTATGTGAGACAGTAGTAAATCGATGAAATCAACCGAGGAAGCCGCAACTTTGTAGAGTTTCATTTTATAAATTATATTCTCCAATGTGCAACGTAACTTATTGCGAAAAGTTCCATTAAATACACAGGAATAAAATTGTTTGACCATGGTTTCGACTCTTCGAGTCATCATTAGATGGAGACATTTCCAGGAATCTTAGTTACAACTGCTCAGCTCTCGGGTTTTTCGGCCGATAAACACATTCAGGCCTTAGGGTGGGAGAAGAAATACCAGCATTTAAACCAAGGCACGCTGCGTGGAAACCCAGGGAGAGCACATACGTGGCACGTACGCCCGAAGTGGCACGCGTGCGATTTTACTTGGGCACGCGTAAACTTGTATTTTCCGTATAAAATATAAAGTTTTATTAGGGAAGGAGTAAACTAGTTGCTCGCGAAAAAAATTCTGATGATTCCCATTACTTTCTTGCCACTCGTCACAAAAATCATTTGCCATTCCTGTTCTAACCACTCCATCACCGCTCCTCCGTCATGGTTAATTCCATAAGCCAGCGAACTATATATATATATATAAATAAAATGATATATATATAATGATATATATATATATATATATATATATATATATATATATATATATATATGGATGTCAACAAGGTGTTGGGATGAGGAAACCCAGTGAGCACTCACCAATCAGACGACTTCAGGTTGGCGAGGCCCCGGGGATGTCGAAGCGACACACGTAAAATAACACAAAAACACAGAAACATCACAAACGTAAAGCTTTCGGAACTACTCCTTCTTCAGCTACAGAGAGAGAACTATATATATATATATATATATATATATATATATATATATATATATATATAGAGAGAGAGAGAGAGAGAGAGAGAGAGAGAGAGAGGATGGAAAGGTGGGGGAAGATGATCGACGAATTAGAACATGTTTGAGGAAGTTTTCCAGCGAAAAGTAAGAATTTATCAATTAGAAATGTGACGGTTAAAAAATAGCGTTAGCAGTGGAGTTCTTCCATGATACTAATATACCAGGTAGGTCGTTCCGGTGGACCGGACGCTCGCCCGAGATGACCTACGTGGTATAGTAGTATGTATCATGCTTTCTTCTTCCAAAAGATCAGCTAAGGGACGCCTTCTGTTGCAATATTAATTTAGGCAAAATTTTCGTTAAATCCAAAGACAAACTTGATAAAGGAAATAAGTGCAATTTTTTACAAGTTAACCTACAGTGGCTACAATTCTATCTACGTACATTGGCCAAATCGGGAGGAATTTCAGCGTCCTAGTGAAAGTTCGCCGGAAATCTTTTGTTGAACATCTTAAAATTATGTTAAAATTACTATCGTTGAATACTATTGATGTAACCGAAATGCGTATGTGACTTTCATGACATTTTTATGTCTGTTGGACATACCTATTAAATAAATTTCATGTCATATTAAACAAGTAAGGAAATAGCTGCTAAAACAGGCAGAATATGGCGGTTAAAAAAATAAGACAGAGGAACGAACCAAGAAAACGTGCACAACGAGACAGACTACTGAATCGAGAAAACGAAGTCTCTATCTGATTTCGTTTAGGATTTAGCACGTCAGACAGATGGACAAAGCATAAGTGGATTTTTCAGAAAAAATCGCTAAAAATATTTTGGAGAACGTTCATATGCATCAGTTGCGAGAATTAACGCTCTAGACATTTTCATACGGCTCTGTACTAGTGTATCGTGAAATTATTTTTATCATATTGACTGTATTTTTCCATTCTCATATACGTAGTGTACCTATAATTTATTGCAATCGCGAAAAAATCGACTTAGAGATTTTTACGGAAATAGACGTTATAGGTGTCCTCAAGTCCAAAAAAGTGATTATCGCCATGTCAGGTACGTCTGTTTGTGCGGGGCCATAGAGCTTAGACCAGTGGTTCCCAACATTTTTGTAGGCGCGGCACCCTTTCAAAGATAAAAAGAATTTCGCGGCACCCCAGCCTTAAAGCAATTTTTTTATATTTTCACAAACGATTATTAAAACCTTTGAACATGTCCGCTGGTATCATACCATAATCAGTTTATTAGAGATAAAATTAATGCCCTAATTACGACGGTGTCATGGAATTTATGCTATAATTAGTACTTCTTAATATTTAGCCTACTTTCCAAAAAATGGAAAGTAAGCTTATGAGATCGCCTCGGTGTCCGTGTGTGTGTGTATGTGTGTGTCCCCCCTAACATTTTCATGAATTGGCCGATTTCCGTGAAACTTTGTGTAAGGCTAGTGCTCTCGGAGACTCCCTGCGAGCCATAAATTATAATCCGAATTTACAGGTCCCGATTTCGATTCCAGATGAGTTCTTTCCCTTTTTGATTTACATGGTTAATCTAAAATCCGTCGTGCAGAGAGTTTTTCTTTTGTATTTTAAAATATTTTTGAATTATGATATCGGAGTAGGATTTGTACTGTTCTAAGGGGAAAAAAGTGAATATTCTTATTCTTATCACACAATATTGATTTTCGATCGTATCTGTTTGAATTCCTCTCAAAAACGTTCGTTTCGGAATTTAGAAAGCCATTTTTTCTATTTGTTGCTATGGTGATGATTATTGCTGAACTCGGCTGGAGTATAGCCGAGTGCACATTCCAGCCGTGTTTCGATTCATTGCTATCGAGGTAACACTCGAATCTTAGGCCGATTCATAGCTATCGGAATCGCGGCGAAAAATATGAATACTACGTATTGTTGTCAGTAACGATACCGACTCTTTAAACAAAACGGCGCTTCTTCTTGTGTAATTCTTACGGCATCTTCGGTAAGAGAATTTTGTTTTTGGTTTTTGTTGGTCTTGAATTTTTTGTGCTTTTCGTCTTTGCTGAAAAGCACTATTATCTGTGTGATGTCCGTCCGTCCGTCCGTACGCATATATCAGGGAAGAATTGACGGAACCGATTTCAACTAAATTTGGTAAATAGAATATGCACCTAAATTAATGACCAAAATGACGTTTTTGAACCGGATCGACTCAGTAGCGGTGCCACAATTCCAAGTTTAACTTTTCGGTAATTATGAATTTGGAAGGAATTGACCGAACTGATTTCAACGAAATTTTGTATAAAGTAGGCTACTCAATAACAAAACCAAGATGTTTAGTATAGATATTTGTGTTGAACTACCCTCATAAATTTCAATCAGATTTAATATTTATATATGAATACAAATATATACAAAACCATGATAGCATATTTGGCACAGATCAGCCTAACAGGGATTCCACAATTACAAATAAAACTCTTTCAGCAATAAGGATTTGGAAGGAATTGGCTAAATGGTTTTCAATTAAATTTTGTATATAAGATTTGTACAACATACCATAATGAAATCAATGATTTTACTATTATAAAGACAAAAGACGGGTCTAGGCTGCAGTTGACCAATATGACAGAATATAACACGATCAAGGAATATTTAAAAGAAGCTGGCGCCCAAATGCACACCTGGGCCGGAAAGGCGAACATGACGATCAGGTACCTAATCAAAGGCTTGGACGAAGGGATAGACCTGGGCTTTATAAAAGAAGAATTAAATGACGAGGGAATTCCGTGCGTGGCAGTTAGAGTACTAGCACCTACGAGAAAAGACCTATACGTAGCGACGGTCGAAAGGAACGAGAGCTTCAGAGTCACCACCGTGGCGCGCATGCAAAACCTAAACGAACTCCTTAGCATGGACGACGGAGTAATAATAGCTGGAGATTTTAACGTGACGCATTGGGCGTGGAACTGCAGCAAAGATAACAGGCGTGGTAATTTTATAAAGACATGGGCACGGAACAATCAATTTAGGATAGATGCTCCGATAGCAATGACGCGACCAGGGCCAAGAAACGCAGGAAGCGTACTTGATTTTGCACTGGTCAAGAATATTGAAAGAAGAACAATGTCGAAAACGATCCCCGAACTGACGAGTGACCACTACCCGGTAGATCTGAGGATCGGGACACAAGTTACTTTTTATCAAGAAGACAACCACCGCATGTGCTACGGACTTGCGGATTGGGCTAATTTTAGGAAAATGATCACGGAGTCACTACCAAACGATGTGCCAACGATATCCACCGGGGAGGAAATAGATGATGCGGCAGAATTGCTAGGGAAAGCCATAAATGACGCAGCCGGGAAAGCAAGAGAAAAGCCAGAGAATACCTGGAGATCCCCGACGAAATAAAAATCCTCATCCGGGAAAGAAACCGGGTGAGGAGACAATACCATCGCTTCGGTACTGCCGAGCAAAAGGGGGATCTCCGGGATCTAAACAGAGATATCAGGGACCATCTGAGACGCCTCAAAAGATATCAGTGGTCACGCGATCCCTAACGAATTCTGCCGGAAGGGACCCCCCGGTGGAAAGCCCAGGAGGCAAGCTTACCACGTTTGTTGACAAAGCGGAATATCTAGCGGCTTTTTTAGAGCAGATTTTCACGCCCAATGAAGCGAACCCTCAAACTCCGGACATTAATCTAGAAGACATAGAGTCCATGCTAAGTGAAACAGAAAATGAAGACCAAGCCACTCCGGTGTTCTCCACCAAGGAATTGGCAGAAGTTATAAAACAACTACCAAAAGGGAAATCAACGGGAAAGGATAAAATTCCCTATGAATTAATCAAACGTCTGCCAATCTCCGCGGGAGAATACCTAATCTCGATTCTCCATGCAATCGTAAGAACAGGGCACTATCCAACTGGCTGGAAGCACGCGGAAGTTATATGTATACCATGACAGGAGGGAGGGTCTTGAAGGCCTCTGACTTCCGACCGATATCCCTCCTTTCCTGCCTTAGGAAGGCATGTGAAAAAATGCTTTATCCAATAATATTGAAACAAGCGGAAAAGCACGGTGTAATCCCCCAGAACCAATTTGGCTTTAAAGAATGGATGGATGGATGTCATGTCACCCCTGCCAGGGCGCGAAGAGCAGTTCCCAGCGCTGCCGCGCTGTTGCCTGCTAGGAATCCTGAAGTGTAGAATCACGGTGCTTGAGTCACGGCACAATGAAAAGGGAGGTCATTTAATTTAGGTAACGGAAAGGGATAATTTTGGTTTTTTATGTGGGCCTGCTGCTGGCAATTCATAATCTCAGAGAGAGGAAAAGAGGGGGTTCGTGCATATTTGCATTTGGAGCAGATATTTATTGTTTAGGCGTCGTAGGAAGTCAGGAAGGGGAGGGATTTTCAGGTCTTTATGTAGATCATCGTTTCTTTGAAACCATCTGGCGCCAGTTATTAACCGTAGCATTTTATTTTGGAAGACTGTTAATTTCTTGATTTTGGTTTTACCGCAATAAGATCATACAGGAGAAGCATAGGTCAGTATCGGGCGGATCATTGACGTGTAGAGGATGCATTTAGTCTTCATTGACATTGGGGAGCTTCTGCTGAGTATGCTATATAGGCCTTTCTTGATTCCGGTTGCTTTCTGGAGTGTTTTCTGCAAGTGGGAATTCCATGTTAATTTTTTATCCATGGTGACCCCTAAAAAAGTTGCTTCATTCTTACGAGATATAATGGAGTTGTACAGTTGGAGGAGGGCGCCTTCGCCTGTTTTGGGGTGACGGGAGAAGACAACATTTATACATTTGCTGGGGTTAACTTTCAGTTTCCATATAGTCATCCAATCCTCGATTTGGCGCAAGTGGTCCTGGAGTTGATTGCTGGCGGAGTTTGCATCCCAGTGGCAGCGATGGTGGTGTCATCCGCATACAGGTAAAGTTGGGTGTTGTCTGAGCGCGGGAGGTCGTTGACAAAGACATTAAATAGATCTGGGGAGAGAACGGACCCTTGGGGTACTCCGGCATGGCATGGAAAGGTGGGGGATGAGGAGGTGTTGATATTAACAAAGAATTTACGGTTCTTGAGGAAGGATTGCAGGATTTTGAGGAGGTAAAGCGGAGGTTCATAGGCAGACAGCTTGATGAGGAGGGCTTGTGGCCAAACTTTATCAAATGCCTTTTCCAAGTCAAGAAAGGCGGCGGTTGTCAATTGGTTAGAGTTAAACCCATCTGTGATGTATTCGACGAGTCGTAAAATCTGGTGGGAAGTGGAGGTGCGTGATTGAAACCCGGCTTGTTTAATAATGAGGCGATTGGAGCGAAGAAATTGTTGAAGTCGGTTGTTGATTATCTTCTCAAAGATTTTGGTGAGCGTGGGAAGGAGACTAATGGGACGGTAAGAAGAAGGGTTGGCGGGATCCTTTTGTGGTTTTGGTATCATGCGGATCATGGCGATTTTCCAAGCTGAAGGAAAGTAGGAGCAGAGGAGGCAGGAGTTGAAAAGGTTAGATAAAAAGGGTAAGAATTCATTGGGAAGGTTTTTCAGGACTTTGTTTGAGATCTTGTCCGAACCTGGTGCTGATTTTTTCTTGCTGGTTTTGATGATTTCAGCCACTTCTCCAGGGTAAGTGGAGAACGGGTCAGAAGTAGGGGAATATTGCAGGTTTTCAATAAAAATATTAACGTCATCCTGATGCAGGGATGGTGAGGTGTTTTGGAAGGATTGCTGGAGATGTTCCGCAAATAAGGAGCATTTTTGTTGGTCAGTCGTGGCGGTCACTCCATGTTGATGCAGGGGGGAGGTGAGGTCCGTTTTTCTT
This sequence comes from Tanypteryx hageni, assembly GCA_028673005.1. NCBI lineage: Eukaryota > Metazoa > Arthropoda > Insecta > Odonata > Petaluridae > Tanypteryx > Tanypteryx hageni. Next base: position 153,128,297 of record CM054115.1, read on the forward strand.
TCAGACTTCGGGCAAGTTTCCAGACAGAGTTGTCTTCGCTGGATAAGTTGCAGATGAGGTTGTTCCACGATTGTTGGCGATGGGTTTTTACCAAGGAACGGACTCGGTTCCTTAGGGCATTAAAGAAGTTCCTGTCGACTTGGTCTCTGGTCTGTTGCCATGTTTTGCGCGCTGCATTTCGTCTTCACATAACTGAAATTATCTCAGGGGGAAGATGTTCTGGAGATTTGATGGGGACATGGTAAGAGGCGGATTTCAAGGAGGAATGGATGGCTTGGGTCAGAGTTTCTACTGCATGGTCGATTGAATCAGGTGAGGACAATGGAAGGGACACAAGAATGGGTAGGTGGTAAAGGATTGTGCGTTTGAAGGAGTCCCAGTTGATAGCAGACGATTGGATATCAGATAAGGACGGTGAGAGGTCATAGATGGAGAGGATTGGAAGGTGATCAGATGCAGAGTTATCTAGTACAGTGAAGGAGGGAGGCTGTGGAAGATTAGATGTAAGGATGATGTCCAGGATATCAGTTGATAGGTTGGTGATACGCGTTGGCTGCAATGGAGAGAAGATTGAGAAGTTATATTGGTGTTGAAGTTGCTGAAGCCCAAGTCCTCTACGGTTCGATACTGAACATCCCCAGGCAGTGTGCTTTGCATTAAAGCCCCCTTTCAAAATGCTACGTTGCTTGAGAAGATGGAGCAAAGCTTTTCGATCCTTATGGGGATAGGTGGCGCCTGGTGGGTGGTAAATGGACCATACAGAAAAATGACCTCTGTTGGTTCGTATGTTAACACCCACTAGCTCAAGGGATTTGGTAGCAGGATTGGGGATTTGGAGGCATTGAAGGCCTTTTCTTACCAGAAGAAGTACTCCACCTCCACGAATGTCAGAGAGGCGGTCAACCCTGAATTGGTGACAGTTGGGAATGTAGAGGAAGTGGTGGGGTTTGAGCTGGTTTCCTGGAGGGCGACGATATCGGGATGGTTCGCATCGATGATTGCCAGCAGCTCCTCACGCTTGGTTTTAATGCCGTTACAATTCCATTGCAGAATCTTCAGCTGATTGACGTTGCAATTAAGGGCCATTGAAGCACGTTAGAAGAATTTGCCAGGTTTCCTCCAGGATCATCTCTAGCTTCGTTTTTCCAGTGGGAGGAGGAGTAAGGAACTTGGAAAAAACTCTTTTCAGAGCATCCATGAAAAACTTTTGGATATCACCATCGAGAGAGCAGGAAGGGACGTAGGAATGGGATTGTGTGGGTTGTGAGGAGGAAGAGGTTGGTTCGGCTGCAGGATTAGGTTGGCGGGATAGTAAAGAAGGGAAAGCAGAATGAGAAGTAATACAAGGAGCAACTGGGGTAGAAGATAATAGCCGTCTTTCTCTCAATTTCTCGGCATAGGTTTTGTAAGCCGGACAACCTCTGAAATTAGCAGGATGGGGGCCGTTGCAGTTGGCACAGATAGCAGGTTGTGACACATCCAACGGGCAGGTAGAAGCAGCGTGGAAGTCCCCACATCGAACACAGCGCTGTTTTAGCCCGCAGGTCTTGTAAGTGTGACCAAATCTTTGACATTTGGTGCATTGGAGTGGGCCTGGAGATGGTTTGTATGGGGTTATGATTACGCGGATGGACCCGATCTACGGGTTATTGAGCAGTCGTTGGGCTTCATCATCGTTGTCAACAATCAGTTGAAAAGTGGCAATAGGACGAAGAGGAAAAGGTTGCGGCAGAGATCCTGGATTTAGAGCCTGTTCTTCCTCTCGTTTGCGGAGCATGTCAGGAGTTGGGCGGTTGGTTTGAACTTGACGGAGGCTATGAACTGTAATATTTTTAGATTCTACTGCATATTAAAGTTTGGGAAGGGGATAGTCGATTGGAAGTCCTCTTATTGCAATGACAGGCTTTTTGTCCTCCGCTAGCCGGTACGTGAAATATTCAATGCCATTAGATCTTAAGTGTTGTACAACCGCACGGAAATCATTGCTGCAGGAGCACTGAATTTTAATCTGTTTCCCTTGCAGAGAGGTAACAGGCTTCATCGTGCAGGCTTTTAGAATTCCATCTTCTTTAGCATGAAAATTGATGGATTCAGGCAAAAATATTGGCGGAATATTGCCTGTATGTGGGTTTCGGGAAATCTCAGTAGCAGGGGTAGGTTTGGGACGCAATGACGGAAGTTGAACCGTAGTTGAATGTGAGGTAATTGGGTTGGGAGGGGATGAGGTATCCATAGATTCAGAGGCGAAGAAATTACGTAAGGAAATTGTTTCACGTACAACGACTTTTTTAGGCCGAAGGATAAGGGGGGAGGCAGCCTTTCGTTTTGGCTGTACAGTGATAAAATCATTACCCTGATCGCCAACGGATGCATTAAAACCTTGGGTCAGTTTTGAGCAAGTGACTAAGGCCAAGAATTGCGGGTTGTCAAGAAGGTGTTCCGGAATGTTAATATTAACCGTACCAGCAGCAGCAGGGGGGAGGGAATCAGGTATGGGAGGTGGAGTGGGAGGGAGTGTGCCGTGACTTGCCAAATGATAACTTGGGCAAGACGATATGTCCCTCGGAGACAGGCCGGGAGAAGCTTCGGTTAAGCAAAGGGTAGTGGTTGGTCGTGGTAGCGCCCTTATCTCAGGTTCCGAGGCCGCGTTGCCATCCGGTAAAGAGGGAGAGGGGTCAGATGTAGCGGGCGGGCATTCACTTCCACTCCGAATCCAAGACTCGCAGTCAACAGGACGGCTTCGGTTCGATGCCAACTCCCGTAATGGAGGGTGGGAGGATTCCCAATCGGGGTCCATCTCAGCCGAGTCTGTAGAAGATCGGTCCGGGGACCGTGGGCGGGACATGTCCGAGGACATGCCCTAAGAGAGGTCCAGCCAGGCGTAGATCAAGATATACACAGAGATCCACAAAACACAATCCAAAATCCCAGTCCGAAGCACTCTTAAAAGCGCAAGAAAAAGCAGAACAGGGTTGCTCTGGAAGCACGTCCGCTCTCCACCGCGACTCACTGCGTTCTCCCTTTGGCTTTAAAGCGGGACACTCCACTACGCACCAGCTGCAGAGGGTTATAGATTTTATCACGGACGCCTTCAACAGGAACAATGTTTCCGTTGGAGTAGCATTTGATATAAGCAAGGCTTTCGACAAAGTATGGCATTTAGGCCTACTGCACAAATTACTAGTAGCTAAATTTCCCTGCTGGCAGGTGAAATTACTAAAATCTTATATTAACGACAGGCCATTCACGGTAAAATGGAATGGTGCCATAAGCTCGACTAAGAAGATTGCAGCTGGTGTTCCACAAGGGAGTGTCCTAGGGCCACTACTGTTCTCGATATACACGGGAGACATACCAACAAGCGAGGGGGATTGGAATTCCACCGTTGCTCTATACGCGGACGATTGTGCAATAGTAACGCGAAGCTTCCAGCCGGAAATGGCTGTACGATATGCCAAGCAAAAACATTAATCGATTACTATAAAAAATGGAGAATCGAGATTAACCCCCGGAAAACAGGCAATCCTCTTCAAAAAAAAGGATGCCAATATGCCAAAGAATATCACAATTGAAGGTGGGGAAATTCCCTGGACGAAACACATTAAATATTTAGGTTTAACGTTAGACGAAAAACTTCTGTTTGACGATCATGTAAAAAAAGTCAATTTAGCAGCGGCAGGGAAGAGAGCTAGACTCTTTCCAATTTTTAAGTCTATTGACGTGTCCAGGGAATTAAAAACACACCTATACAAAACCATGCTCAGACCGACACTTCTATACGCAGCACCAGTCTGGACAGGCTTTTTAATGCAAAAGTCCTGGAAAATTTTAGAGATCCTAAGAAATAAAACAAATGACGTTCTCTGCGATCTCGCAAAAAATAAAGTGTCGGTCTGGGATAAACACAAGAGAGCATTGGCATCCACAGGTGAAGAGGATAGGGTCCCTCCTAAAAAACGACGAACAAAATCATATGGGTGAGGTGCCTATAAAAAGACAATAATTTTATAATACGACGTTGAGTGAAGCCACACTGGAAGGCAACTCAGAAATTGTATATACTACGGGAGGGTATGAACCACAGGTAGTAAAGAAATCAAGATGTTTAAAGCGGAGCTAAATAGCAGGGCTAGCACAACAAAAAGTTAAATAATATTTCATTTACATGTATTTCTAGAGAACTGACCGAATGGATTTTAACCTAATATAGTTTTTAAAATCTTCATATAAATAAATAACCAAAGTATCATATTTCAACCGGGTCGACTAAACAGGGCTACCACAATATCAAGGTTAGAATTTTTCTGTAACTATGAATTTCGAAAGTATTGGCTGAACGGATTTAAAATAAATTTCGTTTATAGGGCGAGTATAGAATGAAAAAACGAGATGAATATGTTTAGAACGGATCGAAAAAGCAGAGCTACCATAATATAAGGAAAAATAATTTTCTGGTTTCAAAGCAAATACATTAGTACACGATTATGCTACGGCGAATTTGACGTAAAGCACTTATGTACCACTGGAAACCTGTGTACACCCCTACTTGTTATATATTAAAATTGTATTGAAAGGAAAGTAGGCGGATTAGTTCTTTCCAGAACTACTTGTTTCCTCTCAATCTAGCTAAGCCGGTCTAGACTACGCCGTATTCGCATATCAAAAGCTCACAATCCGATCGCATCTTCTTTTCTCATAGTTTTTACCTTACATATGATGCCATACAGCGAAAATCTGCAGGATACTGTCCCATTAAAAGGTGTGAACAGTTGGCATTATTACTACCTATTTTATATTCACTACTCTTTTTCTTATCGTTTGGGAACTATACCACCTATATATTTTTTTGAAAAAGCTCTCTGTACATGTTGTATCAGTGCTATAATATTTTAGTAATATCATAGGCTTGTTTTTGATTATTTTTATGAAAGTGTTACATCTCAGAAATCTACAAATCGTAGAAAAAAATCTAGCTTATGATTATACTTTTCATTAAATACTCGCTTCTTTATGATAATGTCGCACAGCACAGAATTTTTCTGCAAAACCTGTACTAAGGCAAGCGATGTACGTCTGTATTTACACCCATTCACTTTGACATCAGACTCCTTTGACGATATCCAGCGCTTATCGCGTTCGAAAGCACTCTTCTTTGGTCCTCTCCCGAATGTATACCGTACTCTCGTTATCGTTCTGCGTGCATATTTATCTTGCCACGCGCTATCGAAGGTGGTCTGCGGTTTATGATCTTTGTGTTCCGCGCCTACTTAGTGTCAACCTAAGTAGCAATTGTATGTGCTATATCGCAATAGTGCGGCAGAAACCGCGCGTGGTACCTTGCGGGTTATTTAAGCAGCCGTCGGATGATTGCGAAAGGAGGGATGTCGATCTTGTGTCCGTTAACGACTTATCTCTGTATCCAACGAGATAAAAGTTTAACGACAATGAATAAATTTCGTAGAAAGAGATGGATCGCTTCCAATACGGTACATAGGTAATTCTCATAGCCAACGAACGATTTTTTTTAGCGCGGTGGACGTCTCGGTACTAAGCAGCCGTCTTCAGTGGTAGTTTACAGATTGCCGATTCTAAAATAAAATAAATAAAATAAAGCTGGGGGCGGCTACTTGGTAGTTAAAATTTGCATGTAATTGGCTGAAAATGTTTTGGCTGTGCCATTTCTTTGACACCAGACATAAAATGAACCAGTTCTTTCATTCTTTGCTTTTTCCAAATTTTAAAGCCAGGATATTACAAGTTTCCGTGATCGCTGGGCGATATGTAATAATAGTATATTTTTTGTAGTACAAGTTTGCTTATAATATCTAATGTATTATAACCGCTGTCCCTGCGTGCCTGCGTCTGAAGCCTCGAGTGACGTCACCTCCCGGCATGAGCGCAAATAAACCGAGAACGGTCTGTTCGATTTCGACGAATCTTTCGTTTGAATACTTGGCGAGAACTCTTTTATTTGATTTTACAATTCCAATGTAAGCAGTTACTTTCATTATCATAATCAATTTACTCCAACAGTACTCATGCACGTACTTGAACAGGTACAATAATACTAATTCACATCTGAATGTAGAATGTAATTGATAGAAAGTCGTTCCAAGTATGTAAATGTTCATTTATATAATGCTTATGTCATTATTACATCCGAATTCATATGTCTGATAATTATATATTTATAAATCAAATTTCCAAAATGTTTTATTTAAAAATATATAGGAACCTACTCTCAATTTTATATGGAGTGTTAGTTTCGATTTACACGGTTTTCATTTACACGGCGATTTTTGATAACGCATCCTCCGTGTAAATCGAGGGATGGGTGTATTGAGATGTCCATGAAAAATCCCATCATTGAACCGACAGATATCATCACAAAGATGCATCTCTCCAAAGGCTTAGGAGCATGTTTTCTCAAGGAAACCATTAGCCCTTATTCAGCGTTGAAAAGTGAGGCTTACAAAAAAGTCTCATATTAAAGCAAAAGAAAAACCCCTTCTTTCACTCTCACTGTTTATGCGAACCGAAAAAATGGAACGAAATAAATAACGGTTTTCTGTTTTGGATCGGGTTCAGAAAAGTATTTTTTTTTCTGTTCAGGTTCGGTTTCACTCCAGCTAAAATAACGGTTTGTTTCGATTTCGGTTTTCGGTTGTTCCGGTTCGATGCCCTGATTAAAACTCTTGCCATTTACCGTTTTCTTAGAATTCAAGCTTAGTGCACATAATTTCACTAACTCATATGTTAACTGATTGCATCTTCAAACCAAAGCTTCCGCTGCTATGTAAACATGGAAAATGAAGCGAAATTACAAATGCTTATGATTGAAATTTAGGTACCTATATAATTTGATGTGTAATATCATTCGCTAAAATAAAATGCGATTAAAATATTAGAATTGTACAATACTTACTATTATTTATTTACTTCCACTTCCAACCTTTCGTGATTTTCACACCAAGATTTCACTATATTGGATTAATATTTATCGGTTGCCGAAGCAAATAAGCGGAACGAAGGAAGGAAAGAATAGCGCTATTATTATAATATATAGCATTGATATAATGCTTTTGAAGGAAATTCAGAGACTATATTTTGAGGCAGTCGATCTTAACCAAAGATGTATTTTTATAATGACGTCATAATCCTAAAACAAGGAAAAAGTGCCTTATTTAATTTGCTCCGAAATTCTTCCCTCGCTTGTGTTAAGGATGCGTTCAATTTTCCCATAATTTTTTTGGCCACGAGAATTAAAAGATCAGAATAGATTTTCACTTTATCTCTAGGAATCTTTATCGCTCGTCGATGATCGTAACGAGTAAAAGAGAGCTTTTCACGTCAAAGTTATTCCAAGAGCTTAGATTGGATGAGTATCGAAGTACGGATAAAACGAAAGGAAAAATGATCGCTGCAGTCGATCCAGTTATATAACTGCGTTGAAAGTGCTCAAAAATGTATAACTGTCGGTGAAACAAGAGGCGTTTGCATGTACATATTCCTATTTCTCTGGAAAGTTCTAATATTTTTACACTCATGAAATTCTAAGACTCGTGCATCATAAAAAGTTTTATCGAGGAGTCTCTAAATGCGGAAAAGTTAACCCCATATTGAGGGAAAATGGGTATCCTATCAAATATTTAGCTGCGAATTAAATCCTGTATAACCAAAATCCCCTAGGATTCGAAGTTTCGAAAAATTTTGCGTCTAAATTTTGAACTTCCAATCATTGAACGAGTCTTGCAGAAAACATGAGCTTTCTGGTATATTCTTACTCGAGAAAGTTTATAAATTTACAAGATGGAGCTATTAGCAACACATACCAGAAATTATCCGAAAACAAAGCAAGGTAAATGAACTAGAACCGTTTTAAGGATAGGGAGATAGACGAAGCGATAAGAAACCAACTGAAAACGTATCATATGGTGAAAGAAGTGGTTGGTACTTCGCTCTCAAGAGCCGCTTCTGTCGGTAAGAATTGCCGTATCTTCTTTCTATCTAAGTATCTCATCGACATAGCGTTGCTATTACTATCTGATTAGTAAATACGAGCAGATGTTAACGCCTTATCATCGGAGACCAAATGTCACTTTGAGCTTCAATATAAATGCAGTTATTTTTTCTTCGCAATCAACTCGACTCCGCTACTTCAACGTTTCTCTGTAGCTGTTGCAATTCATTTTATTTTTATCTCAACGAATCTTTGTATTTATTTAATATTAAAATTCTGTAAATATCGAGGAAGCAGAGAACTTTTTATATAGAATACTAGAATTTCTCTTAGAAATACGCCTGCAGCAGGTTAGTTTCAACTGTAAATAAAATTTCTCTTGGAATATTTTATTTAGTAGTTCGCTTATTCTACATTTCAGACGGAATTACATTAAGGTTAAGGAGGAAACATTTTCGGCAATATCAGAATAAATTCACATCTTCGGAAAATTATATTCACAATACAACTTTGATTCCGCTGTCGCAGGCAACCGACATTATAAACAACACGTTGGAATGTTTGAATCGTCTTTACCAATCCGCTAATTAGGTTGAGCGCTTAAACATACACGAATACCGTTTATATCGAAATTAATGACGTTTGTCCCAATGAGGATAGACTACTTTTTAATGAGATCGCTGGTCTTTATAAGACGGCTATGAGGGGAAAGATTGATAGCGTACAAGAAACTCTTGCCTGCGGACTTTTACATTCAGACCGAGTCGAATCAGTTAGTTTGCCTCGGAAAATCCTCGCTCAGTTGTTCTTGGTACGGAATTCCAAATGAACTTAGCTCTTTATACGTTTTCCAGAAAATATTGACTTGAAGAGCTCTTCGGGAGTGAAGCGGAAGTTTGTTTAAAAAAAGATCTCTCTCTCTCTCTCCTCCCCCTCTCTCCCTCCGTTATTATAGCTACAGAAAAATGAATTAACGGTACTTTAATCTATTCTAATTTATTTTTTTATTTACAAATGCGATTGAAGATAATTCCGGGAATTTTAAGCGAAGGCTTTGTCTGAAAATGGCTGACGTAATTAAATTAGTATTGCAGCGAGAACGGCGAGTAATTAAATTTTGAAAATTGCAAGTTTTAATTTTTTTCCTTCGGTGCTCTATTTTCCGCTCATTTTGACACTGAAAGTTTTTCATTTTGTATTGTTAAATTGAATGTTTTATCGTACACTCCGTGCTCGTGTGGTTGTATATTTTTAGACTGAAAGAATTACCGTAGAGACACTTTTCATTACTCTAAAAATTTTGAATTTTATTATTTTTATAGATTTTACGAGGCTAAAATTAGTTACGAGTGAATCCAATTTATACTCGCGTAAACTGTAATACCACGATTATGGAGAATCTCGGTATAAAAAATGCCCATTGTTCTGCCATCCGCGAGTATGCTGAGCTTTTAAAAAATAGAGCGTTTGTCTCCATCATTACGTAACACTTTTCTTCTTAAAGTTTTTTTGTGTTTAGAATGCTTCCGAAATTGTGACAACTTCCTTTCACCGCCTTTAAATTTCCTCCTTTCTTTCACTACTCCGATGCGATTCGCTGCAACTAATTGGTCGTCGACATAATGCTGAGTCATTTTCTAGCCGCTACAATCGGCATATTCGCCTTTTATTTCTCAGGCAAAAAAATTTGAAAATATTATAAGAGCTCGAATTATTTTAAATCGCTTTCCATTAAAGTTGAAAGAATTACTTTCTTTTAAAACTGCCGAAATTACTTTTGGAGTTCTAATTATTTTCTTTTTTGGAAATGAGCTAATTAATAAATAACGCACTAAGTTAATCGCGCCAATAATTTAATTTGAAGCGCATATTCCATATTGTGCGTGATAAATTGAACTTCCTACGGAAAAAACCGGTTCCAATATCTTCCTCTGAGTACCCTGAGTACTCAGTAATAAAATCTTGGTAGCAGTAAAGGAAGGAGCTTTTCAAGATATTTTCAGCGTATACCTCTCCAAAGAGGTCTCTTTCTTTATTACCTTTTCAGTAGAAATTACTTAGAGCGTATGGATAAGTATGCTACCACTCTTTTCTATACGTTAAGCAAAGTTTACTACGGCTTTCGATGTTTTTCATTATGCATTTTACTCTCTTGGCAAAAGGATGCCGGATTAAATTTTAAAGAATAGCAATATTGCGTTTATAACATCTTAACCACGCGATATTAAAAGCGGGCATACCACCCTAACACTCCTATAGGCAGTTTTTGCAATGGAAAGGTGTTTTTTAGGCTTTTTCATATAATTTATTTCGTAGCGTACGAACTCATATTTATTGTTAACCTGGTATGTTCGTGCAACCTGTTAAGGCACTCAGCAATCCGAACGGTGTCGTCGCAATAATTAATTAATTGTCCCGAATCTGAGAGGACATTTTTTCCAATTGACTGGCTGGGTTCAGAATAAATCCCGCCCGACCTATTCCCTCCAATCTTCGATTCAATTTCTTCCGGCCTCCGCCCGTGTTCCGTATAAGCGCATTAAAGGGGAACCTGAGACTGGCGTAGGCCTCCGGGAAATCTCATATGGGATTAAATTCTGATGCATCCCACTGACAGTACACGTTGGCTGTTCTATGGAAAGAACGGTTCTCCAAGAGTAGTCACAAGTAGGAGGGAAATAGGAAAGAAATACCGAATTACGCGGTGAATAAATTATAAACAATATTTTTCGATGCGGTCTATCGTGGTTCATTGTTATAGACATGAGTTATTTTTGTTTCATTTTCCCATTAGGGACGTGGTGAGCGGGTGTCCAGAAAATAATAGTAATATAGTGGCAATGTAATCGTAAAATATTTGTAGCCGCACCTGTGATACTTTGTAAAATGTAACTAATATTTAATATTAATCAACCTTTTCTATATTAGTAGACTATAGTTAAAGTGTTCGTATATGCTTACCGGAAATACAGAAATATAGATAAAATGGTTCATTACATTTTTCGTTTGCATGCTCTTTAATGGCATACCCTAGAGGTTTTTTTACAAGTCAGTTTTAGCTATCTCCTATCCTTTGATAATCACTTTTTCTGCCCAATACGTTTTAAAAGCGCACATGAAATCAAGTAACACGTGAACAAATGTCTTTTAACTTCTACGCGTAAGGAAAGGTGAACGTGTCTTAATATATCAATTCCAATTACGTCGGAATAAATGAAAGGTGTACGTCGTATATTGTTTATAGGCCATCATTGATTAATTCATTTATTCACTGTGATATTATCTCCGTTGTTTCGGGAATTTTTACACTTGTTGAAAATGTCCATATTTTCAATTTATGTATGTAGAACCCTGAGGCACCTTTATGATTTTATTCGTGGATTTAAAAAAGCGCGCTTTGTTGCAATACTGTTGATTTTCCACGCTGACTCCCATGTGTGAGAGCATAAAACATAGCCCCTCTTTTTAAGAGATTATGATTGGTTAGGTGCTTTAGGCGCTTTTATTATTTTAGAACTATGATTAATTTAACAACCATGATATTCAGTCGGATGTTATCCGACCAACTAATGTAAAGAATTATCTCTTGTATCGGTAAATGTAAATGATCTGTTTAATCAATTGGATCTTGTTAAATTTGGTACGCGAAGTTTGGGCGCCGTACGTCTGGTCGGATTTACTGGGACTACATTTTTTTGTGATCCTGTTTAGGAAGAGAAATTTTGGGCGTCTGATTTTCAAGTGCTGTATTTTTAGGCACCAGTGTTGCAGACTGAATTTTCAGTATCATATTTTCATGCGCTAGATATTTGGACATTTTTCTACCAAGCTTAATTTAGGACTTTATATAACTAGTATATTTTCCCATCAAACGTAAAGTGATAACATTGATGCAATCTGGTTGAAATTTAAAAACGTAATAAAATTTAGATTCCAATCCCAAAACATTTCTAAAAAAATAACAAATTCTAAGAGAATTTATTAAATAATTTATAGGAGGAGAGTGAAACAAATGATTTATTTCAACCGATGTATATGCCGCCCGTTTTTATGAAATTTATTTTTCCAGGTTATTGAAAATTAATACTTTTTGCAAAACAATAGGTAAATAATACCATTTTAACAGTGATTAATATTTGCAAGTAAATAATAGAATTAACATTCAAATGTAAGCTGAATACTTTATGAAGAAAGAGAGTAACATTTACTCTCGGAATGTCATTGTATTCCGCGTAAACACGTGCAAAAACAAGGCATACACGAGTAAAAAAATTCAATGGGACTAAAAAAATTGCTTTAATGAATGATCCTTGTATATTGGACACCTTCAAATCTTATCGAGTTCAGCCGTCCGGAGCTCCCTGGTAAATTATATTGCTTTCGAATGCTTTATTAATGCGTTTATTAATGATAGACCGTTAACTTTCCTTTTAAGCGCTTAAAAAAAACTGTAATGTGTTCGGTTTGTCTGTCAGTCCATTCGTCCGTCCGTCTGTTTGGGCAATATCTCTGGAATCCTACAACTTGGAAAAGCCAAATTTTCAGGATAGATTGGCCTACATGAGGGCTAGACATGACGATAATTAATAGTTTGGTGGATCTAGGATCAGTTTCTGGTGAGTAATCGGTGTCTTTTTCCGACCCCTTGGTTTCATTTCTACCCACATAAGAAAAACATGGTATCAGCGCAGGGCATTTTAAAATTAGTTAGAATTAAGATATGAGCTCGGAACATGAACATTTCCATAGCTGAAAGAATGAGGTTTATGTTTTTTTGAAAGCAGAACTCAAATCCGTGTCGAATGAGAGCGAACAATTATTTTTAATCGAAATAAGAGAGAAATTTTTCCGATTTTTAACAATGGGAAATACCAACTGCCATGGCAACGAGTCCACTGCTTTTAAATGGAAGAAATTATTGCATGGCATTGATATAATGCATTTTAAGGGTATTTATAGACTACTATAATATTAGGCCATCGATATCAATCAAAGATATAATCTTATGATGATGTCATAATCATAAAACAAGAAAAAAGCGCCTTACGTTGGGGTGGCGGGGTGGTTAGAGCGTTTTCCTTCCACGCAGCAGCCCCAGGGTCGAATCCAGCGGAGGTCGGATTTTTCAGCCTGGGATCGTCCCGTCCCCTACTTGTGTACTTTGAGGAGACCGCGCAAGTCAGCGCTCCGTACTTAGGAAGGAACGTTAAGCAGTTGGCCCCCTTAGTGCTCTTCGTAAAGAGAAGGCTAATGCCGGCACCGGGTTTCCCTCCTCCCCTGTGAATGTCTTCAGTGTGGAAGGAGTTATGACTATAATAATCGAAGAGGTTGATTAGTCAGAAATTCCATACAAACAAAAAGCGCCTTACTTAATTTCCTCCGCAATTCTTCCCTCGCTTGTTCTTGTTTTAATTTGCAACAATATTTAAGCAGCTAACAAATATTTCCTGTTCTTCTACGTATATTTAAATGTTAGTTTATCTTTGATAAATGCAGCACACCCATGTGCGTACAATTCTAAATACGTTCATGACACAATTCCTCGATGATAAATAAATCGGTGGTCTATTCGTTTGATTCTTGGTGAATTACTCACCGTTGCTTCTGACATATTTCTCCAAGACATCTACCCCGGAAAAGTTATATGCATTATTTTTATTCATGTCATGGTATCGGTTTATTTTTATCTTTGATGCGTATAAAGATAACAAATTAATCATTTCCATGGATTAAATTTGCTTTTAAAATCGCTAATATATTATGACAATGATAAAGTATATTATCACTATAATAGAACATTAGATGATGTAATGTTTTCTTATATATTTTTCTGATATTTAGATAGATTAAATATTAAAATTTAACTCTTAAGATGTTTAACATACTTTCTGCCTTACAAGAGTCATCAGCGATGAAAGTAATGTGCAAAACGGCAACAATGGATAGTTTCAACTTTTATAGATAGGAAGCATTACATATAATTGTATGATTTTTATTATTATTATTATCGAGTGCTTGCGTGTGTGATTGTTTCGTCTGTTAGGTCCCTCTCGTTGCCGGAAGGCACATAAACCTACAGGCCGCTGTGTGCGATACTAGGTCCCTGGCGTGGTTTAATCTCCCGTAAACCTAGTATTATTTCCCCGTTCCTTCCCCTTTATTTTTTCCCTTACCTCTTGGCGTGTATGTGTGCGTGTGTTTGTGGTTGCATAGTAGCTCACTGTCGCGGTCGTACCGACTCACAAAGCTTCTAGCAACGGTTTGATTTTTTGGGTCCCTGGCGCAGAGTAATTTCTCGCAAACCCTATCCCGTTTCCTTTCCACCTTTAGGATTAGTGCTTGTGCGATTGAGTGAGTGAATGTGTGAGTGAAATCAGGTCCCTGGCGTGGTGTAACAACCTAAACCTGTAAGTTTATAATTTTTATTGTCTTTTGCCTTTTCCTGCCTTTCCTCCCCCCTTTTTCATTGTGTCTCTAATTTTGAATTTTACGGTTAAGGAGTTAATTATATTTAACATTTTTATTATTGTTAATATGTCCGTTATATAGCAGTTAACCTATCTAGCCAGGTGGCTATGATAGCACTCTACAAAGTGCATCATCAATGTGAATGGATATAAAATTAGCTGAAAATCACTCATTTATGATGGAAATATTGATTCTTTCCGGAGTTTATCATTTCCTTTCCTTTGCATTAGTTCAATATTATTCTGTTAGACATTGGAGAAGTTCTAACACAAAAGAACGGTTTACTACTGGAGTTGAGAAACAGAAAAGGAAAGCGCTGTTTACATCATAAAATCCCACACGTATGCACTTTCAACATTCTTAATTTTTGTCACGATGGAAAATATCGGTATTTTAAACTTCAGCTCTGTCTCTAGTGATGTAATTTCGGCATAAATTTTACGAAAAACTAATCACAGGTAAACTGGTTTTAACCTGAGTTTCTAGCAGAAAAGATTCTCCTCTTAAAATCACCAAATAAAATTCTGTTAGGTGAACAGTTGCAAGAAGGAATCTATGTATCCGAGAATTTTAAAATATTTTTTGAGAAAATATTCCCCTTTTTAAATATTTAGACGGCGCCGGCTTTCTGTTTACGTAAACTTTCATTAAAAGGTATGTGGAGATAATCCCAATAGAGTTGCTTTTACAAACGCCATGGATATTGTGATGGGAAACGCTTGAGAAAAGGAGGAGGGTTAATAGATTATGGGGTATATTTCAGGTATTTGACAAAAATAAGACATGGGAAGATCTAAGTAGTAGGATAGAAAAGTCAGACTCTATTGGAAAAAACGGACACGAGTTTAAAATTAAATTGAGGTCGCAAAAAAAACAAATCTTGTACAATATTCTTTTTTTAATTGAGGAATCTGGGATTGGAACACGTTACCTGAAGTGCTCTTCAAACCCTTACCTAAAAATGTTAAAATATTTAAGAATAAAGTTATTTTGATTATAGATAATGTTGTATATTGTAACAAATTGTAACAGATGACGATGGAGTTGGAGGAAGTAAAGGAATGCCTGATGGGGTGAAGTACGGTGGGGACCTCTTGAGCCCTTTAACTGCTAAGGTAGGCGTGATGGCCCATCTTGAACCTAGAAAATTCTAAACTCCATAAGAATAGGTAAATGAAGTTGAATAAATTCTAAACTAAATACTATTGCATTTGCATATTCATAAACAATACCTACTGGCCAACAGTTGCAATTAATATAACCACCTTAAAAAAAACATGAAGGCAAACGATACGTCCTAGCCAATTAAAGGCTGCATATTGTAAGTCTCATAGTTAGGATGGCTAAACGGATGGCAAATATGTGTAATATTTTGCGCCTCCCCGATCTGCCCCCCCTCTCCCCCCTCCAGGGTGTCGTGCCCCACAGTTTGGAAACCACTGGGTTATGGTCTCTTTCGGTGAATTCAGCGAATTATTTATTTTTTCATTCAATTTCCTTTGTATGTTTCGGTTTTTCTGTAATTTATAAATACGAAAACAAAATTACAATTACTTAAAATTGTATTTTGTTCATATTGAACGAATCTAATTTTTTAAAGGATATACAAGCATACGCTTTCGTTTGTGGACGGGCGGGAGGAAGAGCATTTAGTCGGCGAGCCTATATGCGGCAATAACGCTCGAGGTAGTCATAGCAATTAAGGTGCGATGCAGATGACCCGACGAACGATGCGATTTTAATAATTGATCGTCAAATTCTGCAAGTCCGATGAATTGTATCCTAAATTACATTGCAACATTACCACATATAGTATCACTGAAAACCTTCGAAACTCAGTACTGCCAATGCATAGAGCGGTTGGATGACCTCCCGTGCGAACTTGATTGTTCTTTTTTCTAAGTCTAAAAGGGCACTGGATGGATTTTTCATTTCGTATTGTTGTATGGAAAAACTAGTTTCTCTCAGCGATGTTCTTTTCATTTCTTCGAACGGTAATGCACCTAGCGGTGACTTTTTTTGGTCGGTTTATGCGATGAATCACTCCGGGCGCTGTGCCAATGGAAAAATTGTGTCTCTTGTCCTTTAGTGCACGCATTCAAATCCTGGCTGAAGGCAGGAAGTTTGGAATCCATTAACGTTACCTTGAGTCACCCGTAGTAGAATTTCCGCCCCCAGCAACATTAGGGAGAATTACACTATCCAATTCTCATTTTAGGAACAATTTAATTTTTTGGACCGTTGTTTCAAAATGGCCCAGATTGAGAATTCCGCAGATTGTCGGGATTTTGTCGGCTGGAAAGGTGAAAGTATTTACTTTCTATTGCTATAAGCAACCGGGATCATACTTGTTCTTTTTGACGTGACCGGGTGCGCTCTAAGTTGATGTCGTCGATAAAATCGTTGCAAAATGGTGCATGTGAGGTATTTGAGTCAGTTACGTTTAGGATAGACGAACGATCTGTTGCAGAAAAATACCCGCGATTAATTCTATTTTACTGCATAAATGAATTTTTGTGGTGATATTCTCGCGTTTGTAGATTTATCATTCGTCCCTCGCGGAATTTAAACTTTCAAAAGGGTCATTTCGCATTGCATTGTACGCTGAATAAAAATCTCGTTTGGAATTTTGCGACCGGTCGAGAGCTGATTCCTCGGATGTTTAATTTCAACGGAATGCATTTTTAGTGATTTATTTTCAGAATTTCTGGTCCACGTGAGCTGGTTTATGCTTCGTTTTTCCTTTACCGTTGTTTGCTGCAGTTACCGTCAAATTATCGCCCCAAATTTTTGATTTGATTTGTAGTATTAGTCATGTGTATGTATGAATTCGGAAATAGAGTATTTTTAGTTAGTTTAGTTTAGTTTTTTTTAGTGAGTAATTAAGATCAAATATCGGTGATATATTTGTTTTTAACGAAACTTTCGAGCTGATACAAATATAGGCAAAAAATGTTGAGAAGTGCTTGAGCGTTTGTTAATGAAAAATGATTAAAATGCCATGAACCGAGATAAATAACTTCAAATATCAAATGGTTTTATTTTTTGGTAATGTTGTAAAGTTCTTTTTTTAACGCGAATTCAAGCTGCAATTTTGTATTTGTATTTTAAAAAGTCATATTCTCTCGCTATTCCGTGTTTCATATTAATTTTCAAGTTTCTGTCAAAACCTTGATTAAACTTTGGATGGAACATTTTTGACGATCATTGGATGAAAAGAAGCGTAAACTCAATTTCTGCGAATTAACATGGATTTCGTAGATTGTAAATATTATTTCCTTTGTGTCCCTACCTATCATGTTGGATGGAACTTTTCAACCGAATAAGTTATATCGAAGGATATGTATTTTTTCGATATTATTTCATAGTTTCATAGCATCCAAAATATAATTATCGTTGCTACGAAAATTTCGAAAACTAAAACTCTACCAGGTGCAACGGCGTCTTGATTTCAATATATACTCTTTTAAAAACAACCCATACCTCGCTTTGCATGGTACACGCGTTCCTGGAAAAGACCGTGTAAAGCGAAACCGTGCAGAAATGGGAGAGTTTTCCCTTTAGGAATACAAATGGTTACATTTGAGCACGTCCCGAGTTCACTAAAAATGTATTATATTTGATTCCAAATGCTTCCTTTTATTTTTTCTTATAACCACTGAGTCGAACCAAAACATTTTATGATTTTTAATGCTTTGCGAACGTTCCGAAACCGTGATGAACTGAAATCTAAATCCGTGCAATTCGTGGTGGATCTCTAAAAAATAAAACCGCGCCAAACCGAAGACGCGTAAGGCAAAACCGTGCGATTTGAGGGAGGAGCGTAAAGGACTGAAGTCAAAATTCAAATCGCTCGGGCCGCGGCGGTTGCCGTGTTTCACTCCCGTTATTTCAGCTCCGTCGAACAGTCTCAGACCGCCAAAAAATGGTGTCGCCTGGAAAACTACGCGACGTCCTTTTGCCGCGTCGCTCTTCGAAGTAAATATGTTCGCCCTTTTGCGCGAAAAAAATGACTCGCGAACCGCCAACAGGGTTGAGAGAGTTCCCGGAATCGAGTCTGCATTCGCCTCGCGAAGTCAAAGCGTCGCGCAGCTCTCCAATTGCACGTGTCGACGGTTACTCTTCCATCCGCTCGATCCGCTTCTCCTCTCTTTCCCTCGTCAGTTCCTTCGTCCCACTCGTTCCTCCCTCCCAACCGCACCTTTTCCTCCGCCCACTCCGTCTTTTTCGCCCACTCTTTTCTCGCGTTCCCCTCCCTCGAACATCCGACTCAATCTGTTCGCCCCCTCCCCCTCTCGTCGACCGACCGTAATGGTCGCGTCCCATGCAACTTCTAAATGCCCCACCCGTTCCAACAGGCGGGGACCACTCTTCCATGCCCCTCCCAATCATTCCTTCCCGCTTCTCCTCTCTCTCCATCTCTCTTCCTCACTCCTCCCGTTATCTCGCATTTCCTCATCTCGCAGATTCCCGCGTGGGAGGTCTACGTTCTTTTCTGAATTGTACTTGTGTGTGTTTGTGGTCGTAGCTCGTCTTTCCCCCTCTCTCTCTCTCGAATGGACAACTTATTACGGACGAATCAATGACGGATCTTAAGACGGAATGGGATCTAATGAGCGGGTATTACTTATTTCGAGTGGGTTTTTCGGATTTAGGAAGGTATATCGTTCGGTACACTTTTTTTCCAAAGTGGCGTTTTGTGACCCCGCTTTCCTTTTGTGTCCTCGGCCAAAGAGATTGAAGCGGTTGACTTAAGATTTTTTTGGATTGACTGATCGACCGATCGCTGCTTTATTCACGTGTTTAATATTTCGTTATCGGAAGACTTTTCTGGGCAATTAGCAAGAAGGACTCTAAGATTCCTCCGAAAATATTTTTAAAATTTTGCTGATTTTTATATTTTTGTCAACAACGAATTTAAATGTAAAACTTCAAGTGTTCGGATACGCTTCATTCGATTCAACTGGCTAAAGCAGAGGTGCCCAATCTACGGCCCTCGGGCCAGGTGCAGCCCGCGAAGTTTCTGCCTGGCCCGCGAAGCTATGACGAAAAAGCAATCCGAAATTTTTATAACAAAAATTCATACATTTTATGAACATTTTTATAAAAAAACGTTTAATATTGAAATCTTAACCATAAAAACCTTATTTAAACTTGATTTTCACTTTTATAGTGCCTCAGAATATTTATGTAACTTCCTATTTAAATTCTAATCCGGCCCGCCGAAGAATTGGCAACTTGTACTGCGGCTCGCCGAAGGATTAGCAACTTGCACTGCGGCTCGCCGAAGGGTTAGCAACTACCGATGTGACCCGCCATGTAAAAAAGGTTGGACACCACTGGACTAAAGGATATGGCGAGGAAAACTCATTCCAACGCTATCGACATATTTGCCAGTGAACAGTGATATTTCTTTAACACGGTAAAATGTTGCTCAGCATTTTCCTATTACAATTACTTTATTTAATTATTCAGTCATCATGCCATGTAGATCGTTCTTTTTTGAGCACCCCAACAGTCATGAAACATATGATTAATGACGCGCGCAATTAAACCATAAGGAAGTCGTCGTCAGTACCATTTCACATTATAAATTTTCATGGTTACAAGAGTCGTGTATGTCATTTATTGGATACATTCCATAAGATCTAATCGATACTTCGTTTTTTATTTTCATTCATCAAATTTACACTTCGCCAATAAGAACGGCGGAAATAACCTTTCCCATAACGGAATTCCAATCATCGATCCTAGCTTCGAGACGTATGTAGTTATTCTGCCGACTCGTTTATCGGGTACGAAATTGAAAATTCAGTGAATCCTTGATCTCAAAAATCTGTGAAAATGTTTCGAGGGAGGGTTGAATTTCATTATGGATTCGAAATGATAAACAAAAATGTGTATCTCGAGCAGAATTAATTAAGATATTTGTGTCGTATCGTTTGAGTGGACGAAAGAAAAGATACATATGCAAATTTTTAAAGAGCAGTCCGAATCGATTGGTGTGATTTTTTCGGAAGGAAAATATAAAATGGTCTTTATATTTTGATACAGTCGGAAAGGAAAATTTTGAGCGTTTGAAATGCAGGTGGACCTCTGTAAAAACGGTGAACTTTCGATTGAGCCGGAGGATATGAGGACCTCCGTAACTCGCGCTTTGAGTGAAGAGAAAATAAAATCGAAATAATACTCGATTCATAAAATCACAAATTTAAGTATAGGAAAACTGAATCGAAAATACATACTTCCATTTTCAGTCTGCGATACATGAAGAGATGTAGTTGCCGTCTAATTATTGTCTCTTTTTTACAGACGAAAGTTTATAGCTCGAATCCCAGCAAATGAATTGTTGGTAGCTTGGAGAAGATATTTTACCCGTTAGGGGATATCCATAAATTACGCCACGCAAAAAATTAAATTCCCCCCTTACCCCTTCTCACATGTCGTCAGAAAAATGTAAAACCCCCTTTAAATTATGTCACGAATTTTTCCACCATCCACCCACTTCCATATAATAAAGAAATACAGCATTTATTTTTTGCGGTAAACCCGAAGAGGTAGCAACCCTAAGCACAGTACGGAACGAAGATCGCATGTCTATCTTTTCATAGGAAAGTAGGGTAAAAATACTCCAAAATTAAATTTTAGTAACAAATACGCCTTTGATATTTTTTCATCAAACCAAAGACGTCACGTAATCAAAAAACCTTTCTCCCTCGTCACGATCCGTCACAAAATTATCAACCTCTTCCTCCCCCTCAGAGCGTGACGTAATTTAAGGATGTCCTCTTAGTATTATATACCTCGAGTTATTATTTTCTACCTCAAACGTTCGATTTGTAGCATAATATATCACTTCACATTTCAAAATAGCCGCGGAATTAAACTTGTTACACGTATTAATTCGACCTCATATCACGCAGCAATCGCGCCCGATCCTCCATTGCAGGTCGTGTTTGCCTTATTAACGTGCATATGGTCTGGAATTCTGTTCTCTCCCTCGAGGGAACATAAGAGAACCCAATTCAAATCTCACTGGCCGTAAACTCCGACCTGCTGTCCAAAAATGTATCATTATTTACTTTGATAAACGATCCACGAATCTTGTTTTACGAAAAATGGAATTAACGGTGTATCGATCGCTAAATCGATCGCATCTACGAATCTGTGCGAAAAACAAACGATATGTCCATCGAATATTCATACGTGAAAGGAAGTGAGCCGGATTCCTCTCTCCCTCCCTTTCTTCGAGCTTAACATCCACTCTACTCTCTATCCTCCTTCCCTCCTTCTTTCCCTCTCCTTTTTCCTCTCTATCCCTCCCTTTATGCCACCTTTATTTTGGCTAAGTTCTCCGCTTTATCCCCTCTTTCCTCCTTCCCTGTGAGATCACTTCCCTTTTTCTGTTTTTCTTCCGTATTCTAGCTAAACTTCACTTTCTCGCCTGCCCTCTCTCTTTCTCTCTCTCTCTCTCTCTCCATGTAACCTCTCCCTTCTCCTCCCTCCCTTTCTTCTCCCTGCTATCCTACCTCCCCCCTTTTCCCTCTAACCATCCCTACTCCTACTTCGCATTACATCTACCTCTCCCTCCCTCCATCTCCCTCTCTCTCTCTCTATATCTCTCTTTAGGTCGATATTCAGCCCCAAAATGTGCTCGGCGGGTTACAGAGGTAGGGGAACCAACGCTAAAGAGACGTACTACGGAACGTATTGTCTGACCTTGTGTCCCTACGGAATCGCGAAATTTTCGCACTCATCCGATCCGCTGTTTCCGTCCCAACACCCTTTTCATAACTCCTTTATCAACCCATTCCTCCTATTCTTTTTTCTCTATCCATCTCATCCCTTCCCTATATCTAACCGATGGGAATTTTATTGTTTCATGTTCAATTAGGCGTTATTATTGGCCGTGTTTTCGGTATTTTTGAATGGCTCCGAGCGGATAGCGGTTTTGGGTGGAAAGTGACATTGGAGGTTTCCTGCGTTTTTGTTCCAGGCTGTTGATTCACCACGTCGGCGAGGACGCAGTCAATTTTCTTCTTCATTAAGAGGTCCCCGATCCGTCCCGCCGGAACGTCAAGGGTTCTCACCCTAATCAAAATTTGTCGTTTTTCCTCTGACGAATTAATAAAATTCCGATACAATTAGGGCCTCGTTCCCCGGAAACGACGCCGTTGACAGTTGTTTCCTCGGGAGAAATCCGCGATAAAAATAAACGCACGGAGGCCGGGAAAATGGAATTCGTAATTTTCTCCTCGCCTCGATCGTGTTTTCTTTTTCTGTGAATCTTTAATAAGGATATTGGAAAAGGTCGCGTTCTCGGAAGGTATCCCGTTAGCACTGTTACGCTGGTGAAAAGTCGTCAGAAAATGTGTGAGGGAATGAGATAGAAAAATTGAACTACCTTTTGATCGGTCGGAGAAATCATTCTTGCAGGTAGTTACGTCGTCGTGATAACGCACCGTGTCGTATTGATTCTATTTTTGTTTCGATAGCGAAGAAACGAGGTGAATTATTTTTTTTAGAAATCGTTGCGAAGCTAGGAACTACACATCCCCTGCGGTTTGCGTTTATTTATTTATTTTTTTGAAGGACGTATTGATTTCTGCGGGCAGATTCTTGTTTGCACGTTTTTATTTTGATTTCTAGAGCGTGGGATTTCCCCGGAAAACCTCGCTGTCGATATTGCATATAATTTCTTGGGAATCATCTGGAAGGAGATGGACTGGATCATTTCGTTTAGGGACATGATAGACCACCTGACGGGAATCGGAGATAGGCTCGTCACTCAAGATACTCCTCATGTCCACTAGATAGAATAGTAGTCGTCTTTTTGATACGAACTGCTCTTGGAGACCCAGGCGGAATTTTTCTATATCCGTTTCTTTTCGGATAACGTTACCTGGGAGACGAATTGGCCAAACTTTAACATTAAAATCTTTAAAGTAACGAAGGCGCAAACTTTATGGCGGAAGTTATAATCTTGCAGGTTTTTATTTTTACTGCCTGTATTAGCGTTCTTAAGCGTTGTTTTTTTACGCTAACGCGCTAAGAGATATGAAACTGCTGTCTTAATAATTTTGTTTTCGTATCTTTTCCGTGTAGAGAGAGTTTTCGAACTAACTTCACAGTATTCCTTGCTCGTGCCTGCTTGTTCCGAAACTCTCAAAAGAAACTTTTCCTGAAGAAAAGCATATTTATCATGACGAGGAAATGTTTCAGAACCTCAACAGCTGATAAATTGAACCAATGGAAATCGCGAAAAATCCTAACCTAACCTAACCTCACCTAAATCCGTTTTTCCGGGAAAGCTGTTATTTTTTGTGGTGTCGTAAAGTGCTGTGCCGCTATGTTTGCTTATTGTATAAGTACACCGAGCTTGGCAAAACACGATCGCCGTCCCATATGGCAGAGCGCAGGTACAACTCGCCGAAGAACAAGGGCCGTTATAAATGCGTTGCTGGAGGAGAGGCGATTTCTGTTCTGGCGTCGATGCATCAACGTCGCACGGAGTCAGCTATTATGTTAATAATTGAAAAGTACGCAGAAACACTCCTTCGGGGAATCGGCAAAAATTTATGAATAATTTATAAAGAAAAGTTGAAGTTGACCCTATTTTAAGCTTATGGGAGTTGGAAACCGCTTTTAAACAACCGGCTGTCTACAAATTACACTTTTTAGAAAGGTGTGGACACGTAAAATTGGGCAAATACAAAACCCGGACGAAAAAATAAGAGGAATAGTATTTTTTTATCATTTGTTATCGTTTAATTTTGTGACAAATTTTTTGTTAACTTGTAATGAAAGTTTCATGATAAACAAAAAAACTCATGCTTATGAATGAAATATTTTATTCACATGAATATATGCTATAAACGCAATAGTGTTAATGTTAGTCACAAATAACGGGTAGGTCAGCAGTTTTACGGAAGCTATTAAAAGCTGCTAAATCATAGGACTAGTTTATATGTTAACTTCTGTTGATTAATTTCTAAATTTACTCTAATAATTTTATAAATATAATATAAAATATCTGTTATCATCCAAAATTAATTATTTACCATTTTGTATGGAAACAATAATTTAATGTCATAAAACATTAACTCTCAGAAAAAGAAGCGATAAATGTAGTTATTAAATGTATAACTAAGACTATTCCACGTTCACTTACTTTCATTGTTGGCATTCACAATGAAGGTTTCTCTGGCAACGAAAATAAATGAGCTGTCTATTAAAATGCTATTGTTTGTGAATTCATCGTCGATAGTCGAAGGGGAAGAGCAGTTAGTTAGCGAGTTTAATGAAATACTGCAGTAAATGCTTGCAGTAATAATGGCAGTCTCACAGTCATAGTTTTAATTTATTAATTTCGTCATAAAATGGACTTAATATATAGATTAAAGCAATAATCAAGATGTTGCAAAGATGCTCTGTTAAAAAAAATCTCTAAAATAATAAGATAAAAGAGTCCATAAATGATGCAATAAACTTCAGTGAAAAGTGCTGGAGTTGTTATTCGTTTTAATTACGATTCATTACTTTTAAGATCATATAGTATATCAAACTGCAGTATCATTATGAATTTTTTAATTATTTAACTATGGTGAAATTAGCTCCCGAGTCTGTGGTCAAAGGTTAGTACTTTAAGTTTTATTTCACTAGTTTCTTTTTTTATGAGATTTCATGTAGTTATTCGTTCGTGTGACATTCTACCCTGAATGAGACGTGCGTAAAGCTTTCCAGAAAAATTATCAAATGGTAAAAACATTGAGTTTGTTGAACTGTCATAGTTGGAGAATGGTTTTGTAAAAAATTGTACAGCTTATAAAAAACCGCGTGTAGTTTATTTATTTCATTTCCATATCATGGAGTTACATCAGATATTGGTGTCTTCAGTGAATGACAGTCATAGTTGTTACTAATCGTAGGTTGTTTTGCATTCGTATGTACGTAGTATGCTTCGTTCGCGGCTTCTGTAATTTAGTTTGGAAGATAACACAAAACAGCGGTTTTCTCAATATAAAATGTTTCGGAAAAAGTTCGGCATGGTTTTCAAAATACTATGGTACCATGCGATAGATCTCCTGTCGTATTTAATTATATATGTATTTTCTTTCGGTAAGACAAATCATTTGAAACAATGGAATCATACATTTCATTTTTAACTAATGTTTGTAGGCGGAGCAAAATATCACGTAAAAAGTCGAATTACCTAGATATCATATCATAAAAAATGTGTCAATCTATGAAGAAATTTGACGAGGAAATCTTGTACAAAATAGAATTTTGTTTTTATGGAAGGTGATACAAAATAATCGAGAATTTTTTCGATTTTTTAAAATTTCCATTTCTTCGAAACGGTAAAATTCTCTCGACTTTTCATAGAGTAACACGAAAATAGAACAAGCTTTTCCTGGAATGAACCTTCCTTTTTCAATTAGCGTGAAGTGCCCATCGTGTATATGGAACTTAAAGCATAAATGGCTCGTATAAGGATCGCCGACCTTTCCTACCTTGCTCTCTCGTTGACCGTAAAGGAGATTAAATTCCAATTTTGTAATGTTGCGAAGGATACAAATGACGACTGGGCATGCCTACGCGAGTTTTAATTATTCCTTGCAGACCTCTATGGTGTCCACCGCGATTAATAATCCTTTTTCTGTGACGAGTTTCTGTTTGAATTTTTTATTGAAAAATATTTATAGGATTGAGTTTTAATTATTCCTTGCAGACCTCTATGGTGTCCACCGCGATTAATAATCCTTTTTCTGTGACGAGTTTCTGTTTGAATTTTTTATTGAAAAATATTTATAGGATCGATAATTAGATATATTTTGCGAATAATAATATGGCGCTGGTATTTATCGGGACAATTCGATGTAATATCTCCCTCCTATTTTGTTCACTTGAAATGTAGGGATTCATTATTTCTATCACTCTAATTCAGAAGTGCTAAACCAATACAACTTGTGACGCATCCGCGTCACATTTCATTTTATAATATATTATAATATAATATATTTGGGATTGAAAACGATGATCATAAAATTTCATTACGGTGTACATCGCTATTCGGATTTGTTTGCGAGTAAAGGTCGGGATTTATTATAATCACATATACGTTTGTTGCTCGCAAAAAATTAAGTGACGCATCGACACTGCCACAGGGAAAAAGGCGCACGACAGGTTAAGCACCACTGTTCTAAATTATAGTTGACTCGTTTCAAAACTCGCATTTTATTGTTTTTTTAATATTCTAATCTTGTATAACTGTATAACAAATAAGTTATATATACGCTTGGTAGGATTCGATTTAAATAGAAAAACGTCGATTTTTTTAAATTTTCAAAATCGAAGGAAGAAAGGAATTTCGGTGGTCGTTTATCCGTTTTGCTACCCATTCCACGCATCTACTCCGTCGAGTGTATTCCTGGAGCAAATGTTTCTCGATTGCTTGCTAGGGATTTTCCTATAGATGGACGTTGTTATATGCACTTGCACCTCTTCTCCGTATGCACTGAACCCAAACTTTTGGCAGTCTTTCTCTAAAAGTTATCCAGCAAGGATCGTTCCCCTCTTGCTTTTAGTTCCTTCATCCTTTGCAACGGGTTAGTAAATTTCAATTTATATATAATGGTTTAAAAAAGGTGGACATAAATTAGCGATCGTTACTTAAAATTGAAGAGGGATTAAGGATTAATATTTATTTGCTATTTGTTGTAAAATATTTCGCCGATTGGAAAAACATTTTAATGAGGATTTGAGATAATACTGTTGATTGAGCGCTGAATAATTAAGTCTAATTTTTCTCTCTCTATATTTTATGTTAAATAAAGAGAATATTTAGTACAGTGATGAAATGTATCAAATGATACAATGTACATATTAGATAGTTCTTTTTTGACGGCTAAAATACTATTGCGATAATTATATCATTAATGTTTTTCCTTAATTAGTCCTTAATTGGCATCAACGAATGTCTAACAGCCTTTAAGCTGAACTCATTCTTTTTTAGAATGTTTCTCGGCGAAAGCAACAGCTTATTGCTTGGATTTCATAAATTGAACGTTTTCTAGTTTTCATTATACAATTTCAAGAGGCAAAGCATAATTTACTATCTCAATTCTCTATATAATATATTTGTCAACGACGCGATTAGAAAAATGATGCGAGACCAAAAATATCTAGATTTGGAAATACCAGCTTAAGACATAGAGATTAAAAATATGCTAGGTTTCAGCGTGATAGAACAACAATAATACTTTCGTGACCGATATGCATGGTGTTAATTTAGTTTAATCATCAAGAGACATTTAGTTAAAGGCGTGCATTAACTAATAATACATGTTGTCTCATATAGTTTGGTTGTCGAAATCATCATGTTAGGCAAAATTTGTAAGGAAAGGAGCGAAAATTCAAGAACAAGAAATATCGTTTCGTGTTCGCAAAATAAACTTTTTTCTGCACTAGCTATTTTTGTTATTTTAAGAGGTAAGCTTGGTTATACGCTGTGCATACGTCGCATTAACACGTTGTGTACCGAATTTAGATTTCCGTACTACACTCACTTCCTGGACATTTTTTCATAAGTCCAAAAAAAAGCACGCGAAATCTCTTGGGCGGCTCAAATGTGGTGGTTTTCTTGGTTAAAAGTCACGATTTAATTAGTAAAAGATCAAATTAACGATTTAAATAAACTTCTTACTTTGCAAACTTTGTATTGTATACTTTTTTACTGTATTTAAAAGATAAAATAATATTTTAACAAATTCGTTGTTTTCTTTAATATTAACATTTAAAAATGAAGAAGTGTACATGCGCATAAATAAAATAGAATCTATGAAAAACATAATGTATTAGTTCCATTAATTTTCACATAAAGATTTAACTTCCTGTAAAAATTTAAATAAATAATCAAAGTATTGAAAAATATAATTACGTAAAGTTTACGTAGAATTTCGAAAGAAAAAGTAGATTAAAATCATCGAATCGAGAAACCGAAAACTGCCTGCCATATATGTAAGTAGAAATTCTTAGCGTCGACAGTCGTAGAAAATCACTCGAGAAGAAAAACGTCGATTTTCAGACAAATAGACGTCGAATTCTACCAAGTAATGATTTTAAGCGTCGATATTCGTCGAAAATCTCTCGGAAAAATAAACGTCGATTAAAAAAATATAAGTCAAATTTTACCAAGTCTAGTTAGTTATATATATATATATATATATATATATATATATATATATATATATATATATATATATATATATATATATATATATATAATATGTATATGTGTGGAAAGTTGTTATAATTGGATTCATAAATATACTAATTTATTCGACTAGAATTTTTCAAAAACAGGACAATCGCAGGAATATTTTCAAGTCTGTGACAGTATCAGGATTATTAATGCGAAAATATAGAAAAACTAATATATAAATAAGCAAATGATGTAACGTGCAACCAAATGTTGTTCTGATATAATCAATAAAACAGTTGGGAGTTGTATAATATTTATAAGCATAATGAAGAAAAACATATATTAAGTTGTTGCGAGTTGATTATAAAATGTTTTTCATTTTCAGTTCGACATTTTCTCTCCTTATTTTTATATTTATTGGGTTCACCTTCTATCGT
Organism: Tanypteryx hageni; assembly: GCA_028673005.1. Taxonomy (NCBI): domain Eukaryota; kingdom Metazoa; phylum Arthropoda; class Insecta; order Odonata; family Petaluridae; genus Tanypteryx; species Tanypteryx hageni. The sequence goes on from CM054115.1 coordinate 153,157,365, forward strand.
TGACTGTGTCACAATATGTTTTCTTATTAGAATTAATCACTATCTCCATATTCAGTTTATTTACGAGTAAAATAACACTCAAACTTCGACTAAACTACTAAAGGAAAAGGTAAAATTCCAGAATGGTCCAGAGTTGTGCTCCAAGTGGTAATTGAAGACAATTAGACCCTTCAGAATGAGCATCGTTGACGCGGTACGGCTATAGCGAAGCCGCGGAAAGAATGGTCTAGAGTGCTTTATGAAGTGGAGGCATCGTAGTGGTGCGAGCTCTAAAATAGACGGAGTCCCGTTGCCATGGAAGCAGTCCGCATTCAGAAAATACGCTAGGGACACTTCTCCATCTCAGATGAAACTTGGAAACACAACCCTCGCCCTCATCTCTCTCCCACGCGCAAGCTGCTCAGAGCTATTCTTTCTATGAGCTTACTGTAAGTGCCCACACTCGTTTAGCCAAATTTTAATATTGCGTCAGCTTGTATGAGGAGCTTGTTTAAGGACACGTGTGTTACTCCCGTATCTCCTGACAGCTCTCAAGTTTAGTGCGTCTGGCAATCGCTGAAAATCTATATTGCTCTGTGGTATTGCAACCGTCTCATGAAATTGGGATATTTTATAGAATGAGGATGATATGATTATATATATATATATATATATATATATATATATCTACTAGTAGAAGGTGCTTGCATTCTGCAAGCATTTCATCTCATCTTGAAAAAACATTAATTTTTCAGAGAGATATTTCATCATTGGAAATATTTTTTTAATTCAAAAGATTTCTCCTCTACACCGATTTTCGTTTTTTCCTTAGGGAACAATAATGGAGTAAAACAATCACTAAAATTTGCAATTTTAATAATATTATACTTTTTCCACATTGTAATAATACCACACATTTCTGCCAAATTTTAAACTTGTAGCACATTTAGAAGGGAAATAACATTTATCTAATTGTTTAAATTTTAAAACTTTTAACGGCCGCAACAACAATTTCATGGAGATATTGAAATCTTTATTCGTTCATTTACACTGATCTCTAATTAACTTTAAAATTTCAGCTCTCTAGCTCGCCTCGTAGTATCTCAACATTTACCTATTTGTTTTAACTCGAAGAATTTTTAACTGCCAAACAAATTAAAATATCAAAATATCAAAATTTCTGTAATGCTTATTTCGTTTTTTTTTACAAATTCTACCTATAAAAAATTTCAGCTCCGTAGCACATTTGGAAATACATAAACCTTGAAACTTTGTTTAAACAATTGCGAATTTTTACCGGCCGCATTGTTGAACTTTTTCAAGATTTTTGTTTTTTTAGTCGGTTTTGCACATAATCCTACGGACAAAAAATGTCGAGTCCGCCGCTTTTCGGGAAGTGCCTAAACATTAGTATCCTCCTATATATATGTAAATGTTAATCCTCCTCTGTAAGGAACGTCTATATATAACAGACGTGGCCAAACCGCGGCTATTCTATCCTAGTATGCGGCTCTTTTAAATTTCCATTCATTGGCGTGCCAACGTTTTTCTCTACAGAACACAACGACGTAATGTAACTTGAGACGTGTCTGGGATGCCTAATGGACATTTATTATATCTGAATTGCTTCGGACACAGGTTGTTTTACTGTTCGTAAATTTATGAGTGCAGAATGTATCATGTGGCTCTCGAACTTCTGAAAATCATCGTATGCGGCTCCGTGAGCAAGTAGGTTTGGCCACCCCTGATATATAATGATACTATATAACTGCTTCTTACGTATGATATGTCATATGTATATTCATTCGTGTTCTGTCTTGTAGGAGGATATTAATGTTTGGCGCTTACAGATAAACTAGAGACTTGAAATTTTTTGTGGGTAGGACTATGTGCATAACCGGCTAGAAAAATCTCAAAAAAGTTAAATATTGCGGACGCTAAATATACTTAAATGTTTAAACAAATAAATTATGCATTTCTGAATGTGCTATGAAGCTGAATTTTTTTAAAGGTAGAATTTGTAAAAAAAACGAAATGGGGATTATAGAATTCTGATATATTAGTTTATTCTGATGTTCAAAAACTTAAAATTTAAACAAATAGATAAATGTTTAGGTATATATATATATATATAATTTTATTGTTAAATTGTAACGCATAAGTAAATAAGACGAAGTAGCTGAATCGTCAAACTTTTCTGTTGTTTAAAAAAATGGTTGTTCACTACGGCATTACGATAATGTTGAAAAAGAAAACTCTAATAACCATAAAACAAAAACTCCGGAATGGAGACTTCTCTAATCCGGAAAAATTAATTTTTGCGGCAATTAGAGTCCCTCTTTTTCAATATTTTCTATTGGTTTTTCGGAGCGTAAGGAGATTCATTAGAACAATCATTTAATTTGTTAGACAGAATAAAGAAAGTGAGAAAATACGTCCTATTTTTTGGAGAAGTTGCTTTATTAACTATTCGATCTTTTAATACCTGAGAAGAGTTTTTTTACAAATTTGTTCTTTTTTTACAATACGATGGTCATTTAAGCATGTCTTTCAAATTAAGATACGACTGCGGACAGCAGGGGATTTAAACGGAGATAAATTATTCCAAATTATGCGCTGTAAATTATCCTTATCTCCTCAAAACGTATTTAGGTTGGTTAGATCATGTCTTTTCCGTCTGTATTATGTTCGGGTTTCTGCCTTTTTGCGGTTGATTACAAATTTTAAATTTATGCGCAAAACACGATTCGCCTTCTTTCGTGGGTGTTGTGAGCGCTTCGTATAGGTTCTCCAAGGGACGAAATCTCTTCCTTGAAAATTCATTTCATCCCGCCACGTATAAGTACTTATAAACGTTCTAATTCAATTGTTCTTAGTTTTAAAGTTCCTTTCCCGATTTTTTTCTAGGTAAACGACTAGCTGGCATCTATAACCTACAAAGTATTCGTCCTCGTTGGTAATTCCTGAACATAGGTATTCTTGTTAATGTCAACTATGGGCGAATTACAGTTCGTAATTTTACTTTATATATGAAATGTTTATAAGGCTTACTCAATTGTTTTGTATCTACAAGATATAATTATATCGTAATTATATCCGAATTCTTTGTTTGGCCTTGAATATAATCGCTTGTGTTAAAGAGAAAAAAACTTAATAAACGGTGTACGTTCCGTTTTAATCTCTTAATGGAATACAGCAATTTTTAAAAAATAATTACTACTAAAACGAAAATTTCTAGCTAAATGATCGTTTTATAAACAACTTGCTGAAACGCCCGGTTTCGCTCGGGAAAGTTTTCTTTTGAGTAGCAAACTATTTTTATTGCTCGGGGCCCCGCGCTGTCGGTGCCCCCAAATTTCTCAAATGTGTCATTCGGAGAAGAGGTTCATACGGGATTTTAACTACCACCTAAAGAAACCATTGAAAAATCTTAGTCAGACTTGTGCTCGTGGGTGTATCTCAATGGCGAACCCATCATATAATCAAGGCAGACTGCTTTTCCAAGAATATTTGGCGTAATCGAGCAGTTTTATTAAAATATGAATTACTCCGATGTTTACATTAACAATTATTATTTTATGTATGGTATTGAAAGTTTTACCATTAATATAATTACGCATTAACGTCTTACTGAATATTCACATGAATAGATGCACCGAAGCCTTTAAAGCATCAATAAAATTATGTGGATTATGTCAATACTATTAGCCAAAACGTAAACATTAATCAACTTCTTGGTTGCCGAACAAATGTAAGTAGATGTATCGATTTATGTTGCGATAAATCTTTCAATGTTAGTGGTAAAAGATAACAATGCTCAAATCTTAATATATAATTGTGTAAGCCGTATTTTTGTAATTGAATTTGTGAGAGAACGGTAGCACTTAGAGACGCGTACAAAAGCTCATTCGAAAGCTTACAGCTGTGTGGGGCGGGGAAAATTATTGAGAGTAAAGAAATCTGTATAAAAAGGTCCCGGGTTCGACTCCAGAGGGTGATTTCAATTTTCCATAAGATAATACGTAAAAGTCGATTTTTCGACTTGCAGGCTTTTACTCTTTTGCAAATTAATACTAGAAAGAAATGACTTAAGATCTTCGGGCCTGGACCATTTTAAAGATAAATAAATAAAGTTTCTTATTCTTATCGTCAAATTTCACTTACGTTTCGAAATCGCTCAAATTATACGTTTAAATCATATTTATTGGAAAAATTTAAGCTTTTTAACGATATGTTACGTTGCTGACCGTGTAATTGTTAAACCTCGAGATTGTATTGTCGTCTCAACACTTATACTATATGCGTAAGGAAAGCGTGCTTTGATTGTTTTAATACGTGAGAGAGAAGAAGAAGAAAGGAGAGAGACGGGGAGAGAGAGGGAGTGAGAGAGGAGATAAGAGGGAGGGAGTGGTCCTAAGCCGTGTTAAAATTTAGACTGAGGATTCATCTAAATATCGGTAAGTTTCCCATAAGATAACACGTAAATATCGATTTTCTTGGTATGTAAGTCTTTACTCTTTAGCATTTTAAAATTACTTTTGATCATCGTACGAATTTGGGAGTTGAACTAAAAGCCGCATAAAAGAATGAAAATTCATTTTCCTGTCGTCGATTTTCGTATATGCTTTGAATCGATGCCTATTTTAGTTTTTAACGTAAAAATTCAAATTTTAAATAATGCCTAGGTAACGATAAACAATACGGCGGTAACTTAAGTAAATATGTTATTAGTCATTGATATTGTGTTGATGAGTGTTTATTATTCAAATTTTGTGATTTAAATTGTCGTACGTCTTAAAGAGCATTTTCTGCTAAGGTAGACAGTTTTGTATAAAAGAGAAGAGAATAATATTGTTAAACTAATAATTTGATATTATTGCTAGTATTTAGACTGAAGTTTCAGCTAAATATGGGTAAGTTACCCATAATATAAGACGTAATTGAAATTGTGAGAGAACGGTAGCACTTAGAGACGCGTACAAGGGTTCGTTCGAAAGCTTACAGCTGTGTGTGGCCGGGAAAATTATTGGGAATAAAGAAACATGAGAAAAAGAAATGGAAGAAGAAGAATTAAATATTTGATAGTAATCAATTATAATGTGTTGAAACATCGAATTAAGCTGTTATTTTTTATTGTTTTATTCTATTATAGTTATTATATCTTTTCTTTATCTTCGTTTTTTATTTTATAATGTATTATGTATGTATTGTGTTATTATTATAATTATATAACATTTATAAATGAAATTATGATTATTTAAAATATTATAATTTATTAATCTGTTCCCCTCAGTTTCTTGCAGCATTAGCTGCAACAAGCCACTAGTATTCCTTAAAAATCATTTGACTCACTTTAAAAGTATTCATAGACTACATTTAGGCATGAATCCATTTGTACCCTTTATCTTGGCGTTGGCTATTCTTCTTCTACGACGAGCCACGGCGTGGATTTTCCTTGAATTAATCTCACTTTGAAGAGGACAACAATTAAGAAATGTAACTTTGTTGCTGCCTGGAAAATGGTCGTCTAAACCGATTAATTTTGCGCTTAAAGGAAAATTTCGAGCGATTTAGCGTGTAATACGACAAAACAAACAGAATTAAATATTCGGTGTTTAGTGCGTAAAATAAGCCATTTCCCGTGATCGTAAGGTAATATTTAGGTATATTTATGTCCACATCATTAAAGGGCTGCATGGCATTTTGGGGTTTCTCCACACCATTTCTCATGCATTCTTATAGAAATAGTATTTTCTTGACCCCATAGGGTATAAGAGACCAAGTTCAAGACCTAGACCAAGTTCTTCCTTTCTTTCCTTTTGAATTCGATAGCTTCCAAAAATTGGATTAACGGTTTTAAAAAATTAGCTTATGCGCTCGGTTTGTTCGTCTGTCTGTCTAGCAGATAGAGAATTCGTTTTTTCGCCAATCTATTTAACATTCTGGTTGTACAGGTTTTCTCGTCCGTCTGACAGTCACACGCGCTAATTCTTCGTTGTTTCGCCAATTGATTCACTATTCTTTCCAGGTTATGCGCCTTTCTCCATACAAAAAGCGTGATTATTTATTAGAAATATTTTTGGCGTTTATGATGGAGAAATAATGTAGTGGCAGAAAATAATTTATCGGGCCTACTTAACGATATTCTCAGTTTATAAAAGTTGATTTGGAACTGTAGCCTCATTATTAGATAAGAGAATGGAAAAGGAATTTTTAAACGCAGGAGTAGTGTGAAGGCTAATATTAAGAGATCAAATAAATATTCTTTTAAACGGACTTGATATTTGCTCGTTCTTAAATCCAAATTGACTTTGTTTTCACGAGTTCTTTATTCGAAAATTAGCTTTGAGAGGTTACTATCATCTATGTCAGTTGTGTCCAACCCCTTTCAATGGCGGGCCGCATCGGTGATTGCGAATGCTTCGGCGGGCCGCATTGAGAGTTGCCGATTCTTCGGCGGGCCGGATTAGAATTTATATTGGAAGTTTCCTATATATTTTGAGGTTCTATATAAGTGAAAATCAATTCTAAGTAAGGTTTTTATAGTGGAAATTTCAATATTAAAAGTTTTATAATCTAAATTTTCGTAATATTGTATGAATTTGTTTGTTAAATTGTTCGGATTGCTTTTTATCACAGCTTCGCATGGCGTAGGTTGGGCACCACTGACCTATGCGATCACTTCATGTGACAAACCAGCCTTTTTCCATTAGATATTCTCCGAACACTCTTTGTGGTGGATGAATCTTTAAAAATCATTACTTTCCTTTTATTAGTATTAGTTTGTATATTTCTGCAAGAGCCATTTATAGTGGTAAAATTCAAAACTGATATACTGCGAGAAGCTTTTAATATCTTAGAACTCAAGTTTTCAAGGGAAGTAATCTGAGAGTGGCGTTTAATATTCAACGGAATAGTTGGCCTTGCCTTTTATCACGCAAATTTGCTAGCGCCTCTTGCTTCCAAGAGGAAGATTTTGCTTTTTAAATTTTAAAATGTAGTTAACTAAGCCGCATCCTTGTCGAAACGCGGAGGTTATAGTATTCTATTGTTTCTTCGACTAAGAGATGTACGCATTTTAAAAATATCATGAATATTTAACGCGTGGATCGTGGTTATCAACTTAAATATCAAGAGTGGGAATCGAGAATAATTATGAAATTTTTTCCTATGTGTTTCATTCTGAATAGAAAAATTTTAAGTGCAGATCATGTTGTCATGGTGACAAAATATCAAACATTTTTCATCGCGGTACGTTAAAAATTCTAGTTATTCCAATAACGTATTCTGAGAAACACTTCAAATGTTAATGTCGTCCTGGTCTTCCAACACGTAATGTGGTTTTTACATTTCTCTTTTGAAAGGGAATACATATATTATTAAGAATCGAGAGATAGATAGATAGATATTTATAGAAATAATTTACGATTTACCTCTTATATTAATTTTAAGTGGCTTATTTCCCTTCCTTTATCCCTTTGGTCTTAATTTATTTCGTTATTTGCACTTTTTCTACAAAAATGTTTTTATTGTTGAAATTAGTCGGTCTTTCCTTCCGTCTTTTATGTCAAAACATTTTACATAATAGATCTTTATAAATAATTTAGATCAGCGATTTTCAATATATTTTTACTTAAGCTGTAACACGGTAAAGTAAATTTTTTTGGTACCATCTAAACTTTATTTCGGAATTTTGTATTAAAACCTTATTCTTTTCCCATTCACTTCTGAACCAACTGCGTTGATTAAAGCTTTTCAAGCACTTAAACGTTTGCCTTCAAAAGCCATTCTTCATGCTTTTCAAGATCCCTGCGGATCGTAAAAGTCTGTCTTTTTCTTCTTAAGAAAGGAAGACGCGATCAACGAGAAATCAGCGCTGAATAAGTACATATTTCTTATTGGGACACCTATTGCACCAGAACCGTCGGCTCTTTTCACTTAAGGTCTTCATCGGTATAAATTTTCGTAAAAGTACCGGAGACGGACAGTTACACTTTTATCGAATTTGACTTGCAATCCGACCGTTATTGTTTTGAACGTATTTCCGTTAATCCCCTCTTGTATGTATGCACTCTCAACGTTCCTATATCTCTAGCATTTTTATTCATATTTTCTGTTTGGCGTATTTAATGCTTACTTCGGTTCGCACATTGCTTGAGTCTCTCTTCAAATATGAGATTCATGCGAATATTTGTTTACCTGTAGAGTTTTCTCGTGAAATATTTAAGACCATTGGAAACCGCAGTCTGTGTTACAATTGGCCGTTATTTCACCCAAAGCAGCGACATTTATTTGGCATATATAAATATAACTTAATGCCAAAGAGAGAAATGGGAGGATACATTTCAACGTAGAAAAGGAGAAAAATTCTGAACTTGGCTGGAAATCGAATCAGGGTCTTCAACTTTCCGGCAAGGCGCTGTATTATTTGTTTAGAATTACGAGTTCATGCATATGAACTTCACTTACTGACATTCTATCTTAAATGGAAGGATTTTTGCAGTTATAACTATGGTAAACGACGCTCAACCTCTAATACATGCGCATTAGCCTCGATATTTGTCAGGTATCAACCTGCGGCATTGGTCCAACACTCATGCATGAACCTATAGTGCACTTTACGCGAATACTAAAGCATTCATTCTGTGCCAAGTAATAACGGGAGAGCGTTAAAACTAACATCAGGGAATTTGGTGGCCAGATTTCTTCAGGATAAGGCCATAAACACTCACTTGACTCCTGAGTAAAAGCGATGGCTCAATTCCAGTGAATCATTTCTCGCAAATTCGTTGCGAAATTGTGAACGCAGCGTCCTTTTGACTTCTTGGAAAAGTAAGGTGTTATGTAAAACTTACATGCAATATTCCAAAGTTTCGGATAAACGAAAATGTTACTCCTGTCGAGTCAACGAATACTGATTATTTCTGGTTTTTTACACTTTTTAATTTTCCCCCAGTAGCCACCATAGATAAATAATAACGCAGTTAAATATACCATCCTTTAATTCAAATCTATTAACTAAAATCTTACATCCTACGTAATCTTTTCGCAAAGCGTTAAATGAATAAGGAATCATTGTGAAGGCGCTTTCGCGCACGATTGGCTATTTTGGTTAAAGTAAAACCAACGCTAATCTTATTTGAAAGCTTAAAAGTATATTTGTAGGCAGAATTAATTTTTAAAAATATATCCTATACTAGATGAATATATCTATAATATCTTACGTTAATCGAGGGAGGTAATAAAATCGTATATTTGACTGGATTATGAACATGCATACAAAATTGTATTCCACAAGAAAATATATCACCCGAATCGATAGATTCAATTTCTCCTAAGATAAAATAATTGCTGTTTTTATGCCGATCCATTTTATAATCTTAAAAACCATTTTTAAATTTGTAGTAATTTGTTATTTTCCACTCGACTTTATTTATGGAATTGTATACCTGGTAAAGAAAATGATACAAGAGCTTGGCTGAAAATTCCTGACCATTAAAATCCACTGAAGAGGCCGTCATTTTATTTAACACATAATTATAACTCCGTTGGATATAACCTCAAATAAGGAATTCCATAGTTTTTCTCCTACAGCATAAATGAAACATATGTTCCGTTGTATAAAAACTTTCATCAATCATTAATGTCCGCCCGGCAAATGATAGACCCGGTTAAGGCAGAACTGCTTTCCGGAAAATCTTATAGTCCAGCATCTCTACTTGCGTGGAATTTAAGATCAACTCATTATGTTTATAGGGGGAAATTTTTTATATTTACTATTATCACTTTCTAAAAATCACCGTACAACTTTTAATGTACAGCCTCCGAATTTATGGAAGAATGTGTGGTGTTAAAAGTTAACATCAATGTTTCTGGTTTTAAATGTTTAAAAATGGATGTAATGTCAGTTCGATACATAGTTACCCATCCTTTACTCATTTTTAGTGCTTTTCCTCGTTACTGAAAAGCACTTTTATCTTCGTGAAACCCGTCCGTCCGTATATACCAGGGAAGAATTGGCAAAACCGATTTCAATCAAATTTGGTACATAGAATCTGTACATAAATATAAGACCAAAATGATATATTTCGACCGAATCGACTCAGCAAGGGTGCCACAATTGCAAAATAAAACCTTTCGGTTATTATGAATTTGGAAGGAGTTCACCGAACCGATTTCAACGAAATTTTGTATGAAGGAGGTTAGCAAAAAAAACGATTGCATACTGCAAGCATTTCATCTCACCTTGAAAAAACGTTAATTTTTTAGACAAATTTCATCATTACAAATATTCTTTTGATTCTAAATATTTCACCTCCGCAGCGATTTTCGTTTTTCCCACATGTAAAAATAATAGTTTAAAACAATCCTCAAATATTGCAATTTTAAAATTTGTACACTTTCTTCATTATGGGGTACTAATGCTACACATTTCAGCCAAATTTTAAAGTTGTAGCACTTCTAGAAGTAAATTAATATTTTTCTAATTGTTTAAATTTAAATAATTTTTAACGGCCGCCGCAATTCATATATGGTAAAATTGAAATAGTAATTTGTGCAAATTTACTACTCTGTAAATAATTTGAAAATTTCAGCTTCCTAGCTCATCCCGTAGTACCTAAACAGTTATCTATTTGTTTAAACTTTAAGAATTTTTAACTGCCAAACAAATTAAAATATCAAAATTTGTATAATCCCTATTCCGTTTTTTTACGAATTCTACTTATAAAAAAAATTTCAACTCCATAGCACATGCGGAAATACATAAACCTTGAAAATTTGTTTAAACAATTGCGAATTTTTAGCGGCCGCTTTGTTGCACTTTTTCATGATTTTCGTTTTTTTAGTCGGTTTTGCAAAAAATCCTACCTAAGAAAGAAATTTCGAATCTCCAGCTCATCTGGAAGTGCCTAAACATTAGTATCCTCCTATATCCTCCTCCTCTGTAAGAAACGTCTATATAGAATGATAGAAAGCAGGCCTGGCACAATACAAGGAATAAAAAAATCTTTTTAAGCGATTTGTGTTGAACTGTCCTCATCAATTTTAACCAGATTTAATATTTATAATGTACACATATATACAAAACCATAATAGCATATTTGGCACGCATCAACCAAACGGGTATTTACCGTGACGTTTATCAAAACTTAGTGTTTTCAGTATAGTTACCCCTTTTTTCCAAGATTCCAAATCGTACCTGTTGAAAAACAAAATGCTATGAAAATTATCCATTGATATTGTGCAAAAATTTGATAATGAATGAGAAGATATGAAATTATTATTATTAGTACCAGTTCTGCTGCAATTTTCAATGAGTACACGCCCGCACGCACACACATGGAAATTTGGCGAAACTTGATTATTTATGGTATTACTACGTTTTCATAACGGACCGGGGTTTCATTAATTAATTTAATTCACCCTAAATTTTGATCACCAAGTTGTTGGTTAGTTACACTCCCAGTTAAATCTCGCAACATTTTCACAAAGCCGTAAATCCACTAAGAAGTTAAGGAGCGTTGTAATTCAGTACGCTGTGCTTGAAGGAGCGTATAGCATAGCCTCTCCCTCGGGGAGATTTACTGTGGGTGATTTTTTTCGGTTTCTCCGGTCCTTGAGTTTCTTTTCGAAAGCCATCTGGCATCCCTGACCGCGCAGAAATATTTGCTCTGCGTTCCGGTGGCGGCTTTAGCAATGACATTGGCAGTAAAACAAAGGGATATGCCGTCTCTTTCCGGGGGCGTCATCCTTATACGTGGACAATGAATGTGAGTCTAGCGAGGCATAATCGCCGTTTAAAAGAGACACCGGTTCTTTTAAGATCTCAGTGTGCTAGATAGTGATATCCTTTGACTAAATTTAGTTATACGTTGCCAAAGGTTTTCTAACCATACGTGATCCAGTTTTAGCGTCTAGCGTACGGGTGGGTGGTCTTATGGCGGTAGTGGAATAGTCTTAAAGAAGATATGCACCGTATCCTGTTCTTATATTCCCGCTTTTATTCTTGTCGATTATATATTATTGTTCTCTGGCTATCGATAGCGATGAATGGTTCGAAAAGCCTCCACAAAATGCTCGGACTAAAACCTTTCTCTACCGAGGGTACGTCAAGTGTTTTGAAGGGGTACGCGAAAGTGTTTAAGATTGTAATTTTTCTTCTCATTGGTCTTTCATGCATGACTGCGGAGTCAAAAGTTGCGATGTTACGACTAAGAATTACGTTATAAGCCAGAAAAAACGTCGAAGGTGTGAATTTTAACGTTATAAAGATGGATTATCTATCTTAATGCACGTGTTATTCATTTCAATATCGCTTTAAAATGCACTTGGGGGTACGATACCATTATAATGTGCTCTAAGGGATACACGACCGTTAACAAAATGCTCTTTTCGATTGTGCGGACCCCTTTTCAACCTTCAAAAATTTCGCGGACCACGTCATGCTGCTAGTTGTTTTCACACTCCATTTTATATGAACATTTAACGTAATATAAAAAATAATATGCACTCAGCAATCGTTCGTAATGTTCACAGCTTACATTTTGTGTCTTTCTTATTGATTACGTCAACAAATATATTTGCGGAACATAGCAGTGAGAATGTAATTTTTTCCGCGAACCCCCTGTAGTAGCCCCGCGGACCACAGATTGAGAACCACTGCTCTAAGGGGTAATAAAAGCAGGAAAAGGTTAAAAACGCCTGCTCTGGGCAGTAAAAAGAATATGCGATGAATTTTGTAATTAGAGGATTTTAAGACTCTTAAAATAACACGAACTAAAATATTCATAAATTCGGTATCTTACATTTTGATTTTTTTGTCGGGAAAAATATGAATCGGGATTTTTATCAATATCTCATAATGAGATTGATTCTCACGCGTTTCTCATGGTCGCTTAAAGGATTACTGCACTCGAAGTAGTTATCTTAATTATTTCGTCTGTGTTCACCTGTCGCTTCGCCATCTATTGATTGGCTGTGCATTGTAGAACTTTCTTTCGATATGAATTTTCTTGCTCCTATGGCACGCCCTCATACGACATGGATTATTCCTTTGCGGGTCAAGGAATAGATAACCAAAACGTTCACAAAAATGATTAATGCTTGCACAATAAATGTTTTAGTTAGCAATTACTGTGTCTTAAAATTTACCGAGCAAAGTATTGTGTGTATCGCTTTGGATGGAAGACCGGCAAAAAAGGCATTCACATTTCTCATTCTTCCCTATACATTTCGCTCTGAATGGCATCTCCAAAACTGTTTCGTCGAAATAGCTGTGGTTTTTTTTATTTAAACATAAGTTTTAGTTAATTTATAAACTGGTACAGATTTTTCTTGTTATGCAGGTATTTTTTTCGTTTTCTGTTTCAGATCTTACGCCCATGCGCGCCATTACAGGAAGGGGAGAGGGTTTAACCTTTTAACTTGTTCACCTCTTAACATTGGCACCTTTTTCGTTCGCTCCTTGAAACCGGTTATTTTCCCGCCTCTTCTCTTATGGAATCGACCGAGAATATTAGGGGAATTATTAGGGGCCACTCAAACTCTCAAAGTCAGCATATTAAAACAATACGTTAGGCAATGATTCAATTTCAATGTCGTGACTTCGTTTGTCTCCTCTTTGATCGAATAATACGCATTATCTGCCGTTAGTATTGTCTCGATAAAAGGATTGAATATGCGGTGAACTCATATATTGAATGATATATTTTCAGTTATTTTCTTAATCATCCGTAAACTGAAAAAATACTGGTTATTTAGATCGTATGGTTTTAGAGGAACCTGAAAATTTTGGTACAAATCCGTTTTAGGTTAACAACACGCCATGTTGAAGAAATTAGGATTCCTCTCCGTTCTTAATATGTGAACCTATACAGGTTAGATTTTAAAACTTTGTTGCAGACTATTATTTTTTCTTGGTTTGTCTCGTTTTCAAGTCTTGAAAATGGTGGCAGATCCTTAACCTTGCTCACATGAGGTTTATTTTTTGGCTTTCAGTTAGAAAGACATAAAAGAAACAAGTCGTGGCCGTGGGAAAATTTATGTTTATATATATATATTACACAATTTTTATATATAACAATTGTAATATTATTTAAAGTTTCTTCTAAATTTTTAGGACGAATTTAACTTGAAAAAGTGATGTTTTACTAGATATTCAGTAGAGCTTCTATAACTTGAATTTCCAGAGCTATGATTTGTTGTCCTCACGTAATCATTGTTCTGCGCAAATTTTAATACATACCAAGTTTTTACGACTCTAGGATTGAAATTGTGGATGTTATTTTATCTGAAAATATTCTCTTCAACTCTTCTAATATTCAAATTCCGTTGAGTACTACTTAAATCAAAACTTTCTAAATGATGATTAAATGCGGAGATGTATTTTTCATCTCAGATGATCAAAGTTTCGCATAAAATTTTGTGTTTATGCATCGTGTTTCGTCGAGGCCGTTTCAATCTCGTCATTTCCATTCATCGTGTTTATTAAACAGTCGAGACAAAATAATATCCGCGTCGTAAAATTTTTCTTTGTTTCCTTATTTTAAAAAATGCATCATGTGATACATAAGCGTTTTCTGGCTCGCATTGCAGGATTAGCTTTTTTCCTGCAGGTAAGGGAAAGAATTCTTAGAGCGCACTGGGTTCAAGCCAGTTGGCCTACATCCCGACCGTAGCCTGCTGCTCTTGTATTGAACACTCAGTGATAGAGCATAAACGAGCCAAAATTTTTCTGGGTTGCGTTTTATAGCACTCCTGCTATGCCCTGAAGTGCAGTCTGCAACTGATTGGTTGATTTACAGCCCCCCGTTTTATTACAAGAAAATTGTCTTCTTATTGCGATTGCTTGAGGCGAGCATTTACTTTAAGGAGAAGATTGAGAAATTGAGGGTAAAAATTATTTTCTAGTCATTATTTCGAATATTAAAGTTTTTGAGAAACAAATAATTATCTAGGTTTATTTTTCCTCGTCGAGGTCTCCGTATATGTTTTATCTTAAATTAACACGATAAATGTAATAGCGTCCGGCGCAACACGATTTCCATATCAATTATGTTGATAAAAGCGAATTTATATTTATATATCGTATCTACCATAAATATTTTGAAGAATTTGTTTGTTTGTGCATTTATAACGTAACAGCTACAGAACGTAGAAGCAAGAAAAAGGTGTCATTTTAACGGCAATAAAAAGTTAAGCAAAATGGAAGCGATTTAAACTACGTTTTATTTTTAAAATGTTTTTCTCTTTAAAATTTTCCCATTTAAATAACACGGGAATGAGCGTATTGTTGGATTAACAATCTACGTGACAACCGTTATAAACAATTTCTACCATATATTTGAAGAATTTGTTTGTTTGTGCATTTATAACGCAATAACTACAGAACGAAGAAGCGAGATAAAGGCGTCATTTTAACCGCAATAAAAAGCTAAGCAAAATGGGAGGGTTTTTCAAAGTGATTTGAACTGCATTTTTCATTTTTTAAATTTTTTTCTCGTTTAATTTTTTCCATTTAAACAACACGGAATTGTTGGACTAATAATCTGTGACAACCGTATATAAAACGTATTCCAGTTTAGTAGATATGGCAGCGCCGAGTTTGAGTTCTCCAGCTAGGAAGTGGGAAAACGTCTCACCACCTCCTAGCAGCGGAAACACACGAGCGGTCTCGAGTACGTACGAAATGTCAGCCGCAAAGATAAATGAAACGCACTATAGTAACTATAAAATGCTAATTCTCTTGGTCACTTGGTCATTATGTCCATAACGCTCAATATCTCAGTTGTTTCTTCAGCCAGCTCATCCAAATTTGGTAGGATTGGATTAATCACGTACCAGTCGCGAATGACAATAAAATTTCCAAAAAGGTCCTCGGTTCGACTCCGGAGGGTGATTTCAATTTCCCATAAGATAACACTTAAAAATCGATTTTTCTGCGTAAAGGCTTTTACTCTTTTGCAAATTAAATTAGAAATAATTGACCTACGATCTTCGGATCTGGACAGTTTTAAAGAAGAATAAATAACGTTTCGTATTCTTATTGTCATATTTTGCCTACGATACAAAATCACTCAATTTCTACGTTTAAATCATATTTATTGGAAAATTTTAAACTTTTTAACGATATGTTAACTTGCCGACCGTGCCATTGTTAAACCTCGAGATTGTATTGTTGTCTCAACCCTTATTCTATATGTTTTAATAGGTGAGAGAGAAGGAGAGAGAGGAAGAAAGAAGGAGAGAAATGGGGAGAGAGAAAGGGAGTGAGAGAGAGAGATAATGTTCTTTATTAGGGCGATATTGAGACTAGAAAATATTTTTCCTGAGAAAGAGAGAGGGGGGAAGGAGGGAAATGGGAAGGAAGAAGGATTGGAGAGAGGAATAGAGAAAAGGACGAAGAATGGAAAGTGCCTTAAATTTAATACTTAATCCACGCAATCAGATTTGGTAGGATTGCTACGATCACGTATCAATAGCGAATGACATAAAAAAATTTCAAAAAAGGGCCCGGGTTGAACTCCAGAGGGTGATTTCAATCTCCCATAAGACAATATCTCAGCCGTTTGTTTGATAATTACAAAACCCGTTTGTAAACGGGCTATTTCATCTAGTATATATATATATATATATATATATATATATATATATATATATATATATATATATATATATATATATATATAACGCCAAGGCAATACGTGGCTAATCAACAGGATATATAAACAGCTGTCACTGAAACATATCAGACCTTGGTATCATAATGTTAGTATTGTATTGTAAAATCAAAGATTATTATTATTAAGTAGATATTACTTTTTAAAATTAATTTGCGTACAATCTTATATGGTAGATTATATATCATTACGAGCTGTAAACCCGTAAAAAATTACGGAACTTAAATGATTAAGCCTTTTCATCTACTTAATAACCCGAATCCCTCTTGGTTGGTCAGAAACATTTTTGTTCAATGCGAATTTATAACACAAATAAATTATATCATTTAGCATTTCAAGAGATACAGAATTTTTCTTACCGTTGTAAAGTACATAATGAATAAGCGCTATCATTACTTTTCTTCTACAAAACAAAAATTATCAGCAACTACCTCAATTTAAATAACCACAATGAGCACACTATACTTACCATTTCGGCAGAGGTACATCACAATGCATCACATTTAGCCAAATCTCACGTGTTAAATTATTAATAACAGTAAATATTCATTTTTAAATACTTATCATTCGATATAGATACATAACAACCAAGTAGAACTACGTCAATTTAAATAAAAACAAAATATTTACCACTTTAAAAGTAATACATGATATTACTTTTCCGTATTAATATCGCAACCAAATAAGCAATGTCTGATGTTTATTTACTCGATGTTTGTAGCAACGTGATAAACAGCTTCTGTATATCGCATTGAAATACAATATAAAGTTAAAACCATTTAGATAATATTTATATGCAACTACATATATTTATTAATTTCATTAATATTTAAATTGTTCGCTCAGAATAAAAGTAATGGCTTCAAGAGCAACACGTTACGCTGATTATAATGCGAGAAGAAGAGCGGAACGAGCCAATAAATCTGTTGAAGAAGCAAATCGACGAAGAACGAAGAAGGGAGGGAGACAGAGGTAGGGAGGGAGGGAGGGAGACAGAGGGAGGAGAGAGGGAGGGTGGGAGAGGAAGGGAGGGAGGAGGGAGGGAGAGAGGTGGGAGAGAAAGGGAGGGAGAGAGGGGTGGCGAGATCATTTGGCTTTAACTATTGTATCAGCAAATCAAGGGATCGAAAATTGTGTGTATAAATAAATTTATGATACTGAAAATGAACAATAAAATACTAGCGCGCAGATGCTCTGCGCGGGTAAAGCTAGTATATTATACAATCGTAATGATCATCATGATGCGTAACGCTCTAACTTTGTGAATAACTCGAAGCCTGAAATTTCTCAGGATTTCAGCGTTAATGAATCTCTACGTTATGACTACAAATAATTTCGAATAAGGTCACGGGTTTCACTCCAGAGGATGAATTTCGGTTCCCATAAGATAACACGTAAAAATCAACTTTTTGGTTTGAAGGCTATCATTCTTTTACTCTTTAAAATATCTTAAAATTAAGTTATCGACACAATATTTACGCTAAAACACGCCCAAATGAATGAGGATTCTTATTCGTACTGTCGAATACTCAGTCTCTTGCGAATTCGCCCATATTTTGAATTTATACTCGAGTTTTGTTAAATTTTTTGACATTTCAATAGTAAGATTCCATTGTTAGGGGTATTGTTGTCTCCGGTAATTTCAGTGTATATGCACTTATATAAAGTCTTAAAGATTAAAACTTACTCGAAATGACCGAAGATATGATTAAATGCAAATAAATCGGTCGTGGTATTCATGTTATTTATATTTTTATCTATATTAATAAAATCCTATTTCTGGCTCTCTCTCTCTCTCTCTCTTTTAATACTGTATACCACAGCCATTTTAAATCTCCGGGAGTTTCGGCTCTCTTTTTTATCGAGTTATTCAACTAATTTTCTTAATGTGTTATTTAAAACCAAACATACATCCTTAAAAAAATATTCATTAAACTCACGTCACGTCAGGGTGTGAAAATACAAATAACTGAAAATGATAATAGAGCAGAAAATCAAATAATTAAAAATGTAGTTTGTAATTAAGTGTTAAATTAAATGTCATTTAAATTTATCATTTTTGTTCTTTGTTATTAGAAAACAAATGAACATTCTGTATAAAATACCCATATTCAATTAATCCCATATTCACTTGAAACTAATCAAGTTTACTTTGAAACAAGCAAATTCTATTCTTTTAAATTAATTCATGCACTGATTTGTTTCATAAATGAAAGCAAATAAAGATTTGTTTATATATAATTGTATAATTCATTTCCTAGTATATGCAATGAGTTTGATAATGATTGAGTCGGTTTCAGTAATCTGATCGTGTATTTAACATTAGATTTTCTGTCTGTAAGTTTAATGAATATACTAATTGGTGGCGTTCGTTCATTCGTACATTCATTAGAGAAACTTATTCTTACTCTAACTACTGCAGCCATTGCTTCAGAATGCAGCAAGTGCTAGAGACATTAAATTTCACGGACGGAGAGAAAGATCAATAATCATATACTGATTCCGCCAAATGTCTCCCATAAATTTTCTAATTACACGAGCTTCCTAAGTGCGAATTACTTCGAGTTTATGCCTTAAAAAGCATAAATAAGCTTTGTTCGAGGGATGGAAAAGGACTCGAATCACTCTAATTTTAGCTTGAGTTATAACCTATACGGGAATGTATTCCAGTTAATTTCATCTCCGAGTTAACCTGGAAAAAAATACACTTGCTACTCCCACTCGTCCAGTTCAATTGCGCTTCTTACTTCTCAACTCCTGGGTTAGAGTGGAAATTCTTTTAAGTGAGATCAACTTTGCCGAAACTATCCCAAGTAAACTGCGTTACAATTTTTACTATAGCTAATAAAACGAGCTTTCGTTCATTTTTATACTGCACATTTCTGGAAATAGGACTTAATTTTTAACATTTAACTAAGTTTCTCATGCAATGGTAAAGATACTTAGAATTTAATGAGTAAACGTAATGACCAGATCTATTCATTTTCACCTCAATTTTAGAGGTTTAAGCTACCAAAGCGTTAACTAGCGTTGTACCATGAAAATGAAACGACAAAACTATAATTATCAACTGTTGTCAATTTATGACATAATGAAAATGATGGCTATATATTGATCCTCTCTTAATTCCTATAAAATATATGAAAATTCGTTGAAATATCACGTGACCTTGATATTTCTTTTGAAAATGCTATTTTAAAATGTGTTGTAACTTCTCCAGCTCGAAAGTCTGCTAAGCGAGTCGTCGATTATTCGAAGACTCGAATCTTATGTGACTTTCATTGTTTTTACCCCTGTTGAGATTTAGTTTAACGGCTATATTTTTAAATAATTGTCTCACTTCTGTTAATGTTTACTTAGCAAAGATTGAATTACCGCGTGGGACCACAATTCTTCATGTACTCATTTCAGTGGCGTAGTATGTCTTTTCCGCATATGATTCACACGTTCGTTATATTTTAACCGTTGCCTCATTAGGCAAATGAATCTCGGAGTATTCCATCTTGAAAAATCCCTTTCGTGATCAATTCTTAAGACGCGAGTCGTTAATAACTTGCAGGAGTGATTGCTAAAAAGGATGAAAGTTTTCTCAAGGTTGGCATCGACGAATCCGTTCCCCTCCGCATACCTCAATTTCCTCCCGAAGGAGTAAGACAGTCGCTTGACTTCCTTATCTGAGAAGGAATGAACACACGGTTGGAAAGCGACGCTGAGTCCTTGTCAACTGCAAAGGCTGGATGGCCTGCTAAGTTTCTGCGTTGCGCGTGGGCATAATCTCCTCGTGGTTGTTGTGCGAGTTTGTTTTGGAGAGGGAAAAAGGAGAGTGGAGTGAAGATTAGAAGCGTTTCTTGACGATGATTTAGTTTTTTTGCCACTCGTTGGCATCTTGCACAGCGCGCCGCTGTTGTAGAATGAAAGCCTGTCAAGTGATGTTGGCGCCTCTTCAATCAGCTGTCCTTCAGAGCAGGTAGTTCATCGATGTGCTCACAGATGGCGCAGGCAACCGATCCGTGTCATGAACCGCAGTTAATAATCCCATTCACTATGGAGTTACGTTATTATCAAAATTAGCCATTATTAGTATTCATATAATGTTATCCTATAATAATTCCAATCGGAAAATAAATAAATATAGCTTATAGTCTTTTTAGTTGTGTTTTTTATATAGTTTCTGGGCATATACCGATATAATTTTTAGGATAAGAGCGTTTTCATTTCTGCTCATCGGGCGGTTGTGTTCCAGTTTCATTTCTCGCTTCAGCGAAGAGAAGAATAAAAAAATAACCTTTTCGCCAACGGTTGGCATATTGTGTCTGATGACCACAAATCAGGCGACTCCAGCGGAAACAGATCTAGATAGTGGTCCCGGGAATGTTCCCTTATTGGAAAAAACATTTTTATTTTCGGGGCCGTTGAGGGCTCGAATGTAGAAATGAATTCCTTTCCGCTCATCGCAACGCTTGTAATCCCGGGAATTTCCGCTGGGTGTGATACGTGGCCAAGGGCATCCATGAATCTTCAGAAAATGACCTCTCCCACTAGATTTGTTGTGAGGCAGCCAACGGGCATTAGTATCGCGTTATCATGGATTCATAAGACCGTTATAGAATTACATAGGTTTGCGCTGAAGGCTGTTTGTCTCTATAAAACAAATTTACTCCAGTTTGTTTCAATAAATGTCTTTTTGAACAGCATTTTTCCCGGACTAGCTTTTGAAAGAACATTGATATAAATATAATCCGAGCAAATCTTGAGCATACCACGATTCTATGCATAGATTAAATGTTCGATTGTAAAAAAGTGTCATCACTAGTTTTTCTTGTACCTGGTACATCTATTTTTACTTTCTCCATGTAAGAAGTATAGAGCAAGTATTGTTTTCATGAAATAATCAAATTCGAGATTTCAGCAGAAATACATGTTTACGGTCCCCTGAACACGTTTTGACTATTTTCTCGATGATGTCTGCGTGTGTCTGTGACCGAAATTTTGCGGGTGCTCTAACTCAAAAACTATTAATCAGGTAAGCGCGAAATATTATATTTGACATTTTTGTTAAGGGAAAAAGAACTGATTAGTTTATGGTAAACATCGGTCAACCAGAAGTGGGTGTTTACTCTTGTCACATCCGTTTTTACTTTCTCCATACGTAGTATAGGGGAAAGTATTGTTTTCATAAAAAAATCGATTTCGATATTTCAAGGAAATACGTTTTGACCATTTTCTCGATGATGTCTGTGTGTGCGTGTGTGACAGTTTTTTGTGGGTGCTCAAAATCAGAAACTATTAATTAGGTCAATGCGAAATTTTATATTTTACATTTTTATGAAAGTCAGAAGATCTGATTAGCTTTTGGTAAAAATCAACCGAAAGTAGGTGTTTACTCTTGTCACATCCGTTATTTTGAAATATTTGCTTTAATATTCGATATATGTAAAAACGTACTGGAATAAAAGTTGTAGGAAATTTAATTTTCTACAACTTTTGGTTGAAACATTTTCCCATGTAATGCATTATTTAGAGATACCTTAAAAACTAAATATTTTAGCTGCCACCACCACGCCACCTCCCGACGACTATTGTTAACAGTTGACCCTTGGTTTACCTCTCAGTAACTCTCCTTTATAGTTTCTTAATTTTTGGAGCTTCGTGGCTATATCCAATATCAGAAGGCTATGATTTGAGTTTATTTATGTTCTTTTTAAAGTCTTTACATTTTTCTCTGTTCCTTAAAATATTTATTATCATGTCACCAGGTATGGAGAAAGTCATGTGGTGGCCAATCAGATTTTTTTGAAATATTTGCTTTAATTTTTGATGAATCTAAAAAGTATTGGTATAAAGGTTGTAAAAAATTTAATTTTCTACAACGTTTTTTCGTAGCATTTTCCCGTATAATGCATTGTTTAAGAGATATTTTAAAAACTTACTTTTTTAGCTGCCACCACCGCACCACCTACCGGCGACTATTGTAAACACTTTATGCTTAGGTACGTCTTATTGTTAGTAACGCTCCTTTTTATTTTCTTAATTGATGAAGCTTTGTGGCTATAATTAGTATCAGAAGACTACGGTTTGAGTTTATTTCAGTTTGTATAATCCTTAAATCTTTTTCGCAGTTCCTTAAAATATTTATTATCATTTAACCGATTTGGAATTTTTATAAATATTACAGGTATGGAGAAAGTCATGTGGTGGTCACATCAGATTTTTTTCTTTAAATATATTAATGATCTGTGTGCCTGCGTCGGATTTTCACTTCGTAAGAAATGATTTTCAGCCAATATACATTTGTGCACCGTCCATCGTTAACTTTTTGTCCATTTCTCTTAACTTTTTAATTACATATTGATGTTAACGTTTACCGAAATATTTTAAAGTTGGTTAAAGCGCAATTTTAAGTTGAATTAGATGGCCCAGTTTGTGGATCGCAAAATAAATAAGAAATCTAACTACTATATTCGTGAAACGATTGAGTCATTTGAGTCAATTATCGGTGAATCACACAGACGATGGCTGCTTTGTAATGAACCGCTGGTGGTTTACTCAACCGTGTCATGGCTATACGAGCGTTTATTCTCTGAATGGTTGATTCCCCTTCACTGCCATTATGTCTGTAGTTGACTCATTACGCACGATATAGCAGCGGCATAGGAAAGTTATCATATGACGATCTATGCTATTCCGATTATTAGAATGTTTATGAAGTAAAAAATATTGAATACTTATTGCTTTGATGTCTGCCTATTTGTTCATCTGCCTCGCTGCCTATCAATCCTTCTACGTACGCATTCTATATTTTGTAGTTATTTCCCAGAAATTCTACCTGTGATAGCTATCTTCAGGAAGATCGATAATCACAATATTTCCACATGATGACAGAGACACTTTGCGCGAGTCAAACAAGATTAGTCGCGTGGCGATAGTGTTAGTAGCTTAGTATCCAAACAATACATTGACAACGAGGGATTAGTTGTTAAAAGATAAAAAAAACCTTATAATGTAATTTTGACAGGATGGTTATTATCGGAGAACTTATATTATCTTGATATTATTTATAAACATTGCTAGCAAAATTATTTTTCTGAGGGTTTACAAAATACTTGATCTATTGCGCAACTATTGGCAGAATAACAATTTACTCGGTATCAGACGAGGGTTATTCCATTTGTTATCTAGATCGTAACATTGATGTATTTAACTTAAAATAAATATCCATGCCTCTAATATAATGTGATTTGCTTTCTCATAAACGTTATTCTGATGACATCTATACCTCGTAAGATTGCGTAATGGGAAGCAGACTGTAAACGTACGCACGGGCGCAGAAGTTAATATGAAAGTTTTCTGAGGTGTATTTCAAAAGTGGGCCACTCAAATTTTCGCTCTGACTGCTCATTCAATTGAAATAAGATGTGTGTGACTCTTTTAGCCCTCGCAATACCAACGTAGTTTTAATAACAGGTTATGTTATTTTATTCGCTATTAAGCAAATTACGGTGATTGTTAGCTCATCTCCATAAATCGGTATTCTGCCCTTCACCTGCGCAAATGATCGTTTCTCTGCTGATAACAGGCGCAAATAATTCTCGTTTTGTTTACCTAGTTATATTTTTCTTTTCTGACCGGGAGATGGCTGCACATAAGTGAAAACGATTCCTGCCAAGTGAGGAGCGCTCTGTGCCACCACCAAGTTTTGTCGTTGTTGTGTATTTAAAATAATATACGTGCACATGAAGAAGAAACGTTCATATAATTGCATTTATAAGTAGCATTAAAATGTTTTACATCCCTTTATTCGCATTCAGCATAAAAAATCGACAATTAATAAATGCTGGCAGAAAGTACCCTTGGCATTGCGAAGTTAATGAAAATCCAATGAAAAATATATATTATTGATATTTTATCCACAACGGGAAGTCACCTTTCTTCCTAAAAATTTTTAAACTGACCAGCTATTCATTGCGCTACCTCTTAGATACCATTGCGCGTAGGCAAGAGGGAATCAGCAGGTCGTAAAAAAAAATCTTGAGGAGTATTAGTTTAATACGATTGAAGCTGGGTTTTAGAACTACATATAGAAAAAATATGCAGTATCGTTGGTGGAGGTATTCTACACGTCGGGAAATATATTGATGTGGACTTTTACATAATTACTTCTATATGTCAGTAATTATTGAACCAATTGAACTCTGCAGGATGGAGTATTATGAGTGGAATTCGAACATATGGCTATCATTTGAGAAATAATTGTCAAGCTCACCTAATTGCTGAAATTAAAAAAAATTACTATCGGTGAATTACCACGGTCTTTTGTAACAGAAATGTGAAAATTGTTTTCCAGCTTTTCTATTGCTACTGGAGAAATAGTTTTTAATCAGATTCTTCTGTTTATGTAGGTACTGATTAATTTATAATCGAAAGGTATTATTAATTTCTTCCAGTTAGTGCTTTTCCTTTGTGTTATAGCTAATCTTTCTATCATTTATATCTATTTTATTATTCTTATTTTACTGATTTTTGTGACGTTTTTAGCTGTTTTTAAATCTGCTCACGCGTTCGGGTTGTCCGTATGTATGTATGTCTGTCTGTCTGTCTGGCAGGCTAACTCCTAAACGAAAGCAGATAGAGACTTCGTTTTTTCGCCAATCGATTCAGTATTCTGCATCGTTGTGAAAATTTTCTCGGTTTGCCCGTCTGTCTGTCTAAATTTTTTATCTATTATTCCAGACTAATCATACTAGTGTGCATAAATTTAAAAAATCTTCATTAACAAATTTCTTTTTGAAAAAACTGTCATTCTGCTTCAGCAACTCTTTCTTTACTTGTTTTATTCTTATCTTATTGTTAGTATGTCTTTTCTATTTACTATTAATAAATTAGGTAGCTACAACAGGCATAAAAAGGTTGGTTTAGAATATTCTAACGGTGAACCACCACCGATATCTACTGTTATATGCCTGAAATGCTCATCTAATTTCCCAAACTTTTTCATTTCGTATTTAATTGAGCTAGTTTTCCAGATGTCATAGATAATATTAAAGGCAAATGGAAATTTTACATATTGGTGTACCCTATTTACCCGTTAATGTAGAATCTTTGATAAAACATGCCATCAAGAAGCTTAAGTCTTAAGCGAGCAGTTTTTCCCGGCTGTGTTAAACAAAGAAATAAAGACTATTGCGTGAATTTGCCGTATGGTGTCTTTATGCATATTCAGTAATCCTTCCGTATTCACGAGGGTTACGTTCTTGGAGAACACCGTGAATACTGAATTCGCTAATACCGAACTTAGTAACTTATGGGAATGATAGGGTTTGGTTCCTGGGCACCAGAATTGTCACTTTTCTCCTAATATTTTTGGGTTAAAATTATAAATGTTTCTGGCATTATTTTAATGTTTATATGGAGTATGGTTTTGTAATGCAAATTAATAAATTAGCGTGAAAATGTGCAATTCAAGTTTGAGTAGCCAAAGTACAGACCACAACTAACAGAATAATAGTAGAATACAATAAAACAATTGATTACATTGTAATTTACATTCGTTACATTGCACTTACACAATACAATAAAACAATTTATTACATTTCATTTCTCTCCTGCAACACTCTCTCTTCCTCGATCTCCATCTGCGGCTCGTCCGCAATGCTTTCTTCTTCGACATTTTCCTTTTCAGGTTTCTTCCTTTCTTTTCTTTAATTCTGCCTGAACTTGCTGAGGGTTCAGCAACTATGCCTTGACTTGTAGAGGGTTGAGGATCAGTACTGCCAACAGGTTTGGAGAACTTAGCGTTGTCTGTTTAGCCTGCCTTCTAATCTCTTTCAAATGTTTAACATAAGGGAGGGTTGCAACTAGAGTTTTGGAGCCGGGAATTCCCTTTTCCCGGGAATTCACTCGATATTTCTTTTTCTCGATTCCCAGGAAAGTTTTTAACGATTCCCGGGAATTGCCCGTTTGAATTTTGTGCCGGGTCAAGCTTTTCCAGTATTACCTTCATAGCTGTTTTTTTTAGATATTCCTCAAAATTTCAGCCCTAAATGTTAGCCTATAAAAAATTGGTTTTGATTTTATGCATGTTGTACCAATAGAATTCCTGATGAGTACCAATTATTTTTTCAGTGAATGCTATTTAGTAACAGTTATTAGGAGTTTGAGATTAAGGATCAGGTTGCGTTTCTCGCTATTAATTCAATTTGAATGGAACGCTAACACAATGTCAAAAAATGGCTTCTCGCGCCCGTGAATGTCTTTAGTAAAAAAAGGTCCAAAAGTACTGTTTACAGTTGCATGAATTTGAAACTAGGCGCTGAAGTGGACTACCTTTCCTTATATTCTTCTTCCTTCCCCCCCTCCCTCCTCCCCTAATCGACCAAATTAGCTATTCTGACAAAGGGAGTTGCCCGTTGAAATTCTACGGGAAATTTTTTATGAAATTTCGTGAATAGATATGACGCGAAGCTACCTATTATCCAAATCAATGTCTTTACCTGGCTGTTGAAGTGAACGGACGTGCCTTTCACTTGCTCCTGCGAGCTCCTACGTAGCCTCGAGCGACTAGAGTAGCTGTAGCATTAGAGTAGCTGTAGTGTTAAGTAGAACTAACAATTTACTTTATTCTATAGTTATCCTTCGGTAATTTTATTTAACATTCGTTTAAGTTATGTAATTAGTTTTGTTATAACATCCACGTTATAGTTTTTATTTTTCTCTACCGTAATAGTTAACTTTTAAGCCTCGTAGTTTCTTGCTAGAAATTTCATTCTCCCTTTTACAAAATAATATTTATATCATAGTAGTTATTGTGTATTAGCATATTCTCGTTACATTTGTAAGGTTGTTTTAGTTTTACGCTCCATAGTATTTATATTTTTCGTTGTTGTGTACTATCATCTCCTGTGCGTGATCTAACCTTGTTTGTGTTGTTTACGCCTTTCACTTTATACCTGCGCTTGACCCTTTCTCGTACGCTACACGAAGAGCGTCCCCGCTTTAAAACAGACCAAATTCTTTAGCCTTATCCCATTTCAGCTTTTGTTTTTATTTTGTAACTCTTTTGCGTTAGTATATAAATTAGGTAAGTTTAGGATGGCTTCACCGAGGACTCCCGTTTCCTCCTTCTTGTGCGCCGCTGGTTGCGAGGCCATGAGGGCTCGAATCACGGAGCTGGAGAGGGTGGTTGCGGACCTCCTTCAGAGGGTGGAAAGGTCCGAGGCAGCCTTGGTTCGTGTGGGGGGTGCGGGGTCATCCCTGAAAGCTCGCCGCGCCAAATTGGCGGCCCGGGTTCGCCTGGGTGCGGCAGCCGGTAGAGTGATCGGGGTTGACTCTGACTCCTTACCGCGGGCTGAGGGTCCTCGGGCTGGGAAATCCGATGAGTGGAGAGTGGTGTCCACTCGGGGAGATCGTGGGGTGGTGCTGCGGAGGCAGGGAGTTGGGAATGCTTCGGCTGACTCGCTTCCTGTCAGTAATAGGTTCGAGGTGTTGTCGGAGGACGACTCCACGGCCATTGCGTCCGTACCCACTCCCGTCTCTTCGATGGAGGCCGGGCCCAAGGGGAGTCGGGTTGGGAAG
Organism: Tanypteryx hageni; assembly: GCA_028673005.1. NCBI lineage: Eukaryota > Metazoa > Arthropoda > Insecta > Odonata > Petaluridae > Tanypteryx > Tanypteryx hageni. The sequence goes on from CM054115.1 coordinate 153,185,594, forward strand.
GGAGGGTTGTTAGTGTTAGGTAGCTCTAACGTTCGGCGTGTAATGGCACCCCTGTTATCCAGTGCCCGCCGGGAGAGAGTTGAAGAGCGGGTCTTCTCCAGATGTATATCAGGAGGCACGGTGCCGCAAGTGACCAACACGGTGAGAGAAGCGGTAGTGGCGACAGGTTGCTCTCGGCTGCGGGTGGTGGCCCATGTTGGGACTAACGACGCCTCGAAGCGCGGGTCCGAGGAGATTTTAAGTTCTTTTAAGGACTTGGCCTCTGAGGTTGCTCGTGTCCGAGAGGAGTCGGGTTCCGATGTGCGGCTTACTGTCTGCAGTATAGTCCCTAGGATTGACCGCGGTTCTGAGGTTTGGAGTAGAGTTGAAGGTCTGAACCGAAGGCTGTGGAATTTCTGTCGGGACTTGGGAGTGGACTTCGTCGACCTACGACCGATTATCGAATCGTGCAGGGCACCACTGGATCACTCTGGTGTTCACTACACGCCCGAATCGGCTCAGAGAGTAGCGAGTAGGATTCTCGAGCACAGTAGGGATTTTTTAGGCTAGAGAGTAGGGCAGGGTGTAGGTCAGTTTTGGGTCAGGGGATAATCGATGCATTTGTAGAAAATAAGAATCCCGCAAGATTATCTAATGATAGAATATACACCGAGCGTGACATGCAGCACCAATTTCGCGATAGGTCATTGATAGAATGTTCCGTTAAGGGCGCGACGGGTCGCAATTCCAATTTTGATGCGACGCCATACAGTCGTGGGAGTAATTGTGGTGGGAGCGCATGTAGTTTTAGAGTGGAAGAGAAAGTCAAGGGTGAGATTAGCATGCGAAGTGATAGTGAGAAATTAAACGTCGTCGTACTGAACTGTCGCAGCATCCGTAGGAAAATTGCTGAGTTCGAGCATATTATTCGCAGTCTGCATGCCGACGTCGTGATAGGCACAGAAAGTTGGTTAACGGATGAAATTCAGAGTCAGGAGATATTTCCTAGAGACTATCGTGTCTATAGAAAAGATCGCGCTAATAGATCGGGCGGGGGAGTTTTCATAGCGGTTAGCGATAAGTACGATAGCAGTGAGATTCCGATAAGTGACAAGGATATCGAGAGTGTTTGGTGCCGCATAGGTAAAGATGGCTCCAAAAAGGTGTTCATATGCTCGTTTTACAGGACACATAACGCTGGTGTAGATTGTATTTTAAGTCTCGAGAAACAATTATCAAAGCTTAGACTGATAAATCAAGATGGTATCGTTATAGTCGGTGGTGACTTTAACTTACACTCAATTGATTGGGAAAATCTATGTTTCGAATCTAGAGGTAAAGAACGCGAATCCTGTGAGGCATTAATCGAAACATTCTGCGAGCACTCTCTCCTTCAATTAGTCAGAAAGCCAACGCGATTGGGAAACATATTAGATTTATTAGCAACTAACGTCCCAGAAAGAATAAACAAAGTCACCATTGAAGATGGGATAAGTGATCATCAGGCCGTATATGCAGAGTGTAAGTTGAAAATCGAGAGGCACCCCAAGCCTCAAAGAAAGTTTTATATATTTGCTAGGGCAAACTTTTCAAGCTTCAGGTCGCTCCTACGAGAAATACTACCTGGCTTCCGTGATATGACCGAACGATCAGGTGCTGAGTCGTCATGGAAACTATTCAAGGATATAATGCTAGAGAGTATCGATAAGTACATTCCAATTAAATCGAAGGTCGACAATAAAGAGCCACGTTGGTACAATAAGCAAGTTAGGAGTGCGCTTAGGCGTCAGAGAATATGCCACGCGAAAATAAAAAATATGCCGTCTACATCATCCGATGAATATAGAGCAACTAAAGTTAAGACGTATAAGGAATCCCGCGCTAAAGCGAGAACTACTATGCGCGAGGCTTTTACTAACTTCCGGAATAAGGTATTAAATAATTATTTGAAGGAGGACCCTAAAGCGTTTTGGTCCTATGTGAGAGAGGTCCAAGGTAGAGGCCCTACAATACCTTCCCTGCGTAATGACTCGGGTGACGTTATTCATGATAGCGTAGAGAAAGCCAACCTGTTAAACGGTCATTTTGTAAAAGCATTCACAGCCGTCAGCGACCATTGCGTACATTATGCACCCGCAATAAGGGGGGACCTGATGGACGATATAGTATTCTCTGAGGTGGGAATAGCAAAGCAATTAAGTTCCATCAGACATAACAAAGCCACTGGCCCCGAAGAAATTCCTGCTCGCGTTTTAAAAGAATTAGCAGAAGAAATAGCACCTTTTCTTCGGATAATCTTCGAGAAATCCATTTCTCGCGCAGAGGTCCCTAGCGACTGGAGGTTAGCGCACGTTACCCCAATTCATAAGGGCGGAGACAAGGAGAACCCAGAAAATTACAGGCCGATTTCTTTAACTTCTATATCGTGTAAGATTCTCGAACATATACTCGTTAGCAACATAATGCGATTTCTTGATAGTAATTTATTGTTAAATGATTGTCAACACGGCTTCAGGAAAGGTAGGTCATGTGATACTCAGCTCGGTCTTTTTGTTAATTGTTTACTGAGAAGCGGAGAAAAGAATACGCAGGTCGATGCCATCTTCTTAGATTTTAGGAAAGCCTTTGATAAGGTACCTCACAGGAAGTTAATAACGAAATTAGAAACCTTAGGCGTAAATTCTAAAATCGTTAGTTGGATCCGTGAATTTTTAAATCATAGGAAGCAGATGGTTGTTATAGATGGGAAATCTTCGAACTTAGTGGAGGTTGTCTCTGGCGTTCCACAGGGTAGTGTAATTGGTCCGTTATTATTTCTAATTTATATAAACGATATCAGCTCAGTAGTCAGAAGTAAAATTAGGCTTTTCGCGGACGACACCGTCATCTATAGAGAAATAAGCAATCCGGAAGACCACCAGTATCTCCAAAATGACCTAGAAGCTATTTCTGCATGGTGTAAGGAATGGCAGTTAGAGATAAACCAAAAGAAAAGCTGCGTCATCAACTTCTGGAGAACCAAGAGTATCTCGTTGAATAATAATTATTCGTTGGACGGAGTAGAGATTCCAGTTTCAGACTCGATTAAATACCTCGGAGTCACGATCCATCGTGATCTCTCGTGGGACACCCACATTCGCCGATTGATAGGTGCCGCTAACAAAAAGCTGGCCTTTATAGGGAGAATAGTTCGAAATAGCTCCGAAAAAGTGAAAGAATTATGCTATTTATCCTTGGTTCGACCGCAGGTCGAATATGCTTCAGCTGTGTGGGATCCTTACGAAAAGGGACTCACTAACGAGATAGAAAAGGTTCAGCGCAGGGCAGCTAGATTTGTAAAGAGGAATTACGATAGTAAACAAAGCGTAACATCATTAATAGAAAATCTGAAATGGACATCGTTAGAGGAACGTAGGCTGCAGGCTAGAATTAAACTACTGGAAAAATTTATGTCGGAGGGACTAGCGAATGAGGTAGTAGGACTTATCAGAAGCCCGACGTATTTCGGAAGGCAGGACAGTGAGGATAAGATTCGCGAGATTGACTGCAGAACGGAGCGATATAGAGGATCGTTTTTCCCTAGGACGATAAGAGACCATAATAGGAAAAGATAACGTAGGAAAACTATGGACCTTTGGTGCACTGCACCCCCTGCCATCCACCGAAAAGGTGACTTGCAGGGTATAATGTAGATGTAGATGTAGATGTACCCAAATACACGAAACCGGCAACAATGCAAATCACTAATAATGTGTAAAATTCTCGCGTTACAAACTGATATGTTGATGGATGGCAGAAGGACACTTTCTTTCTTTTAGGCGTTTGTTGTTTCAAGTCTCGAACTCCTACGATGATTCTAAGTGATTTTAATATGCGAATGATTAATGTTCTACATTCAAATGTACCTATTCCTTCTCGCATACAACGCAGTGAATGTTGTTCACATTAGTTGTTATGAAAATCATTTCCCTCTCGTATTAAGAGCATTCAAAGCACGCTTTCAACCATAAGGAGTGAAATGACAATAGGATATCGAGGTTTAACAATGTAGTTGTTTGGCAAGGCAACATCCCGTTAAAATGGTAAGATTTCACCAAAATATGTGAATTAAACGTTTAACATGAGAAATTTCGAACTGTAGGCGGAAAAATATGAACAGAATAAGAAATATTATAATTTTTTCTTTAAAATGGTGTAAATTGAAGATCGTAGATTATTTCATTGTAATTTAGATCTCAAAAATAATAAAAGCCTGCACGTCGAAAATTCGATGATTATGTGTTATTTTATGGAAACTGGAAATGTCTTCCTTGGAGTCGAGCCCAGGAGTTATTTGCATTTTTATAGCGTGACAGAGGGAGCCATAAAGGGATAATAAGGCTCTTATAGATTTTACCTTGTTTTTAAACCTCTTTCATACATTTCTGCACACAATTTTGACTGTGAGGTAATTGCAATATAGGATACTTTAGTACTAGTTCGTCTCTTATTATTTCCACATCTTCAACATCGAGGAAAGATCGGTTGCGCAAGTTAAAGTGCGTCTGAATATTGAATCCGCTAACAATTTGTCGTAAATAATGTATCACATATCATTGGGATTTATTAAAGACGTATGTATTTAGGATGTATGTAATGGTTAATTGATATGCTGTTCTTGCCGTTTTCGCGCGATTTACGAAAATTGCTGACTTTTCTGCTGTATCGACACACAAGCGTATACACATACGTTTTTCTATAACAACGTTAAAACTGTCTTTGTCAGTGTCAATATGTCAGCTTATCTAAACTTACTACTTATCTCGTTATAAAATCTATGAGATAACGTATCCACACGTGACGAAAAACACTTCTCAACTCTTTCGCTTTCTATCAGATAAATCTCGACACGGAACTTTTTAATTCGATCGATCAGATGACTAAAATAGATTGGGCATTTCATTCTCTAAGTTTTTTGTTTTTAGATCACATCTCTAGTTTTTTCGATGTTTGGGCACAAAATTTAAGATTTGGAACTGGGAAAACTTTCACTAATAGAGATTTCAGTCTAATACTCAGCCTTTTCCCGGACATTATAACTGTGATTATGCGCATCAGTCTCCGGTTAGTGATCATTATTTCAGAAAATGTCGCTTTTCCTGGATGGTTATATATATTTGAAGAGTTATCCTATATAAGAGAGACAAAAATGCCGAAAATCACTTTCTCTAGCGTATGTGTCACCATTTAAATAGAGCAATCCTCGAATCTTGGAGAGACTAAAAATTTCCTTTTGAGAAAAATTTCAAGGTAATTTTCGGGAGTAGTAACGAAAAAAATGTCCTCGAATTTTCGAGATACAGGCAGCGTCCGCTTAACGTACAGGTTGTATTCTTGAAAACCTGTATGTTTAGCGGATGTACGTACGTTAATCATAGGGTCATTTTCCATATAAACTAATGTTATAAATGGAGATGCGTTCCCGAAATGGAAAATAATATATTTTTTCGCTCAAGTTGGAATATTGCACCATTGTATTGATAAGTTATCTAATATTAAATTTAATCATGCATACAATATATTAAAATAAATAAATACCATAAAACTTTAAAATAACAATTTAAAAAATGTTTCTTTTCTGAAATTATTCCTAATTTGCTAACAGTAGTTGAAGCGTTATTATGAGGGAGAATTTTTAAAACCCACTTAAAAGCCCTGGGATTTTCACTGTAGTACACTACAAGAGGCTCTAGTTTACCACCTAACAACAGAGTAAGACGGTCCTTGACCAATAAATTTGTTTTGTTAAATGAAATTCAACATTCTTTCATTTAAGTCCATTTCTTCTATCTATTGAATTTATATTTGCTACGATTATCGTATTAAAAAGGGAGGGAAAGGGGGCGAGGGACCCCGTGGTGACGTCACGTTACCGAGAGCACATCGTAAACACGTTGTTCCAAATTTTCCCGCCGAACATAAGTGCCGTCTTACGTGAAAATATGTGCATCGCTCTATAGCATTAAGTTACCGGTCTTTTCATAGGGATAGTAGTCTTTGGCCTAAGCTTTCTCAACCCCGTCTGTTTACCCGTGTTCGCGAGAATCGATGGTACGTATCAGCGGACAGTACATACGTAGGTGCGGAATATGACAGACAGACAAACGACTTTATTTAGGACGATATTAAGACTATATAGTCCCTTCTTACAGTTAACCCTTAACCCTAATATGGTGTCAATATGTAATGTACGTATCAGCGGATGCACGTTAACGCTGCCTGTATAGATACCAAGAGTAAAATTAGTTGCAATATTTGGTGTGTCTATACAGTACGATAATGACGACTGATTAAGACGAAGAAATAAATTAACTATCGACTTATGGATTCCCATAGCTATGAGATAAAATATTCTTATTGGTCATGAGGTACACGAAAAAATCTTAGAAAATAAGTGTTTCATAATAAAATCTACTTGGTTAGCCCTAACTTTGTGGATTTCCATTTTTTAACATGAAAGAAACAAATTAACTTTGCAAAAAATACCACTTTCTTGTGGTTTTTACTAAGTTAATTTACGTTTCTTTCATATTATTATATAATATTCGTTTAGTTTCTGCGACTATATATTTATATATAAGCATTCCTCCAATATAAGAAGGCTTTATTTTTACTAGTATAAAGCCCGTGGATTAAATATTAAATTTAAGGCACTTCCCATTCTTCCTCCTTTTCTCTCTTTCATTTTCCTCTCTCATATTTTAAGTTTATATTCGATTTTTTTCCGATTTTTTTTTCATTTCATAAAGAGGTTGCAATGAAACAAAATCATGAAGGACAAAACCGATTGAAAATTTATGTGAAAAGTTTCATATAAATTTAAAACAAACACTTAGCGTAAAAAGTTTTGTCAGAAAAGACTCCAATGCCTTGTAATGATGGACAACTCAACATTTCAAATAGGAAGATACCTCACGCGTACATGGAAAATATCTTTTCGTTTGCAAATTTTATTGAGTAGTTTAAAGCAAACTACTATATTGACAATGATTATGAATAATTTCTTTCGATAATTAAGCAAGATATTTGACGCATGGCCGGTGCATTTATAGTGATTACAAAAAATGTGTGAATTAAAAAAGCTACTTACTAAGTTATTTCGTCGTCAAGATAAATAAAACAAAAAGCTAATTAAAATATTAGCGGTCGTATGTTCGTTCGCATTTCTTCCGCGCCTTAGAAATGGCAATGCATTAAACAAACTTATCTTTCAAATTAAGCCATCATTACTTCCCTTTCGATTGAAATGCATTCAAAATATATAAGAAGAGTTCTCACAATTGATTTCAAATACATTATCAAAGTTCATGTCATTGCTTTTAGATATAACGTAATTTTGCTAGATTAGCAACAATGCCGTCGCCCTTGACGACGAAATTTTGTCGTCAAAAATTTAGCCAAATTTTCGTGTTAATAACGATTTTTTGGTACGATTCGACGCGTATTCGAAAATCGATGGCTGTAAAATGAATATCAGTTCTTTTAGGCGTCATTTGGTGCATGTCCCGTATTGATATCGCAATTCTAAGTGATTTTAAAAGGCAAATGAAAAATGTGCTGCAACTGTGCAAACGTGCAAACCGTGCAAACACGCAGAAAGAAGGACAGAATTCTCTTTAATATATATATTAAATAAGGTGTTGTTTATAACGGTTGTCACGTAGATTGTTAATTCAACAATACACTCATTCCCGTGTTATTTAAATGGGAAAAATTAAAAGAGAGAAACATTTAAAAATGAAAAATGTAGTTCAAATCGCTTTAAAAACCCTCCCATTTTGCTTACCTTTTTATTGCGGTTAAAATGGCACCTTCGTCTTGCTTCTACTTTCTGTAGTTGTTGCGTTATAAATACACAAACAAATTCTTCAAAATATTTGTTAGAAAAATTCTATTCATCCAGTCTTCGAAAAGCATGCATTACGAATCGACGCTTCAGATCATGAATCGCTGTGTTGTCGGTTCAAAATACAAGGCCATATGATATCCAACCCACAACATTTAACGGCTCAACCTTATTACTCGAGGAGAGAGCCTTTATTGCCGAGTGTTTGTGAAACTGGCTATCACTAATTGTAAGTGGCGTAAACACGTTCGGGAAGAAATCCTCTGGCTTAAATATTTACTTGCTTGGATATACAGGTGCTCACGCTCCAAAAATCTACTGTTAAAATTTACCTTGACGTGAAAGAGGTCCGTTAAGAAGTCTGCGTTTTGAATCTAAAGATCCATTGGTTTCATTTTGGGTCGGTTTTTCAATTAGGATTAAAGGATATTTATGCTTTGTCGAAAAAGCCGATCATTTTTGGAATTCTATAAGGTGGAAATATATATATATAGTTTAAATGCAGTCGTATAGGTTTATCATTCTATCTATATATTTTGTGTATCTAGTATTATACTAATGTACTACTGCATTTAGTCATAATCTTCAGATTTTCTTCCATTTGATAATTCCATAGCCCTAAATCTCACCGTTTAAAATTATTTTCTTCATCTTCCATTTTCGTTAAATAATCTATCTGACTCGCTTTTCCCTCTTTCCTATTAATCCTCATTTGATAACTTCCAATATTCCTTTCTTTTGTTTGATGAGATTTATGAAAACGATATAAATATATCATTTCTAAATAACATGGTAGCAACAGGTAAATGTATCGAGCGCATTTAGGGTTGTATAAGACTAGGAACAAGATAATAATGAAATTGTTAAGATGCGACTGAAAAAAGGCTGCAACTCTGTAGGTGCTTCATTGATTTGCTACGTTTCAGCTTTCGCGAGTGATAATGGTTTATTACATTCTATTCTAAACGGTATATTACGTCTGCGACTGTCAAAAACCTGCGACAAACACCGAGAACGTAATATTACAACAGTGGCCGCTGCAGTGTCACGTTAGCTTAACGTAATATTCCGTCAGAAAGCGCTAAATTTAAAGAAAATATCTAGAAATTGTCAATATTTATTAAGAAGAACTATATTTATAACGATGCCTCGCATTCATTGTATTCTTCCTTTTAAACAGGCTTTATAATCTCTCGTCTTTCGAAAGCATTGGTGGATTTTTTCCTTAAGCCTACGTTGCTTGACAAATTGCTTCGTAACTCTCGTAAAAAGACTTTACATTTATCACTTGCTATACATTTTATCATTTTAAGGTGCTCTCTTGCCTCCCTCGATCACGTGGTTCCCAAGGGTAACGAGACGAATGCTTTTCTCCATAAAGGAAACAAACGAAGGTCTCCTTCCGTCTATTTGCACGCATCTGAACGTACGTACTCCACTCGACTCTCCCTTGTTTTCAGTACCGGTGCATTCCTAGTCCTTCCTTCTCGGCCGCCCCCGCTCCCCTCTCTCCCCTCCCACTTTCCTTCTCCACCTCTTTCTACTCCCATTTTTCGAGCCGTCAATCGGCCAGCGAAAACAACACTTTGCAGTATGCTATTTTTTGTTTAGCGCGGCCCGGAGCCAGATTTTGCTCCCGTCTTCTTAAAGCCGATGTTCCAGGATGCTGGGCTTCTTCTAAAATATCCATGTGTCTGGAATTATTGCTTCTATCGGCGTTCGGAACGGCGTGGGCCATATTTTGTCGTGCTTTGTCATCATTTCTTGGTCGAAGCGGAAGGACTAAAGACACGGTCGTCCTTCAAAAAAAAACACCGCATCATCAATTCCGTGTTTTCGTGAGTGTAGGAACACGCGTATCCGAGTGCTCGCGGCGACACTCCAGCTCTTTTTAAGCCGTCTCGACTGCTCCCGTGAGGAATTGGGTACGATTCGCATCCGACTTACGTCGAGATTCGTGGCTATCTTTTCTGGGTAGCCGTCGCCAGATGTAATCTCTTGAGGTATGTCCATGCGCGTCTTCAGAGGTATCAGAGTTAGTCGAATATCTGCTGCTCTAACATCCGTAAGATGAATTTTCGACATCACAATGAACACAAATTTTCCTATTAGAATTCTCCTACATTTTCCTATATTTTTTATGACTGATGTCTTTCGTTTTTCTATAGGTGGATATTCAACCATGAACTTCATAACAAAAATTAACAATTTTGACATTTTCCATTGAATTTCTTTCTTTCAATATAAGCGTTTTAGAACAAATAAAATTACTGTGGTTGAAATAATTGGCAGTTACCATTTCAAAAGTTATAATGAAAAGGATAATTTTTCAAGACTCGCGCTTCGTATTTATGAGACATAAAAGCTGACGTTTCTTCTTCCTATTTGGTGAAGGCTGTTAATGATTCTCTTCGTAATGGGATAGATTACTTGACCTTTGCCTCCTTAAAAGCTAGTATTATAATATTTTTAATATTGGGTGAAAATGACATCTCGAGCGTGTTACCGAAAAATTATCTGAGACAGTAGAAAAATTCTATAGCATGGACATGATTTATTTTAAACGGCTGCCATTTTGTTTCAAGATGGTAGATGAAAATGAAAATCGTGTTCCTGGGGTCTCCTTGCTGGTAGAAACAATATGCCGTTAAGATTTTTTTAAACCTACATTTCTTGAGATACATAGCGTGAAAGCCGGACGGAAGTGTATGTATTAGTTTCAGCAAATAAATACAGTAGTCCCTCGCCAACTGCGAGGATTACGTTCCTGGAAAACACTGCGGTAGGTAAAAACCAGGCCTTACAGGAACTAGGGGTTTAGGTGAACCCACTTCCAAGGATACTATAGAGGAAGCTCCAGAAAGTTCCATAGATTAAAAAATTAAAATATATGATCTAACAAAGAGCTACAGTGCTAGAAGCGCGTAGGGGCTTGAGAAGGAGAATAGGAAAAATGCGTCCTGTGTAAATGAAAAAAACGAGTGGATCACTGTGTAACTACGCAGCAGCCTAAAATACCCTATCGCTCACAATACATTGCTCTCAAACAATGCTGGCGAAGGAGAAAATTACATGTCCTGAAGGAGACACGCCCTTCTGTTTAGATAGGAGAGACTTCATAAAGTTCACGTTCTTTTCATTTCAATCTCAGTTTTCTCATGCCGAAATAAAGTTCGTTCGTCTTAGCTTCTGTTTTTATAATGTCACAATTGCGCATTCGTCAGGCTATACAAAAAAATTCTATTACGAAATACTAACGGAATATATATTGTTATAAGAGAATAAAATTTGTTGAATTAAACAAATAGTATATATATATATATAATCTTTTAAAATACATCAAGATTAATCAGGTTTAAGAAAAATTTGTTAAACAAAAAAAAATGAATATGCGCCCGAAACCGCGAATACTCATAACCACATACCGCGGTTGGTAAAACGGTATACATTTCGCTAACCACGGATGCTCAGAACCGCTGTTGACGAGTGACTACTGTATGTTTATTAATTCGATTATAGAAACAAAAATATTTTCATAATTCTATATTTCTTGCATGCCAACACTTGTTTTCAATTAACTGGCTCAAATATGTTGTAAAAAATTGTTGACATTTAGATGCTCCATTGTTACACAGATGATGGCCAGTTAAGAAAAATATACGTATAAATAAACAAGATGAAATAAATTAATTTTCATTACCATTTTTGAAACAATTTAGCACTTCCAATATAAATATTCAGCTTCAAAATAAAACAATCTTACGTGGGAGTGTAAGAGTTGAATTTCCCGTGCACGCAATTTGTTGTGCGAAAGCGAACTTGTATATTATATAGATACAAGTTTTTAATCAGTAATAGTAGGCATTATGTTACACATACAGATAAACAATCTAATCTAAATTGAGAATTTGCATCATCAAATCGTTATCAGTTCGATATAAACAGCATTCCTCTTACTGATTCACTGAGATTATAAGGATTGTGTACTCATCCATCGATATTAGTTTATTTTTAAGTCACGTTTTGGATTGCGCTGCATATTAAGGAAACGAATTATCCATTGATGAGCTGTTGCGGCTGAGTCGCGATTGTTGCACGAGTTTAATGTCGTGAGGGAAGTTCTTCTCTTGAGTATTCTTGAGTGATTTCAGGCCTTTCACTGCGCGCCGCGGGTAGAATACAAAAATAAAAATTCAAATTTTAAACGTTAAAGCGTTAGTCATCGGGATAGTTCATTTTTTACGCTGTGAAGACTATGAATTGGTCTCTTCCTACGGCATATCACTTCGCTTTTCAACTATACAAAGTGAAACCTTTTATTTTTAAAGGCATTTACCGCAAAAAGTAATTTTATGGCATATAATAATTCTTTGTATTTACTAGTATTTTCCTCCCAAGGAAAATGGTTTTAAATTAAATATCACCAGAAATATAAATATGCATTGATTATTATTTGAAAGTTTTTTCATAATAATGAAGTTTAAAAGAGCTTATTAATCACTGTTTATAATTTGTTTGTCTTGTTTATCTTTTGTTCCAGTCAATAAAAAACCAAAAATGATAAAATTTCCAAGATTTTATGTTAAAAATATTAAAGCATGGGTCCATGACTACAAGACATCGTCATAACGTCTCTTTCCTCTTATCTTAGCATAACGATGTCGGAAATCGACTCAGAAAAGAGGCGTCTAATGAATTAATTAATCACTTCGAAAACATAAGTTACCCTTCATTTTGACGAGATGCGATAACATCTAACTCTGACGTACAATTCATTCTCTCGCATAGAATTTTATACTCCCCTCTCGAAATTTATTATTCTTTGGATAAGAAAACTGCTCCATCATTGCGGCGGCTCATTAAAGCTGACCTTATGCGATAGCGTTATCTGGCATATATTTTTATTTCTGGAATGCATCGTTATTTAAACGTACTATTGCGAAAATTTCTCCTCCAAATCTTTATAATGGTGAAATTTTACCTCGAATTTATATTTAAGCAGGGCATGGATATCTTCGGATTGCTCTTTCAAATGAGATTATTTAGTTATGCTGAGACTTGGCAACGTTGTGGCGTCGTCGCAATGGGATATACTACTTGAATTATAAGGAGTAAGGGGGAATTCCGTATACCTTCATTTGGCCGTGATCGTCTAGTGCAGTGGTTCTCAACCGGTGTGCCGTGGCACACTGGTGTGTCGCGAACATTTCCCAAGTGTGCTGTGAGACTTGGAAGAAAAGATTGCAAATCTGCGCGTCTTCCACCGATTATATACACAGTTTTAACAAAGAAACTATCACACAGTATTAAGACTAGTTGAATCCGGTCCAAAAGAATCACTGCTTTGGAAGGGGCGTAAACAGTAAGCCTGGCGACAACATTGTCAGCCTTGTCATAGTAACGGAATGCCTTGTGCATGAGTCATCGACGACTGATTGGTTCTCGCTGCTCTCTACGTCTCTACGATGACGTAGCATGCTCTGCCTGCGGTGCCCTTCCCGGCTGTCCACGACTCTGGCGTATTCCTTTATCAAATCAGTACTAGCCTAGATTTGTGGCTGGCTTATACTACAATTTGGTGTATGTGAGTGTGTTTTTTCTGTATAAAATGATTTTTTTTAAAGTGTTTTGTGTAATACCGTTGGTAGGAAACTGTTTGATATTTGTGGTTTCGTCAAATTATCATGGCTAAAAATTATAAAAGTTGCGCCCCTAAAAATGGACATATATTACAAGAAAATATAACGGTGAAAAATATGAAGAACATATTAAGGAAAAACCCAGTACGAGCAGGACCAAGCCAAGTAAGATTTCTCAGGTTTCTCGCAAGTATATGGACAGTTATTTGAGTCTGGGCTTTTTTGGTGTGAAGATAAAGATTTCCCTGTTCCAATGTGTGTTGTGTGCGGTGAGAAACTATCGAACGAAGTCAGGGTTTCCAGCAAATTGAAGCGACATTTCTCCACAAAACATGCACACCTTGAAGGAAAAGGTTTGAACTATTTCAAAAGGTTGATGGAACTGCATTCTAAACAAGCGAGTTACTTCGAAAAAGATGTTCAAGTGTCTGATAGAGTTCAAGTTGCTTCTTATCAGATAGCAGAAATCATAGCTCAAAAAATGAAGCTCCACACTATATCTGAGTCACTTATTTTGCCTGCATGCCATGCGATAATTAGGACAATTCTCGGTGATGAAGCAGAACAAGAAATTTCCAAAATTAAGCTTTCTAATGATACAATTCGAAGAAGGTTAAAAGATATGTCATCTAACATAGAGGAAAATGTTTCTAATAAGCTTAAAATGCCAGACTTTGCTTTGCAAGTTGACGGGTCAACTGGGATTAGCGGAAAAGTACAACTATTAGCATTTGTTCGCTTCATTCATGAAAATTAAATAATTAGTCAATTTTTGTGCTGCAGAGAACTCCCAGAACACACAAGAAGTCAAGATATATTCGATACTTAAACTTCCTAGTTAGAACGTATGGAAATTTCATGGAAGTCATGTGCAAGAATTTGTACCGACTGTGCTCCATCCATATTGGGATCTGCCAAAGTCTTCGTCCCACTTTTAAAACAATAGAATCCAACTACAATAACTAGGTACCCATTGTTTTTGTGCAGGGAAGCTCTTGTTGGAAAGACATTAGGAGTTGACTTAAAGTCCGTATTAGACCAAGTTGTCGGAATGGTTAATTTTGTGAAATCAAGACCTCTAAAGACCCGCCTCTTCAAACAGCTTTGTAATGCTATGGATTCGCAGTACAAATATTTAGTTTTACAAACAGAAATAATATGGCTGCCAAGGGGAAGAGTGTTGGCTCGTGTATATGAACTTAAAGTAGAGATGTTGCTATTTTTTTAAACAGATTTTTGTAAATATATTAGCTGTGAACCTTATTATCATATTTGGCAGAAATATTTAGGTGTCTGAATTATGTGAACACCAGCATGCAAGGGCGAAATGAAAACATCCAGACTTCTACGGATAAGCTACTGGCATTGCAGAGAAAAATAGTCATCTGGAAAAAGAGAGCTAGAGAAGGTAATCTTGAAATGTTTCCTCTGATTCCAGAAACCCATACTAAAGAAATTGTTGCTCTCGTGGTGGAGCATTTAGCAACTCTAGAGCACGATATCCAGCGTTACTTTCCATCCTTGGCTACAGAGAAATGCGTCTGGGTAAGGAACCCATTCACACCAGTATCAACTGACTTATGTGTTTTTACTCTCTCCGAAGAAGAAGAGTTAGCTGCTCTTTCAACTGATCGCACTCTGAAAATCAAGTACGCTGAATTCTCTCTGGATATTTTCTGGATTTCTGTTAGAGATGAATATTCAGAAATTGCGAAAAAAGCTTTGGCAGTTTTGATGCAGTTTTCTACATTCTGTCTGTGTGAGTGAGGGTTATCAACACTTATAAACATTAAATGCATAAAAAGGGAACGGCTAAACTGTGCTGAAGATGAAATGAGAATCTGCTTTTCACGGATACGTGCTAATATCAGTGCAATCATTAGAAAACGCCAAGCTCAAGTGTTATGCTAGGTAAGATTTTAAAATAGTTTTTAACAAATCTTCATCATTTGTTCTGTTTTACGTTATCATAACTTAATATGGTCGATTACATATACGGCATAATATAAAAAGTTTATGTAATTTTATGATAAATCCAAGAACTTTATTCTAATCTAATTCCAGTGTGCTGCGAAAAAAAGTGAATATCGATAGTGTGCCGCGAGCACCGAAAGGTTGAGAACCACTGGTCTAGTGGTTAGGTCATTACGTTGTGGCCACATGAACCCAGGTTCGAATCCTGGTCACGGCAGTGGCAGTTGTTACTGTCACGGCAGGAGTTTTTTTCCAATATCGGTATTTTTAGTTTAGTTTATATAAAATTACCGATACATTTTCAGTTCTGTGGACCTCATTTTTTCTGGAATTTTGCTTCTTGTGTCAAGTTGAAGCAGTGTTCTTCCTGATTCTTCCGTCGATCAAGCAAGATGAAATTTTATCCGCACACAATTTGGCTGGATGTTTATTTATTTACTTTTAATCCAAAAACAGTCCTATTGCAATGGATTTATCAACAGGCAGTAAAAGAGCAGAAACAGGCAGACAAAACAACGAAACTAAACATTAACTAAAATTCGACAAACTGCGCATCATTGAAAGGGAGGAAGAAAAACGGCGATCAACGATGCGATTAAGCCCACTCAAAGGTGTAAGAATAGAGAGGACATATTAGGATTTGACAATTGAGGAAAGACGAGGATGAGTATATATCGAGGGAAGGATAAAAGGAGTTGCAAGTGTGTGGAATACAGTGGAGCATTGAGCGCTTTTAAATAGTTAGACGGAATTTGTGTGGTTCAATTCTGTTTTTGAATGTTTTTTTAAATTTAAATGGCGATTAAGAGAATGACACTTTCATACTTTTATCTAATGAAACTCTTGGCATAGGGTTAGAATTGTTTATTTTTCATAAAGCTGTAAAATATTTTTACCTTCTTCAATGCAGTCGAGTTCATTAGGAATGCGTACCTGAAATATCGTCATGAGAAAACTGACTTTTCAGCACATAACTTTGCATCCATCATTTTTCATCCAAACTTCGTTCACCCTTAGAAAACTCTTCAGTGTATGCTGTTTTATATTTTAATGCGGGGAAAGGATACGTTTCTTTATATCAAGGATCTCGAAATCGAATCATGCGCTGCACCAAATCAGCTGGTCGCATTCCATGTTAATAACATTCATCTGTATTCTAACTGGGCAAGGCGTTTTATATTGGAATAAACAATATACAGAATATTTTAGAAGTCGTGATATAATAGATTTCTTGAATGTTTTGGATTACTTACAAAGTTTTGCGTGTAGTATTTTATAAGATATACGTTTGAGCAGGAGCGGATCTAGTTGCATAGTAATAAGAAAACAAATATACCTACGTACTGACACCTATTTATGCAAAATAATACCGCCTCATTATATATTAAATATAAGGGTATATATACCCTAATTACATATTTACAAAATATTTCTAGAATGCCTATAATATAAAATAAATTAATTGGGATAATATTTTAATGAAGATTGAGCGTCTCCCTAAGGGGGATAATTACCCTGTAAACCCCCTCCTTTGTATGCGCCATTGCATTTAAGACGAATCATATTATCTAGTAATTTCGCGGGTTGCGTGTTTGAGATCCCTGCTTTATCCCTTTACTGAGTCTTTTTCCTTGTTTTCCTAATATTTTTCCCTAAACGGACAATCTCTTTCATTGCTTCAATTTTTTTTTTCTTTAATTTATTTAATTATTAATTTTGATTAAAATCACAGATTCTTCGGTGATATCACCTTTTTCTATCGGAAAATAACCCTGAAAAAGTACCTGTTTGTTTCGACGCTTTTATCCTGTACCTATATTTTTTGCGTGAAGATGCGTGCGTGTATATAAAATCCCCAAATATTTTATATGGTAGTTACGTTAACGAGAAGCCGTGCAGCATAACTTTGTATGTTGTTCGAATTATAAATTAATTCTACGTAGTGGATATATTTCGAGAAATTTTTCAGAAAATATTACATCTGTTTTTATTTTTCGAGAGCATTATGACGTTTTCTTCGAGAGTTTAAGCGATTCTTTTGTTCCAATTCAGAAATACGATCTTCGTGTACTTTTCTAACGGAGAACACGTTCATTTTTACTTGGGACATTTATGAAATTCCAATTATAATACCTGTTTAGTTCATCCAATTCCATGCATTTTAAGAAAATATTATTCAGTCGATTAAAAGAAGCAAACTATTTTATTTCGACGGGGACTGTTTAGGAGCGGGCCCATATCGCAGACATGTTTTAACCGCCCCAACTTTAATTTTTTTATGTGAAAAGATATCGTGTGAAGCTTCTCTTCGCTCAGCAACATTCAAATCGCTCAAATGTTTTGGAATCGTTCGATTTTTGAATGAAATGCGTAAGTATCTGTTATTGTTGTGGATGCGCGATGTCTGGTCCCGTAAAAAACAATTCTTTGGCCGATAGAATCTCCGGAAAACGAACAAAAACCTATCAAATCGAAGCTGCGAGAGAGATCGCTTTTGAATGAGAAAGTGAGAGAGAGCTCGCGGAGTCCGTGCTGGAAATCTTTTATCTTTTAATTGTCGTGATTTTCGTTTCCACGAACATTTATGGAGCGACGATAACTTCATCCATTCAACCTTTACTGAGATGCACTTTTTTTTCATTGTTGATCCCATTTATTTATAACTTTAAGCGGTGGAGCAGATTGCTAAAATCGTTTCTTCCGCAATGAAGATGATTAAAATGGCACGTGGAGTGGTAACTCTGCGAGCAAAAGTTATTTTCACGTGGTTTGGACTTGTAAATTCGAGCAACAGCTTTCTCTTCTGTAGTCTAATATTTATGGGATATTTTTTACGTTTTGTGGAAAACGTTGTCCTGTAATGAAAGATTTTCAATGACTCGGAACATCATCAAGAATGTGACGCATTTTAAAATAAATGAATTTACTTTCAAGTAACGCTACTTAACGCTTTCACAGGTTCAGGTTTCAGTTTCCTTTTGCGAGTCATACGGGAACTTTTATGCTTTGATTTTGAAAATGAGTCTATAAGCCAGACCGCTTCGCGCTCCACTTTTTTGCTGGCACAGTTTTATTTCAACTCATTTTAAATTTAGAATTGATTTAATATTATATGCATTATCATGTGACGGTCGGGGCGAATAAATAACCCCAACTTCCTCTTGCATATCTACCTGTATTTTTAAAAACATGTTGCCGTAATTTTGGGCCACGAATATTTCCACTCTTGGCAACATTTTGCTCATGTAATCCAATTTATGTGATTGTCTATCCCAAGGAAATAGAATTCTTAGCGCAGGAATACTTTTAATTTTTAAGCTGTAATTAGTACAATAATAAGATCTTCTATATGTGCATATCTTAATTTAATAATTTGTGAGTGATTGAAATTTTGCGAATGTTATCAGAGGCTTATTTAGTTAATTGACATTTTTCTGCTTACCCTGGAGCAGTCGTTTTTCATATCCCAATTATACATGATTTTTAAATAGATCCTTTATTATTTTACCCAAAATCTAAAAAGGAAAGTCCATTCTGTTTAATGTGAATGTGTTTTCCGATGAATATTCCTGACTCTTACCGTCTACAAATAAAGCAGCCGGCGATTCGACAGAATCGAATAACGAATAAGAAGAAAAAGTATACTCCATAAATGGAATACACATAGATTTCCGATAATGGCCCAAGAGGCTGATTCGCCATCCACCAGACACAAACACACACACATTTCAAAGACGTTCTTTATGGGAAATGCGTATAAAACGGTATCGAAAGATTGGGCGGTTCTTCAATTTTCATCACCGAAATTGTGGATGGTAACTATATGGTCTCGCGGACTTTATTGTAGTGAATGCTGTCCTCTATTTGAATAAAACTTTTACTCTGTACCTCACAGATCATACAAGAGCATGGGAGAGAAAATATGGATTTTTATGCGTTCTTTGCACGAAGTGAACATATAGGGGAGGTCGTTTCCGTCTGTCCGTCCACATGTTAAAATTCTGAAACCGCTGGACGTATTATGATGAAATTTGGTATTGGGGATTTTTACTAAAATTTATCGACCAATATCAATTTTGGTCAAACTCGGACGAAAATGATGACCACTTTACATGAAGATCTACAATGTTCCTTTGTTTCAACTCGGGAACCGTTGGCGTTCTTTTCACGAAGTGAATGCATATAGGGGAGGTCGTTTCCGTCCGTCTGTCTGCATGTTAAAACTCGGGAACAGCTGGACGTATTTTGATGAAATTTGGTATTGGGGAGTTTTGCTGAAATTGGTCGACCGATTCCAATTTTGGTTAAAATCGGACAACAATGACGATTACTTTATATGAAGACCTACATGTAGTTTACAATGTTCCTTTGTTTCAACTCGGGAACCGCTGGACGTATTTTGATGAAATTTGGTATTGGGGAGTTTTGCTAAAATTAGTTGCCCGATTCCAATTTTGGTTAAAATCGGACAATAATTACGACTACTTTACATGAAGACAGACCTACATGTATTTTACGACGTACCTCGCTTGCTTCTCGTTAAATTCTCATCTGAGCGAAAAATATTGAGAACATTGTGAAATCTCAAACAACGCATTTGGAAACTGTACCCCGACATGGCGTACACCTTTCCAATTTGTTAAGTGTTGTTTGCCCATTGAATCGTCGTAGCGATCGATGTAAACAAAATGTGATGTTATTCTTGGGATTTTCTCTCATTTTTATCTCCGAAATTAGAAGTCATAATTATTTGGTTCCGTCGACTTTTTTGTGGTAAATATTGCTCTCTATCCGATTAACATTTTTAATCGATATCTTATTGATCATATAAGAGTTACGGAGAAAAAAATATGGTATTTAATTGTTGCTTGAAGGATGCCATTTAACGAAATATGAGTTTATTAAAGTGCTTATGTAAAGTGGAAGTTCCAATTGACGCATGCATTTCAAAATCATATTACGGCGATAAATTTTAATCAAGATCAATAATACATAATTAAAATCCGCCCAGTAGTTTCGGAGATTAAATATACGGATGGACGCGACGTGCCCATAAGGCTACTACCGCTTCGCTGGTAACGAACGCCTAAAAATTACCCTTTTACCTGATCATCAGGTTCTTATTCACTTTGCTGAGGAACTCTAATTTCTGTTAAGTTGGTATTATTAATTATTAATCCTTCAAAAGTTATATAATCATTCGCTATTCATATTTTCACCATTCGAAAAAGAATGGACGAAATAAAATTATCCTACTCACACTTATGGTTTTTAATAAATTTCGCATTTTCTCTACGAGAGAGCCAAGCTCGGCGGCAGTACATTATTATTTTCATTCTTCTAACAAATTGTAAATGGTGGTTTGCCGTTATAATTTAATATAACCAATGCTGGATTAACTTGGGCGCAGTTGCGCTAGGGCCCCGAGATCAGGTGGACACACGGGGCCCCCGGACTCTGTAAGAGAGGCGTGTACGTGGCCGGGAGGAGTGGTCTGCGAACAAAATTTTGCGACAGGACTTCCGAGTCTCTTAATCCGGCCTTGAATGTAACTTGTTTATCGAAACGGATATCATGATTTTTATGCGAAGTAATTTCCTTCCTTTGACGTCATCCTCAAATATAAAATATTTTTCTTCTTCCATGCTTCGTTTTGAGAATATTGTAGATCTAGAGCAAGCTGTTTCCAATACTACCTTTTACCTTTGGAAATAATTGCTAATGTAATAATGTTCTTTACGTTGGTCTCATACTGGTTCCGTATTTCATCCCTTGCTCGTTCTGATTTTGGAATATCGTCCTATTTTAGGTGCAAGGTTCGCACTCTGTATCTCCCATCTCTTCTGTTATCCGTAGTGGCAAATTTGTTGCAGATCTGAGTACATTTATATTTATTTTAACTAGCTCATAAACAGCCATTGAAGGCCTTTTACAATGAGCATAATAACGATAACAAATCCGAACCCTCTACATACTTGGTAGGACTGGAACTCGCATTGGGAGCCAGACTCGCTAACTGTCCATCTACCGAGGCCGGCAGCTACATTCATTGGTGGGAGAATTAGGGTTGGAGATAACTAATTTATAGTTGGGATTCATCTTATATTTATTCAACCTCATGATGGTCGTTTGAGATTCTTATCACACTCAAATGAAGCTATTTGTTCTTCATTCCTGTCCTTAACATTCTCATGCGGAGATGGAATTCGTGGCATAACATTCTATACGAGGTGTTTTCATACTATTCAAATGAATTTGCATTTTTAGAGGTCGCTAACTCCTAAGCGAAAGCAGCTAGAGACGTTTTTCACCAATATGTTCAATATTCTTTCTCGTTATAATATTAATTCAGACTAATAATACTAGTATACATAAATTTTACATACTGTATTAACAACTTTTTTAAATCGCCATTTACTGTCTGCTTAAGCAGCTCTTTGCTTACTTGTTTTACCCCCTCGTGACTATGATTCCGGTACGATTTAGAACCCAGAATTCTGGTGATCAGGTCTCGTATTTTTACCACGTACTCCTGAATATAGGCAGTATGGAGGAGGAATGTACTATCATCCGGGATAACAACCAGCTATATTCAATATTTTTCACTCATAGACGTAAATTTTAATTATGACTTGTATACTAGAAGTTAAAATTTGTGATGGAGAGTGTCCAAGTTCCAAATCAAACAATTGGCGAACCTGTCGGACAAGAAGGCCTTCGAGCACCCGGTTAATATTAAAAATTTTACGCAAATCATTGCGATGCCATGACTGGAATTCATTCAGCTATTGGTATTGGAATGTAATGGGTAGTTTCGCCAAATGTTAATTTTCGGAAGCGATGTGATACTCTTCTCATCGTAATCATTATCCCTATCGCATCTTCCTCTTAGCGTAGTGCGGGCATGATAAGTTTTGCGTGAAACTAGGATTAAAATGCCCTCTTTTTGATCGTTTACGACAAAGCTGTATCGCTAATACCTGTTTAATTCGAAGGTAGCATAAATAACTCAACGGCCTAACCGGATTGTTGGCGCACTCCCACACGAATGTTTTTGGGTAATTATTTTTTGTTTGAGATTTGATTTTTGCTTTTTGGATGTGCGATAACGACGCAATTAGAAATTAATAATTATTCTTTCCTTCATGTTGCGATTTTAATTGACTAAACTTCACGATATGAATTTTTGTAGAACAGATTGCTAAAATCTTTCTGCTCATCGTGTATTCAAAATCTCCACTTTTATTAAAACCTGTATTAATTAAATCACGCCGATGGCCTTGGTATTGAGGTAGAATTCAGGTTTTGGGCAACAAGTATAAAAGCTATTAATCAATGAAAGCGAACTTCCGTGGAGAGGGAGGCTGGAATTTCGCAAGTCAGTTCAAAATGACGGAACCTGTCTTTATACTTATATACATATGCTGAAATTCATGTGAAGGTATACGATTATTTATATAATTGGTTTAGAGAATTTAATATGAGAATCGTTTGAAAATAGCCGTAGTTCCGTCCGTGTTGCATTATATCGTCAGGGTTAATTATTCCTTCCTTTCCTCTCCAACGGTCAATAAATTTGTAAATGATAAAAATCCGCCTTGCGCATAACCGCCCGACGCCGACCCACTTACCCACTTCTTTCCAGCACGCATCTCACGGCAATTGGAGTTGCCTCAGACACATGCTCGCTCATATATACTCGCTCAATCCCAGAGATCGCAGTCCCGCGATCCCGCGCGCGCACATGCTTGTTGAAAACATTTATGAAGACATAGGGAAGGGAGCGAGGGCAGCGTCGAATCCCGAAACCGCTCTTTGAACTAAATGTTTTTTCTCTCTTCTTTAAAAAAGACTTTCGTGGTGAACTTTCACACTTTCCGTTTTTATTGTCCTTGTTCCCTTCAAGGTCGGGTAATTCTCCTGATGGGTGACTCACGCTTTGAAATGAGGTCGTTTTTGGAAGAGGCAAGAGCTCTTCAAACCGCGACCTCAAAGAGGTTCTAAACGGACATAAGTTGCTAACGGAAGATCTATATGGCTAAGAGAAAACACTCGTGTTTTCGTCCTGTTATAACCGACCCGGATCAGTTTATTTTTATCAATGAAAAAGAAACGTTTCTTTGTATGTTTTTGCCCTACGGAGTCAATCTTTTTGCATATCTGCGGTAAAAACGTTCCATTGTGAAAATATTTTGACGGGTGTAGAACAAAACTAGATAGCTTTTTGCTACATATTTGATATTTTTTTCAAATCAATCAAATATAAAATTACAGGAAGTATACAATATGTGCTGATGGTGATGATTATAAATTTTGAAAACAACTTAGAATTTTTAAAAATACCCTCACTTGAGGCGCTTAACAAACGTATAAATATGCACCTACAGCACTAGTATAATAATTTATTATTTGTATCAATAGCTGTTTATAGGATTAATTTTTTTGCGTCGCTCAGTTTATGTTAAGCCCCAAAATGGAATCTTACTTTATTTAAAAGTATAGTTCATGATAAATATGATAAAAGAAATAAAAGTCCTTACAGAACAAGGTAAAATTTGAGAATTTATAAAATTTATCAGTGCAGATTTTGCAAAAAAGACTATCTAGCATACTCGATTGAAAGAAATACATTATTTATATTAAATAATCATATACTATGAAATGCTACTTATAACATTTGACCAAATATAAATGGAATAGCGTACATATTTAGCGCCACAAAAGGGAAAATCGAGAAGTTGGTTAATTTATTTTTCGATTTTTGCTTTCTACATATAACGAAGCTATAGAGAAAGCATTGTTTTCAAGAAAAAAATCGAATTCGAGATTTCAACGGAAATACATGTTTTAAGGTCCCTGATCACGTTTAGACTATTTTCTCGATGACCTGTGTGTCTGTGGCTGGACTTTTGTGGGCGCTCTAACCCAAAAACTAATAATCCGATCAGCATAAAATTTCATATTTATCATTTGTATTAGAAAGTCAAGAACTGATTAGATTTTAGCTAAAATCGGTCGACCGGTGGTGGATTTAAAATATTTCCTATAATTCTTCATTAAAGTAATCGTATTTAATAACCTAAGTTATAGATAATTTTATTCTCTACAACTTTTGTATTTAATATTTTTTGTAGAGCCAATTGTTAAGAAGATATTTTAGTTCAATATTGACAGCGATTCCAGCGCCGCCAACTCTTAAATTACCAACTACATATGGAGAAAGTCATGTGTTGGCCACGTCAGATTTTTTATATGAATATTTGAACCGGATTTACAGAGCTTTTCAATCCTTCCTTCATTTTCGTTCTTAGAAATTTTGCGCCTGAAACAGATGACAAAGTTAAATGAATCTGTTATCTGTGGCAAATACACTGCTGCTGCGGTTTATATTGGATGTTTACTTCGTTCATATTTGTCTATTTGGTACATTTTTAAGGCATTTGTTCGGGAGAATATAAGAGAATAAATTTGTATCGAGACCTGAGGCTGGAAAATATTTTTTACACTAACAGAAAAAATTGTGGAATCGAAAAATATTTAAATAATAAATCATATGTCAGGAAAGAGTTAAAGGATTGTCATTTAGAAATGGAAGTTAATACAATCGTTGAAATGCTTTTTTTAATCATTTGAAACGTTTGACTTTTTTTACTGGTTAACGATGATAAATATACCTGAACCAAAAGTCAGCTTTGATTGATCGATTAGGTTTTGGAAGTCGCCCCATGCCATCCGGATATGATGATAAAACGGCTCTGCACTTGACGAGCTTTATTCTCCAAATCATTTCCCAAAACATGAAATCCTCTAGAATCTCACTGTTTATCGAAAAAAAACGCCCATTATCTCATTTGGGTCACTGCCGCGGCCTACTTAGGCCAACGAAAATACGCCAATAAAAGTTTTATTTTCTTGAATGGTAATGAAGCTCACTTTAGATGATCAAATTTCAACCGAAAATCCCGCTATAAAATCTTCAAAGATGCTAAAAGTTGGACAGTGTTTATTGAATAAATTACAAAGCTATTGTACGATATAACTAACCCTCTTCTTGGATTTTCGAAGCAACACGAAATATTTTTTTTCGTCTTTACCTTTAGAAATCCGATTTACCTTTCATTCGAAGAGGGGTCTAAAGAATGATGGCGAGCACTCAAAAAGGTTTAACAATTTATGACGGAATTTTAACGAATGGATGACACGTTTTCGTCGTCGACGCTATAAATTATCCTTTTAACCTTAAGTCATTTTTAGGCTTTTGAAAGAGGGCTTCAGACATCTTTTATACCTTTAAAGTTCATTCGCGACAAATGAGGTCAAGTGAGGCTTTAAAAATTTCAGCGAAACTTTGGAGAAAACGTGTCAACCCCCAATTTAATGCTGCAGTTTATTCTTCGGTGATATGTTCGCTATAAGGGGGTTGATGATAAATAAAAACAAAAACGTCCAGCACGTAATTGATGTACAGAAGATTTTGTCACACTGATAGCTGTCTGTGTTTACGTCATCATCGTAGGTAATTTGCCTTTAGAGAGGTCCGTGATTATTATTGATTTAACCTGGTTCTCCACATACTCCCGCTTCCCGCAGTCTTCATCATTTATTGGTAGCGCACCTTCCCTTTCTAGTCGTCTATCAGCTGAAACCTTTTCCTTCATCTTTTTCTTTTCTTTCCAGTTTTCCTTGTAACACGTCTTTGATCATGCTGTATCTCCTCAGGTAATGTCCGATCCAGTTCGCCTTCCTCTTTCTTATTATCTGTGCAGTCATTCGCTTTCCGCGTATTCTCCTTAGTATGTATTTCATCTTATCCGTCCATTTTATCTTCAGCATTCTTCTCCTTAAGGAACAAGAAATTTAAGAAATGTACTTGCATCAGGTATTTCCAATAGCCACAACAAGGTTAGAAAACCATATGCGCATTTTGGCTACAAAGCAACCGTTTTCGGTGGCAATTCACCGAAAATAGATTTGAAAACGGCTGCTTTGTCGCGGAAATCCGCATATCGTTTTTTTACCATGCGGCTATTGGAGATACCTGAGGCAAATACATTTTTCAAATTGCTTGTTCGTGAATTTATTTCAGCCATAAGACGATCTCGATAGTTCCCTGTTGAATTCTTCTCCTCTCCTCACATTTCGTAGCTCTCGAAATTAGTTGCAACATTTTTCCTGAGTTTTCATGTGTTCTGGTCCATAAAAAGCGTTATTCCGTGCATATATTCTTATAAATTTCTTACGTTTATCATGCTACATTTTCCCCGTTATTAGAGTTTATACTCCTATATACATTTTTCTTTTTTACAGCCGACGAATACATTCGGCCAATCCGTAAACCGGGGCAGGGCAGAGGTTAAGGAGGGCATGACGCTCCTTCACGTTTTTCGTAAACCCGTACATATGCATGCCGTAACGTTGCGGTGAGGTGATTAAAAGCCCTTGCTTCGCGAATTAACGCGCTCTTTAAAAAAACAGTTGCATAGTGCGGCTCACTTACTCATGGTTCGTGAAAGAAGGCTTTGCAGAGACTCGCTATGTACCGCATTGTGCTATTAGCCAAAAAATAATTTATGGAAGGAAAATGTTTTTCTTACATGTAGCAGAAAAGTCAAAATAAAAGTTGTGGTCGTCGAAGAAAAATGTTTAATAAATTCTGAAAAGCAACGCAATTACATCAAATGATATATCATTTGCGGCGACAATTTTTGATATTTTACTCTTTGGCCAGTATAATAATTACAACAGTATGGAAAGAATGGCATTACTTTAAATAAATTTCAAGCATTTTATTAATTTCTAAATTTTTAGCAGTACACGACATTCATCTATACCGATCTTTTAAGCGTCGTTTTCTCAAATACCTTTAATTTTCCAAAAGTAAAGTATTCTGGGGCCTTGATATATATATATATATATATATATATATATATATATATATATATATATATATACACTAGCGTAATTGCTCGTCACATATGACGGGATTATCATAAAAGTATTCCAAATATATATATGATTTCGATATGAAAATTCTGTAAGATATGCTATGATCTGGTTTGGCTTTCATGCACAATCAAATCAGTGTTTTTGAAAGTTATCTTTGTTTTAATTATACTGTTTAAGTAATTATTAGCAGAGAGGCAAATGATTATGCAAATATTTGCTAAAAATAAGAGGAAAATCGAAATAATAAAATATAATAAATAAAGAAGTAGCGGAAATTTACTTGAAATATTTGAGCAAATTATAAGTTATTTAAAACGTATAGAATTTAACTTAATAAATGAATTATTTTACTATTATTAACTCGTAAAAAAGAGGATAAAATGGGAACTAACTGTCATTTTACCATCAAAGGAAAAATGTGTAGTAACTTACTTACTATTAACTAAAGACTTACATGAACTGCAATGAGTTTAAGTATATTTTTAGATCGCACTTTTCTTCTAACTATATTAATTTTGAAAAATTTCCAAAAAAATCACTTTAGTTAAAGAAATTTAAATAAAAGTCATAATATGTTATTTTTTTACTCTTATTTGAAATTCGGTTCGACATATTTGCTGTATTATCAGTTAAAGAAATCCATTGAAAATTACGTGACCTATATTTAGTTTTATGAATTCCCACCATTTGGCAATGTCGCATGATTCAATTGTATAACATTAAACTATTAATAGAAGCCTTAATCTGTTGGTTGGTTTGTTGGTTGGAACGCTCTATGAGCTTCCCATAAGAGGGATCTTAAATAAGTATACCTCTTTCACACTTGCAGACTTATTTTATTTTGCAAAATTAAATTAGTAGTAATTAACACGCGATCTTCGGATAAGAACCATTTTAAAGGAAATTAAATGAAGATTCTTATTCTTATCGTCGATGTTTGTTTTCGAATTGAATTCGCTCACATTAAGCTAAAATATTCTAAAATTTGTGAAGATTTTGCATTTTTATTGAAACGGTCCCTTGGCGATCAACAGCATTGTTCTTCATACAGAAAATCAACATATCTGGTGAGTCCATAGTCGCTATGTTTTCGGAATAAAGCGTTAAAGATGTTAACTTAGTTAAAAAATTGTATACTCTTATTGTCTTATACTATTAAATATAGACAGATATATTAAAGTGAAACCCTGTTCATCTATCTTATCTAATTTTGATATAAGTGCCACATTTAGCTCAATTCCTTCCAATATATTTGAATATATTAAGTTCCAATTTTCCCGCTGAATTTCAACGGGCATTTACACTTGTTTATAATCAATTATAATTAATTATTGTTATTTTTGTACTGCAGCTCCTTTTAATCTTATACAAATGCTACGTCCTCTTGCTCAATTTCTGCTCATTCCCATTCTCTTTTCCTCCCTCCCTCTAATTACTTAATAGATTCAGTAAATAAGTTATACCCATGTATAAAAGTCTGACCCGTGTTAAAGCACTAAATTGGGGCATTTATTATGAGGCCAAGAATGGAATTCAACAATTGGGACAGCAGTGGTCCAATATAAACGAAATGCGTGAAAACGTGAAAAATCGCATTAAAACGTAATTTTTGGATATTTACGAATTATATTTAAATTCTTCTCTTCGCATAACTAATGTAAGTTAAATACTTCATCCTTGAAATATTTTAAAATGTAAACGAAAAAGGTCTGCGTGTTAAGGAATGGCTTTTTGCGTGATTCATATATGCGATGCGATTTTATAACTCCGGTTACTTTTGCATTGCAAAAAACTATGAAAATAACTATAAAAATAGTTAATTACAAAAAATTTCAATAGGAAATTAATGAAAAACACGATTTTAATTATAAATAATTCGGGCGCCTTCTCCCTCTCGTACTAAAACATTCATAACACACTTTCCTTACGCATATAGTATAAGGACGACAATACAATCTCGAGGTTTCACAATGACACGGTCGGCAAGACAACATATCTTTAAAAATCTTAAAATTTTCCAATAAATGTGATTTAAACGTATAACATGAGCGATTTCGAACCGAAGGCAAAAGTCGACGATAGGAATAGGAATATTTGTTTATTTTTCTTTAAAATGGTCCAGGTCCAAAGATTGTAGGTCAATTACTTCTAATTTAATTTTGCAAAAGAAAAAACCTGCAAGTGAAAAAAGGCATTTTTGTGTTCTTTTATGGGGATTTCTATAGAGCGTTCCGGCGGGCTAACGGACTGGCAGACGGACGGACCAACGGATAGAATAAGGATATTATGTATATAATATTACTATAATAAAAGCCTAGATGTCTTTGTTTGTGTATAACGTTGGCGTCATCAATGGCACATTTTAACGGGTTTTTAACAAATTTCCCGATTATGTGGAAGGTTAAAATTTCGCAGGAATGGTTGATTCAGATATGAAATTAAATGACGCAATAAAACACGAAAAAAGACACGGGTTCGACTTCAGGGGGACGACTTTTTGAAGTGCAATCGTTTATTCTTTTGAAAATTAAAATTAGGAAACATTGACATATGATCTTCGAATTTAAACTGTTTTAGGAAAATTAATGAAGTTTCTTATTGTATACATCTTTTCCCGCCTATCGTATTTATATATATATATATATATATATATATATATATATATATATATATAAGGAAATTTTTAAAAATAAGCAAGAATATTTACGGTATTTATTGTTGTTTAAAATTTGTTTACGTAATATAAATACGTGATTAGATGTGAAGTAGGTACCTTTAAAATTAGCTATTTCATTGATGGAAAGATAAGCTAAGTTACTTTGCCATAAAACTTGATTTAATGAAAAAATACAATAATTATAATCGATTTTGAACCGAGATATTGTATTATTTTATACTTACTTCCGTCATCTTTGACGGGAAAATCGGCTAGTCTTAAATAAAGTTTTACAGTTCTGTCTGTTCTGTCCGTCTGTGTGAGACGCTGGCGTCATGAATGGCTCTTTTTAACGATTTTTTAACAAACTTTCCGATTAGGTGGAAGGTTGAAATTTTGCAGGAATGTTTAATTCAGTTATAAAAATTAAATGACCCTCGTTCAACTCCAGGGGAGCGATTTCCATTTCCCATAAGATAACACGTAAAAAGCAACTTTTTAAAGTGTAGGCTTTTATTCTTTTGGAAATTAAAATTAGAAAACATTGAAAACTATTGTCATTGTTAATGCTGTAATATTATTAGAAGTCTCTTTCTTTTAATTGGTATTGATA
The DNA here is from genome assembly GCA_028673005.1 of Tanypteryx hageni. Taxonomy (NCBI): domain Eukaryota; kingdom Metazoa; phylum Arthropoda; class Insecta; order Odonata; family Petaluridae; genus Tanypteryx; species Tanypteryx hageni. Next base: position 153,216,286 of record CM054115.1, read on the forward strand.
CGAGCATTCCTACATTTTTTGAAGGGTTTCTGCTAATAATTGTAAGTTTTGATTTATCGTATTTGTTATTGATAGTAAATTTTTATTTATCTTAAATACTTTTTGTCTTTATTCGCTATTTAAGATACGTAATACTGTTGTTAAGGATGATAATTTTAACAAATTTATATGAAACATTTTAATGTGTTGTGTTGTAGCTTAGCAATTCTTCAGATAACTATATTTATACAGTGTTTTATAAGGATGGTTGATGTGATGTTAGGAAAAGAACAATATATTATTTTTGTCATTTAAGTTAGGTGACTAAAATATGAAATATTCAACAATTTCACTCCTACTAGTATCTAAAGCTGAATTACTCTGAACTAGCAGTATATTTTCGTTGATTTTAAGCAATACGAATGGATAAGTTAGTATTTCCATTAATGAAACAAAAGATGCTATCAAACTTCTTACTACTTATATACCAAACATTCTTACGTTTGCCACTGAGTTCTCTACTTCTGTCTGCCATTCTCTCAACTGTAAAAAGATTAAATAGAGAGACCCCCACATCACTCAACAGCTGCTAGGTAGACACTTTTGCAAATTTTTACGCCCATGCAAGCTGAAAGGTTATCATAATTATATTATAAAGTTTATTCATAAAAGTTGGTTATAAAAATTCATTTTTATACGTTTACTTGTTCCTTTTCCTATCAAAGATCTAACAGCGACTACCTAAGGCGCGTCCTTGACTATTCGTGGCGCGAGCAAACCAAGGAGATTAAGATTGTGTTACTAAGTAAGCTTACGAATAAATCGTTTACAAAGTGAATAAACAGACTGATCACGAACATCTCGGACTGCACCCAGGGGCTGAAGCGCCTACAATCGCCTACAATGTGACCAAATCTAACCTAAGAAGAATTTGTGTTTAAAGAAAAATAATAATTTCGGAAAATCAATTCCCATTGAAATGCATTGGTGTCATTGCTATAATAGTTCATATTTTTCATTGTTGAAGATTGAAAAAAAATTCAAATTTTTGATTAAAATCGAATTTTTACGCAAATTCAGCATGGATTTGATTTCTGTCTTCAAGATAAATAAAATAAACTTCATTCTTTATTCCATAGTATGGTGCATGTCCCGACTTTGTCTTAATTGTAAATAATTTAAAAAAGAAATTTTATATAGCCCTGCACCGTTTTCAATACTTTTCTTATGGGTATTTAAAATTGGACATTGGGGTCGGCCGTTTCCTTCAATTATTTCTCGCTTAATATCATCGGATCTATTACTAAGCCTAACGATAAATTTACACTATCGTTAAACCCCCATGAGGTGGTCTCTAGAAAAATCAAATATTCTGAAAAAAGTCCCGGATTCGACTCCGGGAGACAATTATATAATTATATTTTCCCATAAGTTTACACGGGATTTTCGATTTTTCAAGGTGCAAGATTTTTCCATTCATTCATCAAAATACGTAAATGTCGACCAATTTTCTCCAGATTTGCTTTATTTGACGGCTAAAACTATAAAATATCTTATTCTTGCGATGTTTAGATGTTGTGCAGAGGAATTTGTCAGAAATACTCATTTATTTTCGAAATTTTATCGCTTTTTCGTACTCTTTCCGGGTGTTGGCTAGGCATCCCGCATTGTTGCCTCCGATTGAATTACCGTCTATTAAACCTTCAAATAGACGATAGAATTACGTTATTCGCTTCGCTGTTTTTATGAAGCATCGAAATTATTGTAGTAGCAACGTCAAACGTAATAGATTGCAACTTAATTAATTACAGATAAGTTTAATTGTATGGTTCACCCGTGTGTATTGCAGGCAGAAAATTTTGGATTTTTTAAAAAAGTGGTAACCCCCAGAGTGCACCAGTCCTTTTGAGTGTTACATTTGTGCCAAAGTTGGGGAATAAATCCAGGTTAGATTTTATTTTAGATTTTAGCCCACGTAACTTAACCATCCTAGCACCTGGAGAAAAAACAAATATTGTTTAAAAGGAAGTATTATAAACCAAAGGTAAATTATGATGACATATTCCTATTTTAGATTATTTTAGACAGCCTCCGGTATCTGTGCTTTATTTCGTTCTCGGACTTCTTTTTCAGTTATGTTATTTTAACCTTCAACAAAATAAATACTTTTCCGCTTTAATATTGTACATCTGCTAGTGTATATCTAAACATGTGTGTATATATATATATATATATATATATATATATATATATATATATATATATATATATAATCCCTCAAATTGGTCCCTTGAAACCTTTCCTCACAGACCAACCAACAAACATATCTGAGCTATTAATGTAAGCAATGGTTATATCTAGTGCTTGAAAATTTGTATGCTGGCTCACCAGTCAGGCAAATATCTCACTCTTCAGCTAAACATCGCCAGTGCCCCAGGGACCCCAAGGCTGGAGAGCAAAAAAAAACAACCTCAGTACCAAAAATGAAATGTTAATTATGTACACTTTCGATGACCTATATCTTTATTTTCACTTTTTCCAGATATAACTATCAGTCTACATGACAATTAATATAAAAAACTCACATACACTCACATACACAAATACAGCAAAGTATTCGTTTCTAAACAGGGGAATCAGCGAGTGGAACAAGTTACCTGAAGTGCTCTTCAAGCCCTTACCAATGGACGCGAAACATTTTAAAAGTAGAGATATATGCATGGTAAAAATAAGACGAACTGTGAGGAGGAATATTAGTAACATCCATATCTATGTAACTGTGCCTAAGTGCAGGAAAAGTAGGGGATTGGTTGGAAGGGTGAAGTACGGTGGGGACTTCGTGGGCCCCGTGACCGCTACGGTAGCCGTGAAGGCCTTCCATGAACCCACGAAAATCCGCACTCTAGGCACTGATTGTAATTAGTTTGAAATTGTATATTGTTAAATATTTTTTAATATTTCTAATATAATTTATGAGGACTTTATTTGTAAAATTGAAATTTTAGAATTATATACTATGTTTTCCTTGCCACCTCGCCGGCTGGTCAAATTGCAAGGTTTTTTAAATAAATAAATAAATATTATCAGTGACACAGGACCATGATCAAGCAATAGTTCAATGAAATTTACGATTCATTTCTTCTTAGGTGTCAACATACCGCTTCCAGAGGCATGGTATTTATGACCTTGAACATGTCTTACAGTTTTTGCACTAAAATACCACTTGTCTTTGGCCTTAATCAGGCTTAAAGGCATGCACAGCGTAGGGAAATCCCCTGGTTGTGCTTGTAGAAGTGGCAGTAGTTAGCTACTTCCTAGCGGCCGCAACATTCACTAAATTAAGTAGCCTGGCAATTTTTCAAGTATTTCAATTCAACAATAGGTATAACGTATAAATAATTGCCGTTTGAACTGAAACTGCTCTATTGAAGTTTTACTCGTCACGGACGAGCAGACGAGCGCATTTTTCCTGCCCTGGTTATATCTATCCACCCGTTTATTTATTCAGTGGTTCACCTAATTGTTTATTTGTTTAAATATACAATTAGTAATAAAATTCAACAGAAGAAATAAACCAGCCACATATAAAATATTTCGATTCCAGATTTGTATATCGACACAAATTCACAAATTTTTGGGTGCTTAACTACCGTGCATGAGATAAAAACATAACGCAATGCTTAGGCGAAGTTCGAACTGATTTCCTACTGTTCAGGAAGCAAAGAAACTTTCACTTAGGCCCTCGAGGTCGGTTTTAATGGTTGATAAAATTATGCGGGCGAGAGACACTAACCAGCGTGAGTGCGTTCGAAAATTGGACTCATTCTTATTACTGCCAAGGTTAGCGTCATTCGTGCAGCCGTGGATTTTCACGCCTTCGTTTTGTCTAAGTACCGGTTAAGCCAACAGATGGAGATGGTATGACTGCCTCCTTCGACCCATAATTGCCGATATTTTCTGGAAGTTTTTTCAGAGAACTCACGGCAAAGATAATTTCAGAAAATATCACGAAGTGCCTCATTAAGTTTCACCGATCTTTAAAAAAAATACCTCAACGTTGATTTATATTTTGAAATTTTTGTTTTTCATGACTTTGTCATGTGTAATTTTTCTTTCGCTATTTATTCTGCCTTAAAGAAATTCATAGAATTTTCGTTTGATTAATGATTTTCCGTTGTTATTCCAAAGTATTTAAGTGGGATAATTTCATTTTTTTATCATCCTAATTATTAATTATTTTCTTTGATTAAACTTGAGTTGGATTTCACTTATGTTTTCGCAGCTCACAGTGGCGAAACTACAAACTTTTGCCCCTCCCCCTTAATCACTAAAATAGTATTTTAGCCCCTTTCTTCTCATCTTCCTTTTTGCTTTAGCTCCGCGAAGTGAACCATTTCTTTGGGGCCGTTAATCATTTTCTTTTTTCCATCAGCAGTCTTGTTTTTTCAGTCAACATTTTATCTGGTTTTGCTTTAACTGCTCCGCCTATTTATTGAACGGTTTCCTTGAATATCTCTATTAATTTTGATTCGGCTTCTTGATCTTGCTGCTCACTGAATCGATTTTGAAGTTTAAGCTAAAATTCTTCTTTCCGTTCTTTACACACTTGTGTTTTCACGATAGACTTTGGCTCCCTTACCAACTTCTGTCTTTCCAACTTTGAGTTTAATTTTATTCTGGATCGTATCAATCGATGATCGCTTCAGAAGGTTGGCAACCCTAGCAGGACTCGGAATCTCCCCACCCCTCGCGGTCGCAGACTCTGCGGCAGTATAGTTCCGATACTGCCAGCTCGCGAGAATCGCACGTCGGTTTATTTAGAAATTTTCATAGAAATTCCCCGTTTCTTAAAGTAAATGTTATTTCAGACCTGCTCTTCCTAATTTGAATTTGGTTATGCATAGATTCCATTCTGTATTTAACTCGTATTAAAGATATGGAGTCTTCTCGTACGCCGCTAGTTCGTTAGTGACTTCTGACAAAGTCAACACTGGTGCCTGATTCGATCGAGTGAATGAAATAAATCATGTCGGAGGATAGGTTATTTTACTGGTACGACAATGACATTACCCATTAGTCGCATTTGTTCACCGAGCCGTTTCATCATAAATTAAGCAAATGATTGGGATACAGGATTTAAAGAGTCCAAAAATGATTTTATTCTATTTAAAAAAATATTTTCTTATATTTTGATTAATGTTCTACAAGTAGGAGTTTACCTGTCAATTCAAATTTGTTAATATGATTTTTAGCGTCTTTAAAAAAATCCGCTTATGCTTTCGGTTTGTCCGTCTTTCTGTCTGACGCGCTAACTCCTAAACAAACGCAGATAGAGATTTCGTTTTTTCGATTCAGTATTCTGTCTTGTACACGTTTTCTCGGTTTGTCCGTTTGTCTAAATTTAAAAAAAACACCATTTACTGTCTGATTTAGCAGCTATTTTCTTACTTGTTTTCTTTTTGGATTGCTGGAAGATGGAGGGGGAGGGGCATCAATAAATATTTTCCTAGATCCTGAGATCATTTTTTCCGGCCCTGTTCGTTCATTTTATTCAAAATTTATGAAAATGACCAATCAGTTTTCATTCGCTTAGCGTGTTTATCTCGCCAAAAACGTGTTTGTATGTAGCTTTCATTACATACCGTCGTGCGTCGCTTGGTTACATTCGTATTTTGGTATTCGGGATTATTTTTATTCATAACTCTCACGGTCAGTTTATTATGTCATTTTGGTTGGTTAGTAATAGATCTCAATGCGCATGATTAATTTAACGCCCGAGAAATAAGATAGTGGCTAATTTCGCTTTTTTTAGACGACGTTTGCATTCGTGATTCATGGTTTACTCATGGAATAAGGACAGTGTGCGGCAAGACATAAGAAACCTTCAAGCCGCGTTCGGGAGTTAACGAGTCAAAAGCACGCGTAAGATTTTTGGTTTTTAAAACTTTTGAAAACTGGCATCCATTGTCTCGGCGGCAACGCCGCAGAAGATATTTTTAACAGGGAAAGGAATACATTACGGGTTTCGCGCAAATTGTTCGGCTCGGAAGTGGAAATTTTTCGTTCGCACCAAGACACCCGGCGGGTGGCCTAAATTTCTATTTCCTCCTCGAGAGAGGCGCTCATCCTCTTCTTACCTGCGAGTCCAATTAAGACTCGGCCGATATATCAGCCGTTAACGACCGCCGCAAGGGAAGCATTCCGTGTTTCCCGCACTTGTCTCCTCCTTAGCGCTAGTCTTTTGGGTTCATTGGTTATTTCCGTGGCATTTTGTAAACGGTAAGGGGTCGCTGGCGAATTCTGTGTGGCAACCCAGACCGCCCCGTGAAGATCTGATTTGGAGCGAGCGTGAGTGAAATGCATCTTATTATCCTCAAAGCCACCTCGTTTTCGGAGTAGCTCGACTGGGAGCATAATTATCGGCTTGAGAGGGGACAGAGTTTGCGCAAAAGGAAGTGTTGGGAGATCGCTAATTTTGGTCCGTTGGAAAGGATTCGTAAACTCGTTGTTCAAAAGCTTCGTGGACTTTCCGTTTTGGGTGAGGTTCTTAGGCGCTAAATTTTTAACGTTCCTCATGCTAGAGGTGATGGAAGCGACCATTCTTGAAGCGTTTTTGCGAAGCGGAAGCCACAAAGAAGGGCTCGAAGATACTAGCGATGCCTGTCATATATATGTATATCACCTCTAATTGTGTCTTGTTATTTTTTTTGGCTTTTTTATCTAAGAATCAGCCGAGTCTAGTGTAATTGTTATTAGTTCATAATATTAATGGTCCGTCTGATAATGTTAGACGAGTTTAATTCAGTATCAATAAAACTAAAGTGGCCACCTTTTTTCAACTTCACATATAGAACAATTCGTTTTTACTTTCTCCATATACGTGGTATAAGAAAGTATTGTTTTCATGAAAAAATCGAACTCGAGATTTCAACGGTAATACATGTTTTAAGGTTCCCTGAACACGTTCTGACTAGTTTCGCGATTATGTCTGTCTGGCTGTCGGTCTGTATGTGATAGATTTTTGTGGGCGCTCTAACTAAAAAACTATTAATCAGGTCAACGCAAAATTTTATATTTAACATTTTTATAAAAGTTAGAAGATCTGATTAGTTTTTGGTAAAAATCGGTCGACCGGAAGTGGGTGTTTACTCTTGTCACATCCGTTATTTTGAAATACAGTCAAACTCGGATATAACGAGCGCCACGGGACCGTCTAGTTTTGCTCGTTATAGCCGTTAAACTTAATATCCGTGAAGGAAAAAGCATGGATGCGTATGGTGAAATAAGACATAAGAAGTAAAAGTGAATATATAAACAGAAAGTTTATTTAGTAAATTTATGGAAAAACATAAAAATGAGAATAAACTAGAAAATTTAAAATAAACATTTGTACATATAAAATTTACTCACAGCTGCATCCTTAATCACTCCCCTTTTTAGAAAAATAACTTTGAATGGTAGCCTGTTTCATAGATTTCACTTTGAAGTCTCTTAAGTTTCCTCTTATTACACTTATTGCACTAAAAACACCATCGGAAATGTCAATGTTTTCAAAAAAATCATTTAATGTTTCCACAGCATCCTGAGCTTGAGAGTAAGTTGGCACGGCTTTCGTCGGGATTGTGTCTTCGACATATTCAACAATGTCTTCATCACTGTCTGCTGTGTTTTGTACTGTCTCTATTATTTCACTCTCCGTAGGAATTCCACTGGTAATCAAATCATCATCAACATGAACAAAATTGTCAATGTCATTTACATGGTCAAAATTCGCAATTCCATTTTCTTTAAGCCATTCTGACAGAAGTAGATCATCTTCATCAACGTTATGGTTATCAATCGAAAATTCTCCATATATTAAACCAGACTTCCGAAAACAGTTTATGATCGTTGTAGGTGAAACATTGTCCCATGCATCTGTCATCAAATGAATTGCATCCAATACAGAGACGTTGCCATCTAAACCTCTTTCCCTCCTTTCAATCAACTGTAGAACAAAAAATCGCTTGAAATGGCCTTTAAAACTTTTAATTATCCCCATGTCCATTGGCTGCAAAATAGAAGTCGCATTTGGAGGCAAAAACACCAGTTTTACATTGGATAACTCCTGCATATGTGGGTGCGCAGGACAGTTATCGACAAGGAGTAAAATATTTCTATTTTTCCTCCGTAACTCGTTGTTCCACTGACTTACATATTGCTGAAAAATATTGGAAGTCATCCATGCCTTTTTATTAGCTGCATATTCAACGGGAAGCTTCTTTACATTATTGAAACAACGCGGCTTTTGTGACTTACCAATAACAAAAAGTTTTTTTTGTCACTCCCATTCATGTTTGCGCACATTAAAACTGTTAAACGATTCTTAGGTCTTTTGCCACCAACACATTTGTCACCTTTGAATTTAAACGTTGCATCAGGCATCATGTTGTAAAACAGTCCAGTTTCGTCGGCATTGTAGATGTCTTCTTCTCTGTAACCTTTTCGACACTCCTCCCAAACACTTTTCACCCATTCACTTGCCGTTTTTGAATCTGCTGACAGGGCCTCTCCACTGACTTTCGCATAAACAATGTTATGCCGATTTTTAAAACGATCGAGCCACCCATTATTGCATGTGAAGTTTTCATGTCCTAACTGTTTTGCAAATTTATCTGCCTGTACCTTTAAAATGGGGCCGTTGATGGGGAAACCAGCATTTCTCTGCGTCTTAAACCACTCCAGCAGTGCTTGATCAACAGTACCCAAGTCACACTTCCTCATTTTCTTGTTCGTTGTTAGGTTGTTCTCTAGTGCAGATAAAATCGCTTCTTTGTTTTTCCATAAGGTTGAAACCGTAGACGACGATAAATTAAATTTTTTGCACACTTCAGCATTTTTTTCACCACGTTCTAACTCTCGAATAATATCAACCTTTTCGCGAATAGACAGACACTTCCTTTTATGTACGGACATGTTACTCGTTCAAGGGCAAAATCTCAACTGATTTTTGTGATCAACGCTACGAACTTTCTTTGCAAACTGCGAGCATACCAATTCCAGGAAGAGTTAATGAGGAGACGGATTAAATCTGGGATTTCCCATCTTTACGTGGGAAAGGGTGTTGGGTGCATTCGGCTGAGCGACGGGGGCGGGCGCCATTGTACATGCCCTTAGCCCCTTACCCCCCTTCCAAACACAACCTCCTGGCTGTAAAAGAGCTGGGGGTTGGGAGGAGAGGACAAAGGACCTCCGCGGGTGCCACTGTACCTGCAAGTTGGGAATTCTTGGTTTGGACGAAGGGATTATTTTTTAACAACAACGCCGCGGTCTTTAACCTCCCCGAGGGATAGGGTGTAGAGGCTGGACTCGAGAACACAGGGTTACATATCTTGGGTCACTATGAGGATTGAAGGGGCTGACCGCCACCGCGTTTGAGACAGTGAGAAGTGATCGAAGTTTGCTCGATATATCCGTGAAGCGTGCTCGTTATATACGTGAAATATTTGTATGTAAATACTCGTAAACTTATCTTGGTGATAGCATTTGCTCACTATATCCGTGACCTCGTTACAACCGTGCTAGTTATAAACGAGTTTGACTGTATTTGCTTTAATATTTGATAAATGTAAAAATGTATTGAAAATTTCATTTTCTATAACCTTTGTTTGATACAGTTTTCCATATAATGCATTGTTTAAGAGATATCTTTTATTTTTAGCTGCCACCACCACGCCACCTACCGAAGATTATAGTTAACAATTGACGCTTAGTTGCGTCTTAGTAACGCTCCTTTTTCTTTTCTTAATTGTCAACCGGAATTAAATATTGACTACGATCCCAGAGCTAACAACATGTAATTTTCCATATAAATATGGAGAAAGTCATGTGTTGCCCACATCAGTTTATTTGTATTTAAAAACTCGCAGTAGAATTATTTCCGCAGGAAGATGACAATCGTTAGTTGAAGCCGGTCACATTTATTTATTTCTGTGGACGTAGTAGCAGTTTTAAACTGCTATACAACATACCAATAATTTCTAAGAAATATGCAAAAACATCCCGGTCTAAATGTGTCCGAGCTAAGCACTAGAAATTACTTTGATATTGCTGAAAAATAGTTATCAAAAAATTTTCTTTGCATTTACATATTATAGATAAAGACATTATTGTCACGTAAAATTAATTATAGCATAATTTAAAAATATTATGTCTGTTCGATTCGGAAAGGTTTCTTTTCTCAGTCTTAGCATTTTTATAAAAATATATAGGCTGCCATTAGTCAATATCTTACGTTTTTAAAGTCCCATCTCACGCAATATAAATGGACAACGAGGTAAAAACGATTTTGTTTCGATAAATCGTACATCAAATAATCATTATAGAGAGTTTTCATTTTTATTTCCGTTAAACACGGAGGCAATCTACCAAATTCTATTTTATTGTTATTTTCAGAAAAATGATTTGTAATTTAACCTTTAAATCGTCTTCAAAATATAAGTCGGAAAACAATGTAGTTATAAGTAATAAAAGCTGTATTCTATCCACCGTATATACTCGTGTATAGGTCGAGGTTTTAAGACCAATTTTTTAGCGAAAAACTCGGTGGTCGACTTACACACGAGAAATATTTTCGATAGGTTTAAACCCATAACTTTATTTGGCCTGCGGCTATTAAATTTTGATGTAATTTACACTCTTCTACTTTGGCTGTATCGATAACTATCGAGTACTTAAATACCGATGTATAGAAATAATAAATTACTATATAATTTGGCGATCCTAAGTTGACCTCTGATGCTTTGCAAATAATTAAGCGATTTTGGTAAACATAACGTTCGGTAGCGTGACGGCGGGCAAGACAGAACTGGCAGCAAGTGAAATGCGCAATATGGTAACTCCGTGACATGTAAATAAAGAAACGCCTTATCGGCGGAAATGCAATGCCTACTTCTAAGCGTCATATTAAATTAGTGTCGCCGATGTATTTATGGTATAAAAATTATGGTACTGTGCGCATAACCGGGGCGAAGGTAAACAAGACGACTAGCGCTGGCGACGATAAATGGAACTATCAGGAGGAAAGGTGGAAAAACGGAAAACAAACTTAAATATAAGATTTAGAAGTTTGGAATGAAATAACATAGGTAAGGGGAGACATGAAATATTCTTTATTGTAACGTCGGCGGTGCTAACGGCGCTTTGTTTACCTTTCGCATCCTTCCACGTTCACATTTGCCCTCACCGAGATTTTGGGTCGAGTGAATGAAAATTAAGCAAATGCTTAAAGCAAACAGTAAAAGCAAAAGCATTTGCTTCATATTGAGTGAATTAAAGTTTGCTTTTGCTTATAAGTATTTGCTACACAGTTTTAAGCGAATGCTTAAATTTTACGGAAGAAAGCTCTTTGCAACTCTTCCTTCACTTGTTTGTGTTTACATTTAAAGTTTTACATAGTTGAATTTTAAACTAAAAACATAAATATATTGGGTAATATTTTTTAAAAAGTTAATTAATAATTTTTTAAACTATTTCTTTTATAACTGAATTCGATAATATCACAAAGCATGGGTGCATTTTTATTCAATTAGTTAGAGTAATTTTATCTAGTCATTTGCCTTTATAGTGATTTTGGACGCCACAAATTTTACTGTCTTACATACAGTTGTCCATTGTACATGGTGTTCTTCCCCGACTCCTATTTGAAACCCGGGATCACTTAAGTAGTACCTTAAAAATATTTCTATCTTCTGTTTGGAAGACAGTGCTCCGCCACGTCTCTCTTGATATTCTCCGAGTAACAGATTTGAAATATACTTAACATTTTCTTCAGAGAAACGATATCAATTTTTATAACCGTTGGTTGTTGAAACTTTTCTCGTATTTTTTTACCTTTCGTGTCACCATAAATTACCATATTTATATTTAGGATCAATTATCATGAAAATAGAGTACTTAGAAATATCTTAGCAAACCCTTTACCTCACTTAAAAAAGTTGAAGCATGTGCTTCAAACATTAAGCAAAAGCTGTTTTATTCACACAATTTTAAGTAAATGCTTAAGAAAAATCCTAAAAATAAGCAAATGCTTATTCTTTCCAGCAAAAGCAAATGCTATTTTTTTATTCAACCCAAATCAAGTATTTGCTTAAAAAGTGATAGAAATCTTAAGCATAAGCATTTGCTTATTTTTTATTCACTCGACCCATTGTACTACGCACTCATACCTACATATTACGGAAATTTGAAACTTAGGAAATATTACGCTTCCCCGCCGGGTTGGGTTGGTTAGGAGTTGGCTTGGATTTCCTTCCACGTTCATATTTGGACTCTCCGAGGACTCTCCGTTAATCTTCCAAAAACGTTCGAAACACGGATTTCCTAGGACCACATAGTACATCTTTCCACCGCTTTATCGTTAATTTCGGCGCCACCTATCCTCCGCGGTCCAACGTATTTTGTTCCCTGTTCTCCTTTACAAAGATAGCTTCTGAATGCCGGGACGAAATACGAAGTCTATACCGAGTCATTCGATCTATTACAAAGGCATATACAATGTAACGACTTTTGATGTTATGCAGTGACTGATACTTTGACACAACGTAGTTATATCTAAGTAAAGGAAATTTAACGTGAAACTTAATGGATCAACACGTATTTAATAAAAAAATCATTCTGCTACATCTGAAAATCTGGAGCCGACTTATACACAAGATATGCGAAATTACAAAAATCTCTACGAAAAAGTCGTGGGTCGACCTATACACGAAATGGACTTATACACGAGTATTTTTGGCAATCATAAATCTCATGAACTCCGATTATTTTCTTGTAACTTTATAGAAATACATTTTAAGAGAAAGTAGTTGTATCACAATTTCTACTCATTCAAAATATACACACTGGAATAATTATGTATTTGCACCGATATTTGTTATTCTTACCGACGGATGAAGTTTTAGAGATACAGTATTGCAAATTAATCGCAAAGGAATTCCTGAGTTTTAAGGATAGCCATATGGAAATCAAACTGTATTAGAGTTTTAGTTGTCCATTAGGAAAGCCAGTAGCCAAGGAATAGATTTCTCATATGTTATGGATGTAACAGATAAACACTTATTGTCAGTAGATTTTGTTAATTAACTAGGAATCAGGGGCGGACTGGCCATATAGACTTCCGGTGCAATCACCGGAAAGTACAAGGGCCGGTCTGCTGAAACTTATATATTATTTTCTTTTTCAACGAGTCATTCTTTTCCTTGAGAAAATTTTCGCTCCGTTATATTACTTGATTTTCAATAAGATTTGATCCACTCTCCGCTAATAGTGTGATGGGAGGAGGTTTGTGCCCGTTCTCTCGCCTTGTGCCGTTTGATACCTCTCAGTCCGCCCCTGCTAGGAATCACTATACATATGTCACACGTTCTTTCTACCAAGTCGAATTCTAACGAAACAAGCCTCAATTTTCCTTCAGTAGTTATTGTGTCTTTCCATTTTCTAAATACAGAAGCAAAGGCGTTCATATGCAATACGAAAAATTGCCCAAACTGAGAAGTCCCATTTCCACTTCTACTTCAAAGATCAGTGTTTCTAGAAATCATCAAACTTCCTAATGATTCCTCGACGTCAGTGTTATGAATATTCAAGGTTTTGTTGTATGTTATGGTATACAGCTGCGGTGATCTAATTATGGTGTAAATATCGACATAACGTATTACAAAACAACAGTTACACAAAAAGTGAACCCGTTCCGCATTTCAAGTTTTTTTCCTTCTTCATTCGGTTCTAGTTGTATTTTTAGTTGTTTTATGAATATCATTGGCGTCTCATCAACGCCGTCTTGTTAAGAAACATTCAATGGAGTGACCCGGTTTAAGAAATGTCCTCCTATAAAATGAATCGCGCTAAGGAAGGCTTTTCTTTATTTCCCTGGCGCTAGAATCCCTTGGCGGGGATATTCTTTTCAATCGATTCTTGCGAGCTCTCGGCCTCGGGTGGTTTTAGTGCTCACGGTTCTATTCAGTCGCTAAAAGCGCCGCTTACGTTTGATTCAGTAATTTTTCTTATATCAAGAGCCGCAATAGAAAAAGACCTAGGAGAGTTTCTCGAGTTTTCTTTGCTGACGACCCCTTTCTGACTGAACAAAAATCCACCATCCCCATATAGGAATTCTCTTGATTATCAACTGTAATCTTTTAATGAATTGACTTTAATTTTTACTTTCTCATCCACGAAGTAAATAGAGAAAGTATTGTGATCGCGAAAAAATTCCACTCTAAGAATTTGACGTATATGACCCAATTTACGTGTCTGTGTCGAAAAAGTGTTTTATTTTTGCAGTTCTCTCTCTCTCTCGTCTGTGCTCGACTCCAGTGGCTAAACGGAATCACAATTAATCTCGTATTTATATAGCATATCACCCTGAATGAAAACTTTCTTAAAATAAACTGTTCACTAGAGAATTATCATGTTCGTGTTATGGCTGAAAATAAGTTCCAGAGTAAATACTTAAATATTAATAATTGAAAAATTAAGTACTTGTATTATGTCTCCAATAGTCATAACGAGGTTATAACAAGATGGAAAAGTATACTCGATAATTGGGATACATGGAGATTTCAAAGGCGTTCTTTGTAGGAAATACCTACGTACAAAACGGCATCGAAGGGAAACTAAAAGTCGTAATTATGTGGTCTCGCGGACTGTTTTGTGGCAAATGTTTTCCTCTATCCGAATAATTTTTACTTTCTCCATAGGGGAAAGTATTGTTTTCATGAAAGAAGTCGATTTCGAGATTTCAACGGAAATACACGTTTTGAGGTCCCCTGAACACGTTTCGACCATTTTCTCGATGATGTGTGTGCGTGCGTGCGTGTGTATGTGACTTTTTTGGGTGCTCTAACTCAAAAACTGTTAATCAGGTCAACGCGAAATTTTATATTTGTCATTTTTGTTAAAGGCAAAAGCACTGATTAGTTTTAGTAAAAATAGGTCAACCAGAAGTGGGTGTTTACTCTTGTCACATCAGTTTTGTTTTAATATTTGATTAATGTAAAAAAGTATTGGAATAAAAGTTGTAGGAAATTTAATTTTCTTCAACCTTTGTTTGAAACATTTCCCCCTATAATGCATCTTAAAAACTATTTTTTTAGCTACCACAACCACACCACGTACTGGCGACTATTGTAAGCATTTTACTCTTAGTTACGTCATAGTAACGCTCTTTTTTATTTTCGTAATTGTCGGAGCTTCCTGGCTATATCCAGTATCAGAAGGCTACGGTTTGAGTTTATTTCATTTCTTTGTAAAGTCTTTAAATTTTTCTCGCAGTTCCTTAAAATATGTATTATCATTTAACCGATTTGGAATTTTTAGAAATATTACAGGTATGGAGAAAGTCATGTGGTGGCCACATCAGATTTTTTTAAAATATACCTCACAAATCATATAAGAGTTTGGGAGAGAAAAATATGACATTTAATTGTTGCTTGCCGAGAGAATCGTCTTAACGATCGATATAAACAATTTGCGGTGTTTTGCTCGGAATTTTCTCGAATTTTTATCTCCGAAACGATAACTCGTAATTATTAGATCTTGTGAACTGGTTTGTGGAAAAGGTTGTCCTCTATCTGAATATTTTTTAATATACAGCTTACCGATCATACAAGAGTTAGGGAGAGAAAAATATAATATTTAATTGTTTCTTGACGGATGCCATTTTACGAGATAGGAGAATAAGTTTATTAAAGTAATTATGTAAAGTTGAAGTTCTAATTGACGTATGCAGTTAAAAATCACAATTGGGCGATAAATTTTAATAAGGATCACTCCTATTTATTTTAATTAAATTCCGTCCAGCGGTTTAGGAGATGAAAATTACGACATACGGACGGACGAGTCGTGCCCATAAAGTGTTCTGCTACTATCGCTCTGCTGCTAAAGAACGCCTAAAAACCGCATGCGCATTTCGGCGAGAAAGCAGCCTCCTTCAGCGGTTAATTTTTTTAGACTATACTTTCGGCGAATCACCACTGAAGACTGTTCCTTTGTATCCGAAATGCGCATCTGGTTTCTTTATACCCTTTTTATGGCTATTGGAGATACCTTAGACAAGTACTTAACTTTTTAATATTTAAGTGCCTTTTCTGGAAAATAAATTATATCGTGTAACAATGAGAGGTAAAAATATTCTTGTGGTCTTATATATAATTTCGATTTACTCCAAACTCATTTACAGTATTTTGGCTAATGAAGTTCGTTCGAAGGCTTTCGTGGTGTTTGTGACTTGAAGGCTTCATCTTCCGGGTGGTCACCACGTAGGTCAATTTAAAATTACAACAGTTTCGCCAACCTTCACTTCGACCTGAAGACGGCAACAGGAAGGTTGGCGAAACTGTTGTCATTTTAAATTGATCTACGTGGTGACCACCCGGAAAATGAAGCCTTCTATTTTGGCTAATATTCATTCAGCGGTCTTACACAATACTATTTAAGTCGTGTAATTCATAATTTTGCTATGGTGTCCAGTAAAATTGTGATATATAAAGCTTTACTTCCCATTCTCTCCAATCTGTCATCAATGTAACCAGTGACATTTTTGTATGGCATAGGAGAGCTTGGACAAATGCTATGCGAGAGAGGCACCCGCCTAAGGTGCAGTAGGGGAGACCGGGGCTGGTTGGGACACTTTTTACTTTTTTGATTTTCTATTTTTAGGAATGGAATATTTTGAAAATCTTTCAAGTCATGCACAAATTATAATTATTTTTATACGAAATTACATCTTTATAGAGTTATTTAAAATGCATGGGGAGTAGATATAAAACCTTTTCTTAGCCACTACACGTATCCTAACCACGGGGTTGGTTGGTACATATCCTGGGGTTGGTTGATACAATGAAAAACCCTCAAAAAGGAATAATAATAAGGATAAACCAACCTGCTACTTCTTAAACGCATTGTAGGAAGTTGGATTGTTCCACTTCATTTAATTAGGATACTGTCGCTTCGAGTTTCGTGAAATTGCTAGTTGATTGCTTTACGAACATTAAAACATGATTATCAATCAATCATATATTAAATAGATTAACATGACATTAAGCTGTCTATTATTTGTGTATCCAATATTCACAGCAGTTGACAAGCTTTCCCCTCGAACTTCTTCAAGAGGGGGTATTTTGCAATACCTTGCCAAGGTATTCAGTGGTATATAAAACTGTTGCACCGACTTTCTAATAGAGAGCCCTTACTGCCCTCAACATCAGATACATTAGGAGCCGTTTCCCCCGTTCCGATTTACTTTTATAATTTCTCATTATTCACCTGCTAAACAGTGTAAAAATATTGTTCTAGATTATAGTAGGCGGTTAATATCATGATCTCGTTTGGCAGTAATTAAAAAAATACTCTCAACAAAAACAGGCATTACAACAGAAAAAAGGATGGCAGAAAAATATGTTGTTATGTATTTAAAGTGAAGGGGCGAGTTGGTACACTGCACTAACCTGCCCCGTTTTCGATGTACCACCTAACCCCAACGCCATATTGCATTTTTTACGTGAGGTCATAATGGCACGTGTGCATTTAGAAACACATTCACACTTGAATCCTGTAGCTATAGGCTTGTAACTTTTGGAATAATAATAAAAATTGATAAAATTTATCATTTACATAGCTGTATTACAGATTTAATGAAGTTAAAAAAATTAGTTACCAGGTTAATATTAAAAAAAGCACAATATCTCTTCAACAAGAGAGCGTCAGATACTTGCAATCACATGACACTCCAGTCATTCACTGCTGTAACTCCCACCTGCATTGTGACACTATCTACCAAAAACCTCGAGAGTTATGACACTTGTACAAACCTGCCCCTGTGCCCAGCCATCTCCGGTCTCCCCTACACATAGGGGCACGCAAAAATTACAATTTACACTTTTAAGCGTAATGTTATGACATATTTTATGTATTTCATTTTACCTCTACATTGTAAATAAACTAGTTTTGTAAGATAAAATTCTGTACTGGATACTTTCATTAGGAGGGAGCGTAATTTTCAAACCTTGCCTAAAGTGCAAAAATATCTTGTCCCGGCTCTGAATAGATGCGCACGGATATGGGAGGTTTTGTGCTATGTATGCGGCACCGATTCAAATTATAATTGTTTATTCCAATAATCCATCGCAGAAATGCCAGAGAGGACGGTAATATTGCAGTTGAAAAAGGCAGGTGGTCTATTCAACCTTTTGATGGTAACTCCATTTATTTTTTTACAGACATAAATGATAGTGAGAGTAATGTTATTTGGCATTTATCGGATCATTAATCAATCATACATCATTTTAAAATGGTAATCACATACGGGTCTTCATTCAAGTCTCCGTATCGGTCAAAGTTAATTGGCGTATCTCTCTTTTTAAAAAAATCTTTCCTTTGTTTTTGGAATTTTTCCATTAATTTTTCCGTCGATAGTGAAAGCGAGAAAAGAATATCTCGCGTCGAACGGTATGATAAGGTCCAAACGGCGATCGTCTTCAGCGGAAAAGAATAAGCTTTCTCCGCCTTAATTGGGGGAATGACGCTTCCGCGTCCGACCTCAATCGCTTCGAAGAGAGAGGGATGAGAAATATTGCAGCCAAAGTTAGAATTAGGAGTCGTCTCTACGGCCATTCGTCAATGGAAGACCATAATTTTATATCCATGTATCTACAATTGATTCTGCATATTATCTCGTTATGTTTCCATCAATAATGCGTATGATAGTACCTTTTAATTCCGTCAAACTTCTAAATCTCACGTTTCTGTTACTTAAACCATGGAGACTCAAACCGCGAAAACTCGGGACTGTATAACTATGACTGGAACGACTATGGCTATTCCTATTCCTTTGCGGTGTCTCGTTTTGTTATTCGAATTATTGTCTCTCAATATTAAATGATGTTACGTTTTTATTATAATTTTCCCTGATAAATTTAATATTAGATTTTCTTTGGATTTATATATGCAAAGGTACTCATTGTTAGATTAAAATTTCGTGTTTTCTGTGATCAAGGATTCAGTTCGGATCCCAACTTAAATTTAAATTGCAGAATTTTTTGGCATCTACAGCTACGAACGTGTCGGTCATGACTACATAAATATCCACATCTAAATATACGCCATCAATCTGCTGCAATAGGCATGCAAAACCTTTTTCTCAAGTCTAATTCACGCGCCAATTAGTTATAGCTCGTGCCTTCTGTTGCAGTTTAACATGGTCTCCTCTCAAATTCTATTCCTTATAACTATTTCACATTGCCAAGGTTTTCCAGACGAAAGAATGCTGAGAGTTGAAAGCGTCCCAAAAAATGAAGCCACGAAACAATGCGTAGAAAATATGGAGAGACTTGAGGAGATAAATAGGAAGGCGATAAGTCATGAATCTTGTCTGAATCGACGTATTCTGTCAAAATGGGCATAAACGATATGAATCGGCATGTAAAGAAAACAGAAGCAAAATGCTCCAACTATTTTTCACCCGATACTTAAGAAGAAGAAATTCTTTAGAAAGTGAGATTTCCAAAGGTTCCCGAGAATTTCGTAAGCCTTAGTCATCGGAACAGTTTAGTTGACACCCTGCAGCAAACCATGGCACTTTGAGGAGACATACTATCTCGCAAAGAAAACAACTGGTTAGATTTTTATTGCACACCTATGAAATATTTTTAACTAGCTGAAAGTACCCGGCGTTGCTCGGGTATTTAAGTTAAGACAAAAAAATATTGAGTAAGCATTCAAAGCACGCATTCCTTACGCATATAGTAATAAGGATTAAGACGACAATACAATCTCACGGTTTAACAATGACTCGGTCTGCAAGGCAGCATATCGTTGAGATGCTTAAATTTTGCCAATAAATGTGATTTAAACGTAGAACTTGAGCGATTTTGTATCGTAGGCAAAATGTGACGATAAGAGTAAGAAACGTTATTTGTTTTTCTTTAAAACGTTTCAGGTCCGAAGATCGTAGATCAATATTTCTAATTTTAATTTGCAAAAGAATAAAAGCCTGAAAGTCGAAAAATCGATTTTTACGTGTTATCTTATGGGAAATGGCACCCCCTCCTCGCAAAAACCAAAATTCTGGTTCCGAGGTACACATCCTCATGGTCCCATTAGTAAGTATACTAAGATTTAAATCTCTAAGTTTCTTGGTTTTGGATTTACAAATAACAAACACACATTTTCGTTTATTTATATCAGGGGTCGGCAACCTTTTCTGCATGGCGGGCCACATTTTCAGTTGTGAATGCTTCGGAGGGCCGCATTGGGAGTCAAGAAAGCCTCGGCGGGCCGGATGAGCGAATAAATCAGAAGTTTTCTAGAGATTCTGTGATTTCATATGAACTAAATCAAGTCTACATAATTTACTAGCGTTAAAACTTCACCCAAAAAGGCTTTGAGACCATAATTTTACTCAAAAAACATAAAATTGCCCATAAGAAATTTTCCTGATAACTTTTTCATTACAGCTTTGCGGGCCGCATAAAGCGTTCTTGAGGGCCGCACGTGGCCCGCGGGCCGTAGGTTGCCGACCCCTGATTTATATGATGTACTTTCTAAATCCTCCATTTAGATTCAGAGATTGCCTCTCCCCCAAATACCTCTAAGCAACCCATTTATGACTTTTTTCTGCCGTTTCCGCAATGCTATTGGCAACCGTGGGACACTCCCTTTTGTATCCAGAATATTTTAGTATACGCCATTATCTAGGTGCAGTTCATTCAGGATAACACACATTTCATCAAATCTTTTCAGAAATGAGCATTCTAGGAAAAATGATGAAAGATTTAATAATAACGATTATTGTTATTTTTCATTTCGATTATTTTTCTAGCAATTATCTATATCGCAATACACAAAGCGATGAAATAAGGCAACGGAGCTTTTGTAATAATTGTTATTAAACTTTATGTCTTAGCTTGGAGTCCATATATATATATTAAATGTATTTCATTGTATCAATATCGAATTGAAATTATTATTATTATTCACATAAACGCTACAATTGGGAGCAGGTCCCGGTGGCAGCGGGTCCCCATCACAACTCAATGCATAATACCCAAATTACATAATAAAAATTGGGTTTACTTAATACAAAAATATAAGCTTTTTGATACCATTTCCTATACACTATATACTACTTCTTAACTTCAAGTCACAGGAACTCCCATCACAACAGCTTAGGTATTACTCAATACATAATGCCCAAATGTACGTATAGCAATGACATTTTAATGATAGATATATATATATATATATATATATATATATATATATATATATATATATATACACACACACACACACACACTATCATCTATTATATATCGACGACTCTTACAGAGGAGGAGGATATAACATACTAGTAGAAGGTGCTTGCATACTGCAAGCATTTCATCTCACCTTGAAAAAACATTAATTTTTCAGAGGGATATTTCATCATTACAAATATTCTATTAATTCTATATATTTCACCTCCGCAGCGATTTTCGTTTTTCCCACATGTAAAAATAATAGTTTAAAACAATCCCCAAATGTTGCAATTTTAAAAATTTTACACTTTCTTCATTATGGGGTACTAATGCCACACATTTTAGCCAAATTTTAAAGTTGTAGCACTTCTAGAAGTAAAATAATATTTTTCTAATTGTTTAAATTTAAATAATTTTTAACGGTTGCCGCAATATATATATGGTAAAATTGAAATGTTTATTTGTGCAAATTCACTACTCTGTAAATGATTTGAAAATTGCAGCTTCCTAGCTCATCCCGTAGTACATAAAAAATTATTAAAATTTAATGTTCGAATGGGGTTAAAACAACCCCTAAAATTTACAATTTTAAAATTTTCGACTTTTATAATTGGTTATGACAAATTTTCTATAAACCAGCAAAATTTCAGCTTCCTAAACTTATTAGATTGGTCTACACACTGGATTGCGTTTTCCCATGCTAACTTATGGGAGATATTCCGGGGTCTCGGGAGTCGAACCCAAGACACTGTAAGTAAAAGTGACAATAATTCCTAATAGATATTGCGGCCATCTAGCAACACTGAAAATTTCATCTTTCTAGCTTACCGGCAAGTGCCCATAATTAATTTACAAAAATTGCGCAATGCTTTTCTTATGGGAAAAAACGCAACTTTCGGAATTTCTGGAGTCGAACTCATGTCACTTAGGTAAGAAGTCTCATTTTATCTGTGGGTTTCTCCAACATATCTACAAAAACTAAAACTTTCAGCTCTCTAGCTCTTGTAGTTTGGGCTGGACATTAGTATCCTCCTATATGTTATATATATCCTCCTCTGTAAGAGTCGTCGATATATAATGATAACAGGAGGATACTAATGTTTAGGCACTTCCAGATAAGCTGGAGATTCGAAATTTTTTTCATAGGTAGAATTTTGTGCAAAACCGACTAGAAAAAGTGCAACAATGCGACCGCTAAAAATTCGCAATTGTTTAAACAAATTTTCAAGGTTTATATATTTCCGAATGTGCCACGGAGTTGAAATTTTTTTTAAAAGTAGAATTCTTAAAAAACGAAATAGGGATTATACAAATTTTGATATTTTAATTTGTTTGACAGTTAAAAATTCTTAAAGTTTAAACAAATAGATAACTGTTTTTGTACTACGGGATAACCTAGGAAGCTGAAATCTAATAAGTTTAGGAAGCTGAAATTTTGCTGGTTTATAGAAAATTTGTCATAACCAATTATAAAAGTCGAAAATTTTAAAATTGTAAATTTTAGGGGTTGTTTTAACCCCATTCGAACATTAAATTTTAATAATTTTTTATGCACTACGGGATGAGCTAGGAAGCTGCAATTTTCAAATCATTTACAGAGTAGTGAATTTGCACAAATAAACATTTCAATTTTACCATATATATATATTGCGGCAACCGTTAAAAATTATTTAAATTTAAACAATTAGAAAAATATTATTTTACTTCTAGAAGTGCTACAACTTTAAAATTTGGCTAAAATGTGTAGCATTAGGACCCCATAATGTAGAAAGTGTAAAATTTTAAAATTGCAACATTTGGGGATGGTTTTAAACTATTATTTTTACATGTGGGAAAAAACGGAAATCGCTGCGGAGGTGAAATTTTTAGAATTAAAAGAATATTTGTAAAGATGAAATGTCTGTCTGAAAAATGAATGTTTTTTAATGTTGAGATGAAATGCTTGCAGAATGCAAGCACCAACTACTAGTATTAAAATACTTTAATCTTATTCGATCATAATTTCTTTATTTCTTGAGGGTTTATGATTACTTTCAGTGAAAATGTTAAAGAAATTTGTGCGTTTATGTGTTGCGATGAGCTAAAAAATAATAGCACTAAACCCAAAGTTTGGAGGAAATGTCGGCACGAGAATATGCGCATAAAAATTGTCGATAGAATTAGGGTAAGCGTAGAATAAATCCATTGTTTTCCAAGAAGAACTAGACAGAAGCAGTGCTCATTGTGTAGACGAGGTCTTCGGATCCAAAGATATTGTTCTCCAGCGATTCGAAAGAGATATTTCCAAGAAATTGCATCATGTGTCTCGAACAATAGGGCGATGGAACGGGAAATGAAGGGGGAGAGAGGGAGGGACGTAAAGAAATCTTTAATCAACAGAATCGAGGAAAGATGCTGTGGGAAATGGCGTGTGCTCTATTAAGTGGAGAAATTGTGAGGAAAGCGCTCTTTTGAGGAAGTTTCGACCATTTATCTGGGAGATTCATATCGGGAGAATAGTTCTGCGTCTGTTTCAATATGGGAAATTTTGATGCCGTCGATCACGCTCAGGTTTTATTGACGGCAAGAGGAAAATGGTGTCCAGGTTAGTACGCATCACGCGACTTGCCTGATAAATTCAAGGAAAACGACGTTAGAGGTACGTCATGTTTGCGATCGAGGGATTCCTATTATTTTATGAAACTCCTTTGTTCTATCCCTAGAGAAAGGAGATCGATTGAATTTCATCGTGCGTCAGTCGACAGCAACAAGGAAAAGAAGAAGTATTCGGCACATGCACCGCTGTAGAAACCCGTTTCTACGGAGAAGTACAAAGTTATATAAGGGGAAATGTCGAAAGATGTTCAGTTTTTAAATTAAATAAGTTACATAAATTAAACCTTGATTTTACAGTTTTTCACTCAAACGACATGGTATTGCCTTTTCTCTGTTTACATTCTCATTTTCATTCGATGCAGAATTAACGAGCTCGCCTTCTGCCTGAAATCAGTGACCTGTTATTGGCTATTGGAAATATCTATTCTTTAAATTACTCTTTTCAATCTTGTATCTCTCATTCTGCGTAAGATTCACACACAGCCGGTTTTTTGATGTTATATCGTACAATGATAACTGGCAAAAAGATGATCCCATATAGTTTACTCACATTTTCAGCATTAGAGAGCTACGTTACACTACCAAACAATGGATTAAGCTTCCCTATATTTTTGGAACACCGTTGCTCTCCGAAAATATTGACTTGCAGAAATAACCTAACGCAACCAAACGCCAACAAGCTGAGTCTAATAATACACCAAGATTAAAAACACGACACAGCTCCATGTCGTTTTCCTTGAGTTTAAAAGGAAGTCTGTAGTTTTGTTTTCTCGTTGCTGTTAATAAATTTCTAGCACGATCACTTGATATGGAATGCATTTCAATTCCCTCGAATTGTAAGAGAAACAGAATTTTCGAGGATCGTCTAAGAATCCTCGAATATTTTTATGAAATTAAATTGAATAAAAGTGATATGTTTAATTTGTTCCATTGTTCCATTCTTATGGTGGTTTCAAAGGAACATAAAGAATTAAATATAATGGTAAGTGGCCAAAAATTGGAATAAGTAAGTAGTTTCAAATATCTTGGCAGTATTTTAGCACAGGATGGAAGTAGTACACAGGACATCAGAAGTAGGATTGCAATGGCAAAAGCAGCATTTAACGAGAAGAAGGAGCTTCTCACAAGAAAGAAAATAAATTTAGAAACAAGGAAGAACTTAGCAAAATGCTACATATGGAGCATAGCTCTTTATGGTGCAGAGACGTGGACGGTAAGGAGAAAGGAGGAAAAATATTTAGAAAGTTTTGAGATGTGGGTATGGAGGAGGATGATGAAAGTGAAATGGACAGAGGAAGAGAAACGAAGAAGTATTAGAAATGGTGGGAGAAGAAAGGATGCTAATAAAAACAATCAGGAAAAGAAAAGCAAATTGGATAGGGCACATATCGAGAAGACAGTGTTTACAAAGGACGATCTTAGAAGACCAAATTAGTGGAACAAGAAGAAGAGGGAGGAAAAGAATAGGAATATTAGATAATATAAAGCAGGAATATGGTACTTATAGAGGTATAAAAGAGGTTTCTAGAGAGAGAGAGAGATGGAGGCAGCGATTCAGCTAAAATCTGTCTTCGGACAGCAGCATGATGATGATTCTTGTGTCGAGGATTTGTATAAACCCTTCCGTAAAACTGTAGTTTAGATATTGATAAGGGCAAGGGATGGGATGTAATATTTATCGAACGCGCGCCTGGCTTCCCGAGTCTCACAAACGTCATTCCCTAGAATTCCGCGCTTGGACGCTCAAACATTTGAGACGGCAATTCCCATTAGCTAATGGCGGCGGCGATTTGCGTCTCCATTTCCCGAGAGCCACGTTATTGCGTTGTCGCCGCGAAAATCGGTTCGCTGCCAACGGAAGCCGTTTCGTTTAAAAGGAAGCGGGATTGGATTTTCGGTCGACGGAATATCGAAACTCTTGGAGAAAAATCAGCGTGAAAAATGCGCCGTGCCCGCATTCGTCACGATTATTTGGCAGATGCGCAAACTCATTTCCCGAAAAAGAACGCTGTATTTCTCGACGCTAGAATAAGGCTGCGCCGAATAAATTGGTTTTAAAAAAGTAGGAAAATAATAAGGGACTCCGGTCGATATCGATAATTTCATACGGTATAGTATTGAAAATAATATCTTTAAGTGTTGTTTGTAAGGCGGTATCGTATCGTTTCATATTTTATTTGATGTTTGAGCAATTTTGAGATATTCTCCACTTCTTAGACCTGTTTAAAATTTTAGAATGCCTCTTCCTTAACAGATAAACTAATCTATTATATTCGTTTCGTCCACCAGCACGCATTTTTCAGGCGCTTTACGTTTACTAGAGAATTGTGAGTCACCACTGAGGACCGCCGCTTTGTAGCCGAAATGCGTATCTTGTTTATAATAACCATTCTATTGTATTTGCCTAAGATAAGTACTTATTTTTTTATTTGGGATGCTTAAATGTTTATTCTTTAAAATGCTTTATAGTTGGACATATTTTGATAACATTTAGAGCTTTGTCAGTATTGAAGGAGAAAATGACATACTTGTGTATAATCATTTAATCGGTGCTGACAATTTACTGGAAAAAACAAACAATCCTTTTCCCAAAACTCATAAAAGATTCATCCGAGAGAGTAATTTCTTTTCGTAAATTATCGAGTAGGACAAAATAAAAATTTCTTTCTGTTATTTTCTTATAGCATGGCCCATTTTTATATTTACTTTAAAATATTTTCTAAATCGTCAGGAGACATCCATTTCAACGTTTAAATTGATTACTTTTATTTATTACTATAATACGAATGTAGCGTATATAAATCGTATCATTCCATCAGGTCTATTCCCTCGCATATCAAAATGCGGAGTGAAAATGATGTCGTTCGTTCATATCGCTCGTTCATGACAGCCATGGCATGGGAACCAAAATTTGAAATCTCGTCTCATTAATCCTTTATTAGAAATTTCTTACATTTAATTAGTTTTGATTTTTTTAAATTGAGCTTAATAAAAGTGTTTCGTGTTATACTATCTGGGCTGTCATATTTTCAGATAAATCGATATTTTAGTTTTATCTATAAAATAAGAAATTCTTTTAGCCATGAAAAACGTCCAGTAAATCATTGAGCTTAAGACTGATCTTTATCGATGGTTATTCAACTATTGTTGATTCATATTAGAATTAAAGCCAACGATGATGAATGATTTGAATTGAATATAAGTTTCATTAATAAGTTCAGGTCCCACTTTGTGTAATTTACTCGCGATACAAATTAAAATCAACTCTGTATCATCCTCGGAATTTTGGTATAATACGTCCTGTTTCGCTACGATCGTTTCATTTTTATCATTAGAAAGAAGTTATAATTATCCATGCTGGTGCTTGTTAACTCTTTCAATTCAATTTATAGTGTGAACAACAAAGATAAAATTTATTTAAATGCATTTTTGTGCATACATAATCTTCTAGCGAGGCAGATTAATTTTTAGTGCTAGCATAAATTTGTTATCCGTTTTTTTTTATTTTCACCTACTTATAAAATCCACGCTCTACCCGATTTTCTCCTAAGTTTGAATAAAAAAGTCACTATCTTACTCGAATATTTTTCCTCGTTATGTAAGTCATAACGGGCGATATAAGCGTTTGGTTGGATACCTACTGTAATCTGTTCGTTATTGGTTCATATGCACCTATACTTGTCCTTTTATTCCTATCTTACTGCGAACGTTTTTGTTTGTCTCGAACTTTGCGCCTTCTCTCGGAAATTGGAATACGATTCACATCAGCCCGTTAACGCATACGACTCATATTCTTTTTGAGCACAAGGGCGTCCATTCAAGGCGTTATTTAACACCTTCGAGAGCAATCGGTTCCTAATCTTTGCCCTTACACTCTTGTTCGGTAAAGCTTCATTAATATGCCTTGCAAAGGATGGCGGTATCAATTATCGCGGGCGGGTATTAGCTGTCTTTTTTCTTGTGCATGGCAGCCATTTTGGTCGGATTTTTGTTTTTATTTTTCAAGAATTGGGTCGATCGGCGCAAATAGGTCATCAGTCCTGACCCCTTTACGACGCTTTTGCGATCGCGGCCTTGACATATTTTATTCTTCCCATTCCATTTTTAAGGAGATATATGGTTCCGAAAGGAATCTCGTGATTTTTTTGTTTTTGATTATCCGTATGGAAACTAGGTCTTCGCTTAGTGTATATTGTGGTTATTATCATGTCAGCGCAACTACCATCCTAAATCTTCGGGAATTAATTGCCGTTTTCTGCTATTTTCAAAATTCAAACATATTGCACCATAAAACTTACAATGAAATTATGATCTCTAGGAAATTATGCAAAGTAAATCAGCACTGTAATTCACTGTAGATTTTGAAAACCTCAAAATTTTGTTTCTTTTATCCGGGTCGAGCTATAGAATAGGCGCAAAATCTCCCGATTGTAGGACCAAATATCTTTATAACATACTCGACAACTATGGGCATATAATCTATTCGAGTATTGAGTTAACTCCTTAACCGTAAATTAGAATTAGAAGCATGTAATTTGCATCTCAAAATAACCAAATATCTATCCGGCTTCGACCTGTCTATTTGGGACCTCTACATGAACAAAATACATACAGTCACACAACAAAAAGTCCACAATAAAACGGTAAAACTTCGTAGAAAACTTGACGCCCTAATCAACTCAAAAACACGAAACGGAAAAAAGAACACCAAGTCACCCAACAGTAATATAATCAACCTTTCGGAAAAAATTTTCACAAAAGAGGAACTCACAATTTTAAAATTTTACGGTTAAGGAGTTAATTCTATTTAACATCAATTTCGCCGTAGTCTCCATCTTTACTTATTTATTCGAGTATTAAATGCAAAACTTAATCAAAAGATTATTACCGCCAAGCGCTATGATATTTAAAGAAACATTTTCAGCAAACTTAACCCAGTACGAGCTTATTAAAATAAAAAGAATATTCTTTGTGTTGAACCCTTACTCATATCGAGAAAAACTACTTGTACGCGCCCAAAAATTGATTAAGGGATATAACCGTGACCGTATTGTTTTGGACAAGAAAAATGGAAGATATGTTGCCGTTGTATTATAATATCACGAAAGAAATGCTTATTTCGATCTTTCTTAATTACTAATCACGGAAGTGGAATTTCAATATTACCAAAAACGCGAATTTTGCGCTCTTTATTTTGAAACTTACGGAAGTGTATACCTAAAAAAACCTTTTTTATTTCGTCAGGGTTAGCTGGAGTGGTAATCTACTTTTCTGTCTCCAAAATGAGGTTTCTTTCCATGTTTGTCTGTTTCGCAAATTAAAATGTATATTTTAGACCAATGAAGGCTTAGGGATGGCTGTTGCTGTAGCGCTTTCTCTTATACCTCGCGGCAGTAGCCAAATGCACGTTCAAAAGTAAAACCTCAAAATGAAAATACTGTCAAAAGCTTGTTTTTGTCAAAGTGAAAATTTCATAATCTATCTCAAAGAAAATATAAAATAAATTGTGCATGAGATAAAATCCAGGTTAATTGAAACATTAAAATTCGAAATTGTTTTAATTATACTGCTCTGTCGAACTGTAGCGAGTATTATAAAGTAAATAGTGCCGTAAATACAGGTTTTTCTGGAAATAATCGAAGAAATTGAAAGTGATTCCGGTTTTACGAACCACAAACAATCCATTATCTGAAATCTTTGATGTTGCCGAAACTTCATTTTGCTCATGGCATTCCTTGTAAAATACTGTTCCGTAATAGCTATTTGCTTCAAATTCTAAATTAACTATTTTTATGATTCTTTTACGGACACATTGTATGTTGCACGATATCTGAGCATTGATAATGTGTTTTGACCTCCTCAACGATATCTTAAATGCAGAGGACACACTTTAATGGGTCACAATTGATGAAAGCGTAAAAACTGTTGATGTCGATCAGGATTTACGGCTCGAACTTTTAAAAATACCAGATATACTTCGATAGTAAATTGCTCGTAGTGCGCTGAACCATTTGTCGCCGGTATTGCTAGAGATGATCTTTTAGAGCTTGGCCTCGAATGCACGTGTTGCCGATCTAAATATATCCTCGGATACTCTGCCAGTAGTAGTGAAGCAGGAGCGTAGAACCTCGCGAAGACTCCGCAAGACAAACAACCCTGACGTCTAATCGAGACAATCATATCGCACGGTGTCGTTTCCTTCTGAAAAATATTCCAAGTATCTTCGTCACCTCATCAACGATTTGTGTGTATCTATCGAAGGATGTATGTAGGGAAATTAAGTCGACGCTGGTATATTTGTTGACTACTAAAGATAGAGACGTTCCATGACAGTCGATGCACGCGCCGTCGTTTAAAACTACGTTAGGGAGCTTCATTCAATTTTCCATGGCGGGGGAAATCAAAGAACGTTGACTCAGAATGAACAACATGTTGAGGCGATGGCATTTTCATCCATTGCTATCGATTACTCACTGAGGAGATCGTTTTGATAGAAGGGTAATTTCAATAGTATTTTGGATGATTCTGCGGTTACGATGCGAATTATTTTAAAATTACACAGAAAACCGCAAATATTTTAACAATAAATTAAATGCGAGATCTGATATTGAATTCAGTTGCTCATTCTGTCTTGTATTATGATGTAGATATCACGTATGGGTGTATACGATTCAAGACATGCTATCATGCATTTCTGCTACTTATTACTCGTCATTAGCGATATTGTTAGAATAAGATATCGATGAATTACCACTGGCGAGGGATGAAATACGATTGTGATTTATTAAACATTTTCACGGATATAGAATTTGTATATACATATTACTATTTCAAGAAATTTTGTGAAAAGCTGAGGAGGAGATGTGCTAATGACAGGTGTTTTGGAATGAACAATTGAACATGTTTGCATAAAAAACGTAATAGAGTAAGGGACCCCTTATCCGGCAAGCTTGGGATGTACGGATTGCCGGTTTTAGGGATTTTCCGGATTTCGGGTCCCCATAGGATATAGTATATGTATATGTACATACCGTATATAGTTGTGTATCCTGACCAACGGGCTTAGTTTATCGCAATTATTGACGCTTAGAATGTATAATTACCTATTATCTTAAATACCAAAGGAGCCTTGCCAGATGTCATCAAAGTTGCTTTTATTATTGCGCTAGTGTATTTTCCCGTAAAAAATGATGAGGCACCACACAACCATCAACTTAATTTCTAGATTGTAATATTTTGCTAATATCTGTATTTAGTATTCATAGGAAAACATTATTTGAATAACTGTCACGCTTTTCAATCACAACCCGCTCACACGCGTACTATTTACAGTAAATAATCAACGCCACAGTAATTTTGTGCAGTGCAAACAAAAGACAAAGAACTCCCGGACCAATCTGCCACTAGCGCCGTCGTTTGGTAGCAAAACGAAGCTTCCCTTTCGCAACCACGGCAACCTTCGGGTTTTTGCGTCCTTCCGGATTTCGGGATTCCGGATAAGGGGTCCCACATTCGATAATTAGAGATGTATTATTAATGATTGAGATTTAACGAGGTATGATAGTGCAACAAGTCTTTTTTTCGTTTAGAAGTGATAAAACTGGTTATTTTCGCAGATACATGGACGCTTATAATTGCAGAAAAGAAACGAAGAAAATTTATTTAACCGATTGACCACAATTTAGATTGTAAGAGAGCAGGAAGCGAATGAATAGAAAAAAGCATGAATGCTTAAATAGTTTCGCAACTTCTAACTGTAGTATGACTTGCGATGTTTTACGCATGTTTGCTCGGTAGTAAACTAATATTTTATGATTCTTAAGGCCCCCAACCTGCAGGTGTTATAGAAATGGAAAGGTTGGAGTTTTAATTGCGCTAAAAACGACTTCATAGCTGCAATTTATGCAGTGGTCTGCTGACAGTCATACGAGGCGGTTGCAAAACGGATGCTGTTCACCCCCGAGGGATGCCAGCGTAGTCCACTTTCTATTTTTCGCATTCTCTTCCTTACTTAACCTTGACGACCTCGAATGCTGCCGACAGCTCAGCCAGAGATCCGTTCCACAGCAAATGTCCGTTTTTCTAGCGCTAGTTTCATTTCTATGGCATCGATATTGGCCCTCAGCGGTTACCAAAGTTCTCTCTAACCCAATGTTTACGGGTTTCCTCATTTGTATTTGAATTATACGTAATTATCAAGTTCCAATATGTTAAGTTTCCGTAATCATTTATCGCACCTCATTTGTTCGGATAAAGTAAATAACATCGCTAGTGAACTCAAAGGCTTATAAAATTTTCCATAAGATAATTTCATTTTCCTATTTTCTTTATGAAAATATTTTTTCCCAAAAAATCGTGATTGAGTATATAAGTTATATTCAGGATTTATAGTGTTTATTATCTATATCATGTATATTTTGATTGTTTTAATTAATTTGTGCTATTCGCTTTTTCTTTGTTTTATTGACGAGCTAAAAAAATAATCATTTTAATTTCTTGCCAGTTTGCGAATGAATTTAAGCCGTTTTTCAGCACTAGTGTAATAAAATTTACATGGAATATTTAGTTCCCTTCGTTTTTGTTTTTAGGCCGGTTTCCAAAGGAAACATACCCTTATGAAATGGTCGTGTCTGTGTATTTGTGTCCCCCACTTACAACTTTTGCACCAATGGCCCGATTTTCATGGGGGTGCCGGTGGTGTACATCTACATGTTACACTGCAATTCACCTAATTGGTGGGTGGCAGGGGGTGCAATGCACCAAAATCTATTTAAAGATTGGCTATCGCAGGTTGAAATTTTCTATTGTGATCTCGTATTGTCCTCGGAAAGAACGAGCCTAGATAACGCTCCGTCCTACAATCGATCTCTCGTATCTTATCGTCGCGGTCGTTTCTACCTAAATACGTTGGTGCTTCAGTTATTCCTACAACCTCGTCTTTTAGACATGCCGAGCTATATTTCTCCAGAAGCCGCAACCTTGAGTTCAATCTACGATCCTCTAGTGGTACCCAGTTCAAATCCCTCATTAATGAAGTGACGCTTTCCTTATGTTCGTACTTTTGTTTTACGAATCCTGCTGCTCTGCGCTGCACTCTATCTTATTGAATTATATGTCCCTTCTCGTACGGATCTCATATGCTGAGGAACACCCGACCCAACTTTAACGGGGAACGAGTATTTCCCATCGATGACAACTATCTGTTCTCAATTCGAGAGGAAGTCTCACCCAACTAACAACTTTCGGATTGATACCATGTTGTTCTAATTTCGCAATTAATTTCTTATGAGATACTTTATCAAACGCCTTCCTGAAGTCAATGAATATGGCTTCGACCTGAGTATTTTTCTCTCTGCATCGCAACAAATCATCCAAGGCCGAGCTGAGTTTCGCATGATCTACCTTTCCGGAATCCGTGCTGGCATCCGCTAAGCAATGAGTGACTATCTAAATGGCGCATTACAGAACTAGTGGTGTAGTGGTTAGGACGCTGGCTGCTACTCGCCTGCTGCTCGAAAGGGCAGCGAGTACGAATCCTGCGAAAGCAGGATTTTTTTCTAAGGTCTCCCGGCCCCCTGTTTGTGAGGTTTGAGGAGACAGCGCAAAGTCAGCGTTCCGTCCTTCGGAAGGGACGTTAAGCAGTTAGCCCCCTTGGTGCTATTCGTCAAAAGTAGGCTAATGCCGGCACCGGGATTTCCTCCTCCCTTGTGACCGTGTTCAGTGTGGAAGGAGTTATGGCTATAATAATCCAAGAGGTTGATTAGCCAAAAATAAATACACACACCGATTTTCATGAAACTTCGTATGAGGCTTGTGCTGCCCGAGCCCACCTCCGGGCTATATTTTATTTGGCGAAGATTGAAGTCTCGGGTTCGATTCCAGGAACGTTTTTTCCCTATTTTTTACATAGGAAGTCTCAAATCCATCGTGCAGAGATGTTTTCTTTAATACTTTAAAATATCTTAAAACTGTGACACTAGAGCGATGTTTGTACTGTACGAAGGGGAAAAGAATGTAAACTTTAATTCTTATCACGGAATTGTGATAATTGATCGTATTTTCTTGAATTTCTACTAAAACAGCGTTTTTGCGTGTTAAATCCCATTTTATCGGATTGTTGCAATGAAGACGATTATTACCGTATTATTAGCGTATATACAGTAACATCTATTAAATTCATTTATTAAAAAAATACATACAAAATATAATGTCAGAAAGAGATTTTGACATTGCTTTTAGTATTTTGAACCTGATAATGCTCCATTAATATATTTTCCAATTTTTCTCTATCATTTCTGTACTTACTATGAATTACAAATGGTATTTATGATATGAGAATTCCTTGGAACGACTAACACATAATGAAACATTTTCTGTCAATATAAATAATCAATTCCGGACGTCAACTTTGGTAAACCAGCTTACATTAGTCCTGGTTTGGACTTTTTGTTTGGTGACAATTTGTTTGAAAGGTTGTTTGTCTAATTAAAAAATAACAGTATTAATATGCAAAATTGACTGAAGCAAAGACTCACAAAGTAATTAGCCCGAACTGAATACTATCTCGGATGTGAACATCTCCATCGCATTTTTTAGTCAGTCATACAGTCAGTGGCGATTCCTGAGATTTTTTTATACGGAAGCAATTTATTATGAAAATCAGATCTTACCTTGTTATTGGAAATACTGAGGAATTCTTATTTCCGTCTTTGAAAATTCTGCAATGACGTAATCATAGAACACGGGTTTTTGAGGAAGTTCTTTGATGAGGGCTTTTTCGATTGATAGAATTGATAATAATTTGTGGAATTCCTCACGAATGTTTTCATACGTTTGAGAGCTGAAAACTCCGTTCAGTTGAGGCATTGGTCGTAGGTATTGTCAATACTAATTCACATAATTTTGCCACTTGAGAGTAAGCTCTATTCTAAACCGTTTCCTTTAATGAAATGATATAAATCGCTAACACTGTTTTTATCAATATCTTCTATTTGATATATATCCGAAAGTACAGAACGCAAAGCAACTATGTCGAAATAATTTCCGTAACTGTTCTTGAGGGAGTCGAACGCATCTTGTTTAATTTTTTGCAGTACGACTTGGGCAACACAAGAAATTAAATGATTCTCTATTGCACTTAACGTGCCGCGAAACACTGGAATGTTCCAAATGGTTTCCCAAACTTTCGTCATATTTAGGAACCAATTCGACCAGGTCCACGTAATTACCTTCATTTACAGAGTCGCTGGATTCGTCATGACCACGAAATTCCTCCTATCTGAGACAATGTTTTTGGAAACAATATCCGTTAATACACTACTATAACACAAACACTTCTATAAGCATGAAGGTTCACGCGAAACCTAATTAAACTGTAAAATAATTCGAGTAGTCGCCTAGTCTCCGGCCGTGTAGTACAGCGAATGGATCATCGGCATGTACGCAATAATAATATTGCTTTCTAGTAGGCTGTAGTCCTAGTAGTGTTATTTTTGGCCATTGTGTGGTGCCAGCTGTCAAGGTGGATTTTTAAAATGTCGCGCAGTCGCAGTTTTATTGAAGGTGTGCTTCTAAATTGCGCTTGTGAATGAGTATTTCTAGCCTACTTTCCAAAAAAAGGAAAGTATTCTTATGAGATGACCCCGGTGTATATGTGCCCCCCCTCCCTAACATCTTCTTTATGAATGAACCGATTTCAACTAAATTTGGTACATACAATCTTCACACCTATTAATGACCAAAATGACATATTTGTACCGGATCGACTAAGCAGGGGTGCCACAATTGCAAAGTTAAACTTTTAGGTTATTACTTTCTCCATATGCGTAGTATAGTAGAATAGGGGAAAGTAATCATGAAAAAAATCGACTTCGAGATTTCAACGGAAATACACGTTTTGAGTTCCCCTGTACACGTTTTGACCATTTTCTCGATGATGTCTCTCTGTGTTAGTGTGTGTGCGTGTATGTTAGTGTGTGGGTGTGTGTGTGTGTATGTGATAGCTTTTGTGGGTGCTCTAACTCAAAAACTATTAATCAGGTCTACGCGAAATTTTTTATTTAACATTTTTACAAAAGTCACAAGAACTGATTAGTTTTTGGTAAAAATCGTTTCCGGAAGTGGGTGTTTACTCTTGTCACTTATCCGTTATTTTAAAATATTTGCTGTAATATTTCATCAATGTAAAATGTATTGGAATAAAAGTTGTAGGAAATTTAATTTTCTACAACCTTTGTTTGAAACATTTTTCCATATAATGCATAAGAGTTATCTTATATTTTTAGCTTCCACCACCATGCCACCTACCGACGACTATTGTTAACAATTGACGCTTACAAAAGTAGAATACTCCTTTAGCCAAAACAACTAGAGGGCTGCAAACCCAATGCATTTCGCCCACAAGGTGGGCATCGTCAGGGGTAGAACCTGTTTCACCAGTGACTGGAAGCCAACTGCCAGGTTGAAACGGAAAGTATTAAGAAGACGACCGAGAAACAAGCGAAACGCGGAAAGATTTTTCGGCGTGTGTGTCGTTTAAATCTGTCAATTTGTATAGGGTCTTGTTGAAATCTGTGTCTGTGTTCATAAGTGTATCGCGGTTTTTGTAAATGTGAAGGTTTTCTAACGAGTTTAGTGAGTTGTTGGCTGAAGTTATCAGTGTTAAATCGTTTACGTGTATACTATGACCTGTTTCAAAGATGTGGTTGGCAACGCTTGATTTTTCAAAACGATTATATTTATAGTGAGCCATGTGTTCCTTGAAGCGTGTTATTAGTTTCCTTCTTGTTTGTCCTATGTACTTTTTGTCGCAGTGTGAGCATTGTATTTTATAAATACCTGACTTGTTCAAAGATTCTGTTCTGTCTTTTGTACTGCCCAGTAAATTTTTCAAATTAAAAGGATTTGTATATGTTATGGTATAATTCTTATGTTTAAAAATTTTGTTCAAGCCTCTGTTTAATGGTGGAAAATAAGGCAATTTTACAAATTTGTCCTCTTTTTTGGTGTCTAATACATAAAGATGACAAAGCCATGAGACCGATTGCATCAGGAATAAATAGCCCAACCTATAACTTGGCCAAATGGCTTAATAGTGAATTTAAACAGATGTCCTTTCCCGACAAACACTCTGTTAAAAATACCTATGACGTGATAAGTAAACTAAAAGACATAACATTAAAAGAGTCTGAGATTTTGGTCTCCTTTGACGTCAAAAGCCTCTTCCCAAGTGTACCTCTGGAAGAAACATCCCAAATTTTAAAATCATTGTTACTAAAACAAAATTTTTCTGATGAAATTGTCCTCGAATATTTACAACTTACTAATTTATGCATGTCACAGAACGTTTTTTCATTTAAAAATGAAATTTACAAACAAACTCAAGGCACTTCTATGGGAAACCCCTTATCTCCCTTTTTAGCCAACATTTTCATGTCCTCTTTTGAAAACGATTGCAAAGAAAAATTTCATTACTTTCCAGATATATGGTTGAGGTACGTGGATGACATATTCACAATCTTTGATTTAAAGAAACAAAATGTAGATGAATTTGTTAATCAGTTAAACAACATATATCCTTCAATCAAGTTCTCTTATGAACTTCAAGAAAACAACACCTTGCCATTTTTGGACTTGCTTATCATAAATAATAGACAACACATTGAGTTTGACATTTTTAGAAAAACTACACATACTGATAACTTTATTCCTAACAACTCCTTTCACCCTATGAACCAAAAAACAGCTGTGTTTCAATTTTTAACACACAGATTATGTAACATCCCCCTCAATAAAATCAGATATGCAAAGGAACTTAAACACATAAAACAAATTGCCGCTAAACTTGGATACGATAATAATTTAATTAATAAATTAGTGAGAAAACATAACTGTAATAAAACTTTGTCCAATGCCACTTCCCTAAAATTAGACACCAAAAAAGAGGACAAATTTGTAAAATTGCCTTATTTTCCACCATTAAACAGAGGCTTGAACAAAATTTTTAAACATAAGAATTATACCATAACATATACAAATCCTTTTAATTTGAAAAATTTACTGGGCAGTACAAAAGACAGAACAGAATCTTTGAACAAGTCAGGTATTTATAAAATACAATGCTCACACTGCGACAAAAAGTACATAGGACAAACAAGAAGGAAACTAATAACACGCTTCAAGGAACACATGGCTCACTATAAATATAATCGTTTTGAAAAATCAAGCGTTGCCAACCACATCTTTGAAACAGGTCATAGTATACACGTAAACGATTTAACACTGATAACTTCAGCCAATAACTCACTAAACTCGTTAGAAAACCTTCACATTTACAAAAACCGCGATACACTTATGAACACAGACACAGATTTCAACAAGACCCTATACAAATTGACAGATTTAAACGACACACACGCCGAAAAATCTTTCCGCGTTTCGCTTGTTTCTCGGTCGTCTTCTTAATACTTTCCGTTTCAACCTGGCAGTTGGCTTCCAGTCACTGGTGAAACAGGTTCTACCCCTGACGATGCCCACCTTGTGGGCGAAATGCATTGGGTTTGCAGCCCTCTAGTTGTTTTGGCTAAAGGAGTATTCTACTTTTGTTAGTTTTGGCCAAAGTTATTGAGCTACTATCAATTAATTGACGCTTAGTTACGTCTTGCTTAGTAACGCTCCTTTTTCTTTTCTTAATTTTTGGAGCTTTGTGGCTATATCCAATATTAGAAGGCTATGGTTTGAGTTTATTTCTGTTCTTTGTAAAGTAAAATTTTCTCGCAGTTTCTTAAAATATTTGTAATTATGTAACTTATTTGGAATTTTTAGAAATATTACAGGTATGAAGAAAGCCATGTGGTGGCCACATCAGATTTTTATGAATTTAGATGGAATTGGCCTAACCGATTTTAACGATATTTTGTATGAAGTACGCGTGCAACATATAATAACAAAATCAAGATGTTTGGTAAAGATATAGATAGCAGGGCTGCCACAATATAAGGAATAAAAAAAATCTTTTCACGCCTATTTGTGTTGAACTGTCCTCACCAATTTTAACCAAATTTAATACTTATAATACACACATATATACAAAACCATAATTGCATATTTGGTCTGGATTTGCCAAACAGGAGTGGCACAATTATAAATTAAATTTTCAGTAATTAAGGACTTGGAAGGAATTGGCTAAACGGATTTCAATTAAATTTTGTATATATGATTTGTACAACATATCATAATGAAATCAAGATGTTCAAAGCGGAGCTAAGGAGCAGGGCTACCACAGTAAAAAGTAAAATGATATTTCCTTTGCACGTATTTCTAGAGAACTGACCTAATGGATTTTAACCAAATACGGTGTATTTAATCTTCATATAAATAACCAAAATATCATATTTCTACCGGATCGACTAAACAGGGCTACCACAATATCTTTCTGTAACTATGAATTTAAAAGGTAGTGGCTGGATTTCGTTTGTAGGGCGAGTATAGAATGAGAAAAACGAGATGAATATGTTTAGAATAATAAGGAATATAAGGAAAAATAATTTTCTGATTTCAAATCAAATACATTAGTATACGATTATACTACGGCGAATTTTACGTAAAGCACTTCTGTACCACGAGAAACCTGTGTACACCCCTATTTGTTATATATTAAAATTGTATTGAAAGGAAAGTAGGCGGATTAGATCTTTCCAGAACTACTTGTTTATTGTTATTACTGTTATTATTATTTTAATTTCTAATTTGGAAGCAATGCTTCTTTTGCTTCCGTGGAGGATTCGCCCCTGCATACAGTAAACAATTGAACTAGAACCATTTTATCTAAATTTAGATTTTAGAAATAATCGATAAATGGTATGCGTTGACTTATAAAATGGAGAAGAGCGGGGCGATAAGTGGTTGGCATAAGATAAAGGTAGAAGGTAAGGTTTGGTAGCATACAGAAGTCGGCAAGAAAATTAAATGAGAATTCCCCGTCGTAAAAAATGGAGCTTAAAGGTCGATTCAAGAACCTCTTGCCAGGTTCCTGGTTAACTCTCTCAGGTTATCCTATCTGAATTCCTTCTATTCATCTTCACCCTATTTCAATCTATTCACAACCCCTTCTCTCTTTCCCAGCGTCCTCATTCCCAAGATATCCTCCACTATTCCGTTGAACCTCGAAAAATCTCGTCTCAACCCATTGACTCCAATTAAGTTCTTTTCTATTCATAAAGAACCTCGTATCTCCTTGTTTGAATTATTTCCAGTTCAAATGGAAACTTTCGATGAAAATCGTGTATCAAATTAAGTTTCATCATTTTGATCTTCTGGCGCGAACATTTCTTCGACATTTTATACCTATTTTAGAACGTATAAGATTTTGGTCCGGATATGAACAGATCCTGCCACTCATCTTGGAAGGTAAACTCTTGCATTGTTAATTCGCCAATCAGAAGGAATGAATTTCTTTCATCGGTCGTATTTTTTAATTCATAGCCTGAAATGATGAAGTCCTTCCGGTCAACGTGATGCCGTTGGAGTTTTTCTCCCTTGTTTGAAAATTGTACGTTAAATTTAAATTGAGGAACTGCGAGATTTCCATGACTGTTCGGCCACTGTTTCCTTTGTTTGCACAAACACACACACACATACTTGCGGGATAGCGATAAAATGCAAAATATCAACACAAAACATTTTTCGAAACGCACGCCATCTTATTTTTTCCATTTTGCGTTTAAGTTTGAGAAAACATTTTCGGAGGTTGGTTTAAAAAATAGTAAATGAAAGATTTGTTTAACGTGGAGAAGTTTTCACGGATTTACGCTGAAAATGCAAGTACTACAAAGAGCATTTCCGGCGAAATCCTTACGTTGTCTTAGAGACTTGCGAAATGAATTTGATTAACTTTCTCTTTATATCATATTTGCCATAAATGTCTTCACGAAGCTTTAAGCGAAATTCATTCACAACATTTCCACCGTGATTCCTTCTAGTTAAACAGTGCCTTTCAGATGGCTTATAATGTGCATTTTATGTGCTGTAATTATTAATTTTAATGGAGATCAGTTCATGCTTTTGGAAATTTTAATCGAAGATTCTATGCTGAATTTAAGTATAATCACAATTATTCTGGTAGGATGGGTAATTAAATAAACTCTTTAAATAAACAGATTGCTATTAGTGAGATTTTAATTTAAAACCAAATTACGTATTAGAAATTCAGCGTAAATTTTGTGCTAATATGTTACCTATTTAAAAATCCGTGAATATCACCAGGTTGTTAGTCACATAAATTTGCCATGAAGCATCACATCAATTTAATTAAATATTAATCTACTTTAATAATTAACATTTTTCAGTTTATAGAATGGGAAATGTGGTTTAATTTTGCATTATTCATTCTGAACCAATTTGAATTCTTGAACCAAATGTAAGCGAATTCTGTGAAAATTAACGAATTTTTAATGAATATCAAACCATGATATAAAAATAGGTCATTGTTTTCTTTCAATGATTAATTTCAGTCATGGTTTCCTAGGTAACCAAGTTAGGTCATAGACCTTTGTCGCAGAAAAAAAGTCTTCCAAAAAAGGGGTTATATTCCAAGTCCTCGTGATCTTCCCTTTTAATTAAAGTAATGGGCACACACCTTTGTCCTTCCATCCCACACGATACCGAAAAAATGGACAAAATCAAAAAATGTCGGGGATTGTTTGTTCGTGACGGTGGCGACAAACAACCTGCGGACCACTCATCATACTTCTGAGAATAGGAAACAATCGCCAGCTGTCGTTGATAACAGAAACAGGGGGAAAGGTTATTCATCTGCTGCGATAATTGGCCTTAAGGTTATTGAGCGGAGGCATTCGTCGAATTCGTACATCAGATCTATCGTCGTCAGCTGTCGGACGAAGCAATTAAATATATTCGCTATCTTACCCAGGCGACGCGTAAATTTTTCTCCTTTTCCACCCTCTAGAATATTTTCTGTCATATTTCACTCAAGCTGAACCTTTTATGGGAGAAACTAAGCTCAAGTCCACTTTAGATATATATCGCATGACTCATGTGATTAGTCCATAAGTCGAGCTAAGCGTGAAAAGACCATGGTTCATGAACTTGGAATAGAGCTGTAAATAATGGGGCCCGCAAAAATATTTTATCCTTCTGTAGCGAGAAAGCCTTTATTGAGTAATTGAATACCATATTATTGATATAAATTATGGCCGCAACATACCCTTTAATAAATATTTCTTGCTAAAGTATTATATCTAGAATATTTCCGAATGTTTGTTTCCTTTTGGTATTTCGACGGCGGAGCAGCCGTCATTTATGATGGTTCACTGTTTTTTATTATGAAAATGACACAGGAAAATAGGTTTTATTTCTAGAAAGGAATTCGAAAAAATGTGACAATACTCCAGCAGCTTTGCAAGGCTCTCGTACAAAGGATGAAATTCAACTAATTGTAAGATAATTTTAATAGAAATATATTGCAGTACAAAGTCCAAAAACTGACTTAGGGTTTGTCAGTCTTTGGATTTTCCGGTTTCCGGATAATATGTGTATAGTTTCTGACATAGATTTCCCCATTGCTGAATGTGGCTATAAAAGAATTATAACTTATCAAAACATACATCATGCTCATGTGCACTACGGTAAAATTTTCTACATTAAATTAAGCACAAAAAAATCTACGGTTTTCTTCAGTCTGCTCTTAAAATAACTTAGACGAGAAGGGAAAAGTTCAAAAACTACCTCAGGTAAATTATTCCATTGTACGTAGTATTCCTCTGTTTAAATAGCAGCATTTGCTTAAGTTGATTTTCTGAGCCAGAGAGTTAATTTTAAATTTGTGATCGCGCCTTCCTATATAGTATGAACTGGGGATTCGATGTTTTAGTCTCATAAGTGGAGATCTTCCTGTAAACATATTTAGCGTATTAGCCTTCCTCTTTATCATTCTCCTTCTTTGAAAAATGTCATAGCCTAACTCTTGCAACATTTTTAATGTGCTGTCCTTCATTTCATATCTCACTAATACAAACCTTGCCGCTTTCCTTTGAACCCTTTTTAATTTGTCCAATAGAGTTACCTGATGAGGATCCCAAACACTCACCCTGTATTCCAGAAGTGCTCTTAACTAAATTTAAGTAACCCTTTTCCTTCGCCTACCGGTTACTTTTTTGTAGGGTTCTGGCTATAAAATCATAGTTTTTATAAGCTTTACTAACTACATTTTCTATGTGGCTCCCCGATTTAAGGTCTCTGGTCAAGTTTACGCCTAGATACTTACTTTTTTATTCAACTGGGACAATTTCTTTTATGTGTGTAATCTAGCCACGAATTAACATATAAAGTTCATATGGAGCAAGGAAAATTAAATAGATGTTTTATTTCCTTACCAAAACTTATTTTTCTTTCAAAGTAATGTACAAAGGCAAGGTCTGTTTCATGATAATTGACTTCTTTTCGTCGAAGGTTGAGCTACTAGCGATTAGAAATTTCGATTACGGAAGATTTCTTTGCGTCACTTTCGTTACATTTTTTTTCATTCTCACATTTTAAGCTGTTTATGGCCTCTGGCTTTTCTGAGATAAACTTTTCTTGGATTTTATAAATTGACGTTGTGTTGTATTCAGCTTTTAAAATGTCCGGCTTCCGAATAATTCCGGTTTTTGAAAATTTTGCTGTACTAATACTCCACATCAGGGTATAGCATGAGAACGCAATTCCTAACAAGGAATTCTGGCAGCCTAAATTATCGGACAGTAACTATTTTTATAAGAATATCCTTGGGGCTACTTTGAGGAAAATTCTAAATTGATGGATTCACATAAGCAATAATCATGGACGTATTTTTATACATCTTCCAACAAATGGAGCTGTTTTTATTTTCTCCATACGTAGTATAGGGCAGCGGTTCTCAACCTTTTCCGTTAATGTGCCCCTTGTTAATTTTCAACATTGTCGTGTACCCCCCACCCCACCCCCTCTTCCTACTTGCATTTTATGAGCAAGGTTTTCTTATATAACAAAATAATTATTATGAAATTTAATGAAATATTATATTTTAACCACCTTTTCAAAAATCAGTCTTGTAATTTATAAAGGCGATTTATTGATTTATTTGCCATATCTATCTGACTATAAGACACTTCGGACTATAAAAGGCACCAAGGCTATGAATTAAAAAATCTAAGAAACAGAATCTCATTTTTTTTACTTTTACTTAGGTATATGTAAAAGCAAAAATAAGCACTACAGAACAGCAATGCAGCACAAAATTTCACTTGTTCTCACGCATCATAAGAAGCCCAAAAAGTCTCATTACCGCTGTCACACTCAATAATATGTATGCAATTTGAGGTTGCCACTTTGTAGAATTACAATGTTGAAGAAGTAACACTAAAACTTTGTCAGATAAATTTTGCCGAAGTCAAGTGTTTCACGGGTGGTTTCAACGTGATTCGCATCATCATCTGAAGATAATTTAAATTGCGCCGAGGCTGGCCATGCATTTTTTGAGTCTGATTTAACTGAAGAAGCTGATGAATCTTGCTTATTGGAGCCATCTCGATAAAGTTGATTTCTTCTGTTTACTGTGCTCGTGTGTATGCTTAAACCTAATAGACTAATGGTTCTGGAGGCTATAAGCCCGTCTATTAAATTTGTTATTATAATTTTTTCCTGAAACCTCGGAGAAGTTTTTGTTTGCTCTTACCCGATAGTTAAGAGTAGTCCCCAGCAACCGGTGTGTCGTGACAAAGTATTTAGTGGGC
Source organism: Tanypteryx hageni (assembly GCA_028673005.1). Classification (NCBI taxonomy): domain Eukaryota; kingdom Metazoa; phylum Arthropoda; class Insecta; order Odonata; family Petaluridae; genus Tanypteryx; species Tanypteryx hageni. The sequence continues at coordinate 153,260,900 of CM054115.1, forward strand.
CACGGTTTCTTTGGAAGGGAAGAAAGAATATCACTGTTTTATTAGTCTCAAGCTAAAACCACAGGAAATAAATTTCTTGAAGAGGGATACTTTGTAGTAGAATTTTTTCCCCTGATTTAGTTACTTAAACAAATTGTCAATTTTTCAATTTTGTAATCCTACTTAAATAAACAATTTAAAATGTAGTTTTTAGCCATAATCTTTTCCATCCGTGGTGTAAAAGCGACTAGTTCCTCCAAATTGCGTAAATTACTGCCTGATAAAAATGTTCCACACAAGCATATGAAAATTGGGTCGGTATGCCTCAAGTATGGAGCTAGCCCGAAATTGTGAAAAGTTAGAAGGCTGCAGAGCCATCGAATGCCAGCTTACATTCGTATATGCTGCGAGGGACAAACATTTAGTGCGGAAAATCTTCTTATCTTCCACCTCCCACATATCTCCCTGGCTTCTCCCCGTTGTCTCCCTCTTTTCTCTCTTACTTGATATCTCCTAATCTTTCACTTTTCTCGTACCCCTCTCTCTATCATTCGTTTGAATTCAGTTAGATAATCGAATATCATCATCTAATTTCATTCGTTGAGAGAAAGTGGAGTGTTTCCTGGAACTAATCTGACGCTTCATTAAAGTTAGGTAGAGCTCGCTGGTCTATTATAACCTTAAGATTATTTCCCATTTGCAATTAGGTGGTGTAGAACAGAAGCCCTTTCACTACAAATCAACGATTGTAATTTCGGTGTTTTGCTCCATCCCTTGATTATTCCTCTCATATATGTTTCAAGTTATATATTTTCATTGGAGGCTAATTGTAATATCTGAAATTCTCTTTCCTCATTTCGTCTCTCTAATTGCACTCTTCATTCCAAAATCTAATAATCAATGTCACCGTATAGCTGGATACCAATTGATAATAAACGATATTCCAATAGCCACAAAAAAATACGTATTTTAGCTTTAAAGCAGCCGTGATCGGTGACTCGTTATGTATCGATTGGTTTTATGCACTTACAATTAGATTTGTTTGTATTCGGCTTGAATCAGTGATGCGTAGGATAGCCCATTTACGGTGGTGTGAGAAGATCCCATTGCAGTTTTTAGGCGATCTTTACAACAAGTAAAAAAAGAACGCCATATGGTCAGGTCTTGTCCGTCCGTCCTCATGTTTCATCTCAGAAACTACTGGGCGGATGTTGATGAAATTTGGTATTTAGGACATAGGGGCAAAGAAACCAAGAAAATGATATAAACAGTTTACGTGGTCTAATGATTAGATTGATTCATTGATCAACTCACGGTTACACGAAGTACTACCAAAGAAATGCAAAATGCTTGGTTGCTTTTTCTCACTCATTGTGGATTTATTTTATTCGAATCTAAAACCAAACAAGAAATGACAGTTATCAAACTCAAGCTCTTCGATGCCATTAAATATCACACTGTGCACAATTAAAATTAAAAATATCACTGGTCGCTTACCTAAGAAGAGTATCGTGAGGAATAAACTCCAGTATAGCGTTGACAGACGACAATTCGCTTCAACAAAATAAAACAATCGGACGAGAATCGGTATTCACGGAGGGTTTGACTGTTGTGACGGTAGAAGCACCACTGAGGCCTGGCGTATGCGTACTAGCGTTCGCAAGTCGCGCCGCCGGTGGGTCGACGGTGGCCCGACGTGGAACGTGAATTTGATGCAACGTAATAAGGCGAAAATTGTCAGCGATCCTGTGTCGGTGACACGAAGACGAATCAGAATATAATGAAACAGTATAATAAACATAAACATTGCAAATAATGTCCAAATTTCTCCACGGACCACCAAAATTTTCTCGCGGACCATCAGTGGTCCGCGGACCACCGGTTGGTGACCGCTGGTCTAATCGGGAGTGGCCTTCACTTGTGACAAAAAATCAACTATTCTTTTTATCTCGTACAATATCACTTATAACAAAAAAGTCTTTAAACGACTTTGTAGAACTAGCCAAATAGCATATGTTTTGCTCAGTACATTTTTAACGAAGGAGTAGCCGATTTCAAGAAAATTAAACTTTAAAGTCGTAAATCACTTTGAACTTATTGTTAGAAATATTTCCCGTGTTTTTTAATTGTTGTCAACGAAAACAACCTTCGTGACTACTGAAGTAAACAATATCTTCTGTAAATACCTAAGTAGTTTAATTTTCTTTCGTGCGCATCAACATTAAGAAAATGAAGGGAAATGGATTATCACGACGAAGGAATGAACGTAAATACGTATATTTTCTTTACGTATACACAGCGTTTGTAAGTGAAAAAATTGTGTAATTTACGACAAAGGAATGAACGTGAACACAAAGATTAAATTACTTCTATTCGAGTGAGGTGAATTTTAAATAATTGTCGATTGTTTTATTAATTACAATTGATTAGAAAATTAGTCGGTGAATCAAAAATTCGATATCCTTGGCATCACTACTGGCATTTCAGTTCGTTGGCATTATACTAAGCCAGCGCTGTAACTAGCTATTTTAGTACCCGGGGCAAACTACCAAATATGCGTCGTCCCCTCCATAAAAAAATGTCTAATACCTATATGGATTTAGGGTGAACAATTAATAAATAAAAATAAACTATAAATGATATAATTTCTTACTATAAATGTACATAATTTAAATACATAATTACATATATAATTACACACATACATAATTTAAATACAGAAAGTATAAATATTTTAATATTAAAGAGTTATTCTATGTGATTTTAATGTAGCAAACTCATCAATAGCATCATCGAAATTTTGAGTTTCTGCTATGCGTAATGTATGGAACAAGTATAGTAGTGAAATATCCCGTCCTTGTGACATGCACAACTTGCATTTAACAGTTTTTGAGCCCCATCTTTAGTTTCGCCCGGGGCAGATGCCCCGCTCTAGTTACGGCACTGTACTAAGCCGTTAATATTTATCTTTTTTGACATGATTGCATAAGTTGTAAAGAACGCCTCTGCCTCGCATGTATGCACACATGATGTGTGCATCTTTCCTCTCTTGTTTATTCTGGAGTGATTTTCCGCGCAAGTATTTGTTGTTGTCATGGTTGGGCAAAATACTTACATTCCAGTATTTTAAATACAAATACAAAGTACTTGATAGGGAAGTATTTTAAATACAGATACAAAATACATTAATAAAAAATTCCAAAATACATTTAAATACTTTTGTATTTTAAATACTTAAAATACAATTGATCCGTACAAAATAACAAAAAAGTTAAATTACTACAAAATTCAGTTAAAGAAAATTTTACTAATAAAATTGCAATTAAAAACCATCCGAACAATAATTCATATTACCTTTTAAAAAAATTAATTCCTCAAAAAGTTCATCTGAAATAGCACCCCTTGAAGGGGAATTTATAAAGCCTGCAAAAGAGAAGTCTTTCTACAGGTGCAGAGGAACACAAACTTGTATTGTAGCGAACAAAGGCTTTTCTCACTATTGCATAGTTATTAAGGGTGGTTAGATTTTTCCCTTTATCATTAAAAAATTATGTCAACTCGCACTCTACAGTTGACAGTTGTTTCTCTCTTTGTCTTAAAAAGTCTGTTTGATTTGGCGAGTTAAAAATACAAAAATCACTTCATCAGCTTCATCTGAACTTAAAACAGGCGTGGTAGAGAATTGTTCAAGAGAGTTCACACACAATTTATGTATTCTTCTCCTATCATTTTCAGAAGCAGTGTTAGGGAACCACCTCATTTTGAAAGCAGGATGGAAACAAGCAGCTAAAATGGCATCATTTGCTTGTGGGGCCATATAAAAAAAAATTTAATCTCTCTGTTAGTGAATTGATTAAAAGTGTAGAAACATGAGAGAGATGAGGGAGATTGATTTCTAGAAGCAAACAAAGTCTTTTTTTGAGAGACACTAATGTAGGTAATAGCTCACCATAAAAGCATGTCTTCTCATTTTGCATTAAGTCAAGGGCCAAGGCAATGGGTTTCAAGACTTTGCAGTACTCTTCCAGTTATTCAAATTCAATTTCTTTAAACTGTGGCAGTTCCAATTTTTCAGTCATAATATAAAGTTTATTTTTGAACTGTAACATCTGTGAAACAGAATCAAAAAGAGAGTTCCACCGAGTGGGACAAGGAAACTTCAATGCACATTGCAAGATCTCTGAAATTGCTTCAGATGCTTTAGGTCTTCTAGATGCATTCCATAATGCCGAACATTTTGCGAAAGTTGGGTGATGGATCCTGGATGCAGTAGGTGAATTTTTCAAAGCATTCAGGAAGTCTGTGGTAGCAGGAAGGCTGGGTGTGTGCAGGCCCGGACATAGAGACCCAGGGCCCCTAGGCAGTTAACAGAGTTGGGGCCCCCTTTTTGGTAATTTAGCAAAAAACAAACTTTACTTTTATTTTTTATTTATTTAACGTACTTTGACTTTAGAAAATAGACAAGCAGACTTAGAAATGAAATAGACAAATACCAGTATACTTTTTTACACATTAAAATTTTTACATTTACATATAATTACAAGATTACATTGCCACGCGACGAACTTTCTTCTCTGCAAAAGAACGGATGACCTCACTATAGTCCACCGACTGCGTTATTTCTGACTCTATGTACAGCACAGAGAGTGAATTAAGCCTGTTCTCTTCTGTGGTAGATCTTAAATAATTCTTTACTTTCTTTAGCGCTGAAAACGACCATTCTGCCGAACAGTTTGACCCTGGTGTACACAACAATGGTCAATTATTTTCTATTTCGTTCGGAAAAATTGACATATTATTTTCCGTGTCCTGTGTCCTCAATGTGTACTATTTCGGCCCCTGGTCGGGGCCCCCGCCGAGGTTGGGGCCCTAGGCAGCTGCCTAGTTTACCTAGGCAGAAGTTCGCCGCTGGGTGTGTGGCTAGCACACCTTAAATGGCAAGCCAGATAACCCCTCATAGGATAATTAATTTCTTTTTCAGATTTCAGTGAAATACCAACCAGCTAATACCAAACAATATAACCACTACTATGCAGTATTGTCAACTCCATTCGGTGACAAATAAAATTAATTTTCCGTAAAACATAAAATTTCTTTATTGATTGAATTGCAGATAAATTATGTAAGGGAGTCACTAGTTAGTATTTTGTGTATTTTAAATACAAAATACCTAATTCTTTGTATTTAAAATGCAAATACAAATTACATCTGAGATTCCCTTTCAAATTACAAGATACAAAATACAATAGTATTTAAAATACGTATTTTAAATACATGTATTTGAAATACTGCCCAACCCTGGTTGTTATATATAGAATTTCCTTATAAAATAAGTTCCACTTTATTGTAATTGTTTAACCATTCAATGGCCATGAGATTTATCCTGATTATCGGATGCATACTTTGTTGGTTTACCTCCATTCAGTTATCTATTGCGCTTCTTTTACCTTCCCTTCATTCCATTTTGTATATTTTAGTGAAGTTGCGTTAAATTCTGATTTCTCATAATATATTCGATAATCAATCTTACGTTTTCATTTTTCGTCACAATTATTTTCTGTTTTTATAATACTCATCTGAAACTTCGTACTTAAGCAATCCTATTTTATTCAATGTATAATACTCCGCTGTTCTTCAACATTTTTTTTCATAGAGACCGTAATATTTAGGACATATTATGAAGTTGAATAGAGTAGGATCAGCTTCAAAGAAACCGAAGTTATTGCTCCCATCTTTCTCGCCCATCCTCTATAGATACGCCATTAATCACGAGCTATTCATTCTAATTCAAGTTTATAGGTCACTTTTTGGGTCCTTATTTTACTCTTGTTTGGGTTACGTCCAGTTTATAAAAGATTACCATCTCATCCGGTCATTCTACTGGGGGCTGCCGGTGGTTTGGTGATTAGGACGCTGGCTGTTACTCGCCCTCTGATCGGCAGCGGACACGAATCCTGCGAAAGAAGGATTTTTTCCAAGGCCGCCCGGCCCCGTTTGTGTGGTCTGAGGAGACCGCGCAAGTTCAGAGTTCCATCCTTCGGAAGGGACGTTAAGCCATTGATTGGGCCCCTTGGTGCTCTTCGTTAAGAATAGGCTAATGCCGGTACCGGGTTTCCCTCGTCCCTTGTGTGTTCGACGTGAAAGGAGCTATGGACATAATAATCCAAGAGGTTGATTAGCCAAAAATACACACACTTATTTTTTCGCTTTCTTATGTATGAAGTACATAGAGAAAGTCTGCGAAAAATAAATAAAGTGAATTCGATGAAAACCCCCGTTAATTCTTGTTTGTAGTGAAGAAAAAGGTTGCTTCGTTTACAATATGCTTTGTTGGTGAAGTAAACAGAGACGACTCATTTTCTAATACGTGGGCGAATTATGATACAGATTTGAAGTGACGTAAATTCAGTGCATATTAAGAAGGGCGACCGTGAAGGTACACCAAAACTCACAGAAAGGTTGCGAAGGGCGTCTTTTAAAGGTTAATTGATTGCTTAAATTTGTTTTAATTGTGATTAATTTATGATTTGTGTTGTGCTACAATATTAACTGGGCCATTGTTATTGGCATCTACAGCTATGTGGGTAAGTACTTTCTTCCACGCCAACCCGCGAATTGTCGAGGCGCTTAGGCCGCGAACAGCGAAGCTGTGCCTGAAAAACTTAACCGCGAATCCGCGAACGGCGAGGTCCTATTGTATACGTATTTTAGTTGCTCTCGTGACCGAAGAAGTGCCTTTTTCAGGGCCATATGTTTAGTCTTTCGTATGTTCGCGGACGAGATATAAACAGTAGATCAGCTTCTGCAAAATACCTTGATCACATAGGGCAGGGATCGGCAACATAGAGCTCGCGGGCCACATGCGGCCCCCGAGATCACTTCGTGTGGCCCGCGAATATATGATGAAAAAGTTGTCAGTAAAACTTAAAAATTTACAATTTCATATTTTTCAGTCAAATTATAGTCTCTAAACCTACTCTGTTGGAGTTTTAACGATAGTATCTAAATTATTTATTGTTAGATATGATTTTCAATAATATGAGGCGCAGAATCTCTAGGGAACTTCTGATATAGACGCTCATCCGACCCGCCGAAGTTCTTGTGACCTCCAATGCGGCCCTCCGATGCATTCACAACTACGTATGTGGCTCGCCATGCAAAAAATGTTGCCGACCCCTGAGTCATAGTCACCCGGAGTAGATGCCTTGCAAAAATGAACCACATCGCACAAATATGTGGTAAGTATAGATTTTTACCGAAATGCCGATTTACTCAAAATTGGCGTCTAGGCTTTAGATAAAAATGTTTGCCGCCCTGATCAACACAACTTAATCTTTATGAGTAAAAAATAACCATGTAGCGTCCAATTGACATTATAATATATCGAGTTTTACATCCAGCTAAAGTCAAACACCTTTCTCTTCTGATGTCATGCAACGATTAAGTGATCTTATTGGGAGACGAAATGCGGGAAAAATTAATTCCACGCGTAAAAACATTTTTGTACGCAGTGAAATTATCGTATTTACTAGAAGCGTACATATAAAAAGATCGTTCGATTTATGTAGCACCGATTTTTTGGGTTTTAGCTTAGTGAGTGCAGATTCTAATTTTGCTTACCTAAGTACATTAAGCATTTCTGCTAAATGTAAATACGCCAGATGTATTAGAAGGCCATGGCATTAAATTAAGAGGCTATCGTCGCAGATCCAGGACGCAGGTTCGAACCTTCGGTGGTTAGCGCCGGATGGCGGTACTTTAACCACTCCTCCCACCTCCCTCCTTCACCCGTCATCAGTATCAACGCGGCCTTCATTTGCATTCGATTGCTGTGATTCATGCCCACCTGTTGTGTGCGCGCTGATTATGCTGCCTGCTCAGCAACGGCATGAGAGAGCGCTTTGGAAATTCCACCGGAAAAAGTCAAGTTATTTCCTCCCACGGGGGTGAACGGCGATTATTATGGAGGTCATTTAGGTGGGGGTGGGAATGGTATCTGTGTTCGAACATTACCGAATCCTTCTCAAGCCAACCACGTGGAAAATCTAGAGAAAACAAGCCCGCAAGGACAAGCGGTTCCCCGAGCGGCGGCGTACGTGACAGAAAATGCGGATCACGGATGAAATATGGTGAAAAGAGGGTGGAAATGGAGGGAGATTGAGAAGACAGGACGGAAAGCAGGGTTGTGAAACGATTGGAGGGGGTTAGTGGAGAGGAAGAACTTTCGAAATGATTTCTCGCCTCATCCTTACCTTCCGACTTCAAATAGCCGGCTGTCACCTATAATGTAGCCGCCGTAAGAATGTCTCTGTAATATGTAGGAAGGACTGTTTTGGATAACATTTTCCTCGTGTGAAAGATCGAGTGCCCGTTATGGGTGGAATCCTATTGATAACTAAGTTGGCTCCAGTTGCCCTGATTCAGTTCACCATCTCTCGCGAAAAATATAATTTTAATACAACACACTGTAATCGCGTATTAAATGTTTTACGTGGTGAAATTCTGGTGTGGCCGTGAAACGTGCTTTTTCTATTTTCTGAGCCGCGAAGAAAAAGTTAAGCTAGCGGTGCGCAAACTATGGGTCGAAGGGGAATTCGTGTATTTATAACATTTATTTTTACGTTGAATTCTAACATTTGTTTTGTATATATTTTATGTTTCTGTAACTGTGCTCATTTAAAGTGTATTTACAAAATATGTAGTAAATTTCGCTGTTTAAGTCACGAAACAATTCAAGTAATGCATATTTGAAGTGGGGTCCGCGCCGAAGGTGTCAGATACATTGGGGGTGGAGGTTTGCCGTGCAAAACGTTTGCGCACCACTAGACCGTATGAACGTGCCATAAAAGACCATCGCGATGCCGCGGGACCCTCGGACCTAGAAAAATGCCAAGCCCCTCTAGAAAATTCCATCGCGAGAAAAAGAACTTGCAGTTTCACTGTTCCTTTATTTCCGTCTGGAGTAAATTTCCATTCGGTCGTTATGATATGTGCGTTCGAGAACAGGGATAGACGAAATAATAAGGGCGTTTTTAGATGCAGAAATGTCGGCCAAAAAGCTCCCCATCGCTTCTCCGACGCGGAAAAGTAATTACGGAGTCACACTTGTCCCGTTGTTTTTTTCCTCGCTTTTCGCCGTCTCGAAAATGCGCCGAGAACATTACGCTCTCCGTAATGACAAATAATTTGAAACGAGGTCGCGAAAAATACGACGAACGAGAGCCTATTTTTGGTATATTCGTCGTTCTTTCCCTCCCCTCTCTGTTGGTGACCGCAATTTTTATTTTTTTCTCCCACTTGCTCTCGTTTCACTTTGTATTTCGTCTCGTTATTTCGATGAAATTGTTCCTTGTCTGAATTTAATCATTACAAACTCCGACTACTTTCGCAGGTTGGCGTTCCCATCGAAACGCGTTAGAATAATATTGTGCATTTGCACTTTCTCCAGTAACGTTATTAGTCAGTATTGAATGATACTGAAAACTTCATCATCATCATCATCATGTTTCTGTTCGTAGACAGGTTTTAACTGAATCGCTGCCTCCATTTCTCTCTCTCCCTAGAAGCCTCTTTTATATCTCTATAAGTATTATATCCTTGCTTTATATTATCTAATATTCCTATTCTTTTTCTCCCTCTTCCTCTTCTTCCACTAATTTTTCCTTCTAAGATCGTCCTTTGTAAACACTGTCTTCTCAATATGTGCCCTATCCAATTTGCTTTTCTTTTCCTGATTGTTTTTATTAGCGTCCTTTCTTCTCCCACCATTTCTAATACTTCTTCGTTTCTCTTCCTCTCTGTCCATTTCACTTTCATCATTCTTCTCCATACCCACATCTTAAAACTTTCTAAATATTTTTCCTCCTTTCTCCTTACCGTCCACGTCTCTGCACCATAAAGAGCTATGCTCCATATGTAGCATTTTGCTAATTTCTTCCTTGTTTCTAAATTTATTTTCTTGCTTGTGAGAAGCTCCTTCTTCTCGTTAAATGCTGCTTTTGCCATTGCAATCCTAGCTCCGATGTCCTGTGTACTACTTCCATCCTGTGCTAAAATACTGCCAAGATATTTGAAACTACTTACTTGTTCCAATTTTTGGCCATTTACCATTATATTTAATTCTTTATGATCCTTTGAAACCACCATGACTTTCGTTTTTTCTGTATTGATCTTCATTCCATATTGTCGGCCAACCTCCACTAGTCTGTCTGTCATCCTCTGAAGCTCTTTCTCGCCTTCTGCTATTAAGCCCTGATCATCTGCGTATTTAATGGTGGTAATACTTTCACCTCCTATCTTAAATCCTTTCTCTTCCATCAACGCTTCTTCTGTTATTGTTTCTGCATAAATATTAAATATCGCTGGTGAAATAGGACAACCCTGCCTCACTCCCCTCCCTATTGAAGTACTTTCTGTTTCTTCTCCTTCAACCCTGACTCTAATCTTTTGATCAAAGTAAAGGTTTTTAAGCAGTCTTTTATCTTTCCAATCTATTACAATTTTGTTTAAAATACCCAGCATTTTATCCCATTTCACTCGGTCAAAAGCTTTCTCCCAATCTACAAAACAAAAATACATACCTTTATTGACTTCTAGCGCTCTTTCTATCATCATCCTCATACATCCTATAGCATCTCTAGTCCCCCTTCCTCTTCTAAAACCAAACTGATTATCTTGCAGCTCCTTTTCTATTTTACATTCAATTCTTTTGGTTATTATTCTGGTTAGAACTTTAGCTGTATGAGAAATTAAACTAATAGTTCTGTAATCCTTGCAACATTTTGCATTGTTCTTTTTCTCCAGTGGTACCATCACAACATCTAAAAAATCTTCAGGCCATATGCCAGTATCATATACTTGGTTAAAAAATTTTGTGAGTTGAAAACTTCAAGGAATTATTATTTGCGTTGATATCTTATGTTTTTTCCAGATTAGGTCACTCCATTAAATCGAGAGGCCGAAAAATATGACTAATTCGAACGAAGATTTTCTGATATTCATTTTTTGAGAAACGTTCTTAATAAAAAATATAATGTAATGGGTAGGTTACCGCTCAATGAAGTTTTATATCACTAACGCGAGAATAAATGTGCTTTTCACGTTATCCAACAGCAATTCTCGCAATTTCGTAGCGGGTGGCATACATGAAACAATTTCTACGTTACAAAGCTTATTTTGTTGGGATAATTGTTAAACAAGTTAGACATATGGATCTTGTACGCAGGGTGCTTAAGATACTTATTACAATAATAATGCTGAAAACTCAACATATTTCGTATTGGATACACTTAATTCTACTTTATCATTTTGTTAACTACATTAGCTGTGAAAAGAATGAGAAGACCAGGTACGCATTTCGGCTACAAGGCAGCCATTCTCAGTGTTCGCCAATTGTAGATTAGCCATAAGACGACCTCGATAATTATTTTTTGAACAGTCGTTATCTACTGCCAAAGCGAGAGAGTCTAAGCCTTTAAAAAAGTTTCGAAAGTGTTTTTCGTTGCCTCGGAGACAAAATCGCGGAGTGGATACCTTCACGATTGCCAGTCAAATTAGCGGATCTAACGGCACCGCTCATAATAAGAAATAAATGATGTAACCGGCACACACCAGACGAAGGAGTTCTGAAAAGAATTTTAATAACTATCGATAGGATTCCTTTTCGACCTCGATGACCTTAAAAAGAATGTCCTTACATCAGACTGTTTAATTAAATTTACGTGGACTTTAAAAGTTAAATAATTCATCCCTTTCAAATTTGCGTTGAGAAAGAGTTGAAATAGCCTTGCAAAAGTTTAACGGCTTTTGTTTAGATTCTTTTCGGCGAGGAATGTTTTTTTAAGATAAATCTTGATGTTTTACTAATTATTATGTTTTTTGAAACTTTTCCCCGCGGATAGGTACGCTGTAAATTTTGTGTGCAACTCCTACATTATCAATTGTTTTGTGACAGCTATACATGAGTATATTGGTGGCATATAGCCATAATTTTAATATTTGAAATTAAAAAAAATTCTACAGTGTATATATTTACCTTTTACTGCGGCACTTTTTTAATTTGAAAAACACCTGCATGTTTTAACTCTGCACGTCTGCCCGTTCTTTGTGAACTTGTTGAAGTTGAATTTGCGGCTGAACCAAAATACTCACAAAGATGTAATTTTGTGCGCGTGGGTATGGTGATATATTCAATGTCTTCCAGATCGTCCGTCTGTCGTGCGAAATGAAATTTCGGCCAAGTAAAGGCCTAAATATTTTCAGGGTTCTTGGATATAGCAAAATGCCATGTATTAATGCGTTCATAAAATGCGCCTGAGCTATTCGGTTCTAAGATAGAAACTCCGGTTGTTTCCGTTGTTTTTGTTTTACAGTTTTCCGTCAAATAAAACCTGTACTGCGGGAAAGTCTAACCTGCCGGATCTATTTATCGGTAAATAATACGTTTAGTGCGGGAAAATTAAACCGATAAACTCCAAATAATTATTGTCACGCGGTTTTTTCTGTCATTGCTTGTTAGTTCACAGGATCTCCCCGCTGTCCGCCTCGTAGTTTTCCAACAAATACACTCTCCTTCTTCAGAAAATCAAGACTTTTGATAAGAAAAATTCCCCTTCCTCTTGAACTTTATGACCAAAACTGGATCGTAAGTCTCCTCGTAGAATTTCTCCTTATTCCATAAGCAGTTGGCGTTCTTTATCATCTACCCACTTCATTAAATTGTTTGCGTCTTCGTCTACATTGCACCCTGGTGGCCGATGGCAGAACTCGCCAACGCGTCTATTTTTATTTTGGTTTGTAACTAGGACTTCACGTTTTCTGCCAATCACAGAACATTTTACTAGTAATTTCTCCTCTCGTAGAATGCGAATCAACGTTTAGCATTCATCGTTGATCTCCAATGTCTGCCGACCATGTCGAATGCGACAACCGGTTTGACGTTCTCTTACGGTGATATAATTTGAAATGTTAAGAAAATATAGAGCTGTAGTGACCGGATCGCTCTCAAGCAGACAACATCTGCAACAGAAAAACGAAACTGCGCGAAGATTGGCAATTGCTTTTGCAAATAGGGCGTGCATATAAAATGAATTTGCTCCATGGAACACCATGGCAATAAAAAAATTAACGTTATTGTTTTAAGGCCTGTCGCTTTTGGCTCAATATACAACTCTCTGATATCGATTTGTGTAAATTTCATTTGATCATCTTTAGCATGAATTCTTTCGCTGAACATTCAATAAGCAGTTAATTCGTTGGTCAGGAGATTTTAAACTGATAATGACACACTTTGTATAAACTTTTATTTGTATAGGATTGATTGAGAAATAATAATAATTCTGTTTACTTAAAGCATAAATTTCTTAAACAATGCCTCAAAATGTTATCATCGTATGTAATGTGCATCGTTAAATCGCTGTTATACATTGGAAAAAATTTTATCTCATCTTTTTTATGGATCGATGTAAGTTTTTGCGCATTTATAATGTTATATAACCTTTTAATTCTATTGTTACATATTTTTATACTTTATTTCTCTTAGGAAACATTGTTTTTGGTTAACATCAATTTGAGAATTGAAGTAATGACAATCTATACGAATTAGGAAATTATAGCAAAGAATATCGAACATTTGAAACTGCTTGTCCAGTGGTTCCCAAGCTGAATGCCGTGGAAAAGCTTTGTTTAGTAAATAAATTAACTACTTGGAAGTTTTGATACGTAATTAAAGCAATAATTTTTCCTCTAATAAATTGATTATGGTGCAGTACCAACAAATGGTTGCGTACAAAAGTTGTAATATCCATATATAAAAATATAAAACCTTTCTTCAAAGCAAATTTTTTGTGAAATTCTGTTTACCTTTGAAAGAGTACCTCGCCTACAAAAAATTTGAGAACCGCTGTACTCGTTCCATGTTCAGTGCAGTTCCATATTTACACCCAAGGAAAGCTATTTGAAGGCACATGATTTTAAATACCGCCCTTTGGATTCACGCTTACAAAAAAATAAACTTGGCTCGGAAGAGAATGTTCTTGAGAATGTGCGATCCTTTATTGCCCCCTACGCTGTAACTGGCGCGTTGACGCGTCTTCGGACTTGACTCCGGGGGTAGAATAAGGAACACGCGTGGGCTGTTTGTTTTTTTGGAAAACGCGCGAAGGATGAGAATGAAAACATGTATTAATACGTCCTTCGGATATTTATAGAAGTCAATGGCTATTTCGAGAATGATAGGTATACATAAAAGCCGATTAAACTTTTATCTGGATTACAAAAAATCGGTTCGTTTTTGTCTTTTTTCGAGTCCTCGAGGTGAATTGGTTTTTTTTAAGTCTCTCGAGCGGAAAGAAATTATCGGATTTTATATAAGGCTTTGTCGAAGATATCGGTCGAAAAGTTTTCCTCGTTTCGGTCATGTTCTTTCACTTCGTTTGATGTCCGAAATAAGCTGCTAACGAGATAGAGCTGAACGAGGAAAATGGGACGCAACCCTGAAGTTTCGAATTTTCCTTTCAAACTCACGATGATGCAAGTATTTCCATAATTTACTGGTGGTCCACAAAGGACGTGTCCCACAAATTAGGTCCCTGGCGTGGAGTAAGACCCCCGAAACCTGTAAGTTTGTATTCTTCATTTTCTTTGTCTTTTCACCGCCTTTCCATTTATTCCCCTTTTCCATGTCACTAATTTTTGAACTTGACGGTTAAGGAGTTAGATTTTTCATTTAACATCAATTTTGCTCCACCTTTACCTATCTGTATATTCAAGGCTTAACGAATGCAGGCATAGTTCACCAACAAAATAAAAATATCGCTTTTCATATTATGTCACATTGAAAGCAGCTACTGTTATTGACGATAAGCATCAAAAACCTAAATACTTCCTGCGTCTGAAATAAAGAATAATTATTGCGGTAATAGGTGGAATATGGGCGAAGAAAATCGATTAATTTTCAATCTTGATTTTCACACGTTACGGACGAGTACATGAGGGCATTCTTTCAGCCAATTTAAGGTAACGTTTAATTAAATCGCGGTAATCAGGGAAATATTCATCATTATAAATTATATAAAAATAAGAATTTGTTTTACGTTTTCGCATTATTCACGTTAATATCATTGTTTTTCAAAACATTATATATGTTTAATCGACACTTGTGAAATAAACGTAAATATTTAGAAGCTGTTATATGAAGTTCATTTAAATGGTATGTACGCACTAGCAGATTCATTTTTTGCCAATGAAATTTCATTATTTAATCTAGTTAAAACGAAAAATCCCGGAGTTGGTAATTAATTAATTAGTGCCCATTTTATGTAGTCCGATATTATACCTCGTGTCAAAAATCACCTCGGAGTGCTTTCATTGGTCTCGAAAATTTCAAGTTTATGATGTAGATATCGCAAATTTTCAATTAAATTAAGCACAACAAATTTTTTAAAAATTATCACCAACATTATCGAGGGAATGGAGTATATTTTTTGGCTAATTTTCGCGTGTATTCTATCGTTTCCTCTCGGCACTATTTTTTGTGAAAAGTTTTATTCGATTTGACAATATTTTTCATATAATTTCGAGCACGCGATTTACGAATTGAATAGGCATGTTAATTTTATCATAATTAACCCAAAAAATAGACCTCGAACGGCATTCTAGTTGGTAATGGAATCACGTGTAATTGAATCATGTTGAAATGATAATTTACGGCAGCCGTTAACAGGCTGCGCTCCCATCTTACGGCAGCCGACCTTGACGCAAGTCTCTTAATCCAAATCCATCTACAAATAAATATCAAATGTGATTGGAATATTTAGAAAAAATCAGGATTTTTGTCAATATTAATAATGAAATTAAATTATGCCATTAAAAATAACTAAAAAATAAACGTTGAAAATACGAAATATACCCTTCCGCCTTCGCGAACCCCCTTGAGACATTTCGTGACCCCCCTTGCGGTCGCGACCCCCAGATTGGGAACCGCTGTTATACGGTGTTGATACATTGTTACTCTGACAGCGATTCTAAATTCTTAGGCTTGGCTGCGTTCGGCGTTTGAAATCAATTCGTCTCGATGTGTTGGGAAGGGTCAACTTCAAAATGCCCAAATTATTCCCCTTTTTTTGTTCATGCCAACCAAATTAATTATTTTAATAAGGAAATATCGAACTCGCCTTATCACTGAAAATTATTGACTAAATTAACGGCGAATTCTCTTGCCGTTTAAGTGTGCCAATCTTCATGAATATCTAGTCCAGGGTTTGGCAGCCCAAGGCACGCGTGCCAAAAGGCGACACGCGAAAATGTTTTAGATGACACGCTACTTCGTCGGAAAAAATATAAAATGCGTGTATTTTTATTACCTGACTTAGTTATACTTCGTGTTGTGAAAACCCTGCATAATATTTGGAACGTGTGATGTGATAAAAATCACTTTTCCTAAACGCAACGAACAAAATAAACGTAAAGGGGGCACGCGTGAAGGGTCACAGGTTTTGAATATTGATAAGAACCTCCCCAACAGAAAAACGTTGCGGACCCCAATTTAGTCCATTAAAATAGAATAATAATGCGTCTAAATTAGTTCCTTTGCTCGTATTTCGAACATATACAAATATTTTGACTTTTTCAATTAAATATATCTGAGGTATGGAAGGTAGCATTATGTGTGTGTGAGACATTGACTGAGAAAATAGGATCAGAGCAGATTAGAGGCGTTTGGGATGTGGCTATGGTATAGCCTGGGGAAAATTAGTCGGGCCGAGAGAAAAATGAATGAGGAAGTTTTGAATACAGTAGAGGAAGAGAGAGCCTTAATTAGAGTAATAAGGAAAAGACAAAAGAAATGGTTAGGTAACATTTTGAAAGGTCTGTTGAAGGAAGTCAAAGAGGGGAGGATGCTAGGAAATTGGCAAAGAGGTAGGAGGTAGGAAGAGGAAAGGAATGTTAGATGCATTAAAAGGAGATGGGTATGAGAAGGTAAAGAGAAAGGCCTTGGGTGTCACAGATTGGGTTGGATGAGCCGAGAGATACAATGTTTGTGATGATATCTGTGATCGTCCCCAGACGTATTTCAATAATCCAAAACGATGACAAGTCTTCAATTGCAAAATTTTTCGCCGACATTTTTAATTTTTCTGGTTTCACTGAGCCTGTGTTTTTTGCCTGCTCGAAGCCATACGTGTTATGAAAGCAATTAAGAAGAATATGCAATTATCATAGTTGAATTTAAGAATAATATTAAAATATCAAATATAATCTAGGTTTATTTGTTGTATAATTTTTATGTCCATTTATGTGCATACCTATATTTTATTTATTTTAATAGACAGTTTACACTCTCTAATCTGGAATTCTGTAGTCCGGAAACCTAGTGGCGGATTTTGATATCCTGGGGTCTCTGGCGCTAAACTATTGGGTCTCCTGGTGCTAAACAATTGGGGGTCCTGAAATCTGAATATATTATAGTGAAACCTCACCTATCTATTACCCTTTTATTTGACCCCTATTAACGATCCATCTATGATCTCATCCGGATCGTGTAAACCAAATTGTTTGCATAAGAATTTATACATGGACGTCCATTTTTATGTATCTTATCCCTTCCCGTGCTTGATTTACTCATATACTTTTGTTAAAGGCAAAAATTATGGCTTAGTTAGAGTGTAGAGCAACAGTAGGGTCATTAGATACCAACTACCTTTGGTTCGGAACATTCTATAGTCCGGAACGCCTCCTGTTCCGAACTTTCCGGTTTAGAGAGGTTCAACTGTATATTGTACGCAATAATTGTTCAGCAATTTCAGTTGAGACATTTATACAGAGGGTTATAACAGTAAAAAATGCGATCTTAGGTGCATATTCCAGCATGCATGATTTTAACTCCATCTTGGAATTTTTCCTTTATCCGATGTACATTGATCCCATCTCGTTTCATATTCAACTTGCATCACGCTAAAAAAACTCCCTCTGATGTCTCGATTCGAGGAAAATGACTACTCCGGATTGAAATATTTGACGCTAACCGTCGGTTAGGAAAGGATCGATGATAAATTTATCGCGGTCGATATCTCGCGCGGAGAGTCGAACGTTAATGACTCCGTATATGCCTAGGCACCCGTTCCTAAGCTTGCTAACTTGATAATCCGCGTCTTATTTCTTCATTCGAACGATTCCCTCCATAATTTATTTTTCTTCGTAAAGGAAGCCTATCGTGTGAAGTGCACAGTCACGCCTCTATTCCGCGAGTAAAAAGATTCGACGCTAAAGCGACCGTGACTGTCGCCCGCTGAGACGGTAAAAAGATTATTCGCGTTCTTTTCCTATCCTATCTTTAGAATGAAAGTCGACCCTTTCTGACACGATAGGAAAAAGTGAAAATTGACAGGTGATCGCTTTTTTCTTTCTCTTTTCACGTTGTTGAAAGGGCAGTGCATTAAGGCGAGTGCATAATTGCTTTTCTGCATCGATAGGAACTGGTGGCAGGATTTGCGTCAACTGAAACAAGAATAAATACCTTGGGATTGGTTGGAAAGAAGTGAAATTAACTTCAAAGGAACGGTTGATAGAAAGGATGTGCATCGAAGGCAATAGATGCATGAGGCAATGAGTGGTAGGATTTATTTAACGCCCTTTTCCGATACGAAGTTCCATCTCTTTTGTAAATAATTAGAAAGTTGTTTGATTTTAGTTTTCTTTTGTGCAATTGTAGTAATAGGAAAACGTACTGATTTAACGGATGGCTTATCAACTAGGTAGTCACAGAATACAGGGTTATCGGCTATTATAAACACATTATCGGAAGTTATAGACACATTATTGTTAATTATAAACAAAGTATCGGTAGTTATAAACACATTATTGGTAGTTATAAACAATGTATCAGTAGTTATAAACAAACTATCAGTAGTTATAAACACATTATCGTGAATTATAGACAGAGTATTGATAGTTATAAACAATACTAACCCTACCCTATAATGGAAGAAAACTCTCAGGAAGTAGTAAATGAAAATGGAATACAGAGTGAAAAAAATGATTCAGTTGCTAGAACAAGAAAGAAAAGAACCTCAATAACCGACGAAAAAATTGAAGTATTTAAAAATATGAGAGAACAAGGTGAGTCAGCGGTTAAAATGGTAAAAAACTTGGGCGTATCTGTGTCTGTTGTGTACAAACTAATGAGGAAAATACACGAAGCTGAGGAAAATATGGAAGAAGTTGATTTAACGCGGAAGAAGCCTGGACCCAAACCGCAACAAGTTTCTAGATTATCGGACAAAATTTGTGAAATTATTCAAACCGACTGCTCATTGACACAAAAAGGCATTCAAGAAAAGTTGAGAGAATATGACTTCATCTGCACACAGTCTACTTATCGACAAATCTAAAAAATATTGGCATTACAAGAAAAAGATTGAAAAGAAGAGTTTCAAAATCCACAACACCTGAAGTTTTATCAAAAAGGAAAATATATTCTCGTGAAATCATGAGGATTCCATCAGGAAGAATGTTATTTCTAGATGAAACTGGTTTTAATCTACATAGTACCAACAATTATGGATATTCTCCTAAAAATATAGATGCTTTCAAAAAGGTTCCTACGAACCGTGGGAGAAACATAAGTTTGATAGCTGTGCTCGCTATAAACGGAATAAAGAATTATTAAATAAAATTTGGTGCTTATAACACAATATTTCGTTGACTTTCTTCAAGACTGCAAATCAAAGAATGTTTTTAAGGAAGGTGATATCGTTATTATGGACAATGTGAAGTTTCACCACAGCTCTGAAGTGATTACTTGGCTTGCCGCAAATAATGTTTGCTACAAATTTCTTCCCGCTTACAGTCCGCAATTGAACCCAATTGAAGAGGTTTTTAGTGTGCTTAAAAGTAGATACCATGCTATTCGTCCTACTCCTGAGACGTCGTTACAGCTCCAAGAATATGTCGCAAGATGCATTCACAGGATGAATAATGATAGTACATTACGTTTTGAGGTTTTTTATGGCAACATGTTGAGATATCGCGATTTGGCTTTTCAAGGTCTTTCATTTTAAATAATTACATATGTACATTATATTTTTCCCTTTTCAATTCTCCTTTTTGTTCATTGCAGTATGTATGTATGTATCATATCTTATATGTATACTACAAAAGTTAATTAATTGTATGTATTTAACAAACATTTTAAAGGAAAATGAATGTTACCTAATTATATTTATAATTACTTGATTGTGTACTGACTAAATATGTATGTACCTACTATGTATAATTCTCTACAGATATGAATTCTTTTTCATTGTACATATTATACAATGTATTCACTATTATGTACCTACGCATCATTTCTCGTGCCGCCTTTAATCATAGAATTGTACATTGTATCATAAAATAAACACAAAATTAATGGAAATCAGTAATTTATTCTATTTAATTTTCCTTTATGAATTTTTATGTACCGAAAAGGAGTTGAGTTCATTTATCGATAACAACTCACACAAATTAGTAAGCGAGAAAGAGTGGCTGAAAAAATATTTTCATTTTCATTAGCATTTGTGTTTTCCATGTTTGTCTTCTCAACAGAATCAATATTTTGTCTTGATTTTTGAGTTGACTTCATTATTTTCGTTTCCAAAACACTAAAACAATTTTTTACATATTCCCTAAATTTTAGCGTTATGGCCAGGTTTTGTTTATAATTATCGATACTCTGTCTATAATTCACGATAATGTGTTTATAACTACTGATAGTTTGTTTATAACTACTGATACTTTGTTTATAACTATCAATAATGTGTTTATAACTTCCGATACTGTGTTTATAACTATCGATAATGCGTCTATAAATTTCGATACTGTGTTTATAATAGCCGATAATCCTGTAACATAGCCAACCTATGAATGTTCATAAAGAGTATTATATGAGATCTAAATCTACATGATACCCTGCAAGTCACCTTTTTGGTGGATGGCAGGGGGTGCAGTGCACCAAGGGTCCATAGTTTTCCTACCTTATCTTTTCCTATTATGTTCTCTTATCGTCCTAGGGGAAAACTATCCTCTATATTGGTGGGTGTTAATGAGATGAAACTCGACTTGGATGCTTGCAACCAACGTTTTGAATATTTCGCTAGAAAATGTTATGCTTAAACCGTGTTTTGTGTGCTGTCGTATCACTAATTTTGATTGACAAATCTTAATAGTTCCAAAATGAATAGTCAATCTTGTCTTAGTGTTGGAATTCGAATGATAACTATGATAACTCCAATAGCCATAAAACATTTGAGAGAACCATATTTGTATTTCGGCTCTAAACCAGCCATTGAAGTCGATTTTTCATGAGGCCGTATTGCTTAGTTTTATTTTTATGAAATAAATTTGTCTTCTTACATGAGTCAACTATTAGAGATATTAAATCCATCCCAGAATTCTACTTAGCATCTTACAGCCACAGAAGACAATACGTGAGCGAGATAAAGAAACGACTGTCGTTTCGTAAGCACAAAAGTACTTAACCGATGAATCGATTAGCAGCGCCTGAGGCCAGGAGGAGTAGAAGCAGATTGTGACAGACGCTGTTGCGAGACGTGCGAGGGGGAAGAGAGAGAGAGAGAGTGTGTGTGTAGCGGAGAGGAAGTATGAAGAAGTGGAAGTAGAAGAGAAGAAAGAATTAGTGATGAAAGTTATGCAGGAAATCCGGCTTTGCTAGAAGCGAGATTGGAAGCTCTTTTTCTCTTAATCTTCCCAATCAGAAAGGCAGCTAATTTCAAGTATCTAACCATATTACTGAAATTACGATGTTCGCCATGTTGCTTTAATGGTTAAATTGCCTTCATTGTTGCGGCAAATTAGATCTCCTACTAAAATTCTGTTGTCTGTCATCAACGAGTTACTGGAAAGCATGCGTTTATTTATCTTTTCTACTTGATTAAAAGTAAACTAGAACTACATAACACGCGAAAACTTTTCAGATGTTTAAATAACATGAAAACTGCCAATAAAAGAGAGTATCGGTGGTGGGAGAAAATGGAAACTATTATTTTTACAGAAAATTATAAGTGTCGTAAGGTTAATAAGTTTAGAAATTCTTTCCCTGGCAACGAAAAATTTGTTGATTCATAGGAAAATTAGCCTTTTTATTTGAAACTTTGTGTAATTTAATTGCATTAAAGACTGGAGATAACAGGACGTATCAGCTGGATAAAATGTATGAGAATCCTTCATAAATGAATAACATTTTTCGAAAATGTTTGTAGCTTATTGTTAGAGAAAAATCAGTGTGATTATATTAGCCTCCGAATTTGTCTTATTTGTTTTGTTTCTTCGTCCCAACGTCAAATTAGTCTAAGACAATGGGTGTATATGACAATACTGACCTAGTATCAAATAATAAAAAGGTGCTTATTTGAGAACACTCGATTGCGCGCGAAGAATAAATCTCGCGTTGCAAGATCCCGGAATATCAAAAGGAAATTAAATTGTATTTGACTTAAATAATGACACATTTAAATGTCAGGAGTAGTGCCTTCGTACGTAGTAACAAAAGGCTGCATACGGAAAAGTGAGAGAGTGAAGTAAGGCAGGGGAATTCAAGCTTTCCGTTGACGAATCTCCTGGCGAAAGAGTCAGGGCAGTGCCCCCTAACCGGTGGGCAGGAAGAGAACGAAAGAGAGAAAAGTAGGGGCAGAGAAGGAGGGAGAGAATGGAAGGGAAGGAGAGAGAGAGAGAGGAGGGAGAGTTAGGAAGAGGTAAGGAGAAAAGGAGAGCGGTGGGGGAGTGGCGGAGGCGCAGGTGTCGTCAACCTTTGGAGCAAAACGATGCAGAATACCTGGGACCGCATTGTCAGGCATCTCTTCCATCAACAGCAGCAGCCGGACACCCTTCTCTTTCTGCTGGAGAGAGGTGCAAACAGGCTGCGGACCAAAGGGTGAATCGTCCATCGTTGGTGAGGGAAACGGGTTTTTGGAGGCAAATCGTGACGAAAGGAGACTACAGGAGAGGGGGAACGGAACGGAAGTAGGAGACAAGAGTGTCGACAGATATGGTCAACGAAAGATGAAATTTCTAAGAGTTAATATGAATCGGAAATTTTAGTAGAAATTTGTTCGAGAATCTATCGATTAGGTTTAACAAGTGAGGGAAGAATTGCTGAGCAAATTACATAAGACGATTTTTTTTAGGATTATGTCGTCATCATAAGATTACACCTTTGGTTGAGATCGACAGCCTCATAATAGGTTATAAATTCCCTTTAAAAACATCATATCATTGCCATTACCCTTTAAAAGCAGTGAACTCGTTGCCATGGCAGTTAAGATTTCCCATTGTTAAGAACCGGAAAATCTCCCCTCTTTTTTGGATTAAAAGCAATTGTTCGCGCTCATACGAAACGGATTTTATTTCTGTATACAAAAATATAATACTCAATCTTTTAGCTATAGAAATGTTCATATCTCGAACTCGTTTCTTAATTTTAACTAATTTAAAAATGCACATATATAATGCCCTGAAACCGATTTCATGCTTTTCCTATGGGGTTTAGAAGTGGAACTAAGTAGTTGAAAAAAGACATCGATTGCTCCCCAGCAGCTGATCCTAGATCCACAACATTTATTCCATATGTAGCCCTCATATAGATCAATCTACTCTGAACTTTTGGCTTCTCCAAGTTGTAGGATTCCAGAGCTATTGTCCGAACAGACGGACGGACAGACAAACCGAATACATGAACGATTCTTTTTAAGCGCTAAAAAATGTCGACCGACGCGAAGATTGTTTTGGCGTTTTTCACGAATTTGTAAATATGTCATAGATTCGAGCGTTGCAGAATGAATTAATTAGCTCAGCCTCTTAAGACAAATAAATATAATATGGATGATTAACCGATAGCAGCATTTAGGTCATGTAGTATCCGTCTTCAGCGGTCTTCGATCCAAGATTCTATCCTATTCGGCTGTATTTGAATTTCGGTTAATTCCTCATTGGAATTGCAGGTTACGAAATAAATTCTCGGCATCTCTTAGTGCTCAAAAGTGAGAAATGTCAGATTGGTCGTTCTTTCATTCTTCTTTGAAATACTTCGCAATAATTCCTAATTCCAGTCCTCAAGTTCCAAACATATGGTTTGTGGCAAGTTTCGATGTTTTTTATTATTTCTTGGCAATTTTGGCGAACATAGTGTGTCCTAAAGAAAAGAAAATATCAGCTTTCACATAATTTGCAGGTTTTGGGAGAATGGACTTCCTAAACTCCCAAAAAAGAGTTGTGTATGTTTGTGGTTTTGCTCTTTTTATTTTCCTAAACTTGCAGCGATGCATGAAGAGTCAGTAAATTACGCGTCGAGTTAAAATTTAGAGATTTCTGCGTTTCTAATTTCTTGCTTTAAGAAAAAGAAAACGACGGTGCTGTTTTACTGTATGATGATAATGCTAAGCCTTTGAACGGAATATATGTTTGATCCACTGTTTCCATTAAAAGCCATGTTCCTTTTCTCGCTAATACAAGGTTAAAAGTGGAGTGATTCTATCAATATTTACTGTGCCCTACTTAAATTCTAAAAAAATCTCTGTAGTTTACTTTTTTCCATAAGAATTCCCAATCAAACTGGAAACTCAATTTTCAAAGCAGATTTTAGTTTCAAAACCAATATGATGAATTCACCAAATTCTTTAGTAAAAGCCTCGGCACAAATTTCCCGACGGCATTATTTACCCATATCTATTAATAAATAAAACTGTCCGTTTCAAGCGCAATTCTGCGGAACTATGCTATCATACGAAAACGTAAAAACTTAACTCACATGAACAAAACGTTCGGATGAAATAGTAGCTGCGAAATATTAAATTTTATCATTTTCTAGTTTTTTCATTATTGGCTCCTTTCGTGAAGTCCAAATTAAATAAAAAAATCTAATAAAATCCGAAAGAATATGTATACGCGCGTGCGGGGAAAAATATTTTTTCTTGCTATATTATATATATTATACATATACACGCGCGCGTGTGTGTATATGTATGTAATTATTACAGAATTAATCTCCTTTAGGGATCTAAACTTTGATATATGCAAACCAGTTAATCGTTATGTTTCCGACTAGTTTATGAGCTTAATTGCCGATCTATATAAAAATAACCATTCGGAAACTCAGGCACATCTTGTCTTGGAGCTCATTTTATCCTCCTTTTCTGTGTCTTTAAATATTATTTGTTGTCCTCGACTCGTATGCGAGTAAATATGGAAATATCAGTCGCTGATTTAATTCCATTTATTGGTCAATGCTCATTATGAGCAGTCGATACGTTTCGCACCTCTGAGTGCTTTCGCTGGAACATTCCTGATGATATCAGACACACACTCAGAAGAATACACTCTGCCCATGAATAAAAATACGGGAAAGTCTTTTCATCACCGATTCAGTAGATCAGCAGAATTAGACCCTTTGCTGTCTCTCCAATAAAAAGTGGCAAGCGCAGTCTCGAGATAAGGAGTCATGGATGGCGTATATGTTTAGCGGTGTACTGCGATAGATGGCGTATTACCATCGCCTGCGCAGTAAAGAAGGAAGAGGTCACAAGAGCAACGAACGAATTATTTTTCTCTCTCCGGACTCTGATGAATAGTTTTCGAACCCTCCACCCAGCCTCGCCTAGACAGTGTTTCTTAACCATTGGTCCGCGGACCACGGGTGGTACGCAAGCACTTGAGAGGTGGTCCGCTTCTATTGATCAGTGACCAATAAACTAAAATTTAAAAAAGTAATTCCTAAATATTTTAGGAAAAGGGTTTTGAGAACTATCACCAATCATACGCCGCCTTGCCCAAAATCTAATAAAACCTCATATTACTACTACTTATATAACATTCTCTTCATCCTACCTGTGCGAGGCAGGATTATCTGCAGCGACAGAAACGAAAACAAAACATTGAAACCGACTTGAGATAAATTCAACTCATGGATCGCACAAATAACAAAATATACATCTTAAATGCAATGCGAATGCATGTTTGTAATTAGCAATTTGAATTCCTTGATTAATATGTGTGACTTCATGTTAATAACATTTCATGATAATAAATTAAGAATATTTTTAATATTTTAGTGATATCATAAAGTTTTAGAGATATTGGTGATCCGCGAAAAATCTGTTTCGTTGAAAGAGGTTCGTGACATAGGAGAGGTTAAGATTCACTGGCCTAAGAGAGCAGCTCAGTTTGACTCCCGTCACTGGGTTTATAAGGCGGCCTCCTCGAGTTTTCATTTTCACCCCACACCTTAAAATATTATTTACCATCTTGGGTTCAGATGCGAATATCCGCGAAGCGTGAGGAAATATTAACAAACGACGACCATTGCTGACGCAGTCAAGGCGTAATTTGTCCTGTACCACCTATAAATGTACACGTTGAATTCGTGAAGAGATTTATGAATGGGAGGATACGTGACGAAATTCTTTTATACCATTTTGAAAGTATCCGGAGGTCATATTTTCGCTATGTTGCCAACATGTTTTTTGCGTGGTTAGTTAATCACGTTATTCGCTATGAGCGCTTCTCTAACAGTAATGCAACTCGCAGAAAAGAACATTATCGCTTCATTATTGTCGGGCATCCATCATAACTGGACGCAATGAGAAACGATTCGTCCTTACGGTTAACGTCTGTGTGCTGGTGCTTTCAAGTAATTAAAGTCGCTTCTAAGTTTTGAAGAACTTTTTCGTGATGAAATTATCCAATTTCTTCATTTCGGCTTATTCATAAGTTCTAATTAAAGAACTGGAAGCGTTGTCGAAGAAACCGGAAATGGAACTGCTCTGTTGCGGATACAAAGGTTCGAGAAGATTTTAATTTCTCTTTAGAATTTCGACAATCCCTCTGCCTTAATTAAATTCGTCTTTAATTTCGCCTTAATAGATTTAAAAACTTCTTATTTTTATATTTAAATTTAAATAAACTATTGTAATGTAAACTATTTATCTTTCATCGTAATCGCTGTTTAATGTGGTGATTTAATACATTTAGTGGGGTTGTTTAGTTATGATAAGCTAAATTAAATAAAAAATTTATTCGCATAATTTAAAGCATTGAATCTCTGAGCAGTTCTATAGTTAAAAAAAATCATATTACCATATTTTTCTGATTAAATGTCATTTTATTAAGGACTAGCAAATATACCCGGCGTTTCTCGGGTTTTTAAATCAAAAGAAAATAATTTGAAGAAGATTTGATAATAAATGAAGTATTTAAACCAAGTTAATTTTTATTGTAATGCTTTTTGGTATACAATATTTCTTGTCTTCTCATCTTTATCTCAAATAAATAATTTTTCCCGCATCCTTCTCTAAACGTAGCTATATATAATTGCTTATGACCAAAGCAGTCGTTTGACAATTCAACACCTGCAACTTTAAAAGACTGCCCTTGTCTATGTCGTTGTGATCAAAGTCGAATTTGTCTTTTTTCAGAAGACCTTGCTCCTCTTGCTGTGGCTATTCTCTTGTATTTTAATCTGTAGGGATCTGAGAATCATCTCCGTGGTCGTTTTGTTTAGCTTTTTTTAAAACCTTTGTTTAATTTCTTTGAAATTTTATTCCTAAAATAAATTATAAAAGTAGAGTATTAAAAATGGAAATTTTAAACCAATATGAATTTTTATCTAGATATAAAATTTCTGAAACGAAAGAAGTCTACCTGAAATCAAAATTTAAAATCTTGGAAACTTTGGTAGGAAATCGATAATTAGGATATTTTCTGCACAAACAAACAAACGAATAAAAAATATATTTATGAAGAGAAGCAGCAGAGAAGATCATTGTTTCCTTATTACTGTATACCTTTTTAGATCCCGGAACAGTAAATAATACTTTGCTATTTACGGATGTTGTTGTTCAACATTTGTTAAGTAATCATTTGTGATGATAAATCCGGAGCCTCTGCCGCTGTTAAATTGGTCATTTAATCCAAGCAAGGATTAAGTTATAGCGTAGTTATAAAATACATTTAACTGGCTAAGGTTGCTTTCTGTAAAAAGGAAACTAAAACATCAATTTTTAATGCGTCTACACGTGAAATGTTTTTCAAAGGAAAAATTCACAATATTAACATTCTTATCATTATGCACATTATAGGACATGCTAATCGCCAATGTCTGAAAACCTGTTTGATATAAGACGAGATGGAATGTAGGTGATAACATTTAAATGACCTATATTGGTAAGACTGATCTATTTTAATATAAATGTATTTCAATATAAATGTCTATAGATGATTATGATTAAACTCTCTGGAACATAATGTGAATTATATATTTTTTAATTTTCAATCCACATAAAATATTGTTTCATTAAATTAAAATTTATTAGTTTTATTCGAAGGATACGCAATATCCCCTCTCAAAATAGCACCACAAACGAAAATTTATTTATTTAATTACTATATCAACCCTAAATAAACAAATTCTGATTAGATCATTATATATATTTTTGCCAAATTTCAATTTTATATCTACATCCTTGATCGAGATATTCGCGTTTTAATAACTACACTTAGACCAACGAACGGTCAACATAGCGTATTTCAGCTCTTTAGGTATTCTTTCTCGTAAGTAACGCAACGAATTAGGAAAATAATTTCCCTCTCCATCCGTCTCTCTCTCTCTTTCCCTTATTAACAGCCTTCAAAGCACGCTTAAACTCAAGGATTGTAATAACAATATGATTTTGAGGTTTAACAATATAATTGGTAGGCAAGGCAACATCCCGTTAAAATTGCAAGATTTCCCCAAAAATATGTTAATTAAACGTTTAACATGAAGGCGAAAAAAACGATGAACAGAATAAGAAACCTTGTGATTTTTTCTTTAAAATGGTTTAGATTCGAAGATCGTAGGTTATTTTTTTATAATAATTTTAATCTCAAAAAGAAGAAAAGCCTGCACGTCAAAAAGTCGATTTTTACGTGTTATCTCATGGGGATTGCAAATCATCCACTGAAGTCGAACCCTGGACGTTTTTCCTAAATTTTCTTTCGTCATTGCATTTTAATATCGAAGTAGATTATCTCTGCCAAATTTCAAGTTAATATTTGCATATTTGATCGAGTTATTCGCGTTTTAAGTATTCCGGGAACCCAGGAATCGGACGTGTGTGTGTGTGTGTGTATATATATATATATATATATATATATATATATATATATATATATATATATATATATATATATTAACTAAAGGAAAAGAAAAGGTAGTGATGAGGGTGGCAACAAGGTGTTGAGGGAAGCCCAGCGTACACTCACCAAGTTGAGGGTTGAGGGTGATGTGGGAAGGTTGATGATTGGAGGAGGTGGGGAGTAGGAGGGGTGGATAGCCAATAAAGAGGGAGTGTGATGAGGTAGAGTGCGAATAGTTACAAAGTAACAAGGAGATATTGTAAGGGGGCTAATAGGGTTAGCGGAGGTTGAGTCCAGGCGGAGAGAAAGAGTCGAGAAGATGGATATGTGCTAGTTCCCAGTGTCGGAGAAGGGGGGCAGGAGTGTCATAGGGTAAAGCGCGAATAATCCTAACATTGTAGCAACTATTGAAGGGGACATTGTGGGTATTAGCATGTAATGCAACTGGGAGGGGGCGTCTGAGAGAAACGCTATTCCGGTGACCGTTCATTCGGATGTTTAACGGATTGCTGGTGAGACCTACGTAAAACGCGGGACAAAGGGTGCAGGTAAGGAGGTAAATGACGTTACGGGTGGTGCAGTTGCTTCTGGAGGTGATGGGGTAGGTGATGTTGGTGGAGGGACTCGAGAAAGAAGATGATGGTAGGTGGATAGGGCAAGTGAGGCAGCGAGGTTTTCCGCAGGGGTGGGAACCTATTGCAAGAAGCGTGGCAGAAGTGGGAAGTTCCTTCCTCCACAAGATATTTCCCAAATTTGGGGGCCGGCGGAAGGAGAGGAGCGGAGGATTGGCAAAAAGGTTGATAAAGAGGGACTGATGGGAGGAAGAGGTAAGAATTGGGTGGGCAGCATGAAGGATTGTTTTGAGAGCCTCGTGGATACCAGGATGGAAAAGTGTCGTAAGAGTGAGTGGAGGGGTAGATGCAGGAATAGTGGGTGTGTGAGGATGAGATCCAATGTGGGTAGGCGTCATCGCCCTATGGATCTGTTCGCGGACCAAGACTGGAGGGTAACCACGTTTGAGAAGAGCATCCTCGAGGACAGAGTAATACTCTAGAAGGGATGCTCTATCGGAACAAAGCCTCCATCCTCGACGAGCAAGGGCATAGGGGATAGAGGTTTTGGTATGAAGGGGATGGCAGCTATCAAAGTGGAGGTATTGGGGGCTGTTGGTGGGTTTGATGTGAACACAGGTGCGGATTTGGCTGTCTTGAAGGTAAAGATCGACATCCAGGAATGTGATGTGGGAGGTAGAGGATTGGTGGGTGAAGGACAGTGAAGGATGGGAGGAGATATATATATATAAACAATTGCGAATTTTTAGCGGCCGCATTGTTGCACTTTTTAAAGATTTTCGTTTTTAGGCACTTCCAGATGTGCTGGAGATTCGAAATTTTTTTCTTAGGTAGGATTTTGTGCAAAACCGACTAAGAAAAACGAAAATCTTTAAAAAGTGCAACAATGCGTCCGCTAAAAATTCGCAATTGTTTAAACAAATTTTCATGGTTTATGTATTTCCGAATGTGCTGCGGAGTTGAAATTTTTTTAATAGGTAGAATTCCTAAAATAACGAAATAGGGATTATACAAATTTTGATATTTTAATTTGTTTGGCAGTAAAAAATTCCTAAAGTTTAAACAAATAGATAACTGTTTAGGTACTACGGTATGAGCTAGGAAGCTGAAATTTTCACATTTTTTACAGAACAGTGCATTTGCACAAATAAACATTTCAATATCTCCATATATATATTGCGGCGGCTGTTAAAAAGGTTAAAATGTTAACAATTAGAAAAATATTCTTTTACTTCTAGAAGTGCTACAACTTTAAATTTTGGCTCAAATGTGTAGCATTAGTCCCCCATAATGGAGAAAGTGTAAAAATTTTAAAATTTCAACATTTGGGGATTGTTTTAAACTATTATTTTTACATGTGGGAAAAACGAAAATCGCTGCGGAGGTGAAATCTTTAGAATTAAAAGAATATTTGTAATGATGAAATGTGTCTAAAAATGAATGTTTTTTCAAGGTGAGATGAAATGCTTGCAGTATGCAAGCACCAACTACTAGTATGTTATATGTTATCTCCTCCTCCTCCTCTGTGAGAAACGTCTATATATAATGATACACACACACCAACATACAACTTAAAATTACATAACACTGTTAACGAGGTGCTGATAGCCAGCAGCCTTTTGATTTACTTAAGTTTTATATTTGGATTATTAAATTACGTTAAAATATTACCCTAACCCTTGTAAGAAAAAAATTTGGTTAGTTTTATTTTATTATCGCAGTATCAACCGCCTTAGCAGACTTTGTTTAACCATCCGGTAATGATGAGAGATTTCCTGAGGTCCACGAAAAAATGTGTAGTATAGCCGTAGGCCGAACGCAGCTTTGTACCTCAGTATATAGAGAGTGTTAGAAAGCCGCGCTATCACTAAGTATGCTCTGAAAAAGCAATTTAACAGTTCCCTTTGAATGACAGTGCTGTTTCAATGCCTTAATTGCAATATTTTTCTGTTAAATTGAAATATCTATAGTATTGTGCTTTAAAGGGTAGTTGTAATATTTCTCAAGTGGCATTGATTTCAAATCAAACAAAAATGAAGGAATTGGTTCATCTTCCCTCACTTTTGGTAAGTGTCCTACGCATTGTTTAATGAGGAGGTCCACGGCTTCTCGAAAGAGACTTAAAGGGTGATTGACCGTGTAAACTTTGGAAATCACTGCTCTAAGGTTTTATTGCCTGAATCTCTTTAATTATTTTAATTTTTAAAATGTTCAACCTTTTTTTCCACAAATTTCTGAACGAATAAAAATAAGTCTAAGTAAAGCATTGCGAAAATTAAAAATTTTATATAACAATTTAGCTTTGAAGCACTCAGCTGACTGTACAGGTCATGTCGCGATACCAATCTTCGTTACAAAAGGTATAGGTATAAATAAGCGATGAAAAAAAACGCAAATAGGAAGTAGGCAACCGGAATTAAACGGAGAATTTAATAGGAAAAACGCGATCGATGGAAAAATTCATGAAGGGAAGAAAGTGAACAACCGCCTGGAAAGACTTTAATGTATGTAAGGCAGCTATACTGTCTGAATTTCCCAACGCGTCGAAATTAAAAAATAAAATTCGCCATAATTTTGATCCGAAATATTTATCTCTCTTAAGCGAACTTCGAAACGTAGTTTATGAAGCGGTTTGTGACACGAATACGAAGCTATCAATATTCGAATGAGATTTCGTCAGGAATGCGTTTTAATGTCGATCTTCGGAGGCTTTGGCGATCGATCGTTTTCTGCCGCAAGAACTGAGTTCTTAGTATTTATTCAGTTTATTTGCGTCATTCCCTGAGGAGAAGACAATCTTCAAAGTTCAGGCGCTAATGGCGCAACTGTGGACTCGACACCAACTACGACATCTCTTTTAACTGTTGAATTAGTTACAGTTTTCTCCACTTCCGTTAAATTTTACTCTATCAGTAACCTAACGATTTTTCCTTCTAATGTTCTTCTACATCGCCAAGTGCAGTTGCATGGAACATTGAATTTTGATGTTTCTGTTAGAAGTGAGGCTTGATCGTTGAAAACATGGCGCAATTCATGTGCGGTAGACACCTGCCTGAAGTACTTATCGCCATCCATCGTAAAGTCTCTGACTGAGATAGGCTTGCTAGGTCCAATAAAAGTAGTCTTGACACAGGTTATACAGTAGTCTTACATAACTATGCTTATTAACTCTCTTCATTAAAATGAAATGAACTGTATAAATTCCATCGGTAATAGATTACTTTAGTCACAAGGCTGAACTTCAGTTAAGTGTCAAGTATTGGACGTAATGAAATTTTTATTGTCGAAGCTTTGAAGAAAGGGGCGTATTTTAGGATTATACTAAAAAGGTGTGATGATTGAAAACGTATCGTATTGGCCTGATTATATGGCGATGCTTTATTAAAAAAGCGTCGGTCGAAAAAACCGCACTCGCGTAATAATCGCGTCCAAAATCATCTTTCCCTCCTCTCAAATTCACTCTTGTATGTGCTACCAAAACAGCATATACTGTTAAGCAATGGAATTATACAGGATGGTCCTTGGACAAATTGCAGTTAACAAAAAATATCTATTCATAGCAGAGAGGCATTCTTTGTTTTATAAGATCTTAAAAAATTTAATACATTATAATCATTGCTTTGATTCATTCCATAAACCAATTTTAAATGTTAATGCATTACAATAATCGAATTTTTTCGTTCGATGGAGCAATTAAAAAGTTTAATGTGTTATAATCGTCGCATTGTTTCATTCGATAGACCAATTAAAATTTTTAATGCGTTATAATCGTCGCTTTGTTTCATTTGATAGACTAATTAAAAATTTAAATGCATTATAATTATCGCTTGATGGCGACGGGGAGGAGGACAACAGTGACTGAGCGATGTAAAGCTACGTTTCCATTAATAAAAAAGTCGCCAAAATGTTGTCCAACATGTGGAGCCAGCATGCTGGCTTAAATTGAAGTGTTTCCACTGAAACTTTCATTTTTGTTTAGTAGTGATCTAACTCTTGACGAGGGATGAAGTGACAAAAAAGCAAATATTTGGAAACCATAACATGAAGACTTGTAAATATCGTCTGCTGAAGATCCACTGCTC
This sequence comes from Tanypteryx hageni, assembly GCA_028673005.1. Lineage (NCBI taxonomy): Eukaryota > Metazoa > Arthropoda > Insecta > Odonata > Petaluridae > Tanypteryx > Tanypteryx hageni. The sequence goes on from CM054115.1 coordinate 153,294,696, forward strand.
TTGCTTTTCTTCACTTTTGTTAGCTCCTAAAAGTACTGTGATCCTAAGGAGGCAATTTTTTTCTACGTAATTAATATCGCAGTTAAGCTTTGACCCGATTTCACTTAGCGCATCAATTCGATATTTGCTTGTTTATGTTCGCTAGATGTAACATCCCATAAAACTGAATATTTTTCATAAAATTCAATTCGTTTAATTGTATGTGCTTTTGTCCACCCCATAAGTACAGATACGCGTGTTCACTCAGTTTGCCGAACAATTGAAGACTGACAGGAGCGAGCAATAAACAACAACTGTTTGTTAAAAGTTGGATAGACTGACCTTAAGCTCGCGCATGCGAAAACTCTGCCAACATGTCGGGCAAGTGTTTCCACTTTACAAATAAAATCGAGCACAACAAATTCAGCGAGTTTTCGCAGTCAGCATCCAACATGTCCAAAAGAATTTGTGATTTCACCTACTGTTTCCGCTTATATTAAAATTTCGCTAACATGTTGGCTTCTAAAATTTGTATTAATGGAAACCAAGCATTACGACAATGGACAATTTCCCGTTGCGCTGTAACCGTATAGAACGCACTCTGCAGCAGTTCCACGTCAGCTTGACATTAAACATCTCTCGTGCTTGCTTCAAAAGTCCTCTGTATCCTTCGTTCTTTTCATAGGAAAATCGCCCATTGGAAATGTGGACTCCACAAGAGAAAACTATTTGCATATGCTGGTTTTCGAAACAAAATCAGACATCCAAGTTCAAAGAAATTTCTGCAAACGTTTCGGCAAGAATCTATCGTCCCGTAACAACATCAGAGCATGGCACAAGAAATTCTCGAAAACTGGAAGTGTTCTTGATCGGGGAGGAAGTGGTCGACCAAGCATGAGTGAGGGCATTGAGCGCGACCGGAAAGTCTACCAACGGAATCCTTCGAACTCTACCCGAGATGACTCTAGACGTCTAGACATTTGGAACTGGCTCGCACTAGGTTTCACCGAGAGTTGCACAAGAGACTGTACGCTGCACGCCTACAAGGTGCAAATCTTACAGTCCATAGAGCCTAATGACAAACCACGCCGCTTGTCATTTGCAGTACATATGCTTGGTCGCCTATAAGATGATGATAGCTACTTACGACGTGTTTTGTATTCGTGACAGTTTACCGTCATAAGGTGTGCTTATGAACCTCGAAAAACCCGCACCAAACTACAGAACAGCCCTAAGATCAACGTGTGGTACGGATTAATGTTCGATCGCGTCATTTTTCTTTTCCGAACCCACTATCACGGAAGCAAACTACCTGGATATAGTGCTACTCTTTGGAGCCCCTCATAATGATAATCTCAATACCGACGTAATCTGTCAACAGTATAGGGGAACCGCATTGGGAAAAACACGTTCGGGATTATCTCAACACAAAATTCCCTGGCAAGTGGATTGTCAGAAATGTGGCCACTACGATCCCGGTACATCACGCTTCTTGACTTCTTCTTGTTGGGATGGGATGTCAAGGATATTGTATTCATGTCGCAGGTGAAAGACATTGTTGAGTTTAAGAGGCGTATCACGGAAGCTAACGCATCAACTGATACAGACATGTTGGCACGGACATGGCAGGAAGTGTTGTATTGTCCAGATGTTCTTAGTGTTGCAAAAGGTGCGCACATTGAACTGTATTGATAATTTGTTATAATTTTTTTGAGTTGGTATATAAAATAGAACAAAATTTGTCTCTGCTATGCGTGGTTATTTTTTTACTTTATATCTAATTTGGATTCATTATTTATGCAGTGATTTGCACCTACATTTGAAATTATATGTAGTACATTTACAGGAATTTTGGAATAAAAGGAATTTTTCCTTCGAGCTGTTTCTGCAAGCATATCTCGTCATATATTTGAAACTGCCCGTTAATTAGACAAATTTAATATTTAAATTATCCCAGAAATACAATTTATTTTCTTTTTTTTGTAATTTGGCATTTGTTAATTTTAGCAAATGTGTTTTAGGTTATTAAATGGCTCAAGGCAAAATTAGGAACGGGTTTACCTATAGGCACATGGATTTGAGCAGTGAAGTTTCGGAGAGCCCCGAGTTGATCGAACATGGGCCTTGATTCTTCTAGAACGAATACGTACGTACATCTCGATTCTGAGTTCATTGTTACAAGATAACCGCGACGGGCGAAAGGCCGGAGCCAAAGTAATAATATTTTATAGAGTTCGCGATTTTTCCCGTCTTCTTTGAATCCGCGCAGTATTTTTCATATTTTCCTTATTTTTCTTATACAGTCAAACCCCGATTTAGCGCCACCGTTTGTCCAGCATTGATAGGCGCTAAAGCGGGGACGGTGGTAAATTGAAGTATATGCATACTCTATGTAATTAAAAGGGGGGAGCTCGGATCACAACGATTACTGGGCGGTATGCGGAGGTGGCGCTATGTAAAGGGGCGCTTAATCGGGATTTGACTGTGTATTCCATGATAATGACCAATATATTGATGCGGGTGAAATCCAATCTATAGCAGTGTTTCTTTAAAAATCTATCGGTTGAGATTTTATCACTGAAATTAATAGAGAATAATAATACGGAAAAGTTAAAATATAGGCAAAACAAATGTGATTTTTACGAGCTTTGCAATTAAAATATATTTTTATAACTGTTTTATTGCTGAACTCCTTAGGAATATGTATCATATTCTACGCGTATAATATTAATTTATGAATTCGATCTCGGATATAAATAATTAGGGTAGTACTTTTTCATGTTTTTATGATAAAAAATTAAATATGAAGGAATAACTATTGATCAGTAGACCATGCGGAAACTTGGGCTGAGATCACTGTTCTTCCAATTTGCTCATACATCGAGTATCAGACGTAGCTGGAAATGTTAAAAAGTGACGAATTTTTCGGTGAATAACGCAGAATTTGTATCTAAATATTTCATCAAATATCCGCTTATTAACCCCTTAACTGGGTACAAACAGTTCATTAACTATCAGCTGGGGCGGAGCCAATCTATTCTTTAACAGAATTTAAAAAGTTGATTTTTCTAATCCTAGAGCTTAATCATGCCCAACAGAAAAGTTGTTTTGACAAAACTATAACATGTTTCTTTTACTGGAAATGAGATCTTATTATATAAAATTAATATTCTTATAAAGATATGTACGTATATCTAATTTGTAATCAGTAAGTAATATAAACAACATTTAATTGTAAAAATATATTGAAAATGTCAATATATATATATATATATATATATATATATATATATATATATATATATATAAACATTAAAATATTTAAATCTAATTCATCATGAAATCTTATTCAAATCCAGTGCCAAAATGCCTTGACCTGGCGCAGTGAAAGTGTCTATATGTGGTTTCTTATAGATACTACTGAGTTGAAAAAATTCAGTGGATGGCAGAAGGATACAGGCTTAACTATAAAAAGGATGTGCGATATTATTAGTCATTTTTTCAAAGCGCGACTATAGTTGGGCTCCCCACCAGGCGAGTGACTTCGGCGCGTGACTACGCTCGCTTACCCTACTTATGGGGTTAATATTATCAGTATTGTGGGGATGACATATTAAAAAATGTAATATTTTTAGTAGGTATTTATTTTTTAAAAATAATTTCCAAATTATTTTCTACGGTCTATTAAACATTTTTTCAATCGAGCATCAGTGATTGACGTTTAAGTGAGAATAATTATATTACGCTTGTTTTTACTAATGGCTGTTTTAATATGTAGATTGAATTCAAACATCGGTGTTATGAACGTTATTTTTATCACAAGAATTAGGTAATTTTTTGCATCACGCACACTAGTTTATTTGTCAAATTCTGTGTCCAATTGATTAAACAAGAATATTCACTGACCAATTAGTGTCTTTCAGGTTGGTCAGTTCCGCGATGTTTTAAGACCATGAAATTAAAAGAGGTTGGACTACTTCTGGTGCTGCCACGGACGACTGCTCTCACTTAAGAAAACGATTAAAATTAGACAAATAATTAGACTTAAAAAACGTGAACCGTGGGACTCTGGCCGATCATACAAGCCAGACAATCTGTCTCTCGTTACTTATACGCTAAATTACACCGAAAAATCTGTTTTGAGAATGAAAATATAAATTTTTTATTCATGTTGCATAGAGTGTTTTCTAGCATTCATTTACTCGGTTTCACTTAAAATAATCCCATCTGCTGTTAGGTAATTCGAAGTGCAATTAACGTAAGAAACAATAAACCCTGAGAAAAGTAAGTGGAAAAAGATATTGTGTCAATCAAATCATTTGTAAAATGTGAATTCATTTGCTTCTTTTCGGGTTAGAATGGTAATGATTATAATTATATTTAGAGAAGTAAGCCAAGATTAGATTGATTGAATGCTCACTTTTCTCATTTTTTTTAATTCAATGTCAAAGGTTATAGGTTATATTTGTATCCCACCTCTCCTGATATTCGAGAAACTTCTTTCAGATTGACACGATAATTTTTCCCATCTTGCAGACAATAATCTCGTTGATGATTGCTATTCTCTTCATACTCCAAGTTTGGACGAAATAATTGACGCTATGTAACTCCTGAGTACTTACCAAAGTTTACGAGCTTAATTGCAGATCTTGCTGATTAACCAAGAGGTACACGCTTGAACTTCGCTTTTAGAAATCTCAAATGTAATCTACACGAGTAGTGTTAACCGCAGGTCGAATGTGCTTCAGGTGTGTGGGATCCCTACGAAAAGGGACTCACTAACGAGATAGAAAAGGTTCAGCGCAGGGCAGCTAGATTTGTAAAGAGGAATTACGATAGTAAACAAAGCGTAACATCATTAATAGTAAATCTGAAATGGACATCGTTAGAGGAACGTAGGCTGCAGTCTAGATTTAAACTACTGGAAAAATGTATGTCGGAGGGACTAGCGAATGAGGTAGTAGCACTTATCAGAAGCCCGACGTATCTCGGAAGGCAGGACAGTGAGGATAAGATTCGCGAGATCGACTGTAGAACGGAGCGATGTAGAGGATCGTTTATCCCTAGGACGATAAGATACCATAATAGGAAAAGATAACATAGGAAAACTATGGACCCTTGGTGCACTGCACCCCCTGCCATCCAACAAAAAGGTGACTTGCAGGGTATCATGTAGATGTTAATTGATTTGAAAGTGGCCTATAGATTAGTAATTATTGTGCCCGCTTCTTTTCTTGATGCATCCTGATTAATGTTGATTTGTCATATCGAAACCTCACAAATAAAGGGTTCATGTTAAATAGCTGGGACCACATTTAAAAATGACCGCTGCATAGACTTCACGGCCGTCATAAACTCGGTTTAGGAGTCAGGAACTCGAGGGTTCGACTCGAAACCGAGCTCAAGTACCTGTCCCCTTGCAGCAGGGGATCTCTAGCCGACCAAATCATTTGCAATAAAATTTAAACTTTTTTGTTGTTAAATTAGTGAGAAAGTAACTCGAGCATTGAATCTGGGTAAATGCGCTGATTAAGAGCGTCTTTAAAACGTAATTCTACGTTAAATAATAAGATATTTACGCTCCATTGACGCCCAGTAATACCAACCTTTAAAGTGTTTCTGGGACGGGATTGTATTGAAAACATGAAAAATATGTGTATTATATGGAAGTTGATGTGAAGAGTTCCCGGGTTTCCAGCCAGGTGAATATGTTGTCAACCGACGTTTCGGCACCTTCCCCAAGTGCCATCTTCAGGGGTCTCCTGACTCAGGAGACACTTAAGGAAGGGGCCGAAACGTCGGTTGACAACATATTCACCTGGCTGGAAACCCGGGAACTCTTCACATCATCGATTCGCCAGGAAAGCATCAGATCTTTCTATATGGAAGTTGGTTGGTTGGTTGAGCTGGGTTGCGTTGGGTTGGTTGCAGCACAAATTTGGTGGCAAAATATATTAACAGAATTGGCCGGAATTTGTACTTCGACTAATCTTTAACTGTTTCCAATACAACCCCGTCCCAGAAACTCTTAAAAGGTTGGTATTCCTGGACGTCAAGATTACATGTGAGCGTAAATCACTTATTATTTATCGTAGAATTACGTTTAAAAGACGCTCTTAATCAGCGTATTTACTCCGATTCGACGCTTGAGTTACTTTCTCACTAATTTAACAACATAAAAAAGTTAAAATTTTATTGCAAATGATTTGGTCGGCTAGGGGGCAGGTACTTGAGCTCGCTTTTGGCAGATCCCTCGAGCTCCGCAGTCCTAATCCGAGTTAATGACGGTTGTGAGGTCTGTACAGCGGCCAGATGTAGATAAAGATTGACGTCCATAATTCCACTTTCTATTAGACTTCAAATTAATTGTCCTGGTGAATAAATTATAATCTCATCTCTTCTGAAGTGATTGTGTAAAAAAAATTCCTAACATTCACGTCCCCTGCCGTTGCAATTTAAAGAGAATTTTGGTCGTTTCTAAGTAATAAATAATGATCGCTGCTTTTGATTTGCCTTTTAAAATTATTATTCAGTGATCATAAATTATGAGTGAAGTCTTTTGCATGTTTCCGATCATGAAAAGCGATCACCATTGGTTATATTTTCGAGATTATTTTATGACATTTGGCAGCCCTGACGCCTCAGACTTACATCGTGGCCGTGACAAGTACATGTACAGAATATCCGTCCTAGAGGAACACCATGTCTTTTCGTGCTGTTCGAAACCCCGAAACGACCGGTAAGCCACCCAGATCATGCCTTAACCCGGATCCGAACTCGATCTGGGTCATAGAACGAACGGGTCGTGAAGTTAGCGTCCAATCCCATCAAGAGCCACGCTTCGATCAGCCTTTGTAATCCAAAGAGCTAAATAGAAAAATATTATTTTCCTTCCTTTATTTTAGAGAAAGTGACTCGGTCCATCTTAATTGCGCCGCAATAATGACTTCTCCGGAGATATTGTTTTTGACGGAACTTTCCGCCATGAAAGGGGTAGGCAGGCACATTCACTTTTGTTTCGGGTAATTTGGAATCCCTGCTTGCTCTTTGCCTTCGTTCCGGCGACGCCATTTTTTGTAGCGTGAGACACTTTCTCTCGTCCCTTGAGATTTCCTCGCAATTTTTCTCATCCGGGAAAATTATTTTTTCTCGACACATCCTCCGAATCCGGTGCGGTCTCTTTCTCATTTTTTCACATCGTTTTCGCAACTTCACGACGTCGCGGGTCGCGCGACTTGGCGATCGTCGTTTTTTGTCGTTCCGGTTTTTTTCGCTTCGGAATCCATTTTCGCGTGTCTTTTTGTTCTGCTCTTTCGCCACTCCTCGTGCAGAGCTATCTCGTGAAAAAATGTTTCATTGTAGGAGTTTGCAATATGCTGAACCCGACGGCTCGGGAAAGATTAAAAGTCGAGTACAGTTTTATACTATTTATTACTGAGCGACGATTTCATTTACCTGTGCAAAGGAAAAGGACTGCTTTCAATATTTAGTGTCACCATCTTGATGAAACCCCGAAAGAACAATCGAGCTCAAGACATGAGTGATATCGAATTGAAAAACCATCTTTCTCCATCATTCTGTCAGAACTACAACACGTGATAACTCCGTTTTTTCTGACCTGCTTATCTAAATTTTTCTCTCTATTTATGGCTATCGATTAAACTAATATTTCAATACGAAACTGTTCACATTCCTTAGAATCTGTGAGCGACTTGTTACTTAGTAATTGATGTGTACTCTATAAAATGTATACGAATTTTGTCTCACATATCCTTCAAAAAGTTAGATTTATATGTGTCTTAAATGTGTGTAAAGAAGGAAGTAAACTTATTTTAATATAGCGTTTAAATTTCCTCCTTAGATTAACTTACGCGCTGAATTTTTGACCAAATATAAATATGGAAATTTCGAACGGCAATTCTTGCGTGGGCTCAAAACAAACGACCGACAGTTGCATTTTTTCCATTGTTCATATGAGAATCAATACAATTGGTATTTTAATGATTATGAAATAAGTTAACACCTTAAAAAATATTTAACAAGCTAGCACATAAATTATGATGCGGGTATAATATTCTCGAGTGATGCGCCTCTGCCGTCTAATATAATGCGTTTGCAAAACGGTCAGAGACAGCCGTCGAATTACATTCGCCAACCGAAGAATGAGGCAGGAAAATGGGTTTATTGCGCTTGAAAGTGAACTGCTTTCGCCCCCACTTCATAACAGAGAGGCGTTTCCTGAATTTCGTGGAAAAGTACGTCCTTCCTTCCATGCTTTTGGCTTATCTTTCAAAAAGTTTCGCGTTGGCCTACATATCGTACGTGCTCGGAGTACATACCAACCTGCCTCGCTCGCCTCGTCGTGCCGTGATGGAAATACTTGACTCACCCTTCGCTTTGCTCCCTCTCTGATCTTTCCTCTTTCTCCGCCATCTTTCCCCGCTTCTCTACAACCATCTTCGAGAACTTATCTTTGATTCATATTTCGGCGGTGGATAGTTGGTAATGGACCGGTCTTATGCATGGAGGGTATTCTTTTTTTAGAAGTTGCGAACGTCAAAGACATACACATTGGATTTAACCCGAATAATATTCCTCTGTGAGTCACGGCAGAGGCTTTTCGAAGGCTGATAAATTTATGCGAATATTATCGCTGGAATGAGTGGAGAGATTTTTTTTTCGAACAGAGAGTATTCTTTTGGTTCTTTAAAAGTATTCTTACTTAATATTCTACAAGTGAAGTATATCTGGGAAGTTAAAAATATTAATAAATGAAATGGTGGCTAATTTCGATAAGTTAATAATATGCTAATACGGTAATATTGTTTGTCATAAGCGAAATACGTCGATGAAACTAGGAAAAAATATGTATGGCATTATTTGTTTATCTAATAGTTTTCCCGTTAAAAGAGAACAATTTTCTTATTTTATATATAATCTAACTTAAGATGAGCAAGGTTTCTCTAAAAGAAGCTTTCTTGTGAAAAACGTTATTCACGATTAATTACACTCGAAAATGAATGACCGATCTCAGCTTATGGTGTGGATTCAATCGATGATCAATGCAATTCTCGTAACCATAAAAAGATCTAGTATAACCAGTTAGCATTTCATCGATAGAGTTAACTGTTCTCAGTGAAATAATTTCTATCATAAGAGTCGTAATCATCGTTTGAGTTCTACTGACTTTTTCATACGGACAGAAAATTTTAGATTACTTTTACTACAGTACGAGTCATATTAAAACCATTTAGAACGCTGGCAACCATGTATATGAATGGTGTCAAAATTTGTACTCGTTAACGCGATATTTTACCATTTTTCTAATTGACGCATGCCGAAAAACCTTTTAAATATGGAATTATAAATGGATGTTTACGGTTCAATGTTTCTCAGCTACCGCACAACATAAAATAAAGTGCGTATTTTTTTACGGTTAACACTTTCTTGGTGCTAATGGTGATGCGAATTTATTTACTCCAAATACACACACGTGACTCACCCCTTCTCGATCGCTAAGTTTCACTGCGCGTCGATCGAAAATATTTGCTTTGTGATTCATTAAGGAAAAAAGCTAAGTTGCTCTAAACAAACTGTGAAATTCTTAAGAGTACATCTGTCATTTGTCACGGTTTTAGGGGCAACTTATTTTTTTTTTCACTACTGCGAAATCTTGTCGACTTGATCCTTGGTATCAACTTCGTTAATCGTGTAAAAAATACCCGAGAGCAACAGTTTTCGATTGTAAGTATATATAATTTGCGAAAAAAGGAAACTGCTGTTCCGTTCGAGGGATCGAATCCGTGACCTAATATCCTCGGAGTGTGACAGCTTTTACTCTCCTCGTGTGGGAAACTGCTGAGCCGGTGACTAAAAATATCCCTACCCGATGGAGCGCTACATTTCGTGGTATAATCGCCCACATAATTCTAAGAGAACCGTTTAAACCACGTGGTTTAATAGTTATCTGAGTTAAAATTAGACTCTCCGAGCCTATTATAACGGAAAAGTGGTTTAATGTGTAAACTCGAATACAAGGCAACCGTCATTAAGTCAAAGAATGAGTGAATTGACATAAAATGCGGAAGTATCACACTCATCCATTTCCGAGATAAAGAAATTGGTTTATTACTTCTGCGGTACCATCATCATTTAAAAAACGATTTGTATCGCAAACAGTTATGTTTTTTCAATATTACTTCAAGCCTATGTTTTTTTGTTTGTTTTATCTATGTGAAAGGTCTGGTTGTGATAATTAAGTTCCAATCCACCGGAACTGTGTTTTCATTTTTGATTCATACTCATTTGTTTAAATCGAGACGAAATTCTTTGGATAAGGAATATTGTGAGAAATAAACATTTTGAGTAAGACTTTTTGTGGTATTAAACAAAATGGGAAAATATTAATCAACGGAATTTTTTCTCCTTTTCCTCCATGTCAATCTGCTTTGTTTTGTGGAATACTGAAAGAATCTTAAATATTTCCATATAAACTCTACTCTCTTTACGTGTGATTTAGTTTTAGATACAAAAAGGTAATTACTTTTATATAGCGATATAAATTTTAATATTAGATTTTCAGATATTTAAACGACAGCTGATTTTTATGACATGGTACGACGGTTACTAAGTTTATCTAGCAAAAGCTGAAAAGCACTCAAGGTATCTATTTGCAAAAATTGTTTCATCTAAAAAAATCAGTCCGCAGAGTGTGGGAGTGATTGGGAAAATATTCCTTTTTATTTTTCGGATCTTAACTCTTAAATACGATTTTAGCATTGAGCTTGGTTGAATTTTAGAAAAATGTGGTTGTATTATTTAAGTTGTAACAACGATTTTAAAAGCTCAGAAGAAGATTTGGCGCATTTTAACTACATAATGTCGTTTTTGGTTCATTGATCGAGACAGAGAAAGACGTGAAAACCACGCATTTTTGCGAAAATTCTGATTTCTCGTAAGGTGCCAAATTTATCGAGATATTTAGTTCCTTGTCCATCGCTCTTCTATGCTGGTGTGCATCCGCTCTATTTCGCTCGATATAACACACGGTCGCATCCCATGCCGCAATATCCCTTCACGATGACGTTATCTTCCTTCCTTGGTCCATTTCAAGATCGTTAGCACGGGGTTCCTTGCACCGAGGCCCTCAGACGGGATCTCCGCAACGCCAAAATGGGTCAACCCGGCGAAAAAAAACGCACATGCCCTCTTCCTTCACTTCCTATGTGTATTTACGGAGAACTCGGTTAACTAATCTAGGGTATTGACCGGGAAACGAGCTCGTATATGCACCTCCTTCCCAACCCTTCATCCAGTCCAGAGCGAGAGTTGTCATAGCAGCTGGACGCCGTCCGATCTCCCAATGAAATTTCAAACGGGCGTTTCGCTTCATGGACGTAACGGTCGTTTGGCTTCGCAGCGACCAGTGACATGTTGTCGGAGATCTAGATGTGTGTGTTTGTGTGAGCTACGAGTTGCAACGGCAATGTTTATCGTTTTGGAGGCGAGCGTTGCTCGTGGTCGCCTGAACGGATCGGAAGGACGCGAGAGCGTTGTACCGAAGCGGATACTGGTTGGGTGAAATTACTTTCCAAACCTCCGAGAATAATGGCGCTACGGACAAGTAATTATCGCCATCGCTTGAAAAATGCTTAGCATTTTTCGTAGATTGGTATTTCTATAAACCAGAGGTCAGAAAACGTTTTTCTGTCGAGTGCCACTCTTTACTAATGTTCAGCTCGTGCCGCCATTTAATACATTTATCCCTGGCGTTTATTTATATGCTAGTTATATAAGTTCTGTGTGTGGCATAGGAAATTAAAAGTACTGAGCGAAATTAAAAGATCAGTAAAATTCATTTTAAAATAGGCGTTTTTGTAAGTTTTCTTTTAATTAGAGCGCCGCGTAAAATCTATCCACGTATTCCTTGGTCACGCGTGTCATAATATGCCGAAGCATGCTATATGCTCTTTCACATTTTTTTAAGTATCATTATTAATATACGCAATCTGCTGTTCGTTTAAAGTGTGCATGCATTAACCGACATGGTAAGACATTTAATTAATTTACTTTATAATCTCTAGTTTCCCTTCTAGTTTTTTTCTCGCACAGTCTACCCTGTTATGCTTATTTCGAGGCCGGTGCGTTAATTTTTATGACAGTTTTCTGTTTTAACTCGCTATCGATAATTTGATAATAATACGACAAAGAATTTCTGTATTGATACGAAAACTATGAACCGATTTTTATCTTTCCCTTTGTAAATGTTCTTATTTTTTGTTTAGGATAGATTGGAAGGCTGAAAAACTTAAGTAATTTTCCAAATTTTTATAAACCTCATTATAAGAACAATCAAATCACATCAGCAATAGAATTACTTCCAGTAATTGCTATTTTTACAAAACGAATAAGGCATTGTTTTGTATTAAATGCCGATTAATTGATTTTATCTCGCTGCTGTTATCCTCCTTGTCCATGGAAATACATATTATATGCGCTATGTTTTCCCCTATTAATGTAATCCATTCGCTACAAACATGTCCCGAACTATTTTACGTTATTGCAAGAGTTGCGTGCACTATGAACGTTAATTTTACTGCAGCTATTAAGAAGCAAAACCACATCGTTTTCTTAAACCCGACTTCCCTATTATTCTCTTTTGCAAATTGCACTTTCTCTCAAGGGATTTGTTCGAAGACCAAACGTTACGATGTACTTCCTTGAACGGAATTTAAGTGAGCCAAGGGCAACAAAAGTGGAATTGAAGTCGTAATCCCAAAAATCTATTCGCTTTGGAGGACCTTAGTATGGAAATATTTTTTTGCGCGGCTTATTAACTTGTGCACCATAGAACAGAGTCCGATTGTATCGAGCACGCCATCAAATTCGGTAGAGAATGTAAATAGTCCCTGTGCTCCCTCTCTCTTGCCTCATTTGCATTCAGTTCGTGCCTAATTTAGCTATCTGTTCCTCAGTTAGGGCTTGCGGATCAATTGCAGATGATGTTATCAACTCTAATAACCACGGCGAGCTCAACAATCTGCTCCCACTGTTGGACTTGGAACCATTTTAAAATTAGTATTGAGAGGCAGAGGCCCCTCCCACCCAACTGGTAAATTGTAATTGAGGGTAGAGAGTATTTAATTGCCCAAATTAAATCATTACTTACTAACTACTCGAGAATTTTCTTCTTTCAGCTTATAAAATCATTTTTATACGAGTGATTTATATTTTTCCGACGTTTTCTGAAAGCGTAGCGTTAACAGTTGATTTATTCTTAATTTTGGTTGTTTATTTGTGGCTGTGAATATTTTACCTGTCAGTTCTAATTTTATTTTTTGCTTTCTCCATATACGAAGTATAGAGAAAGTATTTTTTAATGAAAAAAATCGAATTCGAGATTTCAGCGGAAATACATGTTTAAGGTCCCCTGAACACGTTTTGACTATTTTATCAATGTTGTTTGAGGGTGTTTCTGTGTGTGTATCTGTGTGTCGGTGACCGGAATTTTGTGTGTGCTCGAACTGTTAAACAGGTCAACGCGAAATTATATAGGTATTTGACATTTTCGTTCAAGGGACAATAACTGATTAGTTCTTGGTAAAAATCGATTAACCGGAAGTGGATGTTTACTCTTGTCACATCCGTTTCTACTTTCTCATATAGGTAGTATATTGAGAAGTATTGCAATCGTGAAAAAGTTCGACTTCGAGATTTTGATGGAAATACGCGTATTAGGTGTCCCTGAGTCCATAAAAATGGTTTTCGCCATGCCGTCCGTCTGTTTGTCTGTCGGTCGGTCTGTTCGCCGTTCTAAGGCCCAAACGCGTACATAAAATCGAATATCTCGTATTTGTGCAATATATCATCTTTTGCATACCCTTTTTTTCGTAAAAATGATATAGCATAAAAATAAAGGGTAGATTATTCTTGACGATTTTTAGAAAAATTTTATTTACTTAAAAATGGCCCCAGAGAATTTGGTTGAAATCAATCTAATTGTAGAGTCTGATGTCACAAATGATACTACTTAAGCCATATATCGCTTAAAATCACGATATGGCGTCCAGTGGCATTACAATGTACGCTAAGCTACCTTACCTAAGCCCTATGACGTCACGCCTCCGCCACGATCCACCAAAAATCTTATTACAGCCTAAACAAACTAAATCGAATGCTATATAGGCTCGTTCTTTCCGAGGACAATACGAGATCACAATAGAAAATTTCAACCTGCGATAGACAATCTTTAGGTAGGTTTTGGTGCATTGCACCCCCTGCCACCCACTAATTAGGTGAATTTCAGGGTAATATGTAGATGTAGATATATCATTTTTGTTGATAATAACATTCATAATAGACACTTAAGAGATGAACGATATTGCGCAACAATTAAGGGAACATTATTTATTCTTGGATATTTTGAAAGAAAATTCGATTTACTCAAAAATGGCTATAAGGATTTTGATTAAAATCAATCCAATCTTATAGCCTGATGTCACAAATAATACTAACTTAGCCATATGTCCCAACAAATTACTAAATATCGACCAGTGGCATTATTTATGTACAAGACGCTCAGCGCACGCGTCAGTGGGGAGGGGGAACGCGGGGATTCCGTAGTCTAAAAATCTGTACTTCTCTGTTATCGCAACGCGCTTATTAGTGAGAGGTTGGTGGTGCCAGTCGCTTTGGTTCTATTTAATATAATTGGTAGTGAATTGCCAAGCGCACACAGTTAATTTCGGGGCAAAGAGTATAGTGAGAACAAACGTATATACGTATATGAGAAAGTTTGTGCAATGCATATTGCCCCGTTTATTTTGTATTGTTACCCTTTACGCTCATAATATTGTTAATATTGTAACTCCCACTTTAAATAAAACAGCGCATTATGGAAAAACTTCACTATAATTTTGATTGTTTTGAAAAATATAATTAAAAAAATATTTATACTTAAAAACAGAAAGCTATTTTTACTCTCTGTAAAACTCACAAGGGAAGCCCCCAAGGTGTGACACTCGTATCGGATTGAGACTTTGTAGAATGAAAGTATATGTAAAATAACGGACTCCTATTTCTACCTAGGTGCCAACTCGACGTCGTTTACGAGAAAATGCCCTTTGAAAATCGCGATCCGAGAGTCAACGTAATAAGAATGTTAAAAGTTCTTAGTTATCAGGGGCATTTGTCTAGGGGAAACGAGCTGAATTACAAATATTTTTGCCGGGGTTCGATTCCCGAAGGGACCAATTTTTTTCTGATTTTTAAAAAGTTTTTTTTTCGCAATTTCCAGCATATCGTCAATAAAACTTGCACAACATTAAAAAATATATTCCATGCATTATAACTACTATTTTCTTCATCGTAATGCAGTTTTTATTGCCCCAAAAACTGAAGATCTCTCGCAAAACACGAACAAAGACAAACAATTCCTTCCAATCGCCACTCCAAAATGTGCCCTCTAGCAATAAATCGCTCGGCAATATTCCGACGTTGACTGTGGTAGAGAGACAAGGACGTCTGTTAATAAGGCCACCAAAAACTGCGACTTGTCATCTTATAATGTTGTTATTAAAGTTACGGTGTTGTTGTTAAAGGGAATCGTTATCATTTGCAGGTGTCAATTATTGTCATTATAATTATAATTGAAATTATGTCACAATACTGTTGGGTTATTTCGATGCATTGTTCTTTATTCCTCCTTTCAAATCTCGTCATGTATTGTTCATTATGATAAATCGGTTGCTGGTGTCAATTATTGCCATTATAATTATAATTGGCATTATGTCACAATATTGTTGGGTTATTTCGGTGCATTGTTCTGCATTCCTCCTTTCAAATCTCGTCATGTATTGATCATGATGGTAAAGCGAATGGGTAGTGATCCATAAAATTATGTTCGTGAAGAATTACGGTGTAGAATTACAGTGAAGAATTACGATGAAGAAAATAGTAGTGATAATGCATGGAATAAAATTTTTTTAATTGTTGTGCAAGTTTTATTGACGATATGCTGGAAATTGCGAAAAAAAAACTTTTTAAAAATCAGAAAAAAAATTGGTCCCTTCGGGAATCGAACCCCGGCAAAAATATTTGTAATTCAGCTCGTTTCCCCTAGACAAATGCCCCTGATAACTAAGAACTTTTAACATTCTTATTACGTTGACTCTCGGATCGCGATTTTCAAAGGGCATTTTCTCGTAAACGACGTCGAGTTGGCACCTAGGTAGAAATAGGAGTCCGTTATTTTACATATACTTTCATTCTACAAAGTCTCAATCCGATACGAGTGTCACACCTTGGGGGCTTCCCTTGTGAGTTATGTGAATTTTATATTTATTGCTTATTTGTTAGTGCTTTTATAAGTTGGTTTCATTAATTTTTATTTCAATTTTAACTTAATATTTAATTCACGCATACCCCTCATATTTGACGGGCAATTACGCTAATTAATTATAATTCTAGAAGTTACCTCAATTTAATGACTACTTTGTTAGAAGTCTTCTTCGTACTTATCTAAGATGGTACCATTTGGTAAGACTGTATTGACCCGAAAGCTTATCTCCTCTTTTGAATTCAATTAACCATAAAATGTTGCCTGATAAAAATCATTTATCCGAAGCATCACATCAACCAAACCGAAAATGCAGTGCAGTCAAGTTTATAAAAAAGGTTTCGCCATGGGATTTGGTTAAATACATCAACGAGTAATCGAAACTAATTACGTCGCGAATGGCTTGTTTAATCACGTGACCAAAAAAACCGACTCGCTGCTTTTTCATCGCGTATTCGTTCCTCGTGCATGTCCTTACCAATGAAATTGTCCGATCAACTTGCCCCCTGGCGGAAAACTCCGTAAGACACACTTGTAAAACACTGCAGTTAAGCGTGATAAAGTTCAGCAGTTTATGTCACTCTAGCGAATGGAGAATTTATGAAATTTTCCTGCGAAGTTGACTGGAACAAATACACCGAGCAATATGCGAGAGAACTGTCGAGAGGAATATAATTTCCCGATTTTATGGGTTTTCGGATTGTTTTGCACTACGGGCGTTATCGTTTTTGGAGAGATTGCGCAGGCACCTCTACCAATAGTTAATCGATGCAATGTTGATTTCTGAAGCACGTATTGTCGTTTCGTTATTGTTTCGAGGATGATTGTTCCTGAGAGCGGCGCGTTTTTTAATGAAAATGATAAAGGCGCCTATGAAAAATCGTCTATTTAATTCATTAGAAATTTAGCTTGGCTGAAAACCTCGCTTCAAGAAATTTCGCAGTTTGCAAATTTTTGTAACTCCGTGCGATTCATCATGAATTTGAACTTAATTACTGATTATTTTTAATGCATCGGTTTTTGAAGTTATATTTTCAATTTAAAAATTATTACGTGTGAAAATTTCCGTTTCTCCGTAGTCGATAAATAATAGGTCAAGTAATGTATCCCCAAGCTCTTCTTCTATAAATAGAATCTATGCGTGCTTCAACAACGGCCTCTACATCTTCAAATCCCATTGTTAGTTTATGCATTGACCTGATGCCAGACACTGTCTTCCTACATTTTCGGTCTCCAACTCGTGGTGTCCTAGATGCCTAACAGAAACGGGCAAGTTTAAGAAGGCACTGTTGTCTGTTTTCATTTATTTCCTTCGTCAGCGTTGCAATTTCTCGCGTGAGAAAAGATAGACGAGGTCAAATTCCAAACGCTTGGCGTGACACGGGAAACTGTGGTTGTTATGCTAAAATGGCTTTTGGAAGATCCACAATGAGTATCTTCATTGCCTACGATAATATGAATGGGTTCGTTGAATGCGTTTAAATGTGTTTATGCGGAATTTTTTCTATCTGAGCACTATTAAACTGTTATTTCTAAAGACAAAAATCGGGCATAAACGTGTATTTTTATCAATATTATCTTATGTGTAAGGCCCGATGACTCGAGGATCGAATTCACCGAGGTCGGTTACTACAGAGTGACATCACTGGCCACATGTCACAATACAGCTCGAAGAGTCTTTGGAGACATTATCGTTTACAGGTCGCTGAATATGACCTATTTACGCGTTTGTTCCTTTGGACATGCGTTGATCACAATATAAACGCTACAGATCCAAATACCTTTGGATAAATAAAGAAATACAACACTGTCGTCGCCGACAGAATCTTACAAAAATTCTGCTGTCGAGAGCTTGATATTTATCCAGAATTTCGGTGACCGCTTTTAGCTGTACATCTCGGAATATTATTGTTAGATTGTATTGGTAACATGGAATTTTAAGGATGATAAGCACAATTAAAATATGTTTATTGTTTTGGTGTATAGGTGTTTTTCATGGTGACTTTAAAAAATCACTTTTTGCGAATATTTATTAAGAGTCCGCTGCCGCTTATGCTCCTCTTTCAGTTGTGAATTAATTTGCTATTGTGTTTAGTTTTTATCATTTTTTATCACAAAAATCGTGTGATTCTCTCATAGATTGTGTTTATATAACCCGTTGTCAATATTTGCAATAATAATAATAAGAAGAAGTATGTCTTATCCATCCTTTCGTTTCTAATAATTATCATCTTTTTCTTTCAGGTGAGTGCCATTTTTTAATATCTCCGGTCGTAAATCCTTCAAATCTGTAGTCAAAGTAAGTACTTAACAAATACTTTTCTCATATGAAAACTTGAGATTGAACTCTGTACACTTTTTGTTCTTGTTTTAAATCACTTTCACATTCAAGCTCTGATCTAAATTATTCATTTATGCCATCGTAAAATACTCGATGCCGTCGTGTTTTTTAATGTACCCATTTTCTCTTTGCACGGCGTATGCGCCATTTCTAGTTCATCGTGCAACAATTTAATTATACTTTATTCATAATTAGTTCCTTTCTTCTTTCTTATAACCTCTTCAGTCGAACTGAAACATTTTATAATTTTTTATGCTTTGAGTCCGTAACGAAACAGTTCTAAAGTGAAATTGATGGCCGTGCAATTCGAAGTAGTTAACTAAAATGAAAACCGTGCTGAACTGAAAACGCGTAAAGTGGAACCTTGTTAAACGAGGGACGGCCTTGTTTTAGATTCAATTTTAGTATGCGATCGCGCTTTAATTTTTCGCCACCAACTTAGTGTGAGTTATCCGACCGCAAATTGAAACTTATTTCGAAAAAACGCTTTAAGCCAGGTTTTTTTATTTCTTTCACGTGAGAAAGGAAATAAAAGAAACTGATGCGCTTGTGTCGTCCTATCGTCACCGCCTCGGTGGTTCTTGAGTTGAGGAGCGCCTCAGTCGGTGTCATTTTCATCCATTTCCTCCTTAGCCGTTTTCGCGCCTAGCGTATCGCGGAAGACTTGACATAATTATGATACCATACTTTGAAAATCGCACCAGATAATTAGCGAAAATCTCGGAATTCGCTATCTTTATTGCGTCCGCGAACTGCGCGGTTCCAGCGCTTCTTTCGAGCCGATTTGAACTGAGGGAGGAGAAACACTCGCGCGAACCTTAACCAGAGGAGGAAATTGAGTCGCCTACATCAGTGGTTCCCAACCTTTTTTTACTTGATCACACCTCCGACATCATGGATAAAGGCTTGTTACCCTTCTCCAGGAAACGATGTAAACAGGTATTTTTTCACTCCACATTTATACAAGACTTGAAATGATTGAAAAGGAATTATTTTAAAATAAACAAAAAAGTTTTTACACCCAAAACATTGAACATTTGCAACAAAAAATAATTATACATATAAATGTGAACACTAAAATTTCACATCTATCTATTTTAATTAAACTAATGTGATTTCTGATGCTGAATATTCTTCTCAATAACATCAGATTTGGGTTGAACAGTTATTGATGCAGCCAACCGTACACTTGCTTGAAGATTGCTAGGAGTTAGTTTTTAACGATTTTTATTTTTACTAAATCAGAGAAGTCTTGCTCAGAAAGTTAGGTGCTGTGAGAGCTCACAAAAACTGATTGTTAATGAGGCCAAGCTATGATAATACTCTTGTTTGTAAACTGTGGCCCAAAAGTCGGGACGTGAGTTGATTTGGAATAAAGAATTTAAATTTGAATCACAATGAAGTTCATTAATTACTTTTTAAATTGGTTAATATCAAGGTTAATATCAAGGGAATAAAAAGATAACAATTTAGTTTGTATTTCCTTTTCTTCAGTAAAATATCGTAATAATGAAGGAAACCCTTAGATATTTTCTTTGTTGCTAGCATCCGTACTTTTAGAAAAGCCCTTTTAAAATAAGGTTTTTTTACTCGGGACCAAGCACTTTTGTAACTATTTTGTAGCTTTTAATCTACCACAACTGTATTTGTCTGCAACAACTGAAGCTGAAAAAAAACTACAGGATAAGGATCCTACATAATTGATTGATAAGTAGCTATGGAAGCGCATTGTTGTATAACTAAACACGTTTCTGATGCAAGAATTAGGTCTTTTTCTTTGTTATTTTTTGTTATGAAAATAGTTGTTATTTTTATGGATGTCGATGAGGAACTGATATTTGCTATGAGACTATTGGATTTCATATGTCCTTTAACGCCATTTTTGCCACCATGTCTAATAGAAAATTTACTCTTCTTGTAGATAGTGCAAATAGCTACATCAGCTTTTCCGGAACGACTCTCTTGCAGCCAATCATACTTTTTCCCCATTCAGCATTGAACTTAACTAGTCTTTTCATTTTTGGGTATGTAATTTTAACTCGGACTTTTTCCAAGTCTGAATTATCCATTTCGTCTAAAAAAAAAATAAAAAATAAACGAACTCGATTACGTGGTGCCTACATATTAACACATGCAATAGTAATGTCTCTAGCAGAATTACGTAAGACATATCCTAGCAAATATTTGTCACCATATTTAACAGGACTGGAACGTGCCCCTGATGGCTAGCGTGTGTATTCTGTGTCCTTCGCCACCCACGTACAAATATCTCCGTAGGGCTCTATCATGCCAACCACGGTTTCGTGAATCTGTCTACTCCTGTTTACTCTTGAGGATTTGCACTGTAAAGCACTTCTGAATAACATACATAAAACTAAGTAAATGATAAAGTATGGACCGTCGCTACCACTATAGGCGCCCCAATGCAAAGCGTCTTTCAAGAGAATTGATGTCTTTATTCTTGTAATCTTTTTTCAAGGTCTTCATTTTTTATATCATTTAATTTGTGAAGGTTATAAAGACATTCAAAATAATTATCATGGTTATTTGGTTGTTCTAATAGTTCTTCTTTCAAAAAATTTACAGCCGTGTACAAAATGTTATTTTAAAGAATTAATCTAAATATATCTCTTGGATTCTGTGCGATTCATTTTTATGTACATAATCAAATAACCTAGTTTCCTTTGCAGGGCGTATTTTAAATTCTAGTATATTTACTATTTCTTTAGAAGCTGTTAGCAATTCTTCAAAGCTCTGATCTGTGCGATATTCTATAATAAATGCCAATAAATTATCAATAGCTCGTGAAGCGAATCCGAAATTTTCATTTTTATCTTGAAGCTCGAAGTTGTTAACTCGATTTAAAAGGTCTTCCCCAATCCCGGATTAACCGGGGCGCAGTGGTGCAGTATCGCCAGGGCCCCATGATAAAAGGCGCCCCACGGAAGTCTCAGACACTGTGTGTGGGGTTGAAGGACGGACCTGCGAAACATGCGCTAGGGCTCCCGAGCTCCTTAATTCGGCCTTGGTCTTGTCAAAGTACCAACGAACGCAAAAACTGAAAACTTTCAATTTCGGAACACAAAATATAAGCCTCATGTTTTCCTAAATTGTCAATCTGATCATATTCAAATATCTCGAATAAGGAATCGTAGATTTGCCCGATTTGATAAATTAATGTCGACGCACATCAATTCGGAACTCATAGCGGTTGGGTATACTATGTTCTGACGAACTGTATTGTGCCTCATTATTACAAGTTTACGGAATGCTTCACTTTACTGTTTTTCTTGGAGTTGCATATATAATATATTCAGTGGAACTTCCATGACTCGAAAGTCTATATAACTCGAATTTTCCATAACTCGAAGTGAATTAATTTTATCGGGCAAAATAGAAATGAGAAAAACATTTCCATAAGTTGAATTTTCTATAACTCGAATTTTTCTTTCTCTTGAAGTTCGACTTATGGAAGTTCCACTGTATATTCTATTTATTTAACTTCCTTGTATATTCTATTTATTTAACTTCCTTGTAAGTTGCTCAGAAAATTACTTTTAATAACGACTTAAAGACACTAGAATCACAAAGTACAACTCCATCTACATGTTACCCTGCAATTCACCTAATTGGTGGGTGGCAAGGGGTGCAATTCATCAAAATCAATCTAAAGATTGGCTATCGCAGGTTAAAATTTTCTATTGTGATCTCGTATTTTCCTCGGAAAGAACGAGCCTAGATAACGCTCCGTCCTACAATCGATCTCACGTATCTTATCATCACGGTCGTTTCTACCTATATAAGTTGGTGCTTCAATTATTCCTACAACCTCTTCTTTTAGACATTTCGATCTATATTTCTCCGGAAGCCGCGACTTGGAGTTCAATCTACGATCCTCCAGTGGTACCCAGTTCAAATCCCTCAATAATGAAGTGACGCTTTCCTTATGTTCGTACTTCTGTTTTACGAATCTGGCTGCTCTGCGCTGAACTCTTTCTAATTGAATTATATGTCCCTTCTCGTACGGATCCCATATGCATGAGGCGTATTCCACTTGCGGTCTAACCAGTGATAAGTAAAATGTTTCGCGTACTTTTTCTGTAGTGTTCCGTACTATTCTACCTATGAAAGCCAGTTTCTTGTTGGCCGCGCCTATAACTCGACGAATGTGCATGCCCCATGAAAGATCTCGACAAATGGTTACTCCTAAATATTTTACATACTCGGCTGCTTGAATATTTATTCCATCTATTTTATGCTCGAAACCTACTTCTATGTTCTTACTTTTCCAGAACGTAACCCTGGGGTGCCTCAGGCACCCGGTTGGGAACATATACTCCTACCTCCACGGTTGGAAATCACTGGCCCACATTCTCTCGTGTTGTTCTGCTTAGCCGCGGATAGTAGTCCGGCATCTCTTCGAGACGTAAATATACATGCGGAGGGAGTAGAAGGATACTGTTAGCGGATATTCGGGCTCATCATCATACGTAAGCCTTAGACTCGTTGCTTTCTCTGCCAGGAGAAAAAAAGGACGGTGAACTTTTGTAGCAACGCAAGAACACGTTTTTCCAAGTAATGAACCCCATTATTAGCTGGAATGCCTGAAGGAAAACAATGAATTAAGCCGCAGTGTAACAAATTTTGACTTTCATTTCTTTATCCCAAAAGCATAGTGAAAGTATTTCTCTAGAGAAAGGTGAAGCTTTAATTTATGCTTAAAAGAAGTTCAAGGTTTCATTTTGTTAAATTCGTTATACTTCAGGCTTCAAACTCTGTCATTCGTCTTAACGTATAATTACCCTTATTGTAATGAAAAACTAGTTTCGTATTTCAGCTACAATCTGTCCGTCTTGTAGTCCATCTAGTTTTACATAACCTTGTTATGGTTATTGGAGATAGATTAGAACTTCAATTTTCAGTTTGTTACCAAAGTGCTTAATATTGAGCTGTCTCATCTTGTTTCTCTTATAAGCATTTCTTGTGTATCCTTTCTTTAGCGAATAAGCAATCCTTACTACACAACAACTCATGCTTTGTGCATTAAGAGAAATTGAATATTAGATTATTGAAAATTCTCAAAAATCGGGTGAAGATAGTCCTCGTTGACAAATGAATTCATAATACCTTTGATATTGCTTCTTATTTAGGAAAGTACAAAATGTTATTCACACGGTCGCATTAGCTCAATTCTATCAACATTGACATCGTTCGGCATTTTCTTTAAAATATGTAGGTGTGAATGAATGTAAATTTGTCAACTTTTCTTTTTACAGCAATTCTGATTTCAATCTGCTCGACACAACTGTAAAACTATTTGTTTTTACAAAATATAAAAATTTCCTTCTTCCGAAATCTCAGTAATTTATTTTTATTTTAACTCTAGCAGACAGCGAGGAAAATTTTATAGAAAATCACATTCCATTTCGGAGATTTATATTTGTTGCTTCCTCTGCCTTTCAAGGCAAAAAGATTATCATGAAGTTTAAATGTGAAAAAACCGTTCCTGCATTGCATTGCGTTAGTGCAAACAGCCCCAACACACATTCAATTGTTTTAACTTCCCTTTTGGGCAAGCTTTTATAAAAACAAATTTTGGTCTTTAGCGTGGGAAAGATTCGAAAAATAAATTGGCTACAGTTTAAAATGAAACGCCAAAGCCACTCAAAAATTCGCAAGAAAAATCACGTTTTTGGCGAAAATTTCCTGCTTCACCAAAAAAATAAGACTTAGGTATAGAAATTTCGTGCTCCGATAAACACTCGATTGCGCATTCCTACTTTCGCAAATCTCGGCGCTCTTTTGCGATATTGTTGAAAATGTTTTTAATTCTCTCTATCTCTCAGAGATTTGCATTCTATTTCCGTTATCGTGACTGGAATTCGGCTCGTTTTTTTTTTTTTCATTTTTGCGCTTGTATGTTTGTGTGCATTCAGTCGTTTGGAATAACCGATCTCTCCTCTTCCATCGCCGATGATTTATTTTGAGTTAATGCTCCGCGAAACGGACGGATTCCGATGTCTTTCTGTCTCTCCAGTTGGGATTTTTTCCTCGAAAAGTTTTGCCTTCAGCAATGGTGGAGATTAAAAAAAAACTATGTGGAACATATCGATGCACGGATTACAGAAATGGACAGAGAGAAAAGAGAGGCATTATATAGGCTTTCAAGGTGCTGGTGCGACGTATGTTTGAGAAGGAAAAGTCCCGTGGAAAAGGAAAAGAATGGAAAATTATTGGCTATGGAGAGAGAGAGAGAAGACAGGTAGTTAACCAACGCGATTGAAGTTAATGTACAGTCAAACCCCGATTTTGCGCTTATCCAGCCCTGAAATTGGCGCTAAAGCGGGTGGCGGTAAATCGAGGTATATGTATGCTTGCTCTATGTAACCATCTGTTCACAACGATTCATGGGTGGCACCATATAGTGGGATGCTAAACCTGGGTCTGAATCTATTTAGAAATGGTTGGGTGATGTTTTGGGAGATGATAACATTTTTCGGAGGTGCTTACTTTAAGAAAGAAGACAGCTGTATCTTCATATTACTCTCTGATTTTACAAATTGCGAATAGGAGGAGGTGACGCCTAAATACTATCAATATTCCCCTCTCACTTACTTGGTTCTTTTCCGATCCATAATGCGTCAGGAGAAATAAAAGGATATTCAGTATCGTTTTGTAGACAAACCTAACATATCGTCCAATACTCCTGTATACAGGAGTATATTCTATGCATAGACTATGAGAAAAAAAGGCGAAATGGATCGAAAATTACCTGAGAGCCTGATTAAAGACGTGTTAGAAGGAAAATTGGAAGAGAAAGAGAAAGGAAAAGGTTTCAGCTATTAGACGATTTGAAAGGGAAAAAGAGCTACCAAGAAATTAATATTGCTGAAAACAGGAGTATGTGGAGATCCAGATTTAACCAAGAATAATTACAGACCTGCCTACGGGCAGATTACCTATGATGATGATGTCTCCCGTAGAAGCTTAGATTATGCGTGTAGTTGACGTTCTTCAAGTGATACTGGACGAGGTAAAGTGACGAGAACTGAGAATGGAGAGGGTTAAGGAGTGCAGGAATGAGAATGGAAAGATTCTAAACGGAGTTGGTTAACAAAACAATGATGTAGAAAACGGAAAGATGAAAGATACATGTAATGAGGCGTTATTATGATCGGAAAACGAGTCAGAGAATAATATTCATATTATCAAACATCATATTCATTAATAACGCGAAATTTGAAGTATGACCTGTTTGGAATCACTGTTATCACTTATTAGCCTGTGCTGTGACTAGGTGTGGCAAAGGTGGCATTTGCCATAGGCGCCGCTTGCAGATGCCATCCGAAAAAATGCTAAATAAATAGCTTTTTGTTCAAATAAACATGGAACTGATGCTCAGTAATCACAATTAGTTTAATTATAATGAATTTTCCTTGATTGCAACTGGGAAAAGTTAATATTCAACAAAATATTTTTTGAGGCATTGCCACAGGGACCGAAACTTCCGGCTACAACTCGGGTAATAACCATAAAAAACTACGATAACCGTTCCAAAAAATAGGCTAATGACAAAATTCATCTAACGTAGATTGAATAGGATAACAAATCCACCTCCAAATTTTAACCTCCAATTTGTTCTGCCGAATATTATCCACGTATTTATCCGCTGAGTATGTTTATGCTGATAAGATATACTTGACAGCAATTAACCCAGTTTTCCCAAACATCTGTGAACACTTGTTAACATTTGCGATTGCTTTTCCCACGATAACTATTTAACTTCGTTTTAATATTATATCTCTCATCGCGTTGCCTCCCCCCCCCCCCGCCGATTTTTGTGGCCAGATGTAACCTTAAAAGATAAACGAAATGCATCGGCTTAATTAGTTCTCTCACCGTCCATCGGGGCGTATCGATGTCCGACCTCGATTCGCCTATCAATCTAATCGGCCTTGCAGAAGAAGATCCCTCTTGTCAATCCTTGTTGTATACGGCTATTAACTTCATTGATCGTCCATCCTCGCCGTTTAACTGTCGTGCCTCCTTAGTGTACGCATCGTTTCTTTACTCTCTCAGCCGTCTTCGATCGAGTACATCGGAAAAGTCATCTTTATTCAAAGAGCATTGTCACGCTCTCGATTTCCCGTGATGTCCGATTATCGTAAATGTACGGGAGCCGATAAATGGAGAGACAGGCAATCGCCTTTGTTTGTGAGAAGCCGGAGCTGGAAAAGAAAAAGAGCTGTCGCCACACGCCAGCCACTTTTAGTCAATCCTGTATGGCGTGTAAAAGGAAAAGAATGCGATGAGAATTTTGAATGCATAGTGGAACGAAAGAATAAAGGCCATTAACATAAGTGGGATAAACCAATTGTGAATAAGGTTGATTATATTTAGAGAAATTTCTAAGAGAAGACCTACAATGGATGGATGTACTAAGCTTTTGAAATTTATGTAATTCTCTGATTGGAGGAAAATATTGTTAAAAAATAAAGTGCATAAGAAATCGAGCGCTAGAAGTCAATAAAGATATGTATTTTTGTTTTTTAGATTGGGATAAAGCTTTTGACCGAGTGAAATGGGATAAGATGCTTGGTATTTTAAACAAAATAGGAATAGATTGGAAAGATAAAAGACTGCTTAAAAACCTTTACTTTGATCAAAAGATTAGAGTCAGGGTTGAAGGAGAAGAAACAGAAAGTACTTCAATAGGGAGGGGAGTGAGGCAGGGTTGTCCTATTTCACCAGCGATATTTAATATGTATGCAGAAACAATAACAGAAGAAGCGTTGATGGAAGAGAAAGGATTTAAGATAGGAGGTGAAAGTATTACCACCATTAAATACGCAGATGATCAGGGCTTAATAGCAGAAGGCGAGAAAGAGCTTCGGAGGATGACAGACAGACTAGTTGAGGTTGGCCAACAATATGGAATGAAGATCAATACAGAAAAATCGAAAGTTATGGTGGTTTCAAAGGAACATAAAGAATTAAATATAATGGTAAATGGCCAAAAATTGGAACAAGTAAGTAGTTTCAAATATCTCGGCAGTATTTTAGCACAGGATGGAAGTAGTACACAGGACATCAGAAGTAGGATTGCAATGGCAAAAGCAGCATTTAACGAGAAGAAGGAGCTTCTCACAAGCAAGAAAATAAATCTAGAAACAAGGAAGAAATTAGCAAAATGCTACATATGGAGCATAGCTCTTTATGGTGCAGAGACGTGGACGATAAGGAGAAAGGAGGAAAAATATTTAGAAAGTTTTGAGATGTGGGTATGGAGAAGAATGATGAAAGTGAAATGGACAGAGAGGAAGAGAAACGAAGAAGTATTAGAAATGGTGGGAGAAGATAGGATGCTAATAAAAACAATCAGGAAAAGAAAAGCAAATTGGATAGGGCACATATTGAGAAGACAGTGTTTACAAAGGACGATCTTAGAAGGAAAAATTAGTGGAAAAAGAGGAAGAGGGAGAAAAAGAATAGGAATATTAGATAATATAAAGCAGGGATATACTACTTATAGAGGTATAAAAGAGGCTTCTTGGGAGAGAGAGAAATGGAGGCAGCGATTCAGTTAAAACCTGTCTTCGGACAGAAGCATGATGATGATGATACTTATTGTTAGTAGACAGCGAAATATGTTTTTCATTAACATTGAAAATGAATAAAGTGAAAGATATCTCAGAAGGTAAAATAAAAAAACTTCTATAACAATTCTTTAATTTAGACCAACATTTATAATCGTTAACTCTTCCTCCCTTGAACATCTATATGTACATTTTGCTTTCAACTGAACATTTGTATGGATCAATTAAGCCAATTATAAGATTAATCGCCAAATTCGGTATCAATGTCCGGGAACTCATTTTGTTTCGTAGGTTTGACTTTAAGTATTCACGTGACAAATTAGGCCCACAAAATCAGTCTATGCATGGGATAACGCATGGGTCAGCTAAATTTGAATATATCTTCAAACGTGTTTCCACCAACTGCATCCCTAGAGCTTGCAATTCCTGCCCAGGTTTTTAATGTTTTTGAGATTAACGACTACATAATGTCATGCAGTTTCTTCCGCTGGAACATAATTTGAGTGAAATAAATATATTTTAAAAATGATTCCATCGATTGTTTATTATGATTATTTGATAAAAAAGTAAAAATAGTCAGCAAATTCATCGGTAAAGGATGCAGGAAAAATTTATTTATTTGAGCAAAATTTGGGAAGACAAGAAATATTGTATACCATTAAGCACTACAATAAAAAATAACATAGTTTCGTTACTTGATTTTAATCTCAAATCTTCCACAATGTTTTTTGTTTTGACTTATAAACCCGAGCAACGCCGGATAATTTCAGCTCGTTCCTGATTCCTGGAATATACTTAAAACGCGAATAACTCAATCAAATAAGCAGATATTATCTTGATATGTGACAGAAATAATATACTCGGATATAAAAATGCTATAACGAAGGAAATTTTAAGAAAAACGACCAGGGTTCGACTCCAGGGGATGATTTGCATTCTCCATAATATAACACGTAAAAATAGACTTTTTGACGTGCAGGCTTTTCTTCTTTTTGAGATAAAATAAACTCAAAACCTTTAGATCTAGACCACTTCAAAGAAAAAATTACAAGGTTTCTTATTCTGTTCATCGTTTTTTCGCCTACAGTTCGAAATCCTTCATGTTAAACGTTTAATTCACATATTTTGGGGAAATCTTACCATTTGAACGGAATGTTGCCTTGCCTACCAACTGCATTGTTAAACCTCGATGTCATATTGTTATTACAATCCTTATGAGTTTATGCGTACTTTGAAGGCTTTTAATAAGGGAAAGAGATAAAGACGGAAGGAGAGGAAAATGATTTTCATAGTTCGTTGCGTTATTTACGAGAAGGAATACCTAAAGAGCTGAAATGCGCTATGTTGTCCGTTCGTTGGTCTGAGTGTAGAGTTATTAAAACGCGAATAACTCAATCAAGGATGTAGATATAAAATTGAAATTTGAAAGAAATTTATATAATGAGCTAATCAGAAATTGTTTATATAGGGTTGACATGGTAATTAAAGAAATAAATGTCCGTTTGTGGCGATATTTTGAGAGGGGATATATTGCACTTCCTTCGAATAAAACTAATAAATTTTAATTTAATAAATAAATATTTTATGTGGACTGAAAATTAAAAAATATATAATTCATATTATAATATGTTCCAGATAGTTGAATTCTATTCTTGGGCTCATTCATCTACGTGTATATACATTTATATTAAAATAGATCAGTGTTACCAATATAGGTTATTTAAATGTTCTCACCTAAATTCCATCTCGGCTTATATCAAACGGATTTTCATGACATTTGCGATTAGCATGTCCTGTGATATATAATGATAGGAACGTTTGTATTCGTGAATTTTTTGTTTGAGAAAGCATTTCATGTCGAGACGCAATAAAAATTAATGTTTTGGTGTGATTTTTACAGAAAGCAACCTTAGCCTCTTGAATGTATTTTTATAACTATGCTATAACTTAATCCTTTCTTCGGTAAAATAACAAATTTAACAGTGGTAGAAGCTCCGGATTTATCTTCACAAATGATTACTTTACAAATGTTGAACAACAATAGCCGTAAATGGCAACGTATTATTTACCGTTCCGGGATCTAAAAAGGTATACAGTAATAACGAAACAATAATCTTCTCTGATTCTTCTCTTCATAAATATTTTTTTAAATTTGTTTGTTTATGCAGAAAAAGGGTACCCCTGGGTTATCCCGGACCCCTATTAAAAATGCTATAATATTTCCATTGCACCCTAGTATCCGAATCCAACCCCCAACCACTTTAATCCAACCCGGGAGGAGAAAAATGGAATGAATCCAACCCCCAACCACTTGACCCAACCCGGAAGGAGGCGGAAAATGGAACTAATCCAAACTCCAACCTCTTAACCCAACCCGGGAGGATGGGAATGGAACTAATCCAACACCCCAACTACTTAACCCAACCCGGAAGGAGGAGGAATATGGAACGAATCTAACCCCCAACCAGTTAACCCAACCAGGAAGGAGGAGAAAAATGGAACGAATCCAATCCCCAACCACTTAACCCTACCCGGGAGGAGGGAAATGGGACTAATCCAACACCCCAACCACTTAACACAACCCGGGAGGAGGGAAATGGGACTAATCCAACACCCCGACCACTTAACCCAATCCGGGAGGAAAATGGAACGAATCCAACACTCAACCACTTAACCCAACCCGGAAGGAGGAGGAAAATGGAACGAATCCAACCCCCAACCACTTATCCCATACCGGAAGGAGAAGGAAAATGGGCCGAATCCAACCCCCAGAAACTTAACTTGGATTCGGGTACTAGAACGCAATGAAAATATTATAGCATTTTTAATAGGGGTCCGGGATAACCCAGTAGTACCGAAAAAAGTCCTAATTACTGATTGCCTACCAAAGTTTGCACGATTTTAAATTTTGATTTCAGGTAGAGTTACTTCGTCTCCGAAATTCTATATCTAGATAAAAATTCATAACATTGGTTTAAAATTTCCATTTTTAATACTCTACTTTTATAGATTTATTTTATAAAAATAATTTTCAAAGAAATTAAACGAAGGTTTTAAATCAAGCACAATGCCAAAACGACCACGGAGATCCCGACAGATTAAAATATAAGAGAATAGCCACAGCAAGAGCAGCAAAGTTCTGAACAAAGACAAATTCGACTTCGATCACAACGACCTAGACAAGGACAGTCTTTTAAAGTTGCAGGTGTTGAACTGTCAAACGACAGCTTTGCTCATGGGCAATTGTATATAGCTACGTCTAGAGAAGGATTCGGGAAAAAATTATTTATTTGAGAAAAATATGGGAAGACAAGAAATATTGTATACCAACAAGCAATACAATAATAATTAACTTGGTTTAAATTCTTCATTTATTCTCAAATCTTCTTCAAATCATTTTCTCTTGATTTAAAAACCCGAGCAACGCCGGGTATATTTGTTAGTAATATATAAGATAACCACACATAAAAATACATGCAATAAAAAAGTATAGGCGAAAAAGAAAAATGGAGGAAAGAAATAGAAAAAAACAAATAAACAATCTATAAGATGTAGATAGAAGGGGAGAAAGATGGGAATGGGAGGTGAGGGGGAAGGAAGAGAAGGTAGAGAGGGTAGGTAGGAAGGGAGAGAGGAGAAGGTAATAGTGCCGAATCTCCATACTCTTGATGAATTAAAGCCAAGAATCGGGATATCATTGACAACACACCTCAAGTGCAGTTTGTGTCGAAAAAATGCTGCGGAGAGAACGTCCATGTATCCATAAAGGTGGTGGTCACTTTTAGCATTTTATTCTGGGTTTAAAAAGATAAGTATTCTTGGGTATCATCAAACTTTTACCGGAAAATTTTCAAGTTTCAGTTTTACTGAATCTGTACATGCTGTTACTTCCAGGAGTGACTTAAAACAACCTATAAATATTTTATTGAGCATGATTTTATGTTGCATTTCTAGAAACTCATTCCGAAACAATAATTGCAGCACCACTGAAATCAGCATTATGCAACGGAAATGATTGGATCAAAAGACGATTCTAACGAGTTTTCTGTCGATGACGCATTATAATTTAAAAGCATTTTATCATTTATAACCCATTAAAAAACCCTTACAATGGTAGTTTTGCTGTTGTGAAAGGCACATGCAACCTGCTCAAGCGTTCGCGATTTTTAATTACTCTTGCCCAAGTAAAGCACCGCAAAAAGTTAAGAGAGAATTTTTCACAAAAATATCGTGGCCTATTTAATTTTTTGTTTTTATCTTAGAAATCAGTATTAATCACGATAAGAATATCGTCAATAACTAAAATGAATTTCTATGACCACTTGGGGATTCGAGTGTGGATTATCCGATTGTGTTATATTTGTAAAATATATTAACTTAATGTATACTAACCTCTGTAAATTAAACCGTAAATAAAAACAGTGATTCTTGTTATAGAAAGTAACGATTATATAACTTGAAGTATACGCATACTGGCGGGAACAAATGTAATAAAATTATCGGAAATTCGAATTTAAGAAGTTACAATTATGCTTTATGCTCGATTTAAATTAATAAAAAAATATTGAATTACATTTTGTGCAGTGGTTTTTGCATTGTATCTCATATATTTATGTTTAAATTGATTTTTTCATTTTCTGTGCAGTTTTTCCATCGTAATAGTTTTTTTCTACACTTTTGTTTCTTATTTTTATCCGCATTATATTCACGGTGAAAAAGCTAATCAGCCTCTTTCCATAGCGTTGACTATGGTAATGACCTCAATTTTGCCGCCATGGAGACTATGTCAGTTGGACTGGGGAAAGCCGTGTGTTGATTCGCGATTAACATTTCGACAGAGCATCGTCGACGTCGCGGAAAATTGTTACGTAATTTAATGTGACCAAGTTGAGATTCGGATGGCGTTCTATGTAATTGCTGATAACAAGTGTATTAGATTTCAAAGTTCCACCACCTAATTGAGTTAAATGGTGACGGAGCTTAATTATAATGGGGCTTGATTTAAAAATTGTTTTACCACGTATGGTTGAGAATTGTTGTTGATACATTTAATTAATAGGCAAGAATATGCGTTTTCTCTTGAAGATAAGTTTGTATAATTTTACGTATTTGAACATCTTTCCAAATCAAGTTTTGTAGTCGGTCAAACTTAACTTTGACTTTTTGGTTAATTTGTCATATTTTTGTTGAGTTGTTTTGTCATTAGTGCGAATTTGAAAAATTTTTACGTTAAGCAAACAGCATTTTTCATTTGCAGTTACGATAACATTGAGGCTGTAGTCGTGACACACTTTGTTAGTTTCTAGTAGAAGTTTTCTATGAGTAACGGGATGAAATTTTGCATGGGCAGAAAAATAGAAAACTTTCGCGATATAATGAGGTCCCAGCCGGGATGTCGCGGAATCCAAGTGTGAAGTTTTTAGTAAGCTTACCTAAAAATGTCAAATATTTTTTTCACCACTGTATAGTTCAAGTAAATACAACTTTTAATTCCGAGTAACCCTAATTCTCGCGACGTCTCTATCGATAGCATATGTCAAAATATTTTTTTTAATCGCTCAAGTTTAGATAATTCTAACGTTTATTCTATTGAGTGACTTTCAGAAGCACTGAGAAATCGTTAGATGTTAAGAGGTTTTAAGACAATTACTTCTTTGGCGCAAATAACCTATATTTTATTCGTAATGCATTTTTAAGACACTAAGATTTAAAAAAGAGTATATAGCTATAAATAGAAGATTATATGATGTGTTTATTTAATCACAGAAGCAACTAATACGGAAAATTCAGCTTTTTACTTCCACTATGGAAAATATTTCAATTTTCAAACGAAATTATAAAGAAATCTCAAATTTTAAAATTTAAGCCAATGCGGTTTGCTAATCAAGTTTTTAAACTATTAGATTTTGCAAATAATATTATAGCCAAATTAAAATGTTCTGATTTATGTGGCACATTAGCACAATTTCTTTTGTTGAGTTTTTGTTTCGGATTATACCGATGTCTTACGACCGTAGTTATAGATTTTAAAAGGATTAACATATATTGACACTTTGTTACACGTTGAACATTTTTTATCCTCGAATGTGACGCTGAATGATTTTTTATGTCTCACCCACTTGGGCGAGAGGTAGACGACCCAACAGCGGCGCATATTGATTTCCCTGGTCAACCTACTCTTGCTTCACACGATCCGAGGAAATGAGCACGCAGTGTAGTCCTGGATTATTGCATCGCGATTTTAAAAACAAATTATGATATCGAGGAATAAAGTCGGAATTATTGTTTCAAAAGGAAAATGTACCGAAATTTATGTTATGCTAAAGTAATTTTTTCCGTTCCTGAATTTGTATTGGATTTTTTTTTCTCTTCGTACCCCCCAATTGTTTCACACTACTTTTTCATGACATTTTTGAAAAATTTCGATGATTTTTAATATTTATATGACATGCAGCATCATTAATAAACATGAATTATTTAAATTATAGCGTGATCTTTTGGTATAAAAAATGTTATGGTTTCGTAAAATCGTTCTCAGACGAATCTCTTATTCTGCAGATATTTTCTCTCTAAAAACTTCTTATTTTTTCGATGCAGCCATTCTTACTTCATGTCACTCCCTCTGTATAAAATGAAAGGAAAAAAACATGATTTGGAACCATCGAGTGATTGAGTGAAGGGATAGTTGGCGAATGGGAGATTTGGAGCAGACTTTGAAGCGTGAGTCATCTGCAGCTCAGTGTGATATCCTATTAGGGTTTCCCCGTACCCTTGCCTTTCACTTTGTTCAGGGGATTTGTGGAACTCTCATACCCATAATGGGTCTGTAGGAGTTCCCCATTCCTTGCGGATGTAAACTTTGAGTTAATATTTGTGTTCTGATTTGGAAAAACAAGAATGAACATTTGTGAAGATTTAATCTTGTGAAAACAGTTTTCCTTGGCGTTTTATATGCATTCGAGTGTGTACAACTCAAAACTTTAAAGAAAGGCAGAAAAAGTTGTTTTTGAAACTTTTCGTCGCATAGAAATAACTGCGAGGAAAGAAATATTCTCGAAATTTCGAATGCTGGCGCACATCTCTGCGTGATATGCGTGCGTGTGTATATACACATTTGCAGATATTTTTATTCGTAATAATCGAACTAACAAAGCATTTATTCATAAATTAAAGGGGGAATTATCTTTGTAATAGCTGAAACAGAAAGGTATGACTTATAATTTGACAAGTTTTACAAAAAATAAATGCTTGCAGTTATAAACTAAGATATTACCTTTTTGGTAATATAGTATATCGTTAAAAAATCTGGTGTGGCCACCACATGATTTTCTCCATGCCTGTAATATTTCTAAAAATTCCAAATAGGTTAAATGATAATAAAAAGGAACTGCGAGAAAAATTCAGACTTAACAAAGAACTGAAATATACTCAAACCGTAGCCTTCTGATATTGGATATAGCCAGGAAACTCCAACAATTAAGAATATAAAAATCTAATGTTGCCACCACATGACTTTCTCCGTACCTGTAATTTTTCTAAAAATTCCAAATAGGTTACATAATAATAAATAATTTAAGAAACCGAGAAAATTTTAGATTTACAAAGAACAGAAATAAACTCAAACCATAGCCTTCAAATATTGGATATAGCCACAAAGCTCTAACAATTAAGAAAAGAAAAAGGAGTAACTAAGCGTCAATTGTTAACAATAGTCGTCGGTAGGTGGCGTGGTGGTGGCAGCTAAAAATATGCGATCTCTTAGAAAATTTGATATGGCCACCACATGACTTTCTCCATATCTGTAATATTTCTAAAAATTCCTAATAGGTTACATAATAATAAATATTTTAAGAAACCGAGAAAATTTTAGACTTTACAAAGAACAGATATAAACTCAAACCATAGCCTTCTGATATTGGAAATAGCCACAAAGCTCCAACAATTAAGAAAAGAAAAAGGAGCGTTACTAAGGGGTACCTAGATGACGTGGAGTCAGTGATGGGAGTTGAGAAGTACGAGATGTTGAAGAGAATGGCAGAGGACAGGAGTTCATGGTTGCAGCGACAAGGCATAGCCTTTAGATGAAGAAGAAGACTAAGGGGTAACCAATCGTCACGTATCTACAATTGTCGCCGGTAGGTGGTGGTCACAGCTAAAATATATAGTTTTAAAAATATCTCTTCAACAATGCATGCACAATTTAATCTCCTACAACATTTATTCCAGTTATATTTACAGTTTCACATTACTCAAATATTAAAGCAAATATTTTTAAAAAAATACGGATAAATGACAAGACAACACCCACTTCCGGTTGACCGATTTTTACCAAATACTAATCAACTCTTGTTATTTTAACAAAAATGTCAAATATAAAATTTCGTGATGATCTGATTAATAGTATTTGAGTTAGAGCACCCACAAAATTTCTATCACACACACACAGACATCGAGAAAACGTGTTCTGGGGATCTCAAAACGTGTATTTCCTTTGAAATCTCGAAATCGATTTTTTTCATAAAAACAATACTTTCACCTACACTGCGTATGGAGAAAGTAAAAAAGAAGGTTGAGCACTACGGCAATATGACTGTTTTTCAACAAAATTGAGCTTATTGGTACTTGGAAATAACCACACGGCTTTAGTGCTCTTTCGGCGTTGCCGTTTCATCGTAGCTTCCTTTCTAATCTGTATTGTCCTGGGGGCCTCATTCTGGAACGAAAACTTTCCTAATATCCAAATCCATCATTTATACGGTGCCTTACAGATGTTAGCCAGGATCAGGCTTTCAGTAATGACGTGACGCGTAATTTGCTGTCGTGATGGCCCTAATCCATTACGAAATCCAACGTTAGTCCTTCCTATGGAGGATCTCACGTACTAGGGGTTTAACAAAGGATAGAAATCAGCTTTCTCTCACTTTCTCTGTATAATTTCAAAAGGAATCTATTCGATAACTACCATTTTCCTGATACCCCATGCGTTCCCCGCAATGAACCACAGAGTAGCATAACTCCCAAGTATTTAAGGCTTAACTAGTTACGGTATCTCTTTCTACATTTCTGTCATTTTTATGTTTTCTTGATTGAAAAAACGGTTCCTTATGCACAAAGCATCTTGGAAAATTCTAAGACTTCTTAATTCCATTGGTTACTTCAGCGACGTCAACTTTGAACTCAGTTTTATGGTTAAGGATTAAATTTAACTGCACGTTGCAGCGTCGCTTGCAATTTGAATGTAACGTTGAAATAATATGAAGGACTATGCATTAATATTTGCAGTTAATATTTACCATTTAATGAATAAAATTTTAAAAACCTAACGGTATCTTTATATAAAAAATTTAAATTATGTTATTAAGTCGCAATTAAAATAGTTTTCCATATTTCTTCTCGTTTCTTAATTTCACCTTATAAAATGCGATTTTAAAAATTCATCCTCTTTCTCTATCTATCTCTCCACCTTCGCCCATTAAGCATTATACCTATTAAAACATTACACTCGTTTCCATGGTATCAACCTTTATCGTTTCCTGGTGCTTTCACCTAGGATACTCCCGCCAGATGACGGGGCATTTAGTTACCTTAAAATCATCATATTCCAGACGGATGACGAGGCATTCGGCAACCTTAATAGAATCATACTCTCCGACTCCCATTTTTCATTTAAAATCATTAGACTTGTGTTCATGGTATCAGTAGTGGCGGATCTATCTATATATGGGCTAATTGGGCTATAGTCCAAGGTCCCGGTTGTCTAAGGGCCCCCAAAAGTCACTTTTGTTTTGTTTCTGCATCTTGAGTACGATATGTACAATTTTAATTTGAAAAGAAAAATTTCTCTCTATTTTGGTCTAGTTCAATAAATACTCTAATTATTTATTAGTATGTTAAACCACAAATTACTTTCCAAATAATTCTGTCTTATTCCATGTCAAACCAGAAGACTTGATTAGCAATGACGTGACGCGTTTGAGAGAAGCTGCAAGAAAAAGCAATTTTGCTTTTGACAACAGAGCCATCTACTGCGTAAGATGTGTGATTATTATTGTTATCATCTATTATTATTATTTATTGTTCTTTTATTATGTTTATGTTGAGGGCCCCGAAAAATAATTAGCCCAAGGCCTCGAAAATCCACCATCCACCTCTGGGTATCAGAATTCATCTTTATTAAAATCTTGAAAAGTTCTCATTTCTTCTTGAATCAAACTATTTCTTAAGCTAATTCGGCACGGGTTCGGATTTATTCTTCGGTAAAGATATACTTTATTCTTTCGGTCGTACAACTGTCCAAATCTCAAGTTTTCTAACTAGTTTAAAAAGACAAGGATATAAATGGCGACACTATGCATTTGTTATGGTAATATATTTATAAAAGAAAATTAAATAATTCATAACTATTCCACATTTCAAGGCTTTCAGATTTTTCTTGATGCTCTCACGTTTATACCGACATACCTGCCAAACGTCCGATTCTCACCAGTTCCGCCCCGGCGTGACGCACGCCGCAGTTACACTACAAAATTAATGTATAGCAGTGTTTCCCAATCTTTTCGAGTGTGCAGACCCCTTTTCATCATTCAAACATCTCGCGGACCACATCATGCTATTAGTTGTATTTTTTACACTCCGTCATTTATAGAAATCTAACGTGATAACAAAGGAATAATATGTACTCAGCATTCTCTTGTAATTTACACATCTTAAATTTTTTGGTGCAGATCCCTTTACATCATTCAAGCATCTCGCGGACCACGTCGTACTATTAGCTGTTTTTTTACACTCCGTCATATATAGAAATCTAGCATTATAACAAAGGAATAATATGTACTCAGCATTGTCTTGTAATTTACACATCTTAAATATTTTTTAAATTCTTATTCATTGCTTTAACAAATGCATTTGCGGAACATAGCAGTGAGGATGTTCTTTCTTCCTCGAACACCCTTTAATAGTCTCGTGGATAACCAGGGGTCCGCGGACCACGTTATGGGAACCACTGATACACACGATTTCCAAGAGCGGCCAGACTTACTTGGGCACCCCGGGCGAGAATATATGTCAGAGCCCCTTAATATAAATTCAAGAGAAGTTCTAAACTTTCAAGTTAATTTATTTATTGTTCCTTAAAAATTAAAGCATTCCTCCTTTTAAGCGATAGTTGTATTGCTATCCAAAATTTTCCACTGGCAAACAATATACAGAAAGCGCGTCGGAAAATAATAGCGTCCTGGGCTGTGGATACCGGGGGCCGGCCCAGAGGATTCCAAAACTATTGTCTATATTCTCAGTTCTATTAATATTCCTACTCGAGTGTATGAAATCTTTCAGTTTTGAGAGTGAAAGTCGACGCTATTCCTCTTATTCGGTGCGGAATTGACAGGGAAAAAATAAATTTCGTGGCGCTCCCAAGCATCCGTAGTATCTCCATTTCCGGTATAGAGGAGTACAGATAGGTATATGTATTTTTTTCGTAGGAATTTCACACCCTGACTTCTCCCATAAACATACCAAGCCGTGAAGCGGAAACGCTCTTAAGAAGGTCGGTGATACTCTCACTACTTTCCATCTCGGGACGGCTCTGTTTTCGCACATTTTGTAAAGAAAACCATAAAAAATTTAATTTATTTTTTTACGTGTTATAAGCCATGTAAAAACAGGAAAAAATTACCTATTTCACTGTATAACTGAAATAAACACTGAAAAAACGAATGTCGATATAACCACTGATGACGGCTTCTTTGTAGCCGAAACGTGCGTCTGATTTTCTCAACCATTTTACGGCAATTGAATGATTAGCTTTTAAGTCATTCGGAGACAGAATAAGCACATAGGTGTATTTATACCTTCGATATTTCCGGAAAAACTTCTTAATTTGGTACTATGGCTCCATTTTTTATAGTTGTTACTGCTTGTTATATGTTGCAATTTGCCTGCATGGTAGTAATTTAAATGCGATATTGTTAGGCATATTCTTTTCTGTTATGCTCGATTTGGTCCGGCTTGGCTCGTGATCTGTCAACATGCAATCGCAATAGCGCTTTCCCCTTCATCCGTTACAAGAGAAAATTAAAGTGACAGTTTTAAAGAATGGTACCTAAGTTTTCCAATTGCTATACATCTAAGAAATTAATTTCAAACAGAGGCGAAAAACTCGTTAAAAAGGATAGTGATACTGTAAAGAAATTAATTCGTTTCGAAGAACAATCCAACAAGAAATAAATGCTGGCAGGCAAAGACACGTGCAATTTGCTAACCATGAATCTTTTTTTTGCGGAAATAATTCTGGTTGGTGAAAACTAGCATTTCACTGCTATTCATCTGTCGCTCGAAAATTTCGAAAACGTGCGAATACAGACGATGCGATAGCATAAGACACGTTTTTCTTTGAACTTGTAGGCGACGGAAGGATATTATTGTGTTATTTTTGCTGCCCTTTCTTCGCGTGGGAATAGACAGGGCCATCCCTTTTTATCTGCCGCGGGCGCGTATCTACCATTTGCAGAAGGGGAGGTGGTGGATGTATTTTTATTTTACTCCGATAAGATGGACGGCATGTGGGGGGAGGGAGAAAGGGGTAGTAACCTATCTCGGTGAGCTCAAATGAACCCAGCAAGGAGGGGTGAGGAGGAGAGAAGAAGGGAGGCGGTTGTTTGATAACGCGGCAACACTCGTATTCCCCTCCTCTTTGCTCTGTTGTTTGCCACGAGTCGGAATCGTCCGTCATCCGAACTCGGATTCGAGTGTACATGCGCTCTGTTGCTTACTTTTATCGATCCGCGGCCTCTCCTATGTTCGCGTATCGTCATCATCAGCCTCATTCCGTCTGATGCGTCTCCATGAGTTTTCTTCGTTTTTTTGCGCTTCCGCATCCAAATTCTGTTTGGTTTTCTTCGAGGTCTCCGTCTGATTTCTGCAGATCAAAACCATCTACTTCGTAAAGCTATCCTCGGTTCTTCCGTCAAAGTGTTCGACCGTTTGTTGTTTTTAATAACTTTTATATTTTTATATCGTTTCTCTCCCTCTCTCTTCCTGTGTCGGGTACCATATTTTGTGCGGTAGCATCTCGTTAATCCTCGAGGTAGCTTGTATCTTCGGCGTTTCGTGGGTTAAAATGAGCAGAATATATGCATTTATTATATCCGTGCTATTTTATCATTGCCTTTTTAATGTATTATTTAAAATAATGTGTTTATTTATGAATTAGACAGAACACAGCATATCGGTAGCGATTTTTGTATATTTACGCAAATATAATTTCATTATTTATTTATTTTATATTAGCTCATAAACAGCCGTTTACAATGAGCGTAATAACGTTAACAAAGACTTACATATACAATCATGCCCTCGGCAGGATTCGAACCCGCGACCCTAGCATTGGGAGCCAGACACGCTAACCACCCCTCTACCAAGGCCGGCAATTATAATTTAACTGCCTTAGTTTCTATAGTAACACTTACAGTTCTTTTATACCAGTATCGTGCGCTGTTTTCCCTGTTGGCAGAGTATTCACGCGCCACTTAAGTTCTGGCGTGCAAGAAACGTATATGTAATAATAATAAATCCTACCTTTTACTCACAAACAAATCCGGTATAGCGATGTAAATCCTAAGGAAATTCTGTGATAATCGTATTCAATCACAGATATATTTTACTTGTGGACAAATGAAATGTTTATATAAATTGTGTTAAGTACAAAGCGTCACTTATGAGACGTGGATGCGCCAAATGTGGCGCACGCGCCCTAGGTTAAGCACCACAGACGTATACTTTCGGCTATAAGGCATCTTCCCAAGTTTGCGAGCAAATCCTCATAAGAGACGAATCATTAATGGAACAGGCTATCGAAAATTTTGTTAAACTTTTCGGATATCTTTTTATCGACGCACAGAAGTTTGAGGTAGCGTAGGCAAAGATAATTCAAGTCTTCAACAGATATGGGTGTAGTAGAGGTTCCAGTAAAAATTCATGCTGCACAAAAACTAAAAAATGGTAATAATCGCATTCATGTTTTGAATTGTGTCCTGGATACGTTATGATAATAGTGCAGTGAGTCACACTCACGGAGAGTAGCCGAGCCTACCTGCTCTATAGACCTCCACCATGATAAACGAGAGATAAAGTAGGTCCCCTGAAAAAGCAATCCTTTTAAGAGATATTTTATTTTCCGAGAAAAAGATTAGTTGCGCTCAGGGGCTGAAAAAGTAACTCGTATTATCGAGTTTTTTTCGCCTTCTCCTTCCTTCTCCCTCCGTGATAACTATGGAAACCACCTCAACTATCATGTCTGCGTAGACATACGCTAACAGATAGCGCGCCTCTGTTGATAATGTGTCTGAAATATCGCCTCGGACGATTTTAGCGTGAATTCTCCGGCAATGGAGTGTATGCGAACACTTTTCCAAAGATAGGATCGTCTCGTTAAACTATCCGAACCTACCGTTGTTTTGGAATAAAATTTCTTTTGAGGAAAAAATTGCGTATGAATTGTTATGATGCTCTAACGAGACTGAGCTCGTTGGTCCGAAACCGTCTGCTACTGTTGGGATAGCACTTTCTCT
The DNA here is from genome assembly GCA_028673005.1 of Tanypteryx hageni. Classification (NCBI taxonomy): domain Eukaryota; kingdom Metazoa; phylum Arthropoda; class Insecta; order Odonata; family Petaluridae; genus Tanypteryx; species Tanypteryx hageni. The sequence goes on from CM054115.1 coordinate 153,337,515, forward strand.
CGGAATCGTAAAAGATAAGATAAATATTTATTTATCGTGTTTTATTTCAAAGACAAACCAGTGACTTTCCCTTGCCCTTTAAAGGTGTAAATTTCTCACCAATTATAAAGTTTTAATAAACCTATCATCAAAATCGTGTCAACTTAAACTTTAATTTCCGCAGAAATATGTTTCCAATTTTCTAAGATTCGGTGCTGTTCTCATAAAAAATGAAAATTGTACAAAATACTAACGTGAAGATTTTCCAACAAACATTACCAAAAGAATACTCGGGACATTAAAAAAATATTTTCCGTTAGCGCGAAGTCATACAGAAGTAACATGTGGAGACAGAAGTTTTATTAAACTGTTATAAATATTTATATCATGATTAATTCCTTTCAAAAAAATGATCGACAGTATGCTTAAATTGATCGGTTGTTTTCTTCGTAGCATTTTATTAGCTTTGGAGAAAATACACTATTATTTCACTCGTATTTAATGAGTTCCTCGTTAGCTGATTTGATTATTCTTATTTTGAAAATAAAGTTATTGCTACTTCTTGATATTTTTGGGTCCCTTTTGTTTTTATGGTGCATGGAAGATGTGAAATCTACCGCAATCATACTTGTGTGATGAAAAAGTCGCTCAGACACCAATTCGTGTATTGAGACGTGATGAACCCGGCCAATTTGTCAAATTTGGAAGCCAAAATATTTATTATTTTAATTTTCATCTCGACGTCTGCGCCATATCATTACTTTTACAATATAATTTAATGAATTTTTGAATGTTTTTACTGTGCATAGTTTTATACTCAACAAGTAACGGAATTATTTTTGCGCAACTCACAGTCAGCTCGGTATTTTGGTTTATGGCTAATAATTTGGTAATGTTTCATCAGACAAGATATTTTCAATAGTGTACAGAAAATTGTTCATTATATCCTTCCAACTGGAAGATAATATTGACAGCAAGTCATTTATACATGAGTCATTTTAACACATGAATACAGTCAGACACCGATTTAACGCCCCCGCATATCGCCCATGAATCCTTGTGAGCAGAACTTCCATCTTATGATTACATAGAGAAAGCATATACCTCGATTTACCGCTATCCCCGCTTTAACGCCAATGCCAGTGATGGACAAACGGTGACGTAAAATCAACGTCTGATTCTATATTCATGTCAGAACTTGAATAACTACTTTTTTATCATAAATACTGAAACCGAGTCATTCTCTACGTCGACTCTTTAGCCGTTAATCACGGTAATTCACAACTGTAAGTGTCGAAATAAAATCTTTCTTATTCCTCTTGTAAATAGCCTTACAGAATCGATAATAAACTTTTGATTTCATCACGTTTAGTTTAATTTATAATGTTCCTATCTCGTTTTTTTCTAAAATTCACCTTCCCAAAGCTTTTGTCCAAGCTTAAGGACGCCAAAGCCCGTTATCTTCGGCCAAGGTCAATGGCATGATAGGATTTTTGCTCCAGACTCTGTGTTGCATGTGTGCAATCTTTACAATCCCGGCAAGAACGCCGAGCCATTCACCATTTCAAGGACGCTGTTAAAAAAATGAAGATGGCCAGAATTATAAATGCTATCGGGCGGTCGCGTCTTTTCTTTTTTCCTGAAATCCGCCAATCGTAGGGCGCCGTTTCGGTCACGCGACACAATATGGCGGGCGTAGTACTCTGGACAATTCAAGGACGACAGTGGAGGGGGAGGGGAGAGGAGCGAGTCCAAAGACTTCATTTTTTTATCATCATCCCAAATCGATATCATGGCGAAAGGAAGTGGAAGAAAATGTCGATGTTTCTGGATTACGAGGACCTCGCGTGACAGCAGATATGCGAAAGGATTTCAACGCAGAATAAAAAGATAGAGAGAGAGAAAGAGCTTGGAAAGCCAAACATGAAAAAATGGAGAAAGTTTAATGCTCCAAACACAAAAATTAATTCGATTGCCGTCTGCGTAATTTATGTCTTGCTGGGTATAAACGACTGTATAAGTTTCTTGACAGCGTCTGTGGTATACTTTTGTGTCAGAGTAGAACATTTTTTTTAGACAAATGGGTATACAAGGAAAAGTTTTATCTCATTAATGGGATTTTAAGATTATCTCGTCGGCTCACATTGAGTGATTAATTATGGCGTTTTCTTTTTAAGCTACCTCCTAAAGGAAGGATGAGTAGTAGGTTAAAAGTTGAAATATGGGAGAAATTTTAAAGCAGGGTAATAATTCTGCAATGGCCGAGAAACGAACCCATGTCTTTCACTTCCAGGGCGGATATTTTCACCACTAAACTTTCGTGACAATGTTTGATTTATTTCAGAATATGGATGTTTTTAGCAAAATCTGTAGAGTATTTATGTATCGCATCGTTCCCTTTTCGTTATAATATTTTAAATTGTATTGATTTAAAATTTGGCTTTATTAAGTTTTGTCCTTACGCCTTTGCCCCTGTTATATTTACTCTCAAAGCCAGTTGCGGCAAATTTATTCGTGGATACTATATTCAAAGGAACTATTTTTAATTTTGACTTCGCGATACTTTAGAAAAAATTAAATACTAAAGTTGGTGTTAACAAAATTAGTACGCTTCTAATCGTAAGTTACCGTAGGCGCTAAATAATAAAAAATATAATATTTTCGATAAGAAAAAAGGTGGAGCGGAGAAGGGTATTTTAGTTCAAGTGTTATTCTTTTAAGTATATTTTTTAATCGAAAAGAATAATTAAAAAATCCAAAGTATTAATGGCACTCATCTTCATGGGAAACTAACATGCAAGTATGCTAGCGCTGTTAATATAACCGAGATTGCACTATATCTCTCTCTAATAGCCATAAAAAGTTAAGGAAAAAACCAGATGCGCATTTCGGCTAGAAAGCATCCGCAATAAGTAAGGATTCACCGATTATAGATTCTAATTATTCCGTTGAATTAAACTAACCAAAAGGCAAACATCGTTAAGCGCATGCTTCCACTTTTATTTTTGAAATATGACTAGCACATTCGTCTTTAAATGTGATGCGGAACTATATACCATTAAAAAGTTAATTATGCACAACATCCTCTTGCACCGAACATAAGACATCATAGTGGAGAGTTCTGTCGGTATATTTTAGACACTGATTCAGTTTCCGGAATACGGTGTTTGAAATCATTGTCTTTATTTGAAATACAGCTGATGAGAGATAACTCACGAGTAAGGCCTTTTTTGCTTGCCAGTTATGTTTCAGCACGCACGATTCACTGAAAAACGAGCCAATCTTGATTTTACATTTTCGCGAAATATTCATACAATAAAATTTCCGTTTTTCTTGCTTTTTTTCCTTTACCTTCGTGCTAACGGGCGCTTAATTTTTCATATTACAAAAGTCTAGTTAGTATCTTCTGTGATTAGAAGTATAACCAAAGAAAGTTCAGGAAGAGCCCCAGAGATTTTAAAGATATTAAATATAGCCTTTGGAGCTAAAACAATGGTATGTACTTAATATAGAAGGCGATCTTTGTGGATAATCTCTTAGAAGTGGAATTTATTGCTACAGAATTAGAAAAACACATTTTAATTAAATGATAACGCCAACAGCATATGATTGATACCTTAGCAGAAAAGTTTGTCTTATTTTAGAGCAGGTTTAATTAGGATGTCACATTAATGGCCCATTTCATTTTTAATATCATAATGTCGACATTGTAGAAAACAAACTGAGGTTATTTAATCCTTTAATTGTATTATTATTTAAACACATATCTTGATGAATATCACACCATTTATGAAAATTAACGCATTTCTTGGAAGAGTTACTCATGATTATTTTTCTCCTCATTTGGATAAACATAATGAAATTCCTTCCTTATGATATATTGAAATATTTATTTTCGCTAATGGATAACCTACCTTTAAGGAAATATGGCATTCTGACATGTTATTTTTTATTCACATTCTTAATTATTTCGTAAGTAGCCTCTTGTCCCTCATGAGCCTCGCCGTGGTTGAAAAGAAAAGGTGGGAAACCCGTTTTCCGCGGAAAAGAGCGAAAACGAAAACTCCTTTTTCTTTTATTCAGTCCTCACGCAAATTTCTCCGCCGATGGATTCACACTCGCAAAAACTAAGCGCCAAAATTCGGGAGAAAAATAAATGCAAAAAATTTTGATCCACTGTGGTTTTCACCAGAAAACACCTCTAGATCCATCACTCTCTCTCTCTCTCTTTACCTCTCTCCCGAAAGGAAAAAAGGAACATGCTTTCCCTGTCTTTCCGTTTTCACCCACTCTTCCCTTTGAAAATTCTCTTCAGTCCTTGGTTACATATTTTTGTAGTAGTCAAAGAGTGATCACAAATACAATTAAAGGTATTTTGAGTGTATGTTTATTATTTCCACAAGAATTACGTACTTATGCCATTCTTTTAATCGTTCATACGTCCAAGTGCAGAGCTCGTATGTAAATTTAAATTTGAAAATTTATATATTACCCTGAAACTAATTCCACGAATTTTTAGTAGGGAAAGTGAATGTACTTGAAGTCAAACTTGAGTACGTTTAGGAAATTTTGACAAAATGGTCAAGTTTGAAAAGGGTCCTCTTCCTAGACGAGGCGATCACCAAGATCTGAGGTGTCTAATACCAAAACGCAAGTGCCAAGATAGGTTAAATCAAAAGTCTGTTTTTTATAGATAGAGGATTCGAGGTATGGAAGTTCGAATGCATACCCATGACGTAAGTGGCCATTTCTCAAAAGTAAAGGCCACACATTTTATTTTTTAAAAAGACATTTTTCCAGCTTCTCAGTAAAGATACTCGCGGGATGATAATTTGATGGGATGGTCCAAATTTTTACCCTTTTCCTTCAAACCCACTGCTACTGAAGTGAAATGAAAAAAATCGCGGTTGGATCGTCTTTTTTCCTTTCGTTCTTTTCTTTTTTATTTTAGATTTTGATCGCGGGTGGGATTTGGGACCTTGGCCCGCTTTCTCACTCCCATCGCCATTGTTGTATTTTTTGCCCTCTTCGCCGACGCATCCTGCATCGAACAAAGGATCCGCGATTCGACGTCTCCGATCGGACGTAGAGGTCCTATTTCTCTCCCTTTCTCTCTCTCGAAGATTCGTATCGTCCTTGGTTTCATTTCCCTGATTATATTTCATATACGACTCGAGAGAGTAAAAATAGAACGAATGATTTCGTACGGCACGTAATGTTTACGTGAGTGACGGCCTTTGTGTGAAGATGAGTAATTTTCCTCCCAAGGTTATGGGTTCAATTCCTATGGTGGATATTAGTGTGTTGCATTCTCCACCCTACAGATTCGATCGACCTAAATTTATCGATTGCTTATCTGCGTCGGGGTGTTAGTGGATCATCTCAACTTTATGCCACGCCTGTTAAGTGCAAACCTTTGAGCGGAGTAGAATTACCTATGAAAAATATTTTAAAATAATTTCGAGCAGTTGACTCGTGACTCGAAGTTTACTGGAATAAATTCCGAAATATTTAAAGTGCGGAAAGTTTTGTGCGCAAAAGTAAATTTACTGTTCAACTTTATCGCTAGACCGTGCACCACATGTTTAATTAAATACGTATTTACATTTCTATCTATCTAAAAACTGAGTGATGAGAATTTTATGTGATTAAGCCAATCAGATCTTTTAGCGTAATGGCTTTATTCAAAGAACGTACGGAATTCCTTCTATAAAGTTTACAGCAATCACTCTTCCAAACCATCAGTATGAAATTTTTGCTCGTTCTGTTTTATCCTGGTTCAGTGTGTAGTTACAGTTTTTCGTTAAAAATTGAGTAAAAAGGTATAGGAACGAAAAACAAAAATAACTCAGCCTTCAGACACGAGATTTTATTAGCTTAGGCTCGAGAGAGGCTTCTTTCGTTTGCTGAGCAATACTGGGAAAATCAGTTTGCTGTAAATTTTTAAAATTATCCCTTAAACCAACTAGATGCATCCGCGTCGGTTTGTGATGCACATTCTTCCTCCTCTCTAACTAAATAACTCTACTTCCTCGTATTGCTTTAATAAGCTTCTCTGTGTTTCCTTTGGACTTGAGCGTCCTTAATTGTTAAATTCAATTCGTTAACGAAATTAGCCTTTGGCGGAATCGCCGAGCTTTTGGCTAATAATGAAATTGAAATAATAAATCAATGAAATATATTAAATTCAAAGTAAAGATATGAGTACGTGAACAGATGAGGAAAATAGCTGCGGAAAAGTGGAATTATTTGAGGAAGGAACAATGAAGTTTCTTAATTACGTAATTAAATAAACAAGACTGGGATATTTCTGGTTTTAATGCTGATGAAGGAGGGAAGACTAGCAAGAAAGGCTCGTAAGATAACATGGAAAAAAGAACCCGAGAGATTTAAGGTGAAGGGAGGAAGATCGAAGTTTTAGAAGGGAACGAGATAGAGAAATAGAATAGAAGAGATCGACGCAGCGACTGTATTTGTGTGTGTGTGCGCTCGTGCGTGTTTTTTAAGAGCTTTAAAGGCAGATTTTAAAAGAGATTATCGTCCCAAAATTGCATCGTGGGAAAAGTAGAAGAACAATTAAAAATACATTTTCTACATTAGTAACTCAAAAAGCTTTTTTACAAAGAGTTTTAAATGCTGGGTTGTTTTTGTGTTTAGCCTAGATTATTTTTACTGTGCGTTTTTGTAAACAGGATTATCATTTAGATTCATTGTGCCTACGTGTGGTGAAGGTGTTATTATCTAGTATTTTCAAATTTCGTGGTTATTTAGTGTAAAAGTTTTCGGTTGTGCTTTTGATTGATGCATTACCCTAAAATCTTTAATTAAATTTTAAATATACGTAAATCATCGCAATCATTCTGCATACAGAAAGTCTAGTAATTATAGGTGAAACAAAAGTCTTTGCTTAGTCGTATCCATTGCAACTTTCTTTATTTCTTAATTAATCTCGTCCCTATGTTATTCGAGTGATTTTCCATTGTCTTCCCTTTTTCCGTCAAGTCTGAGTTTTCCGATACAGTTTTCCTTCCTCTTTCTGGTCGGTTGTATTATCATTCTCTTCTATTATCATTCTTAATATTTCCTCATGTCTTTACTATAACCGTAATTTTATTTTGTATTATAGTCTTTATGTTCACATCTAAGAGTCTTTCTGAGTATTCCAATTTATATTTTTCCAAGCGTCCAGGAGGATTCGTTTACTTTTTCTCAGAATTAATAAGTAAATTTTCATCAAAATATCATATTTCTTTTCCACAAATGCGAACCGAGCTGTTGGTGATAGTATTTTAAAACAAGGTTTGGGTGATATTAAGATACAGGGAGACAAAATCTGTCACATTAGGTAACAAAACGATGACCATTTCTATATTGTTTCATAAAAAATGTAATTTATACCGAGATGAATGTGTTACATTTCACACATCTACTCCAAACCCCTTAAAATGCTACAATAACGTTTCGCGCGTATTTGTGTAGTTTTTTGTATTTAAATACAAAATGGTCTTTCCTTTGAAGGTTTATCTACCGTGAGTAACTAATATCACGGATTGGGATTTGTACCTACTGTTCTAAGGAGAAAAGTGAAGATTCTTATTCTTATTACACAATTTTGATTTTCGATCGTATTTGTTTGAATTTCTCTCAAAAACTTTCGTTTTGGCGTTTTGAAAGCCATTTTTTCGATTTGTCGCCGAACTTGTCTGAGCATAGCCGAGTGCACTTTCCAGCCGTGTTTCGAGCCATAGCTATCGAGGTAACAATCGATGCTTAGGTCGATTCATACCTATCGGAATCACGGCGAAAAATATGAATACTACATATTGTTGTCAGTAACCATACCGACTCTGTAAACAGAACGACGCTTCTTCTTGTGTAATTCTTACGGCATCTTTGGTAAGAGAATTTTGTTTTTTGTTTTTGTTTGTCTTGAATTGGTTTGTTCCCTTTTGTTTTTTGGAAGGAAAGTAGGCGGATTAGTTCTTTCAGAACTACTTGTTAAATATTTGTTACAAACCATAGAAATGTGTAGAGTGATAAAACAGAATTGAATTTGTTTTTATATGTCATTTAAAGCTGTGGTTCTCAACCGTCTGCATCTTGCGTCCCACCTACCACTTTTTTAAATCTTTGGTCCCACCAGGGGTGGTGTAGTAGTTAGGACGCTGGCTGCTACTCGCCCGCTGATCGAAAAGGCAGTGGGCACGAATCCTGCGAAAGTAGGATTTTTTTCCAGGTCGACCTGCCCCCTGTCTGTGTGATGTGAGGAGACCGCGTAAAGTCAGCGTTCAGTCCTTCGGGAGGGACGTTAAGCCGTTGGTCCCCTTGGTGCTCTTCGTTAAGAGTAGGCTAATGCCGGCACTGGGTTTCCCTCCTCCCTTGTGATTGTGGAAGGAGTTATGACTATAATAATCCTCGAGGTTGTATGCCAAAAATATATATATGTATACACACACACACACTTGGTCCCACCATGATAAAAACAAACCTCTTATTTTCTAAGAAGAGGATTTTAACGACAATTGTATTTCAGCACCATATTAATCGTTATGTACATTTTAAGTACCTTAAATATTGCCGTAATTTTGTTGAAAAAGTTTTATATTAGTTACCTTCGATACTTCGCGTCCCACCTAGACGACCTTCGCGTCCCACCCGTTGATAAATACATTTAAAAAATGTTTCTATCGTGTGCTCATGCAAAGTTATGAAAGTTAAAAACTACACGGGCTTTATGAACACCTTTTGTTTGCTTGTATATAATTATATAAATTGCTCCATCTCGTCATTATAGACTTAAGAAACATCCCGTGTATGACTTTTGATTTTGGCCAAAAAACATTTTACATAACAGCACATATTACATAAACAAGAAAGCCAAATGCTATATTAACCTCGAGGTAATCAGTACCGAATTAAGATGGCATTTAAAAGTCATGAAATTATTTTATAAACTTACATCGGCCAACTAGTTTTCAGTGATTTTTCCGGATTATTTCTTAAAATCTCGTGATTTCAAAATAATATAAACATCCTTATTAAGTTTTAGCTATTTTCCCGTCGTATCCTGGAGACTCGTGCATGCTTCGACAATTCTTGTGGCAACTTCTTTTTCTCTATTATCTTTTCTCGTTCTCTCGCCGGTTTGAACCAAATTAAACAGAAAAACAGTTTTCCAGCTTGGCTTGGATGCCTTACTGCAATATCTGATTAACTGCTGGTGGGAGGACTTTGAAATAATATGCATAATAGCATCCGAAGCATCGCTTTAAAAACTTTCGATGTTGATGTACTATGCGGGAAGTAGCTAGATGTATGATTGATGCAAAGTCTATCGTTTACGAATATTCTTGCTTGATATTACTCGCATATACGCAGTGAAACTGCTATAACGGACACGGAAAAAGCATAACAAGGAATAGAACGAGTTTTTATTCCAGTTGAGAACCGCGTAAAGCTTAATGGATATAATTTACTTTTCAGGGTTATGACTAGCAAGTACATTTTTGAAGTCCTGATGAGTTATTTCGGGAAAATCGACTCCGCAATCAGCAATCAAAAGCGTAATTAAGAGGAAGATTTTTAAAGGATTGATGAATTTTTTACATTAATTTCTAGGAAGAATAATTTATTTTATTTCTTCAAAAGTAATTATATGTGAAATTATGTATTTGAAGAGAAATTATAGGAGTAAGAAAACATACTTAAAACTTCCTTAAAATCCATAATAGTGCTATTGTGAAAATCTGTAATAAATATAGTAATCGATTAATTTAGGGCTTTTATTTGACTGCATCTCTTCCTGAATGTAACTAGGTAACTAGCATAAATTTCTAAGATTAAAATTCTCCTGATAACCAATTTAGACTAATTTTATTTTGATTGATATTGTTCAAAATAACCCACACGTTTTTCGCTCGGTAATTAGTCATTAAATCGAAAAGCCTTTATTGCGTTATTTTTAATGCAATAATATATATATATATATATGTGTGTGTGTGTGTGTGTGTGTGTGTGCGTGCGTGCGTGCGTGTGTGAGTGTTTTACTAAGAATTAAGTACAATAATTCTAAGATCAAATTATTAAATGTGCAATTAAATGAATTTGGAGTTATTAAACTTCCAAATAGATGTGCCGACGCTTTACTCCTGAAATAATTTTTGCGATAGAATGTTCAAGTTTTCTGAATAAGATCGATTAAAACATTTTAATATACGCGTCAAAATTTATTATCAAAAACCTGTTTCAAAGCATTATCAACTTGGGTGTATCGATTTCGCACGATTGCAAAAAATCTGTGATATTCTCGAATATCGTAGGTTCCTATTCATGAGCATTTTCACAGAGGTTTATAAAAATTTGATTTTTATTAAATTTACTCTCTTGAGGAATACTTTCGTAAAAATGTTTTGCTATTGCGAGGATTGGACAATAATAATGCCTATTCGTTAAATGTTGCACATTGAAATAAAAAACTTAAGGAAGCATCTAAATATTATTTTTCCACGTTTTATTCGCGCACACCGATATAGATACTATAATATTAGCCCACCCAATCAGCCGTGGTTACCTCTATAATCACTTCAATTTGGAAAGATGTTAGTTTTACTTTTTATTTCATTTGACTGTGCCTGGGGAAAAGACCATAATTATTTCATTTGATTTCTCTCGCAATGCTTTAATTTTAATCTATGCTTTCACGTAGGTAAACTCGAAAACACGCCAAATATACATGCACACAGAGATTATAGCAGCCTCATTTAGAACTATATAAAGTCGCGACGCGCTTCTACGTCTCAGTAATATTCTTCTCTCCCGAAGCGTGAACAGATTCTTGGGGCACATTTGGCACCAACCCAGTTAGGAAACCCTCAACCTCAATAGTCGGGCCGCAATCATTTCTAGAGAGACTAGTTCTTTATCAAAAAGGTCGAGTTCCAACCGGTATCACTGGTTTTATAGCAATGATTTACTTCGTCGTGTTCCCGCAGGTGGCAATATTAATCTCTATCTCTCTTGACTTTTCTGCTGCTGATACGGCCATCTCGTCCTTCATCAACCACGGTTAGGTGTGTTGTCTTCGATATTGCAGAAAAGCTAAGAAACTTCTTGCTGAATAATTAGAGGGAGGGGGTAGGGGAGTAAGGGAAATTATAACGGCGTGTTTTCTGCCATGGAGACCGCGAACTGATTCATCGGACGGGTTTGTCCCCGAGTTCGCAGGATACGACATCTCGGCCGAGGAAAAAAAGTTTGCATCTTGGTAAAGGGAGGAGTGGGTATTTTAAAAGCATTACCTTGTGTCTCTCGAGTGACGGCGGCTTTCTGCAAGTAGGGTATGTTTTCCCGCCTTTTTCGGAACGCGGATTGAAAAACAAAAAAGAAAAAATCCGTGTGATTCAGCGGCTGTTCTTTTCCTTCCGAAATCTGGTTTTGGAACCGCAGAGAAAGCGAAGATTCGGAGGTAAAAAAATGTAGATTCGAATCTCTTCGAATTTCCGTTAAAGTATGGTGTGGTCCTTGCGTTGAAATTTTTTTTCCCTTCGGGAATGTGGGTTACTTCGTTCATAAAACTTCGGAGACTCGGGAAATTGAAATAGAGGGGAAAAATTCGGGGTTTCTGTTCTCTTGTGCTCTCGTTGCCTGGCTGAGTTATAAGTTGCGGCAATTTCGAACGATGCACAGAAAGCGTTTATTTTTGGAGCTTATTCATTCAGGAGGCTGTTCTGCAATATTTAAAGCCGAGGAAATAAAACGGGCAGGCATGAAAGTCTTTAAGAGTTTATGATTGTTTCACTGGTGATTCATTCTGGTCCCGATGTAAAAACTACCTTTCTCTCGTTAAAATTTCCCAAATCTGCGAGCTTGGAAAAATGTGAACGTGAAATTTTTATGGAAGTTTGGCATTATTATGATTTTGGTCGTTTCAACCATCTTTTTATGAAGACCATAAGAAAGTAGAGAGAATCGGTAAATATTTTTTTATTAAATTCTTTGGAAGCGAGCAAATAGTAGTCTTATAGAAAACCCCAAAAGTTTCATACGTTTATGAATGTGGCAGAGGCACTGCGTTTTATTTTCACTACTAAATCCTTTTATATTAAGTTTGTTGTTTTTTATGAAAAGATAAATCCTTTTAATATCAGTAATTCTCTACCTAACACATTACATCGCAAACAGTAATAATCGAAAAAGGAACAGAATCGAAAAATTATCGATCTCACCTTTTGACTTGATTCCAAAAGTCGAGCTTTGTGAATTTGTAGGCATAAATCTTTCTAATCAAACGGATGCGTGCCTTAGCTACAAATTAGTCAGCCTCAATGGTAATCCATCGCTCGTTTATACTGAATTATTTTTAGAAGAAATTAGCGCACCTATTGACTAACAGTTTACGGATAGAGGAATTAACTGTGTTATCTGCTGTTACAGTTTTCCCTAGTCAAGTCCCCAGAAAGGAAAAAGGCCCACACTGGAGCATTTAAAATCACTTTTCGTTTAAAGAATTATTGCTTCAGCTTTGAAGACATTACTTGTACTCGTTCATATATTGTCTGTATTACCTTAAGGTCTTATTTGGCTCGTTGAAAACGTTCCATTCCATTTCCCATAACTTACGCCGCCATATGAAATACAGTAGGTCGATTATACGAAGTAATTCTGGAAGGACCGTTAAAATTGCAGAGATAATCCAATAATAAATTAACTAGACGTATACGCATGGTTGTATTGTATTTTTGAGCAATAATCATGGAGAGATTGTGCTTTTTATGAGAATGAACAAGTTTTGCCATTTGACTTAAAAAAATTAATCGATTTAACGGTGTTTTATCACTGCCAAATCTCGAATTCTTTTTTATTAAGAGCAGCTGTGCTGGATATGATGTGGTTAGTCGCTCAAACCACGCCATATCGTAAAAAGTTGGGCAACAAATTAGTTTAAATTCGTAAAACAAAAATTTTTAGCGCAATGATTTTCGGATGATTGACTTTCGGATAATAGACGTTCTGCTATATCTGGATTTTTATCCTCTTTTTCTCCCTATTATTACTTCGGAACTCGCTCTCGGCGTTTTAATTTCTCGCGACCTTTTAATTTTCTTCTTTTTCCCAATCGTTAAATTTCTCTCTTCTTGAAATGTATTGTATAGGTCCTCTATTATTTCGTTGGTCGTCGTATTTCGTATTTCCCAACTTTTATGGGAAGCTTTTAAACTTCAGTCAAATTTCATGTTCCTACTATCATTACCTGACATTTTCTTTTAGTTAAATATTTCTTACCATCTATAATTCATTGTTACAGATTTAATTGTTGCTATTACGCCTCGTTTAATTAGCTTTATGTCGATTTACGTTCTAGTTGCTCTTAAAAGATTAATTTTACAGGTGTACATCCATTTATTTCCGTTACTTCAATATTTCTCATCCAAGTTCCGAGTTATGTGATGCTTATTGTGTTTGTCGGAACCATTGCCCATTTACTGAGCATATTTCGAAAAATGACGAAATAGTCATTAAACGCGAGACTCGAACGATCACGATAAATTTCATTTGAACTACCGTGTGTACGCTTCGTGGCCTATCTTACAAAAGGCTTATTATCTGAATAACACAGATCGGATGGCATGCTTTCCATAATCGCTGTCTTGTGCAACGGTGGTGGTTGATCTTCCCCGTATGATGAAAATGCTAATGTGAAGCAATGCCGTTGAGATCCTTCTGTATTTTATTTTACCTTGAAAAATCATTCGTGCAAGTGGAACAGAGGGGCATATAATCAGCTGGATACACCCGGTGACAGTCAACCTTCAGAATAGGCGCTTCTGTATTGTTATTTTTCTAAATCTGCCTTAACAGCATAGCCTGGCTGCTGTCTGGAGCGCCAAGGTTTTGGAGGCTCTACGCGATCATTTGACTTGACATTACTTGTCTGCGAATAAATGTTGGATTCCAATTTAGATCGCGAAACGGGGAGGAATCTTGATGAAATTCCTCGTATTCTTTAATGACGGAAGGGGGCGCTGGAGCGTTTTCTCGCCCTGGTTGCCAAAATATCTCGAGCCGCTCCTGCTTAACAGAACGATGTTATCAAACCTCTATGGTTCTAACCGTGTTGGAATGCAAGAAAACGTGTAGTTATTTATCTTCAGGCCAATTAACGTAAATATTAATGGGGAAATTATACTACTGAAATTATGTATAGCAGATCTGCCATAGATACGCAGTCGCCCCTACGAAATTCGATTTATTTGTATCATATGCACATGAACTCATATGTAAACCTAAGAGAAAATTCGCCTTTATTTAATTATTATTTATTTATGGAGTTACTTATTTATTTAATATTCGTTAATTTATTTCTTTTTTTTCATTTTTATACGGCCATGTACATTCACGAACACAATCCATCTACACATATGCGTAACACGTCAAAAAGATAGGAGAGACTAATTAGAGAATGATGCAATTCCTGTTAAAATGTACCGACCTTTTCATGCGGGATCGTCTAAAAATTTGGCCTTAATGTTTGCAGCGCAAATTACTTTCTCGCCTCTTTGGGGTTCCTAACATGCGCAATACAGCAAAGCCCGCGTAGTGTACGTCGTTATATTTTCCTGTGAATACAGTGCAAATTTTTTTGCGAAAACTTATTTGTATGTCGTTGAACTGCCCCTATTTTTTCCATGTTTAAAAGCAAAAAAAAAATGAAATTTGCCAAAACTGAAATGTTAAAACATTTTATACTACCGCATGTACAATGACATATCGTATTTGCCAACTCTTGCTCTTAGCCCGAATTATTGCGCTAAAATCCGTTAATTCAAAATCAGCATTGAAATCAATTTCAGAAGTTGAACAGTGAGTAGTAAAAATATAAATGTTCTGCCGAAGTATTCGAACCATTGGCTTAGAGGAAAGCTCTCACCCTCACTTATACTGATGTCGGTAGAGATGTAAGTTCTTTACTAGTTTAATGTTGTCCTTTGATTACAAATTAATTGATTCAACTTATTCCTCGCAAACAACTTCATATCTTGTAATTAATATGCAACTAATTTCCTCTAATCTCTACAGTTATATTTTTTGAGTTTTAAGCACACTAAAAGTTCAAGGTAATGTCGTTTTATCTAAATTAGCAAAAACCTAAGCTTATTTTTCCAAAATGTCGTTAATTTCTCATCCGGATTCGAAAAAAGGAACGAAGCATTGAATATTTATTTCTGAAATAATTCACTCAAGTAAACAGAATTATTTAAATGGCATGCATCCCAGAGACGCTTGAAACCTTATACATTAATGATTTTTCCCGATATCGAAAATTTAACTATTAACTTCCAAACGTCATACAATTCGACTCGACTAGGAAATTTGGTGTTATTTTTCACTGTCCCGTATTGTGATGAGTCTCGATGACGAACCTATAGTAAAATTCCATCTAACGTCCTTCATTTTGCGACGAAAGCGATGATTATAATACCAAGCAATACGATCCTCCCGTTCTCAGTGCCCCGAAGATGAACGATTTGACAATTTTCCTTCTTTTATTTCTCGTGAGTTAATATTTAATGATATATATCCAGAAAAATTCCATCGACTTTCTAAAAATCGTCCACTTAATCGAGCAAGAAGATTAAATTAGGAAAACGTCGCTTTCTTTGTGTAAATGATTTCCGCTTATTTTATCATCCACCCACAAACTAGCAGGAAAATTACATAAAATGCTGATCCTGAATGTTATTGTTGATGCGATACTAGCATCTTTATCGAATGCTCGATAAATGCCAAAGTTCTATAACATTCGGACCAGGTAATAACCGAATTATGTGAATGATTAACACGTTTCAAAAAACGAACAATATTGTGCAATCTTTAAAAAGAAAATTTTCGTTATGTTAGATAAGGTATTGGTCGACAGTTTCTGAGACAAACTTTTCATGACTCCTTTCGCGATTTCCATTGCAGATCTCGACTATTATTTGTAAATATGTGGATAATTTTGAGAAAAGGCTGATTTTTATCACCGCTTTGGAGTGTTTTCACTTTTGAAAGAATCGAAAATGCTTCATAATCATTTCCCATTTAGCTTCATACTGTGACTCGGACAGACAAATAATTTCTTTTTGTTACATATGATACAGTAATATAACATTTAACCTTGCTTCCTGCAAGTTTTGCGTTTACGTCGTCAGACAAGAGGCCGAAGTTCGTAATTATCGTTCGCTTGTTTCGTCTCGTGAGGTTGGAAAACAATTATCCGTTCCTCGGTATCGTGCGTCCCCCACTTGCATAGCGATAGCTCGTTTTATGACCTTACAGTACAATGGCTACCGAAAACAAAAGATCATTGTCGGATGAGAGGTCTTTAAGGCGAAAACCAAAATATAGTTATCTTCCACGCCCCTCCTTTCTCCTCCGCGATAAGCCAATGAACACAATCTTAACCGGCTAGGTTCGGGGAAATCCTTCCCGAAGACCGCATTATTATTGGTTCGGGCGTGTACATTTCCTCATCGTCAATCAAATCATGAAAATGAAACAGTTTGACCCCATATATTTAATGTGAGTGCGTCGACCTTTTCGCGGTTTCTTCTACAGGAAATCAAGGGGGCACTAATACTAAATATGTGAATACATCGATATCCACTGGTATGCGTGTATCTACTCGTGTGTGTGTATGCATTGCCTGAAGAGAGAGAGCAGGTTTAAAGAGCTTTTAGAAGGAAAACTGGAAGGAAAAAGAGAAAGAGGAAGGAAAAGGTTTAAGCTGATAGATGACTTGAAAGGGAAATACGTGAAGAAGATTGGGGAAAGTAGAATTATGTGGAGAAACAGATTTAACTAAAAATAATGACGGACCTGACTACGGACGGACTACCAATGATACGCACGCACACACATATGTATGTAATTTTACTAAAGATTAATAACGTATAGTTGTTAAAAAGTAAACAATTCAGTAATTAATTATAGAGACGGCCTTATTGCTTGAATGCAATTGGTCATCAACTTCTGTTGACGCAGCATCTCTCTTTAATAGCTACATAACTGTTCGAAAAACTAGATGCGCATTCTGGCTGCTGATTAGCTGCCCTGCCTTCTCCGATCCTTGTTTTTCTAAACGAAACAATTGCTACTCTGCCCTTCACTGAAGAAGTTGGTCCATGCTTCCTATTCTCCTTTCATTGGTAATTTACCTCCGAGGAAGTCCACTTTGTAATTCAGTGGCCCAAGGGGATTTGGCGATCGAAATACGCATTCGGGACTCGGGTTTTTATTCATTCATCCATTCCCCGTCACCTGTGCAGCATAGGCGGCCCAGGGTGCAAACATCCTACAGCTCAGCTCCCAAAGGCAACATTAAACGGTCGATGGGCGGATGCAAATGAACTTTCCGTCTACGCCCGTGGGAGTTTAGTATATCCCTTATCTCCCATGCACCGCTGCTGTGTGTTTTACGTATATGTGTGTGTATGTGCGCGCGACGTCGTGTAACCCTTACGAA
The DNA here is from genome assembly GCA_028673005.1 of Tanypteryx hageni. Lineage (NCBI taxonomy): Eukaryota > Metazoa > Arthropoda > Insecta > Odonata > Petaluridae > Tanypteryx > Tanypteryx hageni. Next base: position 153,354,997 of record CM054115.1, read on the forward strand.
AAGAGGATCTAGCCATTCGATGTGGGCTGTTGCCTCTCATTGATTGATTGATTGATTGATCGATGTTGGCCTTCGTTGTGTGTCTCTCTCTCACTCCCCCTCTGCGTGAGACGGTAATGAAGTAACCTCATTCGAGGTCAACAATTGACTTCTCTTTGTGACCCCAATAGTAGGAAAGTGCACATAATTCTTGTGTTTCTAATATTTCCCCACTGACAATTACCGGGAGCTGTTTCACGTATGCCCGCTTTGATATCTTTATTAAAGTTTCCGATGTCGGATATTTAGTGTAATTTTAACTATTTTCCGAAATTTAGCCAACCCAATTTTTTTAAATTTCCCTTCGATATTTAATGTGAAAAATTTTGTCTACGAGTACTTTATGTTGATGGAGGGATGGAAACTTTCTTTAATAGTTGTTTTGATTTTTAAAATTTCATCTAATAAAGGGGATGGTAAGGTGTAGATTATACATTTTTGCGGCGTTATTTCTTTGAATAACTTTTTATCTTTAATAGCCATAATTAGTTTGAGAAAACCAGATCGTATTTTGGCTACAAAGCAGCCATCAATAGTGGTGATTAACCGACAGTAGATACCATAGAATGTTCTGTCGGTGAACGATGTGCATCTGGTTTTCTCATGTGAATGACTATTGAAGAAACACTTATAAATGGCGATAGGTTTATTCGTCGTTCACTCCAGTTGGGCGTTATTATGATACCTGCTGAAAAAATGTGCAAATTACGTTTAGTCTACTTATTTCATTATCAATTTCTAACACGATCTCATGGAAAGTGATTTTGACTTTTTCATCGACATAAGGGTCATTTTATTGTTTTCTTTAATTAAAAATAAATTATTTTCTTTTCATTTAAATGTTATACAAAGATCATGCCCCAAACCTTTGTATACACTTAATTAGGAAATTAGACGTTCATTACTAGAAGTAACAAGAAGCCAACCCAGGACTAATGCAGGCTGGTTATCCAAAACTGACGTCCCGAATTGATTCCTTACATTGACAGGAAATGTTTCAGTATGTGTTAGTCATTCCAATGAATTCTCATACCATAAATACCATTTGTAATTCATAGTTTATCAATGACAGAGGAAAATTGGAAAACAAATTAAAAGAGAATTGATAGTAGCTCAATAACTTTGGCCAAAACTAACAAAGGTGAAATACTCCTTTAGCCAAAACAACTAGAGGGCTACAAAATCCAATGCATTTCGCCCACAAGGTGGGCATCGTCAGGGGTAAAACCTGTTTCAACAGTGACTGAAAGCCAACTGCCAGGTTTGAAACGGAAAGTATTAAGAAGACGACCGAGAAACAAGTGAAACGCGGAAAGATTTTTCGGCGTGTGTGTCGTTTAAATCTGTCAATTTGTATAGGGTCTTGTTGAAATCTGTGTCCGTGTTCATAAGTGTATCGCGGTTTTTGTAAATGTGAAGGTTTTCTAACAAGTTTAGTGAGTTATTGGCTGAAGTTATCAATGTTAAATCGTTTACGTGTATACTATGACCTGTTTCAAAGATGTGGTTGGCAACGCTTGATTTTTCAAAACGATTATATTTATAGTGAGCCATGTGTTCCTTGAAGCGTGTTATTAGTTTCCTTCTTGTTTGTCCTATGTACTTTTTGTCGACGGATTTGAGACTTCCTATGTAAAACAAATAGGGAAAAACGTTCCTGGAATCGAATCCAGGACTTCAATCTTTGCCAAATGAAATATATCCCGGAGATGGACCCTGGCAGCACGAGCCTCATACCAAGTTTCATGAAAATCGGTCCATTGATCCAAAAGTTGTTAGTGGGGAACACACACACCCACAGGACCAATTCATAAGGCTATGTTTCCTTTGGAAACCAGCCTAAAATATGAACGCCTTATGGTCAGGTCGTGTTCGTCCGTCCGCATGTTTCATCTTCGGAACTACTGGGCGGATATCCATAAAGTTTGATATTGAAGACTTAAGGGCAGAGAAAATAAGAAGATAATATAAATGTTTCACGTAGCCAAATGGGAGTGCCACTTTACTGGTGACAAAAGATGAACATTTCTTTATATCTCGTAAAATATTACTGATGACAAAAAAGTCCTCAAACAAAATTTGTAGAACTAGTCAAATAGCATGTTTTGTTGAGTACATTTTTATCGAAGGAGTACCCGATTTCAAGATAATCAAACGAGAAAGTCGTAATTCACTTTGAACTTAGAACATTTTTCTCATGTTTTTATTTGTTGTCAACGAAAACAGTCTTCGTATCAACTGAAGTAAACAACATCTGCTATAAATGACTTTAATTTCCTTTCGTGCACCGACAGCTTATATGGTAAATGAAAAGAAATGGATAATTCACGATAAAAAATGAACTTAAATACGTTCATTTTCTTTGCGCATGCACACAGCTTTTCTAAGTGAAAAGAAATGGAATGAACGTGAACGTAAAGATCGCTACTACCCATTTCAAGTGAGATATGTTTGAAATAATTTTCAATTGTTTTGTTAATTACTACTGATGGTAAAATAAATTGGTAAATCAAAAACTTCAATATTTCCTGGACATCGCTTCTGATATATCATTTTGCATTGCTTATGCATTAAATTAAGCCATTAATATTTATGTTATAACATAAATCCCAAAGAACGCCTTTGGAAACTGTACTCCGACCTGGAGTATACCTTTCCATACTTGTTATTAATATAACAAAAACAGTGTTAAAATGACGTATCAAATAAGGTCGAGTTTGGCAATGTTCGGCTAAATTTCCAATGGAGGCACGCGAAGGGGTCCTTTGTGGAACGTCAATAGTTAGATAAATTTTATGTAATTCATTATTTTATTTATTTCATCATTAAACTTTTCTATATTGTTATTATACTAATGCATTTTCATGTCATTTGTTGTACTTAATAAGCGCTTTTATGCATGTGTGACCCTTCGGACCCCAGTGCTTCTTATCATTTGGCAATATAAAGAAAAAGATAAGCCACCACTTGGATAAACATTTGCCGGGTTTCAAGGTCTCTCTTCCCCTTTCTATCGTGAAAAATTTCCTGCTTTTTCTTTTATCCTATTATTTTCCTTTATTTATTTACTGAGAATTATTGCCCGAATTATATATACATTAAGCATAAAACGATAACTTTTAAAATTTCTGAAAAGGCATTAAGAATTCGTTGATCGTGACGGTGAAGGCGAATGGCACGCTGTAAACTGAAAAAGAAAGCTAGAAATCTAGGCTATTACAGTGGAACTTCCATAAAACGGAACGGTTATTTTTCAAGTTCAGACACGTGGAAAGCTTTGCGTGATTTCGTGACCGTTAAATACATAAATTCTTTCTCGCGACAAAGATTTTTTTCTCAAAGGTAAATTTCCTAGTTGCATTGCGGAATGAAATGCTTATCTTAATGCACACGACCGAAGTTACTTTTTTCTCCAAAGAAAGAAACTCCTAATGGTTATCTTAAAAAATTCATAGCTCTTTTTCTACCGTTACAGTTACAGGCAGCAAACGCCGCCGGTATTTTTACTTCCTTTGAATACATAAAACTTTGAGAACGACTAACTACGCACAAAGTCTTTTCATTTTTAAGCTTGTTTCCAAAGAAAACAACCTTATGAAATGATCCTGTCTGTGTGTGTGTGTGTCCCTACTAATAACTTTTGAATCAAAGGACCGGTTTTGATGAAACTTGGTACGAGGCTCGTGCTGCCAGGGTCCACCTCCGGGATATATTTCATTTGGCGAAGATTGAAGTCCTGGGTTCGATTCCAGGAATGTTTTTCCCTATTTGTTTTACATAGGAAGTCTCAAATCCGTCGTGCAGAGATGTTTTCTTTAATACTTTAAAATATCTAAAGATTGTGATACTGGAGCTAGATTTGTACTGTTCTAAGGGGAAAAGAATGTAGACTTTAATTCTTATCACAGAATTGTGATAATTGATCGTATTTTCTTGAATTTCTACTAAAACGTAGCGTTTTTGCATTTTAAATCGCAATTTATAGGATTGTCTCCATTACCAAACTCGGCTTGAGCATAGGCGAATCTTTTCCACTCGACTACCCTTCAGCAATGGACAGCTGATACATGCATATTAGCGTATAAACAGTAATATTTATTAAATTCGTTTATTTAAAAAAAATACATGCAAAATATGTCAGAAAGATATTTTGACATTGCTTTTAGTATTTTAAAGCTGATAATGCTCTTTTAATTTGTTTTCCAATTTTCCTCTGTCATTGCTAAACTATGAATTGCAAACGGTATTTATGGTATGAGAATTCCTTGGACTGACTAACACACAGTGGCGGATTTACGTCTCCTGGGGCCCCTGGCGCTAAACATTTAGGGGCCCCAGGCGCTAAGCAGTCGGGGTCCCTGCAATTTAAGTATATAGTGAAACCGATCGTGACAGCTACTCTCTTTTGTGACACCTCTTAAAGATCGTTTTTCCTATGGAATCATAGAGAGGTTCCACTGATTTTTAAATTGAGACAATGTTTCTGAGATTATACACACGAACTTTTTTTCGGGGCCCCTAACTTCACGAGGCCCCTGGTGCGCGCCATGTGCGACCCCCCCTAACTCCGCCACTGCTAACACATACTAAAACATTTCCTGTCAATATAAGTAAACAATTCGGGACGTCGACTTTGGGAAACCAGCCTGTATTAGTCCTGGTTTGGACTTCTTGTTTATATTTTTATCATATTTTTTATCAAATATGGCTTCTCTGCGCGAATATTTTAATAATTAGCCGAGAAAGTCTCAATCTCATTCAAGTCTAGGGTGAGTAATGACGGTAAAGAACCAGTAGCAATATTTTATCGTCTTTCTCTAAAAATACATTCGGCATATAAATATTTTCATTGTGTTTATTCTGAGAATGTTACATTATGGAAGCATTTCCGACGCAAGTTTTAATCCTGGATTTCGTTTCAAAAGAAGATCGTGATAAAGTCAGTGTTCTCGAGACGCGGGATCCACTCATTTAGATAAAATTTAAACCAACTCGGATTTCATGTTTGCAAAGCATCATTTCCCTCTCCTTCGTATAGACTTGCCCTCAGGCGTTACTTCAACACGGTCTAGGAAGAGAAGACATGCAAGCGCAACGTAAAATGGAGCTTTTCAGAAAAGTTTGTTCGTGACTCCAATGTTGACGATGTTACCTCAGGAATATTTTTGATTCTTCACTAGCGTGCAAGAAAGTTGAGCAAGATTAGATCCCATAAAGTCGGCTGCATTTATTTTCTTTCTCCTTGGAAGCGATTAAAAGAGCGAATCGGGAAACTCTCGGCGTATTCTACCAACCAAATAGTTCTGGTAATAGATATGTTGAATGTTGATATAAAAATGAGGCACACACCAGCTAGTTCAATCACATTGTCTAGAAGGCTTGAGTGTCTTTCGACAGCGTCAACTAAACTAAACGGCAACATTCACGCACTTATTCATGCGTAAACTCTATGCAAATACCAGTAAACAAAATAAATACGTATTTCGACAGCTAAGCCGTCATAATCAGCAGATGATGAGGAATCAATTGTTTGTACCTTGTGTTGTGTATTTATATTATCCATTTGTATGTGAAAGTGAAAGGAGGGAGTTCAGCCGTAAATATGTAGAGAAGTGAAAGGGGAATCGGATGTCGGTCGTCAATCATAACAGAGTCTTTATGTTTTTGGTAAATATGCAGCTTGGAGTCATTGGGTACAGATTTTAATAGTGTTAGTTTATTGATAGTAATTGGGTGATTTTTACTATTATTATTTCTATTTTTCTTTTATTTTTAAAGGGGTTTAAAGATTTTTCCTCTCATGTTTAGCCTACTTGCCAGAATGGAAATAGGCTTATGCCATCTGTCCGTCTGCCCCTATTTACGTTTAAACTAATAGACCGATTTTCATGACACTTGGTGGAAATATCTAGCTACTGAGGCCGATCTCCCGAGGATAGTTTTTGTTGCGAAGTTTGAAAGTCCCGGGTTCGATTCCAGGAACTATAATTCCCATTTGATTTACATGGGAAATCTGAAATACATAGTACAGGGTAATTTTCTTTTGTACATTAAAATATCTTAGAATTGGTATATCGAAGCGAATTTTGTACTATTCTCTGAGGAAAGGAATGAAGATTCTAATTTTTATCGTATGATTTTGCTTATCGATTGTATTTCTTAGAATTTCGCGTAAATACTGGCGATTTTCCAGTTTTTATCAGGAGAGTGTTGCCGTAGCAACAACTATTGTTGGACTCGGATTCGGTATAGTCTTATACATACACGAGTTATTTCTGCCTCACAAAAACGCGTGATCAATTTAGTTTTCCGTTCGAATGTATTTGTAATATTTTATAACACTAAATTATGAAATTTGGGAAAACAAAGAGCTACATATCCGCGGTGATTTTAGAGCTATTAAAGCCAATATAGACATTAAATAAATGATTAAATGGAAAGTAGGCATCATAATTTCCGTGTGTATCATCTAGTTTCACTTTGTGTGCATTTTTTTATTTGTATGATCTTATTTTATCATCACTCCCTTCCTTGTCGTGAATCTCTAACTATTGTAATTTACGGTTTATGAGGAATTCTTTCCCAATTTTAGCTTTGCCATAGTCTCCAAAAAGTTTTGCTAATTGCTAAAACGAATGTTTAAGCCTCATTTACGCTACAGACAGCAAAATTTAAGCTTAGCACTAATTTTCGCCTGTCGAATCTTTAGTTTCATCCAAGTTACTTACCGTAATAACCGCATGGACGAAAAAGAAATTTCGATACCGAGTAATTTTTTTTTCGAACAAATACCTGTACGCATCAGTTGCAATGATGCTGCTTCAGCCTCAAACTCGTAGAGAAAAGTTGGAAAAATTAAAAATAAGCCGTTATGGCTCACGCAAATTGAAATCTCCTGAGGTATCAAATATCATGAGCTCTTAAGTATAAAATTTCGCCGACCAAAGCCTCGTAAAGCTCCCATGAAAACCTTATCTAAGGAATGGATTTTTTCCTTATCCGAAATCCATTAGTCCATCGCCCCTCGAATATACAGGCGAACTTTCTTTAAATAGGACAAAATAAAGGGCTAACCAGCCCTCTAGTCAAACTCCAGCTCGCGGAGAATACGTTTTATGTGATGCTACCGCGAGAGACTTTCATGTAATTTGCATCGATATTTTTTATCGTTTCCGTCTTTGTCTCGTTGATTTCACTCAATAAGTCCAGAGTTAAGTAGATAAGTATTGTTGCCGTAATATCTTTGCTATTTTAGGACAAAGATGTTGTGAAACCCCATCAATATCCAATGTAATTTGTCAACGCGCCATTTAAAAAAAATTAAATAAATAATCAATAATCTTGATCATTCCTTCATCATCATCATAGGTAGTCTGTCCGTAGACAAGTCCGTGATTATTCATGGTTAAACCTGGTTCTCCATATA